>OX382275.1:6389830-7790995 GCA_947507595.1 Pyralis farinalis
AAACATCTTAGGCGCTATTACTCTACTTTGACACCTACGCTGGACAAATATTTATGTGCATGAACGTGTCTGTCTTCGTCTGGATATTTTCTAAATATAATATGTACGTATTTAAAAAAAAATGTGTTTATCAGTTGCCTAGTACCCACAACACGAGCTTCGATTACTTTGGGGCTGGATGGCACTGTGTAATTTGTCGGTATTTATTATGCCGAGATGATTGTTTATGATACGTAATCTTCAATTCAGGCGGTTCGTATACCACGTATGCTGTATACGAATAAATGTTCATAACATTATTATCGGCACGTAGAAATGTTCACGTACAAAACGTGGCCCCCTGACGCCTACTTCATGCGCGGATTATCCTTTCTCAGTGACGTAGGTATATCATATATGATACGCTACGAAAACATCTCCCTTTTAATATTAGGTATATCTTGTAGAGTTTCGGACTGTCACGTTGATATCAAAAAGTCAAAGCTCCTCTGCTTCTTCTTCGTCTTCTTAGGGTTATCCCGTTTTTCTAATTCATTAGGATTAGCTGGGTCCGCTACCTAAGCATAAGGATTTGGCTAAGATATTGTTTTTTACATACAGAAACCAGATTAGTCTTAGGTAAGGTCACCTCTCATTCGAAATACAATTTCTTGGACGTGTGGGTTTCTTCACGATTTTTTTATACAACTATATTGGCAAACAAGCATGTAGCCTATTGAAGCCATATCTCACCCTTCAAACCGGAAAACAGCTATATAAATATAGCTGCTTGGCGGTAGAAATAGGTGAGCCAGAGGTGTGCACGACAAGTCTTGTCCAATGTCTCCCTCTGGTTGGAACGATGTTTTCCTTCACCATCGATCAAGTGATAATTACAAATATGTACATGAATCCGAATACACGAATTTTAGTGGTACATGCCAGACTCGAAGTCTCCACCAGCACCAGGGACCAGATTTTTTTTTTATACCACTAAGGTGGCAGTCAAGCATACGGCCTGCCTGATGTTAAACAGTCACCGTAGCCTATGGACATTTGCAACACCAGGGGTGTCACTCATGTGTTGCCGACCCTCTAAAAACCTCTTCACGCATTTCTTGAAGAACTCCATGCTGTAGTCCCTTAGTCCTTAGTCTTTATCCTTATGCTTAGTCCAGATGGTCTATCACTGTTCAGTTTAAGCTCCTCTGCTTATACAAACAATAATTACTACCTAATAATACTATTTATATACCTAATATACTAATTATAAGTGAGACAGAGGTACCTACGCAGACGACTTTTATACAAAGTCTCCCTGTGGTAGGTGCCAGTAGCGTTGGTCTTAAAATAGCATTACTGACTGCCTGACTGACACAGGCATCTCATTGTTAACAAAATAGTAGAATACCCAATCTCTGCACAGTACCCGCAAAAAAAAACTGAAGAATTTTTTTTTTTTTTTAATTATGTAATATATCGAACAGTACGATGATGTCTACGCGTATGTCAATCTAATCAAACACTTTTTTTATACATCGTCTGCCCACCTGATGTAAATCGGTTATTGTAGCCTATGAACGTTTGCAATATATCAAGTATCACTATCGCGATACCACTTCTGCTGCTAACACAGCAACTCCTTAGGAGTTCATTGGTGACTTCACTCACACGCAGGAACACAACGACCCTCCAAGAAGTTGTTACTTGGCAGAGATAGCGACAGCACACAATCTACACGTGAACTGTTTTGTCAACTGTTTATAAAGTGAAGTGAAAAGTTAATGTGGTTTCCATTGTTTATTACAACAACAAATAATGATAATAATTCAATTCATAAAAGTATGCAATTTTTCATCAATGTTTTCTTATGACGTTATCACGTAAAATTATCGTCCGCAAACCGACTTTACAGACAACCAATTTTTTTGTAAACTCCAATAGATCCAAAGCCAGCTTTTGTAGTAGTTCTGATTTGGTTCAGTAATCCCTGCGACTTTCATGTTCTTGCTAGTGGTCTAAATGCGTCCCTTTTGTGGGGCGGTCAACCCACTTTGAGGGTTTCGTGATCTTGAACTTTTCGGGCCTTTGCCTTTGTTGGTGACCTTACCCTATTTTCATGTCAAATTTCTACTTTGTATGTGTGATAGTGAACATTGAAGTGCCTTTAATATTTGATGTCCAGTGAGTGGGAAACTTTAGTGACAAAACTACCAAAATTTGTTGGCTTCAATTTCGCTAACTAAAATAGAAACTTGTAATCCGGGTATTTAACGAGCTCGGTGATTCAGAAGTTAATAATACTATTTTGACGCTCGTGGGTTCGATTCACATGCAGGACAAACCTTTGTATGCATGAACATGTCATGTCTGGGTATTTTTAAGAGATATATAGATATAGATAGATGATGAAGTATCTTCACTTCACAGAAATCTTCAACAAAATAACAACTCCCTTGAGAGTTGTCGTGTTACTGCAGGTGAGTGAGTTCACCAGTGCGCGCGCGAGTGTTACTTAATATATTACGAGCGTTCATGCGCCAGCTACAGCAATCGTTTTACGAGTACATTAGGTAGACCGCTTGTATGCCTCTCGATGTCGTGTAAAAAAATACGAAATACTTCAAGTTCCTAATATAATAAATCGTACGATACATACAAGCATAAGACAGCCCACCTGGTGTAAAGTGAGTATCACTCGCGCGATGCCACCTCTGCTGCTAACACAGCAACTCCATAAGAGCCTACTAATGACCTTACTAACACGTAGGAATACAATAACCCTGTAGGGTTTCTTATTAGGCTGCGGTTTTCTGTGAGGCAGAGGTGCTTCCCCAGTCGGGATGCTTTTGCCCTACCTCTCACCAGATCAATACAAACATGTTCATGCACACTAATGTTTGCCCTGTGTGGGAATCGAACTCATGTGCGTTGGTGTCTAATACGCGTTATTAACAGCTGCGCCACCTAGCTTGTCAATATCTGGTTCAATGGTCAATAGCTCAATTCGTGAGAAAGATTGTGGGCTATGCGACATCACAATGGCGATCAGCAGAAGAAACGACGGAAAGTAAGAAAATATCCTTCCCACGTCGCACATATCGTCACACTGAGGCAAGCTGCAGCTTATATATTTCAGGATATATTATAGAATATATTTATCTTTATATTCGCGGAGTACCAAGAAAAAAACCAAGCTCTACAACACGGAGTCCTTACACACCTTATTCGCTACTTTAACATCTATTTATTTAAACCATTTGCCATATATATAGAGTACTATACTTACAATACATACATATAAATTATACGATACATACAAACGTATTAGACATACATAACTGTTACAATGGATTCTAAGTTCGAATCATTCTTGTAAAAAGAAATATAGTCGTAATTATTTCCTGTTATTTTTTTTATTAACAAATTATTTGTGAGTTGCGATATTTCCTTGTACGCTTGGCGCTAATAACATTACATGTTGTATAAAGATAACCCAATTAATCTCTGATATAATCGTATTACAGAATACCACGTGTTCGTACGTACATAGAGTAATCATATCAGAAGAATCACTGTCTACAAAACTCGTGTCGTGGGATAGAATAAAATATACATCAGAACCAGATATTGACAAGCTAGGTGGCGCAGCTGTTAATAACGCGTATTAGACACCAACGCACATGAGTTCGATTCCCACACAGGGCAAACATTAGTGTGCATGAACATGTTTGTATTGATCTGGTGAGAGGTAGGGCAAAAGCATCCCGACTGGGGAAGTACCTCCGCCTCACAGAAAACCGCAGCCTAATAAGAAACCCTATAGGGTTATTGTGTTCCTGCGTGTGAGTAACGTCATCTTATCTCTTATGGAGTTGCTGTGTTAGCAGTAGAGGTGGCATCGCGTGAGTGATGCTCACTTTACACCAGGTGGGTTGTATTAGGCTTGTATGTATTTAATTTAAAAAACTGCCGAAAGTATCATCATAGCAGCATGAGTATGATCCTTAGTGTGGATATGATCAGTCCTTTTATTTCTGTTCGTCCGTGATACAACCCTATATACAAACGTGATAATAACCCTACATATAAAACATAAAAAAGTATGTACGTGTATATACTTATGTAAAGTTATACTTTTTTTGCGTAACAAAACAAAAATAACTCCAAAAATTTCATCCCGCGTGCCAGTTCTCTACGTTTGAAAAACAAAACGATAATATAGTAAATTATCGATAAATATCATTCACCATCGTATATAAATCAAAGGCACACAAATATAATATATATATATAGTACTGATATAAAACACGTATATTGTAGACTCATAAATAAGTATTTGAATAACTGCCTTGAATATAGTCACTAACAAAACTTGACAGACATTTACTGCCCAACGTCGTGATATCGATTATCGAAGTCGTAATTTTCCCCTAACGCGTCAAAAGAAGAATAACTTCAAAAATAACACAGATATTATTTCCGTACGCTCTCATGTAAAGTTAATATTTTGCAGATAGCTATTTTTACTTTGCATCCGTCGATATAACTAAGACCAACTATAAATTCGCCTACTATAGCTATAATGTATGAGTATCACAAAACTAGGAACGAATATTTTTAAGAGAGCTAGGGCGCATCGAAGCCAGTCCGGGGGAAGTACCTCCACCTCACAGAAAACCACGGCCAAATAAAAACTCCCAGGAGCGTTGTTATGTTCCTGCGTGTGAGTGAGGTCACCAGTAAGCTCCTAAGGAATTACTGTGCTAGCAGCAGAGGTGGCATCGCGTGAGTGATATTAAAGTATTGCGAGCGATCATAAGCTACGGTAACCGCTTTCCACCAGGTAGATCGTATGCTCGCATACCTTCCGACATTGTATAAAAAATATACCTATATTCCCCAATCTCTCTTACTCACTGCGGCAATATTGTACTTTATCAGTCGACATAAGAAATTTAAAAAGTCTAATATACCCCAGATTGATGAATTACAAACTGGTATAGAAATTAGTACAAAGGTGTTCAACAAGCTAGGGCCAGCAAACAATCCCAATTCATTTTTTATGCGACCCAACCCCTGCCACAATCAATCAACGTCGGATTGCGATGGTTACACCAAGTTCAATTAATTACATAGGAATAAATTGAATACACCTTGTTTGAACTTCTAAAGGTTTGTATTAGCAGTAGAATAGGGCGATGGCAATTTTTTTCAGTCCTGCCGAAAGCTTTCATAATAAGGATAATATTAAGTTGATATGACTGCTCTTGGAGGAAGCGGAACAAGATGTATACGAACGATCGCAAAATTTTGGAGTGGTTCCAATGGATCTGTCTTCCCAATCCGAAATTTTATACTTTTTTGGTTCTATTTATCCTCCAGGGGAAAAGCGAAAGAATCAAGCCCATACAGCCATGTATTCAATTCAGAACCATTTAAAAAGCTTAATTCGGGATGTTTCTGCTTTAGGAACTGTGCCAAAAAAATACTTGGAAGGAGTATTTAGAACCAATCCTGCAGTTTAAATACCACCCATAAAATGATAGTGAATTTTACAAGGACTTAATTAATCACGTCTTCGAAAAAGTGCATAACCATTACTGTACAAGTTCACGAGCACAAAATACTACCAAAATTGTCACAGGAAACTAATTTTATACTGATTCTAAAAATGTCAAGTATAACAACAATGTCACTCGTCAAAATCGCGTGAAGAAGTCCGTATTTTTATAAATAACGTATTCCCAATTTGAACTTTTGTGACATACATGCCTTTAAGTATGAATTTCGCTATCGTTCGTTTTTAAGTAAGGTTCGTGTAATTCTTAAATTTATGATTAATTATGCAAAACTTGGTACACATCAAGCTTAGCACTTTGACTGCAGCCTACCTATTTATCGCGAACTAATTCGAGCTTAGAGAGCACATTATGCCGCAGATACCAACTATTGTCTACATACTTTTTTATTACTCTTATACATGAGGCGTATAAAAACAATGCTACGATAGTATTTTTGTAGCCTATTTCAACTATATTACGTTTTCTACATTAGGTATTAAGTCCTATCATTTCAAACTGAGATACCCTGTACTTTGAGAGCATATTAGGCTGTCCGCTCAATTTTATACGATAATCTAATCCATTATTTATCTGAGACATACGAAATGCGAGATCAAGGTGTATAACGAAACATAAAGAATACAATACGTACTTAAAAGATACGTTCCCATTTTTTTGGTACTTACCAATTACGCAAAATAAACGCTCAAGAAATATGTATGACAGTCGTTCGCTAAGTCAGTGGTCTTCGGGCGTCTTGAAAGCCCTGGCCTCCGCCAATTCGCAGTTCCACCTATTCGATTAAAGGGAGAAGAAACTAACAGGGGCAGGGATACCCTGCAGTGGGTTGAGTTAAAATTAGCCTGTGGTAGCACTGTCCTTGGGACCCTTATTTTTGAAAGCCTGGACTTTTTAAGACATAACACAATAAAGTTGAAAAAAATTATGTATATGTAATATCCATATTTATAATGTTGGAGGGCCATACGATTTACATAATTGTGCATTTGTATCGATAAGCAAGTGTGATGAATATTAGTTTAAATTATCTTAAATTCATACATTTTTTATTAAACGTAGTGAGATGTACAAGCACACTTTCCACCTGGTCTAAAGTGGGTTTCGTATCTTATAAATGCATTAAATACAGGTTATATCATCGCACATTGCAACTCCTGGTGCTAACCCAACAATTGCTTAGGAGCTTACTGGTAACCCCACTCACTCTCAGGAGCGGAACAACGTAGGGACTTTTTATTTTACTATGGTTTTCTGTGAGATGGAGATACTTCCCCAATCGTGCATTACCTCTCTTACAAAAATCCAAATCAAGACAATGTGTGTCTTGTGTGACAATCGAACCCACGACCCTTCATGTTAAATTACATTATTAACCACTTTGCCACCGGGCTCATCAAGCATTGTAAAGATACCCTTGCTATATTCGCAGTACATTCGATTCCTATTACGTAGATGTATAATCCAAGAGGATTAATGCCATTGTACAGGGATCGGCCGTATTCAGCAATTCGATCATTTATTATTTCGTTCCCTTTAATAACGTCTTCGGCTGATGAAATTACTTTGTGCGCCTATCAAAAGAGATATATCCTTGTAATAAGGGATGATTGTTCTGAGTAAGCTGGGTTTCATTCATCCCGTATCGATAACAATGAACGGTGAATGTTGGGCATGTTACGTCTCTTGGTTTAGCGAACGCGTCTACAGTGCATTATGCTATTTAAATAGACAGATAGATATCATTTTATTTGCTTTTTCACACAAATAAAATGCTTATTTCAAAAATAAATTTTCATGGCGGTAACAAAGAAGCACACTTGTATGTGCCAAAGTATAACGAAAATGTCACAGCTTAGTGTCATTATCGCTTAAGTACATAACACTGGTTTTCAGCTGCAACCTAGAGTTATATATGTCACATCAGGTCATGAGTATGGATGTTTAAAACGAAACGAAAGTGCGCGAACGGTGGCGCGCTTTAGCAGAATCAAGAGGTCGACTGGGAGAAATGGAGAGTTAGTGCAAACGGCGACGACGTTTTGGGACTGTTCTCTCGTTTCGTATTTTCCTGAACATTGATTACAAGTGTTGATTTAAGATTATAGTGTGATACGAATTACATTGGATTTCTCATTGCACAACTACCCAACATATGCCCGCATAATATAGACTGAAATATCATATCACACTATAATTTTAAATCAACACTTGTAATCAATGTTCAGGAAAATAGGAAACGAGGGGACAGTCCCGAGACGTCGTCACTTGCCGCCGTTTGCACTAACTCTCCATTTCTCCCAGTGTCGACCTCTTGATTCTGCCAAAGCGCGCCACCGTTCGCGCGCTTTCGTTTCGTTTTAAACATCCATACTCATGACCTGATGTGACATATATAACTGACCCTAGGTTGCAGCTGAAAACAAGTGTTTTGTTCTTGAGCGATATTGTCACTGAGCTGTAAACTTTTTGTTATACTTTGACACATACATGTGTGCTTGTTTGTTACCGTCATGAAAATTTTATTAGTTAGTATTTTATGTATGTGAAGAAACAAGTAAAATGGTATCTATCGTTTTTTTATACTACGTCGGGAGGCATGCAAGCATGCGGCCCACCTGATGTAAACGGGACAGGCCCACCACTCATACCCACCACTGTGTCTCCTGTGTAGCCAGAATTAACAGCGGCGACCACAAAAAAGGCAATGAACAGTGAAGTCCATTGCCGTCCCGGGGGTTAAACTACAGCTGCCTTGGAACTCACAACGAATTTAATCAGAAGAAATTTGTAGGAGTAGGAAGTTTTGGAATTGACTTCCCCTCTTGGCAAAGTGAGAGACAGCAATATGACAAATAAGGCATTTAAAACCTCAAAGAGATGGCTAGTCAAGTGAAGCTCAACTGCCGTGCACCACGGATTATCAAATATCTAACACTATTGGGACCTAAACTGTGAGTTGTTACCTAACACATCGATTCCAATAATATAGATTGCAGAACCGCCTAAACGCCTGGTAGTTCTCCCTTGTTGCCACCAAATCAGAATAGTATACTACCCCGGATGTGACACGCAAGGAATTTAACATATCGTCCCGCTCCCGTTGCCAGAGATCGCACTCCCAGAGAACATGATGTGCTGTTTGCTCGAATTCATGATTTGTCGTAGAACACTCACATAAAGGCGATGACACAAGTCTAAATGAAAAGAGCTTCGCCCTAAAGTTTCCATGCCCTGTTAAAAATTGCGCAACAGGATGATCGACTTCTAACCACTCTTTACTTAATCTGTCTCGCACTGATTGAAAGAACAGATACAAATGGCGTCCTTTAGTAGAAGTTTCCCATCTTTCTTGCCATTCCGACAGTAAAGTTTCAAATACCTCGTCAATGGGTTTGAACAATCTAAGTATTTTGTCAATATCGCGGCGTTTTAGAAAGTCAGGGTGTATGTTTTTAGAGGTGTAGTACATTGAAGCCCGGCGTTGAATTTCTAAGTCAACTGGTAATACGCCTGCCAGCACTGGTAGTGCCTCGGTGCTCACAGTTCTATACGATTTACATAAGAATATTAAAGCGAGCCGCTGACTTTGCAGCAACTTACGACGCGCAGCACCTATGGTAGCCCTATCAGCCCATGCAGGTGAACCGTACGTAATACATCCTAAATATGTGGCTGTGTAAATAATTTTTAACGTTTTAAAAGTTAAGCCCCACGTCGAGGTGGAAATTCGAGTTAACGCATAAAAGTTCTTTTTGGCTTTTTCTCCAACCTGCTTTATGTGTTCAATGTAATTAAAACCTTTGTCTAACAGTAATCCCAAGTAACAAACCGAGTTTTTATTTGCAACTGATACTCCATTGAAGTGGAATCGCGGCGGAACCTGCAAATTTCCCTTAAGCAAGAGCTGATATGTTTTGTGAGGTGCGAAATCGAGACGGTTACGATAACCCCAGTCTGAAATGAGGCCAAGGCAAGTAATGGCTAGTTTTTCTATACTTGATCTGGAATTAGCTTTTATTAATAAGAGGCCGTCATCGGCGTAGCCAGTTAACGAACACCCTTCCGGTAAGGGTAGGCTAAGAAAGTCATCAAAACCGATATTCCAAAGATACGGCCCTAACACCGAACCCTGAGGACAGCCCTGCGTAAGCACCTTCGAAGCAGCATAATGCCCAAATGTTAATTTAGTTGTACCATTAAAAAAGTACGATCGAATAAGGGAGTATATGTTGCTATGGCAACCTCTCGCCTTTAGTTTCAGCAACAACATTGGCCACCAAGCATTATCGAAGGCACCTGAAATGTCTAAGAAAATACCTACAACGTATTTACTAACCGAGAGTTCCACAATTTTACGCACTACGAGTGCCGCATCAACAGTAGACTTGCCGATGGTAAAGCCGAATTGATTTTTATGAAATTGAGGGCCACCGGGCAACAGACGTGGTACAATTAAACGTTCAAGTAATTTACCCAACGATGGCAGTAGGGTAATAGGGCGATAAGACTTCGGATCGTCGGGTTGCTTATCACCGCTTTTTGGTATTATCTTTATAACACCACTACGCAAAACGCTAGGAAAGTTGCCTTCTACAATAGACCTGATGTAAAGCGGGTACCATAGCCTATTAATGCTAGCGATATATTAAGTATCACTCGCGCGATGCCTCATCCGCTGCTTACACAGCAACTCCTTACTGGTGACCTCACTCAGACGTAGGAACACAATACAACCCTCTAGGGAGTTGTTATTTGCGGTTTTTTTGAGGTGGAGGTACTTCGACCAGACGGGCTGCTTTGATGCGCCCAACCTCTCTTAATATTTTCATTTTCACGATTAGTTAAAACCTTATTCAAAACAGCTATCAAAAATACTTTTTCATGAATGTTACTTTGGTTGTAATCTCATTTCATTATAGAGAACACTTATATGTATGTATGTATGTATATCTTCACGCCAGGTCCCTTGCGGGGTAGGCAGAGAGAACCGAGCGCCATAAGACTCAGTCCTTACGCACTTCACTCGTTCTTTCACATTCATAGCTCTATTCATGCAAGCTCGCCGGTTCCTAAGGCTCCTAACATCACCTTCTGATAAAACACGACCAATTTAGTCATGGTAGGTTAGTCTTGGTCTCAACACGCACTTATAGCTGTTGTTAAATCAAAAGTGAATCTGAATTCGTCAAGGATCGAGTCACGTGGTGCTCGTATCCCTCTGCCTACCTAGCAAGGGACTTAGCGTGAAGGTGTAACACGAGGTCGGTGGCGCATTGGTGAAACGCACTGTTACGCTACTTTTTTCAAAGTCAAAGTCAAAATCTTTTTATTCCGTAAAAATGGCATACATTTGTTTGGAATCGTCATAATTTTTTTCCCTACCGTGTAGTTCATGACTAGGTGAGCACTGATAAAAATACTGCC
Organism: Pyralis farinalis; assembly: GCA_947507595.1. Classification (NCBI taxonomy): domain Eukaryota; kingdom Metazoa; phylum Arthropoda; class Insecta; order Lepidoptera; family Pyralidae; genus Pyralis; species Pyralis farinalis. The sequence continues at coordinate 6,400,819 of OX382275.1, forward strand.
AAAAAATTCAGGCATCCCTCTTTTGGTATCCAAACAATTTTACATAATTTATTAATTACATTACAATTGGATCGACTCAATCCCAGGCATTTTTATCATTAATATAGTCAGATACTTTATAATATGCCCTGCTACACAAATTGGCTTTAATACTTTGACACCAGCGCTCGTGGGTTCGTTTCCCACATGTGTGCATGAACATGTCTGTTTGTATTGGTCAGGGTCTTTTCTATATATAATTAGTATGTATTTACAAAAAAGAAATGTATTTACGTATGTTTATCAGTTGTCTAGTACCCATAACACAAGCTTCGCTTACTTTGGCGCTAAATGGCGCTGTGTAATATGTCCGGCAATATTTATTTATTTATTTTATTTATAACTGTATTTGTAGTATTATCAAAATGTTTTACAATGTTAAATGAGAAAAGTATCATACGTTATAATAACTTTTCTACGCAAACCGATATAACTGACCAGTAGTTATATTTTGCTTTACATATTTCCATAGAAGATTGGCAATCAGAACCACATCGGTTTACCCTAGAGAAATACCGGCGCTGGAGTCGAGGGGGAATTATTTCTGCTGCTACGTTTTGATTTGAGCAAACTTACATATTTTTGATGTATCTTGTATAGCAGTGGTTTGAACTAGTCGAAATTCAAATGTATAAAAATATGAGGAAAAAACTTCGCTCATCCAATAGAACAAAATCTCAATTACAGACTTAATAGAGACAGAGCGCATCAAAGTAGCCGTCTCCCTGAAGGGTTGTCGTGTTTCTGCGAGTGAGTGATGTTACCAGAAAGCTCCTGAGGATGGATTTGCTGTGCTCGCAGGTGGCATCGTATGAGCTACACTTATTTTGTATTGCAAGCGCTCATAGGCTGCAGTAACCACTTAACATGGGCTGTAAGCTTGTATGCCTCCCAACGTTGAATATATATGTATATAGGTATATTCTTTTTTATACCACTAAGGTGGCAATCAAGCATACGGCCTGCCTGATGGTAAACAGTCATCGTATCCTATTGACATTTGCAACACCAGGGGTGTCACTCATGTGTTGCTGACCCTCTAGAAACCTCTTCACGCATTTCTTGAAGAACTCCATGCTGTAGTCCCTTGGAAAAACCTCGGCTGCGAGCTCATTCCACAGCTTGAGAGTTCTCGGAAGAAAACTTCTCTGGAACCGCACAGTACGCGACCATTGCGGTTCCAGCGTGTGCGGGTGAACTCCCGCCGTCGGCGAGCGGTGCGGTTATAAAAAGTAGCTGTCGGCATCATTTCGAACAACTCTTCAGAACAGAACCCGTTGTACAATCTGTAGAACACACAAAGGGAGGCAAAGTCTCTCCTTAAACTTAAGGGTTCAATACCGTGTGTAAGCTTAGGATTGTCGACAATTCTCACAGCTCGTCTCTGAATCGAATCACACGGTCCAAGCTGGTATCCAGGTGCTCCCGCCCAAAGGTGACTGCAGTACTCCAAGTGCGGTCTGACTTGAGACTTGTATAAGTCTTTGCCCCGCATTAAATGTATATAAATTTAACAAGTTTTACTACAAGTAAAAACAAAACGTTTAGAAAATATTTATGCCTATCTCATGTGCTTCTTCTGAGCGTTATCCCGTTTTCTAATCCATTAGGATTGACGGGGTCTTTTGAAACAAAATTTCTTCGACGTGCGGGTTTCCTCGCGATGATCTCCTTCACCGTCGAGCAAGTGATAATTACAAATATGTACATAAAGTCGAAAACACGAACTTAGTGGTACATCCATATCGAACCTGGTACCAATTGTTCAATAGGCCAGTTCTGACTTATTTTGTTTTATTTAAATTGAAATGTATCAACTGAGTACCGAACGAAAAAATATTTAATCTGTTAAAAGGAAAATGTTGCTATATTAAAGAAATTCAAGAGAGGAACTTTACCTTATTAAAATAAAATTTTATACTCTTTTTTTTTTACTACGTCGGGAGGCATACAAGCATACGGCCCACCTGATGTAAAGAGGGTACCGTAGCCTATTATCGCTTGCGATATATTAAGTATCACTCGCATCGCGCCGCCTCCTCTGCTGCTTACACAGCAACTCCTTGGGAGCTTACTGGTGACCTCACTCACACGCAGGAACATAACAACCCTCTAGGGAGTTGTTATTTGGCTGCGGTTTTCTGTGAGGTGGAGGTACTTTCCCAGATGGACTGCTTTGATGCGCCCTACCTCTCGTTAGGATAACTTATGTTCCTGCGAGTGAGTAAGGTTACCAGTCAATGACACTGGATTGAGTTGTTCTGTCAGCAACAGGGACGTTAACGCGTGAGTAATACCGCTTTATATTCCAAGCGATAGGCAATGTTATAGCTGTTTCCTATCATGTTTGCCACTACACACAGGGTCTTTTTTATACAAAGTCGGGAGGCATACAAGCATACGGCCCACATGGCGTGAAGCGTTACCGTAACCTATGAACGCTTGTATTAAGTATCACTCGTGCGATGCCACGTCTGTAGGGAACACAGCAACCCCTTAGGAGCTTACTGGTGACCTCACTCACACGCACGAACACAACTTTCTAGAGACATGTTATTTGGCTGCGGTTTTCGGGGAGGTAGAGATACTTCCCCAGACGGGCTGCTCTGATGCACCCTGCCCCTCTTAACCAAAAAAAGTGTAATAAAGCTCTCACTCACCTCTTTATAGTTCTGGAACAATTCGATTAGGTTGTACGCATTGATGATGTTAGGAACAGAGTTTATTTGAAATAAACAGATCGGTGTTATACTAAGAAGGAGTTGGTACGGGCATGTAGAAAGAATGCCGTACGAAAGAATTACGAAACAGATATACAATGCGAAAGTGGAAGAATGTAGGAACCGAAGCAGCCCAAGACACACTTGATCAAATTGGTCGTATTTTATCTGAACCTGATGTCCTTAACCCTGGCAACTAGCAAGCGTGCATGACAAGAGCTATAAGGATAATATAAAGTTTCGGGTGAAGTGAGTAAAGATCGGATGAGGTCGAAGTCGTGTGGCATTTGTGGCTCTCTACCTACCCCACATTTGACTTGGCATGAATCTATATATACAACTTCATACCTGCAATGTAAGCACACCACGCTCGACTATTTCTCGGGCTGTTGATATCACCTTCTGATAAAACATGACCACTTTTGTCATGTTAGGCAAATCCTGATCTTCCTAGGCTTCTACAACCTTCCACTTTCGCATTGTATTTCTGTTTCGTTATTCTTTCACTCTGTATTTTTACTACATGTCTAAACAGGAGCATGCATTTTCTTATGTTAACGCAAATGGATACTCTTTTACTAACCAATTCTTACCAACCAACATATGCCATCAGCAAAATTAGCATTTTAATGAAGAAAACAGATTAACCAATTTGTAACACGTGTGAAACCATAGAAGATGTTCATCACTTGCTGGTAGAATGTGTACGTAATGAAAGAGAAATACAGTTATTGATAAACAGCCTAAATTTCGATAATTGGGATAGAGGCTACATTCAATGTCTTTTAGTGGAGCTATGTTCAGATACAGTGGTCAAAATATATCTCCTTGCAGCGGCTGCACACCGATATCTTTCTTTTGATTTCATAAATAATTAAAATTAGGTTGGGATAAGGCTGACTAGTTTATAAAACCTAAGCCTTAAATAAAAATAAAGAGAAAAGAACCAACTCTCAAGCAAGTGCAACAAGCAACTGTGAAGATCAAATAAAATTATATTCCTTGTTATATTAGAATTTCTATTTATAAGTTGTTAGACCCCGAATATAAACTAAGTCAAAGTCGTCCCGACAATATTGCGGTTCCCAGCGTGTCAGTAACACCTCAACTTTGTGCTCTGTGAGAAACATGTGGCGGACAAGTTGGTGAACTTTACCAACTTACATTGTTAACTAATGATACTGTCATGGGAATTCTACTAGACAGTCTTTATGTAGATTCTTTAAGTTTGCGTGTTAACCAAGTACTAACGCAAAAAGGAAATAACCTATAGATTAACGATGAGACCTGAATTACGTAGTAACTCAATTCGCCGCAGTGATAGCTTAGTGGATAAAAAATCGGTTAATTATCCGATGGTACAGGGTTCGAATCGTGGCGTGGGCACGTACCACTAAATTCGGCTTTTCGGATTTATGCACATATTTGTAATATCACCTGCTCGTGAAGGTAAACATCGTGAGGAAATTCGTACGTCCAAGAAATTATATTTCGAAAGACGTATGTCATCATTCATCTTCAAAATGAATTATTTTCTCTCCTCTGACAACCCTAAGTCGTATCGCAAGTCAGACTCGCGCGCGCGCCTACTCTACGCAAGCCGAACATATCTACGTACATACATAGAATATTTATGTCGTTAGGAAACTAACTGAAAGGATGTAGGTAAATAACTGTACCCTTTGATAACCCTTTATTTACAAGGCAATGCACGCAATATAGCACGAAATACTACAGATTACACGATTGTAAATAAAATAAAGTAGGAGTACAGCTAACAGCAGGTCACGCTTGACCTTCGATGTCTCACACGTACGACTTACGAACGGTACATGGATCAAAGTGTTACGCTTAACGTGCAATTAACTGTACCTACCTATCATCCTGTTGCGCAATTTTTAACAGGGCATGGAAACTTTAGGGCAAAGCTCTTTTCATTTAGACTTGTGTCATCGCCTTTATGTGAGTGTTCTACGACAAATCATGAATTCGAGCAAACAGCACATCATGTTCTCTGGGAGTGCGATCTCTGGCAACGGGAGCGGGACGATATGTTAAATTCCTTGCGTGTCACATCCGGGGTAGTATACTATTCTGATTTGGTGGCAACAAGGGAGAACTACCAGGCGTTTAGGCGGTTCTGCAATCTATATTATTGGAATCGATGTGTTAGGTAACAACTCACTGTTTAGGTCCCAATAGTGTTAGATATTTGATTATCCGTGGTGCACGGCAGTTGAGCTTCACTTGACTAGCCATCTCTTTGAGGTTTTAAATGCCTTATTTGTCATATTGCTGTCTCTCACTTTGCCAAGAGGGGAAGTCAATTCTAAAACTTCCTACTCCTACAAATTTCTTCTGATTAAATTCGTTTGTGAGTTCCAAGGCAGCTGTAGTTTAACCCCCGGGACGGCAATGGACTTCACTGTTCATTGCCTTTTTTGTGGTCGCCGCTGTTAATTCTGGCTACATAGGAGACACAGTGGTGGGTATGAGTGGTGGGCCTGTACCTACCTATCTCATGCATATAAAGTTTAAATCAAATAAAAGTTAGGTATCTAATTTTATATAAGATGTTCAAACAATCCTCCATCTTGGTGTGAAAATGAGCCTCAGACTCGGAGCGTATTTTCTTCCACAATTAAATGAACTTTCATTTTACACTATTATCATTACATATTGCCAATTTAAAAATTACGATTAGCTACAGTTATTACTAATATAAAAAAATGTGCGGGAAGCTGCCTGACGTGGACTTTAGGTCTATGGCCTAATATCGCGCGAATCACTTGAGTTGCGCGCTCATCGTCGTGTTGAGGTGCCACTGTAGCGATCGGCCGGCACCACTGCATGTGTTTTAATTTTTTTTTTCACCTCTTTTTATAACATAGTTAAACTCTACAGTAAATTAACTAATAATGATATAATACCTAATAGGATATTATTTATTTGGGAGTTATTAGTGAGGTTTTGATACTACTAAAGGATTATCTGTTTTCAGTGTAGGCATTACGTTCTTTAAGTACTGGAAATAGAGCGAGTACAAGGAACCATTCAAAGAAGTGGCCGGTCATTGACACATTTCGGTCGCGTAATTGACACTTGACTCGTAAACAGCTGAATCTAGGGGTGAATACGCTTTTATATGAAAAACTTTGATAAGCTATAACTCGAAAATGACCAATAATATAATTTTTGTTTGGGAAAAATGTTGTATTACATATGCACAATGTGTCTTTTTTCGCTGTGTCGCTGGTTCCTAGCCAGCCGCTATAAATTTTCAGTAAAAAAATAAATTTTATATACACTAAATATTCATTTTCGCGTACACTATGTGATTTTCAGGAACACCGTTCCTATATGAAATCTATATGTTGACTGTGTGTGCGTTTGTCTGTGTGTGCGTTTGTCTGTGTGTGCGTTTGTCTGTGTGTGCGTTTGTCTGTGCGTTTAATGTGTGTGCGATTTTTTTTTGGAATATTCTAATTTTAACTTCAGGTTCGGATTCAGCATAAAAAAGTAGAATAGGAATGTTCAGGAACGCCGTTCCTATCTCTTAAGGAACATGGTCAAAATGGCCGACAAATAAAAAAATCGGCCAAGTGCGAGTCGGACTCGCGCACGAAGGGTTCCGTACCATTATCTATAAAAACGGCAAAAAAATCACGTTTGTTGTATGGGAGCCCCCCTTAAATATTTGTTTTATTTTAATTTAGTTATTTATTCTTAAAGTGAATATATAACTAAATATTCTGTGAATATTTCAAGCGTCTACCTGTTGCCGTTATCAATATCGAGCAAAAACTAGCAAAAAAAATCACGTTTGTTGTATGGGAGCCCCCTTAAATATTTACTATATTCTATTTTTTAGTATTTGTTGTTATAGCGGCAACAGAAATACATCATCTGTGAAAATTTCAACTATCTAACTATCACGGTTCATGAGATACAGCCTGGTGACAGACGGACGGACGGACGGACGGACGGACAGCGGAGCCTCAGTAATAGGGTTCCGTTTTACCCTTTGGGTACGGAACCCTAAAAAAATGAATTGTTATATAATTGACGAGCCAGGTGTTCCTCTGGCAATGCAAGCTTGCGCATTCTCAACTGGTATTATTTATATTTGCAGTACAAAAATAGTACATAATATAATAAGTAACAGAAAGACTAAATATTAATTATCGCATGCAATTAATTAATTATCATTGCAGTACAAGAAGACAACATTCGATCATTCTTTGAACCTGTCCTACTGCTTTATATTCTACTGTGCTCCCAACCCTCGCATGCAACATCGTTCACAAACTTAGTTATGCGAGTGAGTCTTTTATGACATTGACGTAGCCGCAACCGTAGAAAACTTGGAAGTTCGTTAGCAGTGCTAATGAAATAACCCGCGTTAATTTTTACACGACTATCACAAAAAAGTGTAATGTTTTCACCGTTCATGCATGTATGAAAGCTCGATGGCGTCGTTGCGCGATCTGTAACGAACACGCAGGTTAAGCAACATCAGCCACAGCCTGTGTGTGGATGGGCTTTTATCAATATCTAGCTTTTCCAGGCATCGGAGGGTTTCATCACATCACTCGCGCGATGCCTCCTCTGCTGCTTACACAGCAACTCCTTGGGAGTTTACTGGTGACCTCACTCACACGCAGGTACACAACAACCCTCTAGGGAGTTGTTATTTGGCTGCGGTTTTCTGTGAGGTGTAGGTACTTTCCCAGACTTGCTTTGATGCACCCTACCTCTATTAAAATATCCAGACCAAGATAAACAGACATGTTCATGCACACATACGTTTGCCTTGTGTGTAAATCGAACCCACGAGCGTTGGTGTCAAAGTCGCGTCATTCATGACTGAGCCACCGAGCTCGTCAAAAGCCGTCTAGAGGCATATGATAATTTTATTATTTATTTCATTAGGGCCAGCTTAGTAGAGGAATGAATTCTACAAATGATCGGTTCTATAAACGTCTCAAAAACCTGTAAAAACCTCTTCACCTCTTCAGACTAGGACTCATCCTAGTCTGAAGAGGTAAAGAGATGTTTAAAGGGTCGGCAACGCATGAGTGACGCCCCTGCTGTTGCAAATTTTCATAAGCTACCGTGACTGTTTACCATCAGGCAGGCCGTATGCTTGACTGCCACCTTAGTGATATATAAAAATTCTGCTAATACTATTTTGACGAGCTCGGTGGCGCAGTGGTAAATAGCGTTGTTACGCAACTTTGATCCCAACGCTCGTGAGTTCGATTCCTACACAGGACAAACATTTGTGTGCATGAATATGTCTGTTTGTCTTGGTCTGAGTGTATTTAAGAAAGGTAGGGTAGGTACATCAACGCAGCCCAGCTGGGGAAGTACCTCCACTTCACAGAAAACGTACAGCCAAATTCCTAGACAGTTGTTGTGTTCCTACGTGCGAGTGAGGTCACCAGTAAGCTCCTAAGGAGTTGCTGTGTTACCAGCAGAGGTGACATCGCGCGAGTGATACTTAATGTATTGCAAGCGTTTATAGGCTACGGTATCAGCTTTACATAAGGTAGGCCATATGCTTGTATGCCTTCCGACGTTGTATAAATAAAAACGAGTGTGCTTCAAACAACACGACTGAAGTAAAACTTACAGACAATAGGCAATTTAATATCCTTCGCGCTCGCGACGGACGGACCGACGCACGCACGGAGAGTGTTGACTGGGAATTTCAATATCCTTCGCGCTCGCGACGGACGGACCGACGCACGCACGGAGAGTGTTGACTGGGAATTTCAATATCCTTCGCGCTCGCGACGGACGGACCGACGCACGCACGGAGAGTGTTGACTGGGAATTTCAATATCCTTCGCGCTCGCGACGGACGGACCGACGCACGCACGGAGAGTGTTGACTGGGAATTTCAATATCCTTCGCGCTCGCGACGGACGGACCGACGCACGCACGCACGGAGAGTATTGACTGGGAATTTCACTTGGTTCTTCTTCTTTTTCATAAACTTTTATTGAACGTTAGCGCTTAGAAGCACTTTTTTCGCATTCACATTATTATAGTGGTTGCCAAAAGTCACTAACTTATATCTCCCTCTCAACTTCCGTTCGCCTCCCACTCGTATTCGTATCTCTCTCTCTCTCTTGCCCCTACAGTAGTATACGAAACGTAACCTCTCTCTTTCTATCTTCACTAACTTATATCTCCTTCTCAACTTCCGTTCGCCTCGCCGGATCACACTTTTCGTAACGCTCTCGTTACGCATTCGCCAGCATACTCTCCAAATCAAGCGTGCGCGTTCGCCTCACCCAATCACACTTTTCGTATCGCTGTCCGTTCGCCACGCCGGATCACACTTTTCGTAACGCTCTCCGTTCGCCTCGCCGAATCACACTTTTCGTAACGTAAATTTGTTATGAAACTAATCTTACCGTCTACATCCTCGATATTCGCTGCATGCAAAAAAGATAAAAATATTTTAATATATTCAGGCATTATTTTGCGAAAGTCCAATTTACAGGCAAATAGATTGTTTGTGTGCTTCCGTTACCGATTAATTCATATGAACTACCGCCGGCAGGCATCCACCCACTATCGCTAGTAGATGCATGCCGTCGCTGCCATGGCTGTTCCGGTCGTTTTTACTTCGGCTGGCGCACCCGCCACCATTGCTTCCCTGGCTGCTCCGGTCGTCGTACGTATTTCTACTCCCCACGAAACATCCTCGGGAGATATAATTGCTAGTCAGTTAGTAGTTAATGGTACGGGAGTCATTTTACCGACTAAAATGTATGTCTTCTATCGTCATGTCTAGAATCACGTCAATTATAATGATATTCGATGTATCAGATAGCGGACACTCGCAGAGACGACCGGTGCAGCCGAGTCAAAAACGACCGGAGCAACTGACTCAAAAACGACCGGAGCAACCGAATCAAAAACGACCGGAGCAACTGACTCAAAAACGACCGGAGCAACTGACTCAAAAACGACCGGAGCAACTGACTCAAAAACGACCGGAGCAACTAATTCAAAAACGACCGGAGCAACTGACTCAAAAAGGACCGGAGCAACCGAATCAAAAACGACCGGAGCAACTGACTCAAAAACGACCGGAGCAACTGACTCAAAAACGACCGGAGCAACTGACTCAAAAATGACCGGAGCAACTGAATCAAAAACGACCGGAGCAACTGACTCAAAAACGACCGGAGCAACTGACTCAAAAATGACCGGAGCAACCGAATCAAAAACGACCGGAGCAACTGACTCAAAAATGACCGGAGCAACTGACTCAAAAATGACCGGAGCAACCGAATCAAAAACGACCGGAACAACTGACTCAAAAACGACCGGAGCAACTGACTCAAAAACAACCGGAGCAACCGAATCAAAAACGACCGGAGCAACTGACTCAAAAACGACCGGAGCAACTGACTCAAAAACGACCGGAGCAACCGAATCAAAAACGACCGGAGCAACTGACTCAAAAACAACCGGAGCAACCGAATCAAAAACGACCGGAGCAACTGACTCAAAAACGACCGGAGCAACTGACTCAAAAACGACCGGAGCAACCGAATCAAAAACGACCGGAGCAACTGACTCAAAAACGACCGGAGCAACTGACTCAAAAACGACCTGAGCAACTGACTCAAAAACGACCGGAGCAACTGACTCAAAAACGACCGGAGCAACTGACTCAAAAACGACCGGAGCAACCGAATCAAAAACGACCGGAGCAACCGAATCAAAAACGACCAGAGCAGTCATGGCAGCGACGGCATGCAATATCTACTAACGATCGTGGGTGGGTGCTGGCAGATCGCATGAATTGAACATGAACTAATAGATAGTGGAAACTCACAAATTCACCTTTTTTTAATACTACGTCGGGAGGCATACAAGCATACGGGCCACCTGATGTAAAGCGGGTACCGTAGCCTATTAACGCTTGTAATATAATTAAGTATCACTCGCGCGATGCCTCCTCTGCTGCTTACACAGCAACTCCTTGGGAGCTTACTGGTGACCTCACTCACATGCAGGAACACTACAAACCTCTAGGGAGTTGTTATTTGGCTGCGGTTTTCTGTGAGGTGGAGGTACTTCCCCAGACGGGCTGCTTTGATGCGCCCTACCTCTCTTAAAAATAATAACTTTTTCTGCCTGTAATAACTTCTTCTTCTTAACGTTATGCCGTTCCCTAATCCATGAGGATACACGGAGTCCGCTACCTAAGCCTCAGGATTTAATGAAGTTGCGGATTTTTAGATCGGTATCCCGTGGGAACTGCTCTTTCTACTTTTTTTTTATAATTTTTCTTCGGCTTCTATAGGTCGTATCGTGAGCTGGAATAGCCTATAGCATTCCTCATAAATAGAGCTTACAAATGCAATAAGTTTTTTCAAAGATTAGCGCGATCAAACAAACAAACAAACAAAGTCTTTCGCTTCGCTTTCTTGAGCGCACCAAGTGTTTTTTTTTATTCAACGTCGCGAGGCATGCAAGCATACGGTCCACCTGATGTAAAGTGGTTACCGTAGCCTATAAACGTTGATACCATATTAAGTATCACTCGCGCGATGCCACCTCTGCTGCTAACTCCTTACGAGCTTACTGATGACCTCACTGACACGCACCAACACAACAACCCACTAGGTAGTAGTTATTTGAGCGCAGTTTTCTTTGAGATGGAGGTACTTCCTAGGCGGGCTGCTATTGTGTGCCCTAACTCTCTTGAAAAGAGTTCCTTGGACGCAAGATAACCTTTACAAAAGAGTTTGTTTGCTTTCACAAAAATAGTTGTATAAGAAACCGATTCTTCGATGTCTTTTTGGGATTCCATATAGGAAAGCCTAAATGGAATCCCTTTTGTTGTCACCCAACTATCTGTCAGTCCATATGACACGGGTCTTCAGCTCGTTAACGAAATTAGTGACCGAATTGGAATGTGTATATTTGTGTTAAATGTTGACCTAAAACTTCAGTTAGTTTGACTTAGAAATTCAATTAAGCTTAAATCATTTTTCATTGAGATTAATATATGAAATGAAAGTTTATTCTACCCTGTCATGTAGGATATTATGATTTGAAACCTATGGTAAATATATGACTACCCATTAATCTTTTCATATAAATGTAATTGTAGAGTATTATATATAACTTAAGGAAAAAACATAATATTACATATATATATACATAATGACAGAATTACACAATGCTTTTTTTTTTACCTCGTGAAGCTAACAAGCATCCCGCACTAACAGATAGAAGCCTGGGATACAGGCGGAGGGACTTCCCCAGACGGTCTGCTTTGATACGCCCTACCTCTCTTAAAAATACCCAGTCTAAGTGAAACAGAGATATTCATGCACACAAATGTTTATCCTGTATGAGAATCGAACCCACGAGCCTCAGTGGAAAAGTAAAGCTATTCCCGCTCCTGTGGGTTTTAACCTTAAGCACGATGGTATAGAAACGAACAATTTAACAGATGTTAAACTTTCAGAGTTATTTAAATTTATGATGTAGGTACCGGACTTACCGCGGTTAAATGTAAAGCGGTTACCGTAGCTTATGAACGCTTGGGATACATTAGGTAACACACGCGCGATGCCACCTATACTGTTAATATAGCAATTCCTTAGAAGCTTACTGACGACCTCACTTACATACAGGATTTCAACCACCCTCTGTGGTAAAAGAATCCACGAGCGTTGATGTCAAAGTCGCGTTATAAAGCGCTGTGCTACTGAACTCGTCAAAACTTTGAGTCATCCCATGACCATGGCATTTGGCAGAAACCGGCAGTCGCCGAAGGAAGGAAGAGAAGTCACTCGCGGAAAGCGGCAGTTGCCGAAGTAGGCAAGAGAAGGAAGGGAGGAAGAGAAGTCACTCGCCAATACAAGAATTACTAATTATCTCTCTTTTATTTTGGTTTAACTTAAGAATCGAGCGAGTGCCATAAGATGCGGTCCTTCCATACCTCACTCACTTCTTTAATATTCATAGCTCATTCACGCCCAATTCGCTCAAGTGCGTCTTGGCCTTCGTGTCTCCTATATTTTTCTACTTTCGCATTATATCTCTTTCGTCAATTTTACATTCTGCATTTTTTCTTCATGTCCGAACCAACGGAGCATGCCTTTTCTTCTCTTAACACCGGCTCATAGCAAGCGATATGTGTATAAATAAATAAATTGGCATTATTATTATATTGATTATTTCTAAGTTACCTTCTCGTCTATTGTATATATTGTAGCTTTTGCTACGTCACCTTATTGAACTTTTTTTTTATATTACGTCGGGAGGCGTAGCTTTTGAACCCTTGCATTAAGTATCTCGCGCGATGCCACCTCTACTGCTAACACAGCAACTCCATAGTAGCATATTCGTGACGTGACTTACACGAACAACCCTCCAGGGGATTGTTATTTGGCTACGGTTATCTGTGAGGTGGAGGTACTACCCCAGTCGGACTACTTTGGTACGCCCTGCTTCTCTAAAAACATCCAGACCTATACAAATAGTCACACAAAATCGTGTTATTGGCTATTGCGCCACCGACCTCGTGAACATTTCTTGTATGTATGCATATATGTATATCTTCACGCCAAGTCCCTTGCGGGGTAGGCAGAGAGAACCGAGCGCCATAAGACGCGGTCCAAAGCCAAAGCCAACATTTCTTACTTTAATTATTAGTTCAATTTGTGATATTTTACTTATTTACGTCATAGCAATAAACAATATTATATTGTATACAAATTTCTCCAGCCTCGCTTAAAAAGAACCCAATAGCTGTCGGCTAACGCGCAGAATCTCATGTTTTTTTCGTTCACTGCATGCAGGTCAGACGTGAAATGTCGTTACAGTCTTTATCTCACACGTCTGAGTACAGACAGCTGAACAGGCAGATCTCTAAACCCATACGGCGAGACATACGCCAATGTAATACAATTCGTATTAAAGAGGCGACAGAGCGGAGCCAAGGCTCTAAAGTCTTCGCCAAAGATCTGTCTGTTGGGCAAAGTCAACTTACGAAGCTGAAGACCAACACCGGCGCCATTATTTCTACGAAGGCTGAGATTCTGAGTGAGACGGAGAAGTTCTATGGAAAGCTGTGCACGTTGTCGTTACAACCGGGCAACAGTGCTAGCAACGATCCAAGAGCTAAACTGACCCGACAGTATCCCTAGGTTATCCCGGACATCAGTCTGTACGAGATTCGTATGGCTCTCAAACAGCTTAAAAATAGGAAAGTACCGGGTGAGTACGGAAGTACGGCGGAGCTTCGAAAAGCGGGCGGAAAGCCGATACTTGTAGTCCTTCAGAAGCTATTCAATTCCGTCATACACTCCGGTGAAACACCGGAAGCGTGAAGCTGGCCGATATCGCTCCTAAGCTGGGTTTATTTACTGTTTTCGAGACTCATCACAAACCGTCTCGCACGCAGACTTGAATTGATGATAAATTTCAGCTTCCAAAATAATTTCCGATTTCGAAAAGGTTTTAAGCACCGTAAACCACAAACATACCTTCCGTCAGATTATAAAGAAGGGTACCCCTTCGGTCCCATAAACTTCTTATTTATAATGTATTTTGACATAACAGTGTTGGCATATGGTTGTTACGCATTCATTATGATAAGCAAAGTGTTCTAATGGTATAATGGTTTTATAGGCATATCCTTAAATTAATATCATAATTTTAATGATCATAACATTAAAGGGCATAATTGTTATAAATATAAAGGTTTTTAATCATAAAATACAAAAATCATAATAGACTTATCCATAACAATAAAAATTCGTTAATGTTTGCGAAAATATTTTTCATTGAGATTATAAAAAGAATAATACTTTTCAGGAACACCGTTCCTATATGAAATCTATATGTTTGTATGTGCGTTTGTCTATGTGTTTGTCTGTCGCTTTTTCGAGTATTCGAATTTTGACTTCATTAGAATAGGACTGTTCAGGAACACCGTTCCTATCTCTTAAGGAGCACGGTCAAAATGGTCGACAAATTAAAAAAAAATTGAATTGTTATATAATTGACGAGCCAGGTGTTCCTCTGGCAATGCAAGCTTGCGCATTCTCAACTGGTTTTTTATAATCTCAATGAAAAATATTTAATTGCCTATTAACTAAGATATGTAAATACCACAACTTTAAGTTAGCAGTAATAGTCTGTAAAATATCACTTTTTGATGTACAATAAAAATCAAAAATTTTGTGACAGAGGGCTATAGTTAGGTTTAGGTTGTTAACCAAGCCGCAGAACATGAATGCACACGAAAAGTAATGTATATTATCTTAACTACATAATTAGTATAAAGTTTCTTAAGTATAATTATCGGCTATCAGCGTTATGCGAGTTTAATGTATGCCTCTTAATTTTATGCATTCGATTATGGACCCTATACAGAACACTGAGGAGTATAATCTGGCCTTATGTCTGGCGTAAATGGATTACGAAAAAGCCTTTGATTCCGTTGAAATATGGGCGGTGCTACAGTCTCTCCAGCGATGCCGAATTGACTATCGATAGATCGAAGCGTTGAAGTGCTTGTACAGTAAGGCAACGATGTGTATCCGAGTACAGGACCAGAGTACGAAACCGATCCAAGTGTAAAAAAGTGTAAGACAGGGCATATCCTGGAAAGTCTTTACCGCAGCAGCATTGGAAGTTGCCTTCTAGCTCTTGGACTGGAAAGGATACGGTATAAATATCAATGGCGAATATATTACTCATATTCGATTTGTCGACGATATAGTTCTCATGGCTACATCGCTCAATGACCTTAATAGTGTTTTCAACCAGGTAGGTCTCAAGATGAAAATGGACAAGACTAAGATCATGTCGAATGTCCATGTTACACCTATGCCGGTCACAGTTGGAAGCACTAAGCTCGAAGTTGTCGACGAATATGTCTACGTAGGGCAGGTTATTCAGTAAGGTAACTAACTTTGACCTAGAGGTCAACAGACGGATTTAGCTCGGCCGGGCAGCGTTCGGGAAACTTCGACAGATATTCTCGTCGACAATACCTCAATGCCTGAAGAGCAAAGTCTTCGAAAGTCTGAAAACAATGTGAGTTGCCAGTGACGACATATGGAACGGGACGTGGCCCATCACTGTGGGCCGTATGGAGAAGCTCAAGGTCGCTCAGCGTGCTGTGGAAAGAGCTATGGTCAGGGTTTCTCCGCGTGATAGAAACAGAAATGAGGATATCTGCAGTAGAACTGATATGATATGAACTAAGGTAACCGACATAGCCCACGGGATAAGCAAGTTGAAGTTGCAGTGGGCCGGTCATATGGTTTGTAGAACCGAACCGACAACCACTGGGGAAGAAAAGTTCTCGAATGGCGTTCCCGTACTAGTACACGCAGTGTGGACGATCCCCCACTAGATGGAGCGACTACCTCAAGAGGTTTGTAGGGAGTCGATGGATGCAGGCAGGATCGAGACGAGTGGAACTCTAGAGGGAAAGCCTATGTTCAGCAGTGGACGAATACAGGCTGAGACGATGAGACGATGATGATATTACGAATATATACGAATTTTATATATAAGATAAAATCACAAACCAAAATCGCCCACGCAGGCACTCTGCGCTCACAAATGTTGTATTTTAGCGCCTAACCAATAAACAAATTAGTGCCACGATGTGGATCCGCGAATGAGTCAATAAAAGCTGTGCGTCCTACTTGACACCCCCCTCCCCCAAAGTTTATTGAAAATTTCTACTGCCACTGTGTAGCAATTGCGTCTAAGTAGTGTTGTGCACCCTACAGGGGTAACAATCTTATCAGGGTATCTAGAATTAAATCGCAGACTCAAAGAAACCAACGTTCTCACAGCTTTGTACAGGGCATAAGAAATCTTTTCTAACCCTAATCAAGACATTATTCCCCACATGAGAAAAGCTACGCAAAGATTCGATATCCCACGGGACCTCTGGTCTATTCGCAGTATACTAGTTTATTTTATAAATGTATATATATAAAGGGTTTGAACCAAAGGTATGTACGTCTTAATGAAGGAACGGAATCTTATTTTCCAAGTATCGATGCATTCCCTTGGGGGCTACCGCGCGCCGCTCTTTGAGTATCAAGTTGGTCGAATATAAATCTAAATATTGCAATACTTTTCAGACTTCTTGAATTCGTTCGTTCTTGAAGCCTGATGTTTCGTTAGAAACTGTTTTTAGGGTTCCGTACCCAAAGGGTAAAACGGAACCCTATTACTGAGGCTCCGCTGTCCGTCCGTCCGTCCGTCCGTCCGTCTGTCACCAGGCTGTATCCCATGAACCGTGATAGTTAGACAGTTGAAATTTTCACAGATGATGTATTTCATGAACCGTGACAGTTAGACAGTTGAAATTTTCACAGATCATGTATTTCTGTTGCCGCTATAACAACAAATACTAAAAAATATAATAAAATAAATATTTAAGGTTGCCCCATACAACAAACGTGATTTTAGTGCCTTTTTATAGATAATGGTACGGAACCCTTCGTGAGCGAGTCCCACTCGCACTTGGCCGATTTTTTTGTTATCACACTACACCTGTAGTAAACAAGTTGCCAACGCATCAACCTTATACTTAGCGTTATCATTTCCCAATCCACTAGGATTAGCGGGGCCCGCTACCTGAGTCTAAGGATGTGGTGAAGATTCTGATTTTTAGATAAGATAAAAGATAAGATGAAAATTCTTTATTTGCCATTGGGCCCTCGCGGGCACTTAGACACGTCTTACAGTTTTTGAAATATAATCTTATGTAATTCTCTTTTTACTTTTTTCCTTTATTTTTATCTACTACTAGCATTTCGGAAATGACCATTGGCTAAGAAGAAATGCCGAAAGAAACTTGTCAATATAGGTCTCTTTTAAAATTGTCAATTAGATATTACAAAAACAAAAAATACATAAGCATATTGGTACAATAATGATATCAAATGGTGAAATTAAAGATTATTAAGAACAGATAGAGTAATTGCCATCGTACCTCCACAAACCAGAGAGATAACCAGCCCTACGTATCCCTACGGAGGTAAGGGCACACGTCTTACGAAATATAATTTTGTTGGATGTTCGAGTTTCCTCAAGATGTTTTCCTTCACCGCCGAGGTAGTGATAATAGTTAATAGATTCAGGCGTTATTTTGCGAAAGTCAAATCTACATGCAATTTGATCCAACCTGCTTTGCGTGCTTCCGCCACCAATTAGTTCATGCGGCCTAGCGCCGGCCGGCACCCACCCACTACTGTTAGTACGTGCGTGCCGGCCGGCACCCACCCACTACTGTTAGTACGTACGGATCAAATTGCATTAGTGATAATTACAAATATTTACATTAATCTCAAAACACGAATTTAGTGGTACATGCCAGGATTAGAAACGGAGATCAGGTAATCAATAGGCCAGTTATTTATGCATTAGGCTATCACTGTTCTTTGCCAACGCGTCGAGAATTGATTTTAAGGAGCTTATGAAGAGACTACTAGGTACCTAGAACTCTAAAACACCCTAAAAGTAGAAAAGGTAGATATAATAACTTCCAAGGAATATAACTACAAAATAAATACAAAAATAATCATAAAAATCTCAGGAATCAAATCCGAATCATAGAAAAAGATATAGAAATATATAAATTAAAAAGAAAAAAAATGGGTGCGTGTACTTATGTACGCGCGTGAGAAGTTATACTTCTTTGGCATCATTGAATAAATATTTAACATTAACAATTTAATAATATTTAATATTAATTATATTAAATAATAATATTTGAAATTATAAGAAGGGTTATTGTAGTAAAATTAAAAAACGTCTTTCAAGTAGTAGCGGCGATGTTCATGGAATGTATTACATACAAGTCAAATATCAAATACAAATGTTATACATTTTTAACTATAGCGCCATCTACCGGTAATACCGTTAACATTTATCAGCTTCAACCTGTTACTTTTGTGTTACAGTGATACGCGCACATCTTTAAATTTCACTCTCATCATTTTTAGGGTTCCGTACCCAAAGGGTAAAACGGAACCCTATTACTGAGACTCCGCTGTCCGTCCGTCCGTCCGTCCGTCCGTCTGTCACCAGGCTGTATCTCATGAACCGTGATAGTTAGACAGTTGAAATTTTCACAGATGATGTATTTCTGTTGCCGCTATAACAACAAATACTAAAAAATAGAATCAAAAAAATATTTAAGGGGGCTCCCATACAACAAACGTGATTTTTTTGCTCATTTTTGCTCGATATTGATAACGGCAACAGGTAGAAGCTTGAAATATTCACAGAATGTTTAGTTATATATTCATTTTAAGAATAAATAATTAAATTAAAATAAAACAAATATTTAATTCCCATACAACAAACATGTTTTTTTTTTTGCCGTTTTTATAGATGGTACGGAACCCTTCGTGTGCGAGTCCGACTAGCACTTGGCCGATATTTTTCATAACGCGCCTAAAGAAGTATAACTTCAAAAATGGGATGTCAAGTTCACATAAAGGCCTAAATAATAATTCCTTCCTTATGGAGATCAAGGGAACGAGGGATGTTAGTGTAGCTTGCACAATAAGGTGCTGCTGTCCGTATAGCAATGAATCATTATACCCATCAATGTCAAAGTCAAAATATTTTTATTCCGTAAAAATGGCTACATTTATTTGGAATCGTCACAATTTTTTTCCCTACCGTGCAGTTTATGACTAGGTGAGCACTGATAAAAATACTGCCAAAAAACTCAGGCACAAAAGACTCAGGCTCTTTTGGTATCCAAACAAATTTACATAATTTATTTACTACATTACAATTGGATCGACTCACTCCCAGGAATTTTTATCATTAATATAGTCAGATACTTTATAATATGCCCTGCTACACAATTTGGCTTTAATAGTAGTTTTAAATTTGTTAATTGACAATTCTCTTATATTGCTGGGAAGTTTGTTATAGAACCGTATACATTGCCCCATAAAAGAATTACTTATTTTGTGGAGACGGCTTGCATGTAACACAAGATTATGCTTATATCTAGTATTTGTTATGAGTCAATTGGCAACATATTATGATGTACAGCAGAAATAATATCAGGGGCAGCACTGAACCCTGGGTTTTCCGCATCCTTATTTACCGGTCGGATACCGTAGTCTTGTGAGCAGTGCTACCTGTAGGTAAAGAACCAGCCCATTAACCCACGCCTCTTGGTTCGAAACCTTTTTTTTATACAACGTCGGGAGGCATACAAGCATACGGTCCACCTGATGTAAAGCAGTTACCGTAGCCTATTAACGCTTGTAACATATATCACTCGCACAATGGCTGCTCTACTGCTTATACAGCAACTCCTTAGGAGCTTACTGGTGACCTCACTCACACGCAGGATTACAAAAACCCTCTAGGGAGTTGTTATTTGGCTGCGGTTTTCTGTGAGGTGCAGGTACTTCCCCAGACGGACCGCTATTATGCGCCCTAAATCTCTTAAAACATCCAGACAAACAGACATGTTCATGTACACAAATGTTTGCCTTGTGTGAGAATCGAACCCACGAGCGTTGGTGTTAAAGTCGCGTCATTCGCGCATTAGCTGCTAAGGAGTTGCTGTGTTACCAGCAGAGGAGACATCGTGCGAGTGATACTTAATATAATTACAAGTGTTCATAAGCCACGGTAACCGCTTTAAATCAGGTGGGCCGTATGCTTTCCGACGTTGCATAAAAAAATGACAATGTCAGTATCTATACCAAATCCTTAGCCTTGGTAAGTGGGCTCCGTCAACCCTAATGCATTAAGAATCGAGATAATGCTTGGAAGGAGAATATTACCGTAGACTTTTATTGCGATGCCGTATACCTCCGCTTTTAACGCAACAACTCTACAGGAGCTTACTGTTCTAAATGTTTTATTGGTTGCTGACGTAATAGTTGTTCAGTTAATGCAGACAGTTAATAGTCTGGGAACGTGGCGTTGAACTGCGAGTAGTCCACTTTAGTCAGCTATTTATTATCCTCTCATAGTAATTAATCGTTACGAACATGGTGCAAGGACTCGAAATAACACGGGTTCCGTAGTACACAAGGAACCCTTATAGTTTTGCCATGTCCGTCCGTATGTCCGCGGCCTAGCTTAGAGATACTAGAAAGCTGTCATGTATATTCATGTTAACTATGCTGACAAAGTGGTGGAATAAAATCTTGAAAAAAAAAATTGTGCTACCTCCCCTACATGTAAAGTGGGGATGATTTTTTTTATTCGCGCCCACCCCATAGTGTCAGGAGTCGTTAGATAGGTGTTTAAAAACATTGAGGGTGTGGGAAGATCATTCTTCCGTGGCCCTTTTGCGAAATATTTATATTAAAAGTATACATTTTTGTAAGATTCAAGTGTCCCTATGCCAGCGAAACTGTTGTATTTGGAAATGTAAAATAAATCAAGGTAGTCAATATAGTGAATTTAAAAAAAAAACTATCACTATTAAACAGGCTTTACAGGTTAACGAGTAATGGTCGATAAACTTATAAAATGTAATTTCTTTAATGAAAACGTGCAAATGTCATAGGATATGACATTGCACAGCCATGCAATTCTCTAAGCGACTCGTAATGGCTGTGTGTGCGTCGCTGTGATCACAGATGTCACAGCTTTGACATTGTCTACTGCGATCACGGCTAAATTATTTGGTATTCTATAAGGCTGTAAGCGTACACGAGGCTGTTTGCCTTGTAGAATTCCAATTCCAAACGCAGCCTTGCGGCGCTAGTGTCGCACAACCATGAAAATCGACACCAAAGAATTGCAATTTTGTGTTCAAGGCTGTAACAGCCGATGTTTCCGAGGATGTAAGGACGTTTGCTCTTACAGAATTGCATGGCTTATCTGCACTAAGCCTTTTGTTTCCCAATTTCTAATTTGAACGGCCAAGTAGTAGAAGTCCCCGCCTGCGATACATAAGCTATTTCACAGTTTTTCATAGTTCATTTGAATTTCATACATAATTTTAGTTCCGATATTTTACACTAGATGGTGCTATCCATAGGCTCAATTTCCTATTATTTTAGGCAACTATCTAATTTTTTCGCAAGCAAGCACAGCGAAGCAAATACGGAATCCTACACTGTGCGTGGCCCGACATGCACTTGGCCGGTTTTATTTAATACTACGTCCATACATAGAAGCATGCGGCTCGCCTGATGTAAAGCGATTACCGTAGCGATGCAACCTCTGCTGCTAACACAGCAACTGCTTAAGAGTTTACTGGTAACCTCACTCACTTGCAATAAACATCAAGGGAGTTATTATTCGGCTGCGATTTTCTGTAAGGTGGAGGTACTTCCCCAGACGACTGCTTTGATGCGCCCTACCTCTCTTTAAACATCCAGACCAAGACAAACAGACATGTTCATGCTCGCAAATGTTTGTCCTGTGTGGGGATCCACTATGCCACCGAGCTCGTCAAAAATTAACTCATACAATATGCCAGAGGGACTACTTTGAAGCGCAATCAAGTGCTTTATAGGTTTATGGCAGCAACCCATAATAGATACTTACTGTGCGTTCGTCATCTTTTGAAAACTAGCGCTTGTTTCCAGACTTACACTTGCCAACGGTTCTTCAAGAAAGGCGTGAAGAGGTTTCGACAGCGTCGGCAACGCAAGAGTGACACCCCTATTGTTGCAAATGCCCATAGACTACGGTAGCTGCTTACCATCAGTCAGGCTTGTTTGCCACCTTAGTGGTATAAAAATAAAGATACGCGAATTTTTCAAAAAGATACATAAAACAACCATTGTAGGAAATGGATTTATTACACGTATGTACGTGCAGTGTGTTGATTTATCCGTATGCAGCGCCTCTAAATTAACACGGTATCACCAAAACGACTGACATCCTGTCCCAGCGGATTACATACGGCCGAATAGCTATTTTTATTGGCCCGGTGTACAACTGCGGCGGCGTAATAAATATGGGCTGAAATAGACATAGATTGGCTCAAGGGTATGTACTGGGCTAATTCAGTAATAGTACATGGCAATACTGGTGTATAATCATCTACCGGGGACTTCTTCCCGCGCTTTTGACGAGTGACCTTGTAGTTTTACTTGAAATTTTTACAATTCAGTATAAAATTAGTTTTGTGTGACAATTTCGATAGTATTTTGTAGCATAAGTGCTAGTGAAATTATACAGTAATGAAAAAACTCAAATATAACACGTTTATGCACTTTTGGGAAGACATGAATAAGTTCATCAAGAAAACCTTGTAAAAATCACTATCGTTTTATTGGTAGAAAACCTTGTAAAAATCACTATCGTTTTATTTAAATTGGGTTGATTGGGTCTAGGTACCCTTCCCAAGTATTTTTTCAGCACAGTTCCTGAAGCTGGAACATAGAATTAAGATTTTCAAATGGTTCTAAACTGAAGCCTTGGCTGTATGAGCTAGATCCCTTTGCCTCTCCCCTCGGGGATAAAAAGAACCAAAAAAAAATCATCTACCGGACGCCGTTAAGGAAGATAATCTTCCTTGGTTAAAAATGTACCTTTTTAATTTGTTTTTCTTTAATACTACGTCGGGAGGCATAGCAGTTACCGTAGCGATGTCACCTCTGCTGCTAACACAGCGACTCCTTAGCAGCTTACTGGCAGCCTCACTCACACGAAGGAACACAATAAC
Source organism: Pyralis farinalis (assembly GCA_947507595.1). NCBI lineage: Eukaryota > Metazoa > Arthropoda > Insecta > Lepidoptera > Pyralidae > Pyralis > Pyralis farinalis. Next base: position 6,424,267 of record OX382275.1, read on the forward strand.
CCTCCAGAGAGCTATTATTTGGCCGCGGTTTTCTGTTAGGTTTTTTTTATACAACGTCAGACGGCATACAAGTATACTGCCCACCTGATGTAAAGCGGCTACAGTAGTCTATGAACGCTTGCAATACTTTTAGTATCACTCGCGAGATGCCTCCTTTCCTGCTAACACAGCAACTCCTTAGGAGCATACTGGTGACCTGACTCACACGTAGAATTACAACAATCCTCTATGGAGTTGTTATTTGAATGCGGTTTTTGTGATGTAGAGGTACTTCCACAGACGGACGGCTTTGATGCGCCCTACCTCTCTTAAAACATCCAGTCCAAGACAAACAAGACATGTTCATGCCCACAAATGTTTGTCGTATGTGGGAATCGAACCCACGGCCGTTGTTTTTTTTATATACAACAAGATTGACAAACTTATTAAACAAGCGGCCTGCATTAGTTGGTAAACAGTCACCGCAGCCTATTGAACCTCGCAACACCACGGGGATGTTACTCGCGCGCTGCCAATCTTGTGGCCGTTTGTGGCAGTTTCGTCACAGTACCCAGTAATTTCTCTGCCATATCTCCCCTTTAAGCCGGAACACAGCTATATAAAAGTAGCTGCTTGGTGGTAGAAATAGGCGAGACAGAGTTACCCACGCAAACGACTTTTGTACAACGTCTCCCTCTAGCGTCAAAATAACGTAACAGCGCGTTTCACCACTGCGCTACCGAGCTCGTCAAAAGTGGTGGGAAGCTGAAGATATGTAGATAGACTTTACCATCTAAATCAAATTTGTTATGAACCTTGTTATCTCAAAACGTTATATTAAACTCCAACATAAATTACTCTCGGATTAACTTTACAATGAGATTGTAACGTTAAACCTAGAGTTGCGAAATTAAACGCAAACAATTTAAATACCCGAAAATAGTTTCGAAACAAACACTGTATAAGAAATCCAAGCAACCAATAAATAACAAAATCGTTTGAAAGTAAAGATGGATCGGTTAATTGGCCGAAACCCCGAAACGTTTTCTAGAAAAACAGCTTTGCTTATCCCTTCGGGAGATTAATAGGCGCGATTGATAAAAAAGTTATTTACATGTGAAGCTTAAAGGGTTGCGGGGATGGCCTTGGGCGGGCGGTCAATCCCTTTGGGCTAACCTTCCTAATACCGAGGTTTGCTTCATTGATTTTTTAACGGTTCACCTGTTTTTAATAATCGGTACAACCTTCCCGGGTCGGACCTATTGATAGATGCCTGTCGGTCTGTCTAAAAATAATTTGTAACATATATAATTCAGGAACCCATTACGTACTTGCAGTTTTATACTGAAGGTACATACTTGATTTCTTGGTAAGCGGTATCTGCTTACCATACGAAGAGCTGTTTATTCGTTTTTCCCTTTTTTTGTATATTTTGTTGAAAACTTACACTCTCTTACTGTGATTACCCGCCCCGGCTTTGCACAGGTAGTAGAGTATACTATGCCTACTAACTATATATATTTAAGTTGATTAGAATTAATTAATACTGTATATCCTTTTTCCGACATTTTCAACAACTGTCGTCATATTTCAACCGATTCACACAAAATCTTAACAAATTATACACCAAAACCTTCCTCCCTCATTTTGTTTTCATTAACAGCGCTGAATTAAAGACCAATTCCAAAAAAAAAAACGCTTAACCAATAAATAGAACGAAAATAGAAACATATTTATGTTTTTTTTAGATGCCTTCTGTATTTTTAAATATACAGCGCCAGTATTAAGATTTTTCTTTTGGAATTGGTATTTAATTCAACGTAGTTATTCAAAACAAAATGAGGGCGCCACTTAGCTTTATAAGTCCTCTTTCTTTATACAACGTCGGGAGGCATACAAGCATATGGCCCTCGTGATGTAAAGCAGTTACCGTAGCCAATTAAACTTGTAATATATTAAGTATAACTCGCGCAATGCCTACTCTGCTGCTTACACAGCAACTCCTTACGTACAACAACGTTGTTATTTGGCTGCGGTTTTCTGTGAGGTGGAGGTACTTCCACAGACGGGCTGCTTTGATGCGCCCTACCTCTGTTAAGACATCCAGACCATGACAAACAGGCATGTTCATGCACACAAATGTTTACCTTGTGTGGGGGGAATCGAACCCACGAGCGTTGGTGTCAAAGTCGCGTCATTCCCGACTGAGACACCGAGCTTGGCAAAATTTGGATTTCATAGTCCAATTTTTGAGGTGGCTATATAGGCTATTCAATTTCCCGTTACGATACTTAGAAACCGAAGAAAAAGGAAGAAAGTTGTAAAGGCGGGTGTGTACCGGATTGTTAAGATAAATTTCTGCATATTATTTGTCGTTGAATTTTGTTTGTCGCACATTTTTGAGACTGCATGTCTCTACACCATGGGTCAAACGGGAGACACTGAAGACTGCACATGATTGGCAAGCATTCAGGTATTTGGACGGTAAGGATAAGTAGTGTAAGTCTTGGTCTGGATATTTTTAAAAGAGATTTTTAAATTTCATATACTCACTGTTTTTAATAGATTAATATTTAATTTAATTTGTTTAAAAGCATTTATATTAATAAGTTTTCTTTGTTTCATGGTTCTTTTTATCCCCGAGGGGAAAGGCAAAGGGATCTAGCCCATACAGCCAAGTCTTCAGTATAGAACCATGTGAAAATCTTAATTCTATGTTCCAGCGTCAGGAACTGTGCTGAAAAAATACTTGGGAAGGGTACCTAGACCCAATCAACCCCATTTAAATACCACCCGTAAAACGATAGTGATTTTTACAAGGTTTTCTTGATGAACTTATTCACGTCTTCCAAAAAGTGCATAAACGTGTTATATTTGAGTTTTTTCATCACTGTATAATTTCACTAGCACTTATGTTACAAAATACTATCGAAATTGTCCCATAAAACTAATTTTATACTGAATTGTAAAGTATTCAAGTATAACTACAATGTCACTCGTCAAAAGCGCGGGAAGAAGTCCTTTGTTTCATGGTAAAAAGTTGAGTGTATAGAGTGTATGATATGAATGAATGATAGACTAGAAGAATGAGTATTATAGTTTACTTATTATTTTTATTGTCTGGATACAAGTCTTTTTAGCCTAAGGTAAAAAGAATAAAAAAATGTTTGTTTTGATTAATTTGATCTGCTTTGTGCTTGTTTGTGCTGTCCGTGATGTAACAAACAGGTCTTATCTGAAAATCAGCGCCGGGTCATGTGTTGACGCGGCAGTATGCTGAGATGGGACCTATTTGGGCTGCCACACACCACTTTTGTTGTATCTATTGTGTATTGTTTATATGTGTATAGTGTTTGTGTTATGTCCAAATAAACGTTTTTCTTACTTTCTTTCTTTCTTTAGGTAACTTTTTATATTTATTAGATATAAAAGTAAAATTGATTTTGATTATTTGATTCATATAAAGGGATTCATAAATAATGCATTTTTCTTTTTAAATTTATTGGTAGTATTCTTTAACATTAATAAAAACCTTGAATAATATATCATTAATTATAAATATTAGCACAGTGTTCAACATTGTTAGAATATGTCACACCCGACCTTGTATGCTCGCGAGATTTTTTTCCACCTTGAAAACAGAAGATAATATGTCATCAGAAAAAAAATGCTCTACGCAAATGATACTGTAATATTATGTTAATCTACGAGTCAATCTATCAATCATCTTGAGAGCAGTGATAGCCCAGTGAGTAAGTACCCGGGCTATTGACCAACTGGTTCCCGGTTCGATTTCGGCCGTATGTACCACTAAATTCGGGTTTTCGGATTTACGTACATATTAGTCACTTGCTCGACGGTGAAGGAAAACATCGTGAGGAAATCCACGCGTCAAAGAAATTATATTTCGAAGTACGTGTGACCTAACCTAAGTAAGATACGGTTATCCCTATGGGTTGTGGAGGTCTGACTGCAGTCGCTCTGTATAAAAATCAGTATCTTCGCCAAATCCTTAGGCTTAGGTAGCGGACCCCGCCAATCCTAATGGATTAGGAAACGTTATCCCACGCTAGGAAGAAGAAGTCCGCTGTTGTACAATTTTATTCAAACTTTATGTACAATTCATGTATATCACTACATATTATAAAACAAAGTCTCGTCTGTCTGTCTGTTCTCGATAAACTCAAAAACTACTGAACGCATTTTCATACGGTTTTCACCAAACGACAGAGTGATTCCTGAGAAATGTTTAGGTGTACAATTAGTTAAAGTTTTCAGTAAATCGGTTGAAATATGACGATAATTGTTGAAAATGTCGGAAAAAGTCGAGCCGCCTGGAAGCTTCCGTCGGATATTATACGGATGTACAGCATTAATCCTTACTGTATATATGTATACATGTAATATGCTCTACTATCCGTGCGAAGCCGGGGCGGGTGGCTTGTAAATGAAAAAACAAAAAAACAACTCCGCTCTGCCATTCCATAGCCTGTCTTTCGTTCGCTAATCGACAGGATGTGCGAAGTTAATTCGTAAATGCTAATTAATTTGTTTCGTTATCCAAGACATATGATAGCAAACGAAACAAATAAGACGAGATCGTATTACCACTCGCACTAATTGTAGTAATCGGTGTCAATTAAAATAATGTACCGTCATATGTTCCTTGCCATTAATTTAATGGAAATTCTTCATTAATCCTAGCAACTATGGCAAGGACAAAATTGTTAGATTGATAATAGAATAGTGCAGAAACATTAATAGACATATTGTTGTGCACTTTTTGGGATGAGTAAAAAATGTTAAACTCGCGTCAGGCAGGACACGTGACCCTGATCGAAAATTCGTAAGATTTTGGTGAGAATTAGAACTTAAGTTCGCTGTCTTACTTAAGTCTGTATACTTGTAAAATTCGTGTATATAAAGTGTTTAAAATATGGAAATTGAACAAAGTGCAGTACTTTTATACTGATAAATAAAGCAATTCGTGCGAAATTATTCCCTAACCATTCCAAAATATTCAAAAATGCACAACGTTAATGTTCAAGTTTTCACTTCTGCCGGCACTCCCGGAGTGCAACCCGTTTTTTTTTTATACAACGTTCGGAGGCATGCCTCATGGCAGGCAGACCTCTGCAATTCAGAGGGAAAACCAGACCTTTCATAGGTTAGGTCACACGTCTGTCAAAATACAATTTCTTGTGGGTTTCCTCGCGATGTTTTCCATCACCGCCGAGCAAGTGATAATTACTAATATGTAGTACATAACTTCGAAAATACTAATTTTATTGGTAAATGCCAGAATTGGAACCGTGGATCTAATACTAATTCATTTATACTAATTTATTTATATGTATAAACTGTACATAAAAATTGCATAAAATTGTGCAATAATAGACTTAATGCAAGTGTCACAAACCAGGTCTTATCTGAAAATCAGCGCCGGGTCATGTGTTGACGCGGCAGTATGCTGAGATGGGACCTATTAGGGCTGCCACACACCACTTTTGTTGTATCTATTGTGTATTGTTTATATGTGTATAGTGTTTGTGTTACGTCCAAATAAACATTTTCTTTCTTTCTTTCTTAATGCTATGCATTATTTCCGGGTATGTAGTAAAAAAACTTTACATGCTACCGTATAGGGTGAACCGTTTCTACACAATAAGCCTGTTTTTCAGGGAGCTTGTAAAAATCTCCGACTCTTATGCATCTCACAACACTTTGTAATGCTATATATGTGTTAAAAAAAATGGCCTATGATCTATCTGGCCACAAATCTATGCATTTACGCACTGTTTCCATGGGCAATTTAGCCACTGCTTGCTCCAGAGATTTCTTAAGAGACACAATGTCGACGTGTCGTTTCGATCAAGCCATGTTCTCTAAAACTGACTATAATTTGTAGTCTAAGGGGTCTGGCGACGAATCTATGTATTTACGCACTGTTTCCATGGGAAATTTTCGCGGTGCTGAGCTTAGACGCGATAGCTCAGTTAGGAGAGCAATAGACCAGTACCCAGAGGGCGCCGTGCTGGTTAGAGCCTTGCGTATATCCGTTTCGCGTTTGTTTTTTTTTTTATTTTTTTTTAATTCACTCCGTTAGTTTATTATTCTAAATGTAATAGGTACGTAACACAGAACTTGTGTTACAAATATCATTATTGAATTATATTATAATCTGGTAATCTGGAACGTATTTTAATGAGATCACAAGGCGACCATGTTTTTATTTCTCTTCCTTTGGGTTCTCTTTTGTGTAAATAAGCATTATTTTTTTCTTTCTAGGTCCCGTTTGGTGGCTCGCACGAAGAAAACGCACACACAGATAAACATATAGATTTCATATGGGAACGTGTGTTCCTGAATATTGCTTCTTATTTACAGTTTTCATTTTACATGTGTATTTTCTTCTAATTCCCATTACCCACAGAGATACGACTACTACCATTTGAAACTACATGCCCGATTCTATAGTGACACAAAGTTTCATGAGTGTACGTCCTGGGTCACGCTTCCATACATTTTGACCAACCTTTACTTTGATCTAACTTGCTTTGCGTGCTTCCGCCACTAATTTGATCACACGAACTAGCGCGGCCGTCGCCCACCCTCTACCGTTAGTAGATGCAATATACCGGCGATGCCATGGCTGCTCCGGTAGGCTGCTGCAGCATACTTGTAGCGTGTAATTAAAACGATTAACATCTACAGCGCCTGAGGATGCCTCGTGGAGAAGCGAAACACGTGTCGCAGCGACGACCAGGGCAGCCATAGCAGCAACGGTGGCGGATGTATGTGGTTTCTGTTCCAGATGGTGGGCAATCGCGAGGCCGACGGAAGCAATCAAGAAAGAGACTACCGGAGCATTCATGGCAGTGAGGACATTTTATACCTATTTACGGTAGTGGGCCGGCGCTAGTTGAACTAATTGGTCGCGAAAGCACATAAAGCAGGATAGATCAAATTGTATATTAATAATATTTCCCAATTGTACACCGAAATAATTCATGTCGATTTTCTAAATCGCGGCACTATTTTGTCGGTGATTTCTGGTGTGGAATTTTGAAAGCACTCAAAGCGCAACGTTAAGCTACTAAGTGCAGTATTAGAGGACCACACTGCACTAATCTGCAGCTTTGTAATTATTATTGTACACTATACAGCCATTGTAGCATTAATTCCAGTATTAAATAGTTCTCTTAGGAAATACTTATATATATATATATATATATATATATATATATATATATATTGTTGGCGGTTGCGTCGAACCGCCAGAGTAGTGGACTGTATATGTAGGGTGGTGTTCGATGTTTCCAAATAAACACGGCGAGGTTTCTTTCTGGAGACTGTACTGGCTGAGGTTAGGAGAGAGGTGTTTCTTGTTCTTCTGAGACGTCCGATTGTGTTGCCCTCGATCGGTAGAATGACAAATCCGAGGCGGGGCGCGCGTCGGCGCGCCGCCAGGTACTCGGCTAGCCATACAACGCGCGTATAGATTCACGGTGTTATTCATCCCCGCCTCGCCCTCTCTCCATACCTCACCCCTTCGATATCTCGTTTATTCATTAATACAAATTTTCTTAATTCCAACATTTAGTTGATACATTTACATTCACATTTTACTTATCCTAAACACTTATTCGATACAATAACTATACGTTTATATTTCCTTATTCTAGCATCTACAATTATACGTATTCAATTTACTTTATTTATTTTACTTTATTTATATGCATTTTTAATATAGTCTACAAATGTTTTCCGTCGCGGATAAATACCTTAACTCTACATATTCATATTTACTTATGCTAAACATTTGTTCGATACGGTGGCTATACATTTACATATACACGTGGTCAATTTGTTTTCACTCGCAACACGTGGTCAATTTGTTTCACTCATAACACGTGGTCAATTTATGTACGAGTGTTTTCGTCGTGAACATATATCAAATGAATGTTTGTCTGTATGTCCTCTATGGATTCAAAAACGGCTGGGCAGATTTTGATAAAATTTTCAGTGAATCTTCAGGTTAGCCCAGCAGGTGATCCTGTGAAGTTTGGTAGCGATCATATCACCCGTGCGAAGCCGGGGCGGATAGCTAGTTTACTATAAATACGTCACTTAGTTAGGAATGACTAGAAATAAGGCATCAAATCATAGTTTGATAATCTAATATTATTTTTTTATACCACTAAGGTGGCAATCACGCATACGGCATTCCTGATGGTAATGGTCACCGTAGCCTTTGGACATTTGCAACACCAGGGGTGTCACTCATGCATTGCCGACTCTAAAAACCTCCTCACGTATTTCTTGAAGAACTCCATGCTGTAGTCCCATGGAAAACCCTCGGCTGGGAGCTCATTTCACAGCTTGAGAGTTCTCGGAAGAAAACTTCTCTGGAACCGCACAGTACGCGACCATTGCGGATATATATATGTCGAATCAGAACAATGGCGCCACCGGTTGTCAACGATTATTAGCGTTTGTAATTAATTATTTCTGAGCGAATGTCAATGAATCTTATGTTATTTGAAGTTAAGTAATCTTATTTTAAGTTATTTTGTTTAACGTTGTAAACAAATGGCGCTATACGTTGGACCTACTAAATCTATGCAGTAGAGTAGTTTCAGTCTATGATTATTGTTTCATGTTGGCAATGTTTTCTTTTTGATCACAGACAATGACTTCTGTTAACCAATCATATTTGAGAATTCTGTACTGTTATGTTAAGTAACGATGATTGGTGGAAACACAGGTGCGCATTTCTCCCGCGCCTGGGCATGGCTCTGGGCGAGGACGCGACATCACTTTTTAGGCGGGAAGAGAATGTTGCAGGATTCTTGTTCGTCCCGCGTTCGAAGTAGGTCCGTCGCCAAGAGACTTGTCAGTTTCCGTCCAATTTTATAATCATAACGCGTACTGTAGTTAATTGTAATTGCTAAATTAAATTATCGTACCGAGTTATAAGTTATAGCGTCTTTATAATATCGTGTGCATAGAAATAAAGCTGAAGTGTGTAACTTTCAATCGGATTTTATTTCATCTACCGTCGGTGTTCATCTACCATGTCTGATACCCATGGGTGCCCACATTTACCTGCTCCAGCCACACAGGATACGACATATGTATAGCGTTAATATATCAATATCTATCTATTTACCTATAACTTCACGTCAAATCCCTTGCGGGGTAGGCAGGGGGAACCGAGTGCCACATTATTTAATTCTTACCTTGGTGCACACCGGTAATTAACTAACTACGTGATCATTTTTTGTATTGAATACGTGTCGTAAGTCGTAGAATAGCAAGTTTGAGCACATCAAACGACCACCACATAGCAAACATTTGTGTGCATGAACATGTCTGTTTGTCTTGATATGGGTGCTTTTAGGAGAGATAGGGTGATAGTAAAGTATGTCAGTTATGTGTCAAACAACAAGCTTTATTTGACAGTTGCAAGGTTTATACAGGTAAGACAGGGTTTGGCTTCAGTAATATAACGTCTATCTAAATCGTTCATGCTTAATCCCTACCGATCTACATTTAAGAGATTTAGGGCACATCAAAGCAACCAGTCTAGGGAAGTACCTACACCTCACAGAAAACCGCAGCCAAATAACAACTTTCTTCTTCAATAACTTCCTGCGTGTGAGTGAGGTCACCAGTAATCACCTAAGGAGTCATCGCGCGAGTGATACTCAATGTATTACAGGCGTTCATTGGCGATGGTAACCGCTTCACATCGGTGGGCCGTATGCTTGCCTCCCGACGTTGTATAAAAAAAACCTTACCAGTGAAACGTTAGTATGACACTAAGCGTGGTGTTGAAGGTTGAACTCATTGCACTATTCTTCAGCATTTTTTTAGTAATTCTCCCTAAAATCACGTGTTCATGATGATAAAATGATCGACATTTGATATGCGTGCGCGGGGATGTGTATCCAATAAATAAAGGTCCCTATGAGAAGATTGATATAATGTAGTGGAATGTTATAATCAAGATGAGTTCACTCTTGCAGGAACAGATCTACCTTCAGAAAGATGTTATTTGGCTGCGGTGTTTTGTAGGGTGGTGGTTCCTAGTCGCAAACGATTTCGGCCAATACATAAGTGAATAATACAAAATTCCACTTAGTGGGCAAAACTTTCCTGTGTTCTAAAAGGTAAATTAAAAAATAAAGTCAGGTATCCGAGCTATTTGCAAAAATGTGGCTCAGATCGATCAGGCTAATCTAGCAGGAAGCGCAGGTAACGTGGAAATTTATCAGACAATGTCACGTACCTATCGTGGCATATTGCACGTGTTGGGAATTCGATTACGACTCTGAAGAGAGCTGAGCGCGGCTTACAGTCACAGAAATAATATTATTTGGAAAAACGTGTAATGCACATGATAGAGACTGAGCTATAATAATATGGATATTCAATCTAATAGATTCCCACACATAACATGTTTATCTGTGTACGAATATGTCTAAAATACTCATACATAGGACTACGTACTAGAACACGATCCACACAATTTCTACACCTCTGTCGAAATGCCGTCTGACTTACTCGACTTATAAATGTCGAGATGGTCAGAGCAGCGCTCGCCGGACATCTCGGTAGCTAATTGATGTTTGTCATGGAACTACCGTACTAAAAACAGTAAGTATGACCTCTTCGTCATTCAAAGTCGTGTTAGAGGCAAAGAGATTACCCTATTGGTAAAAGGAAACCGATTTACTCATAGGCTTAGGCCAAACTGCTCTCCAACGTTCACCGTGGTGACAGGAAGATACCTTCAGTTGCTTTAGCGAGCAACTAGAAACCGCAGTTCCCACAGGAGTGACTCGCAATCATCAACAGCTCTTCATCACCGAAACCAAAGTATACTTAATAAATCACCCACCCAGAACCATCAAATGAAGATATTGAGAAGACATGGAGGAAATATAGTAGTAACATTAACCAGTGTTAAACCTTATTCTAGATGAAATAATAAATAATTATTTGCCATAGGACCTTTGCGGGTACTTAGATATGTCTTACATATTATTATATTAAATAATAACTTATCGCCTATTCCTGACCTATTCATTCGCATTTCATAGTTTTAATTTTTTATAGCTTTATTTTATTTCTTTTTTAATGTAACGGCATTACGGAAATGACCGAACGAAACCGAAAAAGAAATGAAGAATCTTGCCAATAAAGTATTTATTGTTCAATTCGTCAATTACTATTAGAATAAATTTATAACAGCATTTATATAACGACGTGAATGGTAAAAATAATGATACATAATACATATGCTGAATCATTTCCAGAGATTTCTGCTAGGTAGATATCTGTCATTAATTCTATAATAATCCTTCTAACAGAGTGTATTTATGACATGCCTTTTGAACACGGTCAGAAATTAACGGAACTGTCTCAGGCAATTTTTATATTATAGAATCGATTATGTTAGAGAATACAATTTACAACAAAAGATGTACCGGTCTTAGCAAGCCATAGTAAATATGATGATCTAAAATTTTAAATGCTAACATATTAGAGGTATTCTTACCTCACAGGCGCTACGTTACGCTATCAATAATATTTTTTATCCTTACACGTTATTAATAACATTTTTTCTTACCTCTAACATTCGCTTCCTTGTCTGATCCATACTTGCCGAAGACGAAGAACAGTACCATTAACGCCAGCTGAAATGCCATCAGCGGCACGTACTTCATAGCTGCGAACTTTAGCACCATCTTGCAGGTGAGTTTTCTGAAACAAATATTTATCATTTTCAGACCTCTTTACGTAAAAACTTTTTATTTATAGTATTGGCTTTCACTGCAGTCGTTTGTGTACATAAATGCTCATTAATATAATTTGAATAGCACAAGCGGGGAATATAGTAAACGCAGGACATCACGTTGGTTGATTAAGATTTCCGTTATTGAAGTACCGCACCGGATGATCGATGACACAGTTGGGACCTGTGTCATTAGTCATCCAAATTTAAGTTATAGGCAAAGAAATTAAATCGACCGTTTCTTTAGTTGCTTCATCTAATTTTCGCACTGGTGGTGTGGAAGGGTGATAGAATTTTACCTTAGCTGCTGTAGCTATTGCGAGCGACCTGAAAGCAAGGCTCTTAGAGAAAAGACTTCCAAGTCGTTTGAATGATTTACTAGGATATATAGGACCTGGGCAATCGAACTTTGTTCACCGTTTTTAGGGTTCCGTACCCAAAGGGTAAAACGGAACCCTATTACTGAGGCTCCGCTGTCCGTCCGTCCGTCCGTCCGTCTGTCACCAGGCTGTATCTCATTAACCGTGATAGTTAGACAGTTGAAATTTTCACAGATGATGTATTTCTGTTGCCGCTATAACAACAAATACTAAAAAATAGAATAAAATAAATATTTAAGGGGGCTCCCATACAACAAACGTGATTTTTTTGCTCATTTTTGCTCGATATTGATAACGGCAACAGGTAGACGCTTGAAATATTCACAGAATATTTAGTTATATATTCACTTTAAGAATAAATAATTAAATTAAAATAAAACAAATATTTAAGGGGGGCTCCCATACAACAAACGTGATTTTTTTGCCGTTTTAATAGATAATGGTACGGAACCCTTAGTGCGCGAGTCCGACTCGCACTTGGCCGATTTTTTTGCTCATTTTTGCTTGATATTGATAACGGCAATAGGTAGACGCTTGAAATATTGACAGACTATTTAGTTATTTATTCACTTTAAGAATAAATAATTAAATTAAAATAAAACAAATATTTATGGGGGGCTCCCATACAACAAACGTGATTTTTTTTGCCGTTTTTATAGATAATGGTACGGAACCCTTCGTGCGCGAGTCCGACTCGCACTTGGCCGATTTCTTGAATATACGTAAACTTAAAAAGAAAAATCTTATCTAAATACAAGACTTGATAGTTTAGGTAATGGAAAATACTCAGAATACAGAATAAACCAGAAACCGCAAACACGCCCAAAACTGAAGCCATACAAACTACTCTCAATGAGAGTAGTTTGACATTTGGACGACTAGTATATATTTGGCCACCGTGTCTATTACTCGTAAAAATTTCTCGATAGTTTTTATTAAATAATGCCGTCTTGTGCGGTTCCCACCTGCAAGAATGCAGTTAGAAGCATAAAAAACAAGATGGGATCACATTTCATGTGTAACTAGCGCATTTACATCTCATTTTATTTAAATAATGAATTTCTTTTACTCGTTGATAGTGGTAAACAATTTGGGCGAGTCCATTTTGTTCATGTTGCCAGTTTTACTGGTTTCTTTTCCCTACTTTTTTATAAAGTTGACATTGATGAAATAAATAATAAATGCATGTTAAGTAATTAAAAAATAGTTTGATTCATATAAAATATGCAAATACATTTATTTAATTTTAAGGTATTTACGATATGATAATGTAAACATAGGCTTACATTATTTGAGATCTTTTAATAAATCTTTTAAATATTGCCTGAAATAAATAATAATTATTGACTTTGACTATTCTAATTATTACATATGGAATTTCAGTTCCCCACTGATGAAATTATAAAAGCAAAAAGCAAGACTTCTTCATTTGTCGAAACGTAAAAATGTATTGATTAACTCAGAATCAAAACGGCAATATTATTAGTACAACAAAATGTACCTAAGTAAAGACATATTTTTTGTAAATTACTTGTGTTTTATTTTACTAAAGCATTTATGCATAACAGTATATTAATATAATATCTTTTATATTAATATAACACTTTTAATTTACCCTAAAAGAGGCGAACTCTCACTAAGCTAGCAATACTATACGGGTGGGAAGTATGAGGAGTGCGGGGGATTGCGAAATGTTTCTGGACACAGCGGACCGTATGTATTATCGGCTGTAGGCTCCTTCTGGTTTATTCTGTATTCTGAGGGAAAATAATGTGCAAAATGGTAGCGCTGTTAGTAGATTTCGACTTTAATTTACTGTTTGATGGACCGTTCATACGGTGGAACTAAAATCACAATTAATTGCCCGCAGGGCAGCTTGTGACGAGCTGTTGGTGCGTAATGACACCACGGGTACCCGAGTGCTCCAGAGAGTCGATCAGGGCCTTCGTCTCCGACGTGTCTTCGTCGGTCGGAGTGAAAAGTCAAGAAGGCCCGCAGGACTCTCAGCTCTGACTTGCCTTCATTGGCCGTCCAGAGAGGAGTCGATAGAGTATATTGCTCTAGCAGGTGATATGCTCCAGGCGTGGAAGTGTTAAAGGGCATAACGCCGCGAGTAACTTCGGAGAAAGCGCAACACACCTCTCAACACCCCTGAGTCACTCACACCGGTGTTGCCCCCGGCCGACTATCTCTGGCATTTCGGCGGTCCATCTAGTGAGTGGCGAACCACCGCCTGCCAAAAGTAACAGTCAGATATGATAGTTATGGCAGGTGTCCGTCCCTCTTCTGCAATAGCCCGGTTCTAATAATACCTCCAAATCTCACTTTAATAGCCCACTTTTTCCCGACATATTTCCAATAGTCCCAATACCTGCCGTGGCCTGTTCATTGGTATATTGCCCCATTGATATCCCCTGGAGCGGATCACGGCAGGTGTAGAACATTACATACAATCTTTTCTAAGGGGCCTCTACGCGTTGGATCTTTATCCCCGCGCAAGCCTATCAAATGACCGGGATTAATACCCGTGAGTAGAAAGATAAATAATAATAAATGTTCTTTATTTCTCCTCACAATAATGTAGACCATACATTTTGTTATTGTACATACCAGTTTAAGATGATCCTATACCATACGGTCCAATAATGTACGAGGAGCTGGTGTCTGAAGTAGGTTTACACCTGTGTCACAGATCACCAGGTCCCAATTACGTTGAATATCTGTATTTAACATCATCCACAGTTTTTAATAGACAAAATTATATAGTAAAACTTTATATAAATACAAAATATCATCCAATTTATTAGAGATGTTTCCGAGATACACGATATAAATTTTATATGATTAACGTTGAAGTTACAGAAAGTTCCAGCATAAATATTTTAACTTTTATGTATGTATTAACAATTTTTTTAAGAATTGTTTAATTGGTCTAAAAAGCTTCCACATTCACATCAACCATTACTCATCCCACTGCAGGGATACGGGTCTCCCTTCAACCGAAGGGGTTTAGAGCATGCTCCACCACGCTGCTAAAATGCGGATTGGCGGAGGCCAGTGTTTTCAAGCCGCCCGAGGGCCACTGACTTAGCTTAACGACTGTCATCTATCAGCAACAGCCGAGCCCGACGGCTTAACGTGCCCTCCGAAGTACGGAGAAACTCGAGATAGATAAACCCATCCATACACGGGGTGCGGTCGATGATGCTTAACTTGCGGTTAGAATAACACGCATAACGATGCCATCGAGCTGCTTGTTGGTTGAAAAGCTTATTGCTTGTCGACCAACAAGCAACAAGCTTTATAGACCGTATTAAATTGTCTGAATTCGTGTCTATACATACATGCCTTTTTATCTTTTTAAAGTTTGTATTATGTTACTACGCTACAATTCCTTCATTGTACTGCTGGTGATTAAATTGCACTAAAACCTAAGTTTATTAACACTATAAACACTCCTTTTGTTGTACAGCAGGTGAATAAATCACCCTAAACACTCAAATATATTTACACTATACCCACTTCCTTTATTGCGTTGCAGTTGATTAACTTACGTTTTAAACACCCCCTTTATTGTACTGTTAGTGATTAAATTGCCCTAGATACTCAAGTATATATACACTATAAACATCTACTACCCAAGTATACTTACGTTTTTAAACACCTCTTTTATATACTTCTTGTGATTAAATTAGCCTAAACACCTAATAATATCATAAATTTGTCGTCTATGATACTACAGGTGATTAAATCACCATCGATATTCAAATATTTATTTATTTTACCTATTATATTTTACACTAAAAATATCGTTTTTGAATCATTTCAAACATTCAAGTATTTTTACACTATAAACAGGTTTTTTGTTTTGCAAGTGATTGAATTGCGCCCGAGTAAATTATCACTACAAGCATCATTTCAAAGAGCTTCCATAACACGACTACGTGTTTCGGCACACTCAGACCCATCCATATCTGTCCTGTGACCCCTTATTAAAATCGGGGCTAAGTGTACACATATTATTAGATACCCAGCATTTATTTTAACATTAGGAAAAAGAGTCCGTGTTAGATGTATACTGATTGTATGTTACAAAAGTATAATGTGATGGGTACAATGTCATTGTGGTATATTTCCTATTTGTGAGTTTATTATTTGTTGACATTTGCAAATGTTGAAATATACAAAACTTTTCATTATGGCATGGTGCTACTTATTAAAGAGGATTTCTTATGAAAACATAACAACAATATACCATCAGGCATCCCATTGGGATAGGCAGAGACTATGGAATGTCAGGTACACCGATCGAAGCATACCTTTTAATTTTTCATTCATTAAACTCTTCATGCTTGCTCATCGGAATTTCTGATAAGATAAGATAGATAAAATTCTATATTTGTTATTGAGCCCTCGCGGGCACTTGGATAAGTCTTATATTTTTTGAAATATAATCTTATTGCATCTTATTCAATTCGCTTGTGTTACTATTTTTCTTTTTTTTTAATCTGCTAACATTTCGGAAATGACCATTGGTGAAGAAAAAATGCCGAAAGAAGCTGGCCAATACAGTTCTCTTTTAAAATTGACAATTAGATATTACAATAAATTCATATCAGCAAATTGGTACAACAATGATATCAAACAGTATAATTAAAGATTATTAAGGAAAGGTAGTCTGTGCTGAATTATTTCCAGACGTATTTGTCAGTTACATATTCATCATTTCTATAATAAGCCTTTTTACAGAGAGTGTACTTTTAATGTGCTTTATGAAAACAATATCAGGAAAGGACAGAACTGTTTCAGGCAACTTATTAAAAAATCGAAAACAATTTACAATACAAGATTAACCAGTCCTAGCAAGCTGGTGTACCGGCATGCACAACTTATTTCTACTTAGTACTGTCTTAGATTTTCGCGATTGTTATACGTACATTAAATTAAACAATTTTTAGTCTTCCTGCGACGATGGATGCTGCAAAGCATTCGAAACGTCAGGTTTAACAAAATAAACAAAACACGCGACACTTCCGTTAAAAATTGTTAAATTCAATGTTATTTCTACTTCTAGTTTTTCGCTGAAGTTTGAAAACGACTTTTATTTTTTTACGGATATACATTATGTTTTCATAAATATATTGGGAAGTATTAGTGAGGATATTTATTTCTTTGAACAGTTCTCTGAGTGATTATCTGGAGCTCAAGTTATAAATACAGCGAATGGCTCTTTTTTGTAAGATAAAAATGTCTCAATGTCAGCCGCCGTTCCTTTCAACAGTATACCGTACAACATAATGCTGTAAAAGTAGCTGAAATAGACTAAGCGCCCAGTAACCACATCTGTCAATTGTCTGATTCTCCTAATCAGAAGATTCAAGGTTCGATCCTGGTAGGGTCGCCATGAGGTCAATGAAAAGACTTGTTATCGATTCGGTGTCTGCATTGTCAAGATGGTATACAACTTAAAACTAAGTATTTATATATAGTAGTTACACACGTCATACATCATAATGCTAACGCAGTGCGTTTGCGAAACCAAACTTAATATGATTGAATACAATTAAGTTTAAAATATTATTTCGACATACTACACTGCATATGCAGCGGAGCTGAGCATACCGGCAAGTTTATTTATGTGGGGACCACAATGTAATTTGGAGTCTACTGTAATTGCAAGAAACATAGTATTCTTAACAAATTAAATTTTTTTATTCCCAATGAGAACTTTTGTATTGCCAGAAGTCACATTCGTAAGATAAACATATCGGATATCTTTACTTATCTTTATTATTGGGTTTCTGGATTCAGGTAGTATAAACTGTGATTTGTTACGTCCAAATTCAAATTTGAATTCTTAAATTTTTACATAAAATAATTTTAAATTTGCTTAAAAATTTTTTATTTTTTCTTTCATCTGGAGATGCAAGCGGCCACAGGATGCGGTTACTGTTTACTATCTACCAGGTTGTATACTAAATTTCTACTTTACTATTTGATTTCTAATATGATGTAATGTTGCACTTGGTACTCTCTACCTACCCCGCAAGAGACTGGGCGTGAATATAGCTAGGTTATTTATACTAATGGTATAGCGGTTGAAATTCGGTCATAACTTATTAAATTGTTAAAATTGAATATTTTGATAATGAGCTTTTTCACTATATGAACTTTAGCAATGACAAGTTTCGCACTCCTTTGTCGTAAGAGCAATGTATTTAAAAAACGGTACAACGTTTTTTCTTCACGTACTAATATGTACACTTGGTCGCCTAGTGGTCGAAATTCGTTCGTCGTAAGTTTTTACGTTCATAAGATTCTATTGTCAAAAGCATATCTTCTTCGTGTTAGCGCTTTCCCGTTTCCTAAATCATTCCATTTGGTGGGGTCCGTTACCTAAGGATTTGGCGAAGGTTATATTGACATGAAGCGACTGCCATCAGACCTCACTCCCTCCCTCACTACCTCCTTCGTACACACTATATCCAATTAATGGTTCAATCTATGTATGTATATCTTCACACCAAGTCCCTTGCGGGGTAGGCAGAGAGTACCGAGCGCCATAAGACGCGGTCCTTGCATACTTCACTCGCTTCTGTGACATTCACAGCTCTTTTCATGCACGTTCAATCTAGATGTATCTAAATGCATTTTAGAGGTTAGAAAACCCTTTGAAAAGAGTTCAAAGGAACGTATTGTCAAAGAATATGTAGAGGACAGGTTGCAACTATTGGAGCAGTTATGAAATGAATTTTTATGTGGTCATTTGACCGGTAATTAGAAGGTCAGTTGATCCTACTGAGTTGCATGTATCAGAATGTGTTAAATATGTATTTATATCTAACTTAGCTTCATTTAGTTCTATTTTGCCACCTACAACTATCGTATCAATACACTTATTACTAATAATAATAAATGTCCTGAAATCAATCTACCATATTAACAGTTTTTCAGGTAAGTGGGTGATCTATTTTATACATTATTACATTCAAACATTATATTAATGGTGCATAAATTCCACTATTTGAAAGAGTATTTGTGGCAGAGTAATATTAAGTCTTTCATGCTACTAGTGAACTTATATACAATTTTCTTCTATTGAAGTATGATGACAATTATATTTTATATTGTTATACATTTCCTCCTTTGTTATACTAACTACTGTATTACTGCTTCGTCCAATTTATGTATAAATATATCGAGTTGGAATGTTGTTGATAATTCACATCTTGACTCTTACGCTGAATCCAGAAGGTAGTAGATAGAAGGTAGATAGTTGAATGTCAGTAGCTACAATTCTTCGGACTTACCTACCTATTAACAATTCAAAGAGTTACTCGCTAACCGTTATTGGGTGACAGAATTTTTAGATACGTGGACGAACTTAGGAAGAAATGGTCAATTCCCTCATAATGATCCTGCTAAAAAATATACGTTAATGCACGTTTTCCCTTCGAAAAAAGGTATAATGCATAGTACTCGTAGTATAAACGATAATGAACTTCCCAAGAAGTTATGGGACTTACAAGTTGTAGGAACATGCGACACATGCCCGCACCAAGCTAAGAACCAGGACCAGTGGATTAGTAGGCCGGTTCGTTGTCCACTAAGTTATTGTCACTCTTTATTAAGGACCACCCCGATTATACAACTCATGAACCACTGAATCGCTTTAGTCGTACATAGAACATTACATACTATGAGTGAAAACCATTTCAATTAAAATTTTTATAATGATAATTTTTTTTTTTTTTATATATATTAAATTAACACTCTAATTATAGTGTATTATTTTATTTTTTTAAACTAAAATTAGGGATCGTTAGGCATATCTTATGAATTATTTTTTATTATTTCAATTCAATACAACTATTTTTTAAATGATAAAGTTTAAAGAAATAAAATAACATGCAGAGAATTCATGAGATATGTCTAACAATGCCTAATGGCTTTCGATTTACTATTATCCACGACCATGAGCCCCTATGGCTGCTATCGCCAAATCAACGTGAAGTTATGACCAGCAAAACTACAAAGAACCGGCAAATTACTTAATAGCCTAAGTCATTTTTTTTCATTCGGTTTATTGCGTCTACTTTTAAGATACAAATTTTTTGAATACCGTATTCCATGGTTCAACTACAGTTACCGATGTGGCTTAAGGATCGGCAAGCTGAAGTGGCAGTGGGGAAGCTATACAGCTCGAAGAACCGATGGCCGTTGCGGTCGAAAGGTTCTGGAATAGCGATTACGAATAGGACAACGCAAAGTAGGAAGGCTCTACACGATGGGCCGACGATCTGGTAAAGTTTGCAGGGAGCCGATGGATGCAAGTAGCGCAGACCGATTCTCGTGGAAGTCTTAGGGGGAGGCCTGTTCAACATTGATCGTCATTCGGGTGAAGTTATGATATTTTTGAATACTTACTACTTAATCGTACTGGTATGTACACAAAAAATGATACGCGAATAAAAAAATCGACGAGCTCGGTGGCGCTGTGATTAGTAACGCTACTTTGACATCGAAGCACTTGAGTTCGATTCCCATAAAGTGCAAATATTTGCGTGCATGCGTCTTGGTCTGGATGTTTTCAAGGGAGGTAGGGTACATCAAAATAAAGAAGGGGAAATACCTCCTCCTCACAGAAAACCGCAGCTAAATTATGATTTATTGGAAGGTTGTTGTGTTCCTGCGTGTAAGTGAAGTAACGAGTGGTCTCGTATGGAGTTGTGCTGTTAGCAACAAAGATGGCAGCGGGTGTTGCAAGCGTACATAGGGTACAGTAACCGTTTTACATCAGATGATTCGTATGCTTGATGCCTCCCGACGTGGTATAGAAAAAAGCTGTCAAGTGCGAGTCCGACTCGCGCACCGAGTGTTATATAAAAATTCGACGAGCTCGGTGGCGCTCGTGGGTTCGATTCCCACACAGTACAAACATTTGTGTGCATGAACATGTCTGTTTGTCTTGGTCTGGGTATTTTCTATGTATAATAAGTATGTATTTAAAAAAAAATGTATTTACGTATGTTTATCAGTTGTCTAGTACCCATAACACAAGCTTCGCTTACTTTATTTATTTATTTATTTACAAAAATACATATTTACGGTTTCTTCCTTTACATCATATCTTACCAAATTTCATGATTCTAGGTCAACAGGAAGTACCCTATAGGTTTTTATTCCCTTACGAGTGTCAAAATATGCGCATAAACAAGTCATAAACAGCTGTATCTTTTAATTGCGTTGACTTAGAAGTTTGATTTTTACTGCTGGAAGGGATTGCAGACCTAAGAATTTGATATTAATTTCAGGTTAATACCTCCACCCGTATCTGAGAAAAAGGGTCTTGACAGACGGACAAACGAACATATAGACCGACAACAAAATAATCCCATATGGGTTCCGTTATTCCTTTTGACGTACGGAACCCTAAAAATCGTATGACTACAGCAACCGAAATCTTGCAAGATATGTAACCGGAAACAAATATTTTGAATGAGACTAGTTATTTCAATTATTCGCCACCGCATCCGAAAAAAAAATTACGCCATTTTTTTACATTGTTATTAATTATTCTTTGAAATACTAAACTGATTTTAATCAATCTTTGATTTCTGTAAGATTCTTTTTTTTCTACAGGATTTCTTAAAGAGAAATTCATTTTTTTATTTTCACAGTTTTACCGTTGGATTCACAGGAGGAATGATAAAATAAATACAAATTTGTTTTGATTAATTTGTGTTTATTTTATCATTTCTCCTATGAATCCAACGGTAAAAATGTGAGTGTTATAACTTATTTTTTCATTCGTCCACTGAAATGCAATTATTTCAATATTTCTTTGAGATGAATTTAAAATTCAAATCAAAGAAATATTAAAATAATTGCGTTGCGTTAATGATTTTTGTTACTCAACATAAAGAGATAAAGGAGGTAAAAGAATCTGAAATGTTAAATGTGTACTTTTTTAATCTATACAGATAAATAAAATTGGAGTGTCTGTTTGTAATATTAAAATAGCCGCTTTTTACTAAATGCATATGGATATATACACGGTACATATACCAAAATGAATATTTTTGCAATTTTTGTCTGTCTGTCTGTTTGTTCGGCTAATCTCTGAAACGGCTGGACCGATTTTGACGGGACTTTCACTGGTAGGTAGACGACTGTTCAGAGCACAATATAGGGTACTTTTATCGTGTAAATATTTAGGGTTCCTGCGTAAAATATGAAAACTGTTAAAATTAGGGGGAAATATCTTCCCTTCGGGGGATTTTGCACTTTTATTTTTATTATTTTCACAGAATACGTATTTTTTGTGACATAAAATAACTACTCATTTTTTTATATATATATATAATAACATAATATGTAATAATATAATAATAATCTTCTATACAGATAAATAAAATTGGAGTGTCTGTTTGTAATATTAAAATAATCGCTGTTTACTAAATTTCCCTCCACATTTTTTGCAAGCTACTCGTAATTTAAATTATCGTGTCTCATTGACGGGCACATTTTCGCGCTATAATTTTATACGAATTCAAGTTGCGCCTGAAACCGACGAAACACTTCAAATGGCATTCATGGATGAAGGCCCTTCCAATGCAACGGTGTATCGCTGGTATACCGAATTCAAGCGCGGTCGACTGACTTTGGGAATGAAGAAAGAAGTGGTTGCCCTTTGACGGCTGCTACGGAAGAAAACGTGCTAGCAGTGAAAAATTTAATCCAAGACAATAGGCCAGTTAAGTATGAGGAGATTTAGCACATTCGCACATTTTTTTTTATACTACGTCAGGAGGTATACAAGCATACGGCCCACCTTATGTAAAGCGGGCACCGTAGCCTATTAACGCTTGCAATATATTAAGTATCACTCGCGCGTTGCCTCCTGTGCCGCTTATACAGGAACTCCTTGGGAGCCTGTATAAGCCTGGTGACCTTACTCACGCGCAGGAACACAACAACCCTCTAGCGAGTTATTATTTGGGTGCAGTTTTCTGTGAGGTGGGGGTACTTCCCCAGACGGGCTGCTTTGATGTGACCTACCTCTCTTATTCGCACAACCTCACCGTTGCTCAGAATCAGACCCGGGTGGAATGTTGCCGTGATATGATAAACAAAGTTGAGGCAGGCTCGTCTCAGTATGTTTACGACATCATTACAGGTGATGAGTCCTGGATTTATCGATACGATCCAGTAATAAAGCACCAGTCGACAGTTTGGGTGTTTCAAAATGAATCAACGACTACCAAAGGGAAGCGATCTAGAAGCGGGGGAAGATTTTGATCGCGAGCTTTTGCAATTTGACTGGCTACCTGGTGTCAATTCTTTACAGAACCAAAGAAGCATCAAAGCCGAATGGTATACTACCAAATACTTGGCAGTAGTTTTCCCTGTTGTGAGCAATAAGCGACCAAACACAGGATTCCGCGGGCTACTCCTCCACCACGACAACACGCACACCGCGCTCTAAACGAGGGACTTCTTGGACATCACGCAGGTCAAACTCTTGGATCATCCTCCTTACAGTCCTGACTTAGCACCGTGTGAGATTTTTTTATTGCCGAAAATAAAAAATCATCTCAAAGGGATACAAGTTTCATCGCCGCAAGATGCGCTGTCGGCGTTCGAGCAGGCTGTAAATGAGGTGTCTGCAGCGGACTGGAAAAAGTGTCTCGAAAACTGGTTCAGACGCATGAAACTTTGTATAGAGGCTGGTGGAGAGTACTTTGAAAAGATTTAATAAAAAATATTTGCCTATAGAATACTTTTTTATTTTCGTATAACTTTCTGAGTGTCCCATGAGTTACCGTTGTCTATTAACAAATGCCGTTAACAAACGCCGCATGCTTGTTTGCCTTTCAAACGTTGTATAATATAAAAATGTGCAGTCATGAGGACTACCCATAAAATTAAAACATTAAAAAAATCACTTCACGCCAAATCCTTTCAGGGTAAGCAGAGAGAACCGAACGCCACATCACTCGATCTTGACGCACACGTTTCTTTAACATCTACAGCTCTTCTCATGCACGCTCACCAGTTTCTAGTGCTAAAATATAAATGATAAAAAATCTCTATTTGCCATTGAGTTCTTGGAGGCGCTTGGATACATTTTTAAATATACTCTTATTCAAAATAGACTCATTTTGTAAAAAGAGTGATACTCATAATATAAATACTAGATATAAGCATAATCTTGTGTTACATGCAAGCCGTCTCCACAAAATAAGTAATTCTTTTATGGGGCAATGTATACGGTTCTATAACAAACTTCCCAGCAATATTAGAGAATTGTCAATAAACAAATTTAAAACTACTATTAAAGCCAAATTATAAAGTATCTGACTATATTAATGATAAAAATGCCTGGGAGTGAGTCGATCCAATTATAATGTAATTAATAAAATATGTAAATTTATTTGGATACCAAAAGAGGGATGCCTGAGTTTTTTGGCAGTATTTTTATCAGTGCTCACCTAGTCATAAACTGCACGGTAGGGAAAAAAATTGTGACGATTCCAAACAAATGTAGCCATTTTTACGGAATAAAAAGATTTTGACTTTGACTTTGAATTCTCTAATGGCATTATTTTTCTTTTTTTAATGTACTAGAATTTCAAAAATTACCATTGGCGAACAAGAAATGCCGAAAGAAACTTTATTTAGTTATTGCAGTAAATTCATGTCAACATATTGGTAAAATAGTAATAATGACAAGTGCAAGACAAGAATTGACAATTACTAAAAAAATGACTGCCCGTGCTGAATTATTTCCAGACACCTATGTCAGTTACACGCTCATCAATTCTATACTAAGCCTTTTTACAGAGAGTATTTATGATAAATAAATAAATAAATATTGTCGGACAAATTACACAGCGCCATCTAGCGCCAAAGTAAGCGACGCTTGTGTTATGGGTACTAGACAACTGATAAACATACGTAAATACATTTTTTTTTGTAAATACATACTTATTATATATAGAAAATACCCAGACCAAGACAAACAGACATGTTCATGCACACAAATGTTTGTACTGTGTGGGAATCGAACCCACGAGCGTTGGTTTCAAAGTAGGGTAACAACGCGTTTCACCACTGCGCCACCGAGCTCGTCAATCGTCATGATGTGCAATTTTAGAAAAGGACTGATTCATGCAATTTATTATAGAATCGAATACAATTCACAAGATAAGACCTACCAGTCCTAGCAAGCCGATGTACTGGCATAAGCATTTAATTTTTACTTCTAAAGTTATCACTGAAGTTTGCAAACCACTATCAATAATTGCTAGTAATAACTACAAATATATTAACAGTAGTATATTGGTGTCGCAAATAAGATCTTCCCTAGGAAAGATCCCCTAGGGAAGATCTTATGGTGTTGCGACACTAACATGCTATATATGTAGTTATTACTAGCAATTATTCGCTCTATCTAAAGAAAATATCACGTCCAAAAATGGGCAACTCATTAAATATTATTTAAACCTGTTCTCATCGCCGAATATATCGCTTAATATACATACAAACACAGTTGATTGGAGAACTCTCTCACTTTTAAAATGGGTTAAATACACTTGATTAATACATACGTTTTTCACAGCGGTGGAGCGCACGCGCACTGCTATCTTTATAACTAACGTACAGTGTCATTACTGTATACTACGTCATTTTAGAATACCGCAGTTTGAAGTGAGAACTTCTGTGAGCGTGTCATGCGAAATCGTCGGGAATCGTTTTTTGACGAGCTCGGTGGCTCAGTCGTGAATGACGCGACTTTGACACCAACGCTCGTGGGTTCGATTCCCACACAGGGCAAACATTTGTGTGCATGAACATGTTTGTTTGTCTTGGTCTGGATGTTTTAAGAGAGGTAGGGCGTGTCAAAGCAGTCCGTCTGGGTAAGTACCTACACCTCACAGAAAACCGCAGTCAAATAACAACTCCCTAGAGGGTTGTTGTGTTCCTGCGTGTGAGTGAGGTCACCAGTAAGCTCCCAAGGAGTTGCTGTGTAAGGAGCAGAGGAGACATCGCGTGAATGATACTTAATATATCGCAAGTGATACGGTACCCGCTTTACATCAGGTGGACCGCATGCTTGTATGCCTCCCGACGTAGTATAAAAAAAAAACAAAATCGTCTCGCGCGTATTGACACGCGGTGGAGCTAGGCGAGTCATCAATATATCACGTCTATAAGTATGCACTAGTTTTAAATTCGCGCGTAAATAGCATGCAATATGCCAAGTCGTAATTTGTGTACACGGCGATTGATAACTAATAATATATAAATAAATATAGATGAACTAATTGGTTGCTGTAGGGTATAAGGCATTATACATGAAATAGACATGGCATTATCGTTACCCATAATGTAAAGTAGTTGTCTTTTGTATGGTGACCTGCATGAGTAACTTCCTGTCTGTGCCTGTTTATCTAGATTTGGGTAATTTTAATATATATGGTGTTCTTAAAGTATATGTCCAAATTGAAATGGGAAATAGTATTATGTATGCTGATTATAATAGTAAATATATTTTATGCCCCACGTGTTACAAATTCTTTCATAGAAAAAATAAATCCGTCTTAAAAAGTAGCTTTCTATTGTATGACACCAACCAGCTAGGAAAGTATTACAAAGCATGCCATAGGTACGATACTAGTGTATTTAGCGGCTCTTTGTTCGCTGCCGCCAAACGCCGCCGTCGTCGCCGTCGTCGCCGTCGTCGCCGTCAGCGCCGCGCATGCGCAATCAACGCAGCGCATTCAAGCTAATTGCGCGGTAGAGCACCGCAGTCTTTTAACAAGTGTCGCGCATTACATTACTACGCGTGACCGTAATCATTCCTGGACATCGTTACTCTAATCAGGAGTATCTCCAAATGGTACTTTGTTATCGCGAGTGTGTGAGTAAAATTCGGAATACGAGTCATCACACCATCCTCGGCGCAGTATACAGTTTTCGTGAATATGGCCACGGAGCTGCCGTTTTCAATGTGAGCAATAGTTACGTGTAGTAGTTACTCAGCGATGAAGGGCTACATCCATACCACTTCATAATCCTCGGGTAGTGCGGCCCGATCTGGGCAGGTATACCTACTCGGTGAAAGTGTTAGGACCCAGTTCTTTTAGAGAGGTGTCGTGTCGTGTGAGTGAGTGTCGTGATTGTGATGTGTAAATAACTAGTAAATAAACTGATGACCTTTTAAACACGCTAGTTAATGTAACAAACGTTATCCGATAGCTTTTTATTTTTTAAGAAAAGTGGATCAGCTGTTAAATCCCGTAAGTGTTTTAAATTTACATTTTTATTTATCTAGATAGGTAGCTATCAGCGCTACTGTACCGGCGTTAACTAAGTAGGTACTCACCGAATATCACATAAGCGAGACCCCTGGTGTTAAAAATGTCCAAATGCTACGATAACTGTTTACAATCAGGAAGGACCTAAGCTTGTTTGCCACCTTAGTGGTGTAAGTGTACCTTTTCCTATATCGAACCTCGTATACAATTACCAACAATATCATTTTTTTTATCGTTCCCATAAACAAACTTAGAATAATATTCTAAGTAAACAAACCACTCAAAGTGAAATACGAGTAACTACCTAATTCGTTGAAAATGTATCTAAGTGTAAACTAATCAGACTTAGTGATGAATGTTTGTTACCTCGTATGAAGCAAATCAGCTGTTTCATCTGTTTCATACTTTGGATCAGGCGCATCTTTTTTTTTACTACGTCGGGAGACAAATAAACATACGGACCACTTGATGTAAAGTGGTTACCGTAGCCTATGAACGCTCGCACTAAGTTTATCGCACGCGGGTTGCCACCCCCGTTGCTCACACAACAACTCCTCTCACTGCTTTCTGGTAACATCACTCACTCACATCACATCAACAACCCTCCACCCAGTAAGTTGTTATTTTGCTGCTGTTTTCTGTGAGATAGAGGTACTTCCCCTATCGGACTGCTTTGATGCGCCCTACCTACCTATGTAAAAAACATTGTTAGGTGATGTATCAGCTGGTATAGTCACAGCCGTCATAGGTATTTCTTTTTTGTATACAACGTTGGGAGGCGTACGGTCGACCTGATGTAAAGTGGTTACCGTAGCCTATAAACGCTTGCAACACAGAAAGTATCGCTTGCGCGTTGCCACCCCCGCTACTGATACAGAAACTCTTCAGGAGCTCACTCGTAACCTTACTCACTCGCAGAAATAGTTGTTCTTTGGCTGCAGTCTTCTGTGAGGTGAAGGTACTTCTCCAGACGGGCTGCTTTGACGCGTCCTACCTCTCTTAACTGAGCTTTACGACTGGCAACTGTCAGGCTGGCAACTCGACACAGGCTGTGGTCGTCGCTGTGTAAATGGCGAATTCAAGACCCGCGACTCGTGCATCGACCCCGTCAAACTGAATTATTAACAACTGATGATTCATCATCATCATCGGGGCAATCATTATGCACCATGAACCAAGTAGGCACTTTATTTATTTGATTTCTCAAACTTTTTTAACGATGCCGGGACACGAAGTTTCTTGTCTATCGTAACAAATAAACGATACTCTTTCTCCCATTGAAGTTCGGGCATATATAAAAAAAACACCTTATATATATTATGATATATATATATTATGATATATATAAATTATGAATAGCTCGGTGACTCAGTCGTGAATGACGCGACTTTGACACCATCGCTCGTGGGTTCGTTTCCCATACAAGACAAACATTTGTGTGCATGAACATGTTTGTTTGTCTTGGCCTGGATGTTTTAAGGGAGGTATGGCGCATAAAAGCAGCTCGTCTTGGGAAGTACATACACACACATACAAATAACAACTCCCTAGAAGGTTGTTGTGTTTCTGCGTGTTTAAGGTTATTAGTAAGCTCCTAAGGAGTTGCTGTGACGCAGCAGAGGAGGCATCGCGCAAGGTGATACTTAATATATTACAAGCGTTAATAGGCTACGGTAACTGCTTTAGATCAGATGGACTGTATGCTGCCTCCCAACGTTGACTCCATAATAGATAGGGCTTGAGCAGTCAGAACCCGTTATATACGTTTTCCCATACATTTCGCGGTCGTATACCGACGACCACCCGGGTTTCGAAGGGTTAATAGATGAGATTTGGTCTTCCTCTGCTCCTATATATTTCCACTTTTGTATTGAATCTCTATTTCGTGATTCTTTCTACCTGTATTCTTTCTGCATGTCCGAACTAATGAATCGTATCGCTTCTTATCTCATCAACGATATTCTTGATAGAAAATTGACTACTATTATTTATACGGAACCCTGAATATCTTCGGCCATGTTTACACGCTATTTCGTTTGTTGACACAACACTTAATACGTCACTCCTATTAAGCCGGCAGCTGACTACAATAAGTCATTATGTGCATTCCTACTTTAGCTGGGTTTTAATGACCCTTAATTAACTCGTTATCATGATACTCTCAAAACAAACTCTAGTGAGAATTCAAATGTAATTTCTAGCAATTTTGCCTAGGTGACATTGTATGTGACAGTAAGCTCCCGAGTTACTGTGTTAACTTATATACAAGAAAAAATAGGAAGTAAAAAATATGCCGTTAAAATTTGTACACATTAATTTGCCTAGGCGTCTATATAAAATAATGATTTATATATTTATTCTAGGATATAAAATACTCCATTGAAGTTTGTTAATATATTTTATTTGCTTAGTTTTTTATTTAAAATATTCTTTATTTATTTATATAATATAAATATAAAATCTGCTGATATTTATTTGTCTAGTCGCCTATATATTTTTTTATTTATTTTAATAAAAAAATACGCCGTTAAAATTCCTTAAGATTTTTTTGCCTAGTTATCTATGTAAAATAATTATTTATATATTTAATCTAGGTAATAAAAAATACGCCGTTAAAATTTGCTAACATTTATTTGTGTAGCCGTCTATACAAAATATTTTTTATTTATTTACTACTTTAGAAAAATACGTCGTCAAAATTTGCTAATATTTATTTGCCAAGCCGTCTTTAAAAAATAATTATTTGTATATTTATTCTAGGTAATAAAAAATACGCCGTTAAAATTTGCTAACATTAGTTTGTCTAGTCGTCTATACAAAATATGCTAACATTTATTTGCCAAGCCGCCTTTAAAAAATAATTATGTATATATTTATTCTAGGTAATAAAAAATATGGCATTAATATTTGGTGATATTTATTTGCCTAGTAGCCTACATAGAATTATTTTTATTTTTATTTTAATAAAAATTACGTTAAAATTGGTTAACATTTATTTACCTAGTTTTCTATATATATAATACTTTTTGATAATATTTTACACGAGCGAATTTACCATATCTGTTTAAAGTATGAGCTCTCTCGTAGTTCTGATTACCTCATGTTAATTAAACATAATATATTAGTTAAAGCCCTGGATATCAAGACGGCAATCTACCGTAGACTTGTGTAATATAATTATAAAATTATTATACTACCATATTATCATTGTTAAGATAAAAAATAGACGGCCTCCATCAGTTCGGACATCTATACTAGTGTATATATTATCTATATATTAGTATAGACATTATCTAAACTAATATATAAGTTTGATTATTTAAACGCGCTAATCTCTGGAATAACCAGTTGAATTAAAAAAAAAACTTTTTTGCATTTGATAGACGTATTTGTGAGAAAAGTTATAGGCTATTCAATTCCACGATACGACTCTTAGAAGCCGAGAAAAAAAAAAGAAAGTAGAAAAAGCTAAGACTAAGATACGGGGCAAACGCGCGGACGAAGATGATCATCACTTGTGATGAAATCTGACCGAGTTCAATCGGAGCTATGTTCGGAATAAGTGAATTTTATTGGGATAACATGTAGATTGCTTACATAGTGTGTCAGTATTAATGGGAGAAGACCAAAAATGGTTATGGCGTTGAGATGTAAATTGCAGGGAGCGTTAGAGTGATTCCTGCCAATAACATTAGGACTAAGGGATTTCCATACCTTATTGGGAGAGCAAGCTACAACTACAAGCCATGTTACATGTATTTCTAAAAGTAATGAATTTTTCACGAGAAGCCATGACAAATAGAAAATCTCAAGAAATCATGCTCTTTGGTTTTAGGTGCTTTGGATTGAACTTTTTTATTTTGTTCTTTTATAAAAAAAAACGTTATGTTTCTTAGTAGTTAAAACTTTTATATACTAAACTAAGTAACAAAAATAATTCATTAATACTAATTAGAGTCCTGTTTTCACAGCAAATGATGTCGATTCCAAACTGGCAGCCTTCAACTTGATCTTTATTTCGATATATTATAAATACGTTCCAATAAAACCAGTCCGTGTCAAATATTATCCAGCACCTTGGTTAACACCCGAGATCAAAAAAATCATGTCCAAAAGGGACAGGGCGTGAGTTAAATTGCGACTTGAGCCCTCTGAGGAAAATTAGCGTAAATATATTTCTCTACGTAACCGCTGAAACAAGATCTGCTGATAGGCAAAACGAAGGCACATTCATTCGTCCATTGATGGTTCACTTCCAAACAAGTTATGGAAGTACCTTAACAGTATTGGTGCGGGCATGACTAACACCAATGCAAGCGGTAATGTAGAGCTGAACGCGCTGAATAATCACTTTAGTTCTTCCGCAATTCCAATAAAGCAGTCAACGTTTTTCAGTCGCAACAACCGACCCATGTCGAGCAAACCACCGCTAGAACTGGAATTGATAACAGTTGCAGAAGTGGACAAAACTATCTCCCAAATTAAGACTAGGGCTATCGGCGAGGATAATATTTGTATTGCATGATCATTCCTGTTTTTAAATTAGTTGCTCCTCGCATTGCTGACATCCTTAACTGCTCATTATCCACGGGTGTTTTTCCAGTTCTCTGGAAGGTTGGTCACGTTATTCTTCTTTCTAAAAAATCCTAACCCTGATTCATTTTCCAATTTTCGTCGGATTTCCATCCTACCCGTACTTTCTAAGGTACTAAAATACGATGCCAATAAGCGTCTCAATTTTTCAGTGACCATAGATTACGGATGATATTAGGCATAATATTGACAACAAAATGGTTATTATTTTAGTTTTACTTGATTTTAGTAGAGCATTTAATTCAGTGGACTTCAATATGCTTTTAGGCATTCTTAAATTGCTCAATTTGTCATCTTATTTTCTTTCCTGGTTTCAGTCGTACCTTGTGGGATGTAAACAGTCAGTTAAGGTCGATGACCGCCGATCAAAGTGGCGCGTACTAAATGCCGGTGTCCCGCAAGGTGGAGTATTGTCTCCAATACTGTTTTTCCTGTATATTAATAACATTATTTCTTCCCTATCCATCTCAGTTTATCTGTATGCTGATGACTTGCAGATATACACGGCTGCACCACTAAACGCAATCTCTCGCTGTCGGCTATATCAATAACGATCTTTGCAATATTGCAAAGTGGACGCATAACTTCGGGCTTAAGGTCAATGTAGCCAAGTCCCATGGAATTATTGTGGGCTGTCCGCATTTTATTTTTAACTTCAAGGCATGGTACATCCAACCATCCCGTTTGATGGTAACCTTACACCCTTTTCTTCCACCGTCAAAAACTTGGGAATTATCATAGATTAAACGATTTCATGGGCCCCACAAGTAAACGATGTCAGCCGAAAAATTTTCGCTTCCCTTCATTCCCTGAACCGTCTCCAGAACTTTTTACTATTGAAGACCAAAGTCATGCTGGCGCAGTCTTCTTCCTATAATACATTACGGTGACGTGGCTTATCTTGATCCTTCTGAAGAACTGTTGGACAAACTTGAAAGATTGTTAAACTTTTGCATAAGATTTATGTTTGGCTTGCTTTTTATTTGATTACATTACTGAATATCGGCCTGAAAAATGGCTTCCAATAAGAGATCGTAGAAATGTTCATATATTAGGCTTATTATTGTACAACGTCCGCAGTCCTTTTCAATTCATCTGCTCCTAAATACCTAAAAGATAGAATCCAATTCCGTGACGTAGACAGTCGGCTTCGATCTTGTGGAAGCCTGTTACTGGATATCCTCTGGCCTCAATCCACAAACACCTACAGCTGTTCATTTACTGCAATTCCCGAAAGACTCTGAAATTCATGAAATTAAAACGGCACCTCCAATCGTTTCTTTTAAATCCCGTCTTGTTAAGTTATACAATGGCGACAATTGAGCTCAATATTTATTTTTATTTTTTCTTTTTGAATTTGATAAACTAATCTATTTTGTTAAATTCATTCGTAATTTGGACATAACTTTCCTACATTATTGCAAAAACAATATTACGTTTTATTGGTTTTATCACAATTTTATTTTTATTGCATAGTTTATGTATAGATATAGTTATGTTGTTAATTATATATTCATCAATTATCGAGGTAGGTACAGTCTGTAATGTACATGTGCTTTTACGACACTGTCAAATTCTCTATCAATGACTTTAATCTTGACTGCTAGAGATTTCTTTATGGGATAAGTCCGCCTATGCACCGTTTTCTTTTATAGTACTTATTATAATTGTATATTTAGTAATGTACATTAAAGATATTACAAAGAAACAAAATAATAATAAAGTAAGACTCCCGACGTTGCATAAATTAGGTACTTTACTAATACCTCAACAGTAAACATATACCAACCGCTACGGTATACACATTCACATTCGTTTCCCCTGTCTAACAGAAAAGCTCCTCGTAAACGACACTTACGCATATGAAACGTATAAATACCATCTCGCGTTTCTGGAATATAAGAAATACGCCTCAATTTACACGCTTCTCCATATATTCCCCTTAATCCCCATACATAACGAAAGCAGCCCATCAAACACGAAACTCCCGGCACACGCGAGTGCCGGAATTTACACGAATATCATTTGTTTTGATTATCACTGCATGTGAATGTATGCAGGGAAATAACCTGTGGAGGACCGATGAGATCGATATTACGTAGTAACGAGCTCGGTGGCTCAGTTGTGAATGACGCGACTTTGACACCGACGCTCGTGTGTTCGATCCCCACACAAGGCAAACATTTGTGTGCATGAACATGTCTGTTTGTCTTGGTCTGGATGTTTTAAGAGAGGTAGGGCGCATCAAAGCAGACCGCAAGCGTTAATAGGCTACGGTAAACGCTTTACATCAGGTGGGCCGTATGCTTGTATGCCTCCCGACGTAGTATAAAAAAAAACTCAATTCACTGCTACTATTGTTGGCTAGTTTGTAGATCAACATCGCGCCACTTATCGGCTTATTGGGTACTAGCTGTGCCCGCGACTTCGTCCGCGCGGGATAGTTATTTTTTATTATTTATATATATTAATAAAAATAAATAAAATTTTTAAAATAAAAGTAGCCCAAGTTATTTGTGATTATCACATGCTCGGCGGTGAAGAAAAACATCGTGTGGAAACCCGCACTGTGACCTATATGATAAACTCCATCTGGTAAACAGCTGCTTGGCGGTAGAAATAGGTGAGACAGAGGTACCCATGCAGACGACTTTTGTACGAAGTCTCCCTCTGCTAAAGATATTTTTAATACCCACATAAAATAGTCAAAATGCGCCGAATGAAAATAAAGAACGAACTGAATCTTTTTAAGATAAATCCATAATTCGCTCTCAAAATCGAATTCAATAAATTAAAAGTGACACAAATTGCCCAATTACTCGCCATTTTAATACGAAATCGGGCAATTTGAGTTAGACCGACCAATTATTATGCAGTTGGTTGCACTCTCCTCAATTTCCACTTTTAAAGGTGCATTCACATTAGAATTAATATTATATATTTATTTTTAAAGTCATGTATGCCGGTCATATTTTTGTGCCACTAAGGTGGTAAACGAGAGCTCGATGGCGTCGTTGTGCGTGTCATTCTAACTGAACACGCAGGTTAAGCAACGTCGACCGCCGCCTGTCTATGGATGGGTTTATCAATCTCAAGTTTCTCCGTACTTCGGAGGGCACGTTATACCTCGGTCCCGGCTTTTGTCGATAGATTTTGGAGATAGAGAACAGTCGTTAAGCTAAGTCAGTGGCCACCGGGCAGCTTGAAAACACTGGCCTCGCATCGCACTGGCATTTGAGCAGTTGACGAGCTAGGAGGCGCAGTCGCGAATGTCGCGACTTTGACACCAACGCTCGTGGGTTCGACACCCACACAAGATAAATATTTGTGTGCATGAACAAATAGGCATGTTCATGCACTCTTGGTATGGATGTTTAAAGAGAGGTAAAGCAACCCGCCTGGAGAAGTACTTCCACCCCATAGGAATCCGTAGCCAAAAAACAACTCCCTAGAGGGTTGTTGTATTCCTGCGTGTGAGTGAGGTCACCAGTAAGCTCCCAAGGAGTTGCTGTATTAGCAACAGAGGAGCCATCGCGTGAGTGATACCTAATGTATTTCAAGAGTTCATAGGCTACGGTAACTTTACATCTGGCCGACCGTATGCTTGAATGACTTCCGACGTTATATAAAAAAAATCGGCCAAGTGCGAGTCGGACTCGCGCACGAAGGGTTCCGTACCATTATCTATAAAAACGGCAGAAAAACACGTTTGTTGTATGGGAGCCCCCCTTAAATATTTGTTTTATTTTAACTTAAATATTTATTCTTAAAGTAAATATATAACTAAATATTCTGTAAATATTTCAAGCGTCTACCAGTTGCCGTTATCAATATCCAGCAAAAAAATCACGTTTGTTGTATGGGAGCCCCCTTAAATATTTATTTTATTCTATTTTTTAGTATTTGTTGTTATAGCGGCAACAGAAATACATCATCTGTGAAAATTTCAACTGTCTAACTATCACGGTTTATGAGATACAGCCTGGTGACAGACGGACGGACGGACGGACAGCGGAGCCTCAGTAATAGGGTTCCGTTTTACCCTTTGGGTACGGAACCCTAAAAACCTCTATTGCCAGGGCCACGTTTGCTAATCGTCTGTTGATTGACTTTGCTTATAATGGTAAACCATGTTTTGGCGACCCCAGTGGTTGATTGGTTAGCAATAGTTACTTAAACAGTAAAGCTCGTAGTTTCAATTCCCAGACAAACGAACATATTAATAAACATGTCTGTTTGTCTTGGTTTGGATATTTTAAGAGAGTTAGGGCATTTAAAGCATTTTGACGTTTGATGATTTTGGTGTTGTGTTCTTGCGGGTGAGTTAGGTTGCCAGAAAACCCTTCGAAACCCGGGTGGTCATATATGACCGCGAAATGTATGGGAAAACGTATATAACGGGTTCTGACTGGTCACGGAATTACAATATCAATAGCAGGTCCCTGTACACTAGTGTATGTCAGAAAGAATAACATGTTATGAATTCGTAGCACCTTTACTAACGTAGTGGGTGAGTGCCGGCACTCGTTCGCATGAACTAATCAGTAGCGGAAGCACACAAAGTAGTTTAGATCAAATTGCCCTATTTTTTTACAAGACAGTGAAAATCCACCTTTACAGTCACATTCCCGTGAACATTTTTCACTAGTTAATATTCAGGACTTGTTAAAACTTTTAAATAATGTTATCGGAACCTTTTAATTAAGTTAATTCATTAGCTCTCGGTTGCAACGTCGAGTGTAAAAGGCACTCGATAGTGCTAAAATGGACGGTCGGTGATAATTAACCACAGTGGGAAGATGGAAGCAGTAGGATAACTTCAAAGAAACTTTCTGAAATCATCATCGAGGACAGATGACGTAGTTCAATTCAATTCCTATCCTGACAATGTATTCAAAAATCACATCAAAAATACTTTCTGTAAAAAGGCTTATTGTAGAACTGACGAATGTCTAACCGACAAAGATGTCTGGAAATAATTCATCACGGACAACCTCTCCCTAATAATCTTTAATTCTACCATTTGGCGTCATTTATGTACCAATATGCTAACTTTATTTTATTGTAATATCTAATTGACAATTACAAAAGAGACAAATTCATTTCCGATATGCTAGCAGATTAAAAAAGAAAAATAGTAAAACGAAAGACGTATCTAAGTCAAATGAAGTGGAATCTGTACAAGTGTAAGGGTTAATATTAGCAATATGTCTACAAAATTCCACCAAGCGCCAACAATCATCAGTATCAACATATCTAAGTGCCCGCGAGAGCCCAATGACAAAAAAAAAACGGGTTGCACTCCGGGAGTGCCGGCAGAAGTGAAAACTTGAACATGCGGACCAAACAGCGATGTTGATAAACTACGTTGAACGAAACGCGTAAGCGCCAAGAATTTCATGACGCTTACAACGTTTTGGTCGCGAGAAAATAATGCCCTATGAACGATCTAGCGTTTCATGTTTTAATTTTTTAATTAGAAGTAACTAATGTTTTAGCGCTGCAGCGAACTTAAGTTCTAATTCTCACCAATGTCTTACGGTCAGGGTCACGTGTCCTGATGGGAGTTTAACATTTTTTACTTATCCCAAAAATTGAACAACGCCGCTAAAGAAGTTATCACTTCAATAAAAAAAAAATATTAATAGATTCATGCGTTATTTTGCGAAAGACAAATTTTAGTCAAGTGGCGGAAGCACACAAAGTAGGTGAGATCAAATTGGATGTAAAAAAAAAACTTTATTCTATGCTACGGATTGGGGAGTAAAGTAGAGCGCGCAGCTATCATTGGCTATTTTAAGGATAAACATCGCGGCGCGTATCGGGTTATTGGTTAAAATTTTCTCCCATTGGTCAATAGACTCAAATCGCTGTGAAGTGAACATTTATGTAGATACGCATCGCACACGATTTTGAGGAAATTCGCAGGTCAATCAGTAACTCTTAAAGAGTTTATGGGTAACCTCATTTACTAGCAGAAATACAATAATACTCTAGGGAGGATTTGACTACGATCTTATGTAAGGTGCTAGGAGGTACTGGCATAGTCTAACTGCTTCATAATTATCACTATTACAACCCTCAGTCGTCTACTGCTGGAAATAATAGGCCTCCTGTGTAGAGAGCCACTCTCATCGATACTTGCCACTTGCTTCGATCAACCCCCTACAAACCTTAAAAAAGATCATCGCTCTGTCTTATGTGGGGTCATCTTAGACTGCGTGTGCCAGTACGGACCTAACGTTTTATCCTCAGCTATTGTCGGTTCTACTATTAATGTAGCCGGCCCACTGCCATCTCAGCCTGGGGCTCTGTGAGTAAATTTAGTTCTACTGCGGATATCTACATATCTGATTCTATCTTGCAGCGAAACCCTGGACATTCAATTCTATGGCACGGTGAGTGCTTCGTGATTCCCTATACAACACGCAGTACCGACTGGGTTGTTTCGTATTGACGTAAGTCTACTCCAGATTCGCCTTTGTTTTGCAGCATTAGCAGTTCGCATTACATGCAGATGGTGATAGGGAGCCACTTTAAATTTTTATATGTCTGAATAAATTTTCATGACCATATATTATTGACGAGCTCGGTGGTGCAGTGGTGAAACGGGCTGTTATGCTGCTTTGACACCAATGCTCTTCTTTAAAACCTTGTGCATATTCTATATATTAATTTTCGTGTGTTAATCTCGTAACAACTAGTGAATGTGAGCTATACGAGTCTTTTTTATTAATTACCTGGAAGGTTTCAAGGAAAAAAACACGGATAAAGTTGCGGGTATTAGCTAGAATTTGATAAATTTTATCTGTAAAATCTCATTGCAGACATTTTTAAGTACCATATGCTGTATTCCCTTGGAACAGCTTTCGTAGTTTCATTCCACAATTTGAGAGATCTCGGAAAAAGCTTCTCTGCAGCAAACTAAATAAATAAATATTGTCGGACAAATTACACAGCGCCAACTACCCTCAAAGTTAGCGAAGCTCGTGTTTATGTGTGCTAGACAACTGATAAAGATACGTAAATACATTTTTTTGTTAATACTCGTACATACTTATTATACATAGAAAATACCCAGACCAAGACAAGACAGACATGTTCATGCACACAAATGTGTGTCCTTCGTGGAAACCAAAATGTATTGCTACAAAAACTGATATTTATAAAAAAATCTTATGGAATACCTAATCTATAAAGAAATATATTAGCTGTAGTTACGGCCACGTTTTATAAAAACGTGGAGAACAAACGTCTAGCCTCCGCTGTGTCCTGGTAAAAGACCTAACCGTCCGAGAAGTGTTGGCTTGACATCGAGAGGGATAACATGCGTGCCAATGGTCTCACTGCAAGAGAAACCGAAGACCATGCGAAGCGGAGAAGGAAAAGCCGGAAAGCGATCCCTGCGATCCGAAGCCAAAGCGTAGGACACGACCGGGTTAACGCCCGAATGATGTTCATGATAGAACTGCAGGCACGAGTTCTCTAGCAGTTATGCGATTGGAGTCTATACGAATCACTATATTGCCAGCGCATCTTATTTTTTTCAAAGCATTCATCGTTAAAATAAGTGAAATGTAAATAAACCAATATTAAAATTTTATGTATGTATAACTTTTCGCCAAATGTCTTGTGGGGTAGGCATAGAGAATCGTGTGCCACCTGATTCAGTCCTTACATACCCCACTCGCTTCTTTAACATATTAAAATCGTACATGTTAATATTAAAATTCATTTACAATTAAAATCAAATCTCAATAGATTTTTAAAGAACTTGGTATAGTAAGACGTGTCTAAGTACCCACAAGGACTTAATAGCGAGGCTGTCCTCGCTATTAGGTCTTTACAGGTAGACCTGCTCTATGAATATATTGATCCATTGACATCCCTTGGACCAGGTCATAGTGGGCGTACAACATTACATCAAATTTCTCATAGTGGCTTCTACGCGATGAACCCATATCCCGTGAATATAGAATAATAATGACATTTTAAAATTATTATGTTAACATTCTAAAAATAAAAAAAGTGATTTACTTATGATAAACATAATATATTAGCTTCAAATTCTGACGCTATGTGCATTGTGATAATATGAAAATCGGCCAAGTGCGAGTCGGACTAGCACACGAAGGGTTCCGTACCATTATCTATAAAAACGGCAAAAAAATCACGTTTGTTGTATGGGAGCCCACTTAAATATTTATTTTATTCTATTTTTTAGTATTTGTTGTTATAGCGGCAACAGAAATACATCATCTGTGAAAATTTCAACTGTCTAACTATCACGATTCATGAGATACAGCCTGGTGACAGACGGACGGACGGACGGACGGACGGACAGCGGAGCCTCAGTAATAGGGTTCCGTTTTACCCTTTGGGTACGGAACTCTAATAAAAATGACGCTAATGTAAAGTGGCATTATTTGCTTACTTAACTGTGAGGAACAAGTTTATCCCTCATAATAGAACTTCCATTGTACGGGATACTAAACTTATTTCTTTTTTCTATAGTAAAGATAAATATGTAGATAATTTATATGCTTAATACATAGTTACATAAGGCCTTATTAGGTATTACAGTTCTCATATTTTGTCATAGCGCATTGGCTTGCAAATTTAAATTTCCGAAAAGTGTCACTATAATAATATTAATGTTGAATATGTCCTGCAATTTGATCTAACCTGCTTTGTGTGCTTCCGCCACCAATTATTTTGCACACAAAGCAGGTTAGATCAAAGTGCATGTAAATTGGACTTTCGCAAAATAACGCCCGAATCTATTAACTATTTAATATGTTCATTATCTATGTGTCAGTTTTATGCTTACAGAATAAAGTAATTAATTGAATAAAAACATTTGTGCATCAACCATTTTGATAATCTGATTTTTAATAAATTGCATGTTAACTTCCGGATGTGTTTTGGAGTTTTATCGTAAAACTTTATTGTCATATAATAACATTATTTTTAGTACGGCGTTGAGTTTGAATTGGGCAATTGTAAATTGGTCTGATCCCTGGACGAATGTTTTTTGTTTGAACTCGCTTTTAAACATCTCTGGGTGCTTCTTAACAAATAGTCTAGCCTTTAATATATATAAATATGGCAATGTATTAATTTTTTTTAAATAAAGGTCTGCAGGCTTCATTGATTAAGCATTGCAAATAGCTCGAATATTATTTTTTGTATGATAAAAGCTTTAATACTTGTGATTTAGAAATATGCTCTTGGTTTATATGAAAAATAATACTAAAGATAACGATAAAAGATAAAAATCATTTA
Source organism: Pyralis farinalis (assembly GCA_947507595.1). Classification (NCBI taxonomy): domain Eukaryota; kingdom Metazoa; phylum Arthropoda; class Insecta; order Lepidoptera; family Pyralidae; genus Pyralis; species Pyralis farinalis. Next base: position 6,465,630 of record OX382275.1, read on the forward strand.
TTTGCCATTAGACCCTTACGGACACTTAGACACGTTTTTTCATAGCTTAAATCTCTCTCTCTTTTAATATACTAGCATTTCGAAAACGTCTTTTGGCGAACAAGAAAGAAACTTGCCAATATAGGTAATCATCATAATATCTTGCAATAAAAATATATGACTGTACATATAGTGATTTCAAGTGGTACAATTAAAGATACATTAATACATGTACTGAATTATTTCCAAACATTTATGTCAGTTGGATATTCATCGATTCTGTAATAACCCTTCATACATAGAGTATTTTTGATGCGCCTTTTGAACATATTATCAGGCAAGGACAGAACTGTCTCAGGTAATTTATTATAGAATCGAATACAATTTACAACAAAAGATTTACTAGTCTTAGAAAGCCAATATATGCAAACTATTCCTGCTTCTAAGATTTTTTACGAAATTTAGAAATTGACTCTATATTTTTACGAGGATACATTATATTCTTATAAATATAGAGAGAGGTAACCGTGAGGATATTTATTTATTTGAATAGTTGTCTTAGTGATTCCCTGGAGCCAATAGAGCGGATGTTAAATATATCCAATATCAGCCGCTTTTCCCCACAACAGTTTACCATACGACGTAATGCTGTGAATGTAGCTGAAATAGACTAAGCGCGGAGTAGCCACATCTGTCAATTGTCTAATTCTCCTAACTGCATATGCGCCGGAGCTGAGCGTACTGACCAGTTTATTTATGTGGGGGCCCACTGCAATTTGGAGTCTATTGTAATTACCAGAGGGAGACTTTGTAGTAGAAGTTTGAAGGATGAGATATGGCAGAGGAATTAGCGGGTACTGTGACGAAACTTCCTTAGGTCAAAAGATTTGCAGCGAGCGCGTAACATCCCCGTGATGTTGCGAACGTCAATAGGAGCGGTGACTGCTTACCATCTAATGCGGGCCACAAGCTTGTTTGCCAATCTAGTTCTATTTCACAAAAAAAAATACAAGAAATACGGTATCAATAATAAATTCTAGTACATTATTGTCAATGAGAACTTCTGTTTTGGCAGAAGCCACATTTAGTAGATTAAATTTTATACATTTGGTTTTAGTTGAGTTTAATAAATTTACATGTGAACCAATTTAAAATGGCAGTTGAGCAGTCAGAACCCGTTATATACGTTTTCCCATACATTTCGCGGTCGTATACGACCACCCGGGTTACGAAGGGATAGACACTATTTACATTGTCAATATTTTCGCGCCGGCGAATACCATTAAAAATTAAAGAAATATCATCAGCAAACAGTAGTATATTTGCCACTTTCTGTACCATGTAGGGCATATATTCACATATACTAAAACTTAAAAGGGGCCTAATATAGAGCCCTGGGGCACCCGAATATTAACATTAGCCTTTAGACTTGACCCCATTTATACCAACAGTCTCTATTCTGTTATTTAAGTAAGTTAAATCAATAAGTTAAATAATTCTCTCTGCCTACCCCGCAAGGGACTTGGCGTGAAAATATACATACATAAATAAATAAATAAATATTACCGGACAAATTATACAGCGGCATCTAACCCCAAAGTAAGCGAAGCTTGTATTATGGGTACTAGACAACTGATAAACATATACGTATGTTACATCTTTTTTTTTTTTGTAAATACATACTTATTATACATAGAAAATACCCAAATCAATACAAGCAGACGTGTTCATGCACACAAATGTTTGTACTGTGTGGGAATCGAACCCACGAGCGTTGGTGTCAAACTAGCGTAACAGCGCGTTTCACCACTACGCCACCGAGCTCGTCTAGTTGCAATCAAATTGTGGGCTTTACTTCTAACTCCATAATGGCACAGCTTGAGCAATAACGATACTTTCTTCACTACGGAGCTAAAAAAGCTTCTTCACCCATAAATAATGGAATGTTTCCTTTTTGCAAGAGAAAGATAAAAAAATATTTCAACTATAATTCAACCGCACATGCAATACGGGTATATACTGAATCCCTCTGGGTGGGATTTATTCAGTATATACAATTATTTTCCATTATACCATTGTGAACGTGATCTGTTGATAATACAGACTCACTTTACTTAATAAACGCACGAGTCACGTAGTAAATAAATATTTTCACATTCATACATTTATGAACATGTTCACGAAAAGCTAGATACTGTAAGAATCTAAACCATGTTTTCAAAATATTTTTTTAATTATAATAATTTATTTATAATTAAAAAAAATACATGTACTTACATACCAGTAGTACAAACTCTCCACAAGTGACTACCGACACTCCCACAATATCACTGGCTTGTCAAGCCCTCGCGACAATCAAACAAACAAAATATGTCGCAGCTAGTTAGTGGTTTTAGACATTTGTCCGAAAGCCCGGTCACGATGGACGGTTCGTATGTTTTTTTATTCTATAAAACGTCGGGAGGCGTACAAACATATGGCCTACGTGATGTAAAACGGTTAGTCTCGCGATACCACCTCTGCTATTAACATAGCAACTTCTTAGGAGCTCACAGATAACCTCAGGGTGTTGTAATTTGCCTGCTATTTTCTGCGAGGTGGAGGCACTTCTCCAGTCGGACTGCTTCTATGCGCCCTACCTATTTCACATGCAAGAATACAACAACCTTCCAAGGAGTTGAAATGACATACCACCTAAGCAGCCATGGCAGCGGCAGCATGCGTCTACCAACGGTAGTGTGTGGATGCCGTCCGGCACTAATTCGCGTATACACAAAGTAGTTTAGATCAAATTACCTACATGTAAATTTGTCTTTCGCCAAATAACGCCGGAATCTATTAACTATGTCTGTATGTCCTGGCTTGGGTGCTTTTAAGAGGGGTAGAACGCACCTCAACGGCTCGGGAAGTACCTCCACATTACAGAAAAAACGCAGACAAATAACATCTCCCTGGAGGATTATTGTGTGTGCGAGCGATCGAGGTACAGTAAATCCATAAAGAGTTACTGTATTACCAGCACGGGTGGCAAACTTTTCCTTTTTTTTTATACAACCTAGGGAAGCATACAAGCATAAGGTCACCGTACCATTTGAACACTTGCAATATATTAAGATTTTCTTGTAAAAAATATAAAGATATTTTTATACCACTAAGGTGTGGCAAACAAGCGTACGGCCTGCCTGATGGTAGCAGTTACCGTAGACTATAAGATAAGATAATTTATTTGCAAAAATAAAGTTCAATATACGTTAGAAAATTAAATAGCCAACTTATTCTATCGTCGTGAGGGCGTGCAAATGTTTTGGTAATCAATTTAAATAATTACATGATTCTAAAATTAAGGAAGTGTAATTAATTAATCATTGACAAATTTGTCATTCAGATATTCAGTCACAGTATAATAAAATTTATTAAGAAGCCATTTATATATTATTTCTTTTATATAATGAAGTTCTTCTTAAGCTTTTGAAATTGGATATTTGCAACACCACGCTTGCGTTGCCGACCCTGTAAAAATCTCTTGACGCCTCTCTTGAAGAACCCCATACTGTTCCACATTGGAAAAACCTCGGCAGGGAGCTCATTCCACTACTTAATACTCGTAGTTATTGGTAGAAAACTATTGGTAGAAAAAAAAACAACCGCCCAGTACGCGACCATTGCGGCTCCAGTGTTTGAGGATGAACTCTTGTCTGTAGGTGAGCTGTGCGATTGTAATACAAGGGTGTTGGCATCAAATCGAATAACTCTTCCGAACACAACCCATTGTACAATCGGTAGAAAACATAGAGGAAGACAAAATCTCTTCTTATACTCAAGGGTTCAATTCTCAAAGATCCCCAAAAACAGTTTCATGACGATCTATTGTGCAGTGTATGGCCGAAATTTTCTTAAAGAAAGAGTAGTCTTGAGCTTAACTAACGAGTCTCGATGTTGGATCTCAGATGACCTAGTTCATCATCATTTGCAATTTTTCACACTACACGCTTCGCTACGGCGAGCGTGCATGAAAAGAACAATTAATGTTAAAGAAGCGAGTGACGTGTGCAAGGATCGAGTCATGTGACACTCGGTCCTCTCTGCAATACATATAGGCGTGAAGTTATACATATGTAGCTCTCGAATGTTTGTATTTCAACAGGATGGCAAATTATACTACTGCGGATAGGCTACATATATGTTTATTAGCTCCACGAGCAACTGTGCGAATTTACAAGCGTAGCAATAAGCAAACAAAAATATGGTATTAGCGGTTAGCGATCGCGAGTCGAGCTTCAAGAGCGAAAGCGGGCACGGCGTGCGCAGGTCCGACGCGGAAGTAGTTTCGGTGCACTCTGGCGTTGGTCGGCTGCGACTGCACTCCGGCGCACGCGACGTAGGCGGCGCGGAAGCGGGGAAGAGGCGCGGGCGCTCCAGTGCTGGAGACGCCGGCGGCCCGCGTTGCTCCAAGTATGTTAAGATGACGGCCCGCTGACTATTCAAGTAGTGCATTGGAGAGCACTACACATACATACATACACGCTTCGCAATAATTGATGTGTCAGTTATAGAGAAGCTGCAATGAATAAAGGTCAGGTTCACTTTACATAGGCAAGCTGTTTTCTTGTATTTGAATCATCGTTTGCCTGCTCTCGTGTGTACTAGAAGTGTGTTGAGAGGAATTTCGCAGTCAAATCAGCTTTTATTTATACAATTTCGGCAGGCATACAAGCATACGGTCCACCTGATGTGAAGTGATTACCGTAGCCTATAAACGATGGTAATACATTAAGTATCACTGACGCCATGCGACGTCTGCTGCTTATACCTTACCTCACTCACAGGCAGAAACACAACAACCCCCCAGGGAGTTGGTATTTGGCCGCGATTTTCTGTGAGGTGGAGGTACTTGTGGAGGTGTGGTGGTGGTATCGCTGTTTGCAGCTTTGATACGCCCTACCTCTCTTAAAAACACCCAGATTAAGACAAACAGACATGTTCAGGCACACAAATGTTCGTCTTAAGTTGGAATTGAATGTACGAGCCTTTTATAGGAGGTGTGGTGGAAGTATCGCTGTTTGTAGCTTTGATACGCCCTAAATCTCTTACAAACACCCAGACTAAGACAAACAAACTTAAGTTGGAATTGAATGTACGAACCTTTTATAGGAGGTGTGGTGGAAGTATCGCTGTATGCAGCTTTGATACGCCCTAAATCTCTTACAAACACCCAGACTAAGACAAACAAACTTAAGTTGGAATTGAATGTACGAACCTTTTATAGGAGGTGTGGTGGAAGTATCGCTGTATGCAGCTTTGATACGCCCTAAATCTCTTACAAACACCCAGACTAAGACAAACAAACTTAAGTTGGAATTGAATGTACGAACCTTTTATAGGAGGTGTGGTGGAAGTATCGCTGTTTGCAGCTTTGATACGCCCTAAATCTCTTAAAAACACCCAGACTAAGACAAACAAACTTAAGTTGGAATTGAATGTACGAACCTTTTATAGGAGGTGTGGTGGAAGTATCGCTGTATGCAGCTTTGATACGCCCTAAATCTCTTACAAACACCCAGACTAAGACAAACAAACTTAAGTTGGAATTGAATGTACGAACCTTTTATAGGAGGTGTGGTGGAAGTATCGCTGTATGCAGCTTTGATACGCCCTAAATCTCTTACAAACACCCAGACTAAGACAAACAAAATTAAGTTGGAATTGAATGTACGAACCTTTTATAGGAGGTATGGTGGAAGTATCGCTGTTTGCAGCTTTGATACGCCCTAAATCTCTTACAAACACCCAGACTAAGACAAACAAACTTAAGTTGGAATTGAATGTACGAACCTTTTATAGGAGGTGTGGTGGAAGTATCGCTGTATGCAGCTTTGATACGTCCTAAATCTCTTACAAATACCCAGACTAAGACAAACAAACTTAAGTTGGAATTGAATGTACGAACCTTTTATAGGAGGTGTGGTGGAAGTATCGCTGTATGCAGCTTTGATACGCCCTAAATCTCTTACAAACACCCAGACTAAGACAAACAAACTTAAGTTGGAATTGAATGTACGAACCTTTTATAGGAGGTGTGGTGGAAGTATCGCTGTATGCAGCTTTGATACGCCCTAAATCTCTTACAAACACCCAGACTAAGACAAACAAACTTAAGTTGGAATTGAATGTACGAACCTTTTATAGGAGGTGTGGTGGAAGTATCGCTGTATGCAGCTTTGATACGCCCTAAATCTCTTACAAACACCCAGACTAAGACAAACAAACTTAAGTTGGAATTGAATGTACGAACCTTTTATAGGAGGTGTGGTGGAAGTATCGCTGTATGCAGCTTTGATACGCCCTAAATCTCTTACAAACACCCAGACTAAGACAAACAAACTTAAGTTGGAATTGAATGTACGAACCTTTTATAGGAGGTATGGTGGAAGTATCGCTGTTTGCAGCTTTGATACGCCCTAAATCTCTTACAAACACCCAGACTAAGACAAACAAACTTAAGTTGGAATTGAATGTACGAACCTTTTATAGGAGGTGTGGTGGAAGTATCGCTGTTTGCAGCTTTGATACGCCCTAAATCTCTTAAAAACACCCAGACTAAGACAAACAAACTTAAGTTGGAATTGAATGTACGAACCTTTTATAGGAGGTGTGGTGGAAGTATCGCTGTTTACAGCTTTGATACGCCCTACCTCTCATAAAAACACCCAGACTAAGACTGGCTACTGGCGCTTGGCCAAATCTGTGCAATCCAATTTTTGTAATTCTGCGTTGCCGCCATTACGGTATCCGGACGGGACACTCGCCTACCAGGCGCAGGAGAAAGCCAATCTTCTCGCTGATCTCTTCGCGGCCAATTCGCGTATCGATGATTGTGGTGCACTACCACCCGAAATTGCTAATTGTGGGACAACGATGCCAGACATACACATTAGGCAACGTGATGTCCGCGCAGCGCTGCAATCACTCGATGTGCGAAAGGCTAGTGGCCCCGACGGTATCCCGGCCGTGGTGCTCAGGAACTGTGCCCCTGAACTTGCTCCTGTGCTAACTCGCCTCTATAAAATGTCGTACGCCTCGGGGATCGTGCCGGAGGCCTGGAGAGAGGCGAACATACAACCGGTCCCCAAAAAAGGTGATCGGTCTGACCCTGCCAACTACCGACCCATAGCTGTCACCTCCATTCTCTGCAAGGTATTTGAGCGGATTATAAATACTCAACTAATCCGCTACCTGGAAGATCACTCGTTAATTAACGACCGCCAATACGGGTTCAGACCAAATCGGTCTACGGGTGACCTTCTAGCGTATGTAACTCACCTGTGGGGTGAAGCTATGGACAAGCATGGTGAATCTTTGGCAATCAGCCTAGACATTGCCAAAGCTTTTGATCGGGTTTGGCATCGCGCGCTTCTCTCCAAGCTTCCGGCATATGGTCTACCACCTCGATTATGCACTTGGATTGCTGCCTTTCTCCAGGGACGCAGCATACGAGTCCTTTGCGACGGCCAGTCATCGCAGTTTCTGCGTGTGAACGCCGGAGTACCGCAGGGATCAGTCATGTCGCCCACACTGTTTCTGCTGCATATCAATGATATGTTATCACTTGGTAACATACATTGCTATGCAGATGACAGTACAGTTCATGCGCGATATGTCGGACGACCTGCGGCAGGCCAGGCCGAAGTAGAGGAGAAAAGACGTGCACTTGTCGTTGAGCTCGACCGGGTGATGGATCGCGTTTCTCGATGGGGCTCCAGCAACTTGGTTGAGTTTAATGCCAATAAAACCCAGGCGTGTGCGATTAGTGCCAAAGTTTCTCCATTCCATCCTCTTCCCTCTCTTCAGAGCACCCCTTTGCAGATACAAGATAGTCTTACCATCCTCGGCATCAACATTAGAGGCGACCTCAACCCCAAAGACTATATCGAGAACGTTATTTCCGTGGCCTCTAAAAAACTCGGAATCCTGAACAAGGTGAGACGGTTCTTCACGCCTGAGCAGCGCTGCCTTCTATACAAAGCGCAAGTTCGCCCATGCGTGGAGTACTGTTCTCACCTCTGGGACGGGTCTGCCAAATATCTACTTGACGCTCTCGATAGAATGCAGCGCCGCGCTATACGCATTATAGATAGCGTTGAGGTCACTAACTCCCTTGAACCTCTTCAGCTGCGTAGGGACATAGGTAGCTTGAGTGTTCTCTATCGTATCTATCATGGGGAATGTTCTGAGGAGCTTTTTGACCTCGTCCCTCCTTCTCCTTTTCTCCTCCGGAATACTCGCGCTGGACTGAAATCACATCCACATAGAGTTGGGTTGCTTACCTCCCGTACTAAGAAGTTCGGCGACTCGTTTCTTTGTCGGGCTATCAAAATGTGGAATTCGCTTCCGGCGCATGTGTTCCCCACTTCCTATAACCCCGGGTCGTTTAGACGTGGCGTGAAGAGGCACCTTAGCGGGCCGTCAAGGGGGGGACAGCCAGCACAGCGCTAATCACTGAGATGGCTGTTCTCGCATCTGGTTCTTATTGACGCTTTCCATCAGGCGCGATAGGGACAATTTGATAGGCTTCATTAAAAAAAAAAAAAAAAAAAAAAGACAAACAAACTTAAGTTGGAATTGAATGTACGAACCTTTTATAGGAGGTGTGGTGGAAGTATCGCTGTTTACAGCTTTGATACGCCCTACCTCTCTTAAAAACACCCAGACTAAGACAAACAAACTTAAGTTGGAATTGAATGTACGAACCTCTTATAGGAGGTGTGGTGGAAGTATCGCTGTTTACAGCTTTGATACGCCCTACCTCTCATAAAAACACCCAGACTAAGACAAACAGATATGTTCATGCACACAAATGTTCGTCTTAAGTTGAGATCGAATGTACGAGCCGTTTATTATAATAAAATAAAATTGCTAGAGAGAAATAAGAGACTATAAATAGATTGGATTGGACTATACTATATACACATGCACAAGTTTTCCTTGTGTTACAGAATAAAATCTAGCAAAACTGAAAATATTTAGGGAAATTTATACGAGAATTTCAAACCTCAAAGTTCACGCGGACGAAGCTAAAAATGCTTCGGCAATTTTAGCTTTTTAGGCAATTTTTTAGGCAAATGCTGCAGCTATTCTAAATACAGACGATTATATTAGTCTAACTCAGAAGTCACACGGATAGCTCAAACCTTTGCAAATTTTGGCGGTAATTTATTGGTACAAATAAGTAACCGTAAATTTTTTCTAGACTTGTAACAGCTATAACGTAACGTCGATGATTGGTTGCTCGATCAACCTTCGTAGTCTGTATAAGACCGACGTAGCGAAAAACAAAAAAAAACAAAGTAATTACAAACCCTTACGGGGTCATATACCTTACCATAATATGGCTATATAAAATCTTATATTCCAGTACATACATACAGAACTGGATGTCGTCGTTGCGCGTGTTAACTGAACACGCAGGTTAAGCACGTCGACCGCAGCCTGTCTCTGGATGGGTTTGTCTATCTTGAGTCTCTCCGTTGTTCGTAGGGCACCCGGTCCCAGTTGTTGTTGATAGATGACAGTTGTTAAGCTAAGTCAGTGGTCCTCGGACGGCTTGAAAACACTGGCCTCCGCCAATCCGCATTTGAGCAGCGTGGTGGAGTATGCTCTAAACCCCTTCGGTTGAAGGGAGACCCGTATTCCTGCAGTGGGATGAGTAAGAGTTGATATGGTGATAATGATGTTGATATTCCAGTACAAATACAATGAATAATTTAATTGAACTAAAGTTTCAAAGGCAACATAACTTGTAATATTTCAATGTAGAGAGAATAAAAATTGGTACCAAATTCATCGACATGAAATAAGGAAAACGGTATATTCATGACTGATGAGCTCGGTGGCGCAGTGGTGAAACGCGCTGTTACGCTACTTTGACACCAACGCTCGTGGGTTCGATTCCCACACAGTACAAACATTTGTGTGCATGAACATGTCTGTTTGTATTGGTCTGGGTATTTTCTATGTATAATAAGTACTCGTATGTATTTACAAAAAAAAATGTATTTACGTATGTTTATCAGTTGTCTAGTACCCATAACACAAGCTTCGCTTACTTTGGGGCTAGGTGGCGCTGTGTAATTTGTCCGGCAATATTTATTTATTTATATGCTTTATGAAAATCTGTACACACAATAACAACCAATAGATACAATAGCAATACAAGAGAGGTGGTGGATTCAAACCCCGCATAGAACGGGAAGGGGCACTTTTCTATTTTAAAAATACTTATTTACAATTAGAAGGAATAATATGACACTCTCTATCTATAACTTCAATTTCAAGTTTAAATGATATAAAGTTTTAAAGGCACATAGTACTCCTTAACGGTTAGGTAATGAGATCCATGCTAAAGGGAATAAAATTATATATTATTTTGATTAAGTTTTGATAATAAATTAAAAAGTGTTGCTAAAAACTTTTTAATGAAAAGATTAAACCGGTTTCATTGAAGTCGACACCTATTGATTTCATTGATTTTTTGGCTTGTGTTTTACTTTTTATTTAAAAGCTTTCAGTTCATACATAACTCGCAATAATCAAAAATAAAAACCTAATCATAAACACAAGAAAAAAAAGATAAAAACGACGATTTTTTAACATTCAATTTTATCTCTTTAACTGTTTCCATTCTACATATCGATGAAAATACTTGTTGTATTACAGACTAGCTGCTGCCCGCGGCTCCGTCCGCGTGGAGTCAAATAACGTAGCCTGTGTGTTAATCCAGATCATAATCTATCTACGTGCCAAATTTCACTCAAATCCGTTCAGCCGTTTAAGCGTGAAAGAGCAACAAATATCCATCCATACATACAAACTTTCGCATTTATAATATTAGTAGGATAGTAGGATAATTTGTATTGTGAACACTCACAGGTTAAGTTATATTGGGTGCGGCATATATTTGCTTCCCAAACGACGCTATAGAAACATAGTTTCGCTGTGGATACTTTTTCTATTTTACTTTTATTAGAAATTTAAAATTGAATGAACAACAAACGTAGTAAGCTAAGCTCTGAGGGAGTTGTTGTTATGTTGGTAACGAGGGAGTTTATGAACATTTGCAACACGTTCTGTATTGCAAGTTTTTATGAGCTACGATAACCATAACATACATTTTGTGAACATTTTAAGTGTCTACCTATTACAGTTCAACAGATACGGATCTGTAACAGACAGACAGACAGCGGTTTTTAGTAATAAGTAATAAATAAATTACTATTTTAACTTCTATTTTCCTTTTTTTTTATACAACGTCGGGAAACATGCAAGCATACAGCCCAAAGCAGTTACCGTAACCTATTAACACATGTAATATATTAAGTATTACTCGCGCGATGCTTCCTCTGCTGCCTACATAGCATCTCATTAGGAGCTTACTGGTGACTTCACTCACACGCAGGAACACAACAACCCTTTAGGGAGTTTTTTGTGAGGTGGAAGTAATTCCCCAGACGGGCTGCTTTGATGCACCCTACCTCACTTAAAAATGTACTAATAGTACAGTCCAGCTACATCACTATTTCATAAAAGATTCTATTTATAAACTTGAACAAGCCACGATTTGTACAGATTTTTGGATATTATATACATATATTCGACTTCAATTACGGAAATAATAAGCCCTAAAATAACAAATCATAAAGTAAATGTAATAAAATTTAAATAAGAGGGTAATATCATCCAAATAACGTTGTACGGGACTGTAAAGATAAAATTATGTTGACTTTATTGCGAAATCTGAGAGCTAATACAAAATAATATATGAGTTTATTCTGACAATCCAAGTTGATGTCAGTATAATATTACACTTATATAGGTACGCAAAACAGGTTTTATACTCTTTCTTAAGGTAATATAACTATATTTTGAGATATCTCTGACGAGCTCGGTGGCTCAGTCGTGAAAGACGGGGCTTTGATACCAACGCTCGTGTGTACGATTCCCACACAAGACAAACATTTGTGTGCATGAACACGTCTGTTTGTCTTGGTCTGGATGTTTTATACCCTACCCGGTGCATCAAAGCAGCCCTTCTGGGGAAGTACCTCCACCTCACAGAAAACCGCAGCAAAATAACCACTCCCCAGAGGGTTGTTGTGTTCTTGCGTGTGAGTGAGGTCACCAGTCAGCTCCTAAGGAGTTGTTATGTAAGCAGCAGAGGAGGCACCGCACGAGTGATATATGTTACAAGCGTTAATAGGCTACGGTAACTGCTTTACATCAGGTGGACCGTATGCTTGTATGCCTCCCGACGTTGTATAAAAAAAAAGATATAAGTGGCTCAATGTTACATTTAGAGCCAAAGCCAACCTCACCTGCACGTGGGGGTAATGTATTTAAGCCAATTATTGGCACTTTGAGAAGTAATCTTGAAATAATTAAACATATTCACTTACGAATGGAGTCTTATACGATTAAAATTAGTTATAATGAATGTGGATAAGTCTCTCATCCTTGTAATAAATACATTATTATCAGTCTTAATACTTAGTTAATATAAAAAAAGATTTTACCTATCCACATGGTAAACCCAATTATTGGCACATTCTATCCAAAGTATGGTATCTTATAATTTATAAGGATGCCAATAATTGGGTGGGTGCCAAGATTAGGACGGATAACGGTATATGTATATTTTTACTACAGATACTATATCTTACATTCTTTTATGTCACTTTAAATATAAGACTTTATTTATCAAGCCTAAGAGTGAGTGTGACATAGCATTTTGAAGAGCTTGGTGACGCAGTGGTTAGTAATGGTACTTTGACATCAACGCTCGTGGGTTCGATACCCGCACAGGACAAACATATGTATGTTATGGCCTGGGTATATTCATGCGCGTCAAAGCAGCCCGTCTGGGGAAGTATCTCCACCTCATATAAAACCTCAGCTAAATAACAACTCCCTGAAGGATTATTGTGTTCATACTAGTGAGCTCCTAAGGAGTAGCTGCGTTAGCAGCAGACGTGGTATCGCGCGATACTTAATATATTTCAAACATTTGTAGACTACGGTAACCGCTTTACATCAGGTAGGGCGTATACTTCCCTATGTTCTACCAAAAAATAAGCGTCAAGTGCGAGACCGACTTGCGCTATGAGGGTTCCGTAAAAAAATATTTTCGCAAATTGTTGTCGCAAAAAAAGGTTTTTTTTTTGTGATGGAACTCAAGTCAGACCGCACTTGGAATACTGCAGTCACCTTTGGGCGGGAGCACCTGGATACCAGCTTGGACCGTGTGATTCGATTCAGAGACGAGCTGTGACGGTATTGAACCCTTAAGTTTAAGGTGAGATTTTGCCTCCCTTTGTGTGTTCTACCGATTGTACAACGGGTTGTGTTCTGAAGAGTTGTTCGAAATGATGCCGACAGCTACTTTTTATAACCGCACCGCTCGCCGACGGCGGGAAGTTCGCCCTCACACGCTGGAACCGCAATGGTCGCGTACTGTGCGGTTCCAGAGAAGTTTTCTTCCGAGAACTCTCAAGCTGGTCGGCAACGTATGAGTGACACCCCTGGTGTTGCAAATATCCATAGGCTACGGTGATCCTATAAGGATTCCGTTTTTCCTTTAAGGTACGGAACCCTAAAAAATACATGACTTGTAATATTTTAATGTACAGAGAATAAAAATTGATACCAAATCGATATGAGATAAGGAAAACGGTATATTCATATGCTTTATGCAAAATCTGTACACACAATAACAACCAATAGCAATACAAGAGAGGTGGTGGATTCAAACCCCGCATAGAACGGGAAGGGGCACTTTTCTATTTTAAAAATATTTATTTACAATTAGAAGGAATAATATGGCACTCTCTATCTACGTAACTTCACCCCAAATGATTTGCGGAGTATGCAGGAAAACCAAGCGCCACATGATCCTTACAAACCTCACTCGCTTCTTTAACATTTATTGCTCTTCTTATGCACGATCGCCGATTTCTAAGGCTCCTAACATCACCTTCTCAGAATCAGAATCAGGAACATTTATTTGCATAAGATATGGTATACATGTAGTGGTGTTAGTTATACATTATTAGATACACATATCTTGCCAAACCCGTCGACGTACAAAAGTAATCAGTTAAGTACATGTTATTAGATGTTCTTTACAGTACTAACACTATTATAAATAATTATTAATTTACATATGCAAATTTTAATTGATTATATTTTTCCAGTAAAATAATACAATATCTGAAATTACAATGTCATATTTAGTATAGTCAATTTTAGTATTGTATTTAGTCATTTATATGTTAAAAACTCGTTAACTGAGTAAAATCTTTCGGCTAATAGGAATTTGTGTAACTGTTTACTGAATTTTTTGTATGGCTGGCCTTTTATGGGTTGTGGTATTTTGTTGTAAATTTTCGTACACATACCATACCTAAGTATTTCTTAAATATAGTGCCGTCCTAGGAATGTGTGATAAAACAATCCTATTGCCTTTTCTTGTATTCCGTGTGTACATCAAAGAGGCAGTTGTGAATAATTGGAAATTTAGTTTTACAAATTTTGCTATTTCAAATATATACTATATATACAAGGTAGGGGCAAATTTCTGATAAAACACGATCAATTTGGTATTTTGTAATTCTATCTTCCTGCATTCTTTCTGCATGCCCGCTCCCAACCAACGCTTTCCCAACGCTCCATTCACACTATTCCCAACACTCACTCGTCTTTCCACATCAGCGGTGCTACACCTTCCATCCCTGCTGATGAAATATAGGATCTTGTTTAAAATTTAGTGATAATCTTAGAACAGGAATAGATTGCGTATGCCGGTACATTGGGCTTACTAATACTAATAGATCTTTTGTTGTAAATTGTATTCGATTCTATAATAAATTACCTGAAACAGTTCTGACCTTGCCTGACTATATGTTCAAGAGGCACATCAAAATACGCTATGTTAAAAGGATTATCACAGAATCGATGAATATCTAACTGACAAAGATGTTTGGAAATGATTCAGCACATGTATTAATATGTATATCTTTAATTGTATCACATGATATCACTATATGTACATATAGTATATGTACTCACAATATATATATATATATGTACTCACAAATATTTTTTGTAAAATAAATTGATGATTTGAAAAAATACCTGTATTGGCAAGTTTCTTTTGGCATTATTTCTTCGCCAATGGTCATTTTGATATGCTGGTAAATTAATAAAGAGATTAATGCTATGAAAAATTAATGAGATATAATACGATTAATTTAAAGAATGTAAGACATGTCTAACTGCTTGTGAGGGCCTAATGGCAAATAAATGATTTTTATCTTTATCGTTAAGGTAACCGACATAGCCCGAAGTATAAGCGAGCTGAAGTGGCAGTGGGCCAGCCACATAGCGCGTAGAACCGACAACCGCTGGGCTCTCGAATGGCGTCCCCCATTATATGGAGTGACATCAATAGGTTTACAGGGAGTCTATGGATACAAGTGGCACAGGATCGAGACAAATGGCACTCTAGAGAAAGGCGAATGTTCAGTAGTGGACTCGTGGTTCGATTTACACCCAGGACAAACATTAATGTGCATGAAAATGTCTCTTTGATTTATTCTGAGTGTTTTTAAGAGAGGTGGGGTGCATCAAAGCAGCTCGTCTTTGGAAGTACCTTCACCACACGGAAAACCGCAGCCAAATAACAACTCCCTGAAGGGTTGTTGAGTTTCTGCGTGTGAATGAGGTCACCAGTAAGCTCCTAAGGATTTGCTGTGTTAGCAGCAGAGTAGACATCATATACTTAATTAACACCTTTACATCAGGTGGGTTGTATGCTCCCTAGCGTTGTATAAAAAGAAAATATTTTTTTTTCTACTGTATGGAACCATTCGTGTATTATATAAATTCGCATTTGGCCGATTTTTTAATTTATGTTCAATAACATTCCATTCAATTAATATTGTAAAATAACTGCAGCGTTTAATTTTACATTATTCCTCCGTGACTTGTGAATTAATTGGAGGACATTATCGGCTAGATATTCCGTAAAGCGAAACGTTCAATTGCCGAATCGCAATAAATAAACTCGCTTTGGCAAAAAACGGACATTAGTTTTTTGTGTGCCAGAACGTTCAACGAAGCATGGTTAGTCGAAAATACATTTCGTCGAATCCGTTTTTTCCGTTTGGGTATCTGTAAAACCCTTATAGGATTGGTTACGTGTATGTCGGTCTGTCACGGGATTTATCATCTCAGAAAGTAGTCCACAAGCAAATGTAAAATTTGTTTTACTTACATAACATGTCTGATATCTGGAAATAATTCAGCACAGACAACCTTTTCTTAATAATCTTCAATTCATTATAATTGACATTATTATTATTGTACCAATATGCTGTCATGAATTAGAAATATGATTTAATATCTAATTATCGATTTGACACAATGTGGGCAAGTTTCTTTCGACATTTTTTCATCGTCAATGTACATTTCCGAAATGCTATAATAACGAAAGATAATTTAATAATATAAATTAAGATTATACTAAAAAAAAAAATAAAAAAAAATCACCCAGGAACTAAAAAGCAAAAAATAATATTTGGTCACAATTACTTACGATTTTTGGAATCGGTGCCAGCCGCATAATATCAATTGATAATGTCAGTATACTGGCATCGATTCCAAAAATCGTAAGTAAAAAGTTTAGCTCCAGGGTGCTTTTTGTAGGCAGGTTTTTTTATTTAAAAATAATAGATTTTTCGCTTTTTAGTGGTGTAAATAAAATAGACAGATCGTAAAAAGTTTAGTTTCTGGGTGTTTTTTGAAGGCGGGTTTATTTATATAAAAATAATTTATTTTTCACTTTTTAGTGGTGTAAAAAAAAGACAGATTAAAAGTCCTGATCAAAAACTTTTGCTGTTTGTTTTTGTTTGTGCTTATTACTCTGAAGTATAACTTACGTAACAAAAAAGAATCATCAGAATTAATTTATAATAAATATAAATAAATAAATATTGTGGGACAAATTACGCAGCGCCATCTAGCCCCAAAGTAAGCGAAGCTTGTGTTATGGGTACTAGATAACTGATAAATATACATAAATACATTTTTTTTTTGTAAATACATACTTATTATACATAGAAAATACCCAGACTAAGACAAACAGACATGTTCACGTACACAAATGTTTGTACTGTGTGGGAATCGAACCCCGAACGCTCGTGGCGTTGGTGTCAAATTAGCGTAACAACGCGTTTCACCACTGCACCACCGAGCTCGTCAATAATTGGCGGAAAGTTCAAGTCTCTCCTCCTTCGTTTTAGTTATTTATCCTACCCAAACCAGACATTTAGCTAAACAATGAAGTCAACAAATTGCCAGCGGCACTTGTTCCAAAGTGTCAACGTCACAGTGGGGACATGCCACTTATCGTATGTTGGCGAATCGAAATCGCCCTTGCACTTGTGATTCCTCATTATTTATGTACAGTCGAACGGTAAAGAGCTTGTTTGTGAACAGTAAAGAAAAATCAATGCACAAGGTAAAGTCTATCTATAGAAGGAAATAATAATGTTTGTTTTAAAACAGTAAAAAACAAACACCGCATGTATACAACTAAATGAAATGTATGCTACTAAAAAAATTACTGTTAATTTACCGCAACTTCGTTAGTTGACTGCAATCGACCGACAAATGTATCAACATCATTTCAGCTAAAGGTCGTTTACTGCTGAGCATAGGTTTCGTGATCGGTTTAGTGCCACTTGCATCCATCCATGTGATTTTCACAAAATCGATGGTCCATAGTAATGGATGCTGTCCTACCCTAGAACTAGTCCTGCTGTAGACCCGAAGTTATAGTCTACTGTGGACATGCTCATTTCTAAATTAATCTCGGAGAGAAACTAAGACAGCACAGCTTCGGACGCTGTGCAACCTTGAGCTGCTATATGGAGTCCATAGTCATCATATCAGCCGAAGGACATTTACTGCTGAATATAGGCCTTTCCCTTAGATTTCCACAGCGATCGGTCCTGTGCTGCTTGCATCCATCGGCTCCATCTTTACAAGATGAGAAGAGAAGCCGTCCTACGCTGAGTTTTCCGGTTCGTGGTCGCCATTCGAGAGAGAACTTTTCTGTCCGAACGGCCATCGGTTCTCCTAGATATGTGGCCTGCCCACCGCTACTTCAGCTTGTTGAGAGACACGTCGATAACTCTAGTTCTGCTACGAATGTATTCATTTCTGAATCTATCTCATAGAGAAACTCATAGCATGGCTTTCTCCATCGCACGCTATGCAACCTTGAGCTTCCGAACGAGGCCCATAGTAAGCGACTACGTTTCTGTGACGTAAGTCACTGGCAACACACACTGGTCGAAGACTTTCATCTCGAAACATTGAGGTATAGTATTTTGGACGAGAAAATCTTTCCCAATTTCCCAGACGCTGCCCATCCAAGTTGGATTCATTGAGAGAGAGAGACCTCTTTCTCGAGGTAGTATCTATCTACCTAACTGGACTGTCTGTCGTAGGTAGACATACTCATCAACAACTTCGAGAACCGAGCTCCCAACTAAAACTGGAGTGTTTACAAAATGTACATTCAACATAATTTTCATATTGTCCAAGTTCATTTTTAGATCCACTCAGCTCTGTCGAGATCTTCAAGCATTGTGTTCAAGAACTCCAGCGATTGGAGCTCATAGTACGTTAAGTTATAGCCACGTTTTTGAGCCGTAACTCATCACTGACAACATACACTGATCGATGACGTACGTTCTAGCCATTGAGGTATTTTTGATGAAAAAATCTTTCGTAATTTCTCAAACTTTGCCTATCTGAGTTGGATTCGAGAAAACTCTTTTTGAATTTGATCATAAACTTTAACCAATGTGACACCGCTGTAGAGACTAGAGCACAGCACAGGTCTCGATGAAATCGAAGGCCTTCTCATAGATTACAAACGCTTGCGCAATTTTTAACTAGGCATGGAAACTTTCGGGCTAAGCTCTTTAAGCGTTTAGACATGAGTTATCGCCTTTGTGTGAATGTTCTATGACAAATGATGAATTCGAGCAAACGGCACATCATGTTCTTTGGGAGTGCAATCTCTGGCGTCTCTGGTGGTCGGAGGAACTCGAGGAGCTGAAGAGGCAAACCAACACCAAGCGACGCAGAATCCGAAACGCAGCGCCGGACCGGAGACAAATGGTGGTCAGTTCGTACCTCGAACAGAAGGGCAAATACGAGGCCGCAGTGCGGGATGCCCAGACTGACAGCTGGAGGAAATTTTGCGGGAGGCAAGACAGAGAAGGCGTCTGGGAAGGTATCTATCGGGTCATTGGGAGGGCAACCGAGCGCAAGGAGGATGTACTCCTCCAGGAGGGCGGGAGGCCGTTGGATCACAGGGAGTCCCTCGAGCTGTTGGCGGATACGTTCTATCCTGCCGACAGCGAGTTGGACGACGATACAGATCACCGCGAAATGAGGAAGAAGGCCCGCGAGGTAAACGAGCGGGTCGATGATGATCATGACCCGCCGTTTACCATGAGGGAGCTCACAGCGGCTGTATCGTCGTTCAACCCGAAGAAGGCTCCCGGTGCCGACGGCCTCACGCCTGACATTTGCGCTCGGGCCATCAACGGTGACCCTGAGTTCTTCCTGGCCCTTCTTAATAAATGTCGAGCCCTCCGCTACTTTCCTCGGCTGTGGAAGGGGGCTCTCGTAATTGTCCTTCGGAAACCAGGCAAAGACTCGTATACCGTGCCCAAATCGTACAGGCCGATTGGGCTTTTGCCTGTCTTGGGCAAGGTATACGAGAAAATGCTGATCGCTCGCCTCAAGCACCACATTCTGCCGAGGATTAGTACTCGCCAGTACGGGTTTATGCCACAAAGGGGCACCGAAGACTCACTCTATAACCTGGTGCAGCACATCCGCGCCAAGCTTGACGAGAGGAGAATGCTCACTCTCGTCTCGCTGGATATAGAGGGAGCCTTCGACAACGCCTGGTGGCCGGCAATAAAACTACGACTGGCTGAGGAAAATTGTCCTCTGGGCTTGAGGAGAGTGATCGACAGCTATCTCAGCGATAGGACGGTCAGAGTTAGGTACGCCGGGGGGGAAACCTTGCGGTCCACCACCAAAGGGTGCGTCCAAGGGTCCATAGGAGGACCGATTTTGTGGAACCTCCTATTGGATCCTCTTCTGCAGCAACTCGACCTTGCGGGGGTGCACTGTCAGGCCTTCGCCGATGACGTCGTGCTGATGTTCGACGGCAACACTGCGCTGGATATAGAGAGACAGGCCAATGCCGCTCTCGAGCATGTGAGGGCGTGGGGTGTCAAAAACCGGTTGAAGTTTGCGCCGCATAAGACCAGCGCTATGCTGGTCACGCGCAAACTTAGGTATGACACTCCGCGGCTTACCATGGGCGGGATAGACATTGGCATGTCTCGGCAGATCAAACTGCTGGGGTTGACGATTGACGCGGGTCTGACGTTCAACGCGCACGTGGCTACTGTCTGTAAAAGGGCAGTGGCCATATACGGGCGCCTTGCGCGTACGGCCCGCGTCAGTTGGGGTCTCAACCCTGAAGTAGTGAAGATCATATATTCAGCCGTAGTGGAACCTACGATATTGTACGCTGCCGCCGCATGGGCTCCAGCGGTCAATAAGCTGGGCATCCAGAAACAGCTCAACAGCGTACAGCGGGGCTTCGCGCAGAAGATCTGCAGAGCCTACCGCACGGTCTCCCTGAACTCCGCACTGCTGCTGGCCGGGGTGCTGCCTCTTGACCTCAGAGTGCGCGAGGTCGCCTCTTTGTACGAGGCCAAGAGGGGGCTACCCCATCCGCTGCTCGGGGACAGGGAGATCGAGCGGATGGCCTCGAAGATCGAGGCCCCGCATCCCGCGGAGCTAGATAGCTTGGAGTTCGGCAGCCTGGTGGACGAGGAACAATGCAGGGCACACTCCAACTTTGCCCTGCGAATTTACACGGACGGCAGCAAGATTGGGGGCCGGGTTGGCGCCGCTGTATCCATATGGAACGGCGGCGCGGAAACCAAGGCCGTCAAGCTTGCTTTGTCGTCCTACTGTACCGTCTACCAGGCGGAACTCCTGGCTATCTGCACGGCGGCCGAGTACGCTTTGAGCTGCGATGGACCCAGTATCGGCATCTTCAGCGACTCCATGGCGGCGCTCCAGGCGGTGGCGAACGTCGAGTCCCCCCATCCCCTGGCGGTGCAGACACGGGACGCTCTTAAACTGTGCAAAAGCCAGGGTAAGAGCGTCTCGTTGTTCTGGATCAAGGCACACGCGGGGTTGGAGGGGAACGAACGTGCCGATGAACTCGCCAGGAGCGCCGCACTGGGGTTGCGGAGGCGGCCAGATTACGACCGCTGCCCTGTCTCATTCGTCAAAGGTATGATCCGTAAGGGGACCATTGACGAATGGGACAGGAGATATAAATCGGGAACGACAGCTTCGACGACGAAGCTGTTCTTCCCGAGTGCGGCGGAGGCGTACGGCATCGTGGGCAAAATGGTGCCGTCGAGCATCACCACGCAGGTCCTCTCGGGGCATGGTGGGTTCTCCGCGTACTTGCACAGGTTCAAGTGCGCGGATGACCCGTCCTGCTTCTGCGAGCCCGGCGTGGACCAGACAGTGCAGCACATATTGTTTCGGTGTCCCGCATTCTCCAAACAGAGGTACGATTTGGAGCAGGAGTTGGGAATGCGGGCCACCGAAGAAACGGTCTCCGAAATAGTGGTAGGGAAAACTCGAGCAAAATTTTTAAAATACTGCGTCAGTCTAGCCACGGCTGTCATAGATCGTAATAAGCTGAGCAGCTCCACCTAGGACTAATGCTGTATACCTCGGCTATATTTTGTATAGCCGATGGGATCGCGGTGGCTAGGTGGAGCTGTGAAGCTCTCTGTCGCCCATGGCTGGACTGACACAGTATGGGGAGGGAAGTTAAAACAGTTAAAATCGTTTCACCGGCGTTCCAAAATGGGCATAAAACTGAAAGTTAATGAATGTATGAATGAGTTATGGAATGAAAGGGAGTATTGTGTATGAATGTGTTTTATTTTTAATAATTAGTTCGCTAATGAAATAGCATAAAAATAGCCTTGCCCATGGCAGGGGTGCAAGTAATAAAAAAAATAAAAAAAAAAAAAAAAAAATCTCTGGCGTCGGCAGCAGGACGATATGTTAAATTCCTTGCATGTCACAACCGGGATAGTATACTATCTGATTTGGTGGCAACAAGGGAGAATTACCAGGCGTTTAGGCGGTTCTGCAATCTGTATTATTGGAATCGAAGTGTAAGGTAACAACTAACAATTTAGATCCCAATAGTGTTAGATATCTTATAAACTGTGGTGCACAGCAGTTGAGCTTTAGACTGGTCATCTCTTTGAGGGTTTTAATGCCTTATTTCTCATATTGCTGTCTCTCACTTTGCCAAGAGGGGAAGTCAATTCCAAAACTTCCTACTCCTACAAATTTCTTCAAAACGGTAACCACCTTTCATCAGGTGAGCCGTATGCCTGCATGTTTACTAGTGGAGGTACTTCTCCGGACGAGCTGGCTTGATGCTACCTCTCTTAAAAACACCCAGACTAAGATGTACCCATACACGCAAATAACCTGGGAATCGAATTCACGAGTGTTGGTGTCAAAGTACCGTTACACACTACTATGCCACCGCGCTCGTCAAAATAGCTTAATGCCGCAGATTCATGTCGCTTTATTGAACATTTTTGTTTTCCACTCATCGTATTTATGAGGGTTAGTTCAAATATTCCAAATTCTTATCAGATCAGGTCATAAATTTACTTAATGCGCCAAATTATTTATAGATATCATCACGCGTGTCTCCCATTAGCGTAGGCAGAGACTATAGAACGCCAACTGCACTGATCCAAACACACCCCTCTCGCCTCTTCCACACTCATCACATCTCGCATGCTCTTCTATATCGGTGTTTTTGATTTGGTCCTTTTTCCATATGTGTGTATCTAGGGCGACCCCTGCCGATATCTCCACTCACTTTTACTCGATATACTTCTTTCGTAACTCTTTTATCATTAATTCTTTTTAAATGTCCAACCCATCTCAGCATACCCTTTTCAAATTTTGTCACTACATCATCTTTAATAATTTATGTACTTTCGTAAGCAGTGGCAAGCAGCGACTGACGGTGCATCCACTTTAAACCAGCTCTGCAGCTGTCTATCTATCTATAACTTCACGCCAAATCCCTTACGGGGTAGGCATAGAACCGAGCGCCACGTGACTCGATCCTTACATACCTCACTCTCTTCTTTAACATTAATTGTTCTTTTCATGCACGCTCACCGGTTTCTAGGGCTCCTGACATCACCTTCTGATAGAACACGACCAATTTGATCATGGTAGGTAAGTCTTGGCCTTTCTCGGCTCCTACATCCTTCCACTTTTGCATTGTATATCTGCTTCGAGATCCTTTCATCCTGCATTCTTTCTACATGTCCGAATCAACGGAGCATGCCTCTTCACTAACACCGACGCTCTCTTTCATACAAACTCTGCTTCTAATCTCATCATTGCGAATACGGTCAACAAGCGTTACGCCACAAATTTTGCGCAACGCTCGCATTTCAACCGCGTTTATCCTACTTTCATGTTCTCTCTGCCATACCCAGCTCCCGCTTCCATAAGTAGGCGTTGGGACCAGCACTGCATTGTGTATAGCCAGCTGCGCCTTCTGGCTCAGGTTTTTACTGCCAAGAAGTTTTCCCAACGCTCCATTCACACTATTCCCAGCACTCGCTCACCTTTCCACATCTGCGGTGTACCTTCCATCCCTGCTGAAAGCGCATCCAAGATATACAAACTCATGCACTTGTTCCAACACTTCATCATCTACCGTAATTCTTACATTGGTTCTGGTTTCTTCTCTTTCAAAAACTTATATTATCTCTGCAGCTGTGGTAATTAGAAACATTAAATGAATAAAATAATAAATTATATTTCATATTCGACGTGTCCCAATGTGTCCCATAAGTGGTGTGTGTGTGAGGTACTTCCCCAGTCGGGCTAACGTCATGCCCTACCTCTCTTTCGCATGGGCATCGTTTGTTGATAAGCAGGGTGCATATAATGATATCCTCTACTTTCATATTATTAAGTAAAATAAAATATGTATTTATAAAATGGACAGTTAATAATTAACCTTAATGGGTTAAAAGCTTTTTTTTGTAAATAATATTTTGCATATTTGTATTTTACAATGAATTCTGCTAATGCTAATTGGTTACTTCAATTAGCTGTGCCATTCCCAAAATAGCCACAAATCAGTTTTACTTTATTGTGCTTTTTTGAAAAACGTAAAGACGAAACTTCTTTGGTGTAAAAGATATCTTACTTCATCATGCCAACAGCCTCGTTTTACAATCACACAGCTCGCCGACGGCTGGGAGTTCATCCTCATACACTGAAACCGCAATGGTCGCGCACTGTGCGGTTCACAAGAAGTTTTATACCGAGAACTATTAAGTTGTGGAATGAGCTCCCTGCGGAGGTGTTCCCAAGGGACTACAGTATGGGGTTCTTCAAGAAAGGCGTGAAGAGGTTCTTACAGGATCGGCAACGCAAGAGTGACACCCCTGGTGTTGCAAATGCCCATAGGCTACGGTAACTGCTTACCATCAGGCAGACCGTACGCTTGTTTGCCACCTTAGTGGTATAAAAAAAAAACTTAAGGTGATAAAACTTACAAAAAAAAAAAAATTAAAGTACTACACTACTAAGAAATAATAATAGAAGATAAATTAAAACCAATGCAGAATATATTTAAAGTATGTATTCATGACTTCACGTCAAATCCCTTGTATAGTAGGCAGATAGAATCGAGCGCCATAAGACGCGATTCTGAAACAATTCATAGCTCTTTTGAAGCATAAATTATTCCAAAAACTACAAGGCGTCCAGAAAGTAGGTAACTAGGTGGTAGTTCATCACAGCGGTAACTATATCGATTTCCTCTTACTTTTCATTTTTCAATATTCGTATCAACCAATTCAATCACATGCAATTTGATCTAACCATGGCCATGGTAGCGACGGCATGTTACATCTACTAACGGCAATGGGCGGGTGCCGACCAGGACTAGACCACATGAACTAATTGGTGGCGGAAGCACAGAAAACAGGTTAGAACAAATCGCATCTAAATATGTCTTTCGCAAAATAACGCCTGAATCTATTAACAATTCAATCTCATCCATGCTAATGTCTTCACGGTACGCTAGCACTGCTGAGTCAGTCAAATACTTGTTCAACATATTCAGTCTCAGCTTCCTAGACATAATCATGTATTTCTTTTTTATTAAATTAATAACAATATATAACAGTTTATTTAGTGTAGATATACAGTGAATATTTACAAATGATATTGTTATAAATAAACGTTATTGATTCTCTTTAACTCAAGGCTCTATCTTTAACTCAAAGACGATTTACCAATCCAATTTGCAAAAAAACAATTTTATAGGTTAAAGTTTGATTTATTTAAATTTCTATCTATCTATAACTTCACGCCAAATCCTTTGCGGGGTAGGCAGAGAGAACTTCCCTAGGCGGTAATTATTAAAAATTACTTGTTTTTTTAAACAATTTCAGGTGACATTATTATCATTATACAGATCTTTTAAAATCAATATAAGGTTGAAATATTTGTTCAAATTTCTTTCATTATTTTAAATTATTAGATAGTTTGGCCGTAACAAAAAAAAGTACTCTGAATTCTCATTTACTACACTGCTCATTTGTTATGTCTTGGCAAATACTCTATGTACACATGATAACCAAGGTCTGAAGATGGAGACTGTGGGTAGCCATAGGAACTTCTGAACTAAATGAAGGACTACTCATCGAAGAATTTGATAGTACGAAATTAACACGAAAAATACCTAGCAATTTTTTTTATACCACTAAGGTGGCAATCAGTCATGCAACAGTCTCCGTAGCCTATGGACGTTTGAAACACCAGGGGTGTCACTCATGCGCTGCCGACCCTAACCATAATATTGATGCATTACTTGTACACTGATTAAAAAAATAAAGTTGAAAATAAAATTATATTTTTTTTAAAATAAGGTATTATTAAAAAAAACGGTTGTATTAAAGGCACAAATGGTTTCAAAAGCTTGTAGCGCAAATAGAAAACAGAGAAACGGGAATTTAAAATAAATAAACTACTTGCACGGTATAACCTTTCGAAATTATTTGTACCAAATAACAGTATCCTTACGTTTTAGCGCAACAAAATTTTTGAATAAAAATTTGTTTTCAAATCATTTTTTATATTAATATTTTTTTTTGGCTGCTCCCTTGATGACATGAAATATCAGTGCTGTATTTGTATATCCTATTTAAGCATGTTAGTATAAAATTGATACAAGACGAGCCTCTATTAACTGATCAGTCGTGCAGCGACATTTAGTGTTCCCGCGATGCTGTTTGCTTAAACTATAAGTGATTGGTGACAATGTGATGTAAGTAGCTGTAAGTAGCTGTGTATAAAAACTACAAAATACGGAAGAAAATACGAAAGCGTGATTATTGTGGGTAGTAACATTTTTTTTTTATACGACGTCCGAAGGCATACAAGCATACGACCCACCTGATGTAAATCGGTTACCGTAGCCTATTAACGCTTGTAATAAATTAAGTATTACTCGCGCGATGCCTCCTCTGCTGCTTACATAACAACTCCTTAGGAGCTTACTGGTGATCTCACTCACACGCAGGAACACAACAACCAACCCTCTAGGAGGTACTTCCCCAGACGGGTTGCTTTGGTGCGCCCTACCTCTCTTAATATGCACATTTAGGTGATAGTAAAGTATTTTTTTTAGGTTCCGAAAAAAAAACTGCCAAAAAAGTAACACTTATGCTGTGACTCTCACAGTGATATACATATTTCAGCAACAAACTAATACCATCGAGTTTTGAAAGTTTTAATTATTGCTTACCCTAATTTATAAATGACAAAAATAAATATTAATACATATTAATTTATTTATTTCATTTGCAATTTAGGGATTGCAATTTCATGTCATTTGCATGTGCAATATATATTTGATTTAAACTACTTTGTGTGGTTCTGTTACCGATTAGTTCAATCACATTGTCTGGAAATTTGACTCACGCAAAATAACTTTTGAATCGAATAACTAATTAAATAGTTTATAGCAGAGAGAGCATGACACTTTCATGCTCTCTCTGCTCTGACAATTACTGCGGTCGAGATGCGAGCATTGCACAAAAAATGTACCATAACGCTTGCTGACCACGTTCGTAATAATGACGTAAGAGAGTTGGTCTGAAAGAGAGTGTCGATGTAAAGATAAGGAAAGGCATGCTACGTTGGTTCGGTTATGTAGAAAGAATGCAGGATGAAAGAATGACGAAACAGATATACAATGCGAAAGTGGAAGGATAGAGCCGAGGAAGACTAAGACTAACCTACCACGACCAAATTGGTCGTGTTTTATCAGAGAGTGATATTAGTAGCTCTAGGCGGCGAGCGTGCATGAGAAGTGCTATGAACATTAAAGAAGCGAGGCGCTCGGTTCTCTCTACCTACACGGTAAGGGACCTAGCGTGAAGATATACATACATAAATAAGTATCGTTCATGCATAGTCGCCCTCGCTGGTATCACGGCAACTCTTCAGGATCTTAACGGTAACTGCGTTCACTCACAGAAACACAACACTTCTTTGGAATAATTAACGATAATTTGTACAATGTGAATCATGGTTACCATTGAAATTTATATCAACGCAATAAAGTACATTTCTTAACGACTAAATTTGAACATTTTATCGAAAACTACATCCAAAACTGCATCATACTGGTTACTGCCTTAGGGTTTATATTAGTTTGTACATTGCATTCGAGTCTATCTGAAACGAAGTATGGGGCCCATCTATTGTGATAAAAATAAAATGAAAGTATACATAACCTACGGTTTGGTGGTAGTGGTCACAATAGTATGGTCATGGAGGAAAGGAGCAAGTAAATGTTGGGTGATTAAAAGTTAATTTTAGGGGAGCCTATCTAAGACCCTACTTTATCTTTGCTGCCGATCCGATAAGTGAGATTCCATGCCTACATATCTACCTATCTATAACAACACGTCGAGACTCATGCGGCATAGGCAGTGAGAACTAAAACGAATGAAATCAAATCATTTTATTTGCAAAGAATAGAATTAGAAGATCTTAGATGTTAGATAATGGATGGATACACTATTCTGCTAACATATATTAACATGCAAATGTTGAGTCAAGAAATTCTTGGACGCTATACAAACACGAAGTTATTAACAACTGTCTAAGTTTGCTTGTCATAAGCCTCGTAGGACCCATCTTGAAAGTTTCTGATATTTTGTTATAAATTCTAAGGCACATGTTGTAACAACCTTTACTAAATTACGATGTTTCAGGGCATAAGTCAAATGCGAGTTGTCTTTTTTCGCAATAATTAATTTATCGATGGATAATAATCGTTTGGCTTCGCGATCTGATATATTACATCAAGTTCTAGTTGTAATTATCCTTACTTAATGGAACGCTCATCAAACTGTGTATCATAGTTTTCTACGCTGCGAGCTTGTTTTGCCGGAGGTGGCTACAGTACTCAATATGCCTTGGCACTGACTTGGGACTTAAATAACACTAGCGACCCGCCCGGTTACGTACAGGTGCGATGTACATACTAATTTGTTTTCAATGTGGAGTGATTTCAAATGCACTACGTATCCGATGTAGTTAATTGGATTATTGGTCGGCCAATCATTGAAATTCAATCATAATTCATTTAATTTTTCACGTTAAGGTTTTATTGTCAAAAACTATAACCTCTATAATCACAGAATTCACTATGGCTACACAGTTATTTGCTAACTTTAACGTTAACTCTTTCAAACAAATTATATACCATTTAAATAAAAAACAAATACGGAAAATTATTACTGAAATAAAGTTTTTTATATATTTTGAAAAAAAAATAAACAACCAAGCGGTAGAAAGAAATGTTGTTTATTGAACTTGACATACATATTTACTACGATAATTTAATTAATGATTCAAAACTTCTCTGTAAACTCTATCGTCGTTTGCTAAATGTTTTTGATCGTTATAGGTATTAGATATAAAATCTTAAACCTTGAATTGAATCTAAAACCTTGTGACTCGGTGCAGAGACGAGCTCTGAGGATCGTCGATGATCCTGAACTCACACACGTTATTGAACCCTTGAGTTTGCGAAGAGATTTTGTCTCCCTTTGCGCATTCTACCTATTTATTGTATAATGGGTTGCATTCTGAGTAGTTGTTCGACATTACGCCAACAGCCTCGTCTTAAAAACGCACAGCTCGCCGACCGCTGGGAGTTCATCCTCATACACTGGAATCGTTAAGGTCACGTAATGTGCGGTTCTAGATAAGTTTTTTACCAAGAACTATTAAGTTGTGGAATGAGCTCCATAGGGTCGGCACTACAAGAGTGACACTCCTAGTGTTGCAAATGTCCATAGGATGCGGTAATTGCTTACCATCAGGCAGGCTGTATGCTCGTTTACCATCTTAGCGGTATAAAAAAAGTGTTTGTGTGTCAGTACCGACTCACTACTGGAGTTTACTCCTTACGAATAAAAATTAATATATATATCGAATAGAATCTATCTATCTATCTATAACTTCACGCCAAATCCCTTACGGGGTAGGCAGAGAGAACCGAGCGCCACGCGACTCGATCCTTACATACCTCACTCGCTTCTTTCACATTCATTGCTCTTTTCATGCACGCTCGCCGGTTTCTAGGGCTCCTGACATCACCTTCTGATAGAACACGATCAATCTGATCATGATAGGTAAGTCTTGGCCTTCCTCGGCTCCTACATCCTTCCACTTTTGCATTGTATATCTGCTTCGTCATTCTTTCATCCTGCATTCTTTCTACATGTCCGAACCAACGGAGCATGCCTCTTCTTATTTTAACACCGACGCTCTCTTTCAGACCAACTCTGCTTCTAACCTCATCATTGCGGATACGGTCTGCAAGCGTTACACCACAGATTTTGCGCAACGCTCGCATTTCAACCGCGTTTATCCTACTTTCATGCTCTCTCTGCCATACCTATATATATCGTACATAATATATATATCGAATAGAAAAAGAGGGTAAATGAACGCATCGTCTGAAATAATAAGAAGTAAATTTATATTATACATAAATGTGAACTATAGTTTATAACCAACGGGTTTACGAATGAACCGCATTCACGTGTTTATCGGTTTCTCTTTCGTTACGACCCCAATCAATACTTCCATATTTTCCAATGTTTTTTTTTTAACTTTAATCACTTGATGACTTGTTTAACAGTAGATAAAAATATACGTAAAAAGTACCAAGCTTCGTAACACGCAGGCGCGCACACACGTATGTACAACGCTCGGTCGGTATCTTTCGTCTTCGCGTTCGTGTTCATATTCGCCTTCGGCCTCGCCTGCGCCTTCGCCTTACCTCGCCTGCGCCTTCGACTTCACCTTCATCGTCACCTTAATCTTTGATTTTTCATTCGAGTGATACCTAATGTATTACAAGCGTTCATAGGCTACGGTAAACGCTTTACATCGTGTGCCTTCCAATCTGTATATATAAAACAAAATCGTGTTAGTTACACCATTTATAACTCAAGGACGGCTGGACCGATTTTTATGATTTTTGTGTTTTTGGATTTGTCTTCGTCGGGAATAGGATAATAAGTGTTAAAAGAATTTATACCATCTAATAAGTTAACACACCATTTATTGATCCTGAGGCGGTACGAAGTTCGCCGAGTCAGCTAGTATTCTATAAAAAAACTCAGTTAAATCCTCTAGATACGTCTATCTCACTCTCTCGCACGTTAAATCCTACATATGTATATGTTCGTCTCTTTTTAAGCGGATGAGTGTAACGATGTTTGCTACATCGTTCATATGATTTTACCCCTCATAAAATTTCCGTAACAGGGCCTTGCAACCAAAATTGTTTCTTGAGCAGTCAGAACCCGTTATATACGTTTTCCCATACATTTCGCGGTCGTATACGACCACCCGGGTTTCGAAGGGTTAAGGAGTAAATTCGAAAACCATCTCTGGTGCTAACTCAGTGCATCAACTCCTTAGGAGCTTACTGCTAACCTCACTCACTCATACAAACACAACGAACCATCAGGGAGTTATTTGTCTGCGGTTTTCTGTGAGGTGGAGGTAGTTCCCCAGACGGACTGCTTTGATGTGATTCTCTTAAATGCATACGAGATTAGTCACATTGTATTCATCTTCTTGTTAGCGTTAACCCGTTTCATTGAAATTAAACTATTTTTAACGGAAGTATCGCGTGTTTTATTTATTTTGTTGAGTTGAGTCTTTCCTGCGACCACGGACGCTGCAAAGCTTTCGAAACGTCAGGTTTCAACAAAATAAATAAAACACGCGATACTTCCGTTAAAAATAGTTTAATTTCAATGTGTAACAATCGCGAAAACCTAAGACAATACTATGTTAACCCGTTTCCTTTTCCGTTAGGATTGACGAGGTCCGCTACCTAAGCCTATGGATTTGGCGAAGATGCTGATTTTTGAATGGAGCGACTGCCGTCATACGTTCACAACCTAGAGGGAAGACCAGTCCTTTCTTATGTAAGGTCAAACGTCTTTCGAAATATAATATTTTGGACGTGCAGACTTCCTCATTATGTTTTTCTTCACTACCGAGCAAGTGACCATTACAAATATGTAAATAAGTCCGAAAACATGAATTTATTAGTGTACGTCAGGATTCAAACCGGAAACCAGTTGGTCAATAAGCCGGTTCCTTATACATTGAGTTGTCATTGCTCTACATTCAAACAATCATACTGTATAACTTGTTATTATTTTTTATTGAAGTAAAAATTCTTTACGCACGCTCGACTTGGGGAGTAAGCTGGTGAATGCGTGATAAGAGCGTTACGAAAAGTGTGATCGGGCAAGGCGAACGGAGAGCGTTACGAAAAGTGTGATCGGGATAGGCGAACGCAAGTTGAGAGGGAGATATAAGTTAGTGAAAACAGAAAGAGAGAGAGTTACGTTTCGTTTATTACTGTAGGGGCAAAAGAGAGAGGTGCGAGCACACATTATGAAGTAAAACTTCTTTACGCACGCTTGACTTGGGGAGTAAGCTGGTGAATGCGTAACGAGAGCGTTACGATAATTGTGATCGGGTGAGGCGAACGGAAGTTGAGAAGGAGATATAAGTTAGTGAAGATAAAAAGAGAGAGTGTTACGTTTCGTATATTACTGTAGAGGCAAGAGAGAGAGGTGCGAGCACACATTTTCTTTCTCTCTTTCTCTCAAAGCCAGTTACGTTTCGTATATCTAAGACACAGTGCAGGCCTATTATTTGTAAGTTTTACTTCAGTTATGTGGTCTAAAACACACTCGTTTTAAAAATTATGATGCAATGTCTGGAGGCATAAAGGCATACGGCCCACGTATGTAAAGCGGTTGCCGTAGCCTATAATACATGTAATATATCGCGCCGACACAAAACATGATAAGCGCGATGTAGATTGGCCTCGTGAATAGATACACAGAGGTTGAAGATAAGACTAGTTCCATCAAGTATATAAATATTAAGAAATAAGTTGTTAGATATAGTAGTTAGTATAGTTGTTAGAAGTAGTCGTAAGCGGTAACTGTCAGTGATTAATAATAGTTATAAAAAAATGTAATCTGTAATTATATTTGTTGCTCGCAAGTGAAGTTATTTAGTTACGCAAGAAACTCGAAACTAGTTCGTGGGCGTAACATAATACATTAAGCATTACTCGCGCGATGCTTCCACTGCTGCTAACTGAGCAGCTTTTCAGGAGCTTACTGGTGACCTCACTAACACGCAGGAATACAACAACCCTCCAGGGTGTTGTTATTTGTCTGCGGTGTTCTGCGAGGTGGGGGTACTTCCCTAAACGAATGTGTGGAGGTAACTTTATATTTTTTTAGGGTTCCGTACCCAAAGGGTAAAACGGAACCCTATTACTGAGGCTCCGCTGTCCGTCCGTCTGTCATCAGGCTATATCTCATGAACCATGATAGTTAGATAGTTGAAATTTTCAGAGATGATGTATTTCTGTTGCCGCTATAACAACAAATACTAAAAAATAGAATAAAATAAATATTTAAGGGGGCTCCCATACAACAAACGTGATTTTTTTGCTAATTTTTGCTCGATATTGATAACGGCAACAGGTAGACGCTTGAAATATTCACAGAATATTTAGTTATATATTCACTTTAAGAATAAATAATTAAATTAAAATAAAACAAATATTTAAGGGGGGCTCCCATACAACAAACGTGTATTTTTTTGTCGCTTTTATAGATAATGGTACGGAACCCTTCATGCGCGAGTCCGACTCGCACTTGGCCGATCTTTTATTTCAATAAAATTCTGAACAAACAGCGCCTTGCCTACGTTCAATGCTTACTCTATTTATATGATAATGTCACACAACCGCTAAACATCACTGCACGTCTGTACATTGCACGATTCTAGCCTTGTTATGTAATATTTTACTTGTGAATTACATATTCGTCATTCATATCTATACATATAAATAAAATTGAAGTGTCTGTCTGTGATTTCAAAATAAAGCCTTTATCTTAAGCTCATATTATTATTTTCACGTTACCAAAGCCTAAATACGCATTTTTAACTTTTTGTCTATCTGTCTGTCTGTCTGTTTGTTTGTCCGGGCTAATCTTCGAAATGGCTGAACCGATTATGATGGGATTTTCACTGGTAGGTAGAGGACTGTTTAGGGCAGAATATAGGGTACTTTTTATCCCGTAAATATTTAGAGTTCCTACGTAAAAAATTAAAAACTGTTAAAATTAGGGGGAAATATCTTCCCCTTCGGGGGACTTTGCAATTTTATTTTTATTATTTTCGTAGAATACGTATTTTTTGTGGCATAAAATAACTACGCATCTTTTATGTAATAAAAATAAAATGAATATACGTTCCCTCCCGTAAAGGTCAATAGATGGCGCTGTATGAAAATTGAATCGCTCTATGGTTGCATCTACGACCCTGAACTTTGTTTTCTTTTTAAACAGAAATAATTTCAGGTCTACAGAGAAATAAAGGCTACTAAAAAACTGACGAACTACAAAAAACGCGATCTGAACTACAAATGTCATGCGTGCGAAGCCGCGGGCTTCAGTTAGTTGTAAATACAAATACATACATACATATCATCACCCGTCTCATATTGGGGTAGATAGAGACTATCTATCTATCTATCCATTACTTCAGTCCCCTGTAAAGTAGATAGAAAGAACGGAGCAACATGGTTTAGTTCTTACACTCCCCAGTGTAAGAACTAAACCATGTTGCTCCATTCTTTAGCACTCGTAGAAAAAATATACATATGTTTTTTTATACAATGTTGGGAGATACATGTGCACTCGGTCCACCTAAAGTGGTTACCGTAGCCAATGAATGCTTGCAATATATCACCATAGCCTGAGAAACTTACTGGGTGATCTCAGTCTCTCGTAGAAACGCAACAACTCTGCAGGGAGTTGTTATTTCGCTGCGATTTTTGTCACCTGGGGGTACTTTACCAAACGGGCTGCTTTGTTGCGCCCTACCGAGAGGTAGTTAAGCACGCCCGGTATAAAACAAACACACAATTTCATGCACATAAATGTTTGTCCTGTGTAGGGATCGAACCCTCTAGCCTTGGTGTCAAAGTAGCTTTACTAGCCATTCCGCCAACGAACTGGTTACGGTATAACAAAAATTAACTCTACAAATATTGCAGGGGTATACGTTGTAGGCATTAAGATAAAGATAAAAAATATTTATTTGCTATTAGGCCCTCACGGGCACTTAGACGTGTCTTACTTATTCTTTAAATGAAGTCCTATTGTATTTTATTAATTTACTAACTGTGCCCGCGACTTCGTCCGCGCGAAATAGTATTTTTTTATTATTTATTTATATTAATAAAAATAAATCAAATTTCTAAAATAAAAGTAGCCTAAGTTACTCCTTATTACATCAGCTATCTGCCAGTGAAAGTCCCGTCAAAATCGTTCCAGCCATTTCAGAGATTAGCCGGAACAAACACAGACAGACAGACAAAAATTGTAAAATTATTCATTTTGGTATATGTACCGTGTATACATTCATATGCATTTAGTAAAAAGCGATTATTTGAATATTACAAACAGACACTTCAATTTTATTTATCTGTATAGATAGTTTTGATTTCTCTTTTTAATCTATCAGCATTTTGAAAATGACCATTGGTGATGAAGAAATACCTAACGAAACTTGTCAATATACACGTGGTCACTTGGGATATGGTTCTTACACTCCTCACTCGGTTCTATAGCATTTATAGAAAAACCAGTTGAGAATGCGTAAGCTTGCATTGCCAGAGGAACACCTGGCTCGTCAATTATATAACAATTCATTTTTTATTTTTTAATTTGTCGACCATTTTGACCATGTTCCTTAAGAGATAGGAACGGTGTTCCTGAACATTCCTATTCTACTTTTTTATGCTGAAAAGGAATCTGAAGTCAAAATTCGAATATTTGAAAAAAACCCACACACAGACAAATATTATATAGATTTCATATAGGAACGGTGTTCCTGAATATACTCGTACTTTAGATCAAAGTGCATATAAATTCGACTTTCACAAAATAAAGCTTGACCCTATTAACTCTACAAAAAGAAAATGTCTTTTTTCTAAAATGTAATATAAATTTTATGACAAAGATATTTTATTTTTGTAGAGTTAATAGATTCAAGCTTTATTTTGCTCTACTGTAACTCTGTAAATAGAAAATATCTCATTCGAAAATATAATATAAATTTTATGACAAAGATATTTTATTTTTGTAGAGTTAATAGATTCAAGCTTTATTTTGCGAAAGTCGAATTTATATGCAATTTGATCTAATCTACTTTGTATGCTTCCCCCGCCAAAGCTTGAATCTATTAACTCTACAAACACAAAAGTCTTTGTTCTGAAATGTATATTATGATTTTTATATTCATTAGGCACCAAAATAAAGGAAACATACGCCATATAATGTTTTGCTGTTTTGGTAGTTATGATAATAATACATTTTTTGAGTTATCTTAGAAATATTTAATAGTTCTAGTATATTCAAAATTAGTGCGAAAAAATAAAGAGGTCCTAACTTTAGCACAGCGTCTACAGATATCACTTGTTATAAACATCCATTTACTGTTTTGTAGAATACTCAAAGGGGTCCAAGTGTCGTCTAGAAAGTATTAATATATAATATGATATTGATGCATTTTGTTATATATATATATATATATATATATATGGAATATTTATTAAAGTATGAAATATAAAATTTTATTTAAACACAAGTGAAAAGCTTAGTGAAGTTTAAACTCAACAGAAAAGTTGGACTAGTTTTAATAGTTTCTGGATTTTTAGGATAAATATGAAATATAAAAATAATTTATTTGCCATTAGGAACTTACGGGCACTTAAACACGTCTTACATTCTATAAATTACATCAAATTGTATCTTATTAAGTTTTCATAGTATTAATCTCTCTTCTTTTATCTACCAGCATTTCGAAAATGGCCATTGGCTAAGAAGAAGTACCAAAATAAACAATATGGGTCTTTTTTTCATCATCAATATATAATTATACTATAGATAGAGCAACTGCTGTCAGACCTCCACAACCCAGAGTCAAAACCAGATCTTTCTTAGATAAGGTCTCGCGTTTCTAAATACAGTTTCTACGATGTGTGAGTTTCCTCACAATATTTACCTCCACCGTCTAGCAAATGTTAATTACAAATATGTACATAAATACGATTATTCGAACGGGGACTAATTGATCAATAGGTCAGTTCTTTATCCGCTTGGCTATTACTCCTCATTTGTGACTTCTGATGACATAATTGATATATCCTGATTCAGTAGCACCCTGTTCTGTCTGTTTATCCCGCAAGGAATCAACGTGTAAATATAATAAAAAAATGTTGCATCGAAAATATACAAATCAATTTATCAAAATGTCAAACGGCCATTTCAAGCAAAAACTACAGTAAGAAGCAAACTTGCATTAACACTGGCTAAAGTGCAGGTAATTACTGGACTTGAAACATATTGCTCCCGTCTGACACAAGTGCTAATGGGTATCAAGGGAGTGTACCGGATATTAGTTACATTGTCCTACTATCGAAAGATCGTTCAGAAGACATAAAGCCTGAGATCAGTGATAGATTAGTAGATAAAGAACTTAGTCATTAACCCAATGGTTTTTTATCCACAACTAGACAAGAGGGTTACTAGGCATTAATTCATTGTTCCCTGATTCGAATCCTGATGCGGGTATACAAGTACAAAAATATAATTTCACCCGCTTCGCACGGGAAGTAGAGCACATTGTGCAGACATGTTTTTTCTTTTGTCACATTTATCGTTGGGTAGCATCAGCTTGTTGCGTCGAATATGTAGGTAGATTTAAATGTAACATATCTCTACACTACTTGAAGTATTTTAATATATTTAACTAAAATATTTCTTTACATACAACATTGATAACTTCTGCCTCTTCTTCCCTCCTTGCCTTATTTTCCGTCATTTCTGGGTTTACACCCATCGTCATCATGTCATTGGAGATTGTTTGAGTCCAGGTGGTAGAGAGGCGCACTCTTCCTCTCTTGCCCTCTTCAGTGGTCATCACTTTGCGGCTCATGATCTTCCTCCCGAAGCATAACGTGCCCGTATCACCGCAAACGATTTTCTCTCAACTTTTTGGCAAACTTGAATGAGCCGAGAATGTACTCATTTTTCATTTTATCTTGGGGCGTTCCACACCTCCAGATCAGCGAAGCATTTTCATCTGGGTTACATGCAACTTCTGTATATCCATTTTTCTCATAGGCCAGCATTTTGAACATTATAGCATCGCGGGTCTTACTGTCGTTTTGTACACCTTGCCATTGACTTTGACGGACATCTTCGAATCACAGAGTATAGCGCTAAATTTTTATTCTATTTCCGATGTATTTTTCCACACTTACATTCGTGTCTATTACCAAGCTAAGGTATTTAAATTCATGCACTCTTTTTTAGGGTATCCCGTTTATGAAAACTTTGTCTTCTTGGTTGATGCCAGAAAAGTTGCAACTCATGTACTCCGTCTTTCCTTTGTTTACCCAAAGACCATTCTTCTCTAAGACTTCACACCATTCTGTCAAACCGGTTTGGACCTCCGACCGCGTTTCTCCTATTAGAACTATATCATTAGCATACAGTAGTATCCATGGTGCCAGTTTCTAAAGATGTTCGATAACTTAATTCATGATGATGGTAAACAGAAGTGAGCTGAGTGCTGGCCCCTGATGAACTCCTACTTAAAAATGGCTATTTGTGCCTGCGGGAGTTACGAGTTACTCGGCTTTTTATATCGGTGTACATGTCCTACATCAGATATATATAGTGCTCAGGTACCTTATGGGCTTTGAGAGCTTGCCAGATCAATTGACGGGGAACTCTGTCAAAAGCCTTCTCTAGGTCGATGAAGGCAATGTGGAGATGTTTCTTCAAGGCTTCAAATTTTTCTGATAATAATCTAACCGAATGAATAGCATTTATGGTATTAGTGCCTTTTCTAAAACCGCATTGGTTTGGTCTTACTTCAGTGATCCGAGTTTCTCTTCCTAATAACACTCTTCCAGATCTTAAGAACGTGAGTAGTTAGTTTTAATCCTCTGAAATTTTCGCATTCTGCTATATTTCCTTTGTTTTATAGAAAGGCATTAGATTGCTGAGCCTTCACATATCCAGCATTTTCCCTATCTGTAAGATTTTGTTAAAAATATAAACTGAACTGGTCCCAATGTAGGCGACTCATTCGTTCTAGACTCCCGTGGAAACTCCTCATTAAATAGGTGTTGATAATACTCGTACCATCTATCTACAATCTCTTTATCTATGGTGAGTGTTACAAGATTTTCATACTAGTAATAAAAAGAGTGAGAGTAGAGAGTAATTTGCTTGCGATTTTCTGTAAGGTGGAGGTATTTCCCCAAATTGGCTGCTTTAATGCGCTCTACCTCTCAATGTGAACGTGATCATGAGCCTTAGTCTTGAACCAAGTGTCAAGATTGTTTAATCTTAACATAAAAAAATATGATTAATGATATTAATCTGCTTCGAACCGGGTACCTATGTGACCGAATACCGCATTGCTAGCCCAGTGGATAAGGGACCGGCCTATTGATCAACTGGTCCCCGGTTCAAATCTTGGCATGTACCTACCACTTAAAGTCATGTTTTCGGTTTTTTTTACATATTTGTAATTATCACTCGGTGAAGGAGAACATCGGCAGGAAAACCGCAAGTACATGAAATTAGTTTTCGACATGTAATTTAAGAAAAGGAAAACCAGTTTCCATCTGGGTTATGAAGGTCTCATGACACACTGAAAAAAATGTTTAGTTGGATTTCCCAGATTCCTAATAGAATTCACCAAAGTCGACGGTTGAACTGGGTCCTACCTTTGATTTAAGTTGATTTTACCAATCAAAAAAGGTTAATGAAGTACCAGTAAAAATAATAAAATTTATTATTTAGTATGATAAACTGTACCATATTATATGTACAATCCATTTATTAGCGGTAAATTATACATTTAAAATAGTGATAGCTACAAAATACTTTTATATGAAGACCAACCGTAATATATTTGTAAATTTAACTACAAATTTTTGCATTAATTAACAAAGTTTACTAGTAAAATAGTCTACCTTTGCTTCTTTGGTAAATTTAACTAATCTTTTTTTTCAGTGTAGTCGCTTCAAGTAAACATCAGTATGTTTGTATGTATGTATATCTTCACGCCAGGTCCCTTGCGGGGTAGGCAGAGAGAACCGAGCGCCTTAAGCGGTCCTTACACACTTCACTCGTTTCTTTCACATTAAAAATCAGTATCTTCAGCAAATCATCCAGCTTAGGTGGTGAACCCCATCAATTCTAATGAATTAGGAAGCGGGTTACCGCAAAGAGGAAGAAGACGGTGAAACCAAATAAGCAATAATTACAACGTCGAATAGGTGTTATCAATATTCACACACGATCCGCAGTTTTTGACATGTTTTGAGTATAAATGCATTTTTCATCTAGCTATGTAGGTACATAACACCTACATACATATACATAAAAAGTATAACGTTATCTAAATACTAAATTTAAATCCAAATCGTTAGAGCCGTTTCCGAGATACACGAAATATAGTTATATCTTCTTCATGCCGTTATTCGATTTCCTAACACATTAGGATAGGCGGGATCGCCACCTGATCATAAGGATTTGGCAAAAATATTGATATTGATATGAAGCGACTACCGTCAGACTTCCACAGACCAGAGGAAACACCAATCCTTTCTTGGGTTAGGTGACACGTCTATAGAAATATAATTTCTTGGACGTGGGTGTTTCCTCACGATGTTATTCTTTACACGTCGAGGAAGCGATAATTACAGACGTGTACATAAATCCGAAAACACAAATTTAGTGGTACATGTCAGGATTCGAACCGGGGACGAGCTGATCAATAGGCCGGTTCTTTATCCACTGGGCTATCACTGCTCTTTTTTTTTTATACCACTAAGGTGGCAAACAAGCGTACGGCCTGCCTGATGGTAAGCAGTTACCGTAGCCTATGGGCATTTGCAACACCAGGGGTGCCACTCTTGCGTTGCCGACCCTGTAAGAACCTCTTCACGCCTTTCTTGAAGAACCCCATACTGTAGTCCCTTGGGCAAAACCTCGGCAGGAAGCTCGTTCCACAACTTAATAGTTCTCGGTAGAAAACTTCTCGTGACGCGCACAGTGCGCGACCATTGCGGTTCCAGTGTGTGCGGATGAACTCCCAGCCGCCGGCGAGCTGTGCGATTGTAAAACGAGGCTGTTGGTATAATGTCGAACAACTCCTCAGAACACAACCCATTATACAGCCGGTAGAACACGCAAAGTCTCTTCTCAAACTGAAGGGCTCAATGCCGTGTGTGAGTCCAGGATCATCGATCATCTTCACAGTTCGTCTCTGTACCGAGTCACAAGGTCCTAGCTGGTATCCAGGTGCTCGCGCCCAAAGGTGGCTACAGTACTCCATATGCGGTCTGACTTGGTACTTATATAACATAAGCCTTTGCCCCGCGCTAAAGTACTGTTTAGCTCTCTTGAGCACACCGAGTTTCTTGGACGCCAGCTTGACCTTCTCGTCCAGTTGACCTCGATACTGAACATCGCTGGAGATCTCGATACCGAGAATCCCAATGCTCTTAGTAATTGTGAGCGGCGTGAAAAATATTTATATATAAACAAGAATTTCTCATTTGAATATAAAAGATTTGTAATTACCACACGCTTAGCGGTGAAGGAAAACATCACGAGGAAACCCGCATGTCCAAGAAATTATATTTCTATAGACATGTGACCTAACCCAAGAAAGATTTGGTTTTCCCTCTGGCCGGTGGAGGTCTAACGGCAATCGCTCCAAGTCAATATCAGTATTTTTGCGAAATCCTGATGTAATCTAAGATAAGAAAGGTCTGTTATCCCTTTGGATTGAGGGGATTTGATCGCTGTTGGTCCATGTAATAAATAGTATATTAGCAAAATCCGTAGCGTTACGGAACTAATGGTTTATAGAATCCTAATTAATTAGGAAATGGGGTAGCGCTAGGAAGAACTAGTTTAGAATACATACAATGGCAATGGAACGATTTTAAGAGAGGTAGGTCGTATCAAAGGAGCCCGTCTGTCGCTAGAGGGAGTTTCTATTTAGCTTCGGTGCTGTTTTAATGCGCTCTACCTCTCTTAAAACATTCAAACCAAGACAAACAGACATGTTCAAGCACCCAAATGTTTATCCTATGTAGAAATGGAGCCCACTAGCGTTGGTGTGAAAGAAAGGTGACAGTGCTTTTCACGACTGCGCCACCAAGCTCGTCAAATGATGATCATTATTAGTGCCTAAGGACTAGTTCATTTAAGTTTTTACCACAGGGGTTGAGTGGGCACAGGGTACGAGTTTCAGGGGTCCAGTGGGCACGTCCCCGTTTTTACGCGTTGGTTGACACCAACGCGTAAAAACGCAATAGTTTCCAGGGTTCGATACCCCTTATGGATATCATATTTTTTTATACTACGTCCGGAAACTCTACGCACTGTAATGAACATCATTTGACGAGCTTGGTGGCGCAGTGGTGTGAAGCCTTGCTTTGACACCAACACTAGTGGGTTCCATTCCCACATTCGTGTGCACATAAACATTCGTGTGCTTGAACATGTTTGTTCGTCTTGGTCTGGGTATTTTTAAGAGAGGTAGGGCGCATCAAAGCCATCTAGAGGGTTGTTGTGTTCTTGCGTGCGAGTGAGGACACCGGTAAGCTCCCAAGGAGTCGCTGTGTTAGCAGCAGGGGAAGCATCGCGCGAGCTATACTTAATGTACTACAAGCGTTCAAAGGCTACGGTAACCGCTTTACATCAGGTGGGCCATATGCTACTATTCCTCCCGACGTTGTATAAAAAAAAAGTGTAGACCTGAAAATATGTATTTGTTGATGCAAAATGCTTGTAGTGAATAGCACTCTTGTAAATGTTAGTAGAATTATGTGTGTAGAATTACGATATGTCGAATTTTATTACCAACTTGAAATCTGAAAGAAGAATTATCTTCCTCTGGTACTTTTTTTTTATACAACGTCCCGACAGAGCCAGACAAGCATACGGCCTACCTGATGTAAAGTAGTACGTAGCCTATTAATGGTAATTATTAAGTATCACTCGCACGATGCCTCCTCTACTGCTTACATAGCATCTCCTTAGGAGCTTACTGGTTATTTGGCTGCTTTGAAGTGAGGTAGGGCACCTCACTTAAAACATCCAGACCAAGAGAAACAGACATGTTCGTGCACACAAATGTTTGTCTTGTGTGGGAATCGAACCCACGGGCGTTGGTGTCAAAGTCGCGTCATTCACGACTGAGCCACCGAGCTCGTCAAAACTTCTGCTGGTCTCGATTTAGTGACTACACAACTTTTTCTTCCTCGGGTTCTCCCGTTACCTAATCCATTAGAATTGGCAGGGTCCGCTACCTAAGCCTAAAGATATGGCGAAGATACTGATTTTTACTTGACGGGACTGCCGTTAGACTCCCACTTATTTTTTATTTTTTTTTTATATTGTCGGACAAATTACACAGCGCCATCCAGCCCCAAAGTAAGCGAAGCTTGTGTTATGGGTACTAGAAAACTGATAAACATACGTAAATATTTTTTTTTTTGTAAATACATACTTATTATACATAGAAAACACCCAGACCAAGACAAACAGACATGTTCATGCACACAAATGTTTGTACTGTGTGGGAATCGAACCCACGAGCGTCGGTGTCAAAGTAGTGTAACAGCGCGTTTCACCACTGCGCCACCGAGCTCGTCATTGCCACTGCCCATAAGGAAAACTAGATCTTCTTTAGGTTAATTCACACGTCTTTCGAAATATAATTTCTTGGACGTGTGGGTTTCCTCGCGATGTTTTCCTTCACCGCCGAGCAAGTGACAAATATGTACATAAATCCTAAAACACGAACGAAATACATGCCCACACCAGGGTTCGAATCGGAGACCAGTTGGTCAACAGGCCAGTTCCTTATCCTCTGCGCTATCATTGCTCCATGTAGTGACTGCATTAAGACAAAAAGAAAAGTTGGAAAGGGATTTTTATGCAACGGCATACGAGCAGATGACTCACCTGATGCCACTTCTGCTGCTAATAGAGCAACTCCTCGCGAGTATACTGGTGACCTCACTCACAAGCAGTAACATAACAACTCTCCAGAAAGTTGTTAGTTTGGTGCAGTTTCCTGTGAGGTGGACTTCCCCAGACCAAAAAGTATGCGTAATTTGACGTAATTCCATAACGTTACAATAACATTCCTGGCCCCTTAAGTACCTTAATTATGAAGGGGAACGATAGAGCTAACTCCAGAAAGAAATAAAGATGAAAAAAATGGGTGCGTGTACTTATGTACGCGCGTGAGAAGTTATACTTCTTTGGCATCATTGAATAAAGAGGTTACCTCTTATATTTTTTTATTTTATACCAAGCATTTCAATTTACTCCAAGGGTTTACATGTGTAGCGCATAAGTAAAGCGCCATCTGTTACAAAACTGTTCAACTACTTAACGATCACATCTGCTACCTACAAACTTAAAGCACAACAATACAAAAGCATGCTTCGCTATAGTGCTTGAAGAGCGATTTAGCGGGCAGCTTCAACCTGTTACTTTTGTGTTATAGTGATGCGCGAAAATTTCACTCTCATCATTTTTTCATAACGCGCCTAAAGAAG
The DNA here is from genome assembly GCA_947507595.1 of Pyralis farinalis. Taxonomy (NCBI): domain Eukaryota; kingdom Metazoa; phylum Arthropoda; class Insecta; order Lepidoptera; family Pyralidae; genus Pyralis; species Pyralis farinalis. The sequence goes on from OX382275.1 coordinate 6,510,169, forward strand.
TATAACTTCAATAAAAAGCCCTATTTTTCAATTATTAATTATTACAGTTTTGCATATTTTGTTTCGTGTGCGTTTGTTTAAACAGATTCATTGTATAAAAATATCTACGAGTATATAGTTTGAAGCAAAGAGACTAGTTAATAGATTCAGGCGTTATTTTGCGAAAGTCAAATTTACATGCAATTTGATCTAACCTGCTTTGTGTGCTTCCGCCACCAATTAGTTCATGCGGCCTAGCGCCGGCCGGCACCCACCCACTACTGTTAGTACGTGCTACATGCCGACGCTGCCATGGCTGCTCCGGCAGCCTCTGCCTCGGCTGCTGCGGTCGTCCGCCATCTGGAACAGAATCCGCAAGCCCCCACCACCACCGTCGCTGCCACGACTGGCCTGGTCGTCGCTGCGACACGTGTTTCGCCTCTCCACGAGGCATCATCAGGCGTTGTAGACGTTAATCGTAAGAATAACATGCTACAAGTGACAAATCCATCGCAGTGCCGTCCCTTATATTGAATTGAGAGTGGGGGTGGATTTACACTATTGTTGTGGAGCGTCGACATGTAGCACGTACTAACAGTAGTGGGTGGGTGCCGGCCGGCGCTAGGCTGCATGAACTAATTGGTGGCGGAAGCACACAAAGCAGGTTAGATCAAATGACATGCAAAGATACTAGACCGGTTCCTAGGGTTCCTTACATGATTTTCTGATAAAACGCGACCAATTGATCGTTGCAGCTGACTCTTGATCTTCCTCGTCACGTAAATCCTTTCACGGTGCAATTATATGTCTACATGTATTGTCATTTTTCCCTCTTAGTATAGATCCTCTACATTCCTCTAGATCTGCGAACGTAGCATGCCTCTTCATATTTCAACATCGATACTCTCCTTATATTATCATGACGAAAGTCTGTAAGCGTTATGCCACAAATATTGGGCAACACTCGCAACTCAACTACGTTTATTCTACTTTCATTGTCACCGGTTTGTGGGATATAGAAAAACTTTTTGCCCGCATGACCTTGAGCCAGCTCATGATTGTGCTGACGAAATATTTTTCCAACACTCCATATACGCTGTTATCTGCATTCAAACTTCTCTTAACATTAGCGGTGTATCTTCTACCCTGCTAAAAGCACATTCAAGATGTACAATTTAGGGTCTGCAACGGATGAGTGACACCGCTGGTGTTGCAAATGTTCATAGGCTACGGTAACTGCTTTTCTATTAGGCCGATCGTACGCTTGATTGTCACCTTAGTGGTATATAAAAATGTAAATGTTATACACTTGTTCCAACACTAAAACTTCGATAATAATTCATGCATTCGAACTGTCATTATTTTTATTTTTTTATATTCTATAAGCCTGTCTCCTTGTAATGGTATTTCATTCCTATGTCTACTGTTTGCAATCCAGAGAAATTCTATACATATAACATGAAAATATTTTGTGTTTATAATATGTAATTGATGAATTGAAAGTTATAGAAAATATGGTTCTTTGTTCTTACCTAAATTATAAAAATGTAATTATTTAATAATAACGTTTTTAAAACAAACATGAAATAATTTCTATAATTTTGCAATTAAGTACCTTAATCTTTTTGGCTACCAGTTTCCATGTGCTACTGTAAAATACTAATTCAGTGTTCATCATAATGTCATGTATCTTATAATCATATATGTTTTTGGAAAATTGATTTCATTTACTTTTACGTGCCCTGTTCTATAAAATACAATTAACAGATTTGTAATTAATATTATGGAATTGAAAAGAAACTCCCATTGAAATCTTTTCCTAGAACTATGTTGATTTTTATTGATTATTTAAATAATTAATGTAATGAATGATGCTCAAAGTTTATTTTTATATAACAGTGATGTTTATTATACTAACAAGAAATAGTTTATAATTTTATAATAATCCTTGCCTTGAGTCACAGGCTAATAATTGCTTTAAGATAGAGGTACAAATAATTATATCTAATAGATTCAGGCGTTGTTTTGCGAAAGCCAAATTTACATGCAATTACCAATTAGTTCATGACTAATTGGTGGCGGAAGCACATAAAGCAGGTTAGATCAAATTGCATGCGTGCCTAGCGTCGGCCGGCACACACCCACTACCGTTAGCAGATGCTATATGCCTACACTGCGATAGCTGTTCTGGTAGTCTCTACCTCAGCAGTAGTGTCTAACGGTAGTGGGTGGGTGCCGGCCGGCGTTAGGCCGCATGAACTAATTGGTGGCGGAAGCACAAAAAGCAGGTTAGATCAAATTACACTATATATCTGTTATGTGATTTTATAATTTTTATACTACACCGTGTGACAAATAAGCATACAGCATGCTTATGTGAACTGACTGAAGAAGCATACAAACTGCCTAGTATCACAACGATTAATGTATCCTACAGACACTTGCAATATGAGAAGTATAGCGTGCACGTTGTCACCCAACTGCCAAACCAGCTACTTCTCAGGGACTTACTCGTAGCTTAGCTTACTCGTAGGAACACAATAACCTACCAGCGGATTGTTATTTGATTGTAGTGCTCTGTGGCCTTCCACCGTCGGGTTGCTATATATAGTTATAACCTACCTCCCTTTTTCAAACTTCTTTAGTTTTAGTTAGTGTACCATGTATAATGTGAATTCTTAACTTTATTTTTGGATTAATTTTATTTTTTTGAATTGATTTTAAATTAAAAATGTACATACATTTTTAATAAAATGCATGTCGATTAGGAAAGTATCTCCATCACAAATCCACAACCAAACAATAATGACTTAAATGAGAGAGCCTAGTTGGATTTCTGCGAGTAACGGAAATAAATTAAATAGCAAAAATAAATTTTATCCTGTTTCAAGCGACATGGCAATACTTAATTGTAAAACACTTAATTACTATTTTCAGTGAAATCAAATTTATTATACATAGTCTGCATCAGCGAAAAGTACGACCAGGTGGAGCCCAATACCTGAAAAAGTAAAAGAATCATATGCAATAGTGTACTGTGTATTTAGGACGGTAAAACAGTACAAATGGGTGATTGACATGAACAGCGAGGCGTAAGGCTGTAACTTTCATATGTCAACCTCTAAATTTGTACCACCTACAGGCAATATGATCTAGACTATTTTGTGTGCTTCCGAATTAGAGTTAGAATAAGCTGTTACGAATCGTAATTCGTAGCATGTTATTCTAACGACTAACACGTGTCGCAGAGACGACCGGAGCAGCCAGGGCAGCAACAGTGGCGGGTGCATGCGGTTCATATTTCAGAAGGCGAACACTCGCAAAGACGACCTAGCAGCCGAGGTAGAGACGATGTACATCTACTAACGGTAGTGGATGGGTACCGGACGGCGCTAACTCGTATAAACTAATCGGTAGCGGAAGCATAAAAGTAGTACATAATTATGTTGCTACTAGATTGTGTGCTCGGAACAATGAAAATGTTAAACTCTACTAAAGATTATAGACTATAGATTTCTTTTTACATTTCGTAATGATGTTTTACGCATTTTAATACACACAGGAAGTATTGCTCGCGCGTTGCCACCCCTGCTCCAACCACAGCAACTCCTTACTCGTAGAAGCTCATTGGAAACAGCAATCACTCGCATTTACACAACAATCCACCATGGAGTTTGTTGCTTGTCTGCAGTTTTCCGTAACGTGGAGATACTTTCTGTGTCGAGCAGCTTTAATGGATCATACATCTCTTAAAAATACTCAGCCCAAGACAAGCAGATAAGTTCTTGCACACATTTGTTCGTGGTGTGTGGGAATCGAATTAGTGTTACAGTAGCATCGCAAACCACTCCGCAACCGGGTTCGTCATTTTGGGGACTGGAACTGGAAAGTTTTCGGAAAGGTCGTCCATTCGTCTGGGACTTCATTTGGTAGACCTGGTATCAACTTAAGTCCTTAGTTTCTACACAATAAGATAGGCACCCAATTTTACTTCTGACCAATACAGGATCTATGCCTTAGGTCATGAAAGTTGTGGGCGGTTTGAAGCTTCACAAGTAGTAGTTAGCTAATATTTTTAATTCCAAGAAGCGATATCGAACCCAGATCGTACATACCCTCGTGAATGTGTTTAGCGTAATCGGTGCATATTTTAACGACGTTAAACAACATGGCTTCTGAGATCTGCAAAATGAGGTAAATTAATTAACTTTCATGGGAAAAAAATACTCAAAAAATATTGTTGTGGAGAAAAACGACTGTTATTTAAACAATTTTCGTTTTGTAGAAGAGAGGCTTTATTTATAGCAAGGTCTTCAGGGAATCACTTAGAGAATTCTTCAAAAAAATAAATATCCTTACTAATTCCTCTCACTATATTTACATAAACATAATTTACGCTCGTACAATTATAAAGTTCAGTGCAAATCTTAGAAGCAGAAATAAATTGTGTATGCCAGTACATCATCGGCTTGCTAAGATAGGTAGATCTTATAAGTTGTATTCGATTATATAATAAATTGCCTGAAACAGTTCTGTCCTATCCTGACAATATCTACAAAAGGCACGTCTTTGTAAAAAGGCTTATTTTATTCTACACTCTTGAAGATCCTGATGGAAGTAAATCAAAGTGGCATGTCAATGACATTAAATTAGAAACGTTTACTTAGTCCCTCTTAACTTTATTTTAATGACTTTATTTGTACGTGTCATTTTAGTTTTAATATTCATCTTTCAATTCGATTATTTTGACTACTTTAATCGAAGCTTTTTATTTTTAGGGAGGTAACATTCACCTTTTTGTTTTACTAGTCTTATCCATACTGGGAAGATGTGTAAAATCTTTGAATTGCTCCACTTATTTACCTTGATTTGTAATTAAGTCTTTTAAGCCCTCTTCGTTGACCTTCCTTTGGTCGCACGGGTAAAATGAGCCCTTTCATTGACTTTCCTTTGGTCATGTGGGTTAAATAAGCCCTCCTCATTGACTTTTCTCTGGTCATGAGGTATAAAAATGAATATCTTAAAATATTAAATTAACCGATCAGAAGAAATAACGGCAGTCTACGCTGAGATCTGTTCAGCAACGCACGGTGTACTGATAGCCCCTGCCGTGTGGGCAACCGCGATGTATTTCGGCGGCGGCACCTTTTGACCGCTGCCACCGACTCCTACTCTCTACTGCGCCTTGTGATCTCTGACGTCCGTGAGCCCCTCACGGACCTGCTCACTGACTGAGGTTCGCTGGCGAGCTCCTCTACAACCGGCGGCCTACATCCGGACCGTGACCGGGTGCTGCCGACCAGTGATCAGTGAACTTTAGTTAGATCGAACTAACATTAGTCCTCAAAACAAAACTAGTCAAACTTTAGAATCCATCTTTCATTATAAATATCAGTCCTAAATAAAAGTGTTATTCCCCTTTTTTATTTTTTTTATTAGTAATATTACACTGGCAATTACAAGACCATGATAGTATTGCCTATGTAACTTGAGTTGGTTTGCGTTGATTCCGAAAAATAATGTTGAGGTGAGTTCACCACCTAGGGGCAACATCGTATACACTTTACGATTTTGTCCACACTCCAGGGGGGAAACCGGAGAGTTAAGGGTTGAATTTTCTTCGTTGCTTGATATTTTTTTTTTCCTAATATCACTATTTCATTTTGTAACTTAATACAGCCTGTAATAAAAATGTTAATTGCAAATATTGTATCTTTCTTTACATAACTACAGTGAAGCTTTGTCCTTAGCTATACGATTTTGGACCGGTCACCTGTATTTACGCCGTATGCTGTAACTAGAAAATCTTGCATGATCCCTAGTTTTATACGGATTCGGAAAGAAGAAAAAATAAGTCAATAAATATGGCAATATATGACATAATGGACATAGTTTTGACAAATATAGATTAAAAAATCAATAAGTACCAGCTTTGCTGATATGACCAAGGCATTCGACCATGTAAATCATTCAAGACTGCTTAGGAAACTTGAAGCATATGGCATAAGAGGCAACGTGTTAAATCTTATAAAATCATATTTAAGTGACAGGCAACAAGTTACTAAAATAATAATGATGTGTCCAAAGAAAAAACAGAAACTAAGTACACATCAGACATTAGGAAGGTTGTACGTGGGGTTCGCCAAGGAAGTGTCTTAGGACCATTGCTTTTTATACTCTATATCAGTGATCTAACCAAACCAATGGTACTTTTCGCTAATGTCATTACTATTTATGTGAAAATAGTAGTCACCTAGACGACCATGAAAAAATATTAATAACGCTATAAATAATATAATAAAATAGCTTGACATGAATAATCTAGTAATTAATTAAAAAAAGACTAGTATTATGTACTTCAAACTGGTAACACAATTAACAGATATGACTATAACATACGATGACGTTATATTAGATTGCTGCTGTATGCTGACGATGTCGTGCTATTAGCAGATACACCATCTGAACTGCAAACACTGGTCACAACAATGAAAGACGAATGTATGGAGAAAGGCTTACTACTGAATGCGAAGAAAACAAAGATAATGGTGTTTGAAAGAGAAGAATCCAGAACTAATGTAAGGATTACGGTTGATGATGAAGTGTTGGAACAAGTGGATGAGTTTGTATATCTTGGATGTGCTTTCAGCAGGGATGGACGATACGCCGCAGATGTGAAAAGACGAGTAAGTGCTGGGAATAGTGTGAATGGAGCGTTGGGAAAACTTCTTGACAGTAAAAACCTGAGCCAGAAGGCACAACTCGCTATACACAATGCAGTGCTGGTCCCAACGCTAACGTATAGAAGCGAGAACTGGATATGGCAGAAAGAGCATAAAAGTAGAATAATCGCGGTCAAAATGCGAGCGCTGTGCAAAATTTCTGGCGGTAAGGCTTGTAGACCGTATTCGCAATGATGATGTTAGAAACAGAGTTGGTCTGAAAGAGAGCGTCGGTGTTAAAATAAGAAGAGGCATGCTCCGTTGGTTCATACATGTGGAAAGAATGCAGGATGAAAAAATTACGAAGCAGATATACAATGCAAAAATGGAAGGATGTAGGTGCCGGGGAAGGCCAAGACTTACCTACCATGATCAAATTGGTCGTATTCTAAGAGAAGGTGATGTCAGGAGCCTAGAAACCGGCGAACGTGCATGAGAAGAGCAATGAATATTAAAGAAGCTAGTGAGATATGTAAGGATCGAGTCACGTGGCGCTCGGTTCTCTCTGCCTACCCCGCAAGGGATCTGGCGTGAAGTTATAGATAGAGATTTTATACTGATAACGCAATACACATGTCTAAAAAATAAATATTTCTTATCTCAGACAAGTCTTTTTCTAGTAAAAATAGGCATTCGTCAATTTGTGGTACATTTGCTTATTTTTGCGATGAGCAGATCATATAATTCCTCGAATAAAACTTGAAACATCCGAGAGTATGTAAAAAAAGATCGTCATGTGATGAAAGCTCGCGACTACAACGATAATGTTCTCCTAATTCCTTTCTCTTTTTATTGATCGCGTAAACCCATACTCTTTTTTCCATGATCGTGATAAAGCGTATAAAAGTAATAATTCTTCCACATCTGAATCACTCGACATCTCAATAGCGAGCAAACTTTCCAAAGACTGGTAGCGATCTGCACTGCTCTCTGGTGAATGGTGCACTGCGTTGGAGCGTTGTGCTAATCTACTCAATCTCAGTGGGACATCAAACGCTTGGTGCATTTTTTTTCAGCATCTATCTTCTTCTTCCTAGCGTTATCCCGTTTTCATCAGGATTAATAGGCTCCACTATATAAACCTAAGTATTTGGCTAAGATACTGATTTTGTTATGAGGCGACTGCCATCAGACCTATACAACCCACAGGGAAAATCAGACCTTTCTTAGGTCACATTGTCTTTAGCAAATATATTTTTTTGACGTGTGGGTTTTCTCCCAGTGCTCCCTTCACCGCTTACAAGTGGTAGATTGAATTTGTTGGTATACACGCCAAGAATTGAACCCGGAACTGTAAGGTAATATAACTCAGCCCAGGTTTGCTACTAAAGTTTTTTCAACATCTGTATCTAACATCGATTTTCTATTTTTTATGATTAAATTTGTTTTGAGTTTCAAGGCACATACATACCATATCAATGTCAGAACTGCAACGAACTTTACTGTTCGATGGTTGGTACTGTTAATGTTGGCAATACGGGAAATCTATTGGTGGGAATTGTGTGAAATCCCACCAACTCACTACCACCAAGTCTACTTCTCTAAGTACACTACTCACTAACACTGCAACCACCAAGAACTCACATGCATTCGATCAAACACTCTCGTAGCTGACAGGGTCTCTTCAGGAATTTCGGTACACCCAAAAATATTGCTCTTATATTTTTACCTTAAAATAATGAAGCACATTGTTTTTCTGTACTTTGTGCCACCCTTATACCAGTCACTTTGATACGCAGCATAGGCAATTTCCTCACTCTGAAAAAAAAGTATTTTTTGTTGAATACCATAAAAATATTAATCAGGAACACCGTTCCTATGAAATCTATATGTTTGTCTGTGAGTGTGTGTCTCTGTCCCCTTTTTTTCGAATATTCGAATTTTAACAACGCATAAAAAATTTGAATAGGAATGTCTGAAAAACAAACCTCCTATCTCTTAAGGAACATGGTCAAAATGGCCGACAAAGTTTTAAAAAAAATAATTAAATTGTTATATAATTGACGAGCCAGGTGTTCGTCTGGCAATGCAAGCTTGCGCATTCTCAACTGGTTTTTTATAGTTACTATTAAGCAGCAGATCAATTAATGTAACTATAGAATCTGTCTTTAATATATGATACTACTCGTAATAAGAGCAACATGTTTCTGTAGGTATGTACGGAATTTTTTTTCGTAAATATCATGAACTATGTACATTAATCTATGTACATCGTGTATTATTTGTCATACAGACTAAATAATTTACGCATTTACTACTTTATTTTGTAGTATGGGTAAAGACATGGAGTTAAAAATAATAAATAATATTTGAATCTTTTAGGAAGTTAGTAACGGATATCGTTAAATTAAGTCCCAATAGATACCAAGGGCCAAATCTTGGGATTCAATTCAATTCAATTCAATTCAATTCAATTCATTTATTTGCAAATGTAGGTAACAACAGTTGTTAACATTATATTTCTTATGAGCACCTTCTACATTTTACCTTTCGGCATGCAACAATTATAAAAAAAAAAAAAATACAATAATTACAATTTACAATGCACATTGGTACCATTCTAACACAGAGAGAATTTATTGCGGTTATTGTTTACTCTTACTCTTATGAATTTAAAATGTCAAATAATAGTTACAATAATATATCAGTCACAAAATTACAAATAATTATAAAATGTCAGAGAGATATTCATTAACACTGTAATAAACTTTTTCTTTTAACAAATTGAGAACGCTACGTTTGAATAATTTATAATTGAGAGATAAAATTGTTCTCGGTAAATGATTAAATAGTTTATGTCCCATAAACATAAAGTTTCGTTGAAAATGTGCGGTCCTACATGATGGATAGAGAACTTTATTAGGATATCGACTACTGACATGTGTTGTATATAGGTCAATATTACTTTTAACAAATATGACACATTCGAATATATATAGACAAGGAACTGTTAATATTCCTAAATCCTTGAAATAGGGTTTGCAGCTATCCGTCTGCTTTTGCAACTTACACATTGCGCGCACGCACCTCTTTTGTGCTCTGAAAACAATTTCTCTGTCAGTGGAGTTTCCCCAAAATATAATCCCATAACGAATGGAGGAAGATACATATGCGTGATAGGCGATTAATACAGCTGATCTGTCGACTACTTTGCCAAGCATATAGAGGGCATACGAGAATTTGAACAATTTGTTGCATAGGTTTTCAATATGTGTTTTCCAACTTAAATCATTATCTATATGAATGCCTAGAAATTTTGTGACTTGCACCTCAGATACTTTTGAACCTAAATATTCAATATTCAGCGATTGAACTATTTTCTTATTATCACGAAATCGCATAATATTCGTTTTCTCTATGTTTATAGTCAGATTATTCGATGTCAACCAGTTTATAATACTTTCTAAAGATTTATTTATTTCATTTTCCAAATAAGCGTTGTCTCTTCCAACAAAAACTACTGTACTGTCATCAGCAAACAATACAACCTGATGTTTAACTACCTTTGGAAAATCGTTTATATAGACGTTAAACAACAGTGGTCCTAAGATGCTACCTTGTGGGACTCCACATTGTAGTATTCTAGTTTTAGATGAGTACGCAATTTCAGTTTTCGTCCTCGCACATATGTTTTTGACTTGCGTCAATTGTTTTCTCTTTTCCAAATATGATTTTAGTAGGTCGTAAACATTGCCTCTAACACCATAAGCTTCAAGTTTTTGTAGAAGAATTCTATGGTCGACGAAATCAAACGCCTTTGACAGGTCCATATACAGGGCACAGACAGAGCTTTTAGCTTCTAAGTTAGAAAATATGGTATTGAGAAATTTATGAATTGCCCCATTTATTGATTTATTTTTCCTAAACCCTGCTTGTTCTTCACAAAATAGTTTGTTTTTTTCAAAGTAATCATATAAACTATTATATATCACCCTTTCAGAAACTTTTGCTAGTACAGGTTCTAGTGCAATTGGCCGATAGCAAGACATGTCTTGTCGGTCATTTTTTTTGAAAGTAGGTACTATGATGGAGGTTTTCAATTTTTTTGGATATACACCAGTCGAGATGCATAAGTTGTTTATATGGCTCAATACAGGGCTAATTACATGTGAGACACGTTTCAAGACTTTAGTACATATTTCATCATACCCTGTACTATTTGTATTGTTGAGTGATTGAATTATTCTATGTATTCATTTTTCTTTATTTTCTTGACTGCTTCTTTTTCTGTACTGCCACAGTAACTGTCTTTTGCGTTTGCAACACAGTTTTATACCTTTTGAGACCCATTGAGGTTTTTTGTAGTTCTTTATTTTTACGCGGCATAATGGAAAGCATGAGTAATAAAGTAAAGAAAACATGTCATGAAATCTATTGAACGCAATATCAGGGTCATTAGATTCATAGACATCAATAAAATGTAGACTATTTAAATACGATGTGAATTTTTTAATATTCTCTTCACTGTAGTCTCTTTTAAAAATATACCAATACTGGAAACATCGTTTTTTTACTGGGAATAATAGTAATTGTGCTGTATGGTCGGATAGTGCAAGTTCTATGACTTCACTAGTGCAGCCTTTTATATTGTGAATAATGTTATCTATGCACGTTTGGCTGGAAATGCGTGTAGGTTTGTTAATTGATATGTTAAGGTTGTGACTAATTATTATTTCTGTAAACTTATGGGACAGATTATTTTTTATTAACATATTAATATTAAAATCACCGCATAATATAATATTTTTTTTCTTTAAAGAATATTTGTCAAGTATGTCATTAAAATTTGAAAAAAATATGTCAATGTCTTCAGAGGATTTTCTGGGCGGTCTATAAATACAAGCGATAATAATATTATGGTCCAGTAATTCAATCGCACAGCATTCAATTACCTTAGCAATATTATATTTCGAAATATCGTGTATAATCTTAAATCTGTGGTCGTTACGAACTAGAATACAAGAACCACCACGTCGTTGCATCCGCACGGATGTAGAGCCGAGAACAAAATTTGGAACATTTAGCAACTCCGTGTCTTCAGCTTTCATATTATGCTCTGTTATACAGAGCACATCCACAGGATTTCCGCCATTTCGTAGATCCTCAAGATTTGCTATAAGAAGGTCAGTTTTACTCATAAGGCCATTAATGTTTTGGTGTAATACCGCAAAGCGCCTATGAACGAAATAAAATATTATTTTCCTTTTCAGCTGTCGCTACGTCATCAAGGTTGCTGTCATTGTTGTTACTAACATTCTGGTCTATACTAACTGTATCTATGTCAATGAGCATTGCAAAATCTTTAATGTCTGTTTGAGTATTTTTGTCAACGTACACAGGCACATTTAAAGGTATTTCATTTTTATCACATGTTTTAAATTTATTATACGCGTTAATTTTCAGTTTATAGTCAAGCTTTATTATTTCTCTTAGGAGGGATCGACAAACGTTCAAAGCAAAGAAATTACGACCAGGCAGATAGCTGCAATAATCCATATCAAGGTAGGTAACATTATTAAATTTTTTACAGATAAATCGTAGTTCGTAGTTTAGTTTCATCTCATTTAGTCGTGTATTGAATGGTATTTCGGAAATAATTACGTTTGTACTGTTTACAAGACTAAGCCAATTTCGTAAATAGAGTTGAAAATCATTGGGTCTTCTTTCATTTACACCACCTAACAGTATAACAATATCATTCTTATTAAGATTGCTAATATCGTTACTAAATGACGATAAAATATTCTGAAAAGTTGCTCCTGATTTCCAATAAGATATTACACAGTAGTTAGAGCCAACAAGTTCCTGAAGTACTTTACGTAAATGGCGACCCTGTTGATCCGCTACTATAACTATTTTTCGTTTCTCAGTATTACTGTTAATCTTGTCGATGGGAGTTTTCTTGCCGAGTGGAGATGTTGAGGACTGCACGCTTGCAACTGATTCCATGATACAACAGTTATCGTTATTTTTTAACTCAGTCTTATGATTAGTCGATGTTACAGCTAGTGGAGTAGTAAATACGTCAAGATTGTTTTTTGAGGTGCCGTTGACGTTATCATTTGAAGCATGAAGGCAATTTTTTTCTTGTAGATCGTCGACTTGCAAGGTATAGTGTAGTTGTTGTTGCAGTTCTGAATTTTTTGGTGAGTTAAACTTAGTAGGTGTGGAACGGGTAGATGTCATCGAAAGCCTTGGCGTCCTAACTGTCTTTGTCTTAGATTTATTAGTCAATGGTGTTGCACTACGTCTGTCTTCAAACTGAACCCTTTTTAATGTTTCAATAGTCCTCTGAGATTTCTCCAATTCTTTCTTTAAAGATGTTGATTCATAATTTAAACTTTCTATCTCCTTATGTGCACTCTGTAGTTCTAAGGTTAAGTTACTTATCTTTTCATGGAGGTCAATGATGGTCTGACTCTCATTTAAAGAGGTATTTGGCAAGCTTATGACAGTATCATCGAACAACGAAGAATTTGCCAAGGAAGTGTTTTCTAGTGAATTTGTCCTTTGGATTTTACGAAAGGTTACATTTTCTGATTCCATGATGTATTAAATATGATGAATTAGACGTGCGTGATGTAAGTACGGTAATTGACATGCAATGAAACACCATTACTCAACTTTTTTAGTTATTAATACCAGGGCCAAAATAGAGATGGCGCTAGTAGTTCCGCACTAAAGTATGCTTGATAGTATGAACTCCTTTGTTTAGGTGCAGTTAAATATTTATGTTTTGATTATAAATTTAGATTAATAACTTAATTTTGGCACTGTATTTAATGTTTAAATAATGTATTATTTCACGTTTCTCACCTTTAAGAGTAAATTGTCAATCTAACAGTTATAAAGCACGGCCCATTCCGTAGTTGTTTTATCGTCACTTTTTACTATTTTTACCTATGTAGCACCAGAATTCACTGAATTTATATATTGTTCTTGTACCAAATACTTTTTTCCACAGTTAAATTGTATTTTCCACTTTAAAATCACATTGCTTATGTTTTTTATAACATTTTATTAGCAGAATCGATGTTGTTGTTATGTGGCTCAACTACCCTCTAGGAATAAGCTCAGTAATTTAAAAGCTATAATTATGTCTTTTCCTGTTGTACTATATTGTCCACCGGTTTAGTATCGGTTAACTGCTAAAATAATTTACGAAATGAATTAATTTTACACATTTATTAATTTATTTTTTAGTATGAGTAAGGACATGGAGTAGACAACATAGCACAATATGAAAAAAGATATAGCTTTTAAGCTACTAAACTTATTCCCGAGATTTGGCCCTTGGTATGACCCTTACTATGACCTAATTTGTCACTCACTGTTACTACACTTTCTAAGAGATTAAAAAGAAATTAATGAATATTTTTTTTAATCTCTTGGTAACGGTTAAATTACGATTAAGTACTAATTAAATGGTTAAGTAGGTCCTAGTAAATAGGAAGGGCAAAATCTTGGGAATAAGTTTATTTGCTTAAAAGCTATATCTTTTTTCATATTGTGCTATGTTGTCTACCGGTTTAATATCGGTTAACTGCGCCATTGAACATAATATTCAAATACAATTACCGCAGATTTGAGTTTCTCGCCGTAAAAACAAAGCGTGAATATAAGTCCCATAATTACACCGACAGTAGCAATATAAACTACTTTGTATAGAAGGATGTCAGCGGCCTGAAAATTAGTCATAACGATATTATCATAAAAAGTAATTCATAGTTTTTATCCATTGATAACATTAACCTCATTCCCTCTATTGACGATATCTATTTTCTATGTTTATAAATGTATTTTTATTGTTTTAAAAACGAAAATAATATATTATTAGGCGTTAATGTATGAAATTGCCCATTTGTGCTGAAAAATTAAAACCCGTTTATTTCTACCGTGTAACATATTTATTTAATCAAAATATTTATCCTCATTAAGTATATATTGCTGTCACCTAGTAGAAAGTTTATTTATGCCTTTGCGATAGAACTCTGTGGATCTACATTCGACAAACTGTGTGAAAGCGTTTTACACTGCCTCCTGGGAAGAAACATTTTTTACCACGTAGAAAATTATCCCAATCACGAAAAAAATGGTAGTCAGTTGGAGCAAGGTCTAGTGAGTACGGAGGATGACGTATGGTTTCTATCTACAGCTCCTGTAGAGTTACAACAGTTTCTAGAGCAGTGTGAGATCTTGCGTTATTATGAGCAATAATGGTGAAGATCGATTCACGAGTCGGGGCTGTTTCACTGCCAGTTTCGCCATCATTGTTGGAAGTTCGGCACAGTAAACATCTGCTAATATTACTTAACCAGACCTGAGAAAGCTATAGTAAATAACGCCATGAAGAGATCACCACATAGAAGTTTTGCTTTACTGGCACTGTTGCGGC
This sequence comes from Pyralis farinalis, assembly GCA_947507595.1. Classification (NCBI taxonomy): domain Eukaryota; kingdom Metazoa; phylum Arthropoda; class Insecta; order Lepidoptera; family Pyralidae; genus Pyralis; species Pyralis farinalis. Next base: position 6,525,265 of record OX382275.1, read on the forward strand.
GTTTGACCTGGGGTCAGCCATTGCATTTTTCGCTTACGGTTATCGTAATGAATCCACTTTTCGTCACATGTCTTGTGACATGTGACGAAAAGTGGATTCTTTACGATATCGATCCAATATTCATTCATTTCTGTATCGATTCAACAAGGCAACACAAGTTTCAACTCGCGTTTCTTTCTGCAGGTCAGTTAAATCATGAGGCACCCATTTTTCATATCTTTTTATCTTATTGATTTGATGCAAATGATTCAATATTGTTTGATAACATTAAACCGAACTGCTACTTCTTGGGTAGTTAGATTCGGATCGGCTTCCACCACCACCTTTAATTCTGCGTTATTCATCTGTGTGGGCGGTCTACGACGTGGTTCATTTAAGTCGAAGTTACGAAAGCGTTTAAACCAAAAACGCACGGTGCGTTTATCTCTTCAGTTTTCTCTCCAAACGCAGCATTGATATTTCAGGCCGTTTCTGCCGCGTTAGTTCCGCGTCAAAAATTTAAAAATTACTCGGAACTTGGAAATATCCCCATCTTTCTCGTCTAAGCTGAATAAGTAAAAAATAACTGAAATTCGAAAATCAAATGTTGCACATTTTTAAAAGAGAAACCTTATAGGTATCATGTGAAAAAGTTTTACTCGAAAATCTCACACCATGAAGGTTTAATGTCATATCAAAGTATCTATTAGAAGAACTAAACATATGCCAAGTTAGCTGTAAAAGTTGTTTTTGTTATTATTATGTGTAATTTTCTTTTTTCAAATACTTAATCTATAAACTGTTGCATTATGTTTATTCCAGTTATTACCAATGTGTATTTTTTATTTATTTCCTTTTTACACATTTTAAAAAAATAAATATTATTATGAAAAGTTACGTCATACTTATTGTATAATGTAAGTTTTCACTAGCGTAACAAAGCTCTCGCGGGGCGAGGGCTAGCATCTGTAACACAGGTCTGTTATCCTACAATAGGTGTCAGTTTCGACTATAGAGTCTTTTGTTATGTTTTGACGCAACTGCAAATGTGTTATGCCTACTTGTATATTGTACTCACATCAGTGAATTAACGATCATTATTAATGATTATTAACGAAAGATAATAAAAAATAAAATTCTTTATTTGCCATTGGGCCCACGCGGGCACTTAGATTCGTCTTACATTTTTTTAATGGACTGTCATGATTTAATCTCAAAATGTATTTTCAATCTTGCAAATCTTACTGCTAAATTATACGTATATCTACAAAATACATAATTTTATTTTTAAAATAGAATAAAAATAAATATGTATACATATATTTTTGAACATAAAAATGTTTGACGAACGACTCATTTTGGTATCAGTAACGAGTTTGGCAATTACTCGCCACTTTATTTTTATGCAGTTTTTTTATATACCACTACGATGGAAAACAAGCATACGGCCTACCTGATGGTAAGCAGTTACCGTAGCCTATGTACATTTGCAACACCAGGGGTGTCACTCTTGCGTTGCCGACTCTTTAAGAACCTCTTCACGCCTTTCTTGAAGAACCCCATACTGTAGTCCCTTGGCAACCTCAGCAGGGAGCTCATTCTACAACTTAATAGTTCTCGATAGTAAACTTCTCAGACACAGTGTATGAGGATGAAATCCCAGACGTCGGCGAGCTGTATGATTGTAAAACGAGGCTGTTGGCATCATATCGAACAACTCCTCAGAACACAACCCATTGTACAATCGGTAGAACACGTAAAGGCAGGCGAAATCTCTCGTTTTAAACTCAAGGGCTTAATACCGTATGTGAGTTTAGGATCATCGACTATTCTCACAGATCGTCTTTGCACCGAGTCACAAGGTCCTAGCTGGTAACCAGGCGCCTAATATATATATATATATATATATTATAAGTCTTTGCTTCTCGCTGAAGTACTGTTTGGCTCTGTTGAGCACACCAAGCTCCTTTGACGTCAGCTTGACCTTTTTGTTGATTTGATTAGGTACTCACTGTAACCGCGAATCCAAAAATGCTGATAATTATTGTCGCAAACAAGAGTTTGATGAACGTTATCTTGTTAAAAATGTTGTCCATTTGCTGAAATAATCTGAAAATAGGAATAACTAAAACAATCTATCTATCTATCTGTCTATAGCTTCACGCCAAATCCAAGTTATTATGCGTTTTTATCTATTGTACAGTACTAGTGAAGTATGTGCGCTTCACCACCATCAATTAGCCTCAAATTCAATCTCAATTGCACTCCCGTTTATTAACCACCCTGGATCATAGTGTGGAAAAATGGTCCTTGTCCTTTTTGAGAACATTTTTTTTTACTACGTCGGGAAGCATACGGCGCACCTGATGTAAAGCGGGTACCGTAGCTTATTAACGCTTGCGATATATTAAGTATGCCTCGCGCGATGCTTCCTCTGCTGCTTACAAAGCAACTCCATGGGAGCTTACTGGTGATCTCACTCACACGCACTTATACACACAACAACCCTATAGGGAGTTGTTATTTGGCTGCGGTTTTCTGTGAGGTGGAGGTACTTCCCCAGACAGGCTGCTTTGATGCGCCCTACCTCTCTTAGATTTACATGGTAAGTAAAGCGTCTAGTTACTAAGGTAAGTAATAGCTACTATAATACATGCGACTTTCGGTTAGAAAATTTGTTTTTCAATATTAACCGGATAAAATATGCATGGATAAATGGATATTAAAATTTTTCTCAGACTTTGGTAAAAACGCATCTGCCAAGCGGGAAAACAGACACATTGATTCTAAGCCAGAGATTTCGAACAAGGTGAGATGTTCAACGGTAATCTTTATATGGCATACTTCTACTTTGAGTCGCTCGTGTAGGTAACCAATTAGACCCGTAACTCTTTCAGAAATACCTCAAATTCGTATGTTATAAACATACTCGTATAAGTTCAGAGATATTTAAATCAATAATTGCCTAGATTTTGAACTTAACGGTTATTCACTGATGAGATGGTTTTAATGTTGTGACTAATCATACTACACTACGTACTTCTACGTATGGCAAAATAAATTGAGGAGTCAAAATTTTTCCTACGCTATTAGAGGTATCAATTAGTTAACTTACTCTATTAATATCTGGTGCCTTTTAACAATGATGCTTAAGTTATAATTTTCATCCAGCCCGTTGTAGTCGACATTGATATCATGGTCTTGTCTTCTTACATTTTTTGAGCGAGTTATGTACAACAGATCATGTGCAATTAGCTTAAATTCTATGCTGAGGTAAGCACATAACATTATCAGTAAGTATTCCGTGCCCACAAATAAATATGTTATGTGAAGTTCTGCAAAATATAATAAAATTGTTATTTTAGTATTATCTGAATCTATATCTCCATTACTATAAACTTATATCACTATAGTATATAGTAACAATTCTGATACTAACGCTCCATGTCAGGAGCATTCTGTCTGGGAGAGATCGCTTTAGCGAGAATACTGCCTATTGTACTATTACAGTAACAGGTTACTTAAATGTATTAATTTTGGTGCAATAAAGTGTTTTCTATTCTATTATATTATAGAAAAACTAGAAAGATAAACGTAGTTCATTACAGAACATATTTTTTCCAAAATGGAACAGTCACTTCTTCACGCATAGATAAGATTTGAACACTAAACCTTTCAAGTCGAACTAACATTAACATATGTAACAATTTCGAAAAATGTAAACTAATTAATCACCAATATAATGGCTCTTGGAGTCGTCGCTCCTATTTACATATGTTACAAAATTAATTTACACATTGTCACGTGATTATGAAAATAAATTTATACCAAAGTATAATAGACAGTGCTATAAGCGACAACACGTTGGTAGTAATGAATGCAATGGTCCAATTTACCAAAGTTACATGGATTCAATTAATGCAACTGTAAAAATTTTAATTCCGAAGAAAGGTACAATACCGCTTTACTTTCCTATTATTGATAAAAAACAAACATGTACTGTTTTGAAGTCAGTTAAATTAGAATCTAATAGGTTTGAGTTAAGAAAACAATCGTCAATTTTTTTTCTGAAAGAAAACATTTAATAACGAAAATGTACCACTTCTGCATCAAAATATACAAGGGCTTTTAGGTAAAATAAATAATTTAGAAATCATTTTAGATGAAGTTTACGAGCAAAATAAGTTTATAGATATCTTATGTTTTACAGAAACTTTTGTAAAAAAAGGTAGCGAAACAAATGTAAGCTAAAAGACTTTGGCATTTGTATCCCATTGATATCGAATCCTACGATTGTGCATTGCTATAGGTGGTACCCTTAGCGGTCTTCGGGAATGAAGGTTCACTTTATGCAAGCGGTTTCTGACTGTTTGGTCGCTAATTAAGTTCCCTGAAGAGTGATGAAGCGTCACGGCTAACATCATGGCGGTTATTGTTGGAGCTCTTCGAGTTGTGATTTGAATGTATCGGTCTTGTCTCCGTGTGGTGCAGCGATACCGTCCTCCATGGCGCTCAGCCACGGTACCAGTGCTTCGGTAACGTGTCCAAAGTCGACTGATAACACTCTGACTTGTATTCAGAGCTAAAGCCACAGTACGTTGCCGGGAACCAGCTTCTATCATTCCCACGTGTTGTTAGTGTTCGCGGTAGAAACACGGATTATTAATTGTTTAAGTTACCCAATAAAATTTTAAAGAAAAGTGTTATTTCAGTCTTTTTTTCGAACTTTAATGTTAGTGGTTCAAATGTCAAAAATCCCTTTATAATGAAAATGGCAAATTTCTTTATTAATGCAAAGGTGACTTGGTTTATCGTTACTGTAGACAAACGAAAACACTTCCTTAAAGAAAATTTTAATTAATATCAATCAGGAGAAAAGTTATTGCAAAAATATATGTTGATCCCTAGACACTTTTGATGTGTTATTTTGTGGTTTGGATATTTTGTGGTCATGACGAAATCATATAAAATATTTGTCATCTACCTATGTTTAACTGACACCGGACTACTCGTAGCGAAATCGAAATCGAACTTAGAAACTTACTCCATTGACTCAGCGACCCAGAGTGATGAGATACATATGTAACTAATATTTTATTTGGTCTTTATTGTTTAAATTATTATATTGTATTATAATAATTATTATTATTTTACATTATTTATATTATCTATATACATATAATATAAATAATATAATACCTATATATATATATATATATGTATATTATATTGTAAACAATTATTTTAGTTATGTTTTCCAATCTACGCTAAACTTATTTTTCCCGTGGGAATAAGATTATTTTTTACACCCGACACAGAGAGCTATTTTAAGTTTAACGTGTATACACGGGTACACATCAAGTTAGACCTGCATGCAACTTATTTAATATAATAATAATAAATGTGATTTTTGCATGAAAATGTATAGCTTGAGCTGTCGCGGTGTGTACATATTGAAAAAAAACTTTTTTACCTTGGGAACAAGATGTTTTCCCGGGATAAAAAATAGCCTATGTCACTCTCCATACCTTAAACTATCGTCGTAAAAAAAATCATATTCATCCATTGGTTCCTTTTGACGTGAACTAAGGTCAAGTAAACACACTTCCACATTTAGAATAATATATAATAATAATAATAAATATAAATAAATACGAGTACATAGGTATATATGTATGTTTCATATGCTCTGCTTGAGCAAAGGTACATAAAATTAGAAAACAAACATTTAAATGTATGTTGTACAGATTGTCCATTTTAGATCAAGAGTTCTGATAGATTGAAGGGCTTGTTAGATTATTGGACTAATAATTACATGACGAACCTATTAATACGTACTTTCGATTCTTTCATAATACTTACCGCAAAACGTTTGAAAAAGGTATACAGCAATATACACCATCCAATTTTTAGTAGGATCAAATGGATAGGCACATGCTAAAGGAAATTGAAATTCGACGTCCTGCTTCAAAATGAATTTGCTGAATAGACCTTGTAATAACGGAATGGTCAAATACATAAAAGCAGTTACTATCGCAGATATTTTTACCGCTGCAACATAGAATTAAACAAAAAGGTAACATTAGTAATCTATAAAGACTCTAATTCGCTAATCGCTCTACCGCGTTGTGTATTTTCCATTTTCTAGTTACTGAAGTTATGATAGTTTGTACTCATTCCTCCTCGTTGTCCTATTTTTAGGACGCTATATTTAAATTTATTTTTCGTAAGTTAATATATTTTCGGGGGTCGGTACGAGAAACGTGCACGCCACGACCCTGCCAGTCCAATACTGTTGACTGCAATTCTGTAGGCCAATTCTACTAACAAACTGCAACTGCACTGCTGCGCGATGTGTGTCAAAACGTGTACATTTTGACGTTTCATTATTTTGTTAAGCGATCTGATAGCAGCAAAGTTACGTAACGACGGTAGCGGTACCGAAGATCTGCCCAGTGGCATGATGGCCCTGTGGTCTGGTATGAACCAGGACGATCATGCCAACGTTGGGATAGGTGTTGTGCTTAGGTTATGCTAAGATGCCAGTCAAATACACTATCGAATATAAATTGAGCGTTATTGAAGACTTTCGTCTAGGTTTTTGTAGAAAATAGCATGACAGTATCGTCAGCGTAACATATAATTTTAAAGTTAGGGATCCTGAGGAACTAGAGGACATATAGACGTAAAGAGGGTAGAACCGAGAATGCTTCCCTTTAGGAGGTAAAAGTTAATTATATGGGCGATAGAGCGTAAACATAAGAAAGTGTATTTATCACTTACAGTTTCTATCATGGTTCATTTACTAAATTTAAATAAGAGTCGTAATTGTATAAATATTGGATTTAAAATGAATATACGTTATATATATTCATTAGGATGTTTGTCAGATCGTCGTATGTTTGTAACAGAAGCTCATTGGTTTTTAACTTTACATTGCTTTTATATAAGTTAATTTATTGAAAATTGATGTGTCGATTCTTGTAGATATAAATTTAAATAATATCTCACCAATGCATAAACGGTCTAGCTGCCGTAGTTCCAAATCCCTTATTTTAATTTGCTTCTCGGTTAGACTATTTGTTCTCCATAATATGCTCATTTGGTCGATTATGTTTTCAATCACTTTCTTATTTGATAAAATTATAATAATCCTCAACATTGCTGAAAAAGTATGCTTATTTAATTATTCTGCTTAAAGAGCACAGTTACCAATCGGTGCATATTATTATTTAATTACTATAATTATGTTGGTAATATGTGAAATAATTTCCATTTTCTTTTTAGAAAGTTAATTTCCAGTATAAATTTTCATATTCATATGTATGAAGAGATAAGATAAGATGAAAAGGATAAAAAATCTTTATTTGCCATTGTGCCTTCGCGGGCACTTAGACACGTCTTACATTTTTTGAAATATAATCTTGTTGTATCCTATTCAATTCTCTTATTTTACTTTTTCCTTTTGTAAATTTATAAGCATTTCGGAAATTACCATTTGCGAAGAAGAAATGCCGAAAGAAACTTGTCAATATAGGTTTCTTTTGTCAATTAGATATTACAAAAAAAAAAATCACATAAGCATATTGGTACAATAGTGATATCAAATTAAAGATTATTAAGGACATGTAGTCTGTGCTGAACTATTTCCAGACATCTTTGTTACTTACATATTCATCAATTCTATAACAAGCCTTTTTACAGGAGGGAGTATTTTTAATGTTCTTTTTGAATACATTGTCAGGAAAGGACAAAACTGACAGAACTCACGCAACTTATTATAAAATCGAATACAATTTACAAGAAAAGGTCTACCAGTCCTAGCAAGCCGATGTACCGGCATGCACAATTTATTTCTGCTTCTAAGTTTTTCGCTGAAGTTTGAAAACGACTATAATTTTTTACGGACATACATTATGTTCCATTAATATATTGAGAGGTAACAGTGAGGATATTTAGTTCTTTGAACAATTCCCTGAGGGATTCTCTGGAGCCCATGTTATAAATAGAGAGAATGGCTCTTTTTTGTAAGATAAAAATTGTCTCAATGTCAGCCGCCTAGTGAGAAAAATAGCACAGTGATTACGAATACTACTTTCATCATAAACTGCAAATATATGTTTTTAAACTGAAATTTGGACATTATATTTGACTAACTAAAAAAAAGTATTGTGGTTTGACATAAACAGTACCTAAGTGAAATTAATCTATATTATAGATAAAGTATAAGTTAACATAAGTAAATACTAATAATAATCTGAAAACAATAAAATTAATTCAAATCACATTATTATTTGAAATCATAAACATCATCTATTGAATAAAAGCTCACACAGAAGTATCTGAAAAGCAGGCAAACGCAAACCAGGTGCAATACTTCTAGTACCACTAACACCACCTATTGGACGCTGAAACTATCTAGCTACGCACCTCGTAAACAGACTTATTATGAACATTTTCAAGCGTTGACGTCATGCAACCGTTGGCATATTGGTTATCTGTAGCTATATATGGCGTAAGCGGCACCAGTTTCGAACTTTGATTACAAATTTTTGCAGTAGCTACTGAATGTATTTAAGATTTTACAGAGCTTACTGAGTAGAAATAATATAGTAGAAATAATAGCAATGCGATGATAAAGTATATATATTTGAGGTAAATTTGTCAATATCTCTAAGAATTAAATAATAGTCAAACAATACAAATGTAAGGAATGAAATCGAACGTTAATTTCATCGCCGCTGGCAACGTAACTGTTGGTCGAAACGTTAAATGTACAAATTGACAATATTTTGCATCCGACACTTAACTTATGTAAAAATTTTGACAAAAATGATTTTCTAATTATTATAGGTGGTACAAAAGGTGACTCTTTCAAATTCTCGTCACACTTGTATTATTATTTTAAACATTTCAGTCACACAAACGTAGCCTTAATTCAATCGCATAACAATGACTACATAATTTAATGTGTCTAACATTAAATTGTATAATTTAAGATCTATGTTCAAATTTTGGCCGTGTGGTGCTGGTATAGAATTGCACCACCCCCTCTCGTCCCGTGAGTGCCGTAGGAGTCAGCTGAGGGATGTAAATGTAAATAAAAATACACAACCGGATGACGGGCAGCAGCGTCAACTCGTGCACTGTCTCAAACTGCGATCACCAACCCGCCTGCCAAGCGTGGTGGTTATGGCAAAACCCCCCCTAAATATGACAGACCCTATAAGTACACGGCCCCTAGTCCCCGGCGGCCCCGCTATTCCGCACTACGGTAGCGGTCGCGGTAACGGCGGGGTAGGGGGTGCGAAGAATCCCCGGCAGAGATCCGGCTATCAAAAACGACGACGACTGGACCTGGCAACATATAACACGCGCCCATTGATGACTGACGAGAAAATCACAAAAAATTTCTTCGGATACAAACAGGCATAAAACTCTGACTCTGAAACTAGGATATATATTTATATATATACTAGTAAATAACAGCAAGCTGTGTAGGCAGAGCTGATATTTTTTAAATTTAAAAAATATTCAAATATTTTATTTTTAATTTTTTAATTTTTTAAAAATATATGGAACCCTGTACGACACCTAGCGACGAGTGCTGTTACTTTTTCTGTTGATGGGAGTGCAGTGCAGACTCTGCACTGCAGAGTGGCCGGCTATACGTTTTCCCATATGTTTTTTTTTCTAATTGGAACGATTTTGGACCGTTCTTCCTCACCAACGAACATTTAAATTTCAAATTAAAGGATACAAAACTACAATATGTTAGCTATTAGTGTGTCGATTTTGGAGTTTCTCACTATTACCGTCTAAACGCTAGCTAGATGACATCAGTCTACCCCAAACGGCAATTTTGAGGGTAATGTGGCTCCGCTGGCTATCGCAGCTCTGCCAATTAATATTTTGACTTTTAATTGTGACTTTGCAGCTAATTACATTTATTTGTCGTAAAATTAAAAGTTTAGTACGAATATTGCAGAATTACCTTCTGTATATATCATAAAAATTGGGAGTAGTTGCGCATCACTAAACAAATCCTTCTTTTCGTGTAAATTTTTTCCAATATATCCACAAAGTGCTATGTAGTGCGTCAAAAGACTTGGTACTAAATAAAGGTAATGACCAAACCTCTTCGTTAATGACGAATGATCGTCGAAAAAATTAACGTTTACATAACTTAACCACTTGAACATTAAAAGTAATGATTTAGAATAATGTGATTCATATTTTCTCATGTGATCCATTTCAAAAAGATTTACTTGTAGTTTCTTATACTACTTTAACTGCAGAATGGTGGGTTACAAAGTATAATAGTTCTCTTTATACTTGTAACTATAATAAAACCTATCATTTATTTTGATTATAGTCTAGAGAAAGTAGGGTTCCATACGAAAAATGTAAATAAGAGTGATTTACCAATTAATACTTACTATTTACTTATGTTATTCGAAGCTTATATAAATAAATAAATAAATATTGTCGAACAAATTACACAGCGCCATCTAGCCCCAAAGTAAGCGAAGCTTGTGTTATGGGTACTAGACAACTGATAAACATACGTTAATACATTTTTTTTGTAAATACATACTTATTATACATAGAAAATACCCAGACCAAGACAAACAGACATGTTCATGCACACAAATGTTTGTACTGTGTCGGAATCGAACCCACAAGCGTTGGTGTCAAAGTAGAGTAACAGCGCGTTCCACCACTGCGCCACCGAGCTCGTTTATATATATATATGTCGGAGAACCAGTATTTTCCGCGACATTTTCATCAGTAGTCACAGGTCTAGTGGGCGTCATTGGGGTTAAATGCGAGCACGAAAGCAAATAGACACTGTTTTGTCGGATTTTAAATAAAGTTTAATAATGTTTTTCTTCACTCTCCAATATCACAATTATTATAAAACAAAAATACAATGTTTAAATTTGAGCAGCAGGTTCGAGGCACCGATCTGACTCTATTGAATAACGATTCGCTCCCGGATCCACCTCGATCCACCGATACAACTTGAATGCCTCTCCAAAGCCGATCATTCCCGCGATCAACAAGATGGCGCCTCGACCCCACTCGAGGCATGCCCTCTGCTCTGATTGGACGTGACGTAACACGTATTATTCGTGACTTTTATTAAGTAAGGAAAGTTTTAAGTAATCAATTAAGTATAACAAATCAATTTAACTTAAATTAAGATTTTACAGACTACCTACTTAAAAAGTAAACAATGACCATTTCGCAATATGAAACCAACAATCAACTCGACTCGTCACTTCCTCCGACACGGCCGTCCTGACGTATCACACGTCCTCGTGTGATGTTGAAGGGCGAGCATCATCGTTATCTGTAAAGTAGAAAAGAAAATTTTGGATAAGATAGTTCGGCCACTCCTGACCAAGTGTTCGTTATTTAATCTTCTGCGCTGATTCAACAACCTTACTCAAAATATTTTCTAAGCCGCTTCAAATAGGCACCTTGCAATGAGTTTTTACTAACAGAATCTGGATTCTAATTGCCTTCTCTTAATGCTAAATCAAATCCTTACGATATCGAAACAACTACCTCGCCGTTTGTTATTGGATTAGCCACCTCGCTTTGTAATTGACCACCTATCTTTGTAGTTAGCCACCTCGCTTTGTAATTAGCCATCTCGCTTTGTAATTAGCCACCTCGCTTTGTAATTAGCCACCTCACTTTGTAATTAGCCACCTCGCTTTTTCGCCTTTAATAATGACTCTGATCAACGGCCACCTCGCCACTTAGTCAATCATATTCACTGCTTTTAAATGGCCACCTCGCCACCAACAACTTAATAAATTCTTAACAGCCACCACGCCGTTTTATTACATACTCGTATATCAAATACCGACATATACTCAGTCAACTATTCTCTCTAAATAACAGAATATATGAGCTACTTACTACAACTACAAAGATCTTACCATCGTCATTATCCGACGAACATGGATCCAGCTCAGTAGGGACATAGGATTCAGGGAGTGGTATCGAGACTCCGCATCAGTAGTACGTTTACTGTAATACTCTACTGGATGTAGTTTTGTATCAACTCCTTGAAAAAGAATGGCACCGTAACCTTCACTACTAGCATCGGTATGCAACTCTATAGGTAGTTCGGGGTCAAAAAGCATTAAAACTGGGGATGAAGTTAGCACTGAAATTATATCCCGTCTAATTTTTTCATGTTCTGTAGTCCAAATTATTTCTGAATTATTGTTAGCTAACAGACGATAGAGGGGAGCCATTTTAAGCGAAAAATTGTTGACAAACTGTCTGAAGTAGGACGCCAAGCCTAAAAACTGTCTCAGTTGAGTAATGGTTTGTGGTGGCGAGGAGCTAGTCAATGCAATTATTTTACGGGGATTAGGTCTGATTTCGCCCTCTGATATTTCATACCCTAAAAACTGGATTTGCTTTTTCATAAACACACATTTTTTGATGTTGAACGAAAAACCAGCATTATAAAGTGTTTTTAATACTATGTGCAATCTTTCCACTCCTTGCTCTATAGTAACCGCAGGTATAACTAAATCATCCATGTATACAATTGCGTAGGAATGCGCTAAGTCACCCAAAGCTGTATTGATTGCTCTTTGATAAACAGAAGGAGCATTTCGTAAGCCAAAGGGCATAGCCGTAAATTCATAGTGCGCGTCTGGGGTAATAAATGCGGTCTTTTCTATCGAATTTGACTCTACATTTATAGGAATTTGGTAAAATCCGCTGGCCATATCGAGGCAAGAATAAAAACGCGCGCCTGCCAGTCTTTGAACTTGGTCACATATTAGAGGTAATGGATAACGATCAGGAACTGTATTTGAATTCAATTGTCTGTAATCTATGCACATTCGATCTGTTCCATCCCGTTTTTTCACTAATAGTATTGGGCTAGAGAAAGGCGATTTACTAGGTCTAATAATTCCAGCAGATAGCAGCTCACTACACTTATTGCGTACTACTAATCGTTCTTCGGGGCTCAGGTGGTATGGCCGACGTTGCACGACTTTGTAGGGGTCTACTAGGTTAATTTCTAACTCACCTGTCTTTACTCTTCTAGTGGGTGTACTTTCAACAAACGAATCCCTAAACTGACTAAGAACTTTTATTAATTGAGGCTTAAAATCATCCGAAATGTCTGTATCTACTTCATCAAAATCAGCTACCACGTTATCTGCATCGCAAATGTTAACAAGAGAAGATTTGTCAATTATAGCAAGTGTATCACTTGATATGTGTACAGACAGTCCCAAGGCCAATAAATCGCGTCCGATCAGAATGTCATTACTTAGAAAATCGTCAGGTATAATGTGAAACAATATTTGTACGTCATGACCACAAAGAGTTACTTGAGATAAAATTTGAGAATCACATAACACGCTTGATTTTCCTACACCAGTCAGAGTTACAATTGCATGCTGTGGTGTACCGACAAGTTTACGTGAGACACTATCTTTAATCAAGGAACAATCAGCACCGGAATCAAAACAAAACGAGAACTGCTCACCAAATTGTGTAATCACTCCGGTGACAGGCCTCACACCACATACGTCCACTCGTTTTACAATGCCGGATGTGGCTGCAGGCTGCGTGCCACTGCTTGCAACCGGCCACGTTTTTGAGCATCGTGATGCCACGTGACCCTCAACACCACACTTGTAGCAGGTCACAGGGGGCTTCGTCGCAGCCACTGCCGTAATGGGGCGATCAGAGTTCGAGGTTGTTTGCTGCTTGTCACATGAACGGCTGAAACATTCGAAAGATCTATGACCAAGTTTTCCACACGCGTAACATTTTGTGGATGCAGAACTCAGTCTAGGCCGCTTATTATCTTGCATAGTACTTGCACTGGCCTTTGTTATCTCTTGATAACTCCGCTTGCGATAGGAGAATGCCATAAGTTCGCGTTGCATTTTACAGCGGGTAGTTATTTCCTCGGAAAAAATGGTGCGTTGCAACCGTGGCTCGATTTGCCCCAGGTGTGCAAGTATAATAGACACCAACATTTCTTCCTTGCCTAAATTACCCCATCGTGACATGAGTGAAGTAAATAAACGGCTTGCGTACGCGGCGAGACATTCACCCTCTTGCGGTTTACCAGTTAATGTCTTAAAAACCGTCACTGCGCTTGTTTCCAACGTATCAAAACGAGAAAGAAAAATTTCTTTAAAATCGATCCACTTCATACTACGAAAAGCTATCTGGGAAAACCAAGTCGCAGCTGAGCCTCTCATAGCCTTACTAAGTATAAGAATGAGTTTACTTCCCTGCATGTCATAGTCCGATAAGCAGATGTCCGCGGTTGCTAACCAGGCTCGGGCGTCGGTGTCTGCGTTTTCCGGCTGGAATTCAGGCAGCGTAATGTTCTTATCCTCGGTAAACTGCGCCGCCGGCGGGTTGCGTAGCGCCTCCACGAGTAGTCTCATGCTGTTTTGTTGCGCTTCGAATAAAGCGCGCCAACCGTCATTTACTCCGGTCGATTCATTTACGTTTCGTGCCAGCACCGATCCCACTTCTGATGTCGGAGAACCAGTATTTTCCGCGACATTTTCATCAGTAGTCACAGGTCTAGTGGGCGTCATTGGGGTTAAATGCGAGCACGAAAGCAAATAGACACTGTTTTGTCGGATTTTAAATAAAGTTTAATAATGTTTTTCTTCACTCTCCAATATCACAATTATTATAAAACAAAAATACAATGTTTAAATTCGAGCAGCAGGTTCGAGGCACCGATCTGACTCTATTGAATAACGATTCGCTCCCGGATCCACCTCGATCCACCGATACAACTTGAATGCCTCTCCAAAGCCGATCATTCCCGCGATCAACAAGATGGCGCCTCGACCCCACTCGAGGCATGCCCTCTGCTCTGATTGGACGTGACGTAACACGTATTATTCGTGACTTTTATTAAGTAAGGAAAGTTTTAAGTAATCAATTAAGTATAACAAATCAATTTAACTTAAATTAAGATTTTACAGACTACCTACTTAAAAAGTAAACAATGACCATTTCGCAATATGAAACCAACAATCAACTCGACTCGTCACTTCCTCCGACATATATATAGTTTAAGATATGTACTATGTTCCCCGATTGCTGTGTCCTTCTCATTCCTGTAATCTACCAATGTATAAAGGAATAATTCGTTTGTTTGAACGCGCTAATTATTTATTATATTACCGCGGATTTGAAAAATCTAAATTACCTTTGATAGCCCAATCCTTGAGGAACGTTATGTCATCACGATATCACCTGAGAAACGGAAGGAAAAAAAATAAGTAGGAACAGTAATTCCGACGGGATACCGGGATACGCGTGGACGAAGACGCGGGGTTCAGCTGTTGGGAGTATATATTTTCAGCTAGTGGGAGTATACCTATTGAGCTTTGTACACCATCCTGCTACAAAATGAGAGAGCGAGATTAAGATGGGTAATTACATTGAGCTTTTCACACTATCCTGCTAGATTGTGAGAAAGCGGGATTAAAAAGGGTAGTGGTAATGACTAGTTATGCTTTGATATCTTATTCTTTTAAAAAAATAAATTCAACTAAATTACCAGGAAGAACTTAAAATGTAAAATTCGAATAAGGTAAATCATTTATAAGAGATAAGATGGAACTTGAGTCTACCTTTGTAACTTACTTTGCCTTGTATACACGTGGTTCATTCATATACATTTAACAAACGAGATTCTGGCAAAAGAACGGTAGGGTGCATCAAAACGGTCGGACTTGGGAAGTACGTCACGGCGGACTGGAATCAAATAACAAGTTCCAGGAGGGTTGTCGTGTTTGTACCGCTGAGTGAGTATGTGCGTTAGTATAGGCGGTCAGTCGCAACAATAGGCTACCATGACTCTGACACACAATTCACAAATTCAAATAAATACGTACTCTTTTGTTTATGGTTAAAGTCTGTGGTCAAATTGAGAAGAAGTTAATATTATTTGTCTATAGTCTTACAGTCAAAAATACTTTTGTTAATGATTGAAGTATGTGGTCAATCTGAAGAGATTAATATTATGGGTCTTTAAATCAGTTGTTGCAGAAAAAAAAATTATTGTAAACTTATATACTATGATATCAAAATACACTGCATGTGTGACCCACGGCAGGTGTATCGAGGGCGACAATATGAAGTGCTTGACGCGTGACACTTATAATATCGTGTGCCAATCTTCAAACGGCCATTTTCAATAAAAAATATAGCAAATGCAAATATAATTATTGTACTCGTAGCTAAAATAGGGGTCGGTACCAGAAGCGTGCACGCCGCGACCCTGCCAGTCCAACACTGTGGACTGCAATTCTGAACCCAAACCGCACAGACGCGCGGATTAGGGCGTCCCCCGGAGGCGACGCACACCGATCCGCCCCCGTCGGTGCGAAATCTAGGGCATGCGGCGGTGGGGGCCGCCACCCACCACGCAACGCCCATCCCGGCGGGTCGAGGAGAGCTGAGTGTCGTATAGGCACATGGAATGTGAGAGGTGGTCTAAAAGATAAGATGAATGAGTTGATAGATATAATGAACGTGAGATGCCTAGATGCTTTGTGTGTGTCAGAGACCAAGCGAAAGGGAAGCGACACCGAAGATCTGCCCGGTGGCATGATGGCCCTGTGGTCCGGGGTGGACCAGGACGTTCATACCAGCACTGGCGTAGGTGTCGTGCTTTCATCTCGCTTGGCCGCTGGTGTGAAAGATTACGATTTAGTAGGTCCAAGATTTCTCTGGGTTAAGATAAAACTGGGGATTACGCGAGAGTTTTTAGTTGCAGCATATGCTCCTGTGAGCTCTGCTGATCCCCAGGAGCTCGAGAAGTTTTGGGAGACTGTAAGGGGTATTCTGGATTTGGTCGAAGCGAATGAACGGATTATTATGTGTGGTGATCTGAATGGATGGGTTGGGACCAAGCGAAGCAGTTATGAGGCTGTGCTTGGTCCATACGGAGATAAGAGAGTAAACGATGCTGGAAAGTTACTTTTAGACGTATGTCTGGAACGAAACCTCCTTGTGTCGAACACGCCCTCCCATCACAAGGATATTAACACTTACACATGGAGACGGAATGAAAAGAAAAGTGTGATTGACTTAATTTTGATAGATGGACGTCTCCGAAAGTCGTTAATGGATACAAGAGCCTTCAGAGGTCCCACTCTTTAAACGGACTACTATCTGGTATAAGCTGATTTGTGGGCCTTTTCAAGAAGTGGAGGCACTGGCGAGTTTTCTATTCCTTACGGAGACCATGAAAGAATAAGAAGTGAAAAATTAGAAGAAGAAAGTGTGAGGAGTACGTATGTACGTCTGGTCAGTGAAAAACTTGCGAACGCGAGTCTTTCCGACTCAGATGTAGACGAATATTGAAAAGTTCTGAAAGAAAGTAAGTCCGCCAGACAGTGCGAAAGAAGCATGTGGAGACGTAGAACACTAAGAGGAGATGCCTGGTGGGAAGCGAAGGTTCAATCCTCCGTGGAAAAAAAGGCAAGCGTGGCTGGATTACATATCATCTTTGCACCAGAGTGATGGTATGAAAGAAATGGAGAAAGAAATATACCGTCGATGCAAGAATGACTCCAAAGCTTTAGTGAAAGAGAAGCGTGAAAGACTACATATGAGTGAGGAAGAGAAGCTGACGAAGAACTTCGAGGCAAATACCAAACTCTTCTGGAGAGAGGTTCTCTTCTCGAAGTGGTTCGTCAGCACGGACAGAATGGACAAGATAAGATGTAAAGCTGATGGCATTCTTGCTAACACTCAGGAAGTGTTAGAACGGTGGAGTGAATATTTTAGAGAAATGTATGATTATGTCCATGACGCTGGCATTGTGAATGAGTCTGTGATTGACTCGGCAATGCCAGCGTACCATGAAGACATTACTATGGATGAGATTGAATGGTCGATACGAAGTTTGAAAGATGGAAAGTAAGCGGGAATCGATATGGTAACAGCTGAGATGATCAAGCTAGGTGGTACCTACGTTAGGGACGCCTTTTGGTTTTTGAGCAAATTATTCTGGAGAACCCCAAAGGGCCCGAGCGATTGGAGACGCGCAGTCATCGTGCCCTTGTATAAAGGCAAGGGCTCACGTATGGACTGCGCTAACTATAGGGCCATCAGTTTGATCAGCTTAGCAGCTAAAGTGTATGGAAAAATCATTGAAAGGAGAATGAGGGTGAAATCCGATGGAATGCTTTGGGAAGCACAGGGTGGCAGCAGAAGGTTTTCTGCGGTTTTGTGGACTTTGAGAAAGCATTTGATAGAGTCGTGCGAAAAAATCTGCTTTATGCAGACGACGCGGCATTAATAGCAGAATCACCATCCGAACTGCAAACACTAGTTACAACAATGAAAGATGATTGTATGAAGAAAGGCTTACAATTGAATGCGAAGAAAACCAAGATAATGGTATTTGAAAGAGAGATAACCAGAACGAACACTAGGATTATGATTGATGATGTAGTGTTGATGTCGACCGCCACTTCATGATTTCCTGTTGCATTGCGCAAAATTTGTGGCATAACGCTTGCTGACCGCGTTCGTAATAAAGACGTGAGAGAAAGAGTTTGTCTAAAAGAGAGTGTCGGTGTTAAGATAAGAAAGGGCATGCTCCGTTGGTTCGGACATGTAGAAAGAATGCGGGACGAAAGAATGACGAAACAGATATACAATGCAAAAGTGGTAGGATGTAGGAGCCGAGAAAGGCCGAGACTAACCTACCATGACCAAATTGGTCGTGTTTTATCAGAAGGTGATGTCAGGAGCCCCAGGAACCGGCGAGTGTGCATGAAAAGAGCTATGAATGTCACAGAGCGAGTGAAGTATGCAAGGGCCGCGTCTTATAGTGCTCGATTCTCTCTGTCTACCCCGCAAGCGACTTGGCGTGAAGATATACATACATATATATATATACATACAGTTAAAATATATTCAAAATGACTCCTATAAGTTCTCATAGTTACTGTAATAACTATTCCAAAAGATTTGAAAAAGTTTGCAGAAAAGGATAGTATAATTATGTATACAAAATTAAGAAATCATCAAATAAAATTAAGGTTGCGTGCGATATTGTTCGTAAAGAAACAGGTCAATATAAGCCACCGGATATTGAGTATTCTATAAAATATGAAAATCAAAGTATCACAGACGTTAACCCATTCCTCCCTGCTGTTCTATTTTTAGGACACTATATTTGATTTTTTTTTTGCAAGTTAATATAGAGGGATAAACAGAGACGTTGCCAAGGGCAAGGTTGCAAAAAAATCCACTTTTTGTAAAAAATGCCAAATAACTCTAACTAGTGACTGTTTTATACCTTACCATACGAAATAAGCTTATGTAGTTTCCAACTAAAAATATTTATGTTGATAGCCATAAAATAAATCGCTTTTCTTACAACCGAAGTATTTTTATAATTTCTGACCCCATATCCCCATTGTCATATTCATAGAAGAGTCTGATGCAGTAACAAGGGATATATTATTTATATTATTTTACATTACTCTTTCTTTATGTATTACGACCCTAATTTTAAAAATTTCAACAAAAAGTTCTGTGTTTTCTACGCTTGGGAAGTAATGTAATAAAATATAAATGTTAAATAACAAGCAGATCTATTTCAAGACTACTTCATCAATATCCCTGTTCTCACCATTAACTCCCTTCATTATTCTTCAGATGGTGCTGCTAAGTTGTTAAAATTAAATGTACGACAAAGTGTGGAACTTTTACAGTTTACACATTTACAACTTTTAAAACATTAAGCAGTTTTTAAAACTTTTAAACACTCAGAGGAAAACAGCGGAATGTCTATTAAAGTATTTTATTGTATTATTGAGGCAATAGCTCCACACTTGTCACGTATTTTTAATATACATATGGGTGTGTTTCCAGATTTAATGAAATTCAGTAAACTTGTTTCTTTACTCAGGTCAGGGGAAAAGAGTAAGATGGGGAATTAAATACCCATATCTATACTGCAAATTTTGAGTAAAATATCGGAAAGGGTCAATTGCTCTCTCCTCTTTTTAAGATTAATAAATGTTTCACGATACACAATACGGTTTTACAGCTGGTAAATCTACCACCTATACAGGGGTGGTATAGGTTAGCGATATCTTTAACACATAGGAGAGACTACAGGATGTTACTGGGGTTTTCTGTGCTCTATCTAAAGCTTTTCGTTGCTTTTATACGCAATTTTGTGCGCAATTGTATGCTTCCACCACCAATTACTTCATGTGAACTAGGGTCGGCCGGCATCCATCCACTACCGTTAGTAGATACAACATGCCGCCACTGCCATGGTTGCAACGGTAGTCTCTACCTCGACTGCCGCGGTCATCCTTGCGATTATCCGCCATCTAGGACAGAAATCGCATGCACCCGCTACCGTTGCTACCATGACTGTCCTGGTCACCGCTGCAATACGTGTTTAGCTTCTCCACGAGGCATTCTCAGGTGCTGTAGATGTTAGTCGATAACACTTGAGATATATTAAGTATCATTCGCGCATTGCCTTCTGCTTACACAGCAACACCTTGGGAGCTTACTGGTGACCTCACTCACACGCAGAAACACAAAAACCCTCTAGAGAGTTGTTATTTGGCTGCGGTTTTCTGTGAGGTGGAGGTACTTCCTCAGACGGGCTGCTTTGATGCGCCCTACCTCTCTTAAAACATCCAGACCAAGACAAACAGACATGTTCCTGCAGACAATTTTTTTGCCTTGTGTGGGAATCGAACCCACGAGCAATGGTGTCAAAGTCGCGTTATTCACGACTGAGCCACCGAGCTCGTCAAAAATCTTCAGACATTGTTACTCAAGCTGAACTATTATGGAGTTAGAGGTAAAGCCCATAATTTGATTGCAACTTATTTAAATAACAGATTGCAGACTATCTATATATCTATACCTTCACGCCAAATCCCTTGCGGGGTAGGCAGA
This sequence comes from Pyralis farinalis, assembly GCA_947507595.1. NCBI lineage: Eukaryota > Metazoa > Arthropoda > Insecta > Lepidoptera > Pyralidae > Pyralis > Pyralis farinalis. The sequence goes on from OX382275.1 coordinate 6,546,223, forward strand.
GAGAACCGAGCGCCACGTGACTCGGTCCTTACATATCTCACTCGCTTCTTTAATATTTATCGCTCTTCTCATGCACGCTCGCCGGTTTCTAAGGCTTCTGCCATCACCTTCTGATAGAACACGATCAATTTGGTCGTGGTAGGTAAGTCTTGGCCTTCCTCGGCTCCTACATCCTTCCACTTTTGCATTGTATATCTGCTTCGTCATTCTTCCATCCTGCATTCTTTCTACATGTCCGAACCAACGCAGGATGCCTTTTTTATTTTAACACCGACTCTCTCTTTCAGACCAACTCTGTTTCATACATCATCATTGCAAAAACGGTCTACTAGATCTAATCAAAACGAAAATTATTAAAATAGTAGAAAAAACAAATTATAATGCAAATGCTAGAATAAATGTTTCAGAGCTTATCATTAGGGAACTCCTGAGTACTGTAATATGCCATTTCAATCAACAAACTCGTCAGTCTTTTTCAATATCAGGAGAAATAATAATACGTAATTAATGATGCTCAAAGTTTATTTTTATACAATAGTGATGTTTATTATACTAACAAGAAATAGTTCATAATTTCATAATAATCCTTGCCTCGAGTCACAAGTTAATAAAAAATTACTAAGTACTAGACGAGTATATCTAATAGATTCAGGCGTTATTTTGCGAAAGTCAAATTTACATGTAATTTGATTTAACCTGTATGTGCTTTCGCCACCAATTAGTTCATGCGGCCTAGCGCCGGCCGGCGCCCACTCACTACCTTTAGTAGATGCAACATGCCGACGCTGCCATGGCTGCTCCCGTAGTCTCTGCCTCGGCTGCTGCGGTCTTCCGCCATCTTGAACAGAAACCTCATGCACTCGCCACCGTCGCTGCCACGACTGTCCTGGTCGTCGCTGCGACATATCTTTCGCCTCTCCACGAGCCATCCTCAGGCGCTGTAGACGTTAATCTTTATTAAATATCTTACTCTCTATTAAATATCTTTTCACTCAGTCTATCCACCCCCACCCTCAATTCAATATAAGGGACGGCACTACGATGGATTTGCCACTTGCAGCATGCTATTCTAATGATTAACATCTACTGCGCCTGAGGATGCCTCGTGGAGAAGTGAAACACATGTCGCAGCGATGACCAGGACAGTCGTGGCGGACGGTGGCGGGTGCATGAGGATTCTGTTCCAGATGGCGGACGACTGCAGCAGCCGAGGCAGAGACTACGGGAGCAGCCATGGCAGCGTCAGCATGTTGCATCTACTAACGGTAGTGAGTGGGTGCCCGACGGCGCTAGGCCGCATGAACTAATTGGTGGCGAAAGCACACGAAGCAGCTTACATCAAATTACATTACATATCTGTTGTGTGATTTTATAATTTTTATACTACACCGTGTGACAAATAAGCATACAGCATGCTTATTATGTAAAGGGAGAGCCTTAGAGAAAAATTCAAAGAAATAAATATTTTAACAGTCGCATCGCAATATATCTATGTCCATAAAAACATAAACTCATTTTGTAAAAAGAGTGATACTCATAGCATAAATACTAGATATAAGCATAATCTTGTGTTACATGCAAGCCGTCTCCACAAAATAAGTAATTCTTTTATGGGGCAATGTACACGGTTCTATAACAAACTTCCCAGCAATATAAGAGAATTGTCAATAAACACATTTAAAACTACTATTAAAGCCAAATTGTGTAGCAGGGCATATATAAAGTATCTGACTATATTAATGATAAAAATGCCTGGGAGTGAGTCGATCCAATTATAATGTAATTAATAAAATATGTAAATTTGTTTGGACACCAACAGAGGGATGCCTTAGTTTTTTGGCAGTATTTGTATCAGTGCTCACCTAGTCATAAACTGCACGGTAGGGAAAAAAATTGTGACGATTCCAAACAAATGTAGCCATTTTTACGGAATAAAAAGATTTTGACTTTGACTTTGAACTGACTGAAGAAGTAAATAAACTGCATAGTATCAAAACGGTGAATGTACCCTACAGACACTTGCATATATTATATGAAAAGCATCGCGAGCACGTTGTCACCTAACTGCCAATCCAGCTAGTTCTCAGGGACTTACTCTTAGCTTAGCTTACTCGTAGGAACACAATAAACTACCAGCGGGTTGTTATTTGATTGTGGTATTCTGTAAGGTCGTCTGTCCTTCTCCCATCGGGTTACTATATATAGCTATAACCTACCTCCCTTTTTCAAACTTCTTTAGTTTTCGTTAGTGTACCATGTATAATGTGAATTCTTAACTTTATTTGTGGATTAATTTTATTTTTTTGAATTGATTTTAAACTAAAACGTACATACATTTTTAATAAAATGCATGTCGATTAGGAAAGTATCTCCATCACAAATCCACAACCAAACAATAATGACTTAGATGAAAGAGCCTAGTTGGATTTCTGCGAGGAAGGGAAATAAATTAAATAGCAAAAATAAATGTTATCCTGTTTCAAGCGACATGGCAATACTTAATTCTAAACTTAATTACTATTTTCAGTGAAATCAAATTTATTATACATAGTCTGCATCAGCGAAAAGTACGACCAGGTGGAGCCCAATACCTGAAAAAAAAGTAAAAGAATCATATGCAATAGTGTACTGTGTATTTAGGACGGTAAAACAGAAATTACAAATGGATGATTGACATGAACAGCGAGGCGTAAGGCTGTAACTTTCATATGTCAACCTCTAAATTTGTACCACCTACAGGCAATATGATCTAGACTATTTTGTGTGCTTCCGAATTAGAGTTAGAATAAGCTGTTACGAATCGTAATTCGTAGCATGTTATTCTAACGACTAACACGTGTCGCAGAGACGACCGGAGCAGCTAGGGCAGCAACAGTGGCGGGTGCATGCGGTTCATATTTCAGAAGGCGAACACTCGCAAAGACGACCGTAGCAGCCGAGGTAGAGACGATGTACATCTACTAACGGTAGTGGATGGGTGCCGGGCGGCGCTAATTCGCATGAACTAGTCGGTAGCGGTAGCATACAAAGTAGTAGATATTTATGCTGCTACTAGATTTTGTGTTGGGAATAATGAAAATGTTAAACGACTAAGGGTTATGCACTACAGATTTACTTTTACATTTCGTAATGATAATGTTTTACGCATTTTAATACACACAGGAAGTATTGCTCGCGCGTTGCCACCCCTGCACCAACCACAGCAACTCCTTACTCGTAGAAGGTTATTGGAAACAGCAATCACTCGCATTTACACAACAATCCACCATGGAGTTTGTTGCTTGTCTGCAGTTTTCTGTAACGTGGAGCTACTTTCTGTGTCGAGCAGCTTTAATGGATCATACATCTCTTAAAAATACTCAGCCCAAGACAAACAGACAAGTTCTTGCACACATTTGTTCATGGTGTATGGGAATAGAATTGGTGTTACTGTACCATCGCCAATCACTCCGCAACCTGTCTCGTCATTTTGTGGACTGGAACTGGAAAGTTTTCGGAAAGGCCTTCCATTGATCTGGGATTTCATTTGGTAGACCTGGCATTAACCTGTCCTTAGTTTCTTAACCAGAAGACCTATCTATCTATAACTTCACGCCAAATCCCTTGCGGGGTAGGCAGAGAGAGCCGAGCGCCACGTGACTCGATCCTTACATAACTCACTCGCTTCTTTAACATTCATTGCTCTTCTTATGCACGCTCGATGTTTCTAGGGCTCCTGATATCACCTTCTGATAGAACACGACCAATTTGGTCATAGTAGGTAAGTCTTGGCCTTCCTCGGCTCCTACATACTTCCACTTTTGCATTGTATATCTTCTTCGTCATTATTTCATCCTGCATTCTTTCTACATATCCGAACCAACGGAGCATGCCTTTTCATATTTTAACACCGACGCTCTCTTTCAGACCAACTCTGTTTCTTACATGATCATTGCGAATACTGTCTACAAGCCTTACGCCACAAATTTTGCGCAGCGCTCGCATTTCGACTGCGTTTATTCTACTTTCGTGCTCTTTATGCCATACCCAGCTCTCGCTTCCATAAGTTAGCGTAGATACCCAGATCGTACATACCCTCGTGAATGTGTTTAGTGTAATCGGTGCATATTTCAACGTCGTTAAACAACATGGCTTCTGAGACCTGCAAAATGAGGTAAATTATAATTAACTTTCGTTGAAAAATAACTCAAAGAATATACACTATTGTTGTTTTTGCTTGTATATACCACTAAGGTGGCAAACAAGCGTACGGCCTGCCTGATAAGCAGTTACCGTAACCTGTGGACATTTCCAACACCAAGGGTGTCACTCTTGTGTTGCCGACCCTGTAAGAACCTCTTCACGCCTTTCTTGAAGAACCCCATACTGTACTCCCTTGGGAAAACCTCCACAGGGAGCTTATTCCACAACTTAATAGTTTTCGGTAGAAAACTTCTTGTGAACCGTACAGTGCACGACCATTGCGGTTCCAGTGTATGAGAATGAACGCCCAGCCGTCGTCGGCGAGCAGTGCGATTGTAAAACGAGGATGTTGCCATGATGTTGTGGAGAAAAGCGACTATTATATAAACAATTTTCGTTTTACGCAAGAGAGGCTCTATTTATAGCATGGTCTGCAGGGAATCACTTAGAGAATTCTACAAAAGAATATCCCTACTAATTCCTCTCACTATATTTACAGAAACATAATTTACGCTCGTATAATTATAAAGTTCAGTGCAAATCTTAGAAGCAGAAATTATTGTGTATATAGTACATCGGCTTGCTAAGATAGGTAGATCTTATTATTATATAAGTTGTATTCGATTCTATAATAAATTGCCTGAAACAGTTCTGTCCTATTAGTCCTTTTCTACTTGTCTGACGTCTACAAATTTTATTATTTAAAATTTAAGTGGTGAAAAAGACAATCTTTACCACCGTGGAAGCAATACAACAGTGTTAACACCCTGACCTTATAAAAGTGAAAATAAGTGCACGGTCAGTTACTAAGTAAATGGAAATAACGAAAATGTTTATCTCTATTGCTTCGAAGAATATGGTGTAAGCCACGTGAACGAAGACTCGGTTTAATGCATCAATTGCAAAAGAAGAGTTCATGAAGGCTGCACCGCCTGGTACCAACATTTATATAACAACTTTTTTACTCTTTGTACTCGTACATAGATAGACACTTCATTCGGTATGTGATGTCAAAATTTATCACGTTACGGAAAATTAATAGGTATCTTAAACATTAAAACTAAAAAAAAATGTTCTTTAGACGACTGACAAGAAGAAACAACGGCAGTCTATGCTAAGATCTGATCAGCAACGCACGGTGTACTGACAGACCCTGCTGTGTGGGCTACGCGGTGTATTTCGCCGGCGTTTTCACCGCTGTGGTGGTGGAAACACTAGGCGATAGCTGACCGATTCCTACTCTCTACCGCGCCTTATGATCTCCGACGTCCGTGAGCCCCTCACTAACTTGCTCGTTTGCTGAGGTTCGCTGGCGAGCTCCTCTACAGCCAGCGGCCTACATTTCCATTCGGACCGTGACCGGGTGCTGCCGACCAGTGAACTTTGGTTAGATCGAGCCAACGCTAGTCCTCAAAACTAGCCGAATTTTGGAATCCGTCTTTTTTATAATCTTTTATTGTAAATATCAGTCCTAAATAAATTTGTTATTCACCTTCTAGTAGCCCCTTTTTTTTTAATTCGTAATATTAAAATTTGTGCGCCTGACTGACCTCACCTCGACTCTGACACTCTCTAAATTCTAAACCCCACTTCCTAAAGTGTACCTATTTCTCTCTTTCGGTTTCCTTTAGACTTTACATTCATAAATCTTTATTTTACAGTATAGGTACTCAAACAGTAGTTAGTAACCCACAAACATGCCTACATACAACACCTCAAACCAGTCAAAGCGTTCAACTAGTATAAGTCATTGACTGGGCATTCTGGGATGTTGCTGTAGAATATGAAGTAGGGGAGTACTTATCTTATCGACATTCTTGTAGTCCTTACGTCCTTAGTGTCCTACTCGATTATTGTGGGTGGAACTAGGGCTAGACCGGGCTAGAACTCTATACATTTCTCCTCCATTATTTTAACCTACCAATGCCCACTTTTACTTGAAATCTATTTTACTATCTGGTCTGGCTCCGTGTTTAAGGACTCTGCGGCATACTATTATCTTTTTGCTGGTATTTATTTGATATTTCTAAAGTAAAGGCTTGCATATACTTACTCGTATATCTCTTGCTACTTACGTATTTTCTATATACCGCGCATTAATCAATACATTGTATTACCTAATATACGTATTCTTAGCAAACCAAGGCTAGGAATATAACGCCACTAGTTTTGTGCTTATTTTCTTCTTACAATTTATTTTAATCTTTTGAATAATAATTTTAATTTATAGTTCCAATTATAATTGGATAAAAAACTAAATATTTACTCGTCTCCTTTACTTGAATGGAACAAATTTCTTTCCAACTAAAACGTACTAATTAACTAAATAATTCTTATATTTTGCTGTTAATCTTATCTGCTATTCTTTAATAATGGCTAGATCTATTTTCTACGAATTTCTTAATAAAGTTGAACTTTAATATGAAGTACTCGTTCGTTTGGAAGAACCTACTGACCCTGTACTTAAATAAGAAAATCAATTAGGTATCTAAAATCTTTTCTCCTCCTCAACATATTGCTGATTCTCCTCTGGAAGTCGGTGACGATTTAACTCAAATGTTGTCAAAATTTTCTTACGTTGAAACTAAAATCTCACAAATTGAATCCGGCAACCCTACTTATTTGAAAAAAAACTTTTACTTATTTAAATCATCTATACCATAGGCTAAAACATATAGACTTAGCCCCTGAAGTTTTAAATAACCTAAATGAACTGAAAGCGAAATTTGCGTCATTTGAACAACCTTATGCCGACCAAATAGAACCGGCTTATATGTAGTCATGCTCGAAAAACGATGCTCCTGGTCTTGTCCGCCGTTCTCTTCTCCTATTGAATAAGCTCGGCCATCTATTTCTTATTTTATTTAGTCTAATAAACGATTTTCTGAACTAAATTATATTGGTAAAACTTGTCCTAGAACATTTTTTTTTGTTTCATAATTGAACTCAAGGATAAGACGAATCTATTACAATGTATGTTTCTATAATGCATGGAATTTTCTCTCGTCTTACTAAATAATTAAACGAGGAAGAGCAATTGTAAATTTTACGTAGAAATTAATTTTTGGAAATTATCTACCTCAAATTCTTTCTAACTTTGGAAACTAATATTAATCCGTGTCTTTCCTTAACTTCAGAAGATAAAGTTTTTGCTTTCGATAACTTGTCAGAGTCTCAACAAACTATTACGAGCGACGTTATAAATCGATTTCAATATATCTCTTTAAAAAAAGGCACACACACACACACACACACACACTGTTAGGTCGTACAGACTTAATATGTCATTATATAGATACTGGAAATAGTCTTCCTATTATACATCGGTGTTATAGATTATCGCCAGAAAGAAAATGCGCTGTTATCTTTGAGGTTGAAAAAATGCTTGAATGAGGAGTAATCGAGAAATGTGAAATCCATGGTTCTCTCCTGTTATTATGGCTCCTTAAAAAAACGGCGAATGGCATTTATCTCAGTTATACGTTGCGATGCTTGTAGCCTTCCTTTTACTAATGGAATTATTGACAATCTGAAAAATGCTAAATTCTTATCTAGTATTGATATTGCTACAGCATTTGGAAATTGCACTTAATGAATCTGATAAGGATAAAACAGCATACTACGTACCGGGTAGAGATATGTTCAGATTTGTTGTTATGGCTTTTGGTTTAACCAATGCGCCTCAGATTTGTTGTTATGGCTTTTGGTTTAACCAATGCGCCTCAGATTTGTTGTTATGGCTTTTGGTTTAACCAATGCGCCTCAGATTTGTTGTTATGGCTTTTGGTTTAACCAATGCGCCTCAGATTTGTTGTTATGGCTTTTGGTTTAACCAATGCGCCTCAGATTTGTTGTTATGGCTTTTGGTTTAACCAATGCGCCTCAGATTTGTTGTTATGGCTTTTGGTTTAACCAATGCGCCTCAGATTTGTTGTTATGGCTTTTGGTTTAACCAATGCGCCTCAGATTTGTTGTTATGGCTTTTGGTTTAACCAATGCGCCTGCCACTCAACAAAGACTTATGGATACATTAGTTACTCCTGAGTTCGACAATAAGGTGTTTTGCTACCTATATGATATTATAATTATATCTGAATCATTTGAGAGAACATAATTATATCCTTGTTACTCTTGTGTCTTGTACCTCTAAAATGATTTTGAGGTAGGGCGCATCAAAGCAGCCTGGCTAGGGAAATACCTCCACCTCACAGAAAACCGCAGCCAAATAACAACTACCTAGGGAGTTGTTGTGTTCCTGTGTGTGAGTGAGGTTACCAGTAAGCTCCTAAGGAGTTGCTGTGTAATCAGTAGAGGAGGCATCGCGCGACTACTAATTAATATATCGAAATCGTTAATAGGCTATGTTACCCGCTTTAAATCCGGTGGACCGTATGATTGTATGACTCCCGATGTAGTATAAAAAAATAAAAAAATGATCGCCTTTAAAATCTGAAATAACGACCTCTAATTTTGTGTAACCCTATATCCGCTGAAAATGGTCTTCCATCAAATCCTGATTTAGAACAGAACAATATTTTTTTTCTAGGTTTTCAAAGTAATCCAGGGAATTACCCAAATTATCCTTTATTGCAGAAAAACATAATATATACCTATACAATATTTAAAGTATTTCGTTCGCAAAGAAATAATAAACTTTATCGTTACGTACACTCTTCGTATGCTATTACAAACCATTTTGATTTGAAAGAAGTACCGCCACTTGTTACTGGTATTAGTAATGAACCACATTTAGGAGTATTTAAAGCCCATTAAAGCAGGCCATATGCTAGTTGCCACCTTAGTGGCATAAAAAACATTCCGATAGGAGATTGTTAGATTTAAAAACGAAAATAATTTGACGAGCTCGGTGGCGCAGTGGTCGAACGCGCTGTTACGCTACTTTGACACCAACGCTCGTGGGTTCGATTCCCACACAGTACAAACATTTGTGTGCATGAACATGTCTGTTTGTCTTGGTCTGGGTATTTTCTATGTATAATAAGTATGTATTTATAAAAAAAAAAATGTATTTATGTATGTTTATCAGTTGTCTAGTACCCATGACACAAGCTTTGCTTACTTTGGGGCTCGATGGCGCTGTGTAATTTGTCCGACAATATTTATTTATTTATTTATATTTATTTATTCGAACATTCCAGTAATTAATCGCAAGGCACATACATACCATAGTTTCAATGTCATAACTGCAACGAACTTTACTGTTCCATGGTTTTTGTTGGTAATACGGGAAACCCATTGGTGGGAATTGTGTGAAATCCCACCAACTCACTACCACCAAGTCTACTTCTCTAAGTCCACTACTCACTAACACTACTACCACCAAGAACTCACATGCATTCGATCAACCACTCTCGTAGCTGACATGGTCTCTTCAGGCAATTCGTTACACCCAAAATATTGCTCTTTTATTTTTACCTTAAAATAATGAAGCACATTGTTTTTTTGTACTTTGTGCCACCGTTATACCAGTCACTATGATACGCAGCATAGGCAATTTCCTCGCTCTGAAAAAAAATATATTTTTTGTTGAATACCATAAAAATAATATTTTTTTATAGTTACTATTAAGCAGCAGGTTAATTAGGTAAGATAAGATTAATAATAAATTAATGTAACTACAGAATCTGTCTTTAATATATGATACAAATAAGAGCAACATGTTACTGTATGTAGGGAATTTTTTTTCGTAAATACCATGAACTATGTACATAGATATGTACAACATGTATTATTTGTCATACAAACTAAATAATTTACGAAATAAATTAATGTTACACATTTATTATTTTATTTTACAGTATGAGTAAGGACATGGAGTAGACAACATAGGACAACATCAAAAAAGATATAGCTTTTAAGCTACTAAACTTATTCCCGAGATTTGGCCCCTGGTAATTAACTAGGACCTAATTTAACAATATCCATTACTAACTTTCTAAAAGATTAAAAAATATATATATTATTTTTAATAAATATTTTTTAATCTCTTGGTATAGTAACGGTTAAATTAGGTCCTAGTACATAGGAAGGGCCAAATCTTGGAAATAGTTTAGTAGCTTAAAAGCTATATCTTTTTTCACGTGGTACAATGTTGTATACCGGTTTAATATCGGTTAACTGCGTCATTGAACATAGTATTCAAATACAATTACCGCAGATTTGAGTTTGTCGCAGTAAAAACAAAGCGTGAATACAAGTCCCATAATTACACCGACAGTAACAATATAAACTACTTTGTATAGAAGGATGTCAGCGGCCTGAAAATGAATTATAACGATATTATCATAAAAAGTAATTCATAGTTTGTATCCGTTGATAACATTAACCTTTTTATTGTTAGATTTAAAAACGAAAATAATATATTATTAGGAAAAATATATATTAGGACAAATAAAAAATATTATTACGAAAATAATTAAAGTACGAAATTGCCGATTTGTACTGAAAATTAAAACTCGTTTTGTTCTACCATGTAACATATTTATTTAATCAAAATATTTATCCTCTAACTATATATTACTGCCATCTAGTCGAAAGTTATGTCTTTACGATAGAACTCTGGGGGTCTACATTCGACAAACTGTGTGAAAGCATTTTGTACTGCCTCCTGGGAAGAAATTTTTCTTTACCACGTAGAAAATTGTCCAAATCACAAAAAAAAATGGTAGTCAGTTGGAGCAAGGTCTAGTGAGTACGGAGGATGTATGGTTTCTATCTACAGCTCTTGTAGAGTTACATCGATTTCTCGTACAGCAATAATGGTGAAGATCGATTTAAAAGTCGGGACTGTTTCACTGCCAGTTTCGCCATCATTGTTCGGATTTTGTCACAATATTTGCTGTTATTGCTTGACAAGACCTGAGAAAGCTATAGTGAATAACGCCATGAAGAGACCACCACACAGTTACCATTACATTTTCATTGGTAAGCTTTGCTTTAGGGCACTGTTGCGGCGTTTGACCTGGAGTCAGCCATTGCATTTTTCGCTTACGGTTATCGTAAAGAATCCACTTTTCGTCACATGTCACAAATCGATACAATATTCTTACATTTCTGTATCAATTCTACAAGGCAACACAATTTTCAACACGCGTTTCTTTCTGCAGATTAGTCAAATCATTAGGTACCCATTTTTCATATTTTTTTATCTTATTGATTTGATGAAAATGAGTCAATATTGTAGGTAACGTAACGTTAAACCATGCCGCTAATTCTTGGATAGTTTGACTCGGATCGGTTTCCACCATTTCCTTCAATTCAGCGTTATTCACTTGTGTGGGCGGTCTTCTACGTGGTTCATTATTCAAGTGGAAGTTTCCATTACAAAAGCGTTTAAACCAAAAAAACGCACGGTGCGTTCATTAGCAGTCTCCTCTCCAAACGCAGCATTGATATTGCTAGCCGTCTCCGCCGCGTTGGTTCCGCGTCGGAACTCGTATTCAAAAATTACTCGGATATTTGAAGTATTCACCTTTACTGTCTAAGTTGAATAAAAAAAAGCAATTGAAATTCGAAAATCAAAAAAGAAAATCCTCATACGTATCATGTGAAAAAGTTTCGCTCGAAAATCTCACGCCATGAAATTAAATGTCAATTCAAGGTATCTATTACTATACGGCACGGCAATTTCATACTTAAACCCCTATTGTAGGAAATAAAAATAAATAAGTTGTTTTTATTATTATTATGTGTAGGTAATTGAATTAAACAATTTTTAACGGAAGTATCGCGTGTTTTATTTATTTTGTTGAACCTGACGTTTCGAATGCTTTGCAGCGTCGTAGTCATCTGTAACACGACCTGTGTTACAGATGTCATCCTTCAATAAGTATCAGTTTCGACGATTGAGTAGGTCTTTTGTTATGTTTTGACGCAACTGCAAATGTGTTATGCCTGCTTGTACATTGTACTCACATCAGTGAATTAACGATTATTAACGAAAGGTAATAAAAGATAAAATTCTTGCCATTGGGTACTTAGAGTCGCCTTACATTTTTTTAATGGATTTTCCCGATTTAAACTCAAAATGTATTTTAAATCTTGCAAATGTATCTGCTAAATCATACGTTACTTATGAGATATCTAAATATATAATTTTACTTTTAAAAGAAGATAAAAATAAAATTGTATTCATATATTTTTGAACATAAAAATGTTTGACGAACGACTCATTTTTGGTATCAGTAACAAGTTTGGCAATCACTTGCCACTTTCTTTCTATGTAGTTTTTTTTATCCCACTAAGGTGGCAAACAACAGTAAGCAGTTACCGTAGCCTATGGACATGTGCAACACTAGGGATGTCACTCTTGCGTTGCCGACCCTGTAAGAACCTCTTCACGCCTTTCTTGAAACCCCATACTGGGATATACCCATACATTCCCCTTGGAAAAACCTCAGCGCTCATTTAGGAGCTCATTCCACAACTTAATAGTTCTCGATAGTAAACTTCTCAGGAACAGCACAGTACGCGAAAATTGCGGTTCCAGTGTTCAGTCCTGTGTCATGTCCAGTGGATGAACTCCCAGCCGTCGGCGAGCTGTATGATTGTAAAACGAGGCTGTTGGCATCATATCGAACAACTCCTCAGAACACAACCCATTGTACAATCGGTAGAACACGCAAAGGGAGGCGAAATCTCTCCTTAAACTCAAGGGCTTAATACCGTGTGTGAGTTTAGGATCATTGACTATTCTCACAAATCATCTTTGCACCGAGTCACAAGGTCCTAGCTGGTAACCAGGTGCCCCCGCCCAGAGATGACTGCAGTACTCCATATGCGGTCTGACTTGGGACTTATATATTATAACTCTTTGCCCCTCGTTGAAGTACTGTTTGGCTCTGTTGAGCACACCAAGCTTCTTTGACGTCAGCTTGACCTTTTTGTTGATTTGATTAGGTACTCACTGTAACCGCGAATCCAAAAATGCTGATAATTATTGTCGCAAACAATAATTTGATGAACGTTATCTTGTTAAAAATGTTGTCCATTTGCTGAAATAATCTGAAAATAGGAATAAATAAAACAATCTATCTATCTGTCTATAGCTTCACGCCAAGTCCAAGTTATTATGCGTTTTTATCAATACAGTACTAGTGAAGTATGTGCGCTTCACCACCATCTTCAGCCTCAAATTCAATCTCACTTGCACGTCGCGCATACTCTCGTTTAAACCAATAACCTGAATCATAGTGTGGAAAAATGGTCCTTGTCGTTTTTGGGAACATGCTAAGTAAAATGTCGTAATCAAATTTCATGCTATATCTTTCACACACGCAGTATCTTCAACGCTTCTAAAAAATAAATTATTGTCGTAGTTAGTAAGAAAATAAAGATTTGTAATTAAAAATATATATATGTATGTACTGTTATGACTTTTAAATTAAAGTTCTATGTTCTATCTTTTTTAAATACTTACAGTGTTAATATTTACAGATTTCGTTCACAAATTATAAACAACTTATATTATGTTGATACTGTTGATTGTAGGCGCTTGGTGGAATTTTGAAAACATCGCGTTAATGTTAATACTTGCACTTGTGCAGATTCCACTTCACAATTTTATTTAGTTTATATGGCATACTTCTACTTTGAGTCGCTCGTGTCGGTAACCAATTTGACCCGTAACTCTTTCAGAAACATCTCAAATTCGTATGTCATAAACATACTCGTATAACGAGTTCAGAGATATTTAAATCAAATATTGGCTAGATTTTGAACTTAACGGTTATTCACTAATGAGATATTTTTAAAGTTGTGACTAATCATACTACACTACGTACGTAGGGCAAAATAAATTAAGGAGGCAATGTTTTTCCTTCACTGTTAGAAGTATCAATTAGTTAACTTACTCTATTAATACCTGGTGCCTTTTAACAATGATGCTTAAGTTATAATCTTCATCCAGCCCGTTGTAGTCGACATTGATATCATGGTCTTCGCTTCTTACATTTTTTGAGCGACTTATGTACAACAGATCATCTGCAATTAGCTTAAATTCTATGCTGAGGTAAGCACATAACATTATTAGTAAGTATTCCGTGCCCACAAATACAAATGTTATGTGAAGTTCTGAAAAATATATTAATATTATTATTTTAGTATTATCTGAATATGTATACTAATATCACTATAGTATATAGTAACAATTCTGAAACTAACACTCCATGTCAGGAGCATTCCGTCTGGGAGAGATCTCTTTAGCGATAATACCGCCTATTGTACTCTTACAATAACAGATTACTTAAATGTACCAATTAAGTGCAATAAAGTGTATTCTATTGTATTGTATTCTATTAGAAATTTCTAATTCTACGAGTATTATTAAAAATAGACAGATAAACGTAGTTCATACAGGACATATTTTTCCAAAATTTCATAAGTCACCTCTTCACGCCTTGATAAGATTTGAATAGTAAACCTCTCAAGCCGAATGATATTCCAAAATATAAAAAAAAAAAACATATATATTGTCGGACAAATTACACAGCGTCATCTAGCCCCAAAGTAAGCGAAGCTTGTGTTATGGATACTAGACAACTGATAAACATACGTAAATACATTTTTTTTTTGTAAATACATACTTATTATACATAGAAAATACCCAGACCAAGACAAACAGACATGCACACAAATGTTTGTGCTGTGTGGGAATAGTGGTCGAACAGCGCGTTCAACCATTGCGCCACCGTGCTTGTCAAACTTAGTCATTGGTGGAGCGTATAATATCCAATTTCACAAGATTTTTTTTATATTAACTCAGCATAGTGGCTCCACTTCACCTGATGATAAGCGAAAAGAGGAACCCGAATTGCAGCGACATTTGACAAAGGATTACAGTGTCTTGTCAATTGATGTTACCATGCTGCCCCGCAAGATGCTTCTTCACGCTTCGTTTGAAGGATCCCATATTGTAGGACGGAGGAAACACATGTGTAGGCAAGGCGTTCCACTTTTATTTTGCAATTTAGTTTCACCTGTATGTTCTGCACGTTAAATTTAATCCACTGCCCTGTATGCGATTAAGCTGAAATTTTGCATATTGGTTCAGTTCCGATGCCAACGCAATTAAAAAAAAAGAAAAAAATGTTTTTTTTTTGGCAATGTGCCCTTGCCCAATAAATATATTTAAAAAAATATAAGACGCATCTTAGTACCCTAAGATGCGTCTTATATTTTTTTAAATATATTTATTTATTTATTATTTACATACAATATTGAGCCTTATATATAAATCCAATGCGCTCAATATCGTCCATAAATTGACATTATTCATTAATTATTAGGTACACATAAATTCATTTTTTTATTAAATACATTCAATTATAATTAAAATACATTTGCATATATTTCGTACTACCTAAGACTCTCAACATATTCTACAGCCCTTCTGTGAAACTGTTCTTTAGTACAACTGAACAAATCGACAGCTGGGTATTTTAATGCCAATGCATTAAGCAATCGCAGCGCTCGATTGATCGGAGCGTAAGCTCAATTAAAAGCATAAATTCATTTTTTTATTAAATACATTCAATTATAATTAAAATACTTTTGCATATATTTCGTACTACCTAAGACTCTCAACATATTCTACAGCCCTTCTGTGAAACTGTTCTTTAGTACAACTGAACAAATCGACCGCTGGGTATTTTAATGCCAATGCATTAAGCAATCGCAGCGCTCGATTGATTGGAGCGTAAGCTGCTGCAGTTATTCTGGTGGTCTGGAGCGCGAATAGTTTGTGACATCGCGCCCGATTGTAATTATCTGGTACATACAGGGATAGTATTCAAACACCGCCGGTTCATGCTTGTATCCCCTAAGCAGACTGAATATATACTCCATCATTGAGATCGTACGTCTCAATTCCAGAGTATTGTATCCAGTCATACTTAATATAAATTCACTGGGGTATATGGTTGGATAACCTACGTGATACCCATACTGTTTATTGTATAACCATCTGATAAATTTTATTTCTAATTTTTCTATCAAAAGAGTATACTTAGCTTCATATGGGTTCCATATGACTGCATAACATTCTAGCTTACTGCGCACATATGCAGTACATAAAACTGTTATTGCTGTAATACAGTGTAGGTGTCGTAACACAAATCCTAACAGTCTATAGGCATCTTTACATATTTTCTCAATATGATCATTAAATGATAAATTTGCATTCATTGTGACACCCAAATCTTTTATTGAGAACGTTCGCAGAAAGCACTCTTGTCCCGTAAAATAGTTAGCTAGGAGAAGGTTCTGTGTCCAAGAGTATGTCATAGCAAAACATTTAATAGATTCAGGCATTATTTTGCGAAAGTCAAATTTACATGCAATTTGATCAAACCTGCTTTGTGTGCTTCCGCCTATCTATCGTATCTTAACGTATCGTAATTAACGTCTACAATCGTATCTTACCATTAACGTCTACAACGCCTGATGATGCCTCATGGAGAGGCGAAACACGTGTCGCAGCGACGACCAGGCCAGTCGTGGCAGCGACGGTGGTGGTGGGGGCATGCGGATTCTGTTCCAGATGGCGGACGACCGCAGCAGCCGAGGCAGAGACTACCGGAGCAGCCATGGCAGCATCGGCATGTAGCACGTACTAACAGTAGTGGGTGGGTGCCGGCCAGCGCTAGGCCGCAAGAACTAATTGGTGGCGGAAGCACACAAAGCAGGTTTGATCAAATTGCAAGCAAAACATCACACTATGCCGTGGTGACTATCTCCTCATTTTCAAACCTTGACTAACTCCAGAATGGGTGTTCTAAAGACCCGAATCGTTTCCACAATGTTCTACATATCGCTTTCGGTTACATAGGTACGAAGAAAAAAAAATGCAATAGTGCAGGAGTGAAACCAACAGCCGCATTTTTTTTAATAATACGTCATTATTGACTAAATCAAATGCCCTCCGCATATCTAGGTACACCGTGTCGATTTGCGAACCTCCGTCCACTGCACCATTGACTTATATCCAAAAAGACAAAAGATTACTTGCAGTAGAACGGCCGGCAGTAGACTGCTTTCAATTTGACAGTCAATTTTACTATAAAGTACTGATTCAAACAGCTTGCGGAAGACAGACAATACTGCTATAGGTCTGTGATCCTTGATCTCAGAACTCGACCTATGCTTTGGTACGGGTACAACACGCGCAATCTTGCATTGGTTTGGGTAGTAGTTATGTTTTAGACACAACTTAAACACATACAGCAAAGGATCCCTAAATACCGACCTACAGTCTTTGATGTATGGCGGAACACCGTCAGGCCCAGCAAGTAATTTTGGCTTTAACCACCAAGTGCGAGTTCAACATCAGCCAGGAGTATATGTGAGATATGCACAAAATTACTGTCCTTACTGGCCGATTCCATTGCCTCTCTTACGTCTAATTTTAGGGGGTCATTAGAATATACCGCCCGAAAGTAGTCCGCAAAACACTGTACTGAGTCCTTTATAGGTATCAACTGACCATTATTAAAATATTGCTTAAAAGTGGGTTTACCCTTTTTTTGAGAACGTATATAACGCCTAAATGAAGTTGAGTTATTTATTATATCAAGTCCCACTTACGCTCATTAAAATCCTTTTTAAAGCAAAATTTATCTAACGTCCTATAATGTGAAAAAATACTCGATCGCTTGGAAATTTTACAGATCATTAGGGGGTCATGTGCCAGAAGCGTGCTCGTTCGCGACCCCTGCCAATCGATTAGATTGCAATTCTGGCCCGAAAACGCACCGATGTGCGGATTAGGGTGTCCCCCCGGAGGCGACGCGCACCGATCCGCCCCCGTCGGTGCGAACATAGGTGCACGCGGCGGTGGGGGCCGCCACCCACCACGCAGCGCCAATTCCGGCGGGTCGAAGAGAGTCGAGTGCTGCATAGGCACGTGGAATGTGAGAGGTGGACTGAGTGATAAGATAAATGAGCTGATGGACCTAATGAATGAGAGACGCTTAGATGCTTTGTGTGTGACAGAGACTAAGCGCAAGGGGAGCGACATCGATGATCTGCCCGATGGGATGATGGCCCTATGGTCTGGTGTAGATCGGGACGATCATGCCAGTGCTGGTGCCAGTGGTGTCATACTCTCCTCTCGCTTAGCCCCTGGTGTGAAAGATTACTGTTTGGTAGGGCCTAGACTTCTCTGGGTACGTATAAAACTGGGCATCACGCGAGTATTTCTAGTTGCAGCATACGCTCCCGTAAGCTCAGCGTGTGCCCAAGAACTAGAGAAGTTTTGGGAGTGTGTGAAGGATGTTCTGGATTTAGCTGAAGGGAATGAAAGAGTGATTATGTGTGGAGATTTGTATGGATGGTTTGGGACCAAACGAGACGGCTATGAAGCTGCTCTTGGTCCCTATGAAGATAAGAGAGTGAACGAAGCAGGTAAGTCGATTCTAGATTTATGTATGGAACGAAACCTCCTCGTGTCGAATACTTTATTTCGTCACAAGGATATTCACACGTATACATGGAGACGGAATGACCAAAAAAGTGTGATTGATTTGATTATAATTGATAGACGTCTCCGAAATACTATAATGGATACAAGAGCCTTTAGAGGTCACACTCTTGAAACGGACCACTACCTGGTGGTAAGCCGGTTTGTGGGACTTTTCAAGAAGTGGAGGCATTGGCGAGTACCTTTGTGCCTTTCGAAGATCATAAAAGGATAAGGAGTGAAAAATTGCAAAATGAAAGTGAAAGGAGAATGTATGTACATCTGGTAAGCGAAAGACTTGCAAATGCAAGTCTTTCCGACACAGATGTGGATGATTGCTGGAAAGTTCTGAAAGAAAGTATGGTGGATAGTGCAAAAGAAGCATGTGGATGCGCAAAGAGGCATAACACATTGAAAGGGGATGCCTGGTGGGATAGGAGGTTGAATCCTCCGTAGCAAGAAAGAGGAAAGCGTGGCTGGATTATGTATCATCTTTGCCCTTAAATGAAAGTATGAGTGAGAAGAAGAAAGAAATGTACCGTCAATGCAAGAATGAAACCAAGGCTTTAGTGAAAGAGAAGCGTGAAAGACAAGTTATGAATGAAGAAGAGAGGCTGACGAGAAACTTCGAGGCCAAACTCTTTTGGAGAGAGGTAAAGAAGTCTCGGGGTAGTTCGTCGGCATCCAGTATGAACAAGATTAAGTCTAAAGCTAAATCATTCTTGCAAACACTCAGGAAGTGTTAGAACGGAGGAGTGAATATTTTGAAGAAATATACGAATATGCCTCGGACGCTGACAATGAGAGTGAGTCTGATGCTTACCCCACGTTGACGGCGTCCGATGAAGGTATTACTATGGATGAGATAGAATGGTCGATACGAAGTTTGAAAAATAGAAAGTCTGCGGGAATTGATATGATCACAGCTGAGATGATCAAACTAGGTGGCACTGACGTCCGGGACGCCTTCTGGTACTTATGCAACCTATGCTGGAGAACTGGAAGGGTCCCAATGGACTGGGGACGCGCAGTCATCGTACCCTTGTATAAAGGCAAGGGATCACGCATGGACTGCGCCAACTATAGGGCCATCAGTTTGAGCTGTCAGCTTAGCAGCAAAAGTATATGGAAAGATAATTGAAAGGAGAATGAGGGTGAAATCTGACGAAATGCTGTGGGAGGCACAAGGAGAATTCCGAAATGGAAGGGGATGTACGGATCAAGTTTTCTCGCTCCGCAATATCGTAGAGAAGCATCTGGCCACAGACCAGAAGGTTTTCTGCGGTTTTGTGGATCTTGAGAAGGCATTTGATAGGGTTGTGCGAAAGGAACTGTGGTGCATATTGCCGAGATATGGGATTGACGGTTCACTGCTGCGTGCTGTGCAGTGCACCTACAAGGATTGCTCAGCATGTGTGCGAATAGATGGCAATATGTCACTCTGGTTTGATGTCAAAATTGGTGTCAAACAGGGTTGCATGTTGTCTGCTAGGCTGTTTATTCTGTATCTCGATAGTTGTCTACAGAGAATAAGATCGACGAATGTGGGTATTACGCATGGGTGAACTAGTGATGAACTGTCTGCTGTATGCAGACGATGCCGTCCTGTTAGCAAAAACACCATCTGAGCTTCAAACACTAGTCACAATGATGAAAGACGAATGTATGAAGGAAAGCTTACTATTGAATGCGAAGAAAACAAAGATTATGGTATTGAAAGAGAAGAAACCAGAACCAATGTAAGGATTACGGTAGATGATGAAGTGTTGGAACAAGTGGATGAGTTTGTATATCTTGGATGCGCTTTCAGCAGGGATGGAAGGTTCACCGCAGATGTGGAAAGGCGAGTGAGTGCTGGGAATAGTGTGAATGGAGCGTTGGGAAAATTTCTTGGCAGTAAACACCTGAGCCAGAAGGCGCAGCTGGCTATACACAATGCAGTGCTGGTCCCAACGCTTACTTATGGAAGCGAGAGCTGGGTATGGCAGAGAGAATATGAAAGTAGGATCAACGCGGTTGAAATGCGAGCGTTGCGCAAAATCTGTGGTGTAACGCTTGCAGACCGTATCCGCAATGATGAGGTTAGCAGCAGAGTTGGTCTAAAAGAGAGCGTCGGTGTTAAAATAAGAAGAGGCATGCTCCGTTGGTTCGGACATGTAGAAAGAATGCAGGATGAAAGAATGACGAAGCAGATATACAATGCAAAAGTGGAAGGATGTAGGAGCCGAGGAAGGCCAAGACCAAATTGGTCGTGTTCTATCAGAAGGTGATGTCAGGAGCCCTAGAAACCGGCGAGCGTGCATGAGAAAAGCAATGAATGTGAAAGAAGCGAGTGAGGTATGTAAGGATCGAGTCGCGTGGCGCTCGGTTCTCTCTGCCTACCCCGTAAGGGATTTGGCGTGAAGTTATAGTAGTGGATATGGCCAATCAAACGAAACGAAAACGACCGAAGCCTATTTTCAGGAACACTGTTCCCTTATGAAATCTATATGTTTATCTGTGGGTTGTCTGTGTATTTGTCTGTCGCTTTTTCGAATATTCGAATTTTGACTTCAGATTCGGATTCAGCATAAAAAAGTAGAATAGGAATGTTCAGGAACACCGTTACTATCTCTGAAGGTCAAAATGGCCGACAAATTAAAAAAATAATAATAATAATTGTTAACACCACGGGTACCCGAGTGCTCCACAGAGTCGATCAGGGCCTTCGTCTCCGGCGTGTCTTCGTCGGTGGGAGTGGAAAGTCAAGAAGGCCCGCAGGACTCTCAGCTCTGGCTTGCCTTCATTGGCCGTCCAGAGAGGAGTCGATAGAGCATATTGCTTTATCAGGTGATATGCTCCAGGGGTGGAAGTGTTAAAGGGCATAACGCCGCGAGTAACTACGGAGAAAGCGCAGCACACCTCTCAACACCCCTGAGTCACTCACACCGGTGTTGCCCCCGGCCGAATTTCTCTGGCATTTCGGGGGTCCATCCAGTGAGTGGCAAGCCACCGCCTGCCGGAAGTAACATCAGATATGATAGTTGTGGCAGGCGTCCGTCCCTCTTCTGTAATAGCCCAGTACTAATAATCCCTCCAGATATCATTTTAATAGCCCAATATTTTCCAACACATTTGCAATAGTCCCAATGTCTGCCGTGACCTGGTTCATGGGTATATTGTCACATTGATATCCCCTGGAGAAGGTCACGGCAGCTATACAACATTACATCAAACTTCTCAAAGGGGCCTCTACGCGTTGGTTCCAATCCCCGCGCACGCCTATAAAATGACCGGGATATACCCGTGATATAGGATCTATAAGAATAATTGTTATATAATTGACGAGCCAGGTGTTCCTCTGGCAATGCAAACTTGCGCATTCTCAACTGGTTTAAATTCCGATATTACCAAAACTAATTTGCTAAAAAACCAGAAATCCAGAAATAATAACAGATAAAATTAACCAAGACAACAAAGCCAAATCACAAAACTAATCAAAACCATAAAAACAAAAATAGCAAAACAAATCAGAAAACCGAAATGAAAAGAAAATTTGTGAACGTATGGACATCAATCAAACCGACAAAGTGTATAGGTATCTTATTTACTGTAGAAAGAGACGCGGTGATGATGTATTTTTGGCACCAACATAGCGCGTTTTAGAAATGACATAGCGCCATCTAGTGCCTTAACTTAGAAACTTACTCCACTGACTCAGCAACCCAAAATAAAGTTCCTTGGGAACAAGATGTTTTCCCGGGATAAAAATTAGCCTATGTCACTCTCCAGTAACTATTGCCGTAAAAAAATGATGTCATGCAATTTGATCTAACCTGCTTTGTGTGCTTCTGCCACTTGTCTTGTAGCATGTTATTCTTACGATTAATGTCTACAACGCCTGATGATGCCTCGTGGAGAGGCGAAACACGTGTCGCAGCGACGACCAGGCCAGTCGTGGCAGCGACGGTGGTGAGGGCATGCGGTTTATGTTCCAGATGGCGGACGACCGCAGCAGCCGAGGCAGAGACTATCGGAGCAGCCATGGCAGCGTCGGCATGTTGCGTCTACTAACGGTAGTGGGTGGGTGCCGGCCGGTGCTAGGCCGCATGAACTAATTGATGGCGGAAGCACATAAAGCATGTTAGATCAAATTGGATGTAAAGACTTTCGCAAAATAACGCCTGAATCTATTAAAAATCATGTCAATCCATTGGTTCCTTTCGACGTGAAATAAGGACAAGTAAACACACTTCCACATTTATAATAATATATAATAATAAATATAAATATATGCATAGATATAAAAGAAAAAATATAATAATAAATGTAATAGTAAATATAAATATATGTATAGATCATATGCTTTGCTTGAGTAAAGTTACCTACATAAGGTTAGAAAGCGAACACATTTAAGTATATGTTATACAGATTGTCCATTTTAGATCAAGAGTTCTGATAGGTTGAAGGGCTTGTTAGATTATCGGACTAATAATTACATGCCGAACCTATTAATACGTACTTTTGATTCTTTCATAATACTTACCGCAAAACGTTTGAAAAAGGTATACAGCAATATACACCAGCCAATTTTTAGTAGGGTCAAATGGATAGGCACAAGCTAAAGGAAGTTGAAATTCGGCGTCCTGCTTCAAAATGAATTTGCTGAATAGACCTTGTAATAACGGAATGGTCAAATACATAAAAGTAGTTACTATCGAAGATATTTTTACCGCTGCAACATAGAATTAAACAAAAAGGCAACATTAGTAATCTACAAAGACTCTAATTCGCGGTAGAGCGTTGAGTATTTTCTATTTTCTAGTTACTGAAGTTATGATAGTTTGTACCCATTCCTCCTCGCTGTCCTATTTTTAGGACACCATATTTAATTTTGGTTTTCATAAGTGAATATATTTTTGGTGATCGGTACCAGAAGCTTCGTTTCGTTATTCTGTTAAGCGATCTGATAGCAGCGACGTTACGTGACGACGGTAGCGGCACCGAAGATTTGCCCCGTGGCATGATGGCCCTGTGGTTCGGTATGAACCAGGACGATCATGCCAGCGCTGGGATAGGTATTGTGCGTAGGTTAGGCTGAGGATTACGCGAGTGTTTTTAGCTGCAGCATATGCTCCTGTGAGCTCTGCTGATCCACAGGAGCTCGAGAAATTGTGGTAAGAGAGAGAGTTGGTCTGAAAGAGAGTGTCGGTGTTAAGATAAGAAAAGGCATGCTCTGTTGGTTCGGACATGTAGAAAGAATGCAGGATGAAAGAATGATGAAACAGATATACAATGCGAAAGTGGAAAGATGTAGGAGCCGATAAAGGCCAAGACTTGCCTACTATGATCAAATTGGTCGTGTTTTATCAAAAGGTGATGTCCGGAGCCTCAGGAACCGGCGATCATGCATGAAAAGAGCTATGAATGTTAGAGAAGCGAGTGAAGTGTGTAAAGACCGCGTCATATGGGGTTTGGTTCTCTCTGTCTACCCCGCAAGGGACCTGGCGTGAAGATATACATACATGCATACGTAATATATATTTTTTATTGTTTCTAATAAAATGTTTAGTTACACACTATTTTTCTACCATAATCATTTTTTTCGCCAGTAAAACATATTTACGTCATTTTAATATATTTTTCTTAAAATAATCACTATTATTGCATTACAAAGATCATTATATTTTATTTACTTCAAAGTGCATTAAAACAATTTTTATTATGATAAATAAAAAGGAGAACAAATATCTATCGGAAATAAGTTATGTACCTTCAAATAGGCCGTACTATAAATATGATACTAGTAATACGTATATGCTATTTGACGAGATGGCGTGTTCGATCCTGTGCATAGAGCAAGTTCGAATCTGTCAATTATTTCTTCTGGTCTTGTCTTTATTATTATTATATTCAAAGTCAAAGTCAAAATCTTTTTATTCCGTAAAAATGGCTACATTTGTTTGGAATCGTCACAATTTTTTTCCCTACCGTGCAGTTTATGACTAGGTGAGCACTGATAAAAATACTGCCAAAAAACTCAGGCATCCCTCTTTTGGTATCCAAACAAATTTACATATTTTATTAATTACATTATAATTGGATCGACTCACTCCCAGGCATTTTTATCATTAATATAGTCAGATACTTTATAATATGCCCTGCTACACAATTAGGCTTTAATAGTAGTTTTAAATTTGTTTATTGACAATTCTCTTATATTGCAGGGAAGTTTGTTATAGAACCGTATACATTGCCCCATAAAAGAATTACTTATTTTGTGGAGACGGCTTGCATGTAACACAAGATTATGCTTATATCTAGTACGAGTATTTATGCTATGAGTATCACTCTTTTTCCAAAATGAGTCTATGTTTTTATGGACATACAAAAGATTTTCATAGATATATTGCGATGCGACTGTTAAAATACTTATTTCTTTGAATTTTTCTCTAAGGCTCTCCTGTGGACCAAGTTTGTAGATAGCTCTTATGGCTCTCTTTTGCAATAAAAAGATGGTGTTAATGTCCGCGGAGTTACCCCAAAGAAGAATTCCATATGACATAATACTATGAAAGTAGCTGAAATACACTATTCTAGCCGTATCAATATCAGTGAGCCGTCTAATAGTTTTCACTGCATAGGCTGCAGAACTAAGTTTTCCTGATAATTTTTCAATTTGTGGGCCCCATTGTAGTCTGGAGTCAATTGTTATACCCAAGAACACAGTTGTCTCCACAGGGGCTAAATTAGTTCCATTAACATGTACATTGGTAGCCACCTGTCTTACATTAGGTGTTGAGAACTTAATTATTTTAGTCTTTTTATCATTTAAAAGCAGATTTTTAACACTAAACGAATGAATAACTTTAGAGAGAGCATCGTTAACTTCGTCATAATTATCTAACCGTCTATTAATTTTGAATGTCAAAGAGGTATCATCCGCAAACAATACAATCTCATGTTTATTCCTTACATAATAATGTAAGTCATTTATATATACTAAAAATAAGAATAGATCTAGAATTGACCCCTGTGGGACTCCCATAACTACAGGGGACCCCGAAGATCTTTTACCATTAACATCGACCTTCTGTATCCTATTGCCCAGATAAGAAGACAGAAGTTCGAGAGCCTTGTTCCTGATACCGTAGTGGTGTAATAAGTGTGGTGTAAGCTTTAGACAGATCACAGAAAATTCCCAAGGCATCTTGCGAACCCTCCCATGCCGCGAATATACTTTTAAGCAAATGAATCCCTGCGTCTATAGTTGAACAACCTCTCGTAAATCCGAACTGTTTCCTATGAAGCAAATTATGTATATTGAAATGTCTGAGCAACTGGCTAAGCATTCGTTTTTCAAAAATTTTACTGAGAATGGGCAGTATGGAAACAGATGCCACACAACAATAGAAAATTGTAGCTAAATGTGGAGCGATTGAAATAATAATAGAAGAAATGGTTTTGACAGATAGATTATTAGTATATTAGTCGATAAGTTTACGTCGGACACAGGATATCTCGTGACATGACTGTGATTTACATTTCAAAATAAATAAAAACTTGTGAATTTTTAAATTGCCAAGGGATGAAAAAATTAATTTGATTCAGTTTTATGTCAAACGGTAGAAAATGTTGGCGGTTGCGTCGAGCCGCCAGAGTAGTGGACTGTATATGTGGGGTGTTCGTTCGATGTTTCCAAATAAACACGGCGAGGTTTCTTTCTTGAAACTGGACTGGCTGAGGTGAGGAGAGAGGTGTTTCTTGTTCTTCTGAGACGTCCGCTTGTGTTGCTCTCGATCGGTAGAATGACAAATCTGAGGCGGGGCACCGGTATTTCTATTCGCGCGTCGGCGCGCCGCCAGGTACTCGGCTAGTCATACAACGGCTAGTCATTTGCTTAAAAGTATATTCGCGGCATGGGAGGGTTCGCAAGATGCCTTGGGAATTTTCTGTGATCTGTCTAAAGCGTTTGACTGCGTGCACCATGACACTCTTGTCAGAAAATTACACCACTACGGTATCAGGAACAAGGCTCTCGAACTTCTGTCTGCTTATCTGGGCAATAGGATACAGAAGGTCGATGTTAATGGTAAAAGATCTTCGGGGTCCCCTGTAGTTATGGGAGTCCCACAGGGGTCAATTCTAGGTCCATTCTTATTTTTAGTTTATATAAATGACTTACCTTATTATGTAAGGGATAAACATGAGATTGTATTGTTTGCGGATGATACCTCTTTGACATTCAAAATTAATAGACAGTTAGGTAATTATGATGAAGTTAACGATGCTCTCTCTAAAGTTATTCATTGGTTTAGTGTTAATAATCTGGTTTTAAATGATAAAAAGACTAAAGTAATTAAGTTCTCAACACCTAATGTAAGACAGGTGGCTACCAATGTACATGTTAATGGAACTAATTTAGCCCCTGTGGAGACAACTATGTTCTTGGGTATAACAATTGACTCCAGACTACAATGGGGCCCACAAATTGAAAAATTATCAGGAAAACTAAGTTCTGCAGCCTATGCAGTGAAAACTATTAGACGGCTCACTGATATTGATACGGCTAGAATAGTTTATTTCAACTACTTTCATAGTATTATGGCATATGGAATTCTTCTTTGGGGTAACTCCGCGGACATTAACACCATCTTTTTATTGCAAAAGAGAGCCATAAGAGCTATCTACAAACTTGGTCCCCGGGAGAGCCTTAGAGAAAAATTCAAAGAAATAAATATTTTAACAGTCGCATCGCAATATATCTATGAAAATCTTTTATATGTCCATAAAAACATAGACTCATTTTGTAAAAAGAGTGATACTCATAGCATAAATACTAGATATAAGCATAATCTTGTGTTACATGCAAGCCGTCTCCACAAAATAAGTAATTCTTTTATGGGGCAATGTATACGGTTCTATAACAAACTTCCCAGCAATATAAGAGAATTGTCAATAAACAAATTTAAAACTACTATTAAAGCCAAATTGTGTAGCAGGGCATATTATAAAGTATCTGACTATATTAATGATAAAAATGCCTGGGAGTGAGTCGATCCAATTATAATGTAATTAATAAAATATGTAAATTTGTTTGGACACCAAAAGAGGGATGCCTGAGTTTTTTGGCAGTATTTTTATCAGTGCTCACCTAGTCATAAACTGCACGGTAGGGAAAAAAATTGTGACGATTCCAAACAAATGTAGCCATTTTTACGGAATAAAAAGATTTTGACTTTGACTTTGACAACGCGCGTATAGATTCACGGCGTTATTCCTCCCGCCTCGGCCTCTCTCCATACCTCACCCCTTCGATATCTCGTTTATTTATTAATACAAATAAAAACACTTATTCGATACAATAACTATACGTTTATATTTCCTTATTCTAGCATCTACAATTATACGTATTCCATTTACTTTATTTATTTTACTTTATTTATATGCGTTTTCAATATAGTCTATAAATGTTTTCCGTTGCGGACAAGTACAATTATTCTACATATTCATATTTACTTATGCTAATTATTGATACGGTGGCTATACATTTACATATACACGTGGTCAATTTGTCTTCACTCGCAACACGTGGTCAATTTGTATCACTCATAACACGTGGTCGATTTGTGTACGAGTATTTTCGTCGTGAACAGAAAATATACCTTAGTATTTCTTATTAAGTACGTGTGTTTATATCAATTTTTTATTTTTTTGTACATCATGGATCCAGTGAAAAAATACTCGTAATAGGCTTTGAAGGTGTAAATCGCAGACTAACTTCAGGACTTGAAAGAGTCTAATGATGAGGTTTCGATGATGTTGAAGTTGTTGTATTGCCTCCAGACGAAGTAGATGAAATGACTGACATTGAAGAGGGTCCTGACGATGACATGGGAGTTTATCCGGTATCAAGTAGAATTTTTATATACGATTGACAATGTGGAGGAAGATGCTCCAAATCAACTCGCATCTTGGAAAAGCAAGACAATCGCTTGTTAAGTATAACCTAGATTATTCTGAAATTAAATTAGAGTCTAATAATGCTAAACAATATTGAATGAATATGGAGTTGGAAGGTAAATCAGCGGTAGAAATATTTGAAAAGTTGTTATGAGACGAAATTCTACAATTACTGTAGAACTAGCTGAAGCCCGCGGCTTCGCACGCATGAGATTTGTAGTTCAGATCGCGTTTTTTGTAGTTCGTCAGTTTTTTAGTAGCCTTTATTTCTCTGTAGACCTGAAATTCTTTCTGTTTAAAAAGAAAACAAAGTTCAGGGTCGTAGATGTAACCATAGAGCGATTAAATTTTTATACAGCGCCATCTATTGACCTTTACGAGAGGGAACGTATTTATTTTATTTTTATTACATAAATTACATAAAAGATGCGTAGTTATTTTATGTCACAAGAAATACGTATTCTATGAAAATAATAAAAATAAAAATGCAAAGTCCCCCGAAGGGGAAGATATTTCCCCCTAATTTTAACAGTTTTTCATTTTTTACGAGGAACCCTAAATATTTACGGGATAAAAAGTCCCTTATATTCTGCTCTAAACAGTTCTCTACCTACTAGTGAAAATTCCGTCAAAATCGGTTCAGCCATTTCGAAGATTAGCCCGGACAAACAAACAGACAGACAGACAGACAAAAAAGTTAAAAATGCGTATTTAGGCTTTGGTAACGTGAAAATAATAATATGAGCTTAAGATAAAAGCTTTATTTTGAAATCACAGACAGACACTTCAATTTTATTTATATATATAGATTATTTTATATATATAGGTATAGATTACTCCAGGGTCTTCCGAAGTTCTCACTAAATCTGTAAGGTTTGATAATTTGGGTCACTATACGGTAAAGATGAATAAACAATGACGTTACCAAAGGCAAGGTTCTAAAAAAACTTTTAACTTTTTGTTACAAATGTGAAAAAACTCTATGCAGTCACTGTTTTATACTTTGTCATACAAAATAAGGTTAAATGGTTTCTAACTAAAAATGTTTATATTGACAGTTTTAAAACAAATCGTTTTTTCTTAGAAACGAAGTAATTTTATAATTTCTGACCCCATATCCACATTGTCATATTTATAGGACATACTGATGCAGCAACTAGGAATATATTTTATTTTTTATTATTTTACATCACTATTTCTTTATATTATTATGACCTCAATTTAAAGATTTCAACAAAAAGTTCCGTATTTTCTATGCTTGGGAAGTAATGGGTCAATCACATCTTAAAAGGCATAGCCCAGAATCACTACGTAATCGTAGCCTTTGTCGAAACCAACTTATTTATGCCTTTTTTTATCGAGATTCCGGAAAAGTGTAAGATACATGGTTTAACTACATACCACAATTTCCTGAACACGTGCATGAGTTTGCGTACTCTGCCAGTTATGATTTTGTTATGACCTTGGAAGGTTAAGATACTTTATGTATGTATATCTTCACGCCAAGTCCCTTGCAGGGTAGGCAGAGAAAACCGAGCGCCATAGGACGCGGTCCTTACATACTTCACTCGCTTCTGTGACATTCATAGTTCTTTTCATGCATGCTCGCCGATTTCTAGGACTCCTGACATCACCTTCTGATAAAACACGACCAATTTGGTCATGATGGGTTAGTTAGGTCTTCCTCGGCTCCTACATCCTTCCACTTTTTCATTGTATATTTGTTTCGTCATTCTTTCGTCCCGCATTCTTTCTACATGTCCGAACCAACGGAGGGCATGCTCCGTTGGTTCGGACATGTAGAAAGAATGCGGAATTCTTATATTAATACCGACACTCTCTTTCAGACCAACTCTTTCTCTCACGTCTTCATTACGAACGCGGTCAGCAAGCGTTATGCCACAAATTTTGCGCAATGTTCTCATCTCGACCGCATTTATTATACTTTCATGCTCTCTCTGCCATACCCAGCCCTCACTTCCATAAGTTAGTGTTGGGATTAACACCGCGTTGTGTACAGCGAGCTGTGCCTTCGGGCTTACATATCGGTTGCCTAGAAGTTTACCCAACGCTCCATTGACCCTATTCCCGGCAATCACTCGTCTCTCCACATCAGCGGTGTAACTTCCATTACTGCTAAAAGCACTTCCAAGATATACAATATATACTTTATGTAGTCAACTGTTCGTAGTAGTCGGGTAGAACGTGATCAGAAGCGGTAGATGCATGTGAGTGGGCAATGATCATGAAAGGAATGGAGTATTCGGGAAGAGTGTATACAGATAAGGTGAGATAACATGTTTTTTTTAACATTTAGCGATATTAAATTGCGGCGAAGCCAGACAAATACACTGTCAAATATAGATTGAGCGTTATTGAAGACTTTCGTCTAGGATTCAATCAACAGTATCATCAGCGTAACATATAATTTTAAAGTTAGGGATCCTGAGGAATGATAGGACATATATATAAAGAGGGTAGAACCGAGAATGCTTCCCTTTAGGAGGTAAGAGTTAATTATATGGGCGATAAAGCGTAAACATAAGAAAGTGTATTTATCACTTACAGTTTCTATCATTGTTCATTTACAAAATTTAAATAAGAGTCGTAATTGTATAAATATTGGATTTAAAATCAATATACGTTTTATATATTCATTAGAATGTTTGTCATATCGTTATATGTTTGTAACAGAAGCTAATTGGGTTTTAACTTTACATTGCTTTTACATAAGTTAATTTATTGAAAGTTGTTGTGTCGATTCTTGTAGATGTAAATTAAAGTTATATCTCACCATTGCATAAACGGTCTAGCTGCCGTAGTTCCACATTCCTTATTTTGATTTGCTTCTCAGTTAGACTATTTGTTCTCCATAATATGCTCATTTGGTCGATTACGTTTTCAATCACTTTCTTATTTGATAAAATTATAATAATCCTCAACATTGCTGAAAAAGTATGCTTATTTAATTATTCTGCTTAAAGAGCACAGCTACCAATCGGTGCATAGTATTATTTAATTACTATAATTATGTTGGTAATTTGTGAAAAATTTCCATTTTTTTTAGAAAGTTTACTTGCTGTATAAATTTTTCATATTCATATATATAAAGAGATAGGATAAGATAAAAAAGATACAAAATCTTTTTTTACCATTGGGCCTTCGCGGGCACTTAGACACGTCTTATATTTTTTGAAATATAATCTTATTGTATAAAATTATAATAATTCTCAACATTTCTAAATAAAGGAAGCTTATTAAATTATTATGCTTAAAGGCCACAGTTACCAATCGGTGCATAGTATTATTTAATTCCTATATGTTGGTAACTTGTGAAATAATTTCCATTTTTTTTAGAAAGTTTACTTGCTGTATAAATTTTTCATATTCATATATATAAAGAGATAGGATAAGATAAAAAAGATAAAAAATCTTTTTTTGCCATTGGGCCTTCGCGGGCACTTAGACACGTCTTATATTTTTTGAAATATAATCTTATTGTATCCTATTCAATTCTCTTATTTTACTTTTTCCTTTTTTAATTATATTAGCATTTCGAAAATTACCATTGGCGAAGAAGAAATGCCAAATGAAGGACAGAACTGTCTCAGGCAACTTATTATAAAATCGAATACAATTTACAAGAAGAGATCTACCAGTCCTAGCATGCCGTTTACCGGCACGCACAATTTCTAAGTTTTTACTTAATTTCTAAGTTTTTCGCTGAAGTTTGAAACGACTATATATTTTTACGGAGATACATTATGTTTCCATTAATATATTAAGAAGTAACAGTGAGGATATTTAGTCCTGTGAACAGTTCCCTGAGGGATTATCTGGAGCCCATGTTATAAATAGAGAGAATGGCCCTTTTTTGTAAGATAAAAAATGTCTTAATGTCAGCAGCCCTTCCCCACAACTGTATACCATACGACATAATGCTGTGAAAGTAGCTGAAATAGACTAAGCGCGCAGTAGCCACATCCGTCAATTGCCTGATTCTCCTAACTGCATATGCAGCAGAGTTGAGCTTACCTGCAAATTTATTTATATGGGGGCCCCATTGTCATTTGGAGTCTACTGTAATTCTAAGAAACATAGTGTTATTAACAAATTCTAATTTATTATTCCAAATGAGAACTTCTATCTTCTATCGTATAGGCAAAAGTTACATTTGGAAGACTAAATTTGATGCATTTAGTTTTAGCTGAGTTTAGCAAAATTATTGTGAACCAGTTTAAAATAACAGTATGTTTCACACCGGCGGGCCACATTAAAAATTAGATAGGTATCATCGGCAAATAGTACTATAGTATATCCGCCATTTTCTGCACCATGTAGGGCAGATAATTCGCATATACTAAAAATAGAAATGGGCCGGGAAGCCTTCACGAGATTCAACACTTGCATCTTCGCGTTGGGAGGATAGTTTCAGGCTGGGTGCCGCACAACGTCACTGTTGCTCAGAAGTAGGCCCGGGTGTAATGGTGCCGTAATAACATAAACAAATTGGAATGAAATTTGATGAGTCTTGGATTTCATTCACCTCCCGCCTCTCCGCGAGTCGGGTGCGCTTATTTTCTCCGTGTATTTGTTTGCTTGTTAAATATTTTACTTCATTGTTATTGTACAGTGTGTGTGATATTCCGTTTGTCTCGTAGTGGACACTATGGAATTCAATAAGAACTCAAAATTACTGTAAACTGGTTAAAAATTATTTATTAGCCAAAATTATGTGCACAGAAACAATGTGTGAATGCAGAACAACCGAGTAGATTTTTTATCACATGCGTATCGTACTTGAAGTTCGGATATATATTCCTTTTGCCATCTGCGCCAAAAGTACTGTCGAGTCGAGCATAGCAATTTAGACGACCTTCCGGCCGATTTTCGAGTGACGGTGATGGCAGCCCATTCAGTGGTCTCCCTATCAGACAGTGCTCTAGGGATAGATGGAGGAAATCGTCGGCCGAAGAGGATAAATGACAAAGGGGGCGGCTGTTAAGTATGCCTTCCACTTGTGCAAAAAGAGTTGTAATTTCCTCGAATGTTAAGTGGGAATTACCCATTACGCGTTTGATATGATACTTCGCGGTCTTAACTCCGGCCTCCCATATGTAACCAAAATGAGGAGCGTAAGAGGGGATGAAATTAAATTTAATGCCTTCCTGAGCTCCAAACCCAGCTATGACATTGTTTTGTTCCTTTATGAAAACACCTATTTCCTTAGCTGCTCCTACAAAGTTACGACCATTGTCGGAAATTATTTTTAATGGCTTTCTACGACGAGATATAAATCCACGCATAGTCATAATAAACGCATCTGACGATAGATCACTAACAGCCTCTAAGTGTATGAATTTGTAACGTAAGCAAATAAATAAGCAGAGATAGGATTTAGTTACTTTAGCGCCGCGACCCTTATGATTTAAAATATAAAAGGGACCAGCCATGTCAATTCCAACTGATCTGAAAGGAAAGGCAGTAGATATGCGTTGCGAAGGTAAGTCTCCCATTTTTAGGTATATGATCTTCCCTCGCACGCGTCGACATCGTACGCAGTTGTGAACTGTATTTCTGGCAACCACTCTCTCTCACCCTTGATTGACCAGATTCTTGGTCTGACTGTCGCTAAAAGCAGCTGAGGGCCCGCGTGCATATTACGAATATGTTCCATTTTGAATATCTACTTACATAATTGATGCGACGAAGTCAACAGAATTGGGTGTTTCTGGTCATAGGGATAGCTAGACCCATCAATTCGACCACCCACATGAATCAAATTGTCCTAATCGATGAAAGGTGACAGTGATAAAATTTTGGATTTCACCCTCAACGTTTTGTATTCAGTGGGAAGAGATAACGCATAATAATTTAAAAGATGAATTTAATTCGTCAACAGTTAAATCACCAGACAGTCTATTCTGTCGATTTTTTAAATTATTAATTTATTAATATATTCTTACATAAGTTATTATTCTTTGTAGTCTATTTAAATTTGAAAAACATTCGAATTCAATAAAAGATTTACAAATGATTACGGTAGCAACTATTTTCTTAGTTTCAGGTAACTCATTAGAATTATTGCATTTTAGAACAGGCCACTCATCCTCATCGTTCAATAGAAATGTCGGTCCAAGCCACCATAGAGATGAATTCTGTAGCTGACTGGCACTTACACCACGTGATATTAAATCAGCAGGATTTTCTGCAGTGGGAAAATAACGCCACGAAGATGGTTGGCTGATTTCCTGCACTTCAGTGACTCTGTTTGCAACAAAATTTTTAAGTTTGGATGGATCACCTCTTAGCCAACCTAATACAATACTAGAGTCACACCAATAAATGATGCGATCAGCCGTGTAACGGATGGAATCTGTAACAGTTTTGCACAATCGAGCAGCAAGCAGAGCGGCGCAGAGTTCTAATCGTGGAACAGAATTTGGTTTCAACGATGCTACCTTCGATTTTGAGCACAAGAGATTGATCGTGATGTCACCGTTGGAGTCAATAGTTCTGATGTAGGTGCATGTGTCATATCCTACCTGTAATGCATCACTGAAAGCATGAATTTCAGTATACCTCGGTGAATCACAGAGCACATATCTTGAAATTTGAAAAGCGAAAATAATATTTAATCCCTTAGAAAATTCATACCAACCTAAGCGAATTTTCTCAGTTACGGGTTGATCCCAGTGAACCTTAAGTTGTCACAAATTTTGTAACATTAATGTTGCTTGCATAATGTAAGGACTTAATAGACCTAGCGGATCGAAAACCTTAATAGCACTAGACATAATGGATCTTTTTGTAATCGACACATTATTATGCGAAGAAATATTTGTAGGAAAATTTAATGTGTTGCAATTTGGATTCCAGCCTATACCAAGGGCACTAGAAGATTCGCTGATAGTTAAATTTTCTTGAGTTGAATTTGGAGAATTTTCGAATATAAAGGGTAAGTTGGTTTTATACTTACGTAATTGGAAACAACCTTTGCTTAGTTCTGAGGCTACCGAAATTTGTATGTATTGTAAATTATTCCTTGTTTGAACCAGTAATCTGGTCGTCTACGTAAATATCTTTCTGAATGATGACTTTAATCAAAGTGTTATCACACTGCTGTCCTATCTGCCAAATACAACGCGTGCTTAAACAGCTGGCATTTGCGGTACCGTAAGTAACAGTATTCAGTTGCAAAGTTCTGATAGGTAAGGACTCATCTTCTCTCCACAAGATAAGTTGCAGATTCCTGTCATCCGGATTGACATGAACCTGTCGGTACATTTTCTCGATATCTCCAGTGAGGAGATATTTGTATTGTCGTGCACGAACCAAAATGGAAAAAGAGAATCCTGTACATTTGGACCTATCAAATTTAAGTCATTGACAGAAAATTCCGAAGAAGAAGGTGCTGAACCATCAAAGACGACTCTGATATGCGTCGATTCACTGTTTTTAAAAACAGCATGATGACACAAGAAGTATGATGGAATTCGGAGACAAGCAGGTGCTTCAGATAAATGGCCCAAAGTTTCGTATTCTTTTAGGAATTGTACATATTGTAATTTTAGACAAGGATTTTTTTTGAAACGTCTTTAAAGACTCTTTAGTCGTTTTTTAGTAAGCTCGTGTGAGCCACCCAAAGTATCAGGTTAATCCTTTAATGGTAGTTTTACACAGAATCGGCCTGAATCGAGACGAAACGTATTAGATATAAAATGATCTTCACAAGCAATTTCATCTTTGCTTAAAACTCGCTTCTGAGGACGCTCTTCCAGTTCCCAGACCTTAATTAACATCTCATCAATGTGAAATTCTTTAGACAAATCTTCGCCATTGACTGATGTGTTACATTTAGTTTCATTTACTATGCTTGGATTTAAAGAACCACCGACCAACCAACCAAGGGCAGAACTTTGTAATTTGAGATTGGTCATACCCAACGATTAACATTTCGGTTCAAGTATGTCCCAAAAGAGGTCTGCATCTATTAGCAGATCAATTGAAGCTGGCTGGTTAAAACTAGGATCTGCCAGTTTTATATGGTCAGGTAAATCTAAATCGTATGATTTTATAGGAACGGTTGGAAGAATTCCAGTTAATTTATCAAGAACTAGACAATTTAATATAATTTTAAAATTTGTATTTATTGATTGCAATTGAATTATACAACTTCCATTTACTTTGTTTTCTGAGTTCCATTTACTTTGTTTCCATTTACATTGTAAAAAAATAACTAAATAAAATTCTGTTGATTATCTAGACTAAAAGTAAACTACAGAGCCGGAAAAATCAAGAAAATAATAAATGAATGAAGAATCATAGCGACGAAGCAGGAAAGAAGATTAAAAGATATTTTATAAAAAAATGTTAAAATCTTTATAAATGCAGTTTGGCATTAGAAGATCGCAAAATGCGAATAAGCATTGACCTGACGAGCTGAAGCATCAAATGCAATCATCAGATGCAAAATAGTAAAATACCTATGAAAAGAATAAATATGAGAGAAAATTATATCAGATTATCAAAGAAGCATTTCAGGCAAAAAACATTTCAAGCAAAAAGTAGTAATTATTATATCACTTAATATTAGCAAATAATTAGTATGTATGTATGTATATTTTTAACGCCAGGTCTCTTGTGGGGTAGACAGAAAGAACCGAGTGCCATAAGACATGGTCTTTACACACTTCACTCGCTTCTCTAACATTCATAGCTCTTTTCATGCACGCTTGCCGATTCCTGTTTCCTTACATCACCTTCAGTTAAAAATTACATTATATAAATAGATTATATACATATACTATTAATATGATAAAGGATTTATATCAGTAAGACCAAATACGTAGATAATATAACTTTAATCCATGACAAAATTCACAACATATCGAATACCATATATATGCAAATTTACATACATTGTATGAATCTGTAACAACAGACAACTAATATTAAAATAATACATATGAACATATGTTCACTTAGAAATCATTTTAATGAGGTACTGGTTGTATTGAAATAATGCTTGTATATCTTAGATTTAATATGCTTGACTGAAATTAAAATAAAACAAGAGTCTATAGTTATCAAGTAGAAGAAGAGATTTACAGTTATCAAATAGAAGGATATAACATACGTACGTGGACGAACGAGGAGGGGAATGGGGGAGGATTTTAATGTATGTAAAAACAGAAATCATATTGCGCTGAGACACTGTGAGAGGCTGGCGAATTACAGATAAATTGCGATAGTATGGTACCATTGTATTACAATAAATGTACTCGTTACTTCTGGATACAAATAAACCTGCGCCTGCAATTGCATATTTTATAAATTTGTGTATAGAAAAAGGAGTGTATCCTAACGAGTTAAACTTTGCTATTATCCGACCGATTCACACATGCAGAATTTTCAAATTACAAGTTAAACTTTTGACGAGTTCGGTGACGAAGCGGTGAAACGCGCTGTTACATAACTTTGACACAAACGTCCTTGGGTTCGATTCCCACGCAGGACAAAAAATTGTGTGCATAAACATGTCTTTTTGTCTTGGTCTGAGTGTTTCTAAAAGAGGTAAGGCACATTAAAGCAGCCTGTCTGGGGAAGTACCTCCACATCTCAGAAAAACGCATCCAAATAATTACTCCCAAGAGGCTTGTTGTGTCCCTGCGTGTCAGTGAGATCACCAATAGGCTCCCAAGGAGTTGCTGTGTTAGCAGCAGAGATGGCATATCGCAAGTGATACTCAATGTATTGCAACCGCTTTTTTGCAACCATTACAACCAGGAGGATCAACATAGGCATTTGCTGAGAGGCTTTTTGTTTGAAAGCATACTTTATCAAACTGAAAATCTAATCATAGCTAAATTACGTCACTAAAACTGTTAAAATCACCAATACTTAACCAAACTAACAGAAATAAAACTCTGACTCAAAAACTGGGGTCTAATGATTCAGTTGGCATGATACAGATAGATAGAAAAGAGAAAATTGGAATTGTGACTTTACAGCTAATTACCTTCTGTATATACCATAAAAATTGGAACTAGTTGCGCATCACTGAACAAGTCCTTCTGGTCGTATTTTTTTTTTCCAATATATCCACAAAGTGCTATGTAGTGCGTCAAAAGACTTGGTACTAAATAAAGGTAATGACCAAACCTCTTCGTTAATGACAAATGATCGTCGAAAAAATTAACGTTTACATAACTGAACCACTTTAACATTAAAAGTAATGATTTAGAATAATGTGATTCATATTTTCTCATGTGATCCATTTCAAAAAGATTTACTTGTAGTTTCTTATACTCTTTTAACTGCAGAATGATGGGTTACAAAGCATTAATACTTCTCTTTATACTTGTAATTATGATAAAAGCTATCATTTATTTTGATTATAGTCTGGGTTACAAAGTATTAATACTTCTCTTTATACTTGTAATTATGATAAAACCTGCCATTTATTTTGATTATAGTCTAGAGAAAGTAGGGTTCTATACGAAAAATGTAAATAAGAGTGATTTACCTAACAAAATACTCTAATATATCGTAACTTTTAAATACTTTCAATTATTTTACTTACGGTTAAACTATACAACACAATTTAAATACCTCATAGTGAAGAACTTATCTTCTCTAATAATGCGTATGGCTTCTGCTCATCGTAATGTCATAAAATTATCACTCTTACATAGTCTCTCTTACAATTTACATACATGGTATGTTCACCTTCTATTATTACCTGACACATGCCTGTTATTAAATGATATACATTTTCTATTTTTTGTAAATAAGAAATATGGTTAAGGCAATTTTTCAGAAGTATTAGATAACAGTCCACAAATAACGTGTCAGGTATTTGATAAGTTGTAAGAGCATTTTAACATCAAATTATAATTTCAAATTTCTTACATTTAACATTCGTAGTAGTCAACATAATTTTTATTTATTTCACATAGCACTGACTGAATGACTCATATAAAACTGGCTTAATCAAACCCCAATTGTGGACAATTGAGTGGGTATATAAATCTCATCATACAGTAAACAATCTCATCCAAAATGGGGGTGTAGTTAGTATATACACTAGAAATTGCTGGCAAGCGGCTGTAGGAGAACCAAGTTTCAAGGACGGAGAAATTTTGGTAGCGAAAGACTAAGGACTTGGCATTACTTGCAATCTATAAAAGCTCTTTGTTTAAACCAAAAGATGAATTTCTGACTTCTTTAGATGAAGTTCTTAACACCTTAATTCATTCCTCACATCAGACCAGTTTAAGGTGGACTGGTCAGATGTGATGAATGAATTCAGTTCTTAGTTCATTCGATACTGCTTTGTGATATATAGATAGATAGATAAGCCATTTATTTGTATCTCCATGACACACAACAGTAAATATTAGCAGGTAAACAATCGAGTAAACACCAAATACAATAGTAATTGTACAATAAATTGTGTGTCGCAGTGATACAAAAAGGCAGCGGCTCAGTGCATTATTTGCTCAAAGAGCAAACCACTTTTTCGCCTGGACAATACGTTTTATATAAAAAATATAGCAATAAAGATAAGCACTGTTGGGTTAAGGGAATAATTACACAGATTTTAGGTAAAGTGTTGTATCTCATTAAAAACAGTTCAACGAATACAATTGTTAAAAAACATAATAATCAAATATTGCTATATAATGGCACATTAACAAATTTAGAGCGCATTGAACAACCTTGGGACTCACTCGAGTTGTCTAATACAGCTAGAGAAGACGCTGGACTCCAGAACGCATCTTCACTTTCGCCTCGGGAATTACTTCGATAGCCGTCGTCGTCACTGTCCAACACGGCAATCCACGTTCCTGCGTCAGAGGAGGGAAGTGAGACTCGCCCACCGGACGTTCCAGCCAGCGATGTCGAGCCTGTCTCTGCGACTATTCCACAGGAGCCGGAGGGCGTGCAACAATAGACAACGCATACAGACACCGCAGAATTGCAGCGTCCCGTGCAATCAGACGAAGACGACTTTCACGAGGCTGAAGGCAGTGAGACGCCAGGACCTACCGCCGAGAGTGCACAATCGAGATCGATACGGAATCGTCCCAAGGTTGACTATAAAAAATTCTTTTGAGTGTCGATAAATGTATCGTCAATATTCTTCTATTTTCTATATTTTTTTTTTTTTTTTTTTTTTTATATTAGTTCAGCATAGTGGCCCCTCTTTGCCTGATGGTAAGCGAAAGAGGAGCCCATATCGCAACTGCAACTGACAGCATACTACATCCCGCATTCTGTCAGTTGACGCTGCCATGCTGACCCGCAAAATGCTTCTTCACGCTTCGTTTGAAGGATCCCATATTGTAGGAAGGAGGGAACACATGTGCAGGCAAGGCGTTCCACTTTTTGATGGTACGACAAAGATAGGAGTTGCCGAACTTTTTGGTACGCGAAGAGATATTCTCAACCGTGGAACTATGACATCGCAAGCCCGCACGTGTGGTTCTATGACGGAAGGGTGAGGGTGGGATAAGGGAAAACAGTTCTTCAGAGCACTCGCCATGGTAAAGGCGGTAAAATACGCTTAGAGAGCCTATGTCCCTACGGAGTTGAAGAGGTTCTAGGCTTTTGGTGACCTCTTCGTCGTCAATTATGCGGATAGCCCGTCGCTGCAACCTATCGAGAGCCTCAAGAAGATACTGTGCGGAGCCGTCCCAGAGATGCGAGCAATACTCCACGCAGGCCCGAACTTGTGTCTTATAAAGCAGACAAAGCTGGTCCGGCGCGAAGAACCGGCGCACCCTGTTCAGGACTCCGAGCTTTCTTGAGGCTGTTGAGATGAGGCTCTCGATGTAATATTATTTAATATATTTCTATTATAAGTACTTATTTTAGCAATGGGGGAGAGATGTTGTGTATCATATTATAAGTAGGTAGATCAGGTACATATTGAACATGGGCGTGCCTACAAGACCCCACCGCGAGAGCGAATAAAGTAGTGTGATGTTAACCGTCTTTCACTTAACTAGTCCCGTACACATCAGGTCTTGATTTTCAAAGAGTTGATACTATCAAATACCTTCGTATTGTACTAGATAGTAAACTCTCTTTCAAACCCCATATTACCTTGATTGCTAAAAGAATTAGGAAAATTAAATATATACAATGGAAACGTTACATAATGGTGTTAGCA
Source organism: Pyralis farinalis (assembly GCA_947507595.1). Taxonomy (NCBI): domain Eukaryota; kingdom Metazoa; phylum Arthropoda; class Insecta; order Lepidoptera; family Pyralidae; genus Pyralis; species Pyralis farinalis. The sequence goes on from OX382275.1 coordinate 6,588,003, forward strand.
ACAAAAGACTACGCATTGTGTATGTAGTTTTATATGAGTCAGCGCTTGCCTACTATATAACTGTCTGGGGAGGAGTTCGACTTAGTAAACTGATTGAAATAGAAAAAGCCCAACGTTCCTTGTCAAAGGTGCTAAATGCTAAGAAGACATTTTCGATACTCTACCATTCTGCTTTATGCCGAGGCAGCCGTTCTGAATGTAAGTCAGCTATACATCTTAAAAATTACTCTGAAACAACATGCAATTGTGCTATCGTCAATATCTTACCAAACGGTAATAAATCGTCGTGTTTTCAGAACCCATATATTTAAAGTTTCAGCATTTGCCCAAAATATGCAGAAGTTACATTTTATTTATAAAGAATTGTTAAAATTTGCGACATCAGGACACTCACGTTGAGCAAGGCTAAATACATTTTGCATTATTTATTAACGCAATCTTACAATGAAACAGAATTACTTGTTAAATAATATTGTTGAGAAACTTCAGTACAAATATTTTCATTGCTATCTTTTTATTGTAGTTACTTTATCATTGTTTGTTATATTATTTGATCGTGTCAGATAATTAATATAAACACCATTATGGCCTCTTCGCGACAGGGTCGCCCTAGTGTAGAGACCAATAGAGAAATGAAGACCATTTCTTACAACACCTACTTAATTATAAGCATAACATAGTTTGAATGTCAACTAAAAGAAATTGTACTTCATAATTGGTAATAATAAAAAATAAATAAAATAAAGATGTCTGTAAAAATCAGCACAGACGACCTTTTCTTAATAATCTTTAATTTTACCATTTGTTATCGTCATTTTTTATCGTTTCTATCGGAATTTCTTCTTTGCCAATGGTCATTTCCGAAATGCTGGCAGATTAAAAAAGATAAATAGTAACTTATGTTGAGTAGGATACAATTACAATATATATTAATAGATACAATAGATTATATCTAAAAAAAATTAAGATGTGTATAAGCGCCTGCGAGGACTCAATGGGTAATAAAGAATTTTTATCTTTTTTTTTATCGGCCCATATCATCTGCAATGAGGTTGAATATCCGGGGAAGTATGGTGGCCGTGGCATGTTAAATATCAAATTCCTGCACAACTGTGAAGTGTGTTACCTTAGGGACCCTTTTTTGAAGGTGAGTGGTATTATGCATGGGCAAGTTGTTGCAAATGGATAGAGCCTAAATCCTCTCTCCATGGGAATCGAGAACTAACGGAAACCGGAGTAATGAGTGTTCAGGATCGCATCACTGCGTGGAAGGGTGAGTTGAGAGTCCAGATGTTGATCGGTTAACTTCTGGGCATTGGCTACGTTTCGGTGACCTCTTTGAGGAAACCGAATGTGTTGTCTATGCAATACAAGATGAAGTAATTAAGAATAAGACTAAGAAAAATAGTAAATTCATCCTGAAAGAGTTGTGCGATAGCGCTTGGATCACTCACACCCTCAATGCTAACTGGAAGGCCAGGTTGATAGTTATGTTTATTGGTGCATTTCCAGAAACGACCAAAGTCGTTTCCAGCATGGTGTACAGCCAGGATATCCATTTTTATTTGGTCTGCATGTTTTTGACACCATCTTAGTTTGGACTTAAAAGATCTCCTACTAATGTTCATTTCATGAAACACTACACCAGATCTAGCTTTACCGTACCACAACCAGGTTGCAAACTTCGACTTGGCCTCCCCGTGAGCCGCTTTTACATGCCTGTTCCAACCCATAACGTGGTGAATTTTTTGCCGTCCACGCCACGCCGACAATGGATGCCTCCCTCAAAGCGGATACAACATCAGAATACATTTTATCTATCATATGTTTATGTCCAGAATCATTACACATACTATCACAGCAATTTGCCATCCCCGGTGGAAAATCAATTAAACGTAACCTCTTGTGACATTCTTTGGTATAATTCTCTATTTCTTCCGAATCCCGTTCTCCCCAAATTACTTTAATATTGTTATTCCCAATTTTAGAATTTTGATAATTAATTAATGGCTTTATTATACCTAAATTACATTCCACAACTAAAGGAAAATGATCTGAACATAGAATAGCATGCATAACAGACACATTCATAACAGAGTCATAAGCTCCCCGTGTCACCACACAGTGGTCCAACCATCGTGCAGATCCGTTTGAGTCACTGATAAATGTAAGTGTCTCGGACATGAGCCCTAATTTATCAATATCTACACAAGTCCAGTAGTGCTCGGTACATACGTCCATAATCATGGTAAAATGCCTTATTAGGATGAACATTAAAATCGCCTAAAATATACACAGCCTGTATAGCACAGTTGTCTATTATTGCGCTTACCGTACTGAGGCAGTCCGTAAATTCCGGTAGATTTTTACCATTATCCGTTGGCATGTAAACACTGATCACGAGAATTGCTCGCCCGCTTATCACTGCTTTTATTGCACACACTCGTGGGTTATCACAAGGTATCACTGTGACGTTACACAAAACACTACTCCTATATAAGAGCGCGACGCCGCCGTATGGTCGCCCAGCCAGCATACCATACTAAAATCGTTGTCAATGCTGTTGAGATAGCCTAAATCCTCGGGTGCCAGCCAATGTTTCTGGAGTCCAATTATATCCGATATTCGACATAATTTTCTGATTTCGTCAACAGAACTTTTGACGTTTTTACAATTGTAACTAAATAGTTTGCAACATTTATCCATCAATGGTTCTTAGATAGCCGCTTCCTGAAGTAAACGTGGTCTCATGCCTATGCTTGAAGTGTATAAAGCGTCTAAATATTATCCCTCTCAGCCATAAATTATCATTTAAAAATATGGGTACGTTGTCTTCAGACACAAAAAAATTATAAGCTTTATAGTGAGTATTTTTTATAGTCATTTTCTGCAATGAAACACTTTCTTTAGTTTTATTATGAATGTGAGACAGTATATCCGTTTCTTGTGTTTCTAAGTGTATATTTGTGATAAAGATTGGCACCTTCCTTTCAGCCGCTCTAAATTTATTGTCACTTACACTGTCTATACCCGATTTACCTCTATATTGATATTTAGGTTTTGTTTTCCTCTGTCAACATTCCATTTACCGCCCTCATCATCTTGGGGTTGTTTACATTCGCCGTCCTCCAATACATCGGCGGTCAGCTGATTTGTCAGTGCGTAAGTACGTACTGGCGACGGCAACGATGTTTGCCGCCCGGTGGAACCGGTTTTATGCAACGTAATTGTTTCATTAATTGTCTCCTTATCGCTTATCTGTGTTTTATTCGATTCATCACAAGATCCCTGAGCGAGAAGGATTTGATTGTTATTTATATTTCAGTACTGGACAGTTCAACCGTCTAAGTATGAAAGTCCTATGGGTCCACTGTCATGATAAGTGCTGGTACCGCCTCGTTTTGTATTCGTACGTTATAGCTTGGTGATAGTAATGAGCTATATTTCATATTATTTAACTCTGTCTTAACTTCGGTCAGCTGACTTTGTGTTACGTAAGTAGATTGTATGTCCTTGATTTGACGTTGAAGTAAGGTAATATCCTTCAGGAGCGCAGTGCAATCCAAATGGTCAAATAATATTGCGGGTAGTTTTTCAAGTTGCTTCGCCACAAATATTAAATCAAGTTCCGCTTCTTTTAAAAGGGTAATGATGTCCACTAAATCGCGATTTTCTTTACCCTTTTGTTTACGCACAATATTTCGTTTGTCTGTCGGTAACGATTCGTATAGCAATGACTTCGACTTTTTTATGTCTTCACTAGTGAGTGCCGACACACAGATTTGCATTAAACTGTCGTCATTCATCACCGATAATTTATTTTGGAAGAAACACAGCATTTCATCAATAACGATATTACACTGAGAACATTTTAATGTCGTCATTTTATTAACAAGCAAACAAATACGCCGTCCGCGCGTGAAACGCAAACGATGCTACGCAGTCGGATGCGCGAGCGAGACTGACTGACTTATGACTTATGCCAAAGCGCTTCCTAGCCGCAACAAAAAATTCTTGTTTGTACTTCGTTAGAAATTCCGAGACGGAAATTCGGTAAACTTTCAGTTTCGTTTTGGCATTCCATACCTACAGAGGTCCTAGAAGCATATCTCCCCAAAACGAACCAGCACAGATCACCAACGGGTAATTTGAACATGTGGCAGAACTTCATTTTCTTCCTCCGGGATGCCATGAAACACGAGGATCTTCCTACGATTATGGGCCTCATAATGATCCAATCCTATAGACATCACCTCAACGAGTGACTTCAACATCAAGATGGCCTTCGAAAGGACATGTTTAGTTTTTTTTTGGGAGTCATGTGCCAGAAGCGTGCTCGTTCGCGACCCCTGCCAATCAGTCGATTGCAATTCTGAACCAAGAGCGCACCGACGTGCGGATTAGGGTGTCCCCCGTAGGCGACGCGCACCGATCCGCCCCCGTCGGTGCGAATATAGCTGCATGCGGCGGTCGGGGCCGCCGCCCACCATGCAACGTCAATTCCGGCGGGACGAGGGGAGCCGAGTGCCGCATAGGCACGTGGATAGTGAGAGATGGATTGAATGATAAGACGAACGAACTGATAGACGTAATAAATGATAGATGTTTGGATGCTTTGTGTGTGACAGAGACTAAGAGCGCAAGGGGAGCGACATCGATGATTTGCCCGGTGGGATGATGGCCCTATGGTCTGGGGTAGACCGAGACGATCATGCCAGTGCTGGTGTAGGTGTCGTACTCTCCTCTCGCTTAGCCACTGGTGTAAGAGATTACGTTTGGTAGGGCCTAGACTTCTCTAGGTTCGTATTAAACTGGGCATCACGCGAGTATTTCTGGTTGCAGCATACGCTCCCGTAAGCTCAGCGTATGCTCTAGAACTGGAGAAGTTTTGGGAGTCTGTGAGGGATGTTCTGGACTTAGTTGAAGGGAATGAAAGAGTGATTATGTGTGAAGATTTGATTGGATGGGTTGGGGCCAAGGGATACAGCTATGAAGCTGTTCTTGGTCCGTATGGAGATAAGAGAGTGAAAGAAGCAGGTAAGTCAATACTAGATTTATGTATGGAACGAAACCTCCTCGTGTCGAATACTTTATTTCATCATAAGGATATTCACACGTATACATGGAGAAGGAATAACCAAAAAAGTGTGATTGATTTGATTTTAATAGATAGACGTCTCCGAAATGTTATAATGGATACAAGAGCCTTTAGAGGCCCCACTCTTGAAATGAACCACTACCTGGTGGTAAGCCGGTTTGTGGGCCTTTTTAGGAAGTGGACGCACTGGCGAGTGCGTATCCCTTTCGGAGATCATGAAAGAATAAGAAGCGAAAAGTTGCAAGATGAAAGTGTAAGGAGAACATATGTACATCTGGTAAATGAGAGATTTGCAAATGCAAGCCTCTCCGACTCAGATGTAGATGATTGTTGGAAAGTTTTGAAAGAAAGTATGGTGGATAGTGCAAAAGAAGCTTGTGGATGCGCAAAGAGACGTAAAACAGCGAAAGGAGATGACTGGTGGGATGCGGAGGTTGAACCCTCCGTAGCAAGAAAGAGGAAAGCGTGGCTGGATTACGTATCATCTTTGCCCTGAAATGAAAATATGAGAGAAAAGAAGAAAGAAATGTACTGTCTATGCAAGAATGAAATCAAGGCTTTAGTGAAAGGGAAGCGTGAAAGACAAATCGCACCTTTGCGGAAAGATTGTAATATCTCAATATCAGTGATTTCACAGGAGACCATTTTAAAACTTTTGAAATACAGTGACTTTTAAAACTTTGAAGTTGTCGCTTACATTTCTATGAAACAGATGCTGTTCAACTATTAAACTAATGTTATTGGAGGTTATTTTGTACCTTAAGCCCACCGGGCAACATGATATTACGGTTTGAAAAAAAAATGGAACATCTGTCACGTTGTTCTTGCAAAAAGGAAAAATTTCATGTGCGTTATCTCGTGATGTAACATTGTAGATGACAATAATTTTAGAATATTATTGAGTTATTTTAATAAACCACGTTATAAAAATTACATTTTTTATTAAGTTTTTTCATAAAAACATTTATATCAAATTATTATTGTCTTTAAATACACAAAAATAGTCCTAAAGTACAGTGACAGTATCACACAAGTAATCTATATTAAAACAGTCTCGAAAACGAAAAAGAATTGACCTCTCAATTAAATTAACAACAAAAATAATGTAAACAAGTCAAGTGAACAATGCCGTTTAAAGCTGTTACTTCCTAGTAGGAGATATCAATAAAGTTCAAGTGAATCAGATCATATCACTATAGATCTAATACAATAATGACACTATTACTTATCCTTAATTGACGTTTCAGAGTTGTTACGGACGTATAAAGTTTCTGTATTTGAGCAAAAATAAAACATTTTAACGAAAACTAATAAAATCAACATTAATCTTAGCATTAACCAATAATAGTACTTTGTCTTAGTTACTAACTAACAACAGTAAATTAATCTTATTTATTGGAATGCACCAAGTTAAATAGTGCTTAAGCACGTGTATACATAATAAAGTATCAAAACTTTAACTTTATAAAGAACATACAAATTCTAATTTAAATTTCAAATAAAAATAAGAGAACACTTCGGGTAACCATCAATCTTTACACGTTTGTTAAATCTTTTTGTTACTCCAAAAAATATCAATTAATACTAATCAAACACATTTAACTTTAACAATGTGTCTTGAAACTTATTATCAATCTTAAGTCGTAGTGAGCCAGGTAGCCTTACAAATTACTTAATACTTTTGTATTGGAAACAAGATTAAAGAGATTCAAAAAAATGTTTATAAAAACCAAGAATGTGATTATGAGCCACTAAATCTATGAGATCTTTTTTTTATTCTCCACTAATCCAGGTTATCTTGTGCAAGTTTTATTAAGTGCAATATTTTTAACATTTTTTTTTGTATTCACAATAGCCCTCTTAAATTGTTCATTGGCATTATAATATTTTAAAATATACACCCTGTGGACATTTCTTTTCAATTTTATAATTTTGATCTCGACCAGTTTGATTTAATTATCATCTTCATCTTTTTGAAACGAAAAAGACATTGCATACTCTTTCCAGTCATGAATATCGTCGAAACACATTTCGTTAACGCGCATCGGTTCTGATTTTTCCGAGCAGCTTTCATAGCTCCAATAAAACATATCTTAACACACGTTTCTTTGCACGATGGTTTTACTATCCGTTTGCTAATTGTCCTTTTAGTCTTCAACTATTCATATTGTTTTCCACTATTTCTCAACTTTTATGCGACATTTTTCTTCCATTTATTTTCCTGTCTGCATGTTTTCTTTACTTTTTTCGTCAGACTATTGTCCGTGTTGTATTGATCGATTTCTGCAGATTCTTCAACTTCTACCCTCTCTACTGCAAGCTCTGGTTCTGGTTCTGAAATTTCAATATTATTCCGCATTACTTCGGTTCGGACGTAATTGCGGCGATTTTCACAGAACTTGTCATGCCTATTTGGTGATTACTATCTAGCGTATTAATTTGAGAAGTCATAAAAACGTCGAATTCAGTCGGCCAGAACGTTACTTTGCGTTTTTCCTTTAGTATTTCATAATTTGGGTCTTTCAATGAGTCATCACTATCTGCAATAAATAATTCGTATCGTTAGGTTCTGAAAGTCGGAATACGGAAGATATCTTAAGAAAATAGACTAAGTGTTTATTACCAATGTGTGAAAATGAAGGTGCAATTCTGGATGAATTGCTTCTGTAGAAGCTACTAGAGGAAGTTGAACTTGTAGATAAGGTACGCTTGCGTAAGTTTAATGTACTAGGGCCTGCAGGGAATAAAAATATTTTTTCTTTAATTACAATTAAAAATTTCAAGAGAGGTAGGACGCATCAAAGCTGCCCGTCTGGGGAAGTACCACCACCTCACAGAAAACCGCACCTAAATAACAACCCTAGAGGTTTGTTGTGTTCTTGCGTGTGAGTGAGGTCACCAGTAAGCTTCTAAGGAGTTGCTGTGTAAGCAGCAGAGGAAGCATCGCGCGAATGATACTTAATATATTACAAGCGTTAATAGGCTGCGGTACCAGCTTTACATCAGGTAGGTCGTATGTTTGTATGCCTCCCGACGTAGTATAAAAGAAAATTAAAAACTAAAAATGCATACGAAATGAAACATTGCCATTTGGTAATAAGTACTATCATCATTTGCTTCGATAGTATTATATTGATTGTTTGATTCCGTAACATCACTGGAGAGCTCATTTTGCAATACGCATTGTTGGATGGTATGTTCTGAAGACTGTTCATTCTGTAGGTTAACTGTTGGAAGCCCTTTTATGCAGTTTTTATTCGTCACCAGTTCTAACATTCGCCTAGATCGTAATCCCATCTGCAAAAATGGTACACGTGATTAAAAACATGTTAACGCATACAACGTGACAATTCAAAACAATCTCTCTAAAAAATTAAATTATTACTAAAATAACGAAACATCGTATACGTATACCACACTAAAAAAGAAACAAGTAAAAAAATATATCACCTTCAACGTGACGTATTGAGATGTCCCTGCAAATAAACTATATTTTTACAAGAACAATGTGACATTATGAATGGATCACACCCAGAATATCTCATTTAATACTTAAATAGTGTGTCATCTACGACATGTCATATTTTTTCTATAATAATATTGTAGTTAAAACAACTTACCTTTTTACATAAAATGTGGTATAGTCGTGAGGTCACGTTGTTTCCAAAATGCGGGTACACTTCACTCTTTGAATAACAGGTTGCGACTAGACTGTCACAATGTCGCAGCCAACTAAATTGTCGAACAAGACAACGCTACAGTGTGATATTTTGTCTCTTTCTTTTATTACGCAGCCGTTATTCACACAATCAAAACCACGTTTTTGGAGATAATAGAACTCGATACGGCGGTTTCAAATTTGCAAGAAAAAAAAAACCAACTTTCTCGAAATATCACAGTCTTTCCGCAAAGGTGCGAAATTATGAATGAGGAAGAGATGCTGACAAAAAACTTCGAGGCAAATACCAAACTATTTTGGAGAGAGCTAAAGAAGTCTCGGAGTAGTTCGTAGGCATCCAGAATGGATAAGATAAAGTCTAAAGCTGGTGTCATTCTTGCGAACACTCAGGAAGTGTTAGAACGGTGGAGTGAATATTTTGAGGAAATATATGAGTATGCCTCGGACGCTGACAATGAGAGCGAGTCGGATGCTTACTCCACGTTGACGGCGTCCGATGAAGGCATAACTATGGATGGTATCGAATGGTCGATACGAAGCTTGAAAAATGGAAAATCAGCGGAAATTGATCTGATCACAGCTGAGATAATCAAACTAGGTGGCACTTACGTACTTATGCAACCTATGCTGGAGAACTGGAAGGGTCCCAATGGACTGGAGACGCGCAGTCATCGTGCCCTTGTATAAAGGCAAGGCGTCACGCATGGACTGCGCCAGCTATAGGGCCATCAGTATGATCAGCTTAGCAGCAAAAGGTGATTGAAAGGAGAATAATAATAAATAAATAATAAATATTGTCGGACAAATTACACAGTGCAACCTAGCCCCAAAGTAAGCGAAGCTTGTGTTATGGGTACTAGACAACTGATAAACATACGTAAATACATTTTTTTTGTAAATACATACTTATTATACATAGAAAATACCCAGACCAATACAAACAGACATGTTCATGCACACAAATGTTAGTACTGTGTGGGAATCGAACCCACGAGCGTTGGTGTCAAAGTAGCGTAACAGCGCGTTTCACCACTGCGCCACCGAGCTCGTGAGAATGAGGGTGAAATCCGATGAAATGCTGTGGGACGCACAAGGATGTTTCCGAAATGGAAGGGGATGTACGGATCAAGTTTTCTCGTTCCGCAATATCGTGGAGAAGCATCTGGCCATAGACCAGAAGGTTTTCTGCGGTTTTGTGGATCTTGAGAAAGCATTTGATAGGGTTGAGCGAAAGGAACTGTGGGACATATTGCCGAGATAGTGGATTGACGGTTCACTGCTCCGTGCTGTACAGTCCACATACAAGGATTGCTCAGCATGTGTGCGGATAGATGATAGAATGTATGGAGAAAGGCTTACTACTGAATGCGAAGAAAACAAGAGAAGAATCCAGAACGAATGTAAGGATTACGGTTGATGATGAAGTGTTGGAACAAGTGGATGAGTTTGTATATCTTGAATGCGCTTTCAGCAGGGATGAAAGGTACACTGCAGATGTGGAAAGACGAGTGAGTGCTGGGAATAGGAACCTATAAAAACCTGATCCAGAAGGCACAACTCGCTATACACAATGCAGTGTTGGCCCAAACGCTAACTTATGGAAGCGAGAGCTGGGTATGGCACAAAGAGCATGAAAGTATAATAAACGCGGTTGAAATGCGAGCGCTGCGCAAAATTTGTGGCGTAAGACTTGTAGACCGTATTCGCAATGATGATGTTAGAAACAGAGTTGGTCTGAAAGAGAGCGTCGGTGTAAAAATAAGAAGAGGCATGCTCCGTTGGTTCGGCCATGTAGAAAGAATGCAAGATGAAAGAATGACGAAGCAGATATAGAATGCAAAAGTGGAAGAATGTAGGAGCCGGGGAAGGCCAAGACTTACCTACCATGACCAAATTGGTCGTGTTCTATCAGAAGGTGATGTCAGGAGCCCTAGAAACCGGCGAGCGTGCATGAGAACAGCAATGAATGTTAAAGAAGAGAAAGAGATAATGTAAGGATCGAGTCACGTGGCGCTCGGTTCTCTCTGCCTACCCCACAAGGGATTTGGCGTGAAGTTATAGTATAGTATAGTAGTAGTATAGTTTATTTTTATTAATATTTGAAAAATTTTTTTTTTTTTTTTCAAACAAATTACACTTTTGCAACGTTTCCGGCGCTGCGGGAAGTGTAGCCCTTGTGTAACAAACGGCAGGTACCATGTGAGATAGCTGAGGCTGACAGCGGCTGGAGCGGGTGGCAACTAAAAACCCGAAGCTGCGGAGGTATATAGAGATACAGCGGGAGAGGGCTGCCCTCCCTCCGCGCCTCCGGGTTTACAAATACACTCTAGTATTCGGCAAACAAGTCTACGTGAAGTCGGGGTTGACCAGTTCGGTTCTGTGACTATTTGCATTATTATGCATATCATGAGCTTGCAAAGATTAATAAATATAAATTCTTTTTTATGTCAATTGTCTAACAAAATAGTCCCTTGATAAAGGCATGCGTCATGTTACCATTTTTTCATACTTATTATTTCTAAATTACCTTTTTTTATTTATATATAAGTCAATTAAATGATATTTAAATAAATTCTTTTTAATAATTGTATATTTTAACCGATTTTTTGGGGCTTCTTCTTCTTCCTTTTATTATTTATATTTGAAACAATAACAACAACTGTCATCAAATGTCAAAATTACAGCTAAATTACGAAAACGCTGTAATTTTATTAGTATTATCGAAAAATTTTTACAATTTTTTACTCGAAGACTATTTATCTCCGACGGTTAAGTATTTGGTATTTTAATGTTATTAATGGGTACTATTAGCCGTAAAAGTTTCAATTCTCTAGCTAACCGTGAATATATAAGAGACTAACCTTGTCTTCATCATCATCATCATCATCCTGTCGCGTAGGACGCGCCTTCGCATCGGAACCCACGATTCGCTTTCCGACTTTTACGTCTCCATTTCGCGCAGTACTCGCCACCCCTAATATTGAGACCATTGGCACGTAAATCATTCCTCACGCGTCAAGCCAGCACTTCTTAGGTCTGCCCCTTCAGCCGGGATCCGGCGGAGGTCGCATGGCTAGACATTTGTTTCCCACGTAACTTGATGGTTTTCGTAAGACGTGGCCATACCAGCGCAAGCGTATGCGACACTCTTGCAGCTTGTCTGCTGTGTCATGGACACGAAGGCTACCGCGAATACGGGAGTTCCTTACGAGATCCTTTCGCCTTACTCCGCACATCCAACGCAGCATTTTAATCTTCGTGACACACAGCTATTGCTTGTGCAGCGAAGCGTGGCCTGTACTTCAGCGTACAGGTTACGCTTCGCTGCCATATAAAAGACAGTCTGTGAATATTTGAATAAATATTATAATATAATTTATATATGTAGTAATATCATGAACAGTGGCGGCTGTACCTTAAGTGCGCTCGTGCGCTGAACCACCAATTCAAAAGATTTAAAAATTACAAAATATTACTTCATCTTTAAATTACCATATTAATATTTATTTTTGAAACATACAAAAACATAATATAACAAATAAAATTTAAAATTATAACAAATAAAAGACAAAACAATTTAAGCGCTTTGCTAAAGTATTAAGACTTATTTTCCCTGTAAAGAAAAATTCTCGTGCGCTTCGGCGAGTGCACGAGGACCGCTAATAGAACTTGTATGAGTTACTAGCGAATGTGCCTGACGCGTGAAACAAAAGATAGTTCATAGAAATGTACCGAGAAATGAGGCGGTTCTCGTGCGCCGCACGTGCGAATCGAAGATTACCGAGAGCACCCGATGTTTGACGAAACTTGAAATTTGAGTTCGACGGCGGCCATGATGGACCTCTCCTTATCGTTTCGCTGTATCTGTGACGCGTTAATTATTGTTTGTTTATATTAGTAATTGTTTTTTTTTAATTTACATCTTTTATGTAAATTGTTGATTTGTTGCAATTTCTAATATTAATACTTGGTGAGCAAGTAAAGTGCACCACCAGTTCGATAACCCACCAGCCGCCACTGATCATGAATAATAGAATTGAAAAAGATATTGAATATTATGATGCATTTTAGCAGTGATTTCTTGCAGTTAAGGTACCATGTAAGATTACATGAATTTTCTTGAATGCAATTCTTACGCATCTCCTAATATTGTGTTAATTCTAAGTACTACTGCGTCATGTATTAATTTTATATATTTTTTATACAACGTGTCGGAAGACATGCAAGCATACAGCCCACCTGATGTAAAGCGGTTACCGTAGCCTATGAACGCTTATAATATATTAAATATCACTCGCGCGATGCCTCCTCTGCTGGTAACACAGCAAATCCTTAAGAGCTTATTGGTTACAACAACCCTCTAAGGCTGTTTTCTGTGAGGTGGAGGTACTTCCCCAGATGGGCTGTTTTGATGCGCACTACCTCTCTTAAAAACATCCAAGACGAACAGACATGTTCACACACACAAATGTTTGTCTTATGTGGAAATCGAACTCACGAGCATTGGTATCAAATTTGCGTCATTCACGACAGGCCACCGAGCTCATCAAAATACATAATACTTTCTGTACGTATAACATTTATTATCACATGTGTATACAAAATAATAAACGTTCTGCGTACAATAATACAATAAAATAAATAAAAAATATACGGGTAAAGTTACCATGAGTACAAAACTTTGCTAAATGAGTGGATAAAAAAAATAAGTTACGAGTAAATAGAGTCTCTTTGTAACCCGTAACATTAACAAAGATCACACTCTCACACAAAGACGCACGCACTCACATATATTCACATAACACTACACACAAATGAGCGTGAACACACAGCTAATGCTTGTGCAGCGAAATACAAATTTCAAATTTAATTTTTTAAATATATTTAACGAATTTTAATTCACTATTATGTACTCGTATATGAATGAAAGAGCGGAGTCCCCTAACACAAGCATAATCAAATGCTTAACGGGAGATTTCAGCGACTTAGTTTTAAGAATAAGAAACCATGAAGAGGAAATAAAGATTTTTGTATTTTGTACAGTGTGTGTTTTATTTATATCATTTTTTATATTTATATGAGTCACATAATGTTCGACATTTCATACGTCATTATACCCATCATCCGTGCGAAACTTCAATTTACGCTAATATACAAAATAAGATTTTATCGCAAATAAATAATTATAAAATGCGATTAAAATCTACTTAATTGTAGAGGAAATCATTTAAATAGTTGCGTTTCTGGTACTTATATGTTATAAATAGCAAAATGTACCAAACAATAACGTGTTTAATGTTGTTTGGTTGTTTTAAAATATTTAGTCACGTAAGTCTTAAGTTCGTTTTTTTTTTAATTAAGTGTACGGTTGTACTCAAATTTCTTTTGTGGTGCTTAAAAATATATAACTATCAATGTAGTAAAAACTAAATGCCTAAGTGAGTCTTCTGTACAGGTAGCATACTCGACAGATGTCGACCCTAAAGTCTTACTAGTAGTTATTTGTATTTATAACTTCATGCATATTTAGGCAAACAGAGTCGAAAAGTAGCAAAAGTAACTGATGAAAGAATGTCTACGTCAAGTCTATTTATGCATATAATAATCCGTTCTCTATTCTTATTATGACAGCGCAAATAGTAAAAGATGGTCTTACAGCGGTGCACTCCCCCACCACCCTGTTCAAGATTGAGTTCGCTAACATACGCGGACTCCACTCAAACCTTAATGCCGTCCACCAATACTTTGAAACGGCACGGCCCGCCATGCTGTTCCTGATGGAGACACAAATCCAGCGTCCAGCGGACACGTCCTACCTCCAGTTGCCCGGTTATGTGCTTGAGGAGAATTTCCTCGTGAAAGCTGTTTGTGCGTTCAGATGTATGTTGTCGCCGTCTACACTGCCTAGAGGATTCCTCCTTTCCCATCCTCTGGATGCATGTAAACCTTGGCCTTCAGAGCCGTATTTACATGTACCTATACTGACCCCATTCTCGGGAAACGGAGACGACTCGGCTCTTTGAGTACATGAGCCGGGCAGTAGAATAACGCAGGAGCGGTACCCAACTGTTGAGGTGGTATGTTTGGGGGACTTTAACTCTCACCACGACTCCTGGTTGGGAACCTCCACAACTAACCATGCAGGAAGGACCGCCCACGCGTTCGCTCTTTCGCACAGCCTAACGCAATTGGTAGACCAATCTATCAGAATACCAGACATCACTGGTCAGGTGCCCTCTCTACTAGACCTACTGCTTACCTAGACCCTGCTGGTTACCGGGTTGAGGTCAGGGCGTCCTTGGGCACATGAGCACTGCCTAGTATCCAGCACAGTGCCATGCACAGCTCCACTACAACCCACTGCGGTTAAGCGTTGTGTCTGGCACTACTCGTCAGCAGATTGGGTCGGCATGCGCGACTGCTTTGCTTCCGTCCCAGCAGCATTGTTTCAGTGAGAAAGATTTTTTGGCGAGTGCTGCAGCCATTGTTTACGAGATTAGCGTTGGCATGGAATTTACATTACTCACTCCGATGTCGTCATCAAAAGCCGGAGACGCCCTTGGTTTAATCGCGAATGCGCTGAAGCTGTTAGTAACAAGCAGGCGGCGTATTGCTCTTGGACCAGAGGTCGCGCCCTCAAAGATCTGAATATTACCTTGCTGTAATCAGCCTATAATACTGCCACCATGGTCTGAAAGAGAGCATACATAAAAGCGGACGCCCAGCACGTTACACGAGTCGGCACGGAACTTGTGTCACAACCTACTGGGTCGCGTGACACAGGCGACAGGCCAAAGCCGCGCAGACCAACTTCTGCCAGCCCTCGCTGCCACCGCTGCGATGTCCCGATAACTCACTGGCGCATCAGCCGCAGGAGAAAGCCGATTTTATTGTCAGTCTCTTTGCGTCAAACTCCCGGATCGATGACGCAACCACCATCGATACCCTTCTGTAGTCCCGTTATGCCAAATATTTACATCAGGCAGCGTGATATGCGTTTTGAGCTACAGTTACTCGATGTCTGTAAAGACAATGGTCCTAATAGTATTCCAGCGATTATTCTGAAAAAATGTGCAGCGAAGTTGTCCCCGGTGGTGACGCGCCTCTTTCGTCTCTCGTACTCGATCAGTTGTATTCCGGAGGCTTAGAGAGAGGCCAATGTGCAGCCGGTTTTCAAAAAGGGAGATCGTTTAGACCCATCAAATTACCGCCCCATTGCCGTAACTTCAGTGTTGTGCAAAGTCATGGAACGGATCCTTAACAATTAATTGATCCGTCACGATACGGCACAATTCAAACATCCAAACTATCCCACGGGAACATATCACCGCGATAAAAAGTAGCCTTTATGTTAATCCAGTACCTCATCTATCTGCCTACGAACAAACATCCAAACACTCTAACATTTGCAACACAGGTTGCGTTTTGCAAGAAGGCTCTTCGAATAATATGTATGTATTGTTTTTATGTGTGACAACCTTTTAGTAATACGAAAATGACCATTAGCGAAGAACGCCAATAGAAACTTGCTATCTTTTTTCAAATCGTCTATTTCTATTACAATAAATTTATGTCAGTGCATTTGGTTTGGACTACGAAAAGTTGTGCAAAACCAAGTCAAGGTCAGGACATTGGCATACAATTCGTGCCTTACTTGACCAGGGTTCACAAGCTTGTTTTGTTACTGAAGCTACTGCGCAATTGCTGAATCTAAAAAAGATTCATGTTAGAGGACTTGTATCAGTATTAGGGGCTAATTAAGTCAACTGTTTCCCGGTATATGATGCATCTAACACTTTACTTCCGATTAGATAGCGAGTTGAAACCACATTGGCACCACATTTGTCGGTGCATCTAGAGAGTTGCAATATTTAGAAGCCATTCAACCATCAATAACAGAACACCTTACAGCAAATGGAATTGATTAGCATTTAATTCTCCCACACAGTCCCAATTTTAGCGGGCTTTGGGAAGCGGGAGTGAAATCTACGAAATATCACCTTAAACGAGTCATTGGTGATGCCAAACTCACGTTTGAAGAAATGAGTACACTCCTCTATCAGGTGGAGCTTGCTTGAACTCGCAGTCTATGAATATTATCAAATTGTGATTATTCAGGTGAACCACTACCCTTGACTCCCGGTTATTTCTTGATCGGAAAGCCACTAATGAACGTACCCGACTACAAATATGAAGGTTTAAGTGTCAGTCTCTTATCTAGGTGGCAATATGTTCAAATGAAAGTCCAGTCATTTTGGAAACGTTGGTCTGACGAATATCTGTCTAATCTCATGAATGGTGCTCATCTCGAGTGCCAGAGCCAAAGATCGGAGACATACTCGTAGTTCTGATCAAGGAAAACGATTTACAGGATCACACATCGTCTCCGAATATATTATAACGACGGCAGTTTTGAACTTCCGTCAAACTGTGAAATATGTATGTAGTAGTTCAAAGCAAAGTTTCTTGACATCTATATATTCATGTAAAAAATCTATTTGTCTCATACCAATGCCAAAACATATATGAATCTGTTGAATGTCACTCAATTATCAGCTTCTATTATTAACCATTTAACACTCACGTTATCGTCAGTGGTCGAGGTAGAACAACATCCTACGCGCAAATTATTAGTGAGCATGCTGTAACCGCTTTAGAATTAATAAACCGATTGGCACAGGATAGGGCTTTGTCATGAAATTGAAGTTTGTCATAACGTTATTGTTGATTAAGACTCCTATGAAAGTCGTAATAAATCATGGAGCGAGAACTTTCTCCAGTTGAAAAAAAAAACACTTTTTTAATTGTCTGTTTATAAAAACAAATGTCATATTAATTTAATGTATATCTATATATTGTATTTAAATCGATATTTAAATATTTTTATGTGGGCAACTTATTTTTCTTACTAGTAAATTATAAAACCTGACCTCGTATGTAAATACTCGTATATACTCTACTATAACTTCACGCCAAATCCCTTACGGGGTAGGCAGAGAGAACCGAGCGCCACGCGACTCGATCCTTACATACCTCACTCGCTTCTTTCACATTCATTGCTCTTTTCATGCACGCTCGCCGGTTTCTAGGGCTCCTGACATCACCTTCTGATAGAACACGACCAATTTGATCATGATAGTGTAAGTGTAAGTGTAAGTGTAAGTCTTGGCCTTCCTCGGCTCCTACATCCTTCCACTTTCGCATTGTATATCTGCTTCGTCATTCTTTCATCCTGCATTCTTTCTACATGTCCGAACCAACGGAGCATGCCTCTTCTTATTTTAACACCGACGCTCTCTTTCAGACCAACTCTGCTTCTAACCTCATCATTGCGGATACGGTCTGCAAGCGTTACACCATAGATTTTGCGCAACGCTCGCATTTCAACCGCGTTTATCCTACTTTCATGCTCTCTCTGCCATACCCAGCTCTCGCTTCCATAAGTAAGCGTTGGGACCAGCACTGCATTGTGTATAGCCAGCTGCGCCTTCTGGCTCAGGTTTTTACTGCCAAGAAGTTTTCTCAACGCTCCATTCACACTATTCCCAGCAGTCACTCGCCTTTCCACATCAGCGGTGTACCTTCCATCCCTGCTGAAAGCGCATCCAAGATATACAAACTCATCCAATTGTTCCAACACTTCATCATCTACCGTAATTCTTACATTGGTTCTGGTTTCTTCTCTTTCAAATACCATAATCTTTGTTTTCTTCGCATTCAATAGTAAGCCTTCCTTCATACATTCGTCTTTCATCATTGTGACTAGTGTTTGCAGCTCAGATGGTGTTTCTGCTAACAGGACGGCATCGTCTGCATACAGCAGACAGTTCACCACTAGGTCACCCATGCGTAATCCTACATTCGTCGATCTTATTCTCTGTAGACAACTATCGAGATACAGAATAAACAGCCTAGCAGACAACATGCAACCCTGTTTGACACCAATTTTGACATCAAACCAGGGTGACATGTTGCCATCTATTCGCACACATGCTGAGCAATCCTTATAGGACTGCACAGCACGCAGCAGTGAGCCGTCAATCCCATATCTCGGCAATATGCACCACAGTTTCTTTCGCACAACCCTATCAAATGCCTTCTCAAGATCCACAAAACCGCAGAAAACCTTCTGGTCTGTGGCCAGATGCTTCTCTACGATATTGCGGAGCGAGAAAACTTGATCCGTACATCCCCATCCATTTCGGAATCCTCCTTGTGCCTCCCACAGCATTTCGTCAGATTTCACCCTCATTCTCCTTTCAATTATTTTTCCATATACTTTTGCTGCTAAGCTGATCAAACTGATGGCCCTATAGTTGGCGCAGTCCATGCGTGATCCCTTGCCTTTATACAAGGGTACGATGACTGCGCGTCCCCAGTCCATTGGGACCCTTCCAGTTCTCCAGCATAGGTTGCATAAGTACCAGAAGGCGTCCCGGACATAAGTGCCACCTAAATTTGATCATCTCAGCTGTAATCATATCAATTCCCGCAGACTTTCCATTTTTCAAACTTCGTATCGACCATTCTATCTCATCCATAGTTATACCTTCATATATATACTCTTCGTATATACTCTGTAAATGATAATAATAGAAATGCGCATACAGCATGATGATGAGTAATACTGTGGTAGTTTCTCGATAGGATATTGTCATTCACCGGACTATTTGTACCTACATATCATTTATTAACTAGTAGCATGTCTCCCTAGTGTTTGCAGGTGATACCAGAGAGAGCAGAGATCCATTTTGTAAATGCTTCCTATGCTACAGACTTTATTTTAAATGTACGAAAACAAAGCAGACGAGGACAGTACGTGACCAATATTCTTGTTACAGTTTTAAAAACCTTGGGAAATGATGTATCGGTAAATAAATCACATAAATTATTATTCTTATCAAATTAATGTTTTTAAAGCTTTTGAAAAAAAAATGCCAGATAATAATCCGAGATTCCGCTGCAAAATTGTGTAGGTATCTGTTCTTTTTTTTTTAATAAAACATCATTCAAATAAATGATTATTGATAATATAATGCATTAATTCAGGGTTGCTTATAAAAAAATTAGTTGCAATGCTTATTAATTAAATATTTTATAATTAATGAATTTGTATGAATTTTCTATCTATCTATAACCTCAAGCCAAATCCTTTGCGGGGTGAACAGAGGGAGTTATGAATTTAAATTGAATGAAACGTCGAAGAATGTAAAAAAATGTGGTTGCCACTTTCCTAAAGGTAAATGAACGTTGATTTTTTGCGGTCATCGTGCTTTTAATAAAAATATTATATCAAATTGAAATTAAATTTGTTCTGCACACAATAACTCATGTTTGCTAGTGAAAAAGTGACAGCAAGCCATGGTTGCAATGATTTGAATTAATTGCTATTGCTAATGAATACATGCGAGCAAGAGGCAAGGAATCCTCGTGTTGCTTCGTGCTGTAAACGAGATATATAAAGTAGTGACTATTAAGTAATCTGTAGCAACGAGCAGATCACGGCCGGTTTTTTATACCACTAAGGTGACAATCAAGCATACGGCCTGCTTGATGGTAAACAGTCACCGTAGCCTATGGACATTTGCAACATCAGGGGTGTCACTCACGCGTTGCCGACCCTAAAAACGACTGGAAGGTGGCTACCTCATTTTTTTACATTCGTCACATAATTTCTTTTAAAATGACGTTCCATTCACTTAAAAAACTAATTAATGAATTATAAGATATTTAATTAAAAATCGTTGGGGCAAAATTTTCATAGGCAACCCAGAATTAATACATTATATTTCCAATAATCATTCATCTGAATGATGTTTTATTAAAAAAACAGATGCCTACACAATTTTGCACCGGAATCTTAAGCTTTTACGATAGGCATTTTTCTATAATTATCTTTTGATAACCATTACTCTATTTGGAAAAAATAAGTTTCAAGCAAATTTTTCAGAAATAAATTAATCGTTTATTTTAATAGATTGTAAAAAATATATATTTTTTATATAACGTCGGAAGATATACGAGTATACGACCGAGCTGATGTAGAGTGGTTATCGTAAGTCTATACCTATAAACACTTGCAATATATTAAGTATCACTCGCGCTATGTCACCTCTGCTACTAACACAGCTCCTCCTTTGGAGCTTACTGGTAACCTTACTCACACGCAAGAACACGAATACCCTCCGGGGTGTGTTATTTGACTGCCGTTTTTCTGTGAGGTAGAGATGATTCCCCAGTCGGGTGGCTTTGATGCGCACTACCTCTCTTAAAAACATCCAGACTGAGAAATGTTCATGCGCACAAATGTTTTTCCTGTGTGAGAACTGAACCCACGATCCTTGGTGCTATAGTATTATTGCTAATAACTCCAGCTTGTTACCATATTTGTTAGGGTCACGTATCCTCTGTATATAATAAATGAGTGACTAATGTTTACAGCTTGACGTATACAGTTATGAATATCTTCATAATGAATACAGAAGGAGTTTCGTCGAATTTCACTTCCAACATTTATGTGATGGAATAAATGCAGATCCTTACTTTGGAAAAACCTGGCGGAGAGCGCTACCTTGTCCGTTATTGCCAGTGAGTGTTGTATTTCTCTAAAATATTACACTAAGGAGGTTACTTAATTAATATTACAGGACATATCATTGGTAATGAACATAACTTACTTTCTTAAATCTATAGTTAACTAACTAAACCGTTTAGAAGTGAACTTGCATTTTGAATTGATCATGAAATGTACCTACATTTTCGGCTGTTATTAAGTGCAACGAGAGCGTCGTAAATACGAGCTTGCTGTATCATTATTAAATAAATGATTGCGTATCATTTACATCACACTTGAAAATGCTTCTATCTATCTATTCAATTAGTCTGGCCATAAATACTGTACTACAACATGTAAAATGATAAAGTGTACGCTATGTGCGTACACTTTATTATTCTAAAGAACCCGCCTAAGTGGCCTGAAAGGTACAACGTGGTCATCCCACGTCTGTAGTGCTTTGGTAAGAGGTGTCTTATCAAGGTGTTCCAAAGCTTTGTGAAATAGGAGTGAAGACTTCAGCCACAGTGTATCAAGAGACTGTCTTGGATCGTGTTGTGAAACCTCTCAGCATGACATTTTTTTTAAATGTACTGTGGACTTTCCAGCGGGACTATACACCTGGTCGTAACACACGAACTACCCAAGCCGCTCGAAACCAACGTTCCGGACATTATAAGAGCTGGGAACTGGCCCTGGTCTAGCCCAGATCTGATCTGATCTGATGATCAGTTTTATAGAACCTAGCCTGCTCGATGCGCCGACATTAATATACAATACAATACACTTATTTTATCAGAAGGTGATCTTAGGAGCCTTAAAAACCGGCGAGCGTGCATGAAAAGAGTTATGAATGTGAAAGAAGCGAGTGAAGTGTGTAAGGACCGCGTCTTATGGCGCTCGGTTCTCTCTGCCTACCTCGCAAGGGACCTGGCGTCAAGATATAAATACAATACACTTTATTGCACCAAAATAAAAATACATAAAAACAAAAACAACGAGCATTCCAACGGTGTTCATATCGCAATGCGATCTCTTTCAGACAATTTTTGGGTAGAGTGGTAGAAAATAAAAGCATTTATATAAATATTCATAAATAAAAACATAAACATACATGTATACATTTCTTATGTATATTAATATATATACATAATTAATCTAAATGATATATACATTTTATAACATTTTATAACATTTTATAACATATACACACAGTAAATGGAACTAATGATCCTAAGGGGGCAGCCAAGAAAATTAAGCTGATTACGTAATCTTAAGAGAAAGATAGTGAAGTTTTACAACATGATTGAATGAACGAAGTGATTGAGAACTCCTTATATCAATCATAATCATAATCATAAATATTTATTTGCCAGAAATGTAGGTACAAATAACAGATGATACATGTATAGATAGGCCCTAGTACATTTCGCCTTCGATAAGACATGCAAAAATTTAAAATATAGTGATGAAAGAAAAAGAATATTAGTAATGTCATTCAAATCCTGTCATACGAGTTTCTTAAACTAAATCAATACAATTAGTCAACACATTATTAAATTTCAACAAATACAATTAATCAACACATTATTAAATTACAATATTCATGTCATTCAAAAAATCATTAATGGAATAATAACATTTGTCAATCAAAATTAATTTTAATTTATTTCTAAATAAATTGACAGGCAATATTTTTAACTTATCTGGTAGTTTATTATATACTACAGGTCCCATTCCAATTACGCTCTTACGTAACAGTGCTGTATTATGATCAACATTTCGAAGTTTGTGTAAATATTGTGATCGTAACTGAGTTTCTCTGTTTCTTAACTGTGACCTTTTTAGAAACAAGTGTTGATTTATTTTGACAAAACTACACATTTCCAGTATATACAGTGAAGGTAAGGTCAATATGTTTAGGGACTTGAACATTGGCTCGCAGCTTTCTGTGGTTTTTAGACCACACATTGATCTCACACATCTTTTTTGAGATTTGAAAATGCTTTCTCTTTCACTCGAGTTACCCCAAAAAATTACGCCATACCTCAACACCGGTGACACAATACCATGG
Source organism: Pyralis farinalis (assembly GCA_947507595.1). NCBI lineage: Eukaryota > Metazoa > Arthropoda > Insecta > Lepidoptera > Pyralidae > Pyralis > Pyralis farinalis. Next base: position 6,611,407 of record OX382275.1, read on the forward strand.
TAAGCAACTAATAGTGCCTCAGGTTTTACTTTTTGTGATATATTGTACAAGACATAGGCGGCTGAGTGTAGGCGTTTGCAAATATGTTCTGCTTGGAATTTCCAAGTGAGCTGACTATCAATCATCAATCCTAAAAATTTTGTTACTTGTACATTTTTTATAATTTGTCCATTATGTTGTACTTTAATGTCAGGGGCGCGTATTCTTTGTTGAAATTGAATAATATGAGTTTTTTGCAAATTAATTTTCAAATTGTTAATTTCTAGCCAGTATAAAATATTAGTCAATGTTGTATTTATGTCATTTTCATAGTCATTAATGTTATTACATTTTACTATCGCGGTGCTATCATCAGCAAATAGTATCATTTGTTGCTGTATGTTCCTTGGTAAGTCATTAATGTATATAAGGAACAATAAAGGCCCAAGAACGCTACCTTGGGGTACCCCATATGTTACTTCTTTAGCCTTCGATAAGTATGTTTGCTCAAATTTAGTTCTTGAACACACTCTAGGTATTTCCACATGTTGTGTACGTCCACTGAGATATGATTCTAAAAGTTTTTGTACATTTCCCCTTAAACCATATGTATTAAGTTTCTGTAAAAGCCTTTTGTGGTCTACATAATCGAAAGCTTTAGTCATATCTGTAAAAATTGCACATACAGGAATTCTTTTATCTATATTCGTCAATATATTGCAAAGTAAGTCAAAAATAGCCATGTCAATTGTTTTATTTTTCCTAAATCCTTTTTGTTCGTCACATAAAATATTAAATCTACTTAGGTATACATAAATTGCATCATAAATAAACCGTTCAAATATTTTGCTGAATACTGAACTCAGAGCAATTGGTCTATAATTTGTCATTTCCTCTTTATCGCCCTTTTTATGGAGCGGTTTTATAATTAGAGGTTTAAGTTGATCGGGATATATTCCTTGTCTAATGCATAAATTTAATATATGACATAAATGCGGTGCTATATTTATAGAAACAAACTTTATTACTTTCGTGGCAAAACCATCATAACCTAAGCTGTTTTTATTTTTTAGCTTTTTTATTATACGAATGATATCTTGTGGCAAAGCTGGTGGCATAAACATTGACTGTCGTTCCTTGGGCAAATTCACGTTTGCGGTTGATTTATTTGAAGATTCTTCTATTTGATCTATAAAGTGATCATTGAATGCCTCAGATATTCTTTTAGGATTAGATATTACTCGTTCTGCTATTTTAACCTGTGTAATAAATTCTTTTGTCTTTTGATTATTAATTATTTGCCAAGTTGCTTTCGATTTATTTTGTGAATTATCTATAAAATGACTGTTTTGAGCTTTTTGTGTAAGTTTTAAGATCTTTTTAAGTTTTTTGGAGTATGATTGGAAAATAGTTTTATTTTCCTTTGACGGCGATGATCTAAGTTTCCAGAGTAATTGTCTCTTTTTCTTTGCACAAATTTTTATACCTTTTGTAATCCATTTTATCTTTTTGTAGGGTTTTATTGTTACAGTCTTAAATGGAAAACAGAGATCATATAACATTTGAAAAAGTTCGCGAAAATAGCCAAATGCAACATTTGGATCTTCCGTTTCATAAATCTCACTAAAGGAAAGACACTTTATATAGTCATCGAACATTTTGAGGTGTTTTATTGAGAGATTTCTTTTTTTGACACGATAAGGAAATGTTATACATTTATTTTTAACAGGTATCTGTAATATTTGGGCTGTATGATCTGACAAGGCAAGATCAAGCACTCGAGCTTTATGCTTATGCTGAGTGTTAAGAGCAAAGTTGTCAATGCAAGTGTTACTAGCTAAACGAGTCGGTTGTCTTATTTGTAAATTTAAATTGTAACTCCGGAGAAAGAGTTCAAATTCTATACACACTCTGTTACTTTTAAGAAGATCTATGTTAAAGTCCCCGCACAGTACTATTTTCTTACTGGAGTTAATACACACTTTCCTCAGTATTACGTCTAGATTATTATAGAATACATTTAAGTTACTTGGATTGGGGGGTCTATATACGCAAACTATTACTATATTCATTATTTCTACAGCACAACATTCCAATGAGCCTTCCACAGAGTTATTAGTGATTGTTTGTAATTCTTTATACTGATGATGGTTTCTTATTAAAATACAGGACCCTCCCCGTTTTTGTCCCTGTCTTGAATAACATGCGGCTAGTCTGTAATTTCTTATATTCAATAATTTTTCATGTCCAGCGATTATAAAGTGTTCTGTTATACAAATTACGTCTATGTCAATCTTCTTGTTTAATAATTCATCTAAGTGTACCGATAGTAGGTCTGATTTGTTCAATAATCCTGCTATATTTTGATGGATAACATAGATGTTGTTGTCACTCTTATTGTCGAAAAAAATCCAAGTTATCTTGCACTCCCTCCTGATCATTGCAGGTTTCACACAGTTAGTATCAATATTCCATATTAAATCGTTTATGTTGTGAAATATTTGTTTCATGCCTGTATTATTTACTGTTCCATAATGCTTGTAGAACATGTCATAATCATAAGATAAGTCTTGATTTGAGTCTATTAAAAAAGAATATTCATGGGTATGGATGTCAAGGTATAACAAATTATTAAATGTTTCGACTCTCCAGTTGTACATATTTGAGAAATTGTTACATTTGAATGTTGGCAGGCAAATTATGATATTTGTGTGGGTTAATTGTTGCAAAGTTTGTCTCATGGTAATTATCAAATCAAAATAATTTCGTGTCCTCTTGAAGTCTTCTTGTCCAATAAAAATAATACAAAAGTCCTTTCGTGTGTAGTTTTCTAATTTAATGTGAATATCTTCTATGAGTCTTATAATTCCGCAGTTTGTTTTTATATAATGACACAATTCATAATCCTGTAATGTGTTTTCGGCTATTGATAAAATATTGTTAATTTTATTGCTACTTATCATGCAAATTTTATTTCTTTCATTTATTTGGGTCAAATTATCTTGCTGTTGGATGAATAGATTGTTATTGTTATTCAATGTCAATTGTTGATTAGTAGGTATTGGTAAAACATGTCTTTGTTGCTGTGTTCGTATCTCTTTGCGTGGGGTTGAGTTACTTTTTTTATTTGGTGTACCGCTAATTACATCTTTGGCAACTTTTTTGTATAACTCACGTTTAGAACTAATTTCTTCTATGTTTCTTTTTAATTGGGTATTTTCTGTCGACAGATTAATTATTTCGTTATGGGCAGCAGCCAGTTCAATACGAAGACTCTCTAGTTGATTTTTAAGTTCTTGTACTTGGTCATCATTTCCACAGTCGGATATATTAGGCAAACTACTAGTGGTGCCATCTAGTGTAGATTCCGTTGACTTATTATATTCATTGAACGATGTTTCTGTTAGCGATGCTGCTCTCGGTCTCCGCAGAGTGATGTTATTAATAGTGTCCAGTATGGAATTCATATTTAAATTATTTCCATACAATATACACTTCTAAAAAGTTGGAAGTGGCTGGGATTTGAACCTGGGGTCAGTTCGGCGTAAATGTCTCAAAAATGTAAACGTTTAACCACTCTGCCAGATTATAACTAACAATCCTTGGCGAATTTGGGTATTTGTTATATCACATAAATTTAATGTGTAATGTTCGTTACGATTATTAAAGAAATGTTCTCATAACTACCGCCTTTAGTTTACTTATCACTTTTTAATCACTTTTGACTTATTATTGTATATTAACACATTCACTTTTACTATTTGTGTTATTTAGTTAATGTTTATAAGATTATATCATAGTTTATTATAGTTTACACAACACTTACGGTACATTATTAGTGATGAGATTTTTTTTATATTATTCATATAATGTCACTTAATTGTTATTCAACAGCGTCACAAACACTAGCACTAGATATTTACACATTTATTATTACATTCCATAGGTTTTTTGTTTATTTAACGGCATTTAACAATTTTAAAATAAATATTTTTACGGAGTTGTTGTTTACATGACGAGTGGCGCCATCTCCGTCAAATGGCAAAGCATTCCATATGCGCACTGCCTCGACCGAGAATGATATAGTATAGAAATCAGTGGAATGGTATGGTGCTTTAAAACGGAGTAAAAGTGCACTACGCAAGGTACGATCCTGGAAATCGCTGTGAAATACAAAACGTTCCTTTAAATAGGTTGAGGTAGTAGGGTCAGGCTCTTCGGTGATATCTAGATAGCAGGAATCAGCGCAGTCCAGGATAGGAAGGAGTAAGGATTGTGCTAGCGCAGTTTTAGTGTCTACTGGCAAAAAAATTACTTCCGCATTCTGTGCTGGCCAAGATAAAGAATTACAAAAAGTATTCCTAATTTTTCACTTTGTCGCTGAAATATATTAGTGTATCGTCAAACATAATACAAGGGATATTCCAGATTCCAGACAATTTTTGATATGCGACGAGAACTACCTATAATAATAGCATGCGATTTTATTGAATTGACCAAGAGGACGTGGGACTTACTCTAGACAGATATACGCGCAAGATCTTCGTTAATAGCGGAAATGGCATTCGGAAGGTCAAGCAAAGGTGCCTATGTGTAAATCTGTAAATCTTCTGCATAAAGATGGCTGGAGGAGCGAACTTCGGTTGTGATGGAATTATAGAATAATGCAAATAAAAGAGGAGGAAACACACCACTCTGAGGCAAGCCAGCAGTAGCTGCGCACCAAGAAGAATACGTATCCTCAATACGCACCCGCTGCTGACGACCATACAGGTAAGAACGAAACCACTGAAGTGCCGAAGGAGATATATTGATAGAACGTAAACACATCAAAAGTATGTCATAATCCACGGTATTAAATGCGTTACTACCCTCTGTACCGCAATATGTATATATTTCTGAATAAATAGTGCAAAATGTTAATTGAAAGAAAAAAAAATACACGTGTTTCTGGAAAAAACATTTTTTTTAATGTAATCGAAAAAAAACACAATTAAAGGGAGTGTGACAGAAATGTCACACTGCATTAATGGGGTAACTTAACTTAGGTGAAATAGTCTGAAACAATTGTTTTGTTTATTGTAACATAGTGCAATGCCACATTTTCGCACATTGTTTGTGACACACCAGAGCATTTAGGAAATTTGCAGCGTATCCTCTTTTCTGTCCAAACAGGCCAGTGTCCTGTCTGATCTTGCCTGATTGCCGCTGGAGGCACATGTTGTGCTGGACCTTTGTGTCGTTTTTCTTGAATTTCGTTTTCAATAGAGCGACGGTTCCTAATGTTCGATGGTACACCAAGCTTACATAAAGTTGTTGCAACTTCAAGTCGAAAATCAGCAGAGTTCAAATATTTATCCTGCAAGTTCTTTGCTTTGTGAATTCTTTTATAAAGAAGCCATGCGTTTGCCATGCTCAAATCCAATAAATGGTAGAACATGCGAACCTGCCACCTTTTGCTGCGAAGCAGTATTTTGTAGCGTCCCATAATGCTATCGATTAAATCCACGCCACCCATATGACGGTTGTATTCGCCAATAATATTTGGACGATCAATTGATACGTACCGCTTGGTCTTCTTGTCCTCCTCACCTGGGCTTTTGGCATTTCTCCTACAAAACTTGATGCCAAATTAACCACTTTGTTGTCTTTCCAAGCTACGGTTGCTATATCCACACCGTTGGCATCTGCAACATACTCGACAGAATAGCCTCTGTCTTTCTTAGACATGTCTTTGTCTGTGGGTAATTTGCAATCTGGAATCCTGTTTCGACGTACAGTACCAAGACTTAGTATGCCATTTTTTGACAAGTATTCTATCAGCGGCAACGATGTAAAATAATTGTCAAAATACAATCTGTAATTTTGGTTACGAGGTATTTCGTGTGATAGACGCATGACAACATTTGAAGATGCGCCTAAATCAGATTCATCGGCCAGTACCACATTTTCTGAGCCAGTTTCAGGTTCGATTTTGTATGCAAATCCAGAGACTCCACTAAGAACATAAATCTTATAACCCCATTTGTGCGGTTTTTTCGGATTGTACCTTTTCAAATTATTTCTTGCTTTCGTCGAGCATATTTGTTCATCGACGCAAAGATATTGCTCTAAAGGAACTTTTGCAAAGATTTGATTCAATTTTTGAACAAGTGGTCTAAGTCTGAACAGTCTGTCGAATTCCGGATGTTCGCGAGGCGAGTTTTGGGAATTGTCGTTAAAATGTATAAATTGACGAATCTTTTCAAACGTTTTTACGGGCATTATCTCTTGAATTATAGGAGTTCCAATAGTTCCATTCCAATGACTGGTAACTCGAGGAAGATGTATCAAAGACATGATATACACTATGCCAATAAATTGCTGAATGTCTGTAGTGGAAACCCGAAAATTCTTATTGGGGTCCTTTTGCACAATATATAAATTAGTTTGCATTGTAATGAAATCAATCAAATCTTTGGTAAACAAAAACAAGAAAATCTGGACCGGCGTGTCAAGCTCTAAAATATCTGCTGGTAAATTTTCGTTTTCTAGAAAACGTAACTGTTGCTCATTCAAAAGCAGACTTTTCTTTTTCCATCGCAGGTTGAGTTTTTGTGGCTTGGTAGGACGTTCAACTGTTTGGGTTAGTTGCGATCTAGTTGGCACAGCAGCAGTAGATGAAGACTGATCAGGTTCACATTCTTCTAAACTATGAATAATGTCATCAAGGTTCACTTCATTTTCAGCGCTAGAAAATTGCTCTTGCTCCATCTCATTCTCAGCCTGATAATCTGGATCTGCAACACTGTCATCGTCATCCTCCATGCCATCTTCACTCTCTTCGTAAATATTCAACATCTCAGCTATTTCCCCATCCCGAAGAAATCGAAAAGCCATTCTAAAAGGAAAACAAATAAATTATATTATCAGCCTCGTCACAAAGAAAAACCTACCCGTATTGGGCAATGTGACATTTCTGGTACAAACACAACAGAATGTGAAACTCATCGAATGCATTAAATTAAATAAAAAAACACACTACACAGCAAAGTACATGTACTTACCTTATATATTTTCTAAAAACACACAGAATTTATACCGTTTTTCTATTTTTTACGGATTTATCAAAATCACGTCGGTTGTTTAACCTGATCAGTCGACGAACAGCGGCCGTCATGTGGCACTAACTCCATCTACATTTTTGTGTTGAACTATGTCGCAACGTCGGTTTGCTACAGATATGTTACATTAACTCCAAATAGGTTTGAAAAAATATTAGAATTTTGGTAGGCAGAGAATCGGTGTGTGACAGAGATGTCACACGGCGCTACAGAGGGTTAATTCGAGTAATGTCAAAACCGTAAGTTGAACATATTAGAACGGATATCCTCGGTAATTTTCAGGAGAACGGCAGTCGTGCTATGACCTGGGCGGAAACCTGATTGGCCGGGATTGAGAATCTTGTACTTGTCAAGGAAACAAGTTAACTGCTGCTGAACCAAGCGTTCCAGGACCTTGGATAAGAAAGGATGAATAGAAATAGGACGATAATATGAGGTAGTCGGAGGATTAGATTTTTCGTGTAAAGGGACTACGTGAGCATTTTTCCAAGCAAGTTTGTTGTGTTCCTGCGTGTAAATGAGGTCACCAGTAAGCTCCTAAGCAGTTGCTGCAGCAGAGAAGACATTGCGCTAGTGAAACTTAATGTATTACAAGCGTTCATAGGCTACGGTAATCACTTTACATCGGATGAGCCAGATACTTGTATGCCTGACTGCCCGATGTTATACAAAAAGAAGAAAATATGTAAAGCAAATTGACAGGAGAATGTGGGTGAAATCAGATGGAATGCTGTGGCAGGCAAAGTGAGGATTCCGATTTTTTATACAACATCGGAATGCATACATACATACGGCCCGCCTGATGTAAAGCAGTTACCGTAGCTTTTGAACGCTTGCAATACATTAAGTATCACTCGCGCGATGCCTCCTCTGCTGCTAAAACAGCAACTCCTTAGGAACTCGCTGATGATCTCACTCACACTCAAGAACACATCAAAACTACGGATAGTAAGGATTAGGGTTAATGAAGAAGTGTTTAAACAAGTGGATGAGATTGTATATTTTAGGTACACTTTCAACATGGATGGAAGGAATACCGATGATGCGAAAAGACGACTGGGGAAAACTTCTTGGTAGTAAAAGCTTGATCCGGAAGTCACAGCTCGCTATGTATAATGCAGGTCCCTTATGGACTATATATAATACTTATGGTAGCGAGAGCTGTGTATGACAGAGCAAGCTTGAAAGTAGAATAAATGCAGTCGAAATGTGAATATTGCGGAAAGTTTGTGGCGCCTGTAGATCGTGATCGCAATGTTGATGTTAGAGAGTTGGTCTGAAAGATAGTGTCGGTGTTAAAATAAAAAGAGGCATGCTCCAATTCGGATATGTAGAAAGAATGAATTACGAAACAGATAGCAATGAGAAAGCAGATGGACCATGACCAAACTGATCGTGATAGAAGGTGTTGTCAGGAGCCTTAGAAACCTGCGAGCGTGCATGAGAATGGCAATGAATGTTAAAGAAGCGAGTGAGGTGTGTAAGGGTCAGTCATGTGACGTTCGGTCTTCTATGCCTACCTCGCAAGGGTGTGGCGTGAAGTTGCGTACGTACGTATGTAAAACCAAAAAATACTTTGTGGTTAAAAAAAATATTCATCTAAGCTGTAAGCCGATACAATGAAATATAAAACCTCCTTAGCTTCTTCTCCTCGCTCCATCCATTATACGGGATCGGCTTCCCTAATCTTGTGACTATGCATCTAGTAGGTATCTTCGTCTTTAAGTCCAACGGATTTCATGTCACGTTGGACATTTGTCAGCCATATGGTCAGGGGTCTTCTACTTCTCCACTTCACGGTGGCCGCCATAGAAAGAAACTTCACCACGATATGGTTATCCGGTCTTAACATGAGATAGCGTGGACTCTATTACTTTCTTGGGTATAGGAGCTACTTTAAAACTTCCCCTAATACATTCATCATGCTGTTTATCCGTTAAGATTACTCCTCTAGCCCACCGTAACATACCTATTTCCGTAGTCGTACCTAATTCCGTAGTGGATAAGGCCTTACGCCGCTAACTTTAATTGACTAAGGCCTTTATCGACTATTATAACATTACTATGCATCCCACTGTCACAGGAAGGGAATGTTCCCCGAGTTTCCACATCCCATGGTTGTGTAGGTTCTTAACGTTTCAAAAACTATAGCCGCCATTCATCTATGTAATGTACAATATCATCACCGATGATCGTAAATGAGGCATACGATATATCGTTAACAGTTTTTGGAACTTTACATAACGTCTAGTTAGTATGTACAATGAGTATATAGGATGGAACTCTACCAGCGACGTTCCCGAAAATATTGTGTTATATTAAAGTTACTTAATCGATTTATAATGGTTAGAAACATACATTTCGTTATAATTTTCATCATCAAAGAAAATTACTTTCTCTCTTCTTCATTAAGTCATCAGACCCGCGCGCACGCCTATGCAATGGACTTACGTAAGTACATGCACACAATATCTATGTTAGTGTGAAACTGACAGAAAGATGTAAGTAGATAACTATACCTATCATCCTGCGATAACCTTTATAATCCACATAACATAATTATAAATAAACTAATGTACGTGTACAGCTAAGAGCAGAACACGCTTTACATTCGAAGTTCTATTGTATCTGTTATTACCGTATGGCTTACGAACGGTACACATGTCAAAAGATAAAAAGATAAAAAACATTTATTTGGCAATAGGCCCTTACGGGCAATTAGACACGTCTTACATTCTTTAAATTAAATCATATTGTATCTTAATAATTTTCCATAGTTCTTTTTTTTTTTGTTTTTAACCTCTCTTTTTTAATCTACCAGCATTTCGAAAATGACCATTGGCGAAGAAGAAATGCCAAAAGAAACTTGCCAATATGGGCCCTTTTGTTTTATCGTTAATATTTATTACAATAAATATATGTGAGTGTATATATAGTGAAATCAAGCTGTACAATAAAAGATATATTAATACATGTGCTGAATCATTTCCAAACATCCCTGTCAGTTAGATATTCATCGATTCTATTATAACCCTTCTTGCACAGAGTATTTTTGATGTACCTTTTCAACATATTGTCAGGCAGGGACAGAACTGTTTCAGGTAATTTATTATAGAATCGAATACAATTTACAATAAAAGATCTACTAGTCTTAGCAAGCCGATGTACCAGCATACGCAATCTATTCCTACTTCTAAGATATTCACAAAATTTTGAAACTGATATTTTTACGAGCATACATTATGTTCTCATAAATATACTGAGAGGTATATCTGTCTTTTTTCTCTCTGTTGCTCGTGGGTTTCCACGGCATATAATTAATGGCATAACCCAACCGTTGAAGGCACGACCCAAGCTTGATGCCACCTGACTACATATTTTTCCGTACTTATGTTAGGCGACCAAAGAAACATGCCAACACTGTTTATTTTATCTCCCTGTCAGTTATAATTCTTCAACATAAAAAGGTACTTATAAGTTTCAACTTCAGAGAGAGACCTGAAGGGCATCGCTTTTGAGAGGTGAAAACTACTACAGTTTACAATTCTACTCCGCTCTACACGCGTGGCCGCGCATTTATCAAGACTATATACTAACGACGTTGCTAATGCTTTCAATTAAATTTAGTAACTTGAATTATATGTATATCTTCACGCCTGGTCGCTTGCGGGATAGTCAGAGAGAAACTAGCGCCATAAGACGCGGTCCTTACTCACTTCACTCGCTACTTTAACATTCATAGCTCTTTTCATGCACGCTCGCCGGTTCCTAAGGCTCCCTCCTGATATCACCTTCTGATAAAATTTGACCAATTTGGTCATGGTAGATTTGTCTTGGTCTTCTTCGACTCCTACATCCTTCCACTTTCGCATTGTATATCTGTTTCGTCATTCTTTCATTCTGCATTCTTTCTTGACGAGCTCGGTGGCGCAGTGGTGAAACGCGTTGTTACGCGACTTTGACACCAACGCTCGTGGGTTCGATTCCCACACGGTACAAACATTTGTGTGCATGAACATGTCTGTTTGTCTTGGTCTGGGTATTTTCTATGTAGGTATGTAATGTTCAAACCACTTTTAAACAAAGTAACGCGAATTTTATAAACTATAAAGACTGTCTTGTGGACACTCTTTAAAGCTACCGCCCCAAACGACACTGGTACTTTTAAGTTACGATTTAAACAAATTTAAATTCGCAGAGTTAAACCTGCTCTCAATTCAGCTTGGGCGAAATGTGTCCCGCGTCATCCTCGTAGCACCATATATAGCCACCGTCGACACAACCTTCCCCTTGGGTCTCACACCACCGCGTCTACACCCCCGTAGTAGTGTCAGGCCGACTTAATGTTTGGAGGTAAGGTTCCGTATACATTATCCATTCCAGACTAGCTCTTACAACTAGCTTAACTTATCGAATGATGCATAATACAAACATGCTAATTAACCGTGATTAGTACTAATATTAGACATTATTCTATATTCCTGATAGACTCCAGACGAACGTCTGTCTGTCACGGCCAGAAACTGTTTCCCAGGGCAGAGATACGTCGATCCACTTGTAATCCTATTTATTCTCAAACATCTGTTATCTCGTTATGATTAATTTCGATAGATCGCTTAGACCTTGTAATTACAGTCAATTTCCGAATTCCACCAAAGCATCGTCACATCTTTCGTTTATCCCAAGGATCTCTGATTAGCCTTTTTTTATAGATTCGGCTCGCTCGGCGCCAAGTCTCGAGAAAAAAAAACGTAATGGGTCCCACATGTGCTAGCTATCTTGCAACCGACTCAAAATGCACCAATCTTAAGAAGTTTTAAACCATTTCATTTTTGAATAATATTACACAATCTTATTATCGATAAGATTTGCTGGTACCATTACAAGACCTGGGCTAGATGAGGGCCAGTCTTCAGCTCTTATAGTGTCCGAAACGTTGGTTTCGAGCCACACTTGGGTAGTTCGTGCCGTGTGCATTTCCTGCTGGAAAGTCCACGGTATATCTCTAAAAATGTATTGCCGAGAGGTATCCCAACACGATCCAACACAGTCTCTTGATACACTTTAGCTGAAGTCTTTAAACCTTTATCACAAAAATAAAGCTTTGTGACTCCTTGATAAGACTCCCTCCATCAAACCATTACAGACGATGGATGATGACCACGTTGTACCTTTTTCAGACTACTTTAGCGGCTTCTTTAGAACTGTGTGCGTACGCTTTGTCACTTTGCTTGTTGTAGTGCTCTTCAATCGTGAAATTTTTTTCATCAGTAAAGAGGATATTTCTTTGCCTTTCACCTGCGTATTGGGACGGAAAATGTTTTGATTGAACCACTCTCTTCAACTGTAGGGCTTGTTTTATAGCATGCTCTGTATATGGACTCCTAGCGGGAATTTTCATTTCTCGCGATAAGAGTTTTTGTTTCCTAACGGTGAATTCTGGCTTTAACAGCATTAACATCATTTGTAGTTCTAACAACAGGCGGCCGCCCCTATCTTTTGTAGTCAACAGAGGAAGTGTTGGTATATCTGTCGATAGTACGATATACAGACATACGGTTGATACCAAGGTTTTCAAGTATCTTGAATGTGACCGGCGGCTCCATACCCACGTGCAAGGCAATCACTGCAATCCTATTTCCTTTAACAGCCCATTGTAATTTGATAATAAACACAAAAAAATATGTAAAACGGTGGGAAACCGGAAGAAGTTTTTAACATAAAAAGCCGTTCCGTATTCAAAATAATTAAAGAGCTGAAAAAAAGAAAAGTTTCAATGTAACAGTATTTATGGCCAGACTTTTTACATATTTTACATATTTGTAATTATCATATGTCGGAGATTCCAATGCCTACAAATATATGACAACTTTTATTTCAGCAATTGTTTTATTCATTAGAATGACAATACCGTGTAAATATATACAATGTCATGGACAATACAGGTAGTATTGTGAAGCTGCCAGTATCAATGTAAGTCAATCAGTAGTGCGGTTTTATCGACTTGCCCTCTAGACTGCGCCTGCGTTGGGTGTGCGAATCGAATGAATAGCAAAAATGTGTATTCTAATCCATTCGAATCTGCGACATATGTATGTATCTTATTTATTTTATTGGAGACGACATCTACCACACTTCTCGTTTTGGACAATGTAGCCGTATATGTGAACGATTTGAAATAGGTTCGTAGGCGACGGCACTACATAATCATTTTGCTTAATAGGATGTTTGTCAAATTTGGCTTGTCAAAATACGGTGCAATCATTAACATATTTGCTTTTATTTTAGGTCAATAATATTTTATAGCAGCCGTATTACCAATGATGAATGTCATTTTTTACTTGAGATATTCTTACATTTTCAATATCTCGTTTGGCAATAACGAAATTCCTAGATGTTTATCTAATTATATTATCTTTTAACTTCTCTATAACTTCACGCCAAATCCCTTACGGGGTAGGCAGAGAGAACCGAGCGCCACGCGACTCGATCCTTACATACCTCACTCGCTTCTTTAACATTCATTGCTCTTTTCATGCACGCTCGCCGGTTTCTAGGGCTCCTGACATCACATTCTGATAGAACACGACCAATTTGGTCATGGTAGGTAAGTCTTGGCCATCCTCGGCTCCTACATCCTTCCACTGTTGCATTGTATATCTGCTTCGACATTCTTTCATACTGCATTCTTTCTACATGTCCGAACCAACGGAGCATGCCTCTTCTTACTTTAACACCGACGCTCTCTTTCAGACCAACTCTCTTTCTAACATCATCATTGCGAATACGGTCTACAAGCCTTACGCCACAAATTTTGCGCAGCGCTCGCATTTCGACCGCGTTTATTCTTCTTTTATGCTCTTTATGCCATACCCAGCTCTCGCTTCCATAAGTTAGCGTTGGGACCAGCACTGCATTGTGTATAGCCAGCTGCGCCTTCTGGCTCAAGTTTTTACTGCCAAGAAGTTTTCCCAACGCTCCATTCACACTATTCCCAGCACTCACTCGCCTTTCCACATCTGCGGTGTACCTTCCATCCCTGCTGAAAGCGCATCCAAGATATACAAACTCATCCACTTGTTCCAACACTTCATCATCTACCGTAATCCTTACATTGGTTCTGGTTTCTTCTCTTTCAAATACCATTATCTTTGTTTTCTTCGCATTCAGTAGTAAGCCTTCCTTCATACATTCGTCTTTCATCATTGTGACTAGTGTTTGCAGCTAAGATGGTGTTTCTGCTAATAGGACTGCATCATCTGCATACAGCAGACAGTTCACCACTAGGTCACCCATGCGTAATCCTACATTCGTCGATCTTATTCTCTGTAGACAACTATCAAGATACAGAATAAACAGCCCAGCAGACAACATGCAACCCTGTTTGACACCAATTTTGACATCAAACCAGGGTGACATGTTGCTATCTATTCGCACACATGCTGAGCAATCCTTGTAAGTGGACTGCACAGCACGGAGCAGTGAGCCGTCAATCCCATATCTCGGCAATATGCACCACAGTTCCTTTCGCACAACCCTATCAAACGCCTTCTCAAGATCCACAAAACCGCAGAAAACCTTCTGGTCTGTAGCCAGATGCTTCTCTACGATATTGCGGAGCGAGAAAACTTGATCCGTACATCCCCTTCCGTTTCGGAAACCTCCCTGTGCCTCCCACAGCATTTCGTCAGATTTCACCCTCATTCTCCTTTCAATTATCTTTCCATATACTTTTGCTGCTAAGCTGATCAAACTGATGGCCCTATAGCTGGCGCAGTCCATACGTGATCCCTTGCCTTTATAAAAGAGTACGATGACTGCGCGTCCCCAGTCCATTGGGACCCTTCCAGTTCTCCAGCAAATGACTAACTATCTCATCCATAGTTATACCTTCATCGGACGCCGTCAACGTGGAGTGAGCATCAGACTCACTCTCATTGTCAGCGTCCGAGGCATATTTATACATTTCTTCAAAATATTCACTCCACCGTTCTAACACTTCCTGAGTGTTTGCAAGAATGATACCAGCTTTAGACTTAATCTTGTTCATACTAGATGCCGACGAACTACCCCGAGACTTCTTTACCTCTCTCCAAAAGAGTTTGGTATTTGCCTCGAAGTTTTTCGTCAGCCTCTCTTCCTCATTCATGATTTGTCTTTCACGCTTCTCTTTCACTAAAGCCTTGGTTTCATAAACGGTACATTTCTTTCTTCTTCTCTCTCATACTTTCATTTAAGGGCAAAGATGATACATAATCCAGCCATGCTTTCTTCTTTCTTGCTACGGAGGATTTAACCTCCGCATCCCACCAGGCATCTCCTTTCAATGTTTTATGCCTCTTTGCGCATTCGCATGCTTCTTTTGCACTATCCACCATACTTTCTTTCAGAACTTTCCAGCAATCATCCACATCTGTATCGGAAAGACTTGCATTTGCAAGTCTTTCGCTTACCAGATGTACATACATTCTCCTTACATTTTCATCTTGCAGTTTTTCACTCCTTATCCTTTCATGATCTCCGAAAGGGATACGCACTCGCCAATGCCTCCACTTCTTGAAAATTCCCACAAACCGGCTTATCACCAGGTAGTGGTCCGTTTCAATAGTGGGACCTCTAAAGGCTCTTGTATCCATTATAGTATTTCGGAGACGTCTATCAATTATAATCAAATCAATCACACTTTTTTGGTCATTCCGTCTCCATGTATACGTGTGAATATCCTTGTGATGAAATAAAGTATTCGACACGAGGAGGTCTCGTTCCATACATAAATCTAGAATCGACTTACCTGCTTCGTTCACTCTCTTATCTCCATAGGGACCAAGAGCAGCTTCATAGCCGTCTCGTTTGGTCCCAACCCATCCATTCAAATCTCCACACATAATCACTCTTTCATTCCCTTCAGCTAAATCCAGAATATCCCTCACAGACTCCCAAAACTTCTCTAGTTCTTGGGCACACGCTGAGCTTACGGGAGCGTATGCTGCAACCAGAAATACTCGCGTGATGCCCAGTTTTATACGAACCCAGAGAAGTCTAGGCCCTACCAAACAGTAATCTTTCACACCAGAGGCTAAGCGAGAGGAGAGTATGACACCTACACCAGCACTGGCATGATCGTCCCGGTCTACACCAGACCATAGGGCCATCATCCCACCGGGCAGGTCATCGTGTCGCTCCCCTTGCGCTTAGTCTCTATCACACACAAAGCATCCAAGCGTCTCTCATTCATTACGTCCATCAGCTCATTCATCTTATCACTCAATCCACCTCTCACATTCCACGTGCCTGGAACGAAGAGAGCCGAGTGCTGCATGCACTCGGCTCTCTTCGACCCGTGACATTTCGAATTTAATCACATTGTAATTTGTCCTGATAATACTTATTTATTTTTCACTTGTTTATTGGATAATAGATAGTATAATTCAGAGTACCAATATGTCGTGTTCATAGCCGGATAACATCTGATCTATCAATATTTGACAACGCTTTTTTCGTAGCGCGTAGTGAGAGTGACTACTTGTTCAAATCAGTAAATGTTTTGAATAATAAGTAGGTTTTGTTTTTCTATACGCGGTTACCTATTATATTAATAGTTTATCAATTTATTTATCATATATTATTAACAACTAGACATTAAAATACATTATATAGTTAGATCAAAAAATGGACTATGTGAATCATAGTCCATTTTTTGATCTAACTAGCAATTTAATTTAACCAGTTTTTTAAGCTAGATGTTTTTTCTGCCAATTGGAATTTTACTTAAATAGCAATTTAAGTTATACCCTAAATACGTACTTACGGTTGAAACAATATTTCTTTTAAGGAAAAAAATAATAGTAAAAGTAAGTAAGCAACATATTGTTTTCTTTTTCAGGGCAAACACAATTTCTCGAATATATCTTTAAATTGGGAAACATTTCCTTATTTGTGGCCATTTGAAAAAGCAAAAGCAACATTCGTTTTTATTTATTCTCCAAGCAGGGACTTAATTGTTAACGCCAGCGTATATCTTCGATTTAACCAGAAGACGTTTAAGTAAAAGCTTGAAGCCGTTATGAAGCAATATAATATTTACAAGATCATAACTATGATGTCTATGAACTATGTTACCATTTTCTGACTTTCTTGAATTGTTGATATTTTTTTTTGGAAATTATGTGTATTATTTTCTTTGATATAACAAAAAAAAATCGGTCAAGTGCGAGTCGGACTCGCGCACGAAGGGTTCCGTACCACTATCTATAAAAACGGCAAAAAAATCACGTTTGTTGTATGGGAGCCCCCCTTAAATATTTGTTTTATTTTAATTTAATTATTTATTCTTAAAGTGAATATATAACTAAATATTCTGTGAATATTTCAAGCGTCTACCTGTTGCCGTTATCAATATCGAGCAAAAACGAGCAAAAAAATCACGTTTATTGTATGGGAGCCCCCTTAAATATTTATGTTATTCTATTTTTTAGTATTTGTTGTTATAGCGGCAACAGAAATACATCATCTGTGAAAATTTCAACTATCTAACTATCACGGTTCGTGAGATACAGCCTGGTGACAGACGGACGGACGGACGGACGGACGGACGGACGGACAGCGAAGTCTCAGTAATAGGGTTCCGTTTTACCCTTTGGGTACGGAACCCTAAAAACGAGTTGCACTACGGGAGTGTCGGCAGAAGTGAAAACTTCAACATTAACGTTGTGCATTTTTGAATATTTTGGAATGGTTAGGTAATAATTTCACACGAATTGCTTTATTTATCAGTATAAAAGTACTATCATGTATGTGGTAAAATACAATATTCATTTATTACGCTATCGTACACAAACATGACAATTTATATTACATTAAAAATTTAACACTTCAGAACTATTACAATTATTTTACATTAAAAAGTTTATCTCTCAGAAAAATCCACTTTCATCCATAATTTCAACGACTCTTTCACCATCATCATTACCAGCATCATCATCGCCAATCTCTAAAACTCAAACACACACGCACACTCGCGCAAGCGCCCTGCGCCGCTACAAAATTTGGACCTGAACATTTCAACCAAACAGCGATGTTGATAAACTACGTTGAACGAAACGCGTAAACGCCAACAATTTCATGGCGCTTACAACGTTTTGGTCGCGAGAAAATAATGCCCTATGAACGATCTAGCGCTTCATGTTTTAATTGTTTAATTAGAGGGAACTAATGTTTTAGCGCTGCAGCGAACTTAAGTTCTAATTCTTACCAAAATCTTACGGTCAGGGTCACGTGTCCTGACGGCCTGACGCGAGTTTAGCATTTTTTACTCATCCCAAAAAATGCACAAAGCCGCTAAAGAAGTTTTCACTTCAAAAATGTTACAATAAAAATCGAGTACAAGTGAGATTTTTTTAGTAACATAGAATATTATAAAGATTATTGAAAATACAAACAAAATGAGACGATAGTTTATTTCATTAAACTTAGATTCAACAATGGCGCTGTTATAACTACTACATCAAGATTTTTGGCATTAGTTTTTTAAATAATTTTCGCCATTTTTTGGGGATTATGGCGACAACACCAATCGTTGCTAACATTAAAAAATCGGATCCGATTAAACTTGCTTCGTCAGTTCACAAAATGTTCAGGTTCAAATTTTGTAGCAACTAAATACAAAATGCTTACTTTGGACGACAGTAGCGCTCGAACTAGCTTTAGCACGGGTTGGAAATAATAAGAATGCTGACCAGACGCAATGAGCAGCTTTCACATGCTGACCTGTGGGTTATTGTGAAAATATCTTCTTATCGGAGACATGAACACCGAGAATAAATTGACTTTGTGCCTCACGCCTGTGTATGGACCGGTAAACCAGGGTGCAACTGATAATAGCGTTTTTGCATTTCGCGTAAGCCTTGGGCACTCGCATAAATTAACGCCATGTCATGTAATTAACTATTAGGGTAAGACATTTCAAACACATCACTGCATCCACATGCGAAATGACGACATGTTACACGCGCGCAAATGCACTGATTACAAAAACTTAATTAGTACACGGTTGAGCGGCAACTGAATGGAAAGTTGAAACACTGAAACTGACCGACGTGGTGATGAAGGGCATGGCAGGGCATGTGGTCACACGCTGGCCTTTCGACTTATGTACATAATTTGTTTATTTAAAAATATCAATGAGTTCTTTAAAGGCCTTCGGACACCTATGATAGAACACTTTGTAAACCAAAAATTTAAGGTATCATATTAATATGTTATGAGTTTTTTTAATGATTTATATTCTTTGTTTCATACATTTATCATGTTTGTATAACAACTACGAGTACAACAAACAATAAATCTCGTTTTTTTTTTTCAACGGTTTTTTTAATGTCTCATATTATCAATCGATAATAGAACCGACCCTCTAAATTTGTCGATTCTTTTCGTTTTCAGGCTACAGTTGACATAGAACATTACATATGTAGACGCAAATACCGAGTGGGTGCCGGCTGGACCTGGTGCTATGTTGCATAAACTAACTAGTGGCGGAAGTACAAAAGTAGATTATTTATAATTGCTTTAATATTATTTACTGTGCTTTAGTAATGAAATAACTGATAACTTTTCTTTTTTTACAAATTAACTATGTGTCGTAGGCATTTTTATCCGTGCGGTGACGGAGAAAGAATACTAAAAATCACCGCCACCTCTCTTCCCGTGGGTATCTTGTCGTAAGAGGTGACTAAGGGATTTCCTGAGATTCCAGCATCTCAGCCGGTGGTAGGGTAAATACCTGCCTGGTTGGCTACCACCGTACACGCGGCGAAACACCCGTGAAGTGGCGTACCTATGAGTACAACAATGCGTTTCGGGATCAGCTGGGCATAACCAGTGTTCGGGGGATTATGGACGCGATATTGCGGGAACAGCAGTGGATTCTGTCTATCCATTGTCAGAAGGACTGAGTTGACCCGTCGGCCAGGGAGACCCGTTGAAACGGTAGTTCCGCTAGCCGCCCGTGGCATAGTATAGGGGCCCAATCAAGACTAACCACCTTGAGAGCCTGCCCTTTCATACTGCGCATAACCTCGGGGTAGATCATCGTGCCGGTTGGTGACCGGATGGTGGGAACCCGGCAACTACCTCCGAGGGGGTTCAGGGACCCTTACATCCGACGGATCAGCAGGCCTAGACAAGTGGCTTTCTATTGTCGTTAACGCTTATAGAAACATAATCAAAATGAATGGGATTGACATTAGCTTACGATATGTCACGTGATCTAATGTAGCGAGCGTTAAAAATGGTAGCCAAGTGTCAAATAATTTTCTATTCTATGAAACGAAACGCTAAGTCGTGCGACAAGCCGAGCCAAGTGGTAACTTTGACTAGCGCAAACGCTCAGCGAGCGTTTCGTTTGTACGACAAGTAGTCGAACGCTCACACCTTGTAGATAACGAAACAATATGGCCCTTTCGTTAGTAAGCTGTTCATGTTTAACTGTTGGTTAGTTTTGTGTTTACAATATTGTGCGTGATTGAGTTTGTTTATTGAAAGAAAAATGCATTCATTAATATTACTGTTGGCTGCACATAATGAAGAAGTGTGACTCAGGTGGCAAAGAAGAAATCTTTCTTGTCGGCTTGGAGCAAACAGCCGAAATTCTTTAGAGCGATTTCTGTTGAACAAAGACCCATCTCAGAGACTTTGTTTCGACCTACACGTTCACGCGTCGTAATAAGGAAATAAAGAAATTCCCCTAGGTAATAAAGGTAGGTAACCTTACTTAAATATGAAATGACTTCAAGGTTAGGCTTTGTGCTTTTAATTAAGTCAATGATGTTCTTATTAAATATTTCATATTCGTAGGTTCTCTGCAAGTTTCGAATGGGTCCCAAGGAACGTAGGTATTATCCAACATTTGCCTCAGCAAACGAAGAGTCGGTGCATAAGCAAAGTTGTGGAGGCACACAATATGGATCATATTTTACAATAATGGATAGTGTTCCCCTTCAAACACATCAAGAAAGGTCGATAATATGACAAGAGTAAGTCACCATTACCACTGTCACCTCAACTTCGTCAGAGTTAAACCAATAGCCTGTGTCCATCAATCATTTTACCTATAAAATTGTGACAGATTTTTTAAATAGATGTAACGAATCTAGAGGTTACCTATAAATTTACAAAATTCTCACTCAGACAATATATGTGCATATCATACTTAGATCAGTATTCTTTATTTGTAATTATTATGATGAGGTTGGTAGCAGAGTGGTTGGTAATGTACTGACGTAAAGCTCATGTGGTTCGATTTCCACACAAGACAAATATTTGTGTGCATGAACCATGTACATAATAACTCAATGGTATGAACAAGTTTGTTTGTCTTGGACTGGATGTTAAAGAGAGTGTTGTGTTTTACGAGAGGTAGGGCACAATAAAGAAACCTATCTGGGGTAGTACTTTCACCTTACAGAAAATTCCAACCTATTATAAAATATATAGGATTAGTAGAAGTTAAGTTAGAAACTATCCATGTACAAACTTTTATATTCATAACTTTATTTTTAAGCAGGATAATACCTACATTCACTATAAACATGTCATTTTTTCATTATTTTAGGTCATTCTGGATACCCACAAAGAAACTGGTTAATGATGCTTATATTAAATGCTGTGCCAGGCTCTCTAGAGGAACTCTACACCAATCACTACATACAAGCCAGAAACAATATTGAGTGTTCTTTTTGTTCGATGACAGCTCGTTGGAAGTGCTTACTTAACCATCAAATTTTCAGTTTGATTAATCCAATGAACATTCGAACAAGATTGTAAGAAATGGAAGACACTTTAGCCCGTAACACAGTTTTCATAACAGGCCTCAGGGTCAATAGGAAACTTGTAAATTAGATTATAATACATTTAGAGTTTACAAATGTATTAAAAATGTGTACTGTAAGTACACTTATTCACATCATCACTGTTTTGCAGTCTGGGCCTAATTCAAATAAGTATTTTAGAGTTTTGTCAGAAGGTAATGTCAGGAGCCTTAGAAACCGGTGAGAATGCATAAGAAGTGCAATGAATGTTAAAGAAACAAGTGAGGTTTGTAAGGATCGAGTCATGTAGCGCTCAGTTCTCTCTGCCTACCCCACAAGAGATTTGATGTGAAGATATAGATAGCATTGAGTACAGACATGTAAGCAATATGTATCAGTTTATTGTTTAAATCTTAATGTTTATTGGTTTTGTAATAACTTAATTTTGTTTGAAATTAATATTTAAAAAAAAACAGTCGGAACATATTTTTAAATTATAATTTTATTAGATATATGTATTTGATATCATTTGTTTCTTATTTAAATAGTGTTTATTAATTTATAAAAGACATTATATAATTGTAATAAATTTATTTTACTTACATTCTTAGTAGAGGTTTTGTGTGCATATAACTAAGTACATACATAAAGAATGTATTAAACAGAAATCAAACTTAGACTGTGTTTTCCTCTCCAAACAATCAACAGTTATCCTTTATATTGCAATTTCACCCAATAACTTGGTACATTTTTTTTCCCAACGTCGAGGAGACACAAGCATACGGTCTATCTCTTGTCTAGCTCCAACCAGTGGCATAGATGTCAGTGCAGTTAGCGATGGTAGTGATGATGGCAGTAGACCTAATGGATATAAAATAAAATATTATTAAAATTTCAAATCAGAATCATAATTCTGGAGGCAAACATTATCAAATGACACTAACAATGATTCAAACAAATACATAACAGCCTTTTGTTTTCAGTTTATATGGCCAGAAAAAAACTGGTGATTTTCTAAGGTCAATACAAACAGTCACAATATTTAGTATTATTGGTAAATATATTCATAATCTCATAACATAGTTTACACTAAATTACAAATTGGTATATTAATTTGAAGATTCTGATGTCTGTGACTCTACTAATCAATGTTCCTTTATTGTCTTGCAAGCAGTTTATAAAAATAGATTTAGATGGTTGGGCATAATAGAAAAAATCTGAGAGTAGCTATAAAAATACACTTACTGTTAGCATGAGGAACATCCAAAACAATTGAATTTTTCTACAAGGAGGTAGTGATGGTGTCTGAAAGTAATATTAACCACATCTTTATCAAATTTGTTTTATAACTACATATTAATTGGGTATTGTCCGAACACTTTTCTTACAATATCACTGGTAAAGGCTGTTTGTAACATAATTAAACACAACTACATTAATACATCAAAAAAGTTGTGTAAATACCAAGTCATGTGGCACTCTGTTCTCTGTACCTATACCGCAAGGGACTGGTGTTAAGTTATATATACATTTATATATATTTACCTCACAATTCACTGTGAATACTATGATCGTATTAATAGCTAGAGGACAAGCAGTACTCCCTAAGGGTTTGTTGTGTTCTTACGTGTGAATGAGGCACCAGTAACCGCCTAAGGAGTTGCTGTGTTAGCAGTAGAGGAGGCATCACGCGAGTCATACTTAATGTATTACAAGCTTTCATAAGCTAAGTAACCGCTTTATATCAGGCAGGCTGTATGCATTCCGATGTATAAAAAAAAATTACAACAAATCCTGTTACATATAAGCAGTAACAAAATTAATGAGGTAGGTAATGAATTAGTCTTAAAGTGTATTAGAAGTTATGATACTTAAAAAATAAATTTAGACTTACTTTTTTCCATTCATACATTTTCCTTGAGTTTTTGAACACCCACCACCAATATACATGAATAGCATTGTAATTTCATTCTACACCCGGCCACCTCTCATCCGTCCTTGAGCACCGGCCTGGGGCCTAGAAAGGTCACCGTGCCTATAACATAAACAAAAAAGCCACTTACGACACATTCCAATGGGCATACCTATGGACATAGTACATAAATAAAAGTACATTCATAAATAAAAGTAAGATATAAACTTATAATAATAATAATAATATATCCGTCCCTCTTCTGCAATAACCCAGTACCAATAATCCCTCCAGACCTCATTACAATAGACTAATCATTTCCTACACATTCGCAATAGTCCCAATACCTGCCGTGACCTGCTCATAGATATATGGTTCTATCGATATTTTTAGGAGGGGGTCTCGGTGGGTGTACAACATATCATGAATCTTCTTAAAAGGGCCTCTACGCGTTGGATCCATATCCCCGCGCACGCCTATCAAATGACCGGGATAATACCCGTGAATAAAAATAAAATAATAATAATAATAATCATTTATTTCAGACAACAGGTTTTACAACACGGGTCCATAGATAAATACCTTAAATTAAAATATATATGACAATATAAACTAATTACTAATTCCACGTAGAGTCGGCGACGTGTAGCGCGTGTCGTTAGGCAACCGTCCTCGGAACTTCCGAAACACGATTCCCTTCGGCCAGAATTCTTCATTCATGAAGGTCGGCAGATGATGTGTTGGAGCCCTCACCACAAAGGAACTAAAGTTTACCTTGTGGCGAGATTCCAGTCGCTCGACCCTCAAGGTGAAATTGGTCGTGTTCTTCACATAGTCTACAACCTCCTCGACCTTTGTAGACCAGTGTAGTCTGGAAACGTACAACGGCGTCGCTGGTATTTCCACGCGCAGTTGTGACGGTCCGGTCTGTGCGGTGCCGCAGTAGTTGCGGTTGGAGGGCTTCTTCTTCTTCTTCCTGCCCACTTGAATGAAGCCCTGCTCGTCGCACTGGTCCTTGCGAGAACCCGGTTTCAAAGCCTTGCGAGCGGGCTCGCAACGACTTGACTTCTCCCGGTGATATAAACTTATAACCATTATATAAAATACTTACCGCTTTCTATTTCACAGAATAAAACTTTAGGAAACACAACAAAGCAATTGGGCGCACAAAACTTTAAACACTTGACACTTCCCGCCGTAACCGCGACTCACTCAGATCAAAATGTTAAACTGATTTGACGTTTGCGATAGAAACCATAGACACTATAGTGGTTTTTATCGAATGTTCGAATAGAATATGCGTTCGCTAACTGCTTGTCATCTTGGCTAACAATCTACTATCGCTTAGGCGTTAGCGATTGTAGATATAAAAACGCTTCGAAGTGTTTGCCACTTGTCTAGGCCTGCTGTACAGCTCCTTTGTCGACAAACTAATGGAGAAACAGAAACAGTCCGCGTTTCTTCCCCAATGTCGTGGTAATTTTGTCCCGCTTCACGCTTCTGTTATTTACAATTCTCATGACAGCTCAAATAGGAATAGATGATCATACAGCGGTGCACTCCTTCACCACCCTGTTCAATGTTGAGTACACTAACATCCGCGGACTCCACTCTAACCATAATGCGTCCACCAACACCTTGAGATGGCACGGCCCGCTATGTTCTTCCTGACGGAGACACAGATTCAGCATCCAGCGGACACGTCCTACCGCCAGTATCCCAGTTATGTGCTTGGGGAGAATTTCCTCGCGAAAGCCGGGGTCTGTTTGTTTGTCCGTTTGGATATATGTTGTCGCCGTCTGCGCTGCCCAGAAGATTCCTCCTTTCCTATCCTCTGGGTGCATGTAAACCTGGGTCTTCAGAGTCGTATTTACATGTGCCTATACCGACCCCATACTAGGGACACGGAGACATCTCGACTCTTTGAGTACATGAGTCGGGCGGCAGATGAAGCGCAGGAGCGGTACCCTACTGCAAAGATGGTGTGGTTGGGAGACTTTTGCTCTCACCGCGACTCCTGGTTGGGATCCTCCACAACTAACCATGCAGGAAGGACCGCCCACGCGTTCGCTCTTTCACAGCCTGACGTAACTGGGACATCAGCCCACCAGAATACCATATGTTGCAGGTCAGGAGCCCTCTCTGCTAGACCTACTGCTGACCACCCACCCTGCTGGCTACCGGATTGAGGCATCTGACCACTGCCTAGTATCCAGCACAGTACCAAGCGCGATTCTTTCACAACCCACAGAGGTTAGGCGTCGTGTCTGGCACTACTCGTCAGCAGATTGGGATGGTATGCGCGACTACTTTGCTTCCGTCTCATGGGGGCAGCGCTGCTTCAGTGAGAAGAATCTAACGGCGAGTGCTGCTGCCATTGTTGATGAGATCGGCGTTGGCATGAAATACTACATTACTCACTCCGATGTCGTCATCAAAAGCCGGCGACGCCCTTGGTTTAATCGCGAATGCGCTGAAGCTGTTAGTAACAAACAGGCGGAGTATCGCGCTTGGATCAGGGGTCGCGCCCTTAAAGATCCGAACACTAACTCGCCGAAATCAGCCTACAACAGTGCCACCAAGATCTGCAAGAGAGCATACATAAGAGCGGATGCCAAGCACGTTACACGAGTCGGTACGGAACTAGTGGCGCACCCTACAGGGCATACGGCATACGGTCTGCCTCTCCAGCTTTGTAATTCGATTGCTGGCTTCCTGTATGAGCGTAGAATCTGCGACCTCGCAGATGGATGTGCTTCGCGGTTCATGTCAGTGAATGCCGGTGTCCCACAGGGTTCCGTTCTGTCGCCCACGCTCTTTCTTCTTCATATCAATGACATGCTGCCACTTGATAATATTCATTGCTATGTAGATGACAGTACGATCCATGGGCGATATTTCGGTCGGCCTGGTGCTGGTCGGACAGAAATCGATGAGAGGCGTGAGAGTCTTGTCGTTGAGCTGAATCGGGTTTTGGATCTCATTATTAAATGGTTTTCCAATAACCTGGTTGAGTTTAATGCTGAGAAAACTCAAGTTTGCGCGTTTGCAACATTCCTTTCCACTCCCAGTCTTCGGGGCGCTTCCCTCGGTATGCGATATAGCCTGAATATGCTAGGTATGGGTATTCATTGCGATCTTAACCAGCGTTATTACATAATGAGCATCATATCAACAGACTCAAGAAAACTCGGAGTCCAGAACAGGGTGCGCCGGTACTTCACGCCAGATCAGCTTTGTCTGCTTTATAAGACACAAGTTCGGGCCTGCGTATAGTATTGCTCGCATCTCTGGGACGGCTCCGCACAGTATCTTCTCGAGGCTCTCGATAGGTTGCAGCGACGGGCTATCCGCATAATCGATGACGAAGAGGTCACCGAAAACCTAGAAAATCTTTAACTCCCTAGGGAGATAGGCTCTCTAGGTTTTACCATCGCGAGTGTTCAATAATTTAAGAATTTAATATTTAATTTACAATATATTTAAGAATATTTGCAGAGAAAAGTCAAATTTACATGCAATTTGATCTAGCCTGTTTTGTGTGCTTCCGCCACCAATTAGTTCATGCGGCCTAGCGCCGGCCAGCGATTGTTACGATTAACGTCTACAATGCCTTTTTTTTTTTTTTTTTTTTTTTTTTTTTTTTTTTTTTTTTTTGTGACGCGGGGAAAAATGCGTTACGCACACCACCGGTGCCTGGGTGGCCTCCGGTGGTAGTGTGGGACTCCCCGTCGGCTGTCCGACGGTATACCCACTAAACGACCCCGCGAAATGCCATCGGCCGCATTGGTGTGGTGCCCCGGATCTGTCAGCAACAGGGCACCACTGCGACTGGCCAGCCCCTCAAAAGGGGCCGGACTTCTTCTCTCTAGGGGCCATCCCGGCAAATTGGGACAGCCCCTCCGGCGGCGGGACCATTATGGGGCCAGGTTCCCATCCTGACCCCTAATCCCACAGATTAGGGAGGCGGCAGTAGGTGCGCGTAGCGCCTACGCCGCACTCCCGTCCGCCGTCTCCGGAGCGGAACAGCCAAGGGATCGTCCTCCCTGTCCCGCTCCGAGGCCTCCTTCTGGGACATGACCGTCTCACAGAAGGAGGCCATCGCCTGCCAGGCACTGTCACTCCCGAGCATGGAGCGGACCACGCTCGGGAGCGAGAGGTCCGCGCTTCCTAGCGCGGACACCAGATCGTGGCGCTGCCGAGACCACATGGGACACTGCTCCAGAGTGTGCTGGGCAGTGTCCTCGGCCGCGCCACAATCGTGGCAGCCCGGCTGCTCCTCCCGCCTCGCGACCCGGTGCAGGTACTCACCGAAGCACCCATGCCCGGTGAGCACCTGCACCATGCGGAAGGTGAGGGGTTTGCGCCTACGGCGCATCCACGACTCCAGGACCGGGCGCAGCGCATCCGCGACGCGGACTCCATACCGCGGCTGCGCCAGGTCCTCCCCCCACCTCCGCATCATTTCCGTATGCCCTCGCTGGCGATACCGCCCCACCTCCTCCAACGTGGGGCGCTCGCCGAGACTCCTCCTTTCAGCAACGAAGCCGTATACCTCGGCGAGCACCTCCGCCACCAACTCCCAGGGCGGGTCGCCAGCGAGGGCGGTCGCGGCCGTCCAAGCTACCGTACGGTACCCCCTTACTGCCCTCTGCGCTATGACCCGCTGCGCTCTGCGCAACTGAGCCCTGTTCCGAGCGCAGAGGGCGTCCGCCCATATGGGGGCACCGTACGTGGCCATACTCCGGCAGATGCCGGAGTACAGCCTTCTGCACGCGGCGCTGGGCCCGCCCAAATTGGGCAGAAGACGACCCAGCGCCGCCGCAGCTCTGATGACCTTCGGTCCCAACCGCTCGAAGTGGGGGCCGAAGGTCCATCGTCCGTCAAGGGTGAGGCCCAGGTAGCTCATCTGGGCACTCACCCTTATCCTCTCTCCTCCAATTTGGAGGTGCGCTCCCGAGGGGGGGCCCCGCCTACCGGTCCCGCGGAAGAGGAGGGCTTCGGTTTTATCCAATCGGACCCGAAGCCCAAGCCTCTCTATGCGGCTGACCACCAGTCCTACTCCGACTTCGGCCAGCCGCGCCGCCTCCACGAAGGTCTTACCCCGGGATGTGACGAGGGTGTCATCTGCATAGCAGATGACACTCATCCCGGGGAGGAGACGGCCCCGCAGGACCCAGTCGTATGCGAGGTCCCACAGGATGGGGCCCAGAACGGACCCCTGTGGGACACCGCACACGACGCGTCTTCTGACCATTTGGCCCCTCGCGTCCTCGTAGCGCACCTCCCTGTCCTCCAAGTATGCCTTCAACAGTCTCCCCAAGTACGGAGGCACCTCAAAGTATTTGAGGGCCTCCAGTATGGTACTGTGGGGGAGGCTGTTGAAGGCATTGGCGATGTCTAAAGACACCGCCACCACCACATCTCCCTCGCGCTCCGCATCCTCCGTCACCGACCTTAGGCGTCTTATGGCATCGACGGTCGACCGTCTGGCCCGGAACCCGAACTGGGCATCCGATAGGCCCGGTCCCGGGCCATCCTCCAAGTGCTGAGCGAGGCGGGAAGCGACAACCCTTTCAAGGGCTTTCCCCGCCTCGTTCAGCAGAACGACCGGTCGAACCGCCGACCCCGAGTCCGGGGGCCGGTCTCCCTTCAACAGAAGGCAGAGCCGGCCCACCCTGAAGGGTCCCGGGCAGCACCCCGACCGCAAGCAGCAGTCGAGGAGCTCCCGGAACCTGTCTCCGAGGTGCACGAGAGCCAACGCTAGCACCTTCCCGTGCACCCCGTCCGGACCCGGCGCCCTCTTCTTGCCTCGGAGGCGGTCAACGACCGCCTCCATCTCCTGGTCGGTGACGGGCAGCGGAGCGCCCTCCTCCTCTCCTCTGGAGTCCGACGATCGGGCCATCCTCGGGGGAGCGTAGCCCCGTGGGTTGTCGGGGAAGAGTTCCCCGACAACCCTCTCCAACAGGGCCGGCTGGAGGGTCTCCGTCAGTGGGGCCGACTGAGCGCGGATTTTGTTCCGCGCTCCCCTGTACGGTCGGCCCCACGGGTCCCTGTCTAGGCCCTCCAGCAGCTCCTGCCACGCTCCCTCCTTGGCCCTACTTATGGCCATCTGCAAGGCTTTCTTCTTCTCCACGTAGATGCCGTGCAGATGACCATCTCTTCCTTCGTCCCGGGGGCGGCGACGCCTGCTCCGAGTGTACGCTCTACGCGCCCCGTTGCAGGCGTCCCGGAGGTCGGCTATCTCCGCCGACCACCAGTAGACCGCCCGCCTTGGAGGCGGACGCCTAACGCTGGGCATGGCCGCCCCGCACACCGCCGTGAAGGCGTCGCAGAGACGACCAGCCCCCTGCTCCGCGCCCAAATCCTCCACTGGCGGGAGGCCCCAGCGGCCGACAATGGCCGCCTCCTCTGCCAGATCCCGGTCGAGCCTGGTGAGTGCCCAACGCGGGAACCGGCTCCGCCACCGGGACGAAATCGCCGGACTCCCGGGGGCTCGAGACACCTCGAACCTGATGTATCGATGGTCCGAGAGTGTCTCTACCCCCGTCTCTACCCTCCAATCCTCGATACGGCGCGCGGTGGACGCGGTGGCGAAGGACAGATCCACCACCGACCCTCCATTCCACCGCACGCACGTTTGGACCGTCCCCCTATTCAAGAGGGACAGTCCCGCGGCCAGCGCCCACTCCTCCACCTTCCGCCCTTTGGCTTCCGTGGCCGGGTTGCCCCACGCCGTGGACTTGGCGTTGAAGTCCCCGGCCACGACAACCTGGGCGGGCGCTAGCCGCCTCACTGCCGACCCGAGAGCGTCGAGCAGCTGCTCCAAGGCCGGCAGGTCGCGGTTCGGTGAGAAGTACGCACCGATTATTGCGTACTCTCCCCGAACCGCCGCCACGTAACCCGCTCCCCTCGCCCTCACCACGAGTGGGGGGCTGGCGCCAGGCCTCGTGACGATGGCCACGGATCCGTCCTGGTCCCCGGCCCAGTTAGGCCGGGAGGGCACGAAATATGGTTCCGCAACCACCGCCACGTCCACGTCCCACTCCGCCATGGTCTGCAGGAAAAGGTCCTGAGCCCCGGCGCAGTGGTTGACGTTGGCCTGTAGGAAGCGAGGATGTCCGGCCATTACTCGGACATCCTAGCCTCCGGCGCCTCCTGCCGCCCACTCCCGCGAGAGATGGGGGGCATTCTCCCGCGGATGGATGGGGGGTTGCAGAGACGGCCCCCCATCACGTGACTCGCCTTCCGTCCGGCGTCGGCGCACACGGCACAGCGGGCCTGTGCCGAGCAGCCCGAGGCAATGTGCCCCGGCTGCCCGCACCTGTAACACAGGCGGCTGCGGTCCGCCTTGGAGGGGCACAACTCCGCTGTGTGCCCCTTCCCCATGCACTTAAAGCAGTGCATGGGGCGCGCCTTCAGCAGGTGGAGCTGCGCCCTGCTCCAGCCCACCCCGATACTGCCCAGCTCAAGCAGCTTCTTCGCTGCCGTGAGCGGGCAGCGCATCAGGGCGGAACTAGAGTTCCGCCAGTCCGGGCGGATTTCGCCCACCCGGACCTGCTCAGGGGTGCAGCCCCCCTCCCGCGCGACCGCAGCCTGGACCCGCTGTGCCGTAGCGGCGTCGTCCAGACCCGTGAGGCGGAACTCCGCACACTTCACGGGCCTGGACACCTCCACGACGCCGGACAAGGCGGCCGTCAACTTGGCCGCCAGGGCGTCAGCCTTTTCGTGACTGGAGGAGCCTGGTACCTCTATGAGCCTCGCTCCGGTCGCAGACTTCCGGATCCGAAGCGAGCCGATTCCCAGCTCCCCCAGATTCACCTCCCGCTCGGCTTTTAACAGGGCCGAGGCATATGATGCCCCCCCTTGGGCTGCCTCCGGCCGTAACTTTAATATTACGGCCGTGGAGCCGGGGAGCACCACCTTGGCCTTGCGGCCCTCCTCCTTGCCCGCGGGGGTAGAGGCTGACGCCTTGGCGGGCGCTGGCCCCGCAGGAGTCGCGGGGGCCGCGGTTTTCCGCGGCTTGCGGCGGACCACCTCGGTCCACGATGCCACCTTCGGGACCTCGGTGGTCCCTGCCGCTGCCGAGGGTGTCGCCGCGGCCCTAGATGTGGACGGCCCGAAGCTCGTCCACGACTCCTCGCTGGCACCAGTACGGCGGGCGGGACCCACTTTTGCGGCCCGCCTCGCCCGAGGGCGCACATCCAGCTCGGCCGGCGAGCTCGCTTTCTGCGGAGCCGGAGCCAGTCGTCCCGCTCTCTCGATGGCCGCTCTTGCGGCCTTGGCCACCCCCGACTTGTCACCCGCCAATGGCGGACGGGTGACCGCGGGGGGAGGCAACCGAGACTCCAGCTCCGCGAGACGTCCGTCAACTAGGTTGCCGACGAGCCGGGCGATATTGCTCTCCAGAGCCTCGAGATCGACCGGGCCCGTCGGCCCCTGCGCCCTCCTCTCCTTCCGGAGCTCCTCGAACTCCCGGCGGTGCGCATGCACCTCCTCCCTGAGGGAGGCGACCTGCCTCTGCAGCCGTGCGTTATCGGCGCGGAGGCGGTGGGTCTCCTCCGCCTCCGTGCGCACCACCAGGGTCTCGAGGATCTCTCTGATCCCGCCCGCAGCCTTCGCTATTTTAGCGGCGTACCCCCCCTTGAGGCTCGCCGACTTGCCGGTGAGGTCGAGGATCACGCCCAGCATCTCCTCGCCCCTCACCATGAGCTCATCGGCTCCCCTCTCAGTTGGGCACCCCGCATTCCCCTCAGGGCCTTTCCCTTCGGGGCTCTTCTTTTTTCCCGTGTCGGGGCTTCTCCCCTCGACGCTTCCGGCCGCCACTGCCGCGTCCTTTTTACCCGCCATCCGCTTCTCCAGGAGCGCCTGAAAGGCCGCCTCCTTTGACTCCTCAGTCCGCTCCTTGAGCAGCCGACGGGCTCTGGCCAGACTCGGAGCGATGCCGCCTCGCTTCCCGCGTCTGGCCGTGGATAGCTTCGCCCGCTCGTCGGGCGTCTCCGTCTCCGAGCCGGAGAAGAGGCGCTTCCGCCCCAGCTCCGACTCCGAGAGGGTGGGGACCGACATATCGGTCTCCTCTCCTCCGTCACGCCCCCGCTGCAATGCCACCGCCTGTGGCTCCTCCGGGAGGTCACTCTCCCCGGACCCCTCAGGCCCCGACATCATCCCCACACCCGGAAACCCCGGGACTCGGCTGTCCAGATTCGTTCCCGAACCCTAGACAACACACACACAACGACAAACACACAAGATACCAACAAAAACGGGACACGCTCACACCACCAAAACAATCAACGAAAATACTCCTACTCTGCTCAACCACCTCGCCCACAAGTATTGTTTTCTAGCTTTAGTCACCACTCACCGGCCACTGCGTTACCGCGCACCAGGTGAGATGGGTCCAGGGCAGACTACGTGGAAGCACTAGAAAACACTTGGGGCCTGCCCCAACGTCTACAATGCCTGATGATGCCCTGTGGAGAGGCGAAACACGTGTCGCAGCGACGACCAGGCCAGTCGTGGCAGCGACGGTGGTGGTGGGGGCATGCGGATTCTGTTCCAGATGGCGGACGACCGCAGCAGTCGAGGCAGAGACTACCGGAGTAGCCATGGCTGTGTCGGCATGTTGCACTTACTAACAGTAGTGGGTGGGTGCCGGCCGGCGCTAGGCCGCATGAACTAATTGGTGGCGGAAGCACACAAAACAGGTAAGATCAAATTGCATGTAAAATTAAGGCTGTATGGAATATTGTACTGAACCAACTAAAATTATTAAAACTTTTAAACAGTTGAACATTAAAAACTCAGACGATCACTGGGGAATGTCATTAAAGTTTTTTTATGGTATTATAGAGACAATAGCTCTACATTTGTCACATATTTTTAATATATATGTTGATATCTGTGTGTTCCTAGAATTGATGAAATTTAGTAAACTTGTTTCTTTATTCAAGTCAGGCGAAAAGAGCGAGCTGAGTAATTAAATACCCATATCTATACTGCAAGTTTTGAGTAAAATATTCGAAAGGATAATGCTTGATCAACTGCAACTTTTTTAAGACCAATGAAATTTTTCAGGCACAATACGGTTTTGCAGCTGGTAAATCTACTACGGATGCAGGAGTGGCATTGATTGGGTATATCCTTAACGCATAGAAGAGATCACAGGATGCAATTGGGGTTTTCTGTGGTCTCTCTAAAGCTTTTGAGTGTGTCGATCATCAGACATTGTTACTCAAGCTGAACTACGTAGTTAGAGGTAAAGCTCATAACTTGATTGCATTATTTAAATAACAGATTGTAGACAGTTGACGTAAACGGGGTTAAATCTAAAGGCAATAATGTTAATATCGGGGTGCCGCAGGGTTCTATTTTAGGTCTTTTTAGGGTTCCGTACCCAAAGGGTAAAACGGAACCCTATTACTGAGACTCCGCTGTCCGTCCGTCCGTCCGTCTGTCACCAGGCTGTATCTCATGAACCGTGATAGTTAGACAGTTGAAATTTTGACAGATGATGTATTTCTATTGCCGCTATAACAACAAATACTAAAAAATAGAATAAAGTAAATATTTAAGGGGGCTCCCATACAACGAATGTGATTTTGTTGCTCGTTTTTGCTCGACATTGATAACGGCAACAGGTAGACGCTTGAAATATTCACAGAATATTTAGTTACATATTCACTTTAAGAATAAATAATTAAATTAAATTAAAATAAAACAAACATTTAAGGGGGGCTCCCATACAACAAACGTGTTTTTTTTTTTGCCGTTTTTATAGATAATGGTACGGAACCCTTCGTGCGCGAGTCCGACTCGCACTTGGCCGATTTTTTTATTTTTAGTATATCGTGGTTTCGATTCCCACACAAGGCAAACTTTTGTGTGCATAAACATGTCTGTTTGTATTGGTCTGGATGCTTTAAGAGAGGTAGGGCGTATCAAAGCAGCCCGTCTGGGGAAGTATCTCCACCTCACAGAAAACCGCAGCCAAATAACAACTGTCTAGAAGGTTGTTGTGTTCCTGCGTGTGAGTGAAGTCACCAGTAAGCTCCCAAGGAGTTACTGTGAAAGCAACGGAGGACGCATCGCGCGAGTGATACTTAATATATCGCAAGCGTTAATAGGCTACGGTACCCGCTTTACATCAGGTGGGCCATATGCTTGTATGCCTCTCGGCGTAGTTTAAAAAAAATGATCTGCCTTGCATGGTGAAGAAAATGATGGATTTAGTACAATTTGCTGTTGATGCCGCTATAATTTTTAATGTGGCCCGCCGGTGTGAAAATATTGACAAGGTAAATGGTATTGTGTCTGCTATTTTAAACAAATATATCAAATTCAGTCTACCAAATATGACTTCTGCCAATACAGAAGTTCCCATTGGGAATAATAAATTTGAATTTGTTAATGACACCGTGTTTCTTGGAATTACAGTAGACTCCAAATTACAATGGGGCCCTACATAAATAAACTTAGCGGTTCCGCTGCATATGCAGTTATGCGAATCAGGAAATTGACGGATGTGGCTACTGGGCGCTTAGACTATTTCAGCCACTTTCACAGCATTATGTCGTATACTGTTGTGGGGAACGACGGCTGACATTGAGACAATTTTTGTGTTACAAAAAAAGAGCCATTCTCTCTATTCATAACATGTACTCCAGAGAATCCCTCAGGGAACTGTTCAAAGAAATAAATATCCTCACACTTACTTCACAAAATATTTATGAAAACATAATGTATGTCCGTAAAAAATTAAAGTCGTTTTCAAAAAACAACTTAGAAGTACCATGTTAAGTTACCATGAATATTTAAATACATGTTGCCTTTAAAAATAGAGAAATGTGATATATGTTCCGCTGACTCAGACCTATGTTGCATTCTGGTATAGAGAACCGCCACTAAAACCAAAATTAGAAGTGAAGAGAGTACAATTGTACTCAATATATTATTTACTAGTTACTAGAAGTACCCTACACCGGATATATTTATAATGTATTTATTTGTACAAAAATTATCGTTTCTAATTATGATATAAGTACTCTATACAAGGACAATTCGTTCCATAATTACGTGTGAAATAGGCTTGCCGGCTTTATTCAGACTCTTACATGGATCAAACCATACGATTCAAATCTTCAGACATAATGAAACTTTTATTATCTTTCTACATGTACGAACCAATGGAGCATGCCCTTTCTTATCTTAACACCGACACTCTCTTTCAGTACAACTCTTTCTCTCACGTCTTAATTACGAACCATTACATAGAATGGTTCATTATATATATATATAAGATGTAAATAAATATATAATGAACCATTCTATGTAAATATAGTCCGTGTATCTCGGAACTGTTCTAACAAGTAGGATCTAATTTTATTTGAAATGTAATTATGTAATTAATAATTTTATGATTTAAATTTGATCCTATTCGTTGTAACGGAACAGATAAGGTCTAATTTTATGTATATAGGCGATTTTCTGGGAAAATGCTATTTTATTATAACAAAAAAAAAAACAAAAAATCTCTGAGAGAAGTTCGGTGCGCTGGCACTATTAATGATACGAAATTAACGATGATCAAAATGTATTTATTATAAAAATAGTGATGTTTATAACTCTAATAAGAAATATTCAATAATCATATAATGCTACTGGGATTAAGTTATAAGTACTAAAAATTCTTCTCATTTTTATACTACGCCTTGTGGTATGATCTAGTTATGTAAAGAGGGGTTAAAGAAGCATGTAGCCTGCCTTAAATGAGGCTGTTTATTTAATCTAAATACTTGCAATTTAATAAGTAAAGCATATTGCCACCCAACTGCCAATCTAGCGAATTACTGGTAATTTAACTTACTCGTAGGAATACATGCTACCAAGGCTTTGTTACTCGACAATAGTATTCTGTAAGATCTTCTATCCTTCCCTAGTCGGAGTGCTAAATTTAGATATGATCTAACTCTCTTGTTTCAGAGCCTTCTTTGCCAGCTGGCACGGTGCACCACGTGCAAGTGAATTATTAACATGAATTCGAGTCACAGTAAACTATAACCACTTAATTAATTACATTTAGACTAGGAAGGTGCATAAATCTCACATACTTTCACGAGCAACACTTTGTGTATTGTATTCTTGCGACTAAGAGACAAAAAATTAATCATATATAAGTATTATTGTGCTGAAAATGGTTTGCTTGTACTCGCTTATTAAAAAAATATTTAACATCTTCAGTGGCGCCCAATTGTTTATACATAGTTTGCATCAGTGAAAAATAAGACCAGGTGGTGCTGAATACCTGAAATATAAAATAAAAGATTCATGAGCAATAGTACGAGTACAATAATATGTATTCAGGGCGGTAGAGTGAAAATTACAAATAAGAAACTGTTAAGAATTCTGAGGTTAGAAGCCTTCAGGTTTTTATCCCATTTGCGAGGAATTTAATGAAAATATACCTACCCCTTACCGACCTGATATTTTTATTTCCAAAGTAATAGAAACCATACTTTACAAGATGTGGTGTGTGTATGTGTAGTGAAAAAAATCCTAAAGGCGTCTATCACAGTCAATATTAACTGCACATCATGCGCTTCAGGACTAGTAAATGGAACATCATGCAATCACACAGGGATGTTCTAATAATATATTATGTATTTAATCTAATCAGCCCTTTAGTAAGTTTTAATTAATTCGCCTTTGTTTTACTAATCATAAATATTATATTTGAATTAAAGGAAAGGAAGTCTTCCTGCGACCACGGACGCTGCAAAGCATTCGAAACGTCAGGTTCAACAAAATAAATAAAACACGCGATACTTCCGTTAAAATTGTTTAATTCAATGTGTAACAATCACGAAAACCTAGGACAATATTATATTTTTTACAAATATGAACATAATTGTAAAAACTGTAATATTACTAGTAAAAAAGTTAGAACTTCTAGCTGTAGTAAATGTTATCAAAAAGAAATAATAAACAATGTTAGTTGGGAACTTTAAAAAACCTTTTTTTTTTATTTGCAAACTAAACGAATCACTGAAACATACAATTATCTTCTAAACTAGAATAATCAAAATCATAACGTGTAAGATACATGTGATAATCATATTAAAAAATAAACAAAAGTCATATTATAAATGTTACTATAACAATATAATTTAAGATTTTTTATATTAAAAAAACATAGTTATGGTTGCGTGCAATGTACAGATATGCATCATTTTAATGCGTCTGGTGCATTTGTCACCCTGATTAGCTCTGAATGTGGAAATTAAGGAAATTTTCCTAATCAAACCTCTCAAGGTTAATAGTGCCGTCATCGTCGTTCAGGTCCTAAATGTCAGAAAATTTTCAGGCTTCTAAAATGCTCAAGATCTAATTGCCGTCTAATAAAGCAAGAATAACATTCAAAATACAATCAGTTTCATTGATAAATTTCAAATATAAGAAATGAAGTAAAATAATATCACATTGTATCATAGCTCGAATGCGAACTTAAAACACACATCCGTGCAAACATAATTTTGAGGTGTTTAACCTAAAATATATTAGTTTAATGTGACTTTTTTTGTTATTAATGATTATTAATCCTTACTAGATAAGTAGAAAATAAAGTTATAATAACAAATATTGTTTAAAAATTAAAAAATATAAATATTATAATTATAACAGCTTCATAGCTGTCCCAACCCATTATTCAAATCTCCACATATAATCACTCTTTCATTAACATCAGCTAAATCTAGAACATCCCTCATAGACTCCCAAAATCTCTCTAGTTCTTGAACACACGTTGAACGGTGCTCAATATGCTGCAACCAAAAATACTCGCGTGATGCCCAGTTTTTTACGAACCCAGAAAAATCGAGAGCCTACCAAACAGTAATGTTAAATTTATAATGAGAAATTTATAAAAAACTATGGTAATTTGTCTAAAATCTTTTTTGTTTATTACTGCTACGAAAGCAGTTTTCTAAGATTTTAGCTATATACTACAGTCATCACATCCACACACATTAATTTATTATACAAACTGCATAAATATTACACATAACGCATACCTACATGATGCACACGTACCAAATACATCTTAATTACTACCTACCGCATCAAACACACAGACACACAGCACATTCACTCTCGTATACGATACTGAAAATAAGGTACTCGTACTTGTAATTCGTATTAGTACATTTGATTTTAAAAATAAAACTCAATAAAGAATAGGTACAAATTTGATTTTAGTAGCTTTTATTTTACTTATCAAATTTGCAATAAGATAAGATAAGATAAAAAGATATAAATTCTTTATTTGCCATTGGGCCCTCGCGGGCACTTAGACACGTCTTACAGTTTCAATAATTAAATGTAATTTGTTTATTATACAATTTTGGTGTTAATACATTTTTAGCAATGGTCTACCATGCTCCTTGGTATTACCAACCTCAAACAATTTTCTAAAATAACTGGATTAAACATTGGTTGTGTTTTAAGCTATTTATTATATATCTATATGAAATATAGTAAGTAGTATGCACGAGCCGTCGCGTCGGCCGCGGTATTTGTAAATACAGGTTTGCCCCGTTGTAAAGTAAGTAATTATTCCATATTTTGTTTACTATAATATTGAAAAGCATATTTAAGATTAATTAGTAGCAAAAATATATTAAAGGCGTTTAAGCAAATTGTTATCTGCTGGTGGTGTTAGTTAATAAGTTTATCCCGAAATCGGAGTCACATTTTGTATTGATACGTATTAGCTTTATTTAAATTTCTTCCATATTTTTGGTTACTAAGTTCGTTATTATTATAAAATGTCTAACAATCCAGATGATACTGGTGGTACAAGAGATAAAACACCGGTTTTTGGCCGTAGCAACTTGACGCCGCGCTCGTCGCCCGCAACTACAAGTAATGTCAAAAGACAACATTTTGTCACCTAAAGAAAAACGACAGCGGTTGTCAAGCTTTGAAAATATGGATAATTTAAATTGTAATAGCTCGCTTGAAGTTGTGGACTCGAAAGTTATCGTGTTTGTCCGCGAATCGTCACAATGATTGGCAAAAATTAACGAAATTATTAACGGGCTGACCTAATGGATATGACTCAGCGAGTTACTTCTCTAATATCTATGATGGCCATAAAGCAACAACTGAAACGAAGCTTGCCGTGAGAGAACGCGAATTGCTAACACTTAAATTAGAAGTTTTACGCAGTGGTGTTATAAAGATAATACCAAAAAGAAGTGATAAGCAACCCGACGGTCCGAAGTTTATTATCTGTATATGTATAAAATGTACAAATGTCGTAGAATATTGACATTGCACCTATCTGCACTAAGCGTTTTGCTTCCTAGTTTCTAAGTTGAACGGCCAATTAGTGGAAGCCCTGATACATAGGTTATTTCATAGTATTTTATAGTTCATCTGAATTTCATACGTAATTTTAGTGCCGATTTTTACACTAGACGGCGCTGTTCACAAATTACATCGTCTTAGAGAAGTCATCCGGGTGTAGGCTTAATATTCATATGCCTACGTGTTTTATTCCACTATGTATAATATCTTTGCATATTTCGTTACATTATTTAAATAGGTATAGTTTATAAGAAGTAAAGTTTGATT
The DNA here is from genome assembly GCA_947507595.1 of Pyralis farinalis. Lineage (NCBI taxonomy): Eukaryota > Metazoa > Arthropoda > Insecta > Lepidoptera > Pyralidae > Pyralis > Pyralis farinalis. The sequence goes on from OX382275.1 coordinate 6,651,837, forward strand.
TGGAATGTTAAAAAAAAATCCAATATGCTCGATGTACTATTATTTTAGGCAACTATCTAATTTTAGGGGGTCATGTGCCAGAAGCGTGCTCGTTCGCGACCCCTGCCAATCAGTCGATTGCAATTCTGGACCAAGAGCGCACCGACGTGCGGACTAGGGCGTCCCCCGTAGGCGACGCGCACCGATCCGCCCCCGTCGGTGCGAATATAGCTGCATGCGGCGGTGGGGGCCGCCACCCACCACGCAGCGCCAATTCCGGCGGGACGAGGGGAACCGAGTGCCGCATAGGCACGTGGAATGTGAGAGGTGGATTGAAAGATAAGACGAATGAACTGATAGACGTAATGAATGATAGACGTTTGGATGCTTTATGTGTGACAGAGACTAAGCGCAAGGGGAGCGACACCGATGATCTGCCCGGTGGTATGATGGCCCTATGGTCTGGGGTAGACCGGGACGATCATGCCAGTGCTGGTGTAGGTGTCGTACTCTCCTCTCGCTTAGCCACTGGTGTAAGAGATTACTGTTTGGTAGGGCCTAGACTTCTCTGGGTTCGTATTAAACTGGGCATCACGCGAGTATTTTTGGTTGCAGCATACGCTCCCGTAAGCTCAGCGTGTGCTCAAGAACTGGAGAAGTTTTGGGAGTCTGTGAGGGATGTTCTGGACTTAGCTGAAGGGAATGAAAGAGTGATTATGTGTGGAGACTTGAATGGATGGGTTGGGACCAAGCGATACAGCTATGAAGCTGTTCTTGGTCCGTATGGAGATAAGAGAGTGAACGAAGCAGGTAAGTCAATACTAGATTTATGTATGGAACGAAGCCTCCTCGTGTCGAATACTTTATTTCATCATAAGGATATTCACACGTATACATGGAGAAGGAATGATCAAAAAAGTGTGATTGATTTGATTTTAATAGATAGACGTCTCCGAAATGTTTTAATGGATACAAGAGCCTTTAGAGGCCCCACTCTTGAGACGGACCACTACCTGGTGGTAAGCCGGTTTGTGGGCCTTTTTAGGAAGTGGAGGCACTGGCGAGTGCGTATCCCTTTCGGAGATCATGAAAGGATAGTGAGCGAAAAATTGCAAGATGAAAGTGTAAGGAGAATGTATGTGCATCTGGTAAGTGAGAGACTTGCAAATGCAAGCCTCTCCGACTCAGATGTGGATGATTGTTGGAAAGTTTTGAAAGAAAGTATGGTGGATAGTGCAAAAGAAGCTTGTGGATGCGCAAAGAGACGTAAAACAGCGAAAGGAGATGCCTGGTGGGATGCGGAGGTTGAATCCTCCGTAGCAAGAAAGAGGAAAGCGTGGCTGGATTACGTATCATCTTTGCCTTTAAATGAAAATATGAGAGAAAAGAAGAAAGAAATGTACCGTCTATGCAAGAATAAAACCAAGGCTTTAGTGAAAGAGAAGCGTGAAAGACAAATTATGAATGAGGAAGAGAGGCTGACGAAAAACTTCGAGGCAAATACCAAACTCTTTTGGAGAGAGGTAAAGAAGTCTCGGAGTGGTTCGTCGGCATCCAGAATGGATAAGATAAAGTCTAAAGCTGGTGTCATTCTTGCGAACACTCAGGAAGTGTTAGAACGGTGGAGTGAATATTTTGAGGAAATGTATGAGTATGCCTCGGACGCTGGCAATGAGAGTGAGTCGGATGCTTACTCCACGTTGACGGCGTCCGACGAAGGCATAACTATGGATGAGATCGAATGGTCGATACGAAGCTTGAAAAATGGAAAATCAGCGGGAATTGATCTGATCACAGCTGAGATGATCAAATTAGGTGGCACTTACGTCCGGGACGCCTTCTGGTACCTATGCAACATATGCTGGAGAACTGGAAGGGTCCCAATGGACTGGAGACGCGCAGTCATCGTGCCCTTGTATAAAGGCAAGGGATCACGCATGGACTGCGCCAACTATAGGGCCATCAGTTTGATCAGCTTAGCAGCAAAAGTATATGGAAAGGTGATTGAAAGGAGAATGAGGGTGAAATCCGATGAAATGCTGTGGGACGCACAAGCAGGTTTCCGAAATGGAAGGGGATGTTCGGATCAAGTTTTCTCGCTCCGCAATATCGTAGAGAAGCATCTGGCCATAGACCGGAAGGTTTTCTGCGGTTTTGTGGATCTTGAGAAAGCCTTTGATAGGGTTGTGCGAAAGGAACTGTGGGACATATTGCCGAGATATGGGATTGACGGTTCACTGCTCCGTGCTGTGCGGTCCACTTACAAGGATTGCTCAGCATGTGTGCGGATAGACGGTGGCATGTCACCCTGGTTTGATGTCAAAATTGGTGTCAAACAGGGTTGCATGCTATCTGCTAGGCTGTTTATCCTGTATCTCGATAGTTGTCTGCAGAGAATAAGGTCAACGAATGTGGGATTGCGCATGGGTGACCAAGTGGTGAACTGTCTGCTGTATGCAGACGATGCCGTGCTATTAGCAGATACACCATCTAAACTGCAAACACTGGTCACAGCGATGAAAGACGACTGTATGGAGAAAGGATTACTACTGAATGCGAAGAAAACAAAGATAATGGTATTTGAAAGAGAAGAATCCAGAACTAATGTAAGGATTACAATTGATGATGAAGTGTTGGAACAAGTGGATGAGTTTGTATATCTTGGATGCGCTTTCAGCAGGGATGGAAGGTACACCGCAGATGTGGAAAGACGAGTGAGTGCTGGGAATAGTGTGAATGGAGCGTTGGGAAAACTTCTTGGCAGTAAAATCCTGAGCCAGAAGGCACAACTCGCTATACACAATGCAGTGTTGGTCCCAACGCTAACTTATGGAAGCGAGAGTTGGGTATGGCAGAAAGAGCATGAAAGTAGAATAAACGCGGTTGAAATGCGAGCGCTGCGCAAAATTTGTGGCGTAAAGCTCGTAGACCGTATTCGCAATGATGATGTTAGGAATAGAGTTGGTATAAAAGAGAGCGTCGGTGTTAAAATAAGAAGAGGCATGCTCCGATGGTTCGGGCATGTAGAAAGAATGCAAGATGAAAGAATGACGAAGCAGATATACAATGCAAAAGTGGAAGGATGTAGGAGCCGGGGAAGGCCAAGACTTACCTACCATGACCAAATTGGTCATGTTCTATCAGAAGGTGATGTCAGGAGCCCTAGAAACCGGCGTGCGTGCATGAGAAGAGCAATGAATGTTAAAGAAGCGAGTGAGATATGTAAGGATCGAGTCACGTGGCGCTCGGTTCTCTCTGCCTACCCCGCAAGGGATTTGGCGTGAAGTTATAGATAGATAGATATCTAATTTTACGGAAGCAAGCAAAGCGAAGCAAATATGGAACCCTACACTGGGCCCGACATGCACTTGGCCGGTTTTTTCTTCTCTTTATCTACTAACATTTCGGAAGGCGAAGCTTCAATTGGCGAAGAAGAAATGCCGAAAGAAACTTGCCAGTAAAAATATGTTTAAATCGTATGTATGTATGTATGTTCGAATCGTTAATTAAATATTACAGGAATCTTCACGCCAGGTCCCTTGCGGGTTGGCAGAGAGAACTGGATATACGGTTGCAAAAACAAACCAGTAATAACGCATTACACTATTGTTTGGCATACTCCAGTACACTAGCTTAATATTTTTAATTCAAGGTAGGGGGATCAAACCCAGATCATACATACCTTCATGAATGTGTTTAGAGAAATCGGTGCATATTTCAGCGACGTCAAACAACATGGCTTTTGCGATCTACAAACAATGGGAAATTGTTATAAATGCTCGTTTAGAAAACTAATGAATAAATACAATTCCCACACTAAGTCTGTTTAAGTTGGTTTCGTTAACCGAACGAAACCAACTTAAACAGACTTAGTGTGTTTTAGAAATCTCTGTGTCCAACCCTCCCACCTCCATTGTCAGTCTAGCTCTATGGTACCACTTTTTAAATTTGTATTACCAATATACAATTATTTATGTAACGTCAGGAAACAAATAAGTATGTAGCCCACCCAATAAGAAATGGTTAGTGGTAGCACATAAATGTCTGCAAATTTTTTGGGTTACGCTACCAAACAGTTTTTTGATGATCCCTTCTCCACGTGTATATGTGTATATCTTTAAGATAAATCCAAGATATATATTAACAAATTAGTGAATCATTAAATAAATACACTAACACTAAGCCACACCTCAAGGTATCTTTAAATAGTGGATTAGACGTTTTGAGATGTATTACAGGAACTCGCTGTATTTTATTAAAAAAGCTAACAATAAATTACGTCAAAGTGTAACTAGCAAAGTTAACTAGTGAATCTATAAAATTATAGAAATCCATTAACAATGTCATAAAATTTAAATTCTTGCAATTCTGACCCGAAAACGCACCAATATGCGGGTTAGGGCATCCCCCGGAGGCGACGCGCACCGATCTGCCCCCGTCGGTACGAAAATAGGTGAATGCGGCGGTGGGGGCCGCCACCCACCACGCAGCGCTAATTCCGGCGGGTGGAAGAGAGCCGAGTGCTGCATAGGCACGTGGAATGTGAGAGGTGGATTGAGTGGTAAGATGAATGAGCTGATAAACGTTATGAATGAGAGACGCTTAGATGCTTTGTGTGTGACAGAGACTAAGCGCAAGGGGAGCGACACCGATGATCTGCCCGGTGGGATGATGACCCTATGGTCTGGTGTAGACCGGGACGATCATGCCAGTGCTGGTGTAGGTGTCATACTCTCCTCTCGCTTAACCTCTGGTGTGAAAGATTACTGTTTGGTAGGGCCTAGATTTCTCTGGGTTCGTATAAAACTGGGCATCACGCGAGTATTTCTGGTTACAGCATACGCTCCCGTAAGCTCAGCATGTGCCCAAGAACTAGAGAAATTTTGGGAGTCTGTGAGGGATGTTCTGGATTTAGCTGAAGGGAATGAAAGAGTGATTATGTGTGAAGATTTGAATGGATGGGTTGAGACCAAACGAGACGGCTATGAAGCTGCCCTTGGTCCCTATGGAGATAAGAGAGTGAACGAAGCAGGTAAGTCGATTCTAGATTTATGTATGGAACGAATCCTCCTCGTGTTGAATACTTTATTTAGTCACAAGGATATTCACACGTATACACGGAGACGGAATGACCAAAAAAGTGTGATTGATTTGATTATAATTGATAGGCGTCTCCGAAATACTATAATGGATACAAGAGCCTTTAGAGGTCCCACTCTTGAAACGGACCACTACCTGGTGGTAAGCCGATTTGTGGGACTTTTCAAGAAGTGGAAGCATTGGCGAGTGCGTATCCCTTTCGGAGATCATGAAAGGATAAGGAGTGAAAAATTGCAAGAAGAAAGTGTAAGGAGAATGTATGTACATTTGGTAAGCGAAAGACTTGCAAATGCAAGTCTTTGCTCGTCGGCAATTTGGTGGATGGGCGACTCACCGAATTAGAGTCGCGCCTGCCTCCTCCGACTGTCGCCCGGCCGCCATTAGCGGGTGACAGCTCCGCGGCGGCGAAAGTCGCGAGAGGCGCCGGTCAAGCTCGAGGTGCGCCCTCAGGCGAGGTCGGCCACCAAAACGGGTCCCGCTCGCAGTGGTACCCGGGAGGAGTCGTAGACGAGCTTCGGCCCGTCCACATCAAAGGAGAAACCGGCCGCGGTGACCCCGGCAGCGGCAGGGACCACAGAGGTCCAAAAGGAGGCGTTGTGGACCGATGTGGTCCGCCGCAAGCCGCGGAAAACTGCGGCCCCCGCGACTTCTGCGGCACCCATGCCTCCCAAGGCGTCAGCCTCGGCTCCCGCAGGCAAGGAGGAGGGCCGTAAGGCCAAAGTGGTGCTCCCCGGCTCCACGGCCGTAATTTTGAAGTTACGGCCGGAGGCAGCTAAAGGGGGGGGCAAGGTATGCCTCGGCCCTTCTAAAGGCCGAGCGGAAAGTCAATCTGGGGGAGCTGGGAATAGGCTCGCTCCGGATTCGCAAGTCGGCGACCGGAGCGAGGCTCATTGAGGTCCCCGGCTCCTCCAGCCACGAGAAGGCTGACGCCCTGGCAGCAAGACTGACAGCTGTCCTGTCCGGCGTCGTGGAGGTGTCCAGGCCCGTGAAGTGTGCACATCCGCCTTACGGGTCTGGACGACGCCGCTACGGCAGAGCGGGTCCAGGCTGCGGTCGCGCAGGAGGGATCGCGCCATAACTTTACCTGCTGATGGAACCACCTAGACCTTATTCGGAGTACTATAATACAATATATATAATACTATAATATTATTATTATATAATACTATAGTACAGCTTCCACCCACGGCTTAGATTGTTGTTTTTACTCTGGTGTGTAGAAATGAATTCATGTTTCATCTACAGTGATGAAACGACGCAAAAGCTCATATGAGTTTCGTTCAAACTGCCGCAAATTAACCTGGGAGTGTCACTCTAAAACGTAAAAGAATGACACAATTATCAACAAACGGCACCCATCCTGCCGAAAGCTTTTCCATATGCAAATGTTCCTGTAATATGTTAGAAACTCGTTCATATGGGATGTCTACAGTGTAAGCTTTCTCTCATAACTTCACTCGTCGATCTCCCAATACCATATCTTGAATTTTCTTAATCATTTCTCGAGTGGTTGCCTCAATTGAACGTCTTGAGCGACGAGCGTATTCCGTGCTTGTTCTACCACAACGAAACTCAGTAAACTACTTGTGAATTATCTTAAGTGAAGGATAGCGTTCACCATAATATTTATCAAGAGATATTTTGATTTCCAAAATAGTTTTTTTTGCGTAAAGAGTAATAATGTTTTATCGACACTCTAAATTCACTTTTTTCAACGACTAGTCCGGTCTAAGCGACTGACAAAGCAATACTGATTCAAATATCAGTACAAAATTCTCAAAACAATGACCTAACCAAACATGTTATAACTTTCATACTAGTATTACCACTGCATTCATTTTTACCTGACTTATCATTTTGCCCTCGTATACCTAATAGTTGATATTTCGTCGATCAAGGGACTTGATAAGGAAGTTACCGTGGATATCTAAAATACTAAGTAATATTGCCTATAAGAAATAGAGAAATGTGATATATATTGCACTGGTTCAGGCCTATATTGCATTATGATATGGGAAGCAACCGCTAGAACCAAAACTAGAACTGGAGAGAGCACATCTGTATTCAATATGTTATCCATTACTCACTAGAAACATCTTACTCTGAATGTATTTATTCGGACAGAAATAAACGATTTCATTATGAAATAAGTATTCTACACAAAGTGGATTCGTTCCTAACATACTCATATGTCTAAAATTGACTTTGATCAGCTTAGCAGCAAAAGTATATGGAAAGGTAATTGAAGGGAGAATGAGGGTGAAATCCTATGGAATGTTGTGGGAGACACAGGGAGGATTTCGTAATCGAAGGGAATGTACGGATCAAGTTTTCTTGCTCCGCAATATCGTGGAGAAGCTTATGGTCATAGACCAGAAGGTTTTCTACCGTTTGAAGATCTTGAGAAAGCATTTGATAGGGCTGTGCGAAAGAAACTGTGGGACTTATTGCCGAGATATGGGATTGACGTTCAATGCTCCGTGCTGTGCAGTCTACTTACAAGGATTGCTCAGCATGTGTGCGGATAGATGATAGCATGTCACCTTAGTTTGCTGTCAAAATTCGTATTAAACAGGGTTGCATGCTATCTGCTAGGCTGTTTATTCTGTATCTCGATAGTTGTCGGCAGAGAATAAGGTCAACGAATGTAGGGTTGCGCATGGGTGACCTAGTGGTAAACTGTCTGCTGTACGCAGAGGATGCCGTGGTTTTAGCAGAAACGTCATCTGAACTGCAAACACTGGTCAGAATAATGAAAGACGATTGTATGGAGAAAGGCTTACTATTGAATGCGAAGAAAACAAAGATAACGGTATTTGAAAGAGAAGAAGTCAGAACCAATGTAAGAATTACGGTTGACAATGAAATGTTGGAACAAGTGGATGAGATTGTATATCTTGAAAGTGCTTTCAACAGAGATGGAAGGTACACCGCTGATGTGGAAAGCCGAGTGAGTGCTGGGAATAGTGAGAATGTAGCATTGGGAAAACTTCTTTGAAATAAAAACTTGAGCCAGAAGGCACAGCACGCTATTCACAATGCAGTGCTGGTCTCAACGATTTCTTATAGAAGCGAGAGTTGGAAATGGTAGAGAGAGAGGACAAACACGGTCGAAATGCGAGCGTTGCACAAAATTTGTGGCATAACGCTAGTAGACCGAACTCACAATGATGATGTTAGAAACAGAGTTGGTCTGAAAAAGAGTGTCGATGTTAAAATAAGAAAAGGCATGCTCCGTTGGTTTGGTCATCTGGAAAGTATGCAGGATGAAAGAATGACGAAGCAGATATATAACGCAAAATGAAAGGATTTAGGAGCCGATGAAGGTCAAGCCTTACCTCACATGACTTTTATTTGGGGCCTATAGAAACGTATTAGAGGCATTGCACCGCCACGACAGCCTCAGCAGTGTCCTGAATGCGTTATTGTACTGCACGCACAGGTCGCTGTATGCACTCCGCTTATTTTTTATTTTTACTAAATAATTTGATATAACTTATATGGCGTGAATAACATGTCCACGAATAATTACGATTTCAATAAGCGTTTCACTTTGTACTGTATATCATTAATATATATATAATATTAATTAGCTACCGTAATCTACAAATACTTGCAATTCAAGAATTATAGCTTGGGTTTTGTCATGTTTACTTTTTCCACAGTTGTAAACTGAATCGTATCTTAGAGAGAATATAGTCGCCTGCTTTTTTATATATTCACCGGTATGCAGTAATCGTTCAAGAGGAGTTACTGGGCTGCGATCGCACTTATGGCGGAGTACTTCTGCAGTAAGTCTGTTCCCGACTAAATATCACTAAGCCCTCCTTTTGCTAGAGCTGCGTTTGTTATTCGAGAGACCATCCAGGCGCTCCTCCTCCGGTGTAAGTGAGTATTCGAATTTGGTTCCAACGATGATTGTGAACCACTCCAAATAACAAATCTCATGTTTATTTAGTCACAAGACTCATAAGTTTGCCAACCACACAGGGTAAACATTTATGTATGTGAACATGTCTGTATGTCTTGATCTGGGCGCTTTAAAGAGAAATTGGGCGCATCAAAGCAACCCCACTAGGGAAGTATCCACCTCATAGGAAACCGCAGCCAAATAACAACTCTCTCGATCGTTGTTGTATTCCGAGCGAGCGACTGGAATTACCAGTAAGGAGCTGCTGTATAAGCAGTAGGCGTGGCAACGCGTGAGCAATAGTTCATGTATTGCAAGCGTATATAGGTGGTCCGTATACTTGTGTGCCTACTAAGGTTAAAAATAATATGAGACAGGAGTCTTATCAGTCTGTAGTCGTCAAGATGGTTAACATCTCCCTTTTTATTTATAAAGTAAAATATTATTGATATTATTACAGGAAATCTGTACAGGATAATTCAGTGCGCATTTTAAAAGAGAATAACATTCTACAGCAAATTCTAAATGCTTATTACGTCTTCTGTGATAAATTCAGTGAGACTTTTTAAGGCAACCTTAGTTTCAACCCCGGGGACTATACGGGAAACACAGTCGAAAATTGTAATGAATTTGATTGAAAAGAATGCACACTAGTGACCAACTGTGCAGATTGACTTACGTAGGAAATCGATTTAAATTCCGGCAGGATCTCAGCAACTACGCCGATGTACCCTCAGGTTTTACTATACCTATATATTTTTACCTTAAAATAATGAAGCATATTGCTTTTCTGTACTTTGTGTCACCCTCATACCACTTATTCTGATACGCAGCATAACTAACTTCCTCGCTCTGAAAAAATAAAAAGCTGATTATTATTAAATTCCACAAAATCGAGTTACAAGTAAATGCAACATGCCGACGCTGCCATGGCTGCTCCGGTAGTCTCTGCCTCGGCTACTGCGGTCGCCCATCTGGAACAGAATCTGCATGCCTCCACCACCACCGTCGCTGCCACGACTGGCCTGGTCGTCTAGATAACATGCTACAAGTGACAAATCCACAGCAGTGCCGTCCCTTATATTGAATTGTGGATGGTATGAGCGAAAAGATATTTAATAGTGGGGAATGGTTTACGTCAGTCTGTTTTCCCACTATTAAATCTATTTTCGCTCACACCATCCACCCCCACCCTCAATTCAATATAAGGGACGGCACTGCGATGGATTTGTCACTTGTAGCACGTTATTCTTACGATTAACTTCTACAATGCCTGATGATGCCTCGTGGAGAGGCGAAACACGTGTCGCAGCGACGACCAAGCCAGTCGTGGTGGGGGCATACAGATTCTGTTCCAGATGGCGGACGACCGCACCGGCGAGGCAGAGACTACCGGAGCAGCCATGGCAGCGTCGGCATGTAGCACATACTAACAGTAGTGGGTGGGTGCCGGCCGGCGCTAGGCCACATAAACTAATTGGTGGTGGAAGCACACAAAGCAGGTTAGATCAAATTGCAAAAAAAAAACTAATTAAATTCGAAAATAAAATGTTGCACATTTATAAAAGAAAAACCTCATAGGTATCATGTGAAAAAGTTTCACTCGAAAATCTCACACCATGAAGCTTTAATGTCAATTCAAAATAACTATTACAATAAAACGGCAATTTCATACTTTAACCCCTATTAATAATTTCCCTGTCAAGTTCTTGTTCCAAAAATACACAAGCTACTTTCAATCGCCATGTATTTAGACACAGTTGTATCACAGCACATTATTTGTACTTTATTATCAAGGTTCTAGTCATAAAGTGCGTTTAACATAGTTTTAGCTTGATCTTGACCGGAAGTGTTCTCCAGTTTGGGCACAGAAGTTGTTCTTTTTATCCAGTTGAAATAAGAATTTTCTTCTTCCTAAGCTAACTATTTGTCTACACCCGCGAATCATGCTTTACGCCCTGCTTGTTTTAATTTTTGTGAAAAGATGTTATCTTCCTCTAATTTCGTCCATTCTAAAGCAATCAGCATGCGCTATATCGAATAAATTATAAATTGTTTTGAAAGTTCTCCTCACGGCGCTTGTAAACATCTTGTGTTTTGTTTTCCAAGCATGATCAAGACCCGCAAGTTTTTTCTTTATACAGTTAAGTAAAATTTTGGTAGGAATTCTAGCATTTTACCAGAAAATAATACAATCTCGCAGGACGAGATTTGCGCTTTCACTAATAATCAATTTTACTTCGCGAATGTTAAAAAAATGTTCTGTCTTGAATAATGTTGAAGGCAAATTTAATGCTAAATTACTTATCAGTAGAAGTGCCGCTATCAGAAAAAACATACCATATAATTTGATTATGTTCTGTCATACTATTTATGTATTAATAAAATAGTTCACAATTGTCACATTTAATCTAATAAACGATATATTTTTTCAATAACGACACCGATTTTAGTATAGTACTCGTAGTTAGTATCGCTTAATAACTATGTTAAATTTAAGCATCTAAAGTCAAATTAGTTACCGCAGATTTGACTTTCTCGCAGTAAAAACAGATCATGAATTCAAGCCCCATAACTACACTTACAACAATTAGATAAAGTATTTTGTATAGAAAGGTGTCAGCAGCCTGCAAAGAAAATATTATTATATAGTTTATCTCCCCACAAAACAAGGTACATAAATGTTTCAGTATATCCGCCCTGTCAGATATTCTATAGTGGCAGGGCATACAATATCTCTTGCTCTAAGTATCTGTCTGAAAAACATCTCTACCTTACAGAAGACCGCTGCTAAATATCAATTCCGGGAGGATTGTTGTGTTCCTGTGTGTGAGTAAGGTCGCCAGTTATTTGAGAAATCGTTGTGCAGGGAGCGGGAGGACCCCCAGATATCGAACCGCCGCCAGCAGTGTGGGCGCGGAAGGCTGGCACGGCGGTCAGGGAAACGGCGACCGCTGGTCGCCTGCGGGTCAGTAGGGTTCCTGAAACTAGAAATTACATAATCTCCGCCCCATGAGGATGAACCGCCTAATGAGGATGAAACGCCTACCCGTCAAAATCCCTATTGTAGTAGTCGTGCCGGAGAAGGAGACCGGAGTGAACCCAGCTGGTGCAGCAGGTGGGGACCGGAGGCCCTTACGCCCGCCGTGCCATAACCTGCATTGTCCGATGGTGGAAGATACCGTACTTTTGTCCTCTACTCTGTCGGCTCAGTGACTTCTCATTTTTCATAGAACCTCATTAAATATTTTTCCACCATCAAGGGACTTCATTCCAACATTAATGCGGTTCACTACCACCTCGCGACCGCTCGTCCGACCCTTCTTTTCCGCACAGAGACACAGATATCCTCACCGGCCGACACATCTTACTTACATTACCCCGGGTACAAACTCGAACACCTATTTTTACTTCGTGCCGGGGTATATACTTTATAGTTCGTTCGGGAGGATATTTGTTGTCGCTGTCTTTATATCCTGGAAGACAGGGATCTGTTATTATTATGGGTGCACGTGGATCATTGTGGCCATACCCGAATCTATGCATACCTTTACAGGTCCTATAGCGATGATACAGACGCAGCTCGTTTATTTGAGTACCTACAAATTGCGACTGACAAAGTTATCGAGCAGTATCCCTCCGCGGAGTCATGGATTTTGGGAGATTTTAATGCCGACTACACTGAATGGCTTGGCTCTCAGTACACTGATTCCGCGGGGAGATCTACTCATGACTTTGCTGTGGCCTATGGTTTCTCCCAGCTGGTACATTCTCCCACGAGAATACCAGATATAGAGGACCATATAAGCTCCTTACTCGACTTTCTGCTGACCACATATAAGGATGAGTACAACATCTCAGTGGATGCGCCGCTTGGCTCATCGGACCACTGTCTCATCCGGACCCAAGCGCCCTGTGCCAGGCGTGACCCACCTCGGCCTACCGGATGGCGTCGCGTACACTATAAGTCGGCATACATGTATATTAAATATTGTAGTTCAGGATAATCTAGTAAGATCGCACTTATCACTTCCATCGTATTTAGTTGTGCGATTATGTATATATATTTATGATACTTACTATAGCTGCGAATCCGAAAATGGTGATAATTGTTGCTGAAAGCAAAATATTGATGAATGTTATCTTGTTCAAAACATCGTCGAGTTGTTGGTATAAACTGAAAAGTAGAATAAATAGAACTATTCAATAGTCCATTCATACTGAAGTGTGTGTCTAAATATGATGATTAGGCAATCATCATATTTAAATTCATAGTTAGTCAGCTACCTGCATATCCTGCATATTCCTGTTCATGGTATGATGCAGAGCATTGGTTACTAGCAAATGCTCTAGATATGAATGGATGTTTTTTTTGACGGTATGATCCAGAGCATTGGCCAGTAAACAATGCTCTGGATCATACCGTCAAAAAAAAACACATGTCTTTTTCAGGTATATGTTTAATAAATAAAAATAATAAAATTTCATGATGACAATCGCAGTTGCAATACATTCAACTTTACAAATACATATTGATTTGTCATGATTCTAGTAATATTTTCTAAATATGATGTGGCAACACTGATGGGTGCTGTTTACTGACGTAACTTCACACTAGTTTAGGTGGGGACATGATCCAAGAAAACAAGGTCTAGCACTCCGGGCGAAACACATGCTTACGTCACTGTCGAGTTGCCACTTTAAAGTAAATTACAAACAATTAAGGAAAGATTTTCTGCCGTCGCTCATGCATAAAATATTATTTACGCATTACAATTGTTATTTGTTTATCTTTACAAACAAAATAGATCATGTTAAACATGAATTAATGTAATTAAGTAATTATACTCACAGTTTTATTGCATATCATACAGGTAATATATGAGAGTTGCGGAGTTTGATTTCATACCACTGGCAAGACTGTAACGGACTGTCTCTTTGACTTTTGACGTTTAACGCCATCTCATTCGCACTTGTTGGAATTGTATATTTCGTTCTCGGTCGGTGCTTGTGTGCACAGTGATTGCAAAACTTTTAAGGCCGGTTAAAGTTTATTATTTTAAAATAGTAATTTGTTCCATTCTGAGCTGTACGAGTAAAAGTGTTAATGGCGGTACAATAAGATTTTTTTTTCATTTCCACGAAAAAAATCTGTAGCCAACGACTGGTTTCGCTATTGTGGACCACAAACAACTACAAAATATGGTTAGTAGGTACCTAAGTATATAAAATTACCCTTATAGACTTTTAAGTTCTCGCGGTATTTATACATTCAAACAACATTTTTAATTTCGGTGGCACTATACAAAAGATTATGTAAAAGTGAGGTTACCATACGTCCTTTACATTCATTTTTTTTTTGTTAAACGTCTAACATAATTTTTTTCTTCAATATTTACTATAAAATGCTCGTTCCACTCGTTTGAAAGCTTCCCGGACTTGGCGTCAATAAAAGCACAATTTGAATACTAAACAGAAGTCATTCGTATGAAAACGTCACAAATCACTTGACACAGAATGCCATGTTTAAACGATGAATTTGCAATATTCCATGTAACTGTACACTTCAGTATGATGACTGTGTAAAACGGCACTGGATTTAAACACTAATTCGCACAGTAAACATTTAAATTAATAAAACAAATTCTCGCGTCACCGTCCCTGTACGAGATTTGGCGCCAAGCCCCTTTTATCTCTTTTATGTGGGATAAACTTGACGAAATTATAAGAGGTCCTTGTACTTATATTGTACAGACCCAGACAGAAAGCATTTAATGATTAGTTCGATGTTTTCAACGTTCGCATGAAATTCGAAGGAAATAAAATGCATATGGAATTAAATTAGATGCACAAAATTTGGTACTGGAGAAAATGAACCATTTAGTAGAAAACATAAAAACAGACAAAAAGAATACCAATTTGACGCCTCTTCGAAGAGCCAGTAGCAAATAAATCTTACTTTTCTGAATTGCGACGTATTAGAACCTGAAAACGTTGAAGATTGCGAATTAACTATGTATATGTCAACTGCCCAAGAAGAGCAATTATTGAATGCTTTTGAAACCGAGGTGGCTATAAATCAAATCAATGAACAAGGCCTTAAATACATTGCCCGCTACGCAGCTTTTAGATATTTAGCAAAATATGCAACGCTTTGGGAATCAAACCCGAGCATTAAATACTGAAAGTGCCTCCTGTGAGTGGATACATTTTATATCGAGAGGAAAACTTATTTACCCATGTGAAGAGCATATTAGTGTGGCATAAATAAGGAAACTGAGAAATTCCACGGGAAATTGCTGTCTACGGAAAAAAACATTTTCCGAGCTTGGATTACATTGTATACAATTGTGTTAAGGATCGCTACCCCCAAATAGATCACTCTGTAATACTTTGCTTGGTTCGAACTAGAACCTATATTAGACTCAAAGGGTTAAATAGAAATAATGCATGTCATCAACTAGGTGACGAGCTTGGTGGCTCAGTCGTGAATGACGCGACTTTGACACCGACTCTCGTGAGTTCGATTCCCACACAAGGCAAACATTTGTGTGCATAAACATGTCTGTTTGTCTTGGTCTGGATGTTTTAAAAGAGGTAGGGCGCATCAAAGCAGGCCATATGGGGAAGTACCTCCACCTCACAGAAAACCGCAGGCAAATAACAACCCCTAGAGGGTAGTTGCGTTCCTGTATGTGAGTGAGGTCACCAGTAATCTCCCAAGGAGTTGCTGTATAAGCAGCAGAGTAGGCATCGCGCGAGTGATACTTACAAAGCGGGTACCGTAGCCTATTATCGCTATTAACGCTGATGTATCAGGTGGATCGTACGCTTGTATGCCTCCCGACGTAGTATAAAAAAATGAAAAAAGTGTAAAAGTACAAAGTAAATTATATAACGTATCAAAGACTCATTATTGAACTATAAAAATTGTAATAAATTTTTTTTTTACTGTAATATTTGTTTGTGTATTAGTAACCCTTAGATGCCCTACACCGAAATAATATATCTGTAGAAACATATACATACATTTGGAGATACAGGCAAAATATCTACAGACAGATATATTATAATTAGGTATTTTTTTCAATGTAGTGAGATTAAATTTTCCCCATAATTTTCCCAAATTATAAAGTTTGAGAACCATCGATAGCGGCGATGACGTAGGCTTGTGTTTCCTACGTCACAGCTGTCACCGGGAGTGCCATACCTGGCGTAGTATATTATTATACCATGGGTGGGGAGATGTTGGGATGGTGGGCTCGAAAAAGCAGGGCAGTAGAGAGAAAAGTCGGCTGGTAGTCGATCGTGGTCCTTCGTGGTGATAAGACACGTTGTAAAATCTATGTCCCTTAGCCTAATTATAAGGATTATTGTACACGCTTGATTTAAGTGAGACAAATATAGAAGTAATTACAGAACAGGAGTTATTTTATTTCACTTCAGAAGTGGGATACACCAATTTAAAAGGTATGTAAAAATATTTTCTAAAACATTATTTTTCTTTTGTCCGCCCACGTGTTTCATGACAACATGCATTTTTTTTATTTATAGTGACGTTTGAATGATTATTACAAAAAAAAATGAGCCCGCCGTTATATGTTTTACGCTTCATCACATACCGTGTAACAGCTCGCTATTGATACTGATAATAACAGATTTCTACCTACCTCGAGTTTTGGATCACTCGCGTATAATTTTTCACATGTTTAAAAGGTTATACGTGCATTTTGCGCTTGACTAGAGCTACTCCCTCACAGCGCCATGTTTCGCTTTATGTGCGTTTTAACTTGGGGACCACGTGCTCGATAGGAACTATTTTTCGATAGCACGTGGTTGTTTTAAGCAATAAATTTTATAATACTCGACTGTTCTTTTCCGTATTTTATTTTTGTGACATTGTTTAGTATTTATATTATGTTTTATTATCTTAACAGTAGGGTGTTAAGATCTTTATTGTTACTCTGTACTGCTAAGATATAAACAATGAAGTTTTCGTGCTAAGTCGATCAAAGTGAAGAAGGAATTATAAGGTTTGTCTACTTACTTTTGTTCTATATGTGAGTTTTATTATTTTTATTATATTTTTTTTTTTATTCGTTTTTTTTTCTTTTTCTACTTCTTATATATACTGAGTGAACTTATAAATTGTTGGCTTGGTTGAGTGGACTATGCAAGTTCACTGATTATAACATGTATTTATTATATTTTATAGGGAGCTATGTTTGCTTATTGGATAAAATGATATCTATTTATGTTCTATGGATAACGATTAGGGGGCGAAGTATGTTTGTTCACTGGTTTATTGAGTGGGTATGTTTCCTACTGGATTGTTGAGTGAGCTGCATACATTCGTCGGATATTTGAATCGGCTATGTATGCTTATTAGATAATTAACTCTAGTATTTAACACTTCATGGTTTTAATTATAAACAATATGATTCCAATTCTAATTATCACAGGTCATGTAGAACGAATTCTGTCAATTATGATGTTCATATGTTCCAGAAAGTAATGGATTTTAATAAGGAGGGTGGTACGCCGCCGTCAGATACGCTCGGAGAGGTCGGCGGCTAGTCAAGAAAAAGGCTAAACGTAGAATGGGGGACTCTCCTTTTCGTGGTCATCAAGTTCGTCCACAACAAGCAGCGAACCTGTATCTAAGAAGTCGCGTAAGTTTTCAAGTCGACTATCTACCAAAGATATGTTAAATCTATTAGCAAATTGGAAGGGGGACACAAATAAGACTTCGGCCCTGAACAGCAATCTGACCAACGTCGTGCCAGAATTTGACCCAGCAAACAGGGCTCAAACCATCGAATGCTGGCTGAGAAAGGTTAATGAGTGCGCCATCATTTATGGATGGCATGAAAAACAAATAATTCATTTTTCATTACAAAAATTAGCTGGGTTAGGTAAAAAATGGTTTGAGTCCTTACCTACGGTGATCCACACTTAGGATGAGTGGCAAGTAAAACTTCGAAAAGCCTTCCCCAGTGAAGAGAATTATGGGCGTCTTTTGGAGGAGATGCTAAACCGCACTTCGGGACATGACGAAAGTTTGCGTGAATATTTTTTTGATAAACTGTGTTTGTTAAATAGATGCGAAATCAAAGAAAAAAAGGTTGTTGATTGTATTGTTTATGGTATAATGGATAGATCAATTCGTAATGGAGCGCAGGCTTTAAACAGTCACGAACCCGAAGACTTTCTTAACTTTCTATGTTCCCAAAAACCGCAACCACTTTCCAATAATAAATTTAAAGATAGGCCAACTCAAAGGAACGGTGGTCCTGGTACTAGCTCGGGTTATATCTTTCAAAATTCTTCCTTCGACTCTATAATATGTTATAACTGTCGATCCAAGGGTCATCCTTATTATAAATGCACAAAGCCATTACTAAAGTGCAAGCGCTGTAATAGAATTGGACATAACAACGACGATTGTAATTTGGAACTCCTTAATAAAACTAATTCGAACTTTACACCTTAAAACCATTCCGAAAAGAAAATGTTAATAATAAATATTGGCGAAGGCAGTGATAACGAGTTTTATAAAGCTGTCATCGTTAATAATCACACTTTGGAAGATTATATTGCTTTTGGCAATGAGTGTACCTTTCTACGTAAAACTAACGCGGAATCTCTAAATTTGATTAAAGCTTATAACGGCATACTTATAGTGCGAGGATTTGGTCAGTCTCCCGTCACGCCGTTGTATAAGTCGAATGTTTGTATAAAAGTGGATGAGGTCGAAACAGAGATTGAGGAGCTGGTTGTTGACGATGCGCACATGCAGACGCCTATGATTATTGGACAGAGCTTTACGGAATTGCTAAATGTGATTGTTCATAGCCAAAGACTTACTTTTGCCAATGCCCTGGCGTTACTGTTTTGTCTTGCAATGACGCCATTTTAAAGCTGTATATTGCTGTGACGATCCAAGTTGTCAAACTTAACGTAATCCCCGTTTAAACAGAGTCTAATTCTAGTGGAAATGTCTTTATTGAGGGTTATAATGTTGTCAGGCCAGAGTAGGAATACCATTTATTTCAAGGCGCCTACCACATATCCGACGGTAAAGGCGAAGTAGTGGTCTCTAACTTATCTCACCATGCCGTAACATTAAAAATGGATACTTTAGTAGCTAGAGTAGTATCTTTTATCTCAGATTCAGATTGATATCTCTATTTCGAAACCCTTGAGTAAGACTGACATTCAGACTGGACCAGGAATAAGTTCTGAACAAACAGACAGACTTTATTCCCTCCTGCAATATTATCGAGATTGTTTCGCTACTAACTTGGAAGAGATAGGTTATGCAATTGATGTTGAAATGAACATTGAGCTTATGGACAATAAACCAGTCATATACCGACCATACTGCCTGTCTCATACCGAGTGTGAAACAGTTCGTGAAACTATAGACGAGCTTCTGCTCAATGATATCATTAAGGAATCCAAATACGACTATGCAGGAGAGTAAAGGCTCTGTGTAGATTTTAGGGCTTTAAATAATAAATCTGTGAAAGATTGCTTTCCTCTACCGAGGATTAGATTTCTAACCAAACTGGCAACAGCTTTTTTTTTAGTATCGAACTGCAAACACTAGTTACAACAATGAAAGATGATTGTATGACGAAAGGCCTACAATTGAATGCGAAGAAAACCAAAGATAGTGGTATTTGAAAGAGAACGAACACTAGGATTACGGTTGATGATGTAATGTTGAAGCAAGTGAATGAGATTGTATATCTTGGAAGTATTTTTAACAGCAGTGAAAGGTACACCGCTGATGTGGAGAGATGAGTGAGTGCAGGGAATAGGGTGAATGGAGCGTTGGGTAAATTTCTAGGCAGCCGAAATCTAAGCCAGAAGGCACAGCTCGCTGTACCCAACGCGGTGCTAATCCCAACGCTAACTTATGGAAGTGAGAGCATGAAAGTAGAATAAATGCGGTCGAGATGAGAGCGTTGCGCAAAATTTGTGGCATTACGCTTGTTGACCGCGTTCGTAATGGAGACGTAAGAGAAAGAGTTGGTCTGAAATATAGTGTCGGTGTTAAGATAAGAAATGTTATGTTCCGTTGGTTCGGGCATGTAGAAAGAATGCGGGACGAAAGAATGACGAAACAGATATACAATGCAAAAGTGGAAGGATGTAGGAGCCGAGGAAGACCGAGACTAACCTACCATGACCAATTGATTGTGTTTTATCAGAAGGTGATGTCAGGAGCCCCAGGAACCGGCGAGTATACGTGAAATAAAAAAGCGAGTGAAGTATTTAAGGACCGCGTCTTATGGCGCTCGGTTCTCTCTGCCTACCCCGCAAGGGACCTGACGTGAAGATATACATACAGTTTTTTAGTACCCTTGATCTCGCCTCCGGCTTCTACTAGGCTCCATTGGCTGAGATTAGGCGGCATGATTTTTTTTTCCTATTATGTTGAATATTTTGTATATAATTATGGTGATGTAAATCTAAGAAACACGTGATTTGTTATATGAATTGCCGTCCGGTTGGTGTTTTCTGGATTGAAAGTATTAAATACGCATTTGATTCGGAAGGTATTGACTGGCTATATTGCGATATTTAACCTAATTTGTCTCGGTGACGTGACACTTTAGAACATTAGCCCCTGTTGTGTCTTTTGTTTGTCTGAGTGTCCCCTATCCATTTATTGAGGTTTCATTGCTGGCCTTTAAAATATATTTTTGGCACTATGCCAGCCTATAAATAAAAGCCATAATAAAAGGTTCAAACCCCTTTCGCGAAATAATTTTAACAACAACAAACTAAGTACAAAGCTACTGTCGAAGTTTGTGGGTCCATATAAAATAACTGAGGTGTTAGGGAATGACCACTATAGAATATCTGATGTTCCTGGAGTCAATAAAAAAAGGGAAAACCATATAACACTGTTATTGCCGCGGATAGGATTAGATGTTGGATACATGTAAAGGCTCTCGAAGTACATAATACAGACAATAGTAGCTCTAATGAGCACAGCATTGATAGTAAATAACTTATATGTAAATTATAAACAAAACATTTGCATGTTTCCTAAACTCAATGTTTACAATTTAATTTTATCTAATTTTGTCAAATCCTATTTTAAATCTATGCATGAAACATATTATTTATATAATTAATTGCAACAATGTGTAATGTAGTGTATATGAAATTATAGTGTAATTATCATAATAAGTATTATCGCTAATCATATTGTAATAGCTACCGAATGTCATGATTTCATTTTATAGTCGTAAGTCATGTACTCATTATTGGTATGTTAGTTTAAAAATGCCACGATTAGATTTATTTATAATTAAAAGTCAACATCGTTTATCTATTTACTGTATTGTTTAATTATTATACTGTGCGTCGGGAGACAGCACGTTATCGGATGGCCGAATGTCATGATTCTAGTAATATTTTCTAAATATGATGTGGCAATACTGATGGGTGCTGTTTCCTGACGTAACTTCACACTAGTTTAGGTGGGGAGATGTTGGGATGGTGGGCTCGAAAAAGCAGGGGTGTAGAGAGAAAAGTCGGCTAGTAGTCGGTCGTGGTCCTTCGTGGTGATAAGACACGTTGTAAAATCTATGTCCCTTAGCCTAATTATAAGGATTATTGTACACGCTTGATTTAAGTGAGACAAATATAGAAGTAATTACATAGAACAGGAGTAATTTTATTTCAGATTGACTACTCAATATCAAAAAATAAAAATATTTACTACAAAAGGTACGTTTATAAAATATTGTTACATTTTTAAACTCCGGAGTCCTTGTCTATATTATATAGACAACGGACTTCTTTGACTCCTTGATCCAGAATAGATATTTCATTGCGTCAAAGCTAGGATTTATTGTAGAGAATTTATTGGACATGGTTACTAAATGGTAATACTGCCTTAAAAATATGAAAGAGAGATTTATTTAAGTTTAAAAATGTAACAATATTTTATAAACGTACCTTTTGTAGTAAATATTTTTATTTTTTTGATATTTAGAAATCAATCAATATGTATTTGTAAAGTTGAATGTATTGCGGCTGCGATTGTCATCATGAAATATAGGTAAGGGGTGATAAACATCTGTTATCAACAGGACTACAGCTACGTAAGTCTGAAATAACTAAAACAGAATGCATGGCTCTCGAATCGTAAGAAAATCAGGAAAGACTATAGCAGTTTCGATATCAAACGGATTGAGTTTGCGAGAGCGGGTAACGAAGATGTAAAAGTCTTTTCTCAGACTTCAGAAATAATATATTCTTCAAATAGAAAAATTCCTGATTCGAAGGTGGTTTCACAAAACCAAACGTATTTCACGGCAATATTTATATCGCACACGCACATGCTGTGCTGTGAGCCGCTCGTTTAAGTGACCGCTGATTCAACGTAAAATTGTACTAGTGACGTCCCAGATGTGTGGTGCGTTAGTTACGAATTTGGGTAGTTAATTTATAGGCCGTGTCTTGTTCTTAATACTAAAACGGTTTGTTTCGAACGTGGTCAATGTGAAAGATTATGATTTAATCATTTAGCAACAGAGACAATACTGAAATAAGCCAGAAACCGCTTGCAAAGACAGAGACAACTATGACTTGTCTCCATTTGTGTACATTGGAGTAATTGTGGACCTTTATTATGCTAGAAATGTCACTTGAAGCATAGTTTGGCTAGGTGTTATAATATGTACCACTTCTTTACTTGCAAATTTCAAGAAATTCGTAGAAATCTGATACTGCTCATGGTTGGAACACGAACCATACTTCTGGTAGATGTCCCAACCATGAGCTGTATCGGATTTCTAGGTATCAGATTTTTGGTGATTTAAAATTATATTATCTTCTTCACTGTCAGAAACTAAAATAACAAATGATTAGTGCCGAATAGGTAAATTGTTAAGAAAATCAGAGTGATCTTTATTTAGATATATTAGTTAGATTTCATTTCGGTAATATTTTCTCCTATATTCGCAAAATAATTACTGACTACGTTTACAGCTTCTGCGAGTGAGGCACTTACAGTATGTAGTTCTGACTTTTGGTTATCAAGTTTGTTAGAATAAGATATTGGTTTTATATTTTTCCAAAGTAATTTATTAAGAGTGGTAAGGCGCATCAAGGGCTAGTACCTACATCTAATAGAAAACTACAGCCAAATAACAACTCTCTGGAAGGTTTTTGTGTTCCTGCGTTTGAGTGCGGTCACCAGTAAGCTCCTAAGGAGTTGCTGTGTTAGCAGCAGAGTTCTTATCGCGCGAATGATACTTAATGTAGTACAAGCGATCATTGACTGCGGTAATCGCTTTACATCATGTGGGCCGTATGCTTCCGACGTCGTAAAAAAAATATTTCAGGGACTCTAAAGCAAGGTCCCTTTCATATATACATGAGGTTTTTTCCCCTCATCCCTCCTAAGTTCCATCCCTATGGAGCTGTTTCTGGGGTTCGTTGCTACTATTCTTCGAACTTTACTTCGTATCTTCGTATCGTTCGATCCCAGAACCCAAATAAGGTTTTAACGTACGAGTACGAATACGTAGGTTGAACTAAATTGAAACTACGAAATTGTACCTACGCTATTTTTAATTTTATTTTTTTATATTGGTAAATTTATATAATATATATAATAACAAAATAAGATCAGTGCAACACAAACTTAAATACACATATTTTTTTATTGTGTAATTTTATTTTTATTGTATAAGTATCGTTCAGTATAAGCCGCGATGGTTTTTTATTCACATGGTGGGTAAGCGCGCCACGCATCGGTCAGTATATGACGTGACAGGGGCCGGAGCGGGCGGGGGGCGGGGGGTGGTGTGGACTGGAGTACAATAGGACTGGTTAGTAACTCACTATATACAGTATGTTGTTTCTTTTTAATGTGTAATAATAGTTTATGATTGTAATTTATGGGTATCAATTGGATAACTTACCCTATCAATATCAGGTGTCTCCTTACAACTGTGCTTAAATCGTAATTTATATCCTGTGTGGTGTTATTAGCTGTGACGTCACAATTTTCGCTTCTTACATGTTTTGTGGGATCTATGTACAACAGATCTTCTCCGATAAGTTTAAACTCTATACTGAGGTAAGCACATAGTATTATAATAAAGTATTCAGTGCCCACAAATAAATACATGAATACAAATTCTGTAAAATAAAAAGTGATTATTATTATCGTAGTATCCAATAATTTAAATCTTCGCTACTATATGACTATAACACTGCAATAATGATTCTGAACAAAAATTAAACCATGATTGGAGCATTAGTGAAGATCACACTCCAAGTTTCGTTTGATAAATTCTTAAATCGTGAATTTGGTCGGTGGCGTGACATTTTTCAGATCGTAAACAATGTAATAAGTTTGTTTATCGATTCTAAAATAGCTCAATCTGTCTATCTGCTCGACTGTTTATTCCATATCTCAACAGTTATCTGCAGCATATAAGGTCAACAAATGCTGAATGGCGAAGCCTAGCCTAGTGTTAAACTATCCATTTTATGCAGACGATGCTGTGTTTTTAGCAGAAATACCAGCTGAATTGCAAAGACTGGTCAAAATAATGAAAAACTATTGTATGGAGACGGCCTTACTACTAAATTAACTCAGATTTAAAATATGCCTTACACAGATTAAATCACCATGACGAATATTTTTTTGTATACAACGTCGGCAGCCATGCAAGCATATGGCCCTCCTGATGTAAAGCGGTTATCGTAGCCTATAAACGCTTGTAATACATTAAGTATCACTCGTGCGATGCCAATATATAATAGTTTGGCGAACATAAAGTTTCTATGTATTATGTGAATATTAAAATATAAAAAAACATTCAAGTTTTTAATTAATACCTTACAGTAGCGATCTAACACTATTACAATATATAACCATATACATCGATGTAGGAGTCGAGGAAGGCCGAGACTAACCTACCATGACCAAATTGGTCGTGTTTTATCAGAAGGTGATGTCAGAAGCCCCAGGAACCGGCGAGCGTGCATGAAAAGAGCTATGAATGTCACAGAAGCGAGTGAAGTATGCAAGGACCGCGTCTTATGGCGCTCGGTTCTCTCTGCCTACCCCGCAAGGGACTTGGCGTGAAGATATACATACATACATCGATATACATAGTGACGGAGCACCTTCGTATTACATAGAGTTACATAGTGCACACACGTGTAATGTTATGTTGTAGAGACAGTTCCTTTTTGATCAAGGATTGTGACAGGTTGTAATCTTCTTGAACTATTGGATAATAGTGCAATTTCTTAGTTACATTACATGATGTCGGCACATGTTATTTATTTACTTCCGAGACTATGCATGCGCACTAGAATACAACTAATGTTTACGTAATACTTACCGCCTATAATTTGAAAAAGATATACTGCAATATACACCAGCCAATTTTTAGCAGGATTAAATGGATAAGCACAAGAAAATGGATGTTGAAATTCAGCATCCTGTTTCCAAATAAATTTGCTGAGTAGATCTTGTAATATAGGAACGGACAAATAGACAATAGCAGATCCTATCACAGATACTTTCAAAACTGCAACATAATATTAAATAATAATGTAATATTAGTATTTCACAAGGAATCTGTTAGTTGGGGTCGCACTGTATATAAACTGATCGAAAGTAGTTGGCGAATTCTCTAGCGCATTGTTCTCCAGTAAGAGTCATCACCCTTCAAAATATATTTTTAACTTTATGTTGATTTCTCTTAGATTTAATATAATTCCAAAAGGATTTCAGATCCTATTATGACTTTGAACTTGGTTCTGGTACCGTGCCTGAGCGAGTCTTATCATGGTTTTCACCCTGGCCCTATACCGAGCGAACGCCGCATAATCAACCTGTGATTTACTTGCTTTATAACGTTTGTGAAGAATAGCCTTATATTTAATGTCGCGAATTATTTCTGCCGTATACCATTCAGGGTAATTGTACCCAGAATTTTTCAGCTTTCGCTTTTTGGTGGGAACACAGACATCAAAAATGTTATAAAAATATTTTAAACTATCTTCTACATTTTTTAATTTATACAATGGCCTCCAATCTATTGAGGCTCAAGACGTATATAATAGTGTATAGTCAGCTTTATTAAAGTTTCGTTGCTTATAAGAGTGTGCGTCTGTGTCAACTCTTCTTATATTCTGGTGTGACTGTGGTGCCGCAGCCGCCGCCACCGGCACCGCCACCGTTGCTGTAATGCAACCACCACCACATTTCAAGCGGCGGATGATGAGCATCCACCGGTACCAGCGACTCGGTCGTAGCACACACGCTTACTGAATCGCCTAGTGATGACAACACTAGATCTAATTGGCAATTATAGCCATTCATTACCTTGTTTCTCTAAGTACATTCACAATATGACTTAAAATATTCGAAATAATTAGTAATGTTAGTAGAACTAGAATATAAGTTAAAATCTCCTATCACTAATAATTCGTTATACTTAACACACAGCTGTTCTATGATTGTAAATAACAACATATGTATTCATTCTCACTACTGTTAGGCGGTATGTAAACAATGCAACATAAGAATAAAAATCTATCGGCTATGTACACTCTCGCACAAACCAGTTCAAACGTATGATCGCTAATGTTTACGTCATCATGCACCGACACCTTTCGCAACTGAAACCGCGGTGTGGCCACGAGAAGTACGCCTACATGTTTGCGTCCATCCACTCGGTCATTTCGTATAATTTTATAGCCCGTTGGAATTATTTCTGAATCACTGATGGATTCGTTACGGCCAGTTGCAGTAATTGCAAATAAGTTTGCTCCTGAAGACGTCAAATGTATGTAAAATTCTTCCAATTTGGTTCGAAGTCCCCTGACATTCGATAAAAAATCTCTATTGATTTAATTAGACTTTTTGGAAGTTTCGGGTGGTCT
The DNA here is from genome assembly GCA_947507595.1 of Pyralis farinalis. NCBI lineage: Eukaryota > Metazoa > Arthropoda > Insecta > Lepidoptera > Pyralidae > Pyralis > Pyralis farinalis. The sequence goes on from OX382275.1 coordinate 6,678,766, forward strand.
TCGAAATCACACCCACTCACAATATTCTACATTAGTAGGCCATATTTCTGGCTTACATAATTTGCCATGTACGCTTTCAGGTACTCCTATAATAAATGAGGCATAGTATCACTCCGTTTTATGTTTTATTCTAGCCACTTTGATTGGAATATCTTCATCACATATCTTTTTAAGATAAACTTCTATATTTTCTACCGTAGTCTCTTTTTTCAGACGCCAAACATGTAAATGTATTTTTCCGTTCTGTCCCTTGTATTTCCATTAAACTTGTACCTCCTTCTTTTTTTACTGGATTATTAGGATACTTACTTCTTCTCTTTACTTCGGTTCAATTGTCTTCTTCGTGTTTATTTTTATTTAACACTGTTCTCCCTTCTTGTAGCGACGCTTCTACATTCTTTACTTCTTTTGACGGTACACGGTTTATTTTTCAACTGTACACTCCATAAACGAAATATCATATATTACGGCATTACAGCCGTTACACTTTGTTACCATTACCTGTAACATACACACTTCGCATCTATTTTACTTTAGTTTAATATTGAGACTGTTTCTGACAAGCAGAGGTAGATGCAGTGGGCCTGAAACACATCGTCGCGGTGCGATGATTCACTGCAGCGAGAGCGGCGCGGGTTGTCGAAGGTCAGGGATAAGCCAGCCGTTATAACTTTTTTTAAACAATTTTTCACTGTAATTTCGCACACGTTAACGCATTTGACATTCAGATTTCACCACAATTTAAACCGTTTCATCCTCAAAAAAATGGATATATTATAGCGTATTATATTGAGGCGTGCGCGCCGGCCGTGCCCGGATACAAACTGCATAGCACCCCGCGACCGCCGCACATGCAGGGTGGTCGGGGGGAGGGGATGGTGTGGCATTTTATGTGAAGCGCGACGTTCGAGTTCGTACGGTTAAACATCCTCCGGCAAATATTGAGCAATTGTGGCTATCTACTCGCATTAACGGCGCTAGCCTTATGATAGGTACGGCTTACAGACCTCAATGGGTTAGTTAATACGGAAACTCTTATTGACCTCGTCTGTACGAATGCCCGCGTCCGAAAGTAACTCATTAATGCTGACTTTTTTGACAAGCACGCTCCTATCAAAACTGTAAAAATCAAAAATAATCACTCATTGCCATGGGTTACCGGTACAGTCAAACTGATGATTGACTTACGCAATGAAGCCCATAGGAAATTTAAAAAATCAGGCTATCAAGTTCATAAAAAATACTATCAAGATCTCAAGAATTTGGTTAAAAAGAGTATCGCTAGTGAAAAACGTGCCTACTTCAATCACCACATCAATTCTAAGATTGATAATAGTAAGGCTTTCTGGAATAATTTCAAACAAAAGATATTAGTAGATTCGTGTAAAAGTGACACCCTTTTTTTTGTGACGCGGGGTAAAATGCTTTACGCACACCACCGGTGCCTGGGTGGCCTCAGGTATGGGACTCCCCGTCGGCTGCCCGACGGTATACCCACTAAACAATCCCGCAAATTGCCATCGGCCGCGTTGGTGTGGTGCCCCGGATATGTTAGCAACAGGGCACCACTGCGACTGGCCAGCCCCTCAGAAGGGGCCGGACTTCTTCTCTCTAGGGGCCATCCCGGCAAATTGGGACAGCCCCTCCGGCGGCGGGACCACTATGGGGCCAGGTTCCCATCCTGATCCCTAGTCCCACATATTAGGGAGGCGGCAAAAGGTGCGCGTAACGCCTACGCCGCACTCCCGTCCGCCGTCTCCGGAGCGGGACAGCCAAGGGATCATCCTCCCTGTCCCGCTCCGAGGCCTCCTTCTGGGACACACCCTGCCGAGCTGTTTTGATAATCCAGACGACATAAATAACCATTTCCTAAATATTCCTAGCACAGCCCCAATTCCGAACGAACGAAACATTGATATCTCTTTTACGAAAATCATCGTTTCAGTGATTCAACGTTTCATCTACATCCTGTCACTGAGGATGATGTTGCTCGTTACATTATGTCGATCAAATCTAATGCTATTGGATGCGATGGTATCTGCAGGGATATGATCTTGCTCCCTCTTCCTCGTACTTTTGACATTATTACTGAAATTGTTAACAGATCTATCGTTAGTGGCCCTGTACCCCATCAGTGGAGCAATGGATTGATTACTCCATTACCCAAGACTACGAATCCTGCTGATCTTTGTGACCTCTGACTAATTAGCATTCTACCATTTCTTTCCAAAGTTCTGAAGAAGCCTGTATACAGCCAGTTAATAAATTATATTGAAAGAAGTGATGTCCTTCCCGTGTGTTAATCTGGATTCCGTAAAAACCGCGGGACAATGACGTCTCTTTTAGATGTCACGGACAATATTCTTGCAGCACAACATAGACTTTTCCCGTGCATTTGACTGTCTGAATATTCCGCTTCTACTTGCTAAACTGTCTTATTATGGATTGGATTCTCACTCTGTGTCATGGTTTGGAGCCTATCTCACTGGAAGGTCGCAGACTGTGAAACTTTCACTGGATAATGGTCTTAGCCTTGTATCCCAGTCTCAACCAGTGAAGCGTGGGGTCCTCAGGGATCAATTCTTGGACCGCTTCTGTTCATCATCTACAGCTCTGACATTGTAAAAGCAATAAAACATTGTAAATATCACTTGTATGCTGATGATGTTCAGATATATATTTCTGAGACCCCAAGCAGGATATCTGAAGCAGTAGAAAAAATTAATGAGGATTTAGCCGCTATTTCTCGCTGGTTTGCAAGTCAAAAACAGGTTGATATTATAACATATAATAACCCTATCTTGAAAATTTTGGGACAACACCGTTGAACAGGTACAGGAGATAAGAAATCTGGGTGTAAGTTTGGATGTTCAACTGCGTTCCGAAAATCATGTAGCAACCGTAGTCAAAAATAGTTTCTACCGACTAAAGGTTCTATACAAAATTCGAAATTTAGTAACCGAAAAAGTGCGTCTCAGGTTCTGTGATTCTCTGATTTTGTCAAAACTTAACTACGGTGATGTAGTAAGTATAGGACCGCGTCTGCTTTGTAGAACTCAGAGATTGATATAAGGTGTGCAGAATGCTTGTTGTCGATACTGTTTTGACGTTCCTGCTCGAAGTCATATCTCTCCCTATTTGAACGATGCCTCTATTCTGAATATGGACTCTCGTAGGCAACTCCACTTAGCTTGCCTCTTGTTCGGGGTAGTGAAATTTCAGAAGCCGAAATATCTTTATTCCAAATTTAACATCTCCCCTTTTCATGACAGATATGGCACCAGATATAACAGGACTCACCTGTCTCTTCAACCACATAAAACTGTGGCATTCACAGGCGGCTTCCGCTACCACGCGACGAAATGCTGGAATAATATTCCACCTCCGATCCGTCATCTCACCTCTCGTATTACATTCAAGAAACATCTCAAGTCTTTCCTTTTAGAAAACCAAAAGTTAGCGATTCCAGAGCGTTTCCTGTAGCGATAGTTGTCGTCAAAAAATTAGTACTGGCCTATAAGCAGTTATGTTTAACCCGTTCGTATTCCTAATGTTATTATTATTATTTTATATCAAAATACCTGTTGTATTTAATGTTAATTTATCTTAATTTATTATCTCAATACATTTGCAAATTCAATTTCACTTACATTACTTATCTAATTACATAAGTATCGTTGTTGCTATGTTAATGAGAGTTTTCCACTAAGTATAATACCCCTGACTCACACCACACATACACATTTATGTTTATATAATGGCTTTGAGCGCGCCCACCCCTCAGGTAGTAGCTGAAAATCGGTGTTTTTTGCGTATTGTGCAAAAGTCACACTAAGCTATGGCCTATTCGCTTGCTGCAGCACACACATGCACCTATTACTGGAAATGTTTTGAGCAACGCTTGTTTACTCCTTCTTGTACCGTTATATTATGTTTGTGTGTGACCATAGCAGCTAATAAACGATTATCTATCTATATAAATTACATTACTAACTATTTCCTTGTCAAAGTTAATAGTAATGTCATTTATATCATTTTTTTGAGGCACCGTAAACACCTTTAAAGTATCTTTATCTGATGATGACGTTTTTGTTAAGATGATAATTTATTTGATTACGTAAAGCAGTATCATAAAATCCAACCAACTAATTTCAAGTTTTCTTTAATTGGAGTTTCAATAAACGTGGAAGAGGTTGCAATAAAAGTGGAGACAATGATGTGGATGACAGAGAGCAAAAATTAATAGTGATTTACCTAGTTAAAACGTCAGCTATGATAAATATTAGAGTACTAGCAAGTTTTCACATAATTCAGCGTTACGTTTCTGTGTTCAACAGTTTTTCTAAACCACAATTGATCGCAAAAATGAAAAATCTGTATACTCTACATTTGCATATACTCGTACATATATTTTACACATAATGTAATGTTTGCCAGATAGTAATACGATTATAAGAAAAGCTTTTTCGTGTTGCCAACATTCCTTAAATAAAGTTAAGTTATATTATTTTATCCAAAGTGAATGTACTAAATATTGGTGTGTCCAGTCCTGTGGATATAAATTCAAACAATATCTTACCAAGATATAAAATATTAAGCTGTCTCAGTTCCGAATTCCTTATTCTGATTTGCTTCTCGGTTAGATTATCTGTTCTCCATACCATGCCCATTAGGTCGATTATATTTTCAGTAACTTTTTTTTTTGACAAAATTATAATAATCCTCAATAACCCTAAAAATGTATACTTCTCTAAATTGTGATGTTGTGTCTAAAAGCTGCCGTGGTGAACAACTAGGGCAGCATTTAGACACAACATATTTATGTACCTATTTCATAGTTAACGATATTTATGTAACTCCTTCATATTTCGCGCACCCATTACAACACTGAATTATGTAAAATCAAAGAATCTAAAAATCGACTTATTGCGGCATTTGCAGACACTTAAGTCTTACACTTTTTAAAAATATTTTTTATGGTGTTTTATTATTAAATCACAATGTCTTCTTTTTTAACCCTATAATTGGCAGTGTACAATGTGTCATACAAGTAATTCAAATAATTTTACATGTTAAAAATATACGCGCATCTGTTAAATTTTCTTCTTTATGGTAGCAATATTAATCTATGTGCTTGTACAAAATAATTCATAATTCTGGCAATACCTGCAATCAGTTGGCAGTAAAATGTCGTAGCGAAGGAAGAGTAGGTACAATACTTTCCAAGGGAAATATTTACGTTTTTCTCTAATTTTCTCCTTGACTCATGCTCTTTTATTGCTTAATTTACTGTACTTTAGCATATTTTGCATCAATTTCTAGTATAAAAATACTTTAAATAACCTAACCACAGATAATTATTCTACTTCAAACTTGTTGTATGACGTGGTATACACTGCCAAAGACGTAAGATAGCATGCTCTTTTTTAACCTGTATGTCGTGTCATACACTGTCAAATCTACTAAAACTTCTATCTATCTATCTATAACTTCACGCCAAATCCCTTGCGGGGTAGGCAGAGAGAACCGAGCGCCACGTGACTCGATCCTTACATATCTCACTCGCTTCTTTAATATTCATTGCTCTTCTCATGCACGCTCGCCGGTTTCTAGGGCTCCTGACATCACCTTCTGATAGAACACGACCAATTTGGTCATGGTAGGTAAGTCTTGGCCTTTCCCTACTAAAACTTACATTATGATTTACATGTATGGTGTAGTATACACTGCCAAATAGTGATAACACGATATGACACGACATGCACTGTCAAATTTGCTCTTTATGTTTTTTTGCTTGTGTTTTACATGTGGTCTTTGGGAATTAGTACCATAGTCTTTTTTGTTGCTTACAGCAACGGATTCAAACACGTGGTGGAAGGTTACTTGCTCTTGTCCGGGTGACAAATGCCCATTCTGATTACACCGACTCTTCTGACGATGACCGTGAACTGCTTTGCCCTGCACGATCATCTTCTCCTGCACCTTCGATTGTTAGATCTTTGGAAAATTTAAATATATCTAACTCCGATGGAGATGCATACATTCGTTTTACACCCTTCATTCGAGATATCCATCCAGGGTCTAATGAAGAACCGAATTTAATTCAAATCCCTATTTTGTCTGTACTTCTGTCTCTCACTGCTACGCCAGATTTTGAATGCATGCCGCTCCAATCTCCTGCCTCTTCGCCTATTACTTTATGCTACTCCAGCTACACCTGCGACATCTAGAAACCTTTCTCAATTCATAAGTCCTTTTCTTTTGAGTACACCACGAGTACTTAAAAGAAAAACCAAATCAAGAGCATCGTACGTTATTCCATCTAAGCGAACTCGTAAGATACAAAAATTTACTCTTGTTTATAACTGTAAAAAGCTATATTTCGTCATCAAGCAATTGTTGAAGAAAATGAAGATTATATAGACATTACTGAAATAAAATCACCACTATTATATATTGTATGTATATTTGGCAGTGGAACGATTAGAAGTAATAGGTTGAGATGAGCAGATAATATTTTGCCTTCTGAAAAAGGTATGAGAAAGAAACCTCGTGGTACTTATGCTCAAGCTGTCTACAACAAAACTCGCCTAGTAGCAGGTGATGAGATGATGGCATGATGGCATGAGAACAAGATTGTAACTTTAATAAGTAGTTGTGTGGGTGTAGAGCATGTTGGGAAAATTAAGAGGTACTGCAAAGATGCCAAAGGGAAGAGAAACGTCGATTGTCCACATATAGTAAAATTATATAATAAACATATGGGGGGTGTGAATCTTGCAGGCATGCTCATTGCTCTTTACAGAACACCATACAAAAGTCGTAATGGTATTTAGCTATATTTGTACAAATGATTGACATTTGTATGAATAACGCCTGGCTTCTCTACAGGAAAGATTGCTAAAGAAATAATATGAAGACAAGCATGTCACTCAAAGCTTTTCGGTATGAAGTGTCTGAAGGTCTCAAGTAGACAGGAAGGTCCCAAGAAATTAGGCACTTGAAGAAACAGAAAAATCAAATACAAGCTCAGCCACTTGAAAAGATAAGATATGACAATAACGGTCACTTACTGAACGTCACCATGCAAGGGAGATACCGTCTTTGTTCAAAATTTAATACAGTAGTCTGTGTCAAGTGTAATATTCGTGTGTGTTTTGTAGCTGGCAAGAACACTATAAATTGTCATTTAGAATATCATATAAAAACATACCCAATCCATACACGTAACTTTTTCAAATTATTTTGAAAATAACGACTATTTTGTATTTTTGCTGATTTTAGTTATTATTTATTGGTAAAATTTTATGAAAAGTCCATAATGTTTTGTTTTGTGTAAATATTCATTATTTATTCTTTTTCTCAATAAAATCCTTAATTTGGCAGTGTATGGCCCAGCATACATAAATAATAGAAAGTATTTTACTGTAAATTTGGGAATGTATGTCGTGACATACATGATTTTTTTTCTAAAATATAGTAAATAGTTTTTTTTATATATATTTTCATACATTATTAGACCCGTTAAAATTCGTAGAAAGAAGTAAAATATATTCTTTTTAATTTTTTTTGGCCTGCCATATTAAGGGTAAATAGGATTGCTGAATTACCTTCTGTGTATATGATAAATACTGGGACCATAGATGCGTTCTTCAAGAAATCACTCTTTTCGTATATAATTATTGGAATATATGCTAAAACTGTCAAGTAGTGTATTATAACACATAGTAGTAAATAAAGGTTATGACTATTACTCTTCAATGATAAATGATCGTCGAAAAAATTAACATTAAAAAAACTTAACCACTTAAACATTAAAAGTAGTGGTTTAGAAAAGTCTGAATGATATTTTTTCATATGCTCCATTTGGAAACGATTCACTTATAATTTCTTATTCCAGTTTCATTACGGAATAATGGGTGAGAAGGTAAAATAGTTCTCTTTATACTTGTCTTGTAACTTCATAAACAACCTGTGATTTATTTGATTATAGTCTAGAAAAAGTAGGGATCCATACGTAAATATAATAAAGGTGTTTTCTAAAACACTTATTATATATTTACATTATTCGAAACTTATATAATTTTAGGTAAGTACCTTATTTTCCGCCTGCTACATTTTTCTTTACCTCCATATAAACAACTCCTATTTGCATCATCATACCATATCATGGGAGAGTTGGGTCAATGTAGGCTAAACATGTGCCTCTCTTTAGTGTCAAATTAAATTACTATATGTAAATTTTCAAAATGGTAAGTAAATTATAAGCGTTTAATTTGTAGATAAAATGTTTTATTAATTTGACTCGACCTTTTTTCCAACCTTTTTTTATGACCTATTTCCTATTCACTGCTCACAACAATAACACTGTTACAGTCACTCGTAATTGTGAAAAATTGCTATTGTGAGAGTCTGGAACCTGTATATTCTCCCTGGTAACTCTCAAGTTACAACTGTTTTACTATTAGTAATTAAAAAAAAATGTACAAATATTTTATTATATTAGTTACATATATGTATGTATATCTTCACGCTAGGTCCCTTACGGGGTAGGCAGAGAGAACCCAGCGCCATAAGACGCGGTCCTTAGATACTTCACTTGCTTCTCTGACGAAGGTGAAGGTCTCTATTGAAGGTGATGTCAGGGGCCCCAGGAAGCGGCGAGCGTGCATGAAAAAAGCTGATGTTAGAGAAGCGAGTGAAGTACATATGTATATCAGTGACATTATTGCAAAATATGCGTAATTCACTCACATCATTAAATTAGTACCTCTTGTCTTTGCGTGATATATTAAGTGTTACATCTATTTGATAACGAATAATAACATTTCAGTTCGTTGACATAATCTGGAAAGGATTTTTTTAACGATTTAAATATTTTACAATTTTTTTGAAATATACTTTAAGTAAATGAGAAAATTAGTTCTTTTTTTAATTTTTTTATTGGGGACACGGCATGTGACAGCCAGGGCATACTTGATGGGCTGCAGGACACTGGTGTCCAGGAATAGAAGCCACGAAATACCATGCACTTCATGTCATCTCGTCGCGTCTACTATGCCGGGCCTTGAAGGTGCATCTTTACATTGCTCTTGAAGAACCCAATGTCGAACACATGTAGAGCCCGAAACACACCGCCGAGTAGTTTATTCCACCGGTCAGCAGTTCGGCATAAAAAGGATTGACTAAACCTTTTCGTGCGAGGCAATGGGATAATATTTTCGACTGTGAGAATGTGCACGCTGAGATGGACGGTTGTTCCGGTACTTGAACGGGAAGGAGGAATAAGGCTGTAGAGTTCCTCCGAACATTCACCATGATACAGTCGGTAAAAGTGACTCAGCGCGGCGACCTCTCTGCGGAGCTTCAACGGCTCTAGAGATGCTCTCAGCTTAGGGTCGTCAATAATCCGGACCGCTCGCTTTTGCAATGAATCAAGGGCATCCATCAGGTACTTTGCGGAGCTATCCCAGAAATGCGAATAGTATTCCACACACTGTCGGATTTGTGCTTTGTAAAGCAACAGCCGTTGTGCGGGTGTGAAATACTGCCGAACCCTGTTCAGCACTCCAAGTTTACGACAGGCGTTCAATAAGACATTTTGAATGTAATCCCTGTGATTCAGATCTGAACGCAAGTTCAAGCCAAGGATCGATAAATGGTCGCCGATGGGAAGCGAGACATCAATAAAAGTTGAGGCCGGAGAAAACTGGTCCCTCTTAGTAGAAAACGCATAGGCCTGAGTTTTTTTCGCGTTAAAATTTACAAGATTTTGGTCACCCCAATGAGCCACTCCATTCAGAACGTCATTCAGCCTAAAGATCACAGTCTCCCGCAGTTCCCGGATGTCATTACTCCTGATCCCAGCGTGACCCTCATATTCCATATGTGCCGTGCTGTCATCAGCGTAACAGTGGATGTTGCCAATGTGTAAAAGATCATTAATATGTAGAAGAAAAAGGGTTGGTGACAGCGTTCACATGCATGAGCTCAGACGTACAGCCGTCAACCATGACTCGAATACTACGTTCATGCAGGAAGCCAGCTATCCATGCACAGAGCCGGTCGGGAAGTCCATAGGCCGGCAGCTTAGAGAGTAGCGCTTTATGCCAGGCCCTGTCAAAAGCCTTAGAGATATCCAAGCTCACTGCCATGGCTTCTCCATAACGGTCAACAGCCTTCTCCCACAGGTGAGTTAAATACGCCAAAAGATCACCAGTGGAGCGTTTTGGACGGAAGCCATACTGTCGATCACTAAGTATGTGATGATCTTCTATCAGGTATCATTTTGTTGGCCTTATTATAGGACCCGATTCTATAATAAGGTCAACAAAAAGCAAAAGAATTTATGAGCGAATGGAGTCCCAAAGAAATTATTATGAATGCAAACTTAGTAAGAAGTACATTTTTTAAGTTACAAGACTTTTGGAATAAATTTCAATTTAATTTTTGATAGGAAATAATAGCGGAAATTTATAATTATCGTATGTTTAAAACTTAACATTCTGCAGAAGAAAGGCAGAAATGTCGACACCTAAACGGTCAGCGTTTGTGCTATTTCCAGTTTTAATTTTACCAAACCACTCCATATTCTTAAAATCACGTATTTAGGTATATAGGCACAATAGCAATTAAATAATTTTTAGCTTTTATCCATGGGGTGAGTCTTTATATAACCAAATACGCGATTTTAAGTTGTTTATGAACTCGAATGGCCAAAGAAGCAATATAATGTCGTTTAAAATCAAGGTTTTTATCAATTGTAATACTCAGGTATTTTATAACATCCTTTTCCTCTGAGGTATATGTATTACTAATAAAAATTATAACGTCCGGTTGTTTCAGTGATAAACTGTCATATGGGTCGCCGGTGATTGCCTTACAACCATGTGCTGTAATTGTAATTACCTGTAGTCTAGTTGCCTCTTAGAGAGAAATATTTGGTTGCATAATATATTCTGACATATTTGGTTTTGCTTGTGTTGAACAATAGAAAATTATTTCTTGGAAGCAAGGTGATCTCATCCAGTCTTTTTTGAGCCACATTATAAACCTATGTCCAATTGTCACCCCCAAGTACCAAAGCAATGCCATATACATAAGATATCAGTTTACCTTGCTTGAGCGAGGTGCATCAGAGAACATTTGGCTACATGACCACCAGAGGGAGATTTTGTACAAAATTCGTCTGCGTGGGTACCTCTGTCTCACCTATTTCTACCGCCAAACAGCTATATTTATATAGCTGTGTTCTGGTTTGAAGGGTGAGATATGACAGAGAAATTACTGGGTACTGTGACGAAACAGCCTTAGGTCACGAGATTGGCAGCGCGCGAGTAACATTCCCGTGGAGTTGCGAGCGTCAATAGGCTGCGGTGACCGCTTACCATCTAATGTGGACCGCATGCTTGTTTGCCAATCTAGTTGTATATAAAAAAACATACATTGAAATCGGACGCTTTTTGCCTTTTCTGCAAAAGGCCGTGTTCAAATCGCACCCTGTGAATGCGTGAAATACTGGGAGTGCTGCGCTCAAATTTGTTCCTAGTATCCTGATACGTAGTTAGGTGTCACTTGCATTCCCAAAAAGATTGGTGTGATCAATAGAGCTAAACAATACTTTACACCTCAATATCGCTTTCAACTTCATAAGGCCCAGCCTCATATGGAATACTGTTCACATATTTGAGCCGGCGCGCCACAATATTTGCTTACTCCATTTGATCGCATACGTAGAGCAGTTCGAATCATCGGCGACCCAGTGATCTCAGCTCGGCTAGACTCGCTTTCTACACGAAGAGACGTTGCTTCTCTTTGTGTACTGTACAAATTGTATCATGGGGAGTATTCGGAGGAGCTGTTCAACTTAATATCAACTGAGTTTCACCATCGTACCACTCGCAATAAACTTAAATTTCACTGTCACCATCTTGAAGAGAGCTTTTTGAGGCATTTTCTACCACATAGCGTCCGGTACTTGAAGCACCCTGATGGAGATGTGGAACAGTTGTGGCTGGCAACCCATATTAATGATTTTAGCGTCCTCGTTGGCACTGTATATTCCCTTGGTCATACAATGGTAAACGTTACTGTTAGCTCGAAGAGAGAGAAGTCATCACCAAAGACTTTTACGTGTAGGTCTTTGAACAGAATAAATTTGAACTCATTTAACGCTCATCTAATGGCAATAGACTCGGATTTAGTATCCACTCTCATACGCGTAGATGATATGGTTGACCGATTTAACTCTCCTTTCTCTTTTTGACAAACATACACCACTCATTTCTGTACTAACAAAACGGCAGTCACCCCCATGGATTGCTGAAACAATAAGACACATGATGTGTTTGTGAAACAAGGCTTATCACAAATATCGCCGGACTAAATTAGATTCGGGCAGAAAATACATCAATGATCTGAAACATTTAGTTCAGGAGAGTATCAGAAGTGAAAATCAAGCTTACTTCAACCATTGTGTTAATTTTAATGTTCATAACGGTAAAGATTTTTGGAAAAAATTGATAAAAAATGAGTTTGTTGATCCTAACAGGAGTGGGAGTCTTCCTGATCACCTAGCTGATTCTGATCAAATTAACAATCATGATTTAAATGACCCTGGCCCTGAAACTGTCCCTTTATCTCAGCGATCATATTATGAAATTCTCTGTTTTAATGACAAAAGTCCAAAATTCTTACTAAAATCTGTTTCGGAGACAAAAGTAGCTAAGTTTCTTTTATCAATTAAGTCGAATGCTATTGGTAGTGACGGTATCAGCAGAGACAATGCTTTCACACAGTTTGTCGAATCTAGATCCCCAGAGTTCTATCGCGAAGGCATAAATAAACTTCCATTTAGATGGCAGCTATGTATAGATAATAAGGGTAAATATTTAGATTAAATATACCTATATGTTACATCTTAGAAAAAAACGAGTTTTAATTTTTCTAACTAACCCCTAGAATTGAGATGTATACTATGTTTCCCGATCGATATATTTTTCTATTTCCTGAAATTGGGGGTATATTTGTATTTCACACCTTCACGGCACATCAAAAGAGAGTGGAGACAAGGTGGGCCGTGCTAATAATGATCTTCTTTGTTTTGGTTTCTCATTGTTTTAAAAAAGAAAGAGTTTAAAACATAGAATTTAAACATGGTGCGATAATTGATAAACGTGTTATTGGTAGATACTTTGACACTTTCTTCACTAATAATATTTTATGGTCCATGTATGTTTATATCTTCATTCCAGGTCCATTGGGAGGTACGCAGAGAGAACCGAGCGCCATAAGGCGCGTTCCTTACACACTTCACTCGCTTCTTTAACATTCATAGCTCTTTTCATGCACACTCGCCGGTCCCTAGGGCTCCTGACATTCATTATATTCTATGCTATTGTATTTTATTTACTTACTTTCTTAAATAAGTTAAATATATGGCAAGGGATATGTGTGTAACTGCTGTTAACACAACAACCCCTTGTGAGCTTTGTGGTGACCTCATTCACTCATAGAAATACTATAATCCTCCTAAAAACGTCTTGGTGAAGACAAATGGGCATGTTTATACACAAATATGTATCTTCTATGCCAATAGAGACTCTGAATCTTGGTTTTAAGGTAGGTACCCATTATTTACTTCTCGACTGTATTCGATTCCATAATAAATTACCTTAAACTCTGACAATATCGTCAAAAGGCACATCAAAAGTACTTGTTACCGTTTATACTAGAAACCGTTTTGAGCAGTAATAGTCCATAAAGTACCGGCCTAGGGTATACTGCCTTTTCGCCGAAAATTATTTGGCCGATTATCACTTGCCAACCAACGTTTCGCCTATGACAACTAACAATTATCAAATTTTTGTATGACAATTTTCATTTAGTACAATTATTGTTAAGCTGATTATTATAATGACACAAAACGTTTGGGGCATCGTTTGTCAAATCTTTCAAACAAATAAAAAAATTGTAATAAGTTAGGTTAGAGTATGACAAACAACGCCAGTAGCGAATCGTTGCCATTTTAAAAGTGTCATTATAAAAAGCAGACCAACATACAGTTGGCAACTGTGAGGTTGGAAAATAAAACAAAATTATACGATAAGTAGCCAAATTATTATTCCGCTAAATAAAATTCTTCAAAACGTTAGTTAGCAAGTGATAATCGCCCGAACAATTTTCTGCGAAAAGGCAGAGAATCACGTATTTATATCACTTGCTCGGCGGTGAAGGAAAACATCGTGAGGAAACCCCCACATCCATGAAATTATATTTCGAAAGACGTGTGACCTTACCTAAGAAAGATCTGGCTTTTCCTCTGGCTTGTAGACGTGTGACGGCAGTCGCTCCATGTAAATATCTGTCATGTTTCGCATATCCTGATGCTTAGGTAGCGGACCCCGCCATACGACTGCCGTCAAACCTCCGCAACCCAGAGGGAGAACCATGTCATGTCTTTAGAAATATAATTTCTTGGACGTGCAGTTTTCCTTACGATGTTGTCCTGCACAACCGAGCAAGTAACAATTACAAATATGTACATAAATCCGAAAACACGAATTTAGTGGTACATGTAGAAGATTCGAACTGGGAACCAATTAGTTAATAGGTCGGTTCTTTAAAAACTGGGATGTCACTTCTCCAAAATACTGGATTAAACTATGGGAAAGGAATCCTACGTGTCCTAAGTTAAGATTTTATTTAAAAAATGTAAGACCTCAAAGACCAGTTTCTGTTAAGGAATATTTATTTTGTATACATGTATATCCTCGTCGTCCGCTGCAATGTCTACCTAATTACGTGTTATTAATATTGCATTGTAGTGAATTTTATTGATAGGGTATTTATTATGGCATCGAAATTGAATGCATGTGTGAACTGTGGCAGGTGTATCGAGGGTGAAAGTATGAAATTTCTTGACGTGTAACAGTACTGACGTCATCTTGTTATAATGGATGATCTTTACTAATGTTACAGTGGAGTGTTGTGTCCTTCAGCCGGAATACAAGGCTTGAATTTGTACCAATTGTCGAAATTCTTTTCCTGTTTCATGTAAGTCTCCCACCTTACAATAGTTTTTCATTACAGTCCACAAAGGGACTCTGCGTACTTCGGATGATTCAAAATGCCAAAATAAACAATATGCTTCTGTGGATGTTCTGCATGCTGTTATATGTATACGCGACATGTTTAAAGAACAGCTAACCCAGTTTATTCGCAGTAACTGAGCAGTTTGAAAGACTAACTAACCGCAAACTGTACATCAAAGTGCAGGAATTAATTTCGAATTCGTTTAACATGTTAAAAAGATAAAGATATTTTTCTGCTTTTTGGCCAACACTGGCACTTAAGACACATCTAGTATCTTATGCTTCTCATAGTTTTCGTTTCTCTTTTTCCAGTTTGCCAGTATTTCGAGAATGACAATTGGCAAAGAGACTTGCCAATATTAGTCATTTCTCAATTCATATTACAATAAAATTATGTAAGAATAACACTACTATATTAATGATGATCTCAAGTAACATCTCAGAAATATATACTTAGCACGCCAATGTACCGCCATATGAACCTTGTTTCTACTTTTAATAATGCTGAGTGGTACACGCAGTATGAGACGAACCCACATTAGATAAAGCGACAACCGCGAAGGAAGGAAGTCGATGGATACAGGTGACTCTGCATCGAGGCTACTGGCTAGAGGGGAGCCATATTATTCAGAAATGGACGAATATGCGCAGAAATAATGATGATAATGATGTCTATAGTTTGGATATATATATATATTTTTAAATACGATGATGGACTTCGAGCTTCGTACAATATATCTTTGCTAATTGCCCAAACAGGCAAACCACACACCATCAGAGAAATGTTAACTTTGCCGGCAATAAAATAAGATATAACTACTGGGCTCCATAAACCGGCGGCAGATATTATCCGAAAAATTCCTTTGAACAATAAATCTGTGCAAAAACGAATTCATGAAAGCAATGACTATGAGGAGTCATTGTGCAATCATCTGAAGACTAGTAAATTTTTAATTCAATTGGATGAGTCCACTTTGCCAACTAGTGAAGCATTGTTTCTGTCTTTGAGGTTTATTAAAGATGAAAATATATTGAATTAAACAATTTTTAACGGAAGTATCGCGTTTTTTATTTATTTTGTTGAACCTGACGTTTCGAACGCTTTGCAGCGTCCGTGGTCGCGGGAAGACTAAGGTGGTATTTGTCTTACATTAGTTATTCAATTATTACATCTACCGACAATTATTACATCTTTTTCGGTCTCTGGCAACACTAAAATTAGTTCTTCAAATTTACGACTCCCTATAATATAATTAAATTTTAATATTTATTTGCCCATTTTATCTATTTCATTTATTTAATTGACTTCGTAAATAGTGATAAAATAGTGTACAAATGTTTTTGTAAAGAATAATAAGTATTTGAACATAATTTCTCGAAATTGTGCGATCCAACTGTCAAAAGTTCATATCGTAACGTTTACTTTCGATTTTAGTTTTTCTTGTGAAAGATTGTTTTTTACTGTAAATTCATGCACATTGGTAAGTTTTATTGATCTATTATTTCCTTCTTCTATATAGACAACAAAACAAACTACCGCGATTGTTTATATTATACAAACCTGCTACGTACTTAAGTCGTTCATAGCTCTCAATAAAATTATACCCTATACAGAATATTATTATTGTTTTAATATTAAGTATTAGTATAGAGAAAATACCTTAGAATAGTTCATACATTATAACTTAGTGCTTAAATTTTCATACAATAACAGCTGATCGGTGTGATAAGAGGTCAATGCTCACGAACAATATAAACAACATCAAACCTGAGGGTTGTTACTATAGCTTGGAGAACATATTTACACAGCCCAACATTACACTAGCTCACTGATTTAGTGAGCGACGTCCATACACACACAGGCCCTGCTTTTGTCTCTTTTCACTTAACAATTAGTTGAAGTGGAATTGTATGACAGGCATACACATTTGCCACAGACAATAAACTCAACAAGTTACACATTTAACTGTATAATTGAATTAGTTAGTTCCTGAGCAACTTCTTACCGGAGCTATAGTATAAACAGTATATTAAATAGTTAAGTACTCGTTGTAAATAATTACTCGTTACTGCATAAAGTACATGGGTTTATATAGTTGCCATTAGTGAATTAGCCATAAAATATAGTATACAATAACCTAATCTATATCATTCAAATTAGGTACACCTACCTTATTTATTTTTTTAACTAAACGGTTTGAGGTGAAAATGATGCTGACTAGAAAGGCAATGGCTGAGGCACGCTATGAAGAGTTAAATGACAGGTATTTAAATGCTTTAAAGGATGTTAAAAATTCAGAGCTACGATATAAAGAATTAAATAGTAAATTTTTATTAACTTTAAAAGACTTAAAGAAATATAAGGAATTGTCAGAAAAATTGCAAAATGAGCGAGATGACAATGAGTTGGAAGCACTGTCAATTATTAAAAGTAATACAATACTTAAGGAAAAGATAGTAAAAATTAATTTAGAGTTAGATAATGCTTTGGAAGAAAATAATACATTGCAGTCTCTGGTAGGTAGTTTTGATCAATGTAGGGTCGAGTTTGAGACCACTCTAGAACGCAATATTCAGCTAGAAACCAAATTGAAACAGGCACTAAGCACAATTGATCAGCTGGAATGTTCCCATCAGGAGTCAACAGTTGTTCATTCCCAGTCATTATTCGATGAATTGCTAGATAGCGCTCCAAACTTAGTTACTGCTTCTGCCATCTCAAACACGAATGATCCACCGTCACTGACAATTGACTTAACCTGTGATGAGTCTGTAGTATCGAACACACAGGATAAACATGCTAGTATATGTACAATAAAATATAATAGTAATAATAGGGAATATAAAAACATCATTCAAGACCTACAATCTGAGATCCAAACCCTTAATATTTCTTTAGATTTAATGACTAAAAAATATGAGGATGCTCAAAGAGATATTGAAGAATACTGTGTAGGCATGGATAGATTAGTAGCAGACTTGAGAGAAAATGAACAAAAATTATTGTCTCTTAGCAACTTGTACAATAGGAATGAATTAACCCGAACTCCGATGAAATGTTCACAGGTAACTCGATCCTCGAAACTATGTCAAGTACATAGCCACAATGTGAATGAGGCCATTAATAGTAGTGCTTTTCAACAGATGTCATCATCATTAAATAATAATAGCGAAAATAATAACTCCAACATAATAATGTATAGTGATGAAATAGGTAAAAACATGGGCCAATTATTATTACAAAAATCAGGAAAACTGGTTACCAATTATTGTTTGCCTGGAGCCAGTTTCACTCAAATAGTAGATAGAATAGTTAAGAGGGATTACCACCCCAACACAACTTTAATTGTTTTTATTGGGAGGAGAGGAAATCTAAATAAACATATAATGATTAAATATTTTAATATGTTACAACAGATAAATGTGGGAAAAGTGTTTTTATTTACTTTCCCATACAGTCAATTGTTGCCCGAGGCGGAAAATGCATCTAGGTATAGACTAAATGATAAAATGCATACATTGACATTATATGATGACAAATTTCATGTACTTGACATAAATATATTTAATAATAAATATTATAATTTGACAGAAGATAAATTTTATCTTAGCAATTTTTATAAAAGACAAATAGCAGATTCGCTATCATATTGTTTTATGAAACCAGCCAAAAGTTTGGCTAACAACCCTGCTTCTTTTGAGCAGTTAGATAATTCGACATTGAGTAATGGTACCTTGGAAGGTATTCCAAATTCTTTAAATTAGGTTACAAGACAATAGAGTTTTACTCTGGCAATGTAAATAGTAATAATAACAATATTAAAAATGGAACTAAAAGTAATAATAATACAATATCCCCATCAATTGTAAATTGTCAAGAATATAGAAAGAATAATAATTGTATCAACCTGGTGCACCAAAACATTCAGGGGATGATAGGAAAGGAGTTAGAATTGGAGTTGTTTATGAATTGTAGCAATATTGATATTTTATGTCTAACTGAGCACTGGCTAAAACCCCATCAATTCATTTTCAGCTTCAATAACCACCAGGTTGCAAGCTCATTCATCAGAGATAACTGTATACATGGTGGCTCCTTAATATTATTAAATAAGTTGCTTAAATTTAAAGAAAGGTGTGACATTGTGAGCCTCTCTGTTGAGCGAGTTGTAGAGATTTCATGCATTGAATTGGAACGATTCATTGTTATGAACCTGTATAAACCTCCTAGCACGCCCTTTGAAACATTTTCAAATATCATGGAGGATGCCTTAAATAAATTATCTAATAGCCATAAAACTGTTATAATTTGTGGAGACTTTAATATAAATATCTTGGAGAAAAATACTGTTACCTACAACTTTTTAAATTTATTTAAATCATACAATTTGCATCATATTTTTACAGAGCCAACAAGAGTAACTGCTACAAGTGCTACATGTATTGATAACATATTTAGCACTGTAAAACCTTTGAATCAATCTATAATTAATAAAGTTCAGTCAGACCATTCAGGTCAGTTGGTTTCATTTCCAAATTCTTCAAGAATACAAAGAAAGCAAATAAATTATATACCATTTACTAAAAGCCGCTTAGAAAGATTTAAGTCTAATATAGCAGAAAAAATTGTATTGTTGCCCTGTCACGGTACTCCGGACCACTTGTACAGTTCGTTATTTAACTTAATCACTAGGGAATTTAATACAATCTTTACTCCAAAACAACTGTCTGTAAGTGACCGTATGACATTCAGTGATTGGGCAACTCCTGGTATTTACAAAAGTCGGAATAAATTGTATGAACTTTATGAAGAAAGGACCTGTAATCACAATCCGACTTTTCAAGAACTTGTAAAAAATTATGCCAAAATATTTAAACGAGCCTGTTCCAATGCTAAGTCTATATATTTAAGAAATAAAATTAATGGTTCAACAAATATTATTAAATCTGTTTGGGATATGATAAATAATGAGACGGGTAGAGCGAAAGTACGTAGCCGAGACTTTCAGTTAAAGATAAATGATATAGATATCAAAAATGATGTAGAAATTGCGACTGAGTTTGAAAAATATTTTTCTAACATTCCTCTTATTACTACGAGAAATCTTATGTCTTCTTCTATATCTGCTGAACAGATTCTCAAACAGAGCGTGGTAGAATGCGACACAATATTTGAATTTTCAGCTGTAAGCCCAAAAGATGTTTTGAACGCTTTTAAATCAATAAATATGAAAAACGCTAAAGATCTGTGGGGTCTATCTGTCAAAACCATTTCTTCTATTATTATTTCAATCGCTCCACATTTAGCTACAATATTCAATTGTTGTGTGGCATCTGGTGTATTTCCTGACTTGATGAAACATAGTAAAATCATTCCATTATTTAAATCTGGTGATAGTTCGGATCCTTCGAATTTTCGACCTGTTTCCATACTGCCCATTCTCAGTAAAATTTTTGAAAAACTAATGCTTAGCCAGTTGCTCAGACATTTCAATACACATAATTTGCTTCATAGGAAACAGTTCGGATTTACGAGAGGTTGTTCAACTATAGACGCAGGGATTCATTTGCTTAAAAGTATATTCGCGGCATGGGAGGATTCGCAAGATGCCTTGGGAATTTTTTGTGATCTGTCTAAAGCGTTTGACTGCGTGCACCATGACACTCTTGTCAGAAAATTACACCACTACGGTATCAGGAACAAGGCTCTCGAACTTCTGTCTTCTTATCTGGGCAATAGGATACAGAAGGTCGATGTTAATGGTAAAAGATCTTCGGGGTCCCCTGTAGTTATGGGAGTCCCACAGGGGTCAATTCTGGGTCCATTCTTGTTTTTGGTGTATATAAATGACTTACCTTATTATGTAAGGGATAAACATGAGATTGTGTTGTTTGCGGATGATACCTCTTTGACATTCAAAATTAATAGACGGTTAGGTAATTATGACGAAGTTAACGATGCTCTCTCTAAAGTTATTCATTGGTTTAGTGTTAATAATCTGCTTTTAAATGATAAAAAGACTAAAGTAATTAAGTTCTCAACACCTAATGTAAGACAGGTGGCTACCAATGTACATGTTAATGGAGCTAATTTGGCCCCTGTGGAGACAACTGTGTTCTTGGGTATAACAATTGACTCCAGACTACAATGGGGCCCACAAATTGAAAAATTATCAGGAAAACTAAGTTCTGCAGCCTATGCAGTGAAAACTATTAGACGGCTCACTGATATTGATACGGCTAGAATAGTTTATTTCAGCTACTTTCATAGTATTATGTCATATGGAATTCTTCTCTGGGGTAACTCCGCGGACATTAACACCATCTTTTTATTGCAAAAGAGAGCCATAAGAGCTATCTACAAACTTGGTCCCCGTGAGAGCCTTAGAGAAAAATTCAAAGAAATAAATATTTTAACAGTCGCATCGCAATATATCTATGAAAATCTTTTGTATGTCCACAAAAACATAGACTCATTTTGTAAAAAGAGTGATACTCATAGCATAAATACTAGATATAAGCATAATCTTGTCTTACATGCAAGCCGTCTCCACAAAATAAGTAATTCTTTTATGGGGCAATGTATACGGTTCTATAACAAACTTCCCAGCAATATAAGAGAATTGTCAATTAACAAATTTAAAACTACTATTAAAGCCAAATTGTGTAGCAGGGCATATTATAAAGTATCTGACTATATTAATGATAAAAATGCCTGGGAGTGAGTCGATCCAATTATAATGTAATTAATAA
The DNA here is from genome assembly GCA_947507595.1 of Pyralis farinalis. NCBI lineage: Eukaryota > Metazoa > Arthropoda > Insecta > Lepidoptera > Pyralidae > Pyralis > Pyralis farinalis. The sequence goes on from OX382275.1 coordinate 6,700,611, forward strand.
AATATGTAAATTTGTTTGGATACCAAAAGAGGGATGCCTGAGTTTTTTGGCAGTATTTTTATCAGTGCTCACCTAGTCATAAACTGCACGGTAGGGAAAAAAATTGTGACGATTCCAAACAAATGTAGCCATTTTTACGGAATAAAAAGATTTTGACTTTGACTTTGACTTTGACATGGATGGATTAATTATATATGTTCCGATTCACACAAAAATCATCATCCAATCCATCAAACCATTACATCCGGTTCGATAAACCACAAATCCTCGCCAAGGAGAATCGCTACATGCCGAGAATGTTGCGCGAGGCTATTGAAATAAGAAAACACCCCAATTTCAATAGAGAAGATGGTTGGCAAGTACCACCTGCTTGGGATCCAGTCCTAAAAATAATCAAGTCCCAAACCCAAAGATCTAAAAAATGTTCGGACACTGTGAGCGTTCGCAAGTCTTTCACTGACTAGACGTACATACGTAATCCTCACACTTTCATCTTCCAATTTTTCACTTCTTATTCTTTCATGGTCTCCGAAAGGAATACGCACTCGCCAGTGCCTCCACTTCTTGAAAAGACCCACAAATCGGCTTATCACCAGATAGTGGTCCGTTTCAAGAGTGGGACCTCTGAAGGCTCTTGTATCCATTAACGACTTTCGGAGACGTCCATCTATCAAAATCAAATCAATCACACTATTCTGTTCATTCCGTCTCCATGTGTAAGTGTGAATATCCTTGTGATGGAAGAGCGTGTTCGACACAAGGAGGTTTCGTTCCATACATACGTCTAATGGTAACTTACCAGCATCGTTCACTCTCTTATCTCCGTATGGACCAAGCACAGCCTCATAACTGCTTCGCTTGGTCCCAACCCATCCATTCAGATCACCACACATAATTATCCGTTCATTCGCTTCGGCCAAATCCAGAATACCCCTTACAGTCTCCCAAAACTTCTCGAGCTCCTGGGGATCAGCAGAGCTCACAGGAGCATATGCTGCAACTAAAAACACTCTACACTCACACTAATATAGTACACTATAATTAAACTAATTAAAGTAATGAATGTCATTGTGGTCAGTATTTGATATTAATTTCAGCTCGATAGGCCACCCGTCCCTGAGGAAATGGGTCTTGACAGACGGACCGACAGACTTTTTTTTTGATACGGAACCCTCTTTATTGAAGTTAAAATGAGGTAGGTCTCAAAAGTACCTCTACCTCACAGAAAACTGCTGGCAAATAAAAACTCCCTAGAGGGTTGTTCTTGCGTGTGAGCTAGGTCACCAGTAAGCTCTTGAGGAGTAACCTAACTAACCACAACCAAACAACAACTCCCTAGAGTGTTGTTGTGTTCTTGTGTGTAACTGAGATTACCAGTAAGCTCCTAAGGACTTGCTGTGTAAGCAACAGAGGATGCATCGCGCGAGTGATACTAAATATGTTATAAGCGTTAATAGGTTACCTTCTATACCTTCCGACGTTGTATGTATATTCATAACTATTCCCTATATATATTAAGTTCGATTCTACATGAGCGTAATATGCGATTTTTAGTTGATTCATATTCAACTAATCTCTTAAGCTTCTTAAAGCGTAACATGCGGAGCTGATTTTGTTTTCTATGTAATTCACTTCGTTTTTCCAGTTAAGAGAAAGCATATATGTATACCTAAGATTTTTTCTAATTCTTCAATGAATAAGCAGTCGTCATTCAATTTTACGTCTAAGGCATCTTTTCAGGAACACCGTTCCTATCTGAAATCTATATGTTTGTATGTGCGTATGTCTGTGTGCGTTTTTTTTTTCGAATATTGGAATTTTGACTTCAGATTCGGATTCAGCATAAAAAGTAGAATAGTAATGTTCAGGAACACCGTTCCTATCTTAAGAGATAGGAACGGTGTTCCTGAAGTTTCTTAAGGAACATAGTCAAAATGGCCGATAAATTAAAAAAAAAAGGATTGTTATATAATTGACGAGCCAGGTGTTCCTCTGGCAATGCAAGCTTGCGCATTCTCATTTGGTTTTCTTTGCAGTAGTTCTGAAGATCATGACCTTGGTTTTCTCACTATTGGGTTGCAAGTGATTCGCGTTAAACCAGTTTGAAAATGCTGAGATTGCATTGGTTACTTTGATATTGAGATTGCTTAAGTCTTGAACTAATAATATGACATTTTTATCATTAGCAAAAATCACCATTGTTTGCTATTATTATGTACGGAATTGTTCAGCGTAAGAGATCAAAAAGTCTTGCAATATCCGATATAATTTTTCTTTTAGTTACAGGGTTTTTAAGCTGCGGTAACTTCACATCGTATTGAAAGTTATGTTGATTATAAATGCTGCTTGTTCAGCAGCTCGTGGAAATATGAGCGCCATCTCTCCTTTACCATGGGGACCTCACATAAGAGGTTATCGCGGGTGTAGTGTACATATAACCTTAGTACTTTAGTATGTATCTAGCTTTAAGTTAAGACGTATTGTACGTGACCTAAAATTGTCGACTAAGCATTCAATATATAGTTTAGTACACCAATCTTAATTGGTGTCTTTTATTATAGTAGATTGAAAAGTCTAGTCTGTTTCAATATTACTTACTCCCGTATTCTTTGGCGTTCAGCACTGTACGGGGGTTTCTTACACAGAAGCACTTGGACATGTACTGTGCCGCTTTGACCCTTAGAACGTGTCAAATTAGAGATGAACTTCTGCCCCTCAGACGATTTCAACTTAGCATACAGAGTTTTTGTAATTCGTCTCATCTGTATCTGGCTATAGCTCTCTTTGTGGTATGTTTCGCTGCCCTGAAGGTGTCTTGGTATCTGGACGCTGACCACTTCACATTGTAAAGCGAGCTTTCTTCGCCTAGGCTGTGTCATTCCACTACTAAGAATTGTTGTCACACTTGCGGACAATCTTGATTGTTCCAAGCACTGCCTTAGCTGCCTCAATCCTATCCTACACGACTGCACGATTCGCCGTCAATACCCGCGCACTTGTCATCGGTAGCAGAGGCGACTGGGACTTGAATTTTTTCATAGTACAGTCATTTTTAAATGTTCGTGATTTGACGGCAACTATTTAACATTAGATTATAATTGTTCAAACTCCTACAAAATGAGGCGCATCACCTAAACTCTAATTTGGAATAATTTGTTCTTAGTGTCACGCATCCTTCGCACTCGGTATCGTCCGAAAAGATATCAGTTAGAGCATGCCGTAACGTGGTATGGATTTTATGAGTATGTTTGCAATAAATAAAGATACTAATGCCAGATTAAAGTTCAGTAAAATTTAATTAACCGAGCATGATTACATCGGAGTCTTCGGAAATGTTGTAAAGATGTATAATAAAGTTCTACATAAAAACTGAAAAGCAAATATATTCGTTTACAAAACAATTAAAAAGTTTTCAAGTTTCTACAAAACGCAGGAATTTTTCATTCACGTCGTATTTTATATGTAAACTCCCAACATTACTCTTCAAATATTACAATTATATACAACAAATGCATTACATAACTTTTATGCCATTACTAAAATAACTATGTAAATTACTCCTTACAATTGCATTTGTTTGAATTTTTTTTCAATTGTTATGGAAAAAAATCAGTATAATATTGTCTATTGTCGTTACGCGTAATCATAATAATTTATTTGGGACAATACAATAGATCGAGATATTATAACATGGATAATGGGTACATTGTATTAAATCCGAAAGCAGGTTTCAAAAAACTGAACATATAATTACAGTTGAGTATGATTATGTTTGTAGGCAATAATCATAATTTTAATGCATAATGTTGTTTTTATTTTCAATTAGTGTAGATAATATTCTTTTACGCAATATAATAGTGTTACAGTAACAATTTCGTCAAACTGGCTTAAATTCTTTGCCTTCTAATTGTTGAAATCGCAAGGAAAGAATGTGCATCGAACTGTTTAATATCGTTCCTTGGGAAATCAAACTCAATGTCAGATATTGCACATATTTCTTATATAAATTTCTTTGCATCAGTAGACGTAATCTGTTCGTGCAAATACGAGTAGCTAATGATTATTATAAGCTATACTTGACGATTCTATTGGCATAGTTTATCTAAGACATTATGTGATAAATACAAAACGGTTTAATTTCTTACACCCTCAGTTAACTTGATAATTTCAGTATATTTTTTTTCAATACCAAGAATTTTGAAGGCATTACAATTTTAAATTCATCGTTATCATTATCTTACTCTGATAGATATTTATTTGGTAAACGAATATACTTAAAGTTTCCCATATATTATTTATAATAACTAAACTATTGCATTTCTAAGGTACTTAGTTTAGATATTCTACGTTTATTTTTTTATGTTTGTTATCATATCATATTATGGTGGTAATATCTATCAGTTGAAAATTACCATTTAGAATCTAAGCCACGCTTGTGCATGTTGAAAACAAAATACGAGTAACAAGGGTGTGAGTAAAGACAGGTAAAATGTGTATGAAATATTTAATAAGAAACTTAACATAAGAAATATGTTTAAGGTTTTTTTATACAATGTCGGGAGGCGTACAAGCATACGGCCTACCATATGTCAAGCGATTACCGTAGCCTATGAACGATTGCATTACATTCATTAATTATCACTCGCACGATGCCACATCTGCGGCTAGGTTATAACGTGAGACCGCACTTACATGCAGGATCACAACAACCCCCCAGAGAGTTTTTATTTGGCTGCAGATTTTAGTAGAAGTACTTCCCCAAACGGACTGCTTTGATGCGCCCTACCTCTCTTATATTTACGTAGTATCTTAATGAACCTAGAAGCTCCTCTTGTGCAGATGCGGTGTCGCAATAGTGTTTTGTAGATCTTGAGAAAACATATGTCAGGGTTGTATGAAAGGAACCGTGGGATATAATACCGAGACATTGGGAGTTGCTATGTTAGCAGCAGAGGTAGCATGGCGCGAGTGAATTACAAGGCAAGTGAAGTGAAAGTTACAAACCGCTTTACATCAGGTGGACCGTATGCTTGCATGCGACCCGACGTTGTATAAAAAAAATCACGGTGCACTGCTCCATGCTGTGTAGACCATTTACAAGAATTGTTCAGTGTGAGGATAGATGGCTTCACATGTCCCCTTGCTTTGATGTCAAACAGGGTTGCATCCTGTCTGCTAGGCTGTTTATCCTGCATCTCGATAGTTGTCTGCAAAAAATAATGTCAACGCATGCATGAATGCAGGACAGGAACTCCTTAAGTGCTTACTGGTGATCTCGCTCACTTTCTGGAACACGACAACCCTCCAAAGAGTTGTCATTTGGGTGCGGTTTTCTGTGAGGTGGAGGTATTTCTCCAGGCAGCCCGCCTGCACTTTGATGCACCCTACCACTCTTAAAAACACCCAGAGCAAAACAAAAAGACGTGCACACAAATGTTTTTCTTGTGTGGGAAACGAACCCGTTGGTGTCAAAGTAACATTACTAACCACTACGTAACCGATCTCTGCAATATATATCATAGTAATGTTTGGTATGTATTCAATAATCCTTTTGTTACTTACTTATTTTAAAATTAATTTTAAGAAATAAGAAAATTTAATGGGATTATTAATTATGTTGATACTGTTGATTGTAGACGCTTGGTGGAATTTTGAAGACATCGCGTTAATGTTAATACTTGCACTTGTACAGATTCCACTTCACAATTTTATTTAATAATTATTTTTACCGACCGGTTTCGCCTTTACGGCATTATCAAGGTATTTATTATACCTCGATATTAGTCTACAGAGAATAAGGTCAACATAGCAGCCGGGATATTTGTGTCTCCGAGAGGAAAAGAAGGGTCGGCCGAGCAGTCTGGAGGTGGTAGTGTGGAAGGGGTAGCCGCTGTAATTTTCCATTTTCCTTTCTTTCTCTTACGCATGTTTTATGAGGTTGTTTGAATAATGAGAAGTCGCTGAGCCGACAGAGTGGAAGACAAATGATTTAAACTACACTTTACAAAGACTGTGTTAAAGAATGAAATTATTAAATTCACACTTACCATTTGACATATGCAGGAACACAATGTACAGACATCGGCCTCTTACAATTTTATTATACGTATAGATAAAATTTTTGTCCCTCGCACAAATACTGGACTGCATGTGAGGTGGAGGTGCTTTCCTAGTTGAAGTGTATTTAATTATAAATTGTTATGGCTTGCTCACTCGAAGACGAGCTCGGTGGCTCAGTCGACAATGACGCGACTTTGACACTTACATGTCTATTTATCTTGGTCTGGATGTTTTAAGAGAGGTAGGGCGCATCAAAGCAGCCCGTCTGGGGAAGTGCCTCCACCTTACAGAAAACCGCAGACAAATAATAATTCCGTAGAAGGTTGTTGTGTTCCCGCGTGTAAGTGAGGTCACCAGTAAGCTCCTAAGGAGTTGCTGTGTAAGCAGCAGAGGAGGCATTGCGCGAGTGATACTTAATATATTACAAGCGTTAATAGGCTACGGTAACCACTTTTCATAATGTGGGCCGTATCCTTGTATGCCTCCCGACGTTATATGAAAAAACCATTTACTTTCTCGTGGTCACCATGCCAAATAGAGAAGAATCTGAAAAAAGAGAGGTAGATTATGGATATATTTAGCACTCCTACTGGTACGGATAGAAGATCTTACAGAACACCATAGTCGAATAACAATGCCCCGGTAGCTTGTGTTCTACGAGTAAGTTAAATTACTAGTAATTCACTGGATTGGCAGTTGGGTGGCAACGGATATGCTTTTTAAATTGTAAGTGATTTTTAATTAAATTAAGCCTTATTTAAGGCAGCCTACATACTTCTTTAACCTCTTTATATAACCAGGTCCTAAACATATACACCACACGTCTTACTGTTAAAATTAGAACAAGTTACATTTTAGTACTTATAACTTTATCACAATAGCTTTGTATGATTATTGAATATTTCTTATTAGTGTTATAAACATCAATATTGTTATAATAAATACACTTTGAACATCATTAATTTCGTATCATTAATAGTGCCAGCACGATTGAAATTCCCTCAGGGCTTTTATGTTTTTATTTGTTATACAAAAATAGCATTTTCCCAGAAAAATGCCTATGTACATAAACTATAAGAGACGCAGGGCGCATAGAAGCAGCTCATCTGGAGAAGTACCTCCACCTCACAGACAACCGCCTACGCTCGTGGGTTCGATACCCACATAAGACAAACATTTGTGTATGAACATGTCTGTTTGTCTTGGTCTGGATGGTTTAAGAGCCCATCTGGGGAAGTGCCTCCACCTCACAGAAAACCGCAGAAAATAACAACTCCCTAGAAAGTTGTTGTATTCCTGCGTGTGAGTGAGGCTGCATCAGCAGCAGATGTGGCATCGCCCAAGTGATATTTAAGGTATGACCAGCGTTCATGGGCTACGGTAACTGCTTTACATCAGGTAGTCTGTATGCTTGTATGCCTCCAGACTTTGTATAAAAAAACTTAAAAACGTTATTTGTTCCGTTTCAATGAGTAGGCACCAATTCCAAAAGCTTTCTGGTGATGATAAAATCTCAAACAAAAAGAGCAAGGAAGTTTGCAAAGTAGCTTCTGAACCTATTTTCAAGGTATTAAACCGGTGTATTGTAGAAGGTAACTTTCCTGAAATTTTGCGTAGTGGTGTTATAAAAATAATATCAAAAATCGGTGATAAGCAACCCGACGATCCGAAATCTTATCGCCCTATTACCCTTCTACCGTCGCTGGGTAAACTACTTGAACGTTTAATTGTACCACGTTTGTTGCCCAGTGGCCCTCAATTTTCACCATAGATTGCATAAGTACCAGAAGGCGTTCCGGACATAAGTGTCACCTAGTTTGATCATTATAGCTGTGATCATATCAATTCCGCATCCCATCAGGCATCTCCGTTCACTGTTTTAGGATACACATGCTTTTTTACGCTATCAACCATATTTTCTTGCAAAATTTTCCAGCTATCATCCACATCTGAGTCGGAAAGGCTTGCATGTGCAAGTCTCTCGCTTGCCAGATGCACACACGTTCTGCTAACACTTTCAACTTGCAATTTTTCGCTCCTTATCCTTTCATTTTATCCGAAAGGGATACGAACTCGCCAATGCCTCGATTTCTTGAAAAGACCCACAAACCGGCTTTTTTTTTTTTATACCACTAAGGTGGCATACAAGCGTACGGCCTGCCTGATGGTAAGCAGTTACCGTAGCCTATGGGCATTTGCAACACCAGGGGTGTCACTCTTGCGTTGCCGACCCTGTAAGAACCTCTTCACGCCTTTCTTGAAGAACCCCATACTGTAGTCCCTTGGGAAAACCTCGGCTGCGAGCTCATTCCACAACTGAATAGTTCTCGGTAGAAAGCTTCTCAGGAACCGCACAGTACGCGACCATTGGGTTTCCACTGTATGAGGGTGGACTCCCAGGCGTCGGCGAGCAGTGTGATGGTAAAACGAGGCTGTTGGCATGATATCAAACAATTCTTCAGAACACAACCCATTATACAGCCGGTAGAACACGCAAAGGGAAGCAAAATCTCTTCTCAAACTCAAGGGCTCAATGCCGTGTGTGAGTCCAGGATCATCGATAATCCTCACAGCTCGACTCTGTATCGAGTCACAAGGTCCTAGCTGGTATCCAGGTGCTCCCGCCCAAACGAGGCTACAGTACTCCATATGCGGTCTGACTTGGGACTTATATAACATAAGCCTTTGCCCCGCGCTGAAGTACTGTTTAGCTCTGTTGAGCACACCGAGTTTCTTGGACGCCAGCTTAACCTTCTCCTCCAGGTGACCTCGATACTGAACATCGCTGGAGATCTCGATACCGAGAATCCCAATGCTCTTAGTAATTGTGAGCGGCGTGTTCTGGAATTGGGGAACCACAGCAAATGGGGTTTTCTTAGCGGTGAACGCGCAAACTTGTGTCTTGGTAGGGTTGAATTGGACTAGGTTCAATCGCCCCCAGTCAGATACTTTAGACAATGTACCCTCCATTTCAGACACAAGTTTATCGCGGCTTTCCTCCACAAGGGAACGAGGGATGTTAGCACGGCCTGTATAATAAGTGTCCCCGGTGCTGTCGTCCGCATAACAATGAATGCTGTCGATTGACAACATGTCATTAATGTGCAGCAGAAACAGCGTTGGGGACAATACAGAGCCCTGTGCTGCCGCACAATTTATAAACGCAGTAAAGAACATGTGAACAGTTTCGAGAAAATCGCGGTAAAAGTTGAAATTTTATTTTAGGGTGCCTAACATTTGTTGCGCAAAAATTTGAAAAAATAAATATATGGGCTTAAAGAGCAAACCCCCAAGATCATCTTGATATTAGGTTTTAGCTTTTTAATAAATTTTTGGGTATAAAATATAAGAAAAACTGTTTCTGTTATGGCTTAACTTAGTTTTTACTTGATAATTTCTACTCATGAATGCGGTATAATTGTTACTTACTGCGTTTATCAGTAGTTTGCTGTACTTACGGCACATATGTTAAATAATTCGATGTAATTTTAGATCTTACAACATAATATATGTGCCGTACCTTGCAACATACTGCATTCATGAGTGGGAGCATGAAACAAAATAACCAATCAAAACTTTTAATGCGCAGTAATATTACAATTATACTGCGTTTATTTTATGTCAATAACGCTTTCACGTTGAACTTTACCAAATGAGCAATGGGTAAATGAAACAAGGATTACAAATTATTATCGAGATCCCTTTATTTAATAAATCACAGACACATTTTAACTGACTAGGTGCAAAATGGCACCCATCTGAGGTTTAGTAGGTTATAATAATTTCAGGAACTTATGTAACTAATAAAATAAAGACCATACAAGTCATTAAAAAAATAACTCCGCTTGTTTTATATAAACATTAATATAACTTTAAATGTCATAAGATTAAGTAAATTAGTACGCATACGCATAGGGCGTACCTACGTAATAGAAAAATTTTAACAATCATATTTAAAAATGACGCATTCATAATTGAAGTTTTATAAGTATTTTGAGCATCTTAGTTTCGTTACGTAGTTTTACTTAACTAATCACAGATTTGGTAACTATATCAATTTAATTTAAAAAAATACTGAAACGCTATCTTAGATCTAAATCACTTCAGTCTTGTTATTTTGAACACAATTTTTTGTACTCTTTGAGTGGCTATGAAATTGACATAAAAAAATTGTAATAGAAGTAAAAAATCAATGTGAGAACCAATATTTTTTATGTATCTACATCTACGTCAGCAGATTTTGATACCGGTAAATTATACCAGAATCGCCTTCTGTTTTGGGGCATCAAAGGAACTAACTTTTGAATGATTGCATTCCTTGTGGCTTCTAATATTCTCTTCATTTCTGATTTTGGAGTTGGTTCTGGAATATATCTTTTCAATATATTTTTAACCTTCAAAAAATCTAAATGTTGTTGATGTTCATCATCATGCTTCTTTTTTATTAATAAAGTAAAATGTCCCCTTCGTACTACAACAGCCATTATATTTTCTAAATATAATCGGGGTTCTAACTTTTTTAGCTTGGCCTGCGAGGATTCGTCTTGAAAGTTATAAAAATTTGTTATGTGCATCTCTTTCACAACATTTTTGTTAGAATTAGATTTCTTTACGGCGTCGGAAAAATCATTAAAATCGCAGACTTTCTTTTTTCGTTGCAATGACAATTCCACTTGATGGTGGAAACTATCAGCGGACATAAATGTGTGCCCAGGCTCAAAATATTTAATTGTTATTGTTTGAGTAGCAATTTCGTTGCTGTTGATTAGGAAACTAGGAATGTTAATAAGGTCCAATCTTTATTTTGCGACGCACAATTACCTGCCCACAGCACTACGTTCGGTATATCTCGATGAAACGAAAAGAAGGCACGATATGCAGAAATAATGTCATCTTGGCGTCTGCCTGAATTTTTTTCGGGCCAAATTACAGCTACAGGTAAATGTTTTGAGTCTAAGCCTAGTGGTACGAAGCTTTGATTAAAAACTATGATTCTGGGACAGAAAATTGCGGCTTTGTATTGGTCCATTCTCGGTAACATAATTACTTTTTGAAGATCAACTGAAAAATAAATTGTATCATTTGTTGTAATAGCTTTCTGCACATCTCGTTGATATTATTGTCGTGTTGTCGTATATTTAATTTTATGTTCCGTAAAGTCAACCAGATACTACAGGTGTCAACTAAATTTTTTACGTGGTTCTTATCGTGTTGCTGAAAATAGCTGCAATTTTCGCATTCTTCGTTCCCTAAATTTGCAAAGGAGATGTTTAAGTCTTTGCGAACCACCTTTCTGTATACTTCACTGGAAACTTTAAAATCAGGATATTCGAAACAAAACTCCTCGTACATCGATTATATAGTAATATCACTGGGCAAGTATAGGCGATTAGGTGCATGTTCCCGTCTGTAATGAGATGTGGTTGGTTTGTATTTTTTTATATGTTCTTTTATGATATTCTTTAATGATCTTATGACATTAAAATATCAATCGTATTTGATGTAAACCAATACGCGCGCGTACCATAAATGCCGTAGTTGTCAGTGACTGCGTTCATATCATGTTGCACCTATGCAACAATCGGACGAACCTTACTATGTACGCAGTATAAATTGTAATTACTGCATTAATATTAATTACGAGTCATCTGCTTTTACTATGGAAACATATCATTAAGTGATTAAGTGAACTTACTGCGCTTATACTATGTGCAATATTTAATTAATAATTGAAGAAACATAACAAGAATGCCATAATTGGCACATACTGCACTATTGTTGTGTTGTAAATTAAGTAAGCATGAATATACACATAATATCAAGTTATTAAGTGCTCTTACTGCGATCATACTATGTGAATAAACCTAAAATATGCTATTTACTGCATTTATGATAACATGTTTTTGCCTTGCCAAGCGAGATAGAAAAAAACGGGTCTTTGATTCTTATAGATCGTAATGTCAGCATCTCAAATATCTAATACAATCATAAACGCAGTAAGTGGAACTTACTGCGTTCATAAATTGTGCGGCAGTGTGGGACGCCAGCATTAATATCCATGCTATCGGAGCAACTACCGTCTATCACGGCTTTTATACGTCTGCTGGATAAGAAGCTGGCAATCCATTTGCACAAACCCTCGGGCAGCCCGTACGATGGTAACTTCGATAGAAGACTCCGGTGCCAGACCCGATCGAACGCCTTTGCCATATCTAGGCTAACAGCCAATGCTTCACCTTGACTCTCAATCGCCGAAGCCCAGCGGTGTGTAAGATACACTAGAAGATCACCAGTCGAACGACCGTGGCGAAAGCCGTATTGACGGTCGCTGATTAGGTCGTGATCTTCTAGGTATGCTAGGAGTCGTATGTTTATCACACGCTCCATCACCTTGGAGAGAAGGGAGGATATGGCAATAGGCCTGTAATTCGACGGATCTGATCTATCGCCCTTTTTGGGCACCGGGTGCACATTGGCGGTCTTCCACGAAGACGGGACTTGCCGAGTGGAGTAGGAAAGCACGAAAAGGCGCGTTAGCACAGAACACAACTCAGGAGCACACTGCTTTAGCACCACTGCTGGTATGCCATCTGGCCCACTCGACTTATGAATGTCGAGGGAGAGCAACGCCCGCCGGACATCTCGCTGGGTAATTGAGATTTCCGGCATTGAGCTACTGCACCTCGGGATGGTAGGTGGCACAGCTCCCCCGTCATTCAAAGTCGAGTTAGAGGCAAAGAGATTACCCAGTAACTCGGCTTTCTCTTTAGCACTGTAGGCCAGACTGCCATCCGGTTTTTGCAGTGGTGGCATAGACGCTTGACAAAAGTTTCCCTCGGCAGCTTTAGCCAGCGACCAGAAAGCACGGCTGCCAGACGGAAGGCTTGCAAGCCGCTCGCCAACTCTACCGAGGAAATCAAACTTTGCTCTGGCGATTACCCTCTTACTGGACCTCGAGGCAGCGTTGAGTTTACGTTTCAAAACAGAGACATCAGGATTTCCATTAGCATGCGCCGTGGTCCAAGCCTCGAAAGCAGCCTGTTTGAGAAGTCTGGCTTCTCTACAAGGCCGATTAAACCACGGTCGCTTTTTAGCTCCCGCAGCAGCCACTAAGCGACTGGGAATGTAGCATTCCATGCCATCCAATATCGCCGTAGCTACCGCAGTCGCGCAGGATTCGATATCGTCTGTTTTGAAACAAAGCTGCCTCCACGGATACGACGCGTAGAACTCACGCAGTCCGTCCCAGTCTGCCGACTTATAGTGCCAAACGCGCCGCCATCCGGTAGGCCGAGGTGGGTCACGCCTGGCACAAGGCGCTTGGGTTCGGATGAGACAGTGGTCCGATGAGCCAAGCGGCACATCCACTGAGATGTTGTACTCATCCGGACGTGTTGTAAGCAGAAGGTCCAGTAAGGAGCTTGTATGGTCCTCTACATCTGGTATTCTCGTGGGAGAATGCACCAGTTGGGAGACACCATAGGCCAGAGCAAAGTCATGAGCAGATCTCCCCGCGGAATCAGTGCACCGAGAGCCAAGCCATTCGGTGTGATAGGCATTAAAGTCTCCCAAATTCACTAATTCCGCGTAGGGATACTGCTCGATAACTCTGTCAGTCGTCATTTGCAGGTGCTCAAATAAACGAGCTATGTCTGCATCACCGCTATAGGACCTGTAAAGGCAGGCGTAGATTCGGGTGTGGCCGCCATGATCCACGCACACCCATAGTAATGACAGGTCCTTGTCTTCCAGGCTACGAAGACGGCGACAACAAATATCCTCCCTATCCTCAAAATAGGTTCAGAAGCTACTTTGCAAACTTCGTTGCTCTTTTTGTTTGAGATTTTATCATCACCAGAAAGCTTTTGGAATTGGTGCCTACTCATTGAAACGGAACAAATAACGTTTTTAAGTTTTTTTATACAAAGTCTGGAGGCATACAAGCATACAGACTACCTGATGTAAAGCAGTTACCGTAGCCCATGAACGCTGGTCATACCTTAAATATCACTTGGGCGATGCCACATCTGCTGCTGATGCAGCCTCACTCACACGCAGGAATACAACAACTTTCTAGGGAGTTGTTATTTTCTGCGGTTTTCTGTGAGGTGGAGGCACTTCCCCAGATGGGCTCTTAAACCATCCAGACCAAGACAAACAGACATGTTCATACACAAATGTTTGTCTTATGTGGGTATCGAACCCACGAGCGTAGGCGGTTGTCTGTGAGGTGGAGGTACTTCTCCAGATGAGCTGCTTCTATGCGCCCTGCGTCTCTTATAGTTTATGTACATAGGCATTTTTCTGGGAAAATGCTATTTTTGTATAACAAATAAAAACATAAAAGCCCTGAGGGAATTTCAATCGTGCTGGCACTATTAATGATACGAAATTAATGATGTTCAAAGTGTATTTATTATAACAATATTGATGTTTATAACACTAATAAGAAATATTCAATAATCATACAAAGCTATTGTGATAAAGTTATAAGTACTAAAATGTAACTTGTTCTAATTTTAACAGTAAGACGTGTGGTGTATATGTTTAGGACCTGGTTATATAAAGAGGTTAAAGAAGTGTGTAGGCTGCCTTAAATAAGGCTTAATTTAATTAAAAATCACTTACAATTTAAAAAGCATATCCGTTGCCACCCAACTGCCAATCCAGTGAATTACTAGTAATTTAACTTACTCGTAGAACACAAGCTACCGGGGCATTGTTATTCGACTATGGTGTTCTGTAAGATCTTCTATCCGTACCAGTAGGAGTGCTAAATATATCCATAATCTACCTCTCTTTTTTCAGATTCTTCTCTATTTGGCATGGTGACCACGAGAAAGTAAATGGTTTTTTCATATAACGTCGGGAGGCATACAAGGATACGGCCCACATTATGAAAAGCGGTTACCGTAGCCTATTAACCCTTGTAATATATTAAGTATCACTCGCGCAATACCTCCTCTGCTACTTACACAGCAACTCCTTAGGAGCTTACTGGTGACCTCACTTACACGCAGGAACACAACAACCCTCTACGGAATTATTATTTGTCTGCGGTTTTCTGTAAGGTGGAGGCACTTCCCCAGACGGGCTGCTTTGATGCGCCCTACCTCTCTTAAAACATCCAGACCAAGATAAATAGACATGTAGGTGTCAAAGTCGAATCATTGTCGACTGAGCCACCGAGCTCGTCTTCGAGTGAGCAAGCCATAACAATTTATAATTAAATACACTTCAACTAGGAAAGCACCTCCACCTCACATGAAGTCCAGTATTTGTGTGAGGGACAAAAATTTTATCTATACGTATAATAAAATTGTAAGAGGCCGATGTCTGTACATTGTGTTCTTACATATGTCAAATGGTAAGTGTAAATTTAATAATTTCATTCTTTAACACAGTCTTTGTAAAGTGTAGTTTAAATCATTGGTTTAAATGATTCCTACTAAATAGACAACATACTCAGTATTTATTGTAAACTCAAATTATTATATGAGCGAGGTCACCAGTAAGCTCTCAAGGAGTTGCTGTGTATGCAGCAGAGGAGGCATCGCACGGGTGATACGTAATATATTTCAAGCGTTAATAGGCTACGGTACCCGCTTTACGTCAGGTGGGCCGTATGCTCTTTTATATACAATTTCAGCATAGTGGCTCTTTTTTGCTTGATGGTAAGCGAAAGAGGAGCACAAATCACAACTGCAACTGACAGAAGACTAAACAGTGTCCTGTCAGTTGCCGCTGCCATGCTGACCCACAAGATGCTTCTTCACGCTTCGTTTGAAGGACCATATTGTAGGAAGGAGGGAACACATGTGCAAGCAAGGCGTTCCACTTTTTAATGGTACGACAAAGATAGAAGTTGCCGAACTTTTTGGTACGCGAAGAAATGTTCTCAACAGTGGAACAATGACAATGCTGTATGTCTCCCGACGTAGTATAAAAAAATTGGCCGGATCTCACTTTACTTAATGAACTTAATGCTAAATTAACAGCCTTTATTCCACGCGTACGAAGTTGCGGGCAAAAGCTCGTAATATATAAGTATAATTGTGCTGAAAATGTTTTGCTTGTACGCGAATTAAAAATTTATTAAACATCTTCAGTGTCGTCCAATTGTTTATACATAGTTTGCATCAGTGAAAAGTAAGACCAGGTGGTGCTGAATACCTGAAATTAAAAAATAAAAGATTCATGAGCAATAGCACAGTAATATGTATTCAGGGCGGTAGAGTGAAAATTACAAATAAGAAACTGTTAAGAATTCTGAGGTTAGAAGCCTCAGGTTTTAATCGCTTGTATTTGTAAACCTTGTATGCTCATCTTACATATAAGGTTTTTATCCCATTTGCGAGGAACTTAACGAAAATATACCCCTTACTGACCTGATATTTTTATTTCCAAAATAATAAAGGTGTGGTGTGTGTATGTGTAGTGAAAAAAATCCTAAAGGCGTCTATCACAGGCAATATTAACTGCACATCATGCGTTCCAAGACTAATAAATGGAACATCATGCAATTACACAGGGATGTAAACAACATATAAGTAGAGGCACTCAAACCAACTTAGACACATCTTTTGATAATGATAACTATATAGAATCACAGGCTAATATGTCCTCTGTGAATAATGAAAAGCTTTTTCGTCTTTGAGAATATCTACCATCTTCATCAGAACATTAACGGGCTTATTGGGAAACTTGACCCCTATTGATATTATATGTATTACCGAACACAATATGGTAGAAGGTGATATTTCACAATTCAGCTTACCTAGTTATAAAATAGTTACAAAGTGTTATCGAACAAGTAGGCATGGAGGATCATGTATACTGATTAAATATTTCTGTAGACATAGAGTGTTGTGTGACATTGCAAAATTGAGTATCTTAAACGTAGAACCCGTTATATACGTTTTCCCATACATTTCGCGGTCGTATACGACCAACCGGGTTTCGAAGGGTTAATATTGATATATTAAATAATAACATGACATGTTCTAATTTTACTGACATAATTTATGGATTTAATTTAAAAATAGGTATTGACCAACCAACACAACTTGACAGTAGAACTTGCATTGACAACATTTTTCATAATTTAAAAAAGAATGACACTCAAGTAATCGACCTAGCACTTTCTGATCACACAGTGCAAATCATTGGTTGTCCAACCAAGCAATCACCTAGGTTCCCATTTTAGTATAACAGTAAAAGAAGCTATAATAATGAAAATATGACCAAATTCAGTAATTGTATATAGCAGAGCTTGGTTTTCGAGATGTCTATGATACATTTGGATTTGTAGGATCCAAATGTAGCATTTAATACATTCTATGATGAATTTAAATTACTCTATGATTTATGTTTTCCGATAGAGAGAAAAAAAAATCCTACCATACGTAAACAAAGATGGATATCACGTGGTATCAAAAAATGCAGCAAAAGAAAACTGCAACTACTTCGGGAATACAGATTAAATCCTAGTATATTGGCTAAAACCAAATTTAAACAATATTCATATCGTCTTATCAAAATAATAAAATTGACAAAAAGGGCACAAAATACTCAATACATTAATAGTTCTAAAAACATATCTAAGGCAACTTGGAACATTATAAATAGCACAAAATGTAACCTTCCTAGAGACGACATAACGCACATCAAAATAGATAACAAAAGAATTGACAATCCAAGAGATACAGCACAGGCATTCAATGACTATTTTATTGATGATGTTGTTTTAAAAAAAAGTACTAAATGTAAAATGACGCTGAGCAACCACAATACTAAATCATTGTTTATGAGACCAGTAGTAGCACACGATATTTACCAAATAATTAAATCTTTGAAAAACACTAGTACTGGTTACGATGAAATCCACACAAAGGTCCTAAATACGTCGCTGATATCATTGCTCCTGTATTGGCTCATATCGTAAACATCTGTATAGGCATAGGAGCATATCCTGAACGACTGAAATTAACAGTTATCGAACCGGCTTTTAAAAGAGTAGATAGAGAAAACATGAGCTTTCATAGACCCGTCGCCCTAATACCAGTACTCTCGAAGGTATTCGAAAATGTTATCTATGAAGCACTTTGTACATTTTTCGAAAATCAAAACTTGTTGGATGAAGAACAAAAAGGCTTCAGAAGAAATAGAACTATAAATATGGCAATCTATGACTTTCTATATAGAATACTATCGTGCATGGATAAAAGGACACAAGTTACAGCATTGTACATGGATATGACTAAGGCTTTCGATTGTGTAGAGTATGACTGTCTATTTGATAAATTATATAAATATGGTATTAGAGGCAATGTACTAAATTTGATGAAATCGTATTTAAGTTATGACGTAAATGATGAAAAAGACACAAATGACACAATTTAAAAGAATATGTTCCCGAACAAAACAGGAGGAAACATTTACTTTCAATCTAAAGGAAATAAAATATGGAGTCCCGCAAGGGAGCGTGCTAGGTCCACTCCTGTTTCTTATATATATATATGTATATATATATATATATATATATATATATATATAGTAGGTTTTCAAATTATATGCGTTAAGAAAACTCCCAAATTGGGTGTAGTTTCACGTGTGTCGAATGATGCTACATGTACAATAGGTAGAAGGCATTAAATCGGCTGAACTTAAAGTTGAATAGCCCAATGGACGCCGACCGCGTATTATTATAAAAGACATTCCCGATAAAATGGACGATACAAAGTTTCTGTCAACGTTATACGTAGGTCACACTATAAGTTTTGTGTAACTTAAAAGAACATGTTATAACCAAAATATTATGTTTATTGCTTTTCAAAATACTCTCCTTTATATTTTAAACATTTTTCCATGCGATCGAACCATTTTTTAAAACAGGAGGACCACAGATCTGAAGGCATGTTTTCTACGTGCTGATTGAACGCTATCACTGCCTCTTCGGAGTTAGTAAAAGTGAAACCTCTCATCAAATCTTTGATTTTGGGGAAAATACAGAAATCACAGGGTGCTAGGTCGGGGCTATGCGCAGGATGGGTAACGAGTTGTACTTTTTCGGAAGTTAAAAATGACTTTGTTTTGTTGGCCGTCTGTGAAGAAGCGTTGTCATGATGTAGGAGAACGCGGCTTTTTGGTCGTCTTTCGCAAACTTTTTCTAACACCCTGGGTAAACAAATGGTAGAATACCACTCGGCATTAACACTCTTTTGATCTTCAAGTGGAATTGTGCAGATGGGACCCGTAGCTGAGAAAAAAAACGCGATCATTTTTTTACCAACGTTTCTCGCCTGCCTCACTTTTGTTGGCCTGTTCTCATTTTCAAACACCCATTCACAAGATTGCTGTTTTTTTTTCGGGTTCAAAACAATAAATCCACGTTTCGTCTCCTGTGACAATGTCATAAACAGCATTAGAATGTCCGTGGTCGTACTTCAGTAGCATCTGTGAGCACCATTCCACGCGAGCCCGCTTCTGCTCCGCTGTCAGTTCATGAGGGATCCAACGACAACAAAGTTTCCGAACTTTCAATTCTTCGTGTAAAATTTTCTGAATTTGGCTCATACCAATCCCCAATAGTTCTCGAATTGTCTCATAGGTAATCCGCGGGTTTTCTTCAATTAGCCGCTTAACAGTAGCCACATTATTTACGATGACGGCAGTTGAAGGCCGCCCTTCGCGAAATTCGTCATGTAAAGAAACTCGACCTCTCTCAAATTCAGCAAACCATCGTCTCACGGTGCTCAAAGAAGGTGCTTCTCTCCCAAATACATTTTTAAGACGAGCAGCACAGTCTTGCGGAGAGAGAGAACTTTTAAAATCATAAAAAATCATCGCTCTAAAATCTTTTCGACTCAATTCCATTTTCGTTGCGTACGTAGAACTTTGATGTGTGATAAAAAACAATTGACAAATGATTTCCCGCCAATTGTTTTTTTTATTACTAAGTAGGTTGCAACGTTTCAAAAAATATAACATTCGAAATTCAAATAGTTCCGATTAGCTAGAAGTGCAAAATTTTTAGTGTGCCCCATGTATAATCAAAATATAAAAGACGAAATGAACATTAACATTGTCAAAGTACTTGAAAGATGTAAAAATAGTGCGTCGTCGTCTATCGAACCCTCCTCGGAAATACGTAAGCACCTTATTTTGGCAAAAGAAAAATATATATCAACTATGCTACATGTAGATTCGTAAATGATATTGAAGTAGAACGTTATTTAAAATGTCAACAATACGGACATGTTAGTAAATATTGCACATAGACCAAACCAACTAGTGCTCACTGTGCTGAATCTCATGACTCGCGGGAATGTACTAAGAAGTCTGAAAAAGACTTCAAACTGACATGCCCACCATGTTGTCGGCTAGAGAAGGCTTCTGACAACAAGACCGGGTCAGAATCTTGTCCAACCTACGCGGCTAGGTTGGAGTGCAATATAATAAATATCATATATGGATAACGTCGTGATTGCTCAATTAAAACTTCACAACGATAAAATTGCAACATCAGAGTTAGATAAGCTCGTTGCGGACTATAAGCTCGATCTAGTTTTAGTTCCGGAGCAATACCAACGAGCCTAACTAACCAGTAAATTCCTACAGTTCAGTAACAAGCGATTTAACTATAATAGCGATAAATAACTTAATGTCAATGCACTGTGCGGTAGCTGAAGTAACATCCCCCTATCTAAGAGTATTCGTAGTAAGTTAGGCGCTTTCTGGTCGTAAAGTAGTTATAGACGCAGACGTAAATGTATCATCGCCATGATGGTATGATAAGCTGAGCGCAATCGATGCTGACAGACGCTCAGCTGTTGAAGAGTTTATTGCTGAAATGAATCTTCTTATTCACAATACCCCAGACGCACCACCTACATTTAGCAGCCCAATGGGCGAGTCTTTTATTGACATCACACTTTCTAGTGTAGACCTCCGAATACAAAACTGGCGCGTTTTATCTCATGCTTCTTGCAATGATCGTCGTTCGTCTGATCGTTCAAATTATGTCTGCTACATTCATATATTGCGCTGACGGCATATTGGACCGAAAAGCTATAGTAAATAAGAAACGCTGTGACTGGTGGAATGACACGCTTGCCAGGCTGCTAGGAGTCTCCGCTGTGCCCGACGTAATTAAAATTTATCTAAATTAAGAAAAACGTAACATCGAAGGAGAACCATATCAAACAGCTTTGAGTAACTTGCGTATTGCTAAATCTCACTATCGCGTTAAATTTCAAAGAAATTGATCAAAGAAGCTTGTAAAGTAGCTTCTAAACCTATTTTAAAGGTATTAAACCAATGTATTGTAGAAGGTAACCTTTCTGAAGTTTTACGCAGTGGTGTTATAAAGATAATACCAAAAAGCAGTGATAAGCAACCCGACGATCCTACGTTTTATCGCCCTATTATCTACCAATATATGTATAAAATGTACAAATGTCATAGAATATTGACATTGCACTTATCTGCATTAAGCGTTTTGCTTCCTAGTTTCTAATTTTAACGGCCAAGTAGTAAGTAGTGGAAGCCCTGATACATAAGTTATTTCATAGTATTTTAGTTTAGTTTAGTTCATCTGAATTTCGTACGTAATTTTAGTGCCGATTTTTACACTAGATGGCGCTGTTCACCAATTACATCGCCTTAGAGAAGTCAACCGGCTGTGGGCTTAATATTCATATGCCTACGTGTTTTATTCCACTATGTATAATATATTTAGATATTTAGTTACATTATTTAAATAGGTATAGTTATAAGAAGTAAAGTTTCGTTTTGAATGTTAAAAAAAATCCAATATGCTCGATATATTATTATTTTAGGCAACTATCATATTTTTTCGCAAGCAAGCAAAGCGAAGTAAATACGGAACCCTACACCGGGAACGACATGCATATGGCCGGTTTGTTTCTTCTTTTTATCTACTAGCATTTCAGAAGCGCATTGGCGAAGAAGAAATGCCGAAAGAAACTTTCCAGTAAAAGTATGTTTAAATCGTATGTACGTATGTTCGAATCGTCAATTAAATATCAACGATATCAAGAATTAAAGATATATGGTTGCAAAAAAACGAACCAGTAATAACGCATTACATTCTTGTTTAGCATATTACTCCATTACACTAGCTAAATATTTTTAATAGGTAGGGCGATCAAACCCAGTTCATACGTACCTTCATGAATGTGTTTAGAGAAACCGGTGCATATTTCAGCGACGTCAAACAACATGGCTTCTGCGATCTACAAACAATGGGAAATTGTTATAAATGCTCGTGTAGAAAACTAATGAATAAATAAAATTCCCAAAGCTTAACCAAACGGGACCAACTTAAACAGACTTAGTGTGTTTTAGAAATCTTTGTGTCCACCTCCCACCTCCATTGTCAGTCCAGCTCTATAGTACGAATTTTTCAGTTTGTATTACTAATATATAATTATTTATATAACGTCAGGAAACAAATAAGTATATGGCCCACCCAATAGGAAATGGTTAGTGGTAGCATATAAATATCTACAAATTTTTGGGCTACGCTACCAAACAGATTACACTTTCTTGATGATCCCTTCTCCACGTATATGTATATATATGTTCGCGACAACTATTATAAATAAATATATAACCGTCGCGCGTAATATAGTAAGGCACATTTTTATAGTTATAGTTGTTTCTTATAACTTTATTATATACTTGGCTTGCAACAGCTCGTACCTATATACTAATGTAGAATGTAAACATGTAACAAACTAAGTACATAGATGTACCTATCTTCATAGTTATAAGTTTATAATGAAAACATTTATGTGTAAAAAACTTAACTGACCCATAGGTTTTGGCAATAACTTTTAGCAAAAGTTTTATGAGTTTGTATGAAAAAGGGTCGAATGTATGGAAAAATAGAACAACTTAGAAACATTTTTGACACAAATAAAGCAAGCACGTTCAGGTAATGCCTCCAGGTCTGGGCGATTTTGGCTATATCTGTCTCTTTCCCACAAATGTACCTCTCGCTCCCACAGCGGGGGTATAAATATGAGCGGTGAACGGTACCAGTCGTCCGCTACACTCAGCGCTCACACTACAGTGGAATAGCCAGCCAAGTCCAGACCTGGAAGGAAGTACCTACGGCTCCATACTTCTGAAGACAGCATCAGGCGTTTCATTCTGCACCAACCCACAGACCTACGACTTACAACCGGAGGTCGAAGAACAAGCCCGCCAGTACCTACATACTATTATTTTACAACATTCGTTTACGAAAGTGTACGGGTCGTATCGAAGGGGCCCGTACAATATCTTTAAGATAAATTTCAAGATATATCTCCACAAATTTGTGAATCATTATTTAAAAACACTTTTAAATTTAAAAATAGTGATAGTCATTACTTATCATGTCCCTTGATCTATAAAATATCTATATATACCGTTATTATCATGTTGGATTAAAGGCATATTGAAGTTATTGTTCTATTAGCAATAACTTCAATGTACCATGGGACCCTTTAATAAATACCTATACGAGGGTGAATTGACAACTCCAATAAGAATGAAACAAAGAGTTTTTTGATCCCCTCTTTTTAGTCGTCTTATCCAAGTCTCCAAATATCCAAATAGTATAATAGTCCAAATCTTATCCAATATAATAATATCTTATCAAAACACGCCTTAGTTTCGGAGATAACCTCCAAATCAGTTCCAACACATCATCCCCCAAGCCATTGTTACACATATGGAAAGAGAAAGAAATCACTGAGAGCCAGGTCAGGAGAATATGGTGGATGGGGGAGCATTTCGTAGCGTATCTCTATCAGCTTGGCCGTTGCAATGGCGGAAGAAAGGGCAGGAGCATTAACAGAAACAGGATTCCGCGGATTCTTCTTGGCAAGATGAAGCCGCTTTATTTGATTACTTGATTCAACTGGATCAAGAGTGTAGCATAATAGTCTCCATTTATTGTCTTCCCTATTTGAAGGAAATCATCTTGTACCTTGAGCGTCCTAGAAAAACGAGCCATAACTTTGCCTGCTGATGGAACCACCTAGACCTTCTTCGGAGTACCAGCTTCCACCCACTGCTTAAATTGTTTATTTTTCTCTGGTGTGTAGAAATGAATTCATGTTTCATCTACAGTGATGATATGGTGCAAAAGCTCATATGAGTTTCGTTCAAACTGCCGAAAATTAACCTGAGAGTGTCACTCTTTAACGGTTGACCAAAAACTTAAAAGAGTGACACAATTATCAACAAATGGCACCCATCCTACCGAAAGCCTTTTCATATGCAAATGTTCCTGTAATATGTTAGAAACTCGTTCATATGAGATGTTTACAGTGTAGGCTTTCTCCCATAACTTCACTCGTCGATCTCCCAACCCCATATCTTGAATTTTCTTAATCATTTCTCGAGTGGTTGCCTCAATTGAACGTCCTGAGCGAGGAGCGTCTACCGTGCTTGTTCTACAACAACGAAACTCAGTAAGTACCACTTGTGAATTATCTTAAAAGAAGAAGGGTTCACCATAATATTTATAAAGAGATATTTTGGTTTCCGTAATAGGTTTTTTTGACCACGTTGTATCTTTCCGATGACTTCTTTAGAACTGTGTGCGTAACTTTTTCATTTTGCTTGATGTAGTACTCTTCAATCATGAAATTTTTTTCATCAGTAAAGAGCCTTTCACCTGCGTATCGAGACAGAAAGCGTTTTGATCTGTTTACTCTTTTCAAATGTAAGGGATTGATTTAGGGCATGTTCTGTATATCGACGATAAGCGCCGAGCTTCAGGTCTTGTTTTATTATACGCGAGAGAGTCCTTTTTTGCTAAATAATTTTATATAACTTATATGGCGTGGATAACATGTTCACGTATAATGGCGATTTAAATAAGCGTTTTTCTTTGTACTATATATAATTAATATATGTAATATTAATTAGCTACCGTAATCTACAGGTATTCGCAATACAAGAATTATAGCTTGTGTTTTGTCATATTTACTTTTTTCCATAGTTGTAAACTTAATAGTATCTTAGAGAGAATAGAGTCGCCTGATTTTGTACACATTCTCCGGTATGCCGTAATCATTAAAGAGGAGTTACAGGGCTGCGGTCGTACTTATGGCGGAGTACTTCTGCAGTAAGTCAGCTCCCGACTAAATATCACTGTGCCCTCCTTTTGCTAGAGCTGCGTTTGTTATTCGAGAGACCATTAAGTGTAAGTGAGTATTCAATTTGGTTCCAACGATGATTGTGAACCACTCCATCAAAGCAACAACACTAGGGAAGTATCTCCACCTCATGGGAAACCGCAGTATTCCTGCGAGTGACTGGAATTACCAGAAGGAGCTGCTGTATAAGCAGTAGGCGTAGCAACGCATGAGCGATAGGTCATGTATTGCAAGCGTATATAGGTGGTCTGTATACCTGTGTGCCTCCTAAGGTTAAAAATAATATGGGACAGGAGTCTTATCAGTCTGTAGTGGACAAGATGTTTAACATCTCCCTTTTTATTTATAAAGTAAAATAATATTGATATTATGTTGATACTGTTGATTGTAGGCACTTGGTGGAATTTTGAAGACATCACGTTAATGTTTAATATCTACTTGCACTTGTACAGATTCCACTTCACAATTTTATTTTATAATTATTTTTACCGACCGGTTTCGCCTTTACGGCATTATCCATCCATAAAATTGTGAAGTGGAATCTGTACAAGTGCAAGTATTAACATTAACGCGATAATATTGATATTATTACAGGAAGGACAATTAATTACGCACTTTAAAAGAGAATAACAGCAAATTCTAAATGCGTCTTCTGTGATAAATTCATTGACATTTTTTAAGGCAATCATAGTTTCAACCCAGGGGACTATACGGGAAACACAGTTGAAAATTGTAATGAATTTGATTGAAAATAATACACACTAGTTACCAACTGTGCAGATTGGCTTACGTAGGTAATCAATTTAAATTCCGGCAGGATCTCAGCAACTAAACTGATGTAACCTCAGGTTTTAGTACACCTATATATTTTTACCTTACAATAATTAAGTATATCGTTTTTCTGTACTGTGTGCCACCCTTATACCACTTATTCTGATACGCAGCATAACTAACTTCCTCGCTCTGAAAAAATAAAAAGCTGATTATTATTAAATTCCATAAAATCGATATAGGACCAAACCAATTAATATAATTGTAAAACCTGTATTTAATGTTGTAATAATTATCAATATACTTCAGTGTAGTGAATATGTAGAACTTATTGTATTCAGTGTAGTAGTACAATAGTGTAGTGTGTAAATTAATTATTCATTAACATTCGTTAATGCTAGTTCTAGCGTAAGTAAATGTGATGTATTTAAACATGTGTATGTATATCATTAAAATAAACATCATTATTTTTAATAAAATACTGGCCCTGCCATGCGGGTTTCCTCACGCTGTTTTCCACCACCGCCGAACAAGTGATAACTACAAATTATGTACATAAATCTGAAAACACGATTTCAATAGGTTCAGGCCAGGGTTCAATCCGTGGTCAATAGGCCGGTTCCTTATTCACTGAGCTATCGCTACTCTGGTTGTGGCATATTTTATTTTTCGGAATGATCGAGAGGCATAC
Organism: Pyralis farinalis; assembly: GCA_947507595.1. Taxonomy (NCBI): domain Eukaryota; kingdom Metazoa; phylum Arthropoda; class Insecta; order Lepidoptera; family Pyralidae; genus Pyralis; species Pyralis farinalis. The sequence goes on from OX382275.1 coordinate 6,727,311, forward strand.
AAGCATATGACCCACCTGATGTAAAGCGGTTACCCTAGCCTATGAACACTTATACCTCTGCTGCTTACACAGCAACTCCTTAGACTCCTAAACGGGCTGCTTTGATACGGCCTCCCTCTCTTAAATACATCCAGATCAGGGTAAACAGACATGTTCATGTACACAAATATTTTGTCCTGTGTGGGAATCGAACCCACGATCGTTGGTGTCAAAGTAATATATCAGCGTGTTCCACCACAGCACCACCGAGCTCATCAGGTTGGCATAGTCCATACGTGAACCCTTGCCTTTATACAAGGGCAGGCGGAACCTATTCAGTTCTCCAGCATAATTTGCTCAAAAACAAGAAGGCCTGGATGTCACCTAGTTTGATCATCGCAGCTGTAACCATATGGATCTTAATAGGCTTATTAACAATGACATTTCTTACATAACCTTGGTAACAAGGGCGTAACACTTATTCTAAGAGAAATAACATCACCATACGATATCAGGTCCATACCAGGAGTACATACTCATTTGATGAGCTCGGTGGCGCAGTGGTGAAACGCGTTGTTACGCTACTTTGACACCAACGCTCGTGGGTTCGATTCCCACACAGTACAAACATTTGTGTGCATGAACATGTCTGTTTGTCTTGGTCTGGGTATTTTCTATGTATAATAAGTATGTATTTACAAAAAAAAAATGTATTTACGTATGTTTATCAGTTGTCTAGTACCCATAACACAAGCTTCGCTTACTTTGGGGCTAGATGGCGCTGTGTAATTTGTCCGACAATATTTATTTATTTATTTTTATTTTATACACAATAATATTGAAGGCAAATTTAATGCTAAATTACTTATCATTAGAAGTGCCGCTATCAAAAAAAAAATTATATAATTTAATTATGTTCTGTCATACTATTAAAAAAAATATTATGTATTAATAAAATATTGTACAATTGTCACATTTCATCCAATAAACGCTATATTTTTTTCAATAACGACACCGAATTAGTATCGCTTAATAGCTATGTTAAATTTAAGCATCTGAAGTAAAATTAGTTACCGCAGATTTGACTTTCTCGCAGTAAAAACAGATCATGAATTCAAGCACCATAACTACACCCACAACATTTAGATAAAGTATTTTGTATAGGAAGACGTCAGCAGCCTGCAAAGAATAGATTATTTTATCGTTTATCTCCCCAGAAAACAAGGTATATAAATGTTTCAGTATACAGAAAACTATTTTTTCATAAGCACGGCTACGAGCACATTACGGCCAAGACTCACGGCTCGACTGTAGCACCTATTACGTACGACGTAAGAACGGCACAAGCATCTAGCCCGAGGTGCGTCCAGCCGCAGGCTGATACAGTTTAATATTCTTAAATGTTTATGTGATTGTTAACCTAGTATGTGGAGGAGCTGGTGTCTGAAGTATGATTAGATCCTGTATGATAGATCACTAGATAATAATAGTCATAAATAAACATCATCCATCCATCTGGATCAACTGCTACTGCCAAAAATTTCCCAAAGTTCCATTCACAATATACACAGTACTCACTAGTCTTTCCACATCAGCGGTGTACTTTTCATCCTACTGAAAGCGCATTCAAGATATACAATCCATCCACTTGCTCAAACACTCACTCAAACACTTCGTCAAACACACTCATCAACCGTAATCCATACGTTGGTTCTGGTTCTTTCTGTTTCAAATATTAAAATTTTGTCTTCTTTGCATTTAGTAGCAAGCCTCTCTCCATACAATCGTCTTTCGATTTGATTGATTTGAGATTGTAATTATTGTGACCAGTGTTTGCAGTACATATGGTATTTTTGCAACTAACACGGTGTCGTCTGCATAAAGCAGATAGATCACTACTAGGACAGCCATACGCAATCCTGCATTTGTTGACCTTATACTTTGCAGACAACTATCGGATACAGAATTCACAGCTGAACAGATAGCTTGCAGACCTGCTGGATCGTAGGCCCTTCCATTCGACGGATCGGAAAAACAGTCCACCGCGTTTCTTCCCCAATGTCCTGGCAATTCTCTCCCGCTTCACGTTCCCTTCCGTTACACTTTTCATGACAGCGCAAATAGGAATAGATAATCTAACAGCGGTGCACTCTCCCACCACCCTGTTTAAGGTTGAGTTCGCTAACATCCGCGGACTCCACTCTAACTTTAATGCCGTCCACCAACACCTTGAAACGGCACGGCCCACCATGCTCTTTCTGACGGAGACACAGATTCAGCATCCAGCGGACACGTCCTACCTCCAGAATCCCGGTTAATTGAGGAGAATTTCCTCGTGAAAGCCCGGGTCTGTTTGTTTGTCCATTCGGATGTATGTTGTTGCCGTCTGCGCTGCCTAGAGGATTTCTCCTTTCCTGTCCTCTGAGTGCATATGTAAACCTGGGCCTTCAGAGCCGTATATACATATGCCTATACTGAACCCATACTAGGGACACGGAGACAACTCGGCTCTTTGAGTACATGAGTCGGGCGGCATATGACGCGCAGGAGCGGTACCCTACTGCAGAGATGGTATGTTTGAGGGACTTTAACTCTCACCACGATTCCTGGTTGGGATCGTTCACAACTAACTAAGCAGGAAGGACCGCCCACGCGTTTGCTCTTTCGCACAGCCAGACACAATTGGTACACCAACCCACCAGAATACCAGATGTTGCTAGTCAGGAGCCCTCTCTGCTATACGTACTGCTGACCACCCACCCTGCTGGTTACCTGCTACTGGGTTGAGGTCGAGCCCCTGGGCACATCTGACCACTGCCTGGTATCCAGCACAGTGCCAAGCGCGATTCCACCACAACCCATAGAGGTTAGGCGTCGTGTCTGGCACTACTCGTCAGCAGGTTGGGACGGTATGAGCGACTACTTTGCTTCCGTCCCACGGGGACGACGCTCTTTCAGTGAGAAGAATCTAACGGCGAGTGCTGTGGCCATTGTTGATGAGATCGGCGTTGGCATGGAATACTACATTCGTCACTCCTATGTCGTCATCCAAAGCCGGAGACGCCCTTGGTTTAATGGCGAATGCGCTGAGCCTGTTAATAACAAACAGACAGCGTATCGCGCTTGGATCAGGGGTCGCGCCCTTAAAGATCCGAATACTAACTCACTGAAATCAGCCTACAACACTGCCACCAAGGTCTGCAAGAGAGCATAAATAAGAGCGGACGCCCAGCGCGTTACACAAGTCGGCACGGAACTAGTGGCGCACCCTACTAGGTCGCGTAACTACTGGCGACTGGCCAAAGCCGTGCAGGCCAATTTCTGCCAGCCCTCGCTGCCACCTCTGCAATGCCCCGATGGCTCACTGGCACATCAGCCGCAGGAGAAAGCCGATCTTATGGCCAGTCTCTTTGCGGCTAACTCCGGAATCGATTACTGTAGCACGCAACCACCATCAATACCCTCCATTGGATTCGTTATGCCTGATATCCACATCAGGCAGCACGATGTCCGAAAAAACCAGTGGTCCTGACGGTATCCCAGCGATTATTCTAAAAAAATGTGCAGCGGAGTTGTCTCCGGTGTTGACGCGCCTCTTCCGCCTCTCGTACTCGACCGGTTGTATTCCGGATTCTTACTGAGAGGCCACTGTGCAGCCGGTCCCCAAAAAGGGAGACCGTTCTGACCCATCAAATTACCGTCCCATTTCCGTAACTTCAGTGTTGTGCAAAGTCATGGAACGGATCCTTAACAGTCAATTGATCCGTTACCTAGAAGATCACTCCATAATCAGAATCCATGGCAGTTAGCCTAGATATAGCCAAACCGTTTGATCGGGTCTGGCACAAAGTACTTCTCTCAAACTTCCAGCATACGGCCTGCGCCTTCAGTTTTGTAATTGGATTGCTGGCTTTGTGCATGAGTGTAGAATCCGCGTCCTTGCAGATGGATGCGCTTCGCGGTTCATGTCAGTGAATGCCGGAGTCCTAAGGCCAGCTCAGCGAGGACAGAAACCTCGCGTGGAGCAAAAGGGCATAAAGCTGACTTGATCCAGATGTTCAGTACACATAGTGACTGCGAAACCACTGCCTATTAATCCTTTAGTGTAAAGAGTTTTTAGAAAGAGAATAACTACTTTGAAAGCTAAGCCCTACCAATGTGTTACCACCGGGTGACACCGGGTGATACGACTCATCATCTGAAATGTCACAAAAATCACCTTCGTCGCTACTTTGTAATGTTATGTCCTTAGATTCTAATTGCGTACCATTGGTCCCATCCCACCACTGCCACCATGTAACGTATTGAAACATCCGAGTCTAGCGAACAACTGATTTATTAAGAAATAACGACATACATATTTAATTTACCTACAACTGTCTTTTACGCTTTTCTTAATAAAATCTTTCCTACCACGCAAGGGACCTGGCGTGATGATATAGATACTTTTCTTTCACTAAAGTTTCGGTTTCATTCTTACGTAAATGGTACATCTCTTTCTCGTACTTTCATTACGGGGCAAAGATGATACTCGTACATAATCCAGCCACGCTTTTCTCTCACTTATTATCTTTATAATCCTTTGATTCTAACTTCACTTCTCACCAGGCATCTCGTTTCGATGTTTTACGCCACTTTGCGCATCCACATGTTTCCATTGCGTGTTACCATACCGTGTTTCAGAGCTTTTCAGCAGGCATTCACATCCGAGTACGAACGCTTGTAGTTGCAAGTATTTCGCTTACTAGATGTACGCACGAACTCCCTATACCATCATCTTGCAATTTTTCGCTCCATAGCCTTTGATGATCTTCGAAAGGTATATGTACTCGCAAGTACTTCTACTACTTGAAAATGCCTAGAAACCGGTAAGTATATTTAAGGGTTTCAAAGGATTATTGTTTGCTCTTTGAATTTGAGGGGCATTTCGTAAGCTAAAAGGCGTAACTAACTATTCAAATTATCTTTTTGGGGTGACAAGGTCTTTTTGTTCTATTGCCTCTTTATGTACAGATAATTGGTGTAATCCTCAAAATATATTAGTACTAGATCAATCTGGTAAATAATTAATGGCAAAGGATAGTTATTCGGTTTAATATTGCTATTTAATTCTCTAAAATCAATGCACATTATGATTAATTTCCTCTGTCTTTGATATTAATATTTCAGGGCTTGTGAATGAGGATGAACTATTTCTATTTATATTAGCCACATGTAATTGATCTATCTTTTCATCAAAGATTTTAGATTCTTTGGAGGACAATCTATATAGTCCTTTGTACACTTTGTGTAGATCGACTAATTCTATTTTTAGTTAACCAGTTTTGATTCGCTCGTAAGCAGGGTGTGAATTAAATTATTATTATCTTCTTCTTAGCATTATCCCGTTTCCTAATACATTAGGATTAACGGGGTCCGATACCTAAGCTTAAGGATTTGACAAATATTACAAATTTAGTGGTACATGCCAGGATTCAAATCGGAGATCAGTTGATTAATCGGCCGGTTCCTTATCCCATCTATCACTGCTATGATTAAATTATTATAAACATTTGCTTAAAATATTGAAAACTTTTCTTTGTTTTTGTTCGCAGATTTTTATCTTTAATAAAGGCCAAAGGAGCAGTCTCCTGCTTCGAGCATGCGGCATCGAGCAATTTGAAATAGAATGTTGTAACCGAATGGGACACACAAGGCAAACATATATGTGCATGAATATGTTTGTTTGTCTTGGTCTGGATGTTTTAAGAAAGATAGGGCGCATCAAAACAACCCGTTTGGGGAAGTACCTCCACCTCACAGAAAACCGCAGCGAAATAACAACTCCCTAGAGGGTTGTTGTGTTCCTGCGTGTGAATGAGGTCACCAGTAAGCTCCCGGGGAGTTACTGTGTAAGCTCTATCGCAAGCGTTAATAGGCTACGGTACCAGCTTTACATCAGCAGGGCCGTATGATTCTATGCCTCCCGACGTAGTATAAAAAAAAGGTGTTGATTGAAAGAAGTACTATATAATGATAAATTCCTACTAAAAATCTATAAACTTTGGAAAGATCTGTAACCTTGTGTTGGAATTGGAGATGTTCCAATTTCTATCTCACTTATAATAATGAATATCATAATGGACGAAAGCTATTTCGAGAGCTATTGGAAAACATGAAGTAGGTATCGCAGACTGTACTTCCATATGATAGTCCCAAACGTTTGTGGTGCAAATTGATAAGTGCTAATCCCGATACGTAACCGTAGAGAAGCACACAGTTTCAGATGATCTTGATCTGGAGCTTAATCAAAAAAGTGTCGCGCGAGGGAGCAAGATGCGGATGTAGGTCTTGTAGAGTGCGTACTTATTTCTAGGTAATGTCCTATTCTTCCTGAATTTCGAAGCAATACTAGGAAATTAGAAATAAATAACTATATAGCATAGCACAATCTACCCTATCTGCCTGCCCACGACCAACAAATGGCGGAAAACAAACTAGTAGAACACACCAAGCACTAAATAACAGCTGCTATCCCACTTCTTTCTCGAATCTTTATGCATATTAATCAGACAGACAAGGCATCATTGACTTACATTGATACCTTGCTATCGCTATACGCAAGTATTTTTTTATATCTTATGTAGTTCAGGATAATCTAGTAAGATCACACTTATCACTTCCATCGTATTTAATTGTGCGATTATGTATGTATATATTTGTGATACTTACTATAACTGCGAATCCGAAAATGCTGATAATTGTTGCTGAAAACAAAATATTGATGAACGTTATCTTGTTCAAAACATCGTCGAGTTGTTGGTATATACTGAAAAGAGGAATAAATAGAACAATTCAATAGTCCATTTGTACAGTAGTACTGAAGTGTGTGTGCCTAATCATCATATTTAGATTCAAAGTTAGTTAGTCACCTGCATATCGTGTATACTCCTGTTCATGGTATAATCCAGAGCATTTGTTACTGACCAATGCTCTGGATCATACCGTCAAAAAAACACAACCTTGTCGTTTTCAGGTATATGTTACGCTTGGAGCGAATTGGAAGACCCTTTACAATCAACAGAGGTGTATGACAAGGAGATTCGATATCGCCATGTTTATTTACGGCTTTACTGGATACGATACGTATTCTCCAAAATAGACTGAGGTAATAGGGGTCTAAGGATTAATGGCGAATACCTTAACCATCTCAGATTTGCAGATGATATTATCTTGATCAGCGAAAATCACGAAGACCTCTATTCAATGCTGTAAATACTCGAGGAAGAGAGCAAATAATGTGGACTGCAGATGAACGCTAAAAGACGTGTCTTATGACTAATAGCGTACATACACCTACGATCATTCAAACTCAAACCATAGGCTACGCCCCGAATTGTGTATATCTCGGCCATAACATATCCGCACTGAAAGGGAAATAGAGAGGAGAATTCAAATTGCATGGAGTAAATACTGGGCAATGAAACACAAATTTAAATCAAAGATTCCCCTACGCCTGAAGAGATACGCCATGAACTCAACCATATTACCTACTCTACTATACGGGTGACAGACATGGGCGTTGACCAGAAGTATTATTCACAAAATACAAGTATTCCAACGGGCAACTGAAAGGAGTATGTTGGGAGTAAAACTAAGAGACCGACTTAGAAACGAAGATATTAGAAAGAAGACCAAAGTAGAAGACGCATGTAGCTCGCACATCTGACGGGCGATGTAGCGAGCGGGTACTACACTAGTGGCCACGGGACGCTAACCGCCCTCGAGGACGCCCACGTACATGCTGGAGAGACGACATCGCCGAGGTGGCGGGGCCTGCCTGGCCGAGACTCGCCCAAAACAGGTCCAGCTGGAGCCAGATGGAGGAGGCCTTTATCCAAAGATGGGACCCAAAAACTGTTAAATAAGGAAATAAACTGTATAATTTATTAAATCGCATGTATTATATAATCAAAATATGTTAATTTAATGTAATTTAATTTGGGAATAAATGGCTATATTATTATTATCTGTCTTATTTCACGGGTTTTAATCCCGGTCATTTGATAGGCGTGCGCGGGGATATAAATCCAACGCGTAGAGGCCCCTTCTAAAATAATGATGTAATGTATTATACCAGCTGTGACCTGCTCTGAGGGATATCAATGGGAGGATATTATATCCTTTATTAAATTATAATCTTATTAAACGGTTGCAGAGAGCGTTCGCCCATATGGGGGCACCGTATGTGGCCATACTCCGGCAGATGCCGGAGTACAGCCGCCTGCACGCGGCGCTGGGCTCGCCCAAATTGGGCAGGAGGCGACCCTGCGCCGCCGCAGCTCTGATGACCTTCGGTCCCAACCGCTCGAATTGGGGGCCGAAGGTCCATCGTCCGTCAAGGGTGAGGCCCAGGTAGCTCATCTGGGCACTCACCCTTATCCTTTCTCCTCCTATTTGGAGGTGTGCTCCGGGGGGAGGGCCCTGTCTGCCGGTCCCGAGGAAGAGGAGGGCCTCGGTCTTGTCCAAACGGACCTGAAGCCCAAGCCTCTCTATGCGGCTGACCACCAGTCCAACTCCGACTTCGGCCAGCCGCGCCGCCTTCACAAAGGTCTCACCCCGGGACGCGACAAGGGTGTCATCTGCGTAACAGATGACACTCATCCCGGGGAGGAGACGGCCCCGCAGGACCCATTCGTATGCGGGGTCCCACAGGATGAGGCCCAGAACGGACCCCCGTGGGACGCCGCACCCGACAGACCTCCTGACCATATGGCCCCTCGCGTCCCAGAAGTACACCTCCCTGTCCTCCAAGTATGTCTTCAACAGTCTCCCCAAGTACGGAGGCACCTCAAAGTATTTGAGGGCCTCCAGGATGGTACTGTGGGGGAGGCTGTTGAAGACATTGGCGATGTCCAGCGACACCGCCACCACCACCTTGCCCTCGCGCTCCGCATCCTCCGTCACTGACTTAAGGCGTCTTATGGCATCGACGGTCGACCGTCTGGCCCGGAACCCGAACTGGGCATCTGAGAGGCCCGATCCCAAGCCATCCTACAAGTGCTGAGCGAGGTGGGAAGCGATAACCCTTTCTAGGGCTTTGCCAGCAGAACGACCGGTCGAACCGCCGACCCCGAGTCCGGGGGCCGGTCTCCCTTCAACAGAAGGCAGAGCCGGCCCACCCTGAAAGGTCCCGGACAGCACCTCGACCGCAAGCAGCAGTCAAGGAGCTCCCGAACCTGTCCCGAACCTGTCTCCGAGGTGCACGAGGGCCAATGCAAGCACCCTACCATGCACCCCGTCCGGACCCGGCGCCCTCTTCTTACTTCGGAGGCGGTCAGTGACCGCCTCCATCTCCTGGTCGGTGACGGGCGGCGGAGAGCCCTCCTCCTCTCCTCTGGTGTCCGACGATCGGGCCATCCTCGGGGGAGCGAAACCCCGTGGGCGGTGACGGGCGGCGGAGAGCCCTCCTCCTCTCCTCTGGAGTCCGACGATCGGGCCATCCTCGGGGGAGCGAAAACCCTCTCCAGCAGGGCCGGCTGGAGGGTCTCCGTCAGTGGGGCCGACTGAGCGCGGATCATGTTCCGCGCTCCTCTGTACGGTCGGCCCCACGGGTCCCTGTCTAGGCCCTCCAGCAGATCCTGCCACGCTCCTTCCTTGGCCCTACTTATGGCCATCTGCAAGGCTCTAAGTAGGGCAGCTATCATATGTGATGTTACTTCCGGCAGGCGGTGGCTCGCCACTCACTGGGTGGGACCCCCGAAATGCCAGAAAAATTCGGCCGGGGGCAACACTGGTGTGAGTGATTCAGGGGTGTCGAGAGGTGTGCTACGCTTTCTCTGAAGTTGCTCGCGGCGTTATGCCCTTTAACACTTCCACGCCTGGAGCATATCACCTGATAAAGCAATATGCTCTATCGACTTCTCTCTGGACGGCCAATGAAGGCAAGCCAGAGCTGAGAGTCCTGCGGGCCTTCTTGAGTTTCCACTCCGACCGATGAAGACACGCCGGAGACGAAGGCCTCGAGGGCCTTCGTCTCCCTCTGGAGCACTTGGGTACCCGTGGTGTCGTTACGCATCAACAGCTCGCCACAAGCTGCCCTGCGGGGTTTATTATTATTATTAAGTGATGAAAACATTTTTTTATCGCAAGTGAGATGTGATTCTCAAACTTCAATTGAGAGTCCATAATTAATCCTAATCGCGTGTTGCATATGCTCCATTAGATTTCATTATACATGGACTGAGGTTTAAAGTGTCACCGTGTGTTATTTGTTTCCGTGAACCTTGCTATAGGAATTTTGCTTTAGATGGATTTAGTACAAGGCAGTTATCATTCGACCAAGTGAGTATTCTCTTTAAAAGTCCTCATTTATTTATTTTACAGCTTCAGAAGTTTGAGTGGGATTGACCCAGTGATAAATTTAAAGATCGTCAGCAAATAGGTGATACTATCAATGTTTTATATTTTATATTAAGTCAGCACTGTACAGAATAAAAAGAAGTGGACCAAGAACAGAACCCTGCGGCACACCCCTGCTCAATGGTCTTAACGAGGAGAAGGAAACCTGACTGTCTTTCTCCTTACACAGTTTCACAAGCTATAATTCATATAGCTTTCAAACCACTGTGTTGTGTCAGATGCGAATCCTTAGTAACAGAGTTTCGATAATAATGGTTGTGTATTCATTGTTTCGAAAGCTCTCATAAAATCAAGCAGTACCAATATAGTGCTCAACCCACGGTCTTAGAGCTGAGGATATTATCCCAATGTGTGTAATAACTCTAAGCGTTACAGGTGTTGTAACCTTTATCATTTGTAATGGTATGTTGTCCCTGGACATTAGAAATAAGTTGATTGATTAATTTATTAACTGTATCTTCCGTGACGTGGAAGGTGGAGGTTCCATGCCAATCAAATTCAATGCGAGTGAGTTGAGATAGGTTGATACTGGTACTGCGCGGTATATTAAGAAAAAAAAAGATGTATATATTTATTAGATTAGGGGTTCATGTGCCAGAAGCGTGCTCGTTCGCGACCCCGGCCAATCAATCGATTGTAATTCTGGATCAAGAGCGTACCGACGTGCGGGTTAGGGCGTCCCCCGGAGGGGACACGCACCAATCCGCCCTCGTGGGTGCGAATACAGCTGCATGCGGCGGTGGAGGCCGCCACCCACCACGCAGCGCCAATTCCGGCGGGACGAGGGGAGCCGAGTGCCGCATAGACACGTGAAAAGTGAGTGGTGGATTGAATGATAAGATGAACGAACTGATAGACGTAATGAATGACAGACGTTTGGATGCTTTGTGTGTGACAGACACTAAGCGCAAGGGGAGCGACACCGATGATCTGCCCGATGGGATGATGGCCCTATGGTCTGGGGTAGACCGGAACGATCATACCAGTACTGGTGAAGGTATCGTACTCTCCTCTCGCTTAGCCACTGGTGTAAGAGATTACTGTTTGGTAGGGCCTAGACTTCTCTGGATTCGTATTAAACTGGGCATCACGCGAGTATTTCTGGTTGCAGCATACGCTCCCGTAAGCTCAGCGTGTGATCAAGAACTAGAGAAATTTTGGAAGTCTGTGAGGGGTGTTCTGGACTTAGCTGAAGGGAATGAAAGAGTGATTATGTGTGGAGATTTGAATGGATGGGTTGGGACTAAGCGTGAAGCTGTTCTTGGTCCGTATGAAGATAAGAGAGTGAACGAAGCAGGTAAATCAATATCAGATTTATGTATGGAACGAAACCTCCTCGTGTCGAATACTTTATTTCGTCACAAGGATATTCACACGTATACATGGAGACGGAATGACCAAAAAAGTGTGATTGATTTGATTATAATTGATAGACGTCTCCGAAATACTATAATGGATACAAGAGCCTTTAGAGGTCACACTCTTGAAACGGACCACTACCTGGTGGTAAGCCGGTTTGTGGGACTTTTCAAGAAGTGGAGGCATTGGCGAGTACCTTTGTGCCTTTCGAAGATCATAAAAGGATAAGGAGTGAAAAATTGCAAAATGAAAGTGAAAGGAGAATGTATGTACATCTGGTAAGCGAAAGACTTGCAAATGCAAGTCTTTCCGACACAGATGTGGATGATTGCTGGAAAGTTCTGAAAGAAAGTATGGTGGATAGTGCAAAAGAAGCATGTGGATGCGCAAAGAGGCATAACACATTGAAAGGGGATGCTTGGTGGAATGCGGAGGTTGAATCTTCAGTAAAAAGAAAGAGGAAAGCGTGGCTGAATTACCTATCATCTTTGCCCTTAAATGAAAATATGAGAGAAAAGAAAAAAGAAATGTACCGTCTATGCAAGAATGAAACCAAGGCTTTAGTGAAAGAAAAGCGTCAAAGACAAATTATGATGAAGAAGAGAGGATGACGAAAATCTTCGAAACAAATACCAAACGCTTTTGGAGACAGGTGAAGAAGTGGTTCGTCGGCATCCAGAATGGATAAGATAAAGTTTAAAACTGGTGTCATTCTTGCGAACACTCAGGAAGTGTTAGAACGGTGGAGTGAATATTTTGAGGAAATGTATGACTATGCCTCGTACGCTGACAATGAGAGTGAGTCGGATGCTTCCTCCACGTTGACGGCGTCCGACGAAGGCATAACTATAGATGAGATTGAATGGTCGATATGAAGCTTGAAAAATGGAAAATCTACGGGATATGATCACAGCTGAGATGATCAAACTAGGTGGCACGTCCGGGACGCCTTCTGGTACTTAAGCAATCTGTGCTGTAGAACTGGAAGGGTTCCAATAAACTGGACACGCGCAGTCATCGTGCCCTTGTATAAAGGCAAGCGGTCACGCATGGACTGCGCCAACTATAGGGCCATCAGTTTGATCAACTTAGCAGCAGCAAAAGTATATTGAATGGAGAATGAGGGTGAAATCCGATGAAATGCTATGGGACGCACAAGGAGGTTTCCGAAATGGAAAGGGATGTACGGATCAAGTTTTCTCGCTCCACAATATCGTGGAGAAGCATCTTGCCATTGACCAGAAGGTTTTCTGCGGTTTTGTGAATCTTGAGAAAGCATTTGATAGGGTTGTGCGAAAGGAACTGTGGGACATATTGCCGAGATATGGGATTGACGGTTCACTACTCCGTGCTGTGCAGTCCACTTAGAAGGATTGCTCAGCATGTGGGCGGATAGATGGTAGCATGTCAGCCTGGTTTGATGTCAAAATTGGTGTCAAACAGGGTTGCATGCTATGTGCTAGGCTGTTTATCCTGTATCTCGATAGTTGTCTGCAGAGAATAAGGTCAACGAATGTGGGATTGCGCATGGGTGACCTAGTAGTGAACTGTCTGCTGTATGCAGACGATGCCGTGCTATTAGCAGATACACCATCTGAACTGCAAACACTGGTCACAACGATGAAAGACGAATGTATGGAGAAAGGCTTACTACTGAATGCGAAGGAAACAAAGATAATGGTATTTGAAAGAGAAGAATCCAGAACTAATGTAAGGATTACGGTTGATGATGAAGTGTTGGAACAAGTGGATGAGATTGTATATCTTGGATGCGCTTTCAGCAGGGATGGAAGGTACACCGCAGATTTGGAAAGACGAGTGAGTGCTGGGAATAGTGTGAATGGAGCGTTGGGAAAACTTATTAGCAGTAAAAACCTGAGCATGAAAGTAGAATAAACGCGATCGAAAAGCGAGCGCTGCGCAAAATTTGTGGCTTAAGGCTTATAAACCGTATTCGCAATGATAATGTAAGAAACAGAGTTGGTCTGAAAGAGAACGTCGGTGTTATAATAAGAAAAGGCATGCTCCGTTGGTTCGGACATGTAGAAAGAATGCAGGATGAAAGAATGACGAAACAGATATACAATGCAAAAGTGGAAGGATGTAGGAGCCGAGGAAGGCCAAGACTTACCTACCATGACTAAATTGGTCGTGTTCTATCAGAAGGTGATATCAGGAGCCCTAGAAACCGGCAAGCATGCATGAGAAGAGCAATGAATGTTAAAGAAGCGAGTGAGTTAAGTAAGGATCGAGTCACGTGGCGCTCGGTTCTCGCTGCCTTTTATTCCAAATTATTTCGGGTATGTATCTTGATGTTAATTAATTAATTTATAGGCTGTGTGTTGTTCTTAATACTAAAATAGTTTGTTTCGAACCTGTTCAATGTGAAAAGTTTATGATTTAATCATTTAGCATCCAAAGTTTCCTTCTCAGCACAAGGCTGATATCATTCCAAGATTTATTGAAGACAACTATCGTAGTATCCTCGGCGTCCAAAAATGTTTGGAAGTTGGAAGTTTCATATTACACAGATAATTTAAGTATGTAGGACATAAAGTAGGGCCAACAACGCTTTCTTGAGAAGCACCATATGATACGTCGGCGTCCTCGCTTATGTGAGAGTTGTGAGAGTATCAAAGACTTTTTTTATATCTTAAAGAATAATCAGGCATTTTTGTGCTCTATCCAGATGTTCCGTTGCAAAGGATCATACAGCATCACTCAATCTTCAGTTATTTTTTACTTCTGAAGCCAAATTGAAAATGGAAGAAATAATTTATATTTATTAAAGTTCTTAAGTAGGCAGATGTTCGGTAGCTTCTCCAAGATTTCGGCAAAGATAGCCAATACTGAAATAAGCCAGAAACCGTTTGCAATGACGGAGATAGCTATGACTTATCTCCATTTTTGTACACTGAAGTAATTATAGACCTTTATAATCTATCTATCTATCTATAACTTCACGCCAAATCCCTTGCGGGGTAGGCAGAGAGAACCGAGCGCCACGTGACTCGATCCTTACATATCTCACTTGCTTCTTTAACATTCATTGCTCTTCTCATGCACGCTCGCTGGTTTCTAGGGCTCCTGGCATCACCTTCTGATAGAACACGACCAATTTGGTCATGGTAGGTAAGTCTTAAAGTAACCTTTATAATGATGCGAGAAATATCACTTGAAGCAAAGGTTGGCTAGATATCATGCAATATGTACCACTTCTTTGACAGTGAAGAAGATAATATAATTTTAATACACCAAAGATCTGATGCGTAGAAATCTGATACTGATCATGGTTGGAACACCAACCAGACTTCTGGTAGATATCCCAACCATGAGTAGTATCAGATTTCTTCGCATCAGATCTTTGGTGTATTAAATTTATATTATCTTCTTCACTGTCAGAAACTAAAAGAACAAATATATATATAAATTTTAAATGTAATTTAGTTTTAGTTTTACTGTGTATTTATTTTATTTTAGTTAAGATCTGTTATTATTTTGTAAATATCTAAAGAACAAATGATTGGTGTGAATATATAAATTGTTAAGAAAGTCAGAGTGATCTTTATTTAGATACGTTCGTTAGATTTCGTTTAGGTAATATTTTCTCCTATATTCGCAAAATAATTATTGACTGCGTTTACAGCTTCTGCGAGTGAAGTAGTTCTTACTTTTGGTTTTCAAGTTTGTTAGAATAAGGTATATGTTTTAT
Organism: Pyralis farinalis; assembly: GCA_947507595.1. Taxonomy (NCBI): domain Eukaryota; kingdom Metazoa; phylum Arthropoda; class Insecta; order Lepidoptera; family Pyralidae; genus Pyralis; species Pyralis farinalis. The sequence goes on from OX382275.1 coordinate 6,742,762, forward strand.
ATTTTTCAAAGTAATTTATTGAGAGTGGTAACGCGCATAAAAACGGGCCGTCTGGGCCAGTACCTCCACCTCATAGAAAACTGCAGCCAAATAACAACTCCCTGAAAGTGTTTGGTATTCCTGCGTATGGTGTGATCATCAGTAAGTTCCTGAGGAATGGTTGTATTAGCAGCTGAGTTGTCATCGCGCGAATGATACTTAATGTACAGTACAAGCGTTCACAGCCTACGGTAACCGCTTTACATCATGTGGATCGTATGGGACTGGTATCAGGGACTTAAGTACAAGGTCCCTTTCATATATACATGAGTTTTTTTTTTTCATGTCCCTCCCATCCCTCCTAAGGTCAATCTCTGTGGAGTTGTTTTGGGGTTCATTGCTACTATTCTTCGTATTTTCTTATTCTCATTTTTTTCGTAGGATCCCAGGACCAAAATAAAGTTTTAACGTACGTATACGTAGGTCGAACTAAATTGAAACTACGAAATTGTTCTTACGCTATTATGGGTATCAATTGGTTAACTTACTCTATTAATATATGGTGTCTCCTTATAAGTGTGCTTAAATCGTAATTTATATCCTGTGTGTTGTTATTGGCTGTGACGTCACTATTTTCGCTTCTTCCATGTTTTGTGGGATCTATGTACAACAGATCTTCTCGGATAAGATTAAACTCTATGCTGAGGTAAGCACATAATATTATAAATAAGTATTCAGTGCCCAAAAATAAATATATGAATGGAAATTCTGTAAAATAAAATATGACTATTATTACCGTAGTATCCAACAATTTGTATCTTAGCTAGTATATAATTATAACACTGCAATAATGATTCTGAACAAAAATTAAACCATGATTAGAGCATTAGTGAAGATCATATTCCTAGTTTTTTTTTATAAATAATTAAATCGTGAATTCGGTCGGTGGCCGATACTCAGTAACGTGACTTTTTTCCTACCGTAAACAAACTTATTACATCGATTCTAAAATAGCACAATCTGTCTTATCTGCTCATCTGTTTATTCAATATCTCAACAATCACCTGCAGAGAATAAGGTCAACAAATGCAGAAAAGGCATCGTCTGCATACAGCAGACAGTTCACTACTCGATCACCCATGTGCAATTCTACATTCGTTGATATTATTCTCTGCAGACAACTATCGTGATACAGAATAAATAGCCTAGCCGATAGCATGCAATCCTGTTTGACACTAATTTTGACATCAAACCAGGGTGACATGCTACCACCTATCCGCATACATGCTATTATCTATCCGCACATATGCTAAGCAATCCTTGTAAGTGGACTGCACAGTACGGAGCAGCGAACCGTCAAACCCATATTCCCAATTCACACAATAAAATGTCCTCTCAAGATCCACAAAACCTTCTGGACAATGGTCAAATACTTCTCCACTATATTGCGGAGCGAAAATACTCGATCCGTACATTCTCTTCCATTACGGAATCCTCCCTGTGCCTCCCACAGCATTCCAAAGGATTACACCCTCATTCTCCTTTCAATTACCTTTCCATATACTTTTGCTGCTAAGCTGATCAAACTGATAACCTTATAGTTGGCGCAGTATATACGTGACCCCTTGCCTTTATACAAGGGCACGATGACTGCGCGTATCCAGTCCATTGGGATCCTACCAGTTCTCCAGCATAGATTGCTTAAGTACGAGAAGGTCTCCCGGACGTAAGGGCCACCTAATTTGATTATCTCAGCTGTGATCATGTCAATTCCCACTGACTTTTCATTTTTCAAGCTTCGTATCGATCGTTCGATCTCATCTATAGTTATACCTTCGTTGGACGCCGTCACAGTGGATTAAGCATCAGACTAACTCTCGGTGCTAACGTCCAAGGCATAGTCCATTTTTACCAGAGGGAGACTTTGTACAAAAGTCGTCTACGTGGGTACCTCTATCTGACCTATTTCTTTTGCCAAGTAGCTATATTTATACGGTACCGCCATATGTTGAATAAAATACCTTGATAATGCCGTAAAGGCGAAACCGGTCGGTAAAAATAATTATTAAATAAAATTGTGAAGAGGAATCTGTACAAGTGCAAGTATTAACATTAACGCGGTATAAGCTGAAATTTAATGACAAACTAAGGAATGGGGGTTATTTGCCAGAAGCGTTAATTCCAGCGAGTCGAGGAGAGCCGAGTGCTGCGTAGACACGTGGAATGTGAGACGTAGATTGAATAATAACATGGACGAGCTGACGGACGTAATGAATGAGAGACGTTTGGATGCTTTGTGTGTGATAGAAATTAAGCGCATGGGGAGCGGCACCGATGATGTGTCTTGTGGAATGATGGTCCTATGGTCTGGGATAGACAGGGATAATCATGCCAGTGCTGGTGTAGGTGTCGTGCTCTCCTCTCGCTTAGCCACTGGTGGAAGAGATTGCTGTTTGGAGTAAGACAGGGACTAGACTTCTTTGGATTCGTGTAAAACAGGGCATCACGCGAGTATTTCTGTTTGCAGCATAGGCCACCTTAAGCTCAGCGTGTGTTCAAGAACTAGAGAAGTTTTAGAAGTCTGTGAGGGATGTTCTGGACTTAGCTGAAGGGAATGAAAGAGTGTGGAGGTTTAAATGGATGGGTTGGGACTAAGCGTGAAGCTGTTCTTGGTCCGTATGGAGATTAGAGAGTGAACGAAGCAGGTAAATCAATATTAGATTTATGTATGGAATGAAACCTCCACGTGTCAAATACTTTATTTCATCATAAGGATATTTACACGTATACATGGAGACAGAATGCCCAAAAAAGTGATTAATTTGATTTTAATAGATCCGCTTTTAGAGGAACTCTTGAAACGGACCACTAATAAATGGCAAGCCGGTTTGTGGGACTTCTCAAGAAATGGAGGCACTGACGAGTGCGTATCCCTTTCGGAGATTATGAAAGGATAAGGAAAGAAAAATTGTAAGATGAAATTGTAAGGAGAAAGTATGTACATCTAAGCCAAAGCAAGATTTTGCGACTCAGATGTGGATGATTTCTGGAAAGTTCAGAAAGAAAGTGTGGTGGAGAGTGCAAAAGAAGCATGTGGATGAGCAAAGAGTCAATTCCTGTTGATGATCAACGACCTTCCAGAGGTTGTTAGCGCTGCGCAATGTCTCATGTTTGCTGATGATGTGAAACTGTTTTTGGGTATAAATGATATTAATGACTGTCTGGCATTACAAAAAGATATAAATAGTGTACTTGAGTGGTGTACTTCTAATAAATTAGAATTAAATGTAACCAAGTGTAGAATAATGACATTTACTAAAAGCCCTTCGCCCTTATTTTGGTCATATCTTCTGGAAGGACAATCCCTAAGTAGGGTCACAGAAATTCGTGATCTCGGTCTTAAGTTTGATAGTAAACTATCGTTCAATCCGCATATCGTTGAAATAAGTAAAAAGGCAAATAAGATCCCCGGTTTTGTAATGAGGCAAGCGAGTAAATTTTCTGATATGCATGCAGCGATCACATTATATAACGCTTTTGTAAGAAGTTCATTGGAGTTCAATGCTATTGTTTGGGATCCGCACGAAAATCTCTATATACTCACTATTGAAAGAATACAAAGAAAGTTTGCCCGGTTCATATACAAAAAAAATTATGGCTACTATCCCCATCTATTTCCATCAGCATTTGTCTTGGGTATGGTTGGCCTTGACTCTTTGCAGCTGAGGAGAAATTTGGCATTGCTCTTGCATTACTATCGGCTTCTGAATAGCAATAAATTAGATAATCCAATCTGTCTGGCTCGATGTGCTCTCGCAATTATTGCGCCTGATCGCTACAGCATGCGGCGAACGCGGCCTCTGTTTGCCGTGCCCGCGACCCGTACTGTCGCCGCTGAACAGGCACCCACCGCTCGTGCCCTGGCACTGCTCAATGCTCTTGTTGCTTATAATCAGAATATTGACCTCTTCCATACTACGGAGGCTGATTTATTTAAATACGCAAAATATTTCGTGAATAATGTTAATATGAAATAATTAATAATTAATTTGTATAGTTACATTGGTCATATTAATAATTTTATTGTATATGTGTATGAGTACTTACGATTAATGTTACTCCGATTGACCTGTACACGTTTTGGTTCTAAAGACTGTAAGTGTATAGTGTATGTATAATAAATAAATAAATAAAAAGAGGCACAAAACATTGAAAGGGTGGTGGTAGGATGCAAAGGTTTAATCCTCCGTAGCATGAAAGAGGAAAGCATGGCTGGATTATGTATCATCTTTGCCCCTACATGAAAATATGAGAGAGAAGAAGAAAAACATGTACCGTCTATGCAAGAATGAAACCAAGGCTTTAGTGAAAGAGAAGCGTGAAGGACGAATTAAAAATGAGGAAGAGAGGCTGATAAAAAATCTTCGACCAAACTATTTTTGGAGAGAGGTAAAGAAGTGTGGGAGTGAACAACTCCCTCATTATTGGCATCCAGAATGGACAAGATAAAGTCTAAAAGCTGGTGTCCATCACTCGCGCGCTGCATGTCTTGTGACCTAAGGATGTTAAGTCACAGTACCCAGTAATTCCCAATAATAACCCGCGGTTCCGGGATCGTAGGGTAGACTGGCCTAGCTTCGAAGCGCTACTCTAAGCATAATCTTGTGTTACATCCAAGCCGTCTCCACAAAATAAGTAATTCTTTTATGGGGCAATGTATACGGTTCTATAACAAACTTCCCAGCAATATAAGAGAATTGTCAATAAACAAATTTAAAACTACCATTAAAGCCAAATTGTGTACCAGGGCATATTATAAAGTATCTGACTATATTAATAATAAAAATTCCTGGGATTGAGTCGATCCAATTATAATGTAATTAATAAATTATGTAAATTTGTTTGGATACCAAAAGAGGGATGCCTGAGTTTTTTAGCAGTTTTTATCAGTGCTCACCTAGTCATGAACTGCACGGTAGGGAAAAAAAATGTGACGATTCCAAACAAATGTAGCCATTTTTACGGAATAAAAAGATTTTGACTTTGACTTTGACTTTGACTACTCCAGGTAAGAATGGGAAGCCTGAATGTTAGCCAACCGGCTGGTGTCTTGTGTAAGGATTTTCTGACAGTTATTGAGCGAACGGCATCTGAATGCTTGGGCTGTAAAAGTCCTAAGCCGACAGTAGGCTATGAGTGGTGGAACGCGGAACTAGAGCTGCTGCGAAAACAACAGCAAAGGGCCCGCAATGCTTGGCAGCGTAGACGGAAAAAAAGTGGCAGATCAGAGGAGATGGCACGAGAGGTCTTTCACGAGGTGCGTCTGAAGTATAGAAGGACCATGGAGAGGCAACAGAGGCCCCTGGGGCCTGGCCTACAGAGTTGCCAGTGGGAGGATTAAACCTCCCGCCAACATAATAAATGGAACCAAATTTGTGGCAAGCCAATCGGGGTGCTTGGAGGATGCGATGAGCGGCCTGCTGAATGGTCTGTGTCCGGACGATGACAAATCTAAGGATACAGCATACCACGGATTGGTACGGCTGATGGCGACCTTCATGCCCTCGGGCCAAGCCTCACCCTCTCCGACTCGGGAGGATCTGGGCAGAATAGTTACGGCACTGCCTAATAATGCAGTGGGGCTTGATGCCATCAGTTCAACGATTCTTAAACATGTATGGCGGGCGGCACCTGCGGAATTTCACCTTGTTGTATCTCGGTGCGTGATTGAGGGTATCTTTCCTGATTGCTGTAAGGACGGGCGACTTTTAGTTCTCCCGAAAGGAAATGGCAAACCACTCAGTGATCCGAAAGCGTATCGTCCGATCACGCTCCTCCCAATCATGGGGAAGATTCTCGAACGCGTAATACTGAAGTGCGCCCCGTAAATTTATGCAGGGTTTTCGGAGCACCAGCACGGATTCTCTCCAGGTAAGTCAACAGTTACGGCACTGAAAGAGATTTTAAGCATAGTTAAAAATTCTGTATGTAAGTATGTTCAGTTAATATTCTTGGACATCTCGGGTGCCTTTGACAATGCCTGGTAGCCGATGGTAATGCTCAAAGCGAAGAGGGGAGGCTGTCCCCCCAACATCTATAAGATGCTGGCGGACTACTTCTCCGGACGCCGACTGGGCCTAATCGTTGGTGACCGGGTGCTGTGGAAGGAATCCACCATGGGGTGTCCGCAGGGCTCTGTGCTTGGGCCGACGCTATGGAACGTCCTTATGGACGACCTACTGCGTTTGTCCCTCCCTGCTGGGGTAAAAATGGTAGCGTATGCCGACGACGTCACGGTCATAATAGAATCTCACTCGTGAGCGGCCAGTGTCCAGAAAAGAGACAATTGTTGCCTCTGGCCTCAGTCGCTCTCGACCGTGCGGACTGTCAACTGCTTGTCAAAACGATAGTCGAGTTTATATTTCGGTGTAATTGGCAAAATGCCGTCATGTGTTATGCGCAAATGTACTAATTACGGCAGTAAAACAAACAAACTCCACGGAATCACATACCACAAGTAATTAAACCAAAATTATTATATATTATTGTATTTTAATCTCTCGTAAAACAAATATAACGCCATGTTATGGTAACTTCAAAGAAAAGGAAAACCATATTCCATTCACAACTGTAGCGACAAGGACACATAGCACACTAACATAGATCACCATAACGAAAATCAAAAGTGCAAATAACAAACACTAGCTGTCTATTTTGTTCTTATTGTTTTTATTACGCCATCTCTTTTGCTCGGTTTTTACTTCAGTAGGCAATATGTGTAAAATAAGAAATACGTATGTGTGCGCGCCGCAGCTATGTTGCTTCATTTATTTAGGTTATTTTGTAAGCATATAACGTATCTTTACTTACTATAATATCATTGTATGTAACTGTATTATTGTGCAATAAAGGAAAATAGTATAAAAAATAAATAAAAAACATTAAAGTTTTTAAGTAAAAACCTTACTGTGGCGATCTAGAACTATTACAACATATACTCATATACATCGATATACATAGTGACGGAGCACCTTCGTATTACATAGAGTTACATAGTGTGCACACGTGTAATGTTATGTTGTAGAGACAGTTCCTTTTTGATCAAGGATTGTGACAGATTGTAATCTTCTTGAACTATTGGATAATAGTGCAATTTCTTAGTTACATTACATGATGTGGGTACATGTTATTTATTTACTTCCGAGACTATGCATGCGCACTAGAATACAACTAATGTTTACGTAATACTTACCGCCTATAATTTGAAAAAGATATACTGCAATATACACCAGCCAATTTTTAGTAGGATTAAATGGATAAGCACAAGCAAATGGGTGTTGAAATTCAGCGTCCTGTTTCCAAATAAATTTGCTGAGTAGACATTGTGTTATAGGAATGGACATATACACAATACTAGATCCGATTACAGATACTTTCAAAGCTGGAACATAATATTAAATAATAATGTAATATTAGTATTTCACAAAGAATCTGTCAGTTTGCAGGAGAGCAGCTTAGCAGAGTATACTCATTTCCAAGTTTCTGATGATATGATAATTTATTTGATTACGACATAAAAACGGTATCATAGAATCCAACCAACTTATTTCAAGTTTCCTTTAATTGGACTTTCAATAAAAGTGGAAGAGGTAGAAGAGAATTATGTGGATGACAGAGAGCAAAAAATAATAATGATTTACGTAGTTAAAACGTCATCTGAGATGAATATTAGAGATCTAGCAAGTTTTCACATAACTCAGCGTTATCTTTCTGTATTCAACAATTTTTCTAAACCACAGTTGATCACAAAAATAATATATATCTATATAAATCTAGATAAATCTATATACTCTACATTTACATATACTCGTACATATATTGTACATATAATGTAATGTTTGCCAGATTATAATACGATTATAAGAAAAGCTTATTTATTCGCATTGAAAACATTTCTTAAATAAAGTACGCTATATTATTTTATCCAAAGTTAATTTACTAAATATCAGTGTGTCGAGTCCAGTGCATATAAATTCAAACAATGTCTTACCAATACATAAATTATTAAGCTGTCTCAGTTCCGAATTCCTTATTCTGATTTGCTTCTCGGTTAGGTTATCTGTTCTCCATACCATGCCCATTAGGTCGATTATATTTTCAATTACTTTTTTTTTTGATAAAATTATAACAATCCTCAATAACCCTGAAAATTTATACTTCTCTAAATTGTGATGTTGTGTCTAAAAGCTGCAGTGGTGAACAACTAGTGCAGCTTTTAGACACAACATATTTTATGTAACTCTCTCATAGTGAACTATATTTATGTAAATCCTTCATAATTCGCACACCCATAACAATACTAAGTTATGTGAAAAATCTCAAAATCGACTTATATATATAGGTATATTTGAATAGCCAAAAATTTTCCGCATATTCCGCAAAGACAGGCATGGTTATAGTTAAAAAAATGTCCATAAGATAGCGCGCTAAGACTCTTTAGGTGAATGAGTGAATGATTGCATGGTCATTCCAGGAACACAAGCTCAATTCTAGTTGCAACTTGTCTACTTCAAGGAACAGTACCTACCTTTTTATTTAACGTGTTTTACTTCGTAATAATCCAGTGTTGTTGACAGCGACAAGAAAATTGCTTCGAATTATTTTATATTAAATCAGTGTTGGTCATTTTCATGGTTCTACCAATTTGTTTCTATTTCGAAATACGGCGCTATTGTTGAAGAAGGTATGTTGTTTTTTTTTTACATTCCAAAATAGTTCAGTATTGTTAGAAAAAGGTAAAAATCAATAAACTGATGCACTATTGGTGGTAGATATGAATTATTGCCTAATTTCTCCAAAAATCATTTTACAGTAAACTTTATTCATACTCTGATTTCTGACGTATATTCTAAGTTATAAGAAAAGTTTTCTTTTTTTTTTGTTATTTTCATGAAGATCTGAATATTTCTTTTAGATAAAGTACTATTGGTGAATCTATTAAATTGGTGATTTAGGTTTGGGAGATAATGAAAGGTCGTGGTCAATAAATACTGGAAAAAGCATTGGAAGGAATGTTAAAAGAATCCATGTCAACAGCTCGACAAATTAGTGTGGAAATAGTTGCTGTAAATTCAACTGTAGAAGAAATAAGCCGTTGCTACATTACATTTTTTTTAATTCATCGACATAATAGGGAGCATCCAACTGCAGATTATTTCGGGGTCTGATCAGAGTCATGAGAGTTATATAGATGATTCGGATGCCGATCCTAAACAAAACACTCGGCCCCCAATAGTCCCTAGAAGAATATCTACTTCTTCCTCCTCCGGCTCGTCATCATAAGAGTCCAGCTCCTCATCTAGTTCCAGAAGTTCAAGTAGTAACAAATCTCATAAACCATGTCCTTCTCCAACTGATAGTCAAGTAAATAACTCTACTCCAGCAAACATGGCTTCCACTTCTGCTGACATAGATACTTTCCAACAGTTAGCGATTTCAAGTTGAGCAGAAAAAGAGGGTGACTGGAAATCTAAAATAGCCTAAACTTTGCGTAAAACAGATAAAGTGTATGTTTGATTGTCAAATCCTACAAAACAGGTCTCTGAACGTAAAATCCGTCCATACTGTAGCGACAAATGTAAATTAAAATGTCTATCTATCTATTACTTCTCGCCAAATTCCTTACGGGGTAGGCAGAGAGATTCGAACGTCACGCGACTCGACCCTTACATACCTCACTCGCTTCTTTAACATTCACAGCTCTTTTCATGCACGCTCGCCGGTTTCTAGGGCTCCTGACATCACCTTCTGATAGAACACGACCAATTTGATCATGGTAGGTAGGTCTTGGCCTTCCTCGGCTCCTACATAGTTCCACTTTTGCATTGTACATCTGTTTCGCCATTCTTTCATCCTGCATTCTTTCTACATGTTCGAACCAACGGAGCATGCCTTTTCTTATTATAACACCGACGCTCTCATTCAGACCAACTCTGTTTCTTACATCATCATTGCGAATACGGTCTACTAGCCTTACGCCACAAATTTTGCGCAACGCTCGCATTTCAATCGCGTTTATTCTACTTTCATGATCTTTCTGCCATACCCAGCTCTCGCTTCCGTAAGTTAGCGTTAGGACCAGCACTGCATTGTGTATAGCGAGTTGTGCCTTCTAGCTCAGATTTTTACTGCTAATAAGTTTTCCCAACGCTCCATTCACACTATTCCCAGCACTCACTCGTCTTTCCACATCTGCGGTGTACCTCCCATCTCTGTTAAAAGCACATCCAAGATATATAATCTCATCCATTAGTTCTGGATTCTTCTCTTTCAAATACCATTATCTTTGTTTTCTTCGCATTCAGTAGTAAGCCTTTCTCCATACATTCGTCTTTCATCGTTGTGACCAGTGTTTGCAGTTCAGATGGTGTATCTGCTAATAGCACGGCATCGTCTGCATACAGCAGACATTTCACCACTAGGTCACCCATGCGCAATTTTTTCAAAAGTTACTTAAGGATTCAATACAATATATAAGTTTTCTCACTCCACAATATCGTAGCGAAGCATCTGGCCACAGACCTGAAGGTTTTCTGCAGTTTTGTGGATCTTCAGAAGGCATTTGATAGAGTTGTGCGAATGGAACTGTGGTGCATATTGCCGAGATATGGGATTGACGGCTCACTGCTCCGTGCTGTGCAGTTCACCTGCAAGGATTGCTCAGCATGTGTGCGAATAGATGGCAACATGTCAGCCTGGTTTGATGTCAAAATTGGTGTCAAACAGGGTTGCATGCTATCTGCTAGGCTGTTTATCATGTATCTCGACAGTTGTCTGCAGAGAATAAGGTCAACGAATGTGGGATTGCGCATGGGTGACCTAGTGGTGAAATGTCTGCTGTATGCAGACGATGCCGTGCTATTAGCAGATACACCATCTGAACTGCAAACACTGGTCACAACGATGAAAGACGAATGTATGGAGAAAGGCTTACTACTGAATGCGAAGAAAACAAAGATAATGGTATTTGAAAGAGAAGAATCCAGAACTAATGGATGAGATTATATATCTTGGATGTGCTTTTAACAGAGATGGGAGGTACACCGCAGATGTGGAAAGACGAGTGAGTGCTGGGAATAGTGTGAATGGAGCGTTGGGAAAACTTATTAGCAGTAAAAATCTGAGCTAGAAGGCACAACTCGCTATACACAATGCAGTGCTGGTCCTAACGCTAACTTACGGAAGCGAGAGCTGGGTATGGCAGAAAGATCATGAAAGTAGAATAAACGCGATTGAAATGCGAGCGTTGCGCAAAATTTGTGGCGTAAGGCTAGTAGACCGTATTCGCAATGATGATGTAAGAAACAGAGTTGGTCTGAATGAGAGCGTCGGTGTTATAATAAGAAAAGGCATGCTCCGTTGGTTCGAACATGTAGAAAGAATGCAGGATGAAAGAATGGCGAAACAGATGTACAATGCAAAAGTGGAACTATGTAGGAGCCGAGGAAGGCCAAGACCTACCTACCATGATCAAATTGGTCGTGTTCTATCAGAAGGTGATGTCAGGAGCCCTAGAAACCGGCGAGCGTGCATGAAAAGAGCTGTGAATGTTAAAGAATCGAGTGAGGTATGTAAGGGTCGAGTCGCGTGACGTTCGAATCTCTCTGCCTACCCCGTAAGGAATTTGGCGAGAAGTAATAGATAGATAGACATTTTAATTTACATTTGTCGCTACAATATGGACGGATTTTACGTTCAGAGACCTGTTTTGTAGGATTTGACAATCAAACATACACTTTATCTGTTTTACGCAAAGTTTAGGCTATTTTAGATTTCCAGTCACCCTCTTTTTCTGCTCAACTTGAAATCGCTAACTGTTGGAAAGTATCTATGTCAGCAGAAGTGGAAGCCATGTTTGCTGGAGTAGAGTTATTTACTTGACTATCAGTTGGAGGGGCCTTGACCGGTTAAATTCTGTCTTAAGCGCACTTAATGAAAACTGGAATTTCCATCAATACGAAAAAATACAGTTTTCTAAAGGCGGAGATCACATACTTAGGCTATGTTATTAAATCTGGGGAGATCCAATCCCAATAAAGTACAGGCACATGTTGAAATATCCCCGCCTCGCATAACATCCCAGGATCGACAATTTATAGGTTTGGCATCATATTTCAGACAGTTCATACCTAGTTACTCGGTTTTAATGGCGCCTTTGTATCCTCTTGTCCAACATAAGGGTGAAATTAATTGGACCTCTGGTCACGACACAGTACGTCAACACGTTGTGAAAGTCTTGACCTCAGAACCGGTTCTTGCAATATATGACCCCAATAGAGAAACCGAACTTCACACAGATGCGAGCTCTCAATGTTATGGAGCCATTCTAATACAGCGAATCAATAAAATTCTCCATGTCGTTGAATACTTCAGCCGCCGTACTACAGATATAGAGTCTCGCTATCACTCATCACTCGTACGAGCTCGAGATCTTGGCGATGGTTCGTGCGGTAGAGCATTTTCGTCACTATCTGTACGGTTGACGTTTTACAGTTCGTATAATTTTTTTATACCACTAAGGTGGCAAACAAGCTTACGGCCTGCCTGATGGTAAGCGGTTACCGTAACCTATGGACATTTGCAACACCAGGGGTGTCACTCTTGTGTTGCCGACCTTGTAAGAACCTCTTCACCCCTTTCTTGAAGGACCCCATACTGAAGCCCCTTGGGAAAACCTCGGCAGGGAGCTCATTCCACAACTGAATAGTTCTCGGTAGAAAGCTTCTCAGGAACCGCACAGTACGCGACCATTGGGGTTCCACAGTATGAGGGTGAACTCCCAGGCGTCGACGAGCAGTGTGATGGTAAAAGGAGGCTGTTGGCATGATATCAAACAATTCTTCAGAACATAACCCATTGTACAATCGGTAGAACACGCAAAGGGAGGCGAAATCTCTCCTGAGATTCAAGGACTCAATACCGTTTGTGAGTTTAGGATTTAGGACGATTCTCACATCTCGTATTTGCACCGAGTCACAAGGTCCTAGCTGGTAACCAGGTGCCCCTACCCAGAGATGACTACAGTACTCCATATGCGGTCTGATTTGGGAGTTATATAATATAAGCGTTTGCCCCGCGCTGAAGTACTGTTTGGCTCTGTTGAGCACACCAAGTTTCTTTGACGCCAGCTTGACCTTTTCTTCCAAGTGGCTTCGGTACTGAACTTCGCTGGAGATCTCGATGCCGAGAATCCCAATACTGTTGGCAATGGTTAGGGGCGTGTTCTAGAATTGGGTGACCACAGCAAATGGGGTTCTTTTGGCGGTGAACGCGCAGACTTGTGTCTTGGTAGGGTTGAATTGAACCAAGTTCAACCGTCCCCAGTCGGACACCTTACCCAAAGCACACTCTATTTCAGACACAAGTCTAACGCAGCTTTCCTCCACAAGTGAACGAGGGGTGCTAGCACGGCCTGTGTAATAAGCGTCATCAGTGCTATCGTCCGCATAACAATGAATGCCGTCAATTGAGAACATGTCATTGATATGCAGCAGAAACAGCGTTGGGGACAATACCGAGTCCTATGGGACGCCAGCATTGATATCCATGCTATTGGAGCAACCACCGTCAACTACGGCTTTGATGCATCTGCTGGATAAGAAGCTGGCCATCCAATTGTACAAACCCTCGGGTAGCCCGAACGATGGTATCTTCGATAGAAGACCCCGTATACATAGACAAATTGTAATGCATTAAAATCGTCAAGTACTCGTAATAAACGCGATCTTACGCCACGCGTTCATAGATGGTGGGCCGTTTAACAATGTTATGATTTTATTATCGAGTATCTAGAAGGTCGCCAGATGTCGCATGCTGATTTTCTGTCAAGAAATCCGTTACCCTATAGAAATCTTAATCCAGTAAATTTTTTTATCGAATCTCATGTTAGACATGCAAAAAGGTTGGTTAGCAGTAGAACAACAACGTGATAGTAATATTACATACACTATAACCAAATGGAGAGCTGGCGACCTTCCCAATGAAGTTGCTCAATCCTATGACGTAAGAAAAGGGATTATTTATCGGAAAATGCAACGTAATAAATGCAATTCTTGGCTGCCTGTTGTGCCTCTGTCACTGGCTTGGTCACTTATTAGTCATGTTCATTTAGAACTAAAACATTTGGGTTATGATAAAACTCTCGACAAACTTTACCAGTTGTATGCAATTTGATTTAACCTGCTTTGTGTGCTTCCGCCACCAATTAGTTCATGCGGCCTAGCGCCGGCCGGCACCCACCCACTACTGTTAGTGCGTGCTACATGCCGACGTTGCCATGGCTGCTCCGGTAGTCTCTGCCTCGGCTGCTGCGGTCGTCCGCCATCTGGAACAGAATCCGCATGCCCCCACCACCACCGTCGCTGCCACGACTGGCCTGGTCGTCGCTGTGACACGTGTTTCGCCTCTCCACGAGGCATCATCAGGCGTTGTAGACGTTAATCATAAGAATAACATGCTACAAGTGACAAATCCATCGCAGTGCCGTCCTTTATATTGAATTGAGGGTGGGGGTGGATGGTGTGAGCGAAAAGATATTTAATAGTGGGGAATGGTTTACGTCAGTCTGTTTGTTCATGAGAGTAATTTTAGAATTTTTATGTTTAATAATTTCTAATTGTTCCCTAATATGTGGTATGTGGCAGCGACGGTGGTGGTGGGGGCATGCGGATTCTGTTCCAGATGGCGGACGACCGCAGCAGCCGAGGCAGAGACTACCGGAGCAGCCATGGCAGCGTCGGCATGTAACACGCACTAACAGTAGTGGGTGGGTGCCGGCCGACGCTAGGCCGCTTGAACTAATTGGTGGCGGAAGCACACAAAGCAGGTTAGATCAAATTGCATGTAAATTTGACTTTCGCAAAAGAACGCCTGAATCTATTAACTATTTACCAGTTGTATTGGTTCCCTGATATGGCTAAAGCTGTGAAGAATTTCAATGACGCATGCCTGGTGTGCAAAGCCTGCGAGGGTTCTTCTGGGGTGCAACAAATTCAGTTGCATTCAATACCAAAAGTTTGTATGTCCTGGCATAGCTTGCACATGGACATCAGTGGAAAATTAAGTGGAAAAAGCCAGAGGAAGGAATACGTTTTCGTAATAATTGACTCTTTCACAAAATATGTTCTTTTGAGACATACTTTGTGCCTGGATGCTAATAACGTAATAGATGCTTTAAAATATACAGTACAATTGTTTGGTTCTCCTAGGCGTATTATAGTTGATAAAGGCCGTTGCTTCATAAGTAAGGAGTTTAAGGATTTTAGTGCCGATAACAATATAGAGTTTCATCTTATTGCTACTGGAGCAAGTAAAAGGAGTAACGGCTAAGTTAAAGGAGTCATGCAAAACTCTTAAAAATCTTTTGACTATTGTAGAAAATAGTGCAGATAGCGTTTGGAGAGATTAGTTAGAAGAAATTCAACTAGTACTAATTACTACTCGCTGTAGAGTGACAGGTTACACTCCCATGGAGCTTATGTTTGGTATCGATCAACAGCCTTTGGGTATTTCAAGAATTAATAATAAAAATGATAGTCAGACTAGTAGATCACATTTAGAAGACGTAAGGCAAAGTGCCATTGTTAATATAGACAGTTTAGTGATTT
Organism: Pyralis farinalis; assembly: GCA_947507595.1. NCBI lineage: Eukaryota > Metazoa > Arthropoda > Insecta > Lepidoptera > Pyralidae > Pyralis > Pyralis farinalis. The sequence continues at coordinate 6,758,406 of OX382275.1, forward strand.
CTGAAACAGAAGGTTTTAATAAAATGAAAGCGCGCGTAGTGCCCTTTCCGAAGGTGATTTTGTATTCCTTAAATGTTGCGAACGTAATCAGACAAAGTTGTACAGTAAATTCAAAGACCTTATAAAGTTGTTAAGGTGTTAGAAAATGATCGGTATGAATTGCGAAATATCAAATGGCTCAAATGGTACGTACAAATACCCGCATGAAAGTTTACGCGAAGTACCTAAAGGCAGAGCAGGTTTGACCGAGGTGGTAAAGGCAATGTGTGACTAAGCATATAACGAAACAAAGACTGTATCGGCGGATGATATTACAGAGCAAACTGGTGCTAGTAGTAGTAGAGATGTAGATGTTGATGCAGACTGTGTAGAGCAAAATAACACCGGTGAATTGGAACTAGGGATAGACCATAGCGATGAATGTAAAGGCATTGAAAGTAGACGAGTAACAACGAGGGCTGAGATACACGAAGTTAAGGAGGACGATGTTACGGTAGTCCTTGGGACTAGCCGGGCATGTTAAGAAAGAGACATCGTTAATTGAAAAGGTATACACCTCAGTATATTGTTATCTGTTCTTGTTATCTGGCCGCAAGCCCCTGGCCTGCCACACTCTATATGGGTGTCGGTCCCGAGTTGGTGGCGCAGAACTGTGACGGAGTAGTAACGTGATACTATGTGGTGTAATTTGTGTTGTAGATAGAGACTAGTAGGCTGAACTCGTTTGTCAGTTAGACTTATTGCACAAGTATTTAGACCCTTTTAGAATAGTTTTCATATAATTTTGTTTGCAGACAAATAACGCCCGAGGACGTGCGTTTATCAGGAAGGCCGTGTCGGCGCAAAAATTTTATAGACACTCAACTAACTCGAGACACAAGCGCGCGAAACGGAGGGGTATGCTAACGAAACGTTGGAGTGGCGATGCGAGACGATCGGGTCGGCATTCGTCGAGCGGACACCGCAGGACTTCAACGGATCGTTGTGTCTCGGTCGCGCTTAGTCAATTTACGTTTCAGTTTGATAAATTGCCTAGTTTTGTTTTAATTAAAGTGATTGTATTTGAAACAAAGAGTGATCAATTACTGTTCTAACCAATGTTATTTATTCGTACCTGTCTTACTGTATATTGTTGGTATCCCATGCCTAGGTCGGAGGAAACGGGGCTTGGCTCTGGCCTTCTGACGACATATATTTAAAATAAATATAAATTTTGAAGACGCTTAAGTTTCTTTAATTGGTTATTAGTAAGTCAGGATTGTTAAGAATGAAATAAGAGCATGACCGTGCATGCGAAACTTTTGTAGTTAATAGATACAGGTGTTATTTTACGAAAGTCAAATTTATACAAGTAACATTCGTAGCATGTTATTCTAACAACTAACATCTACAGCGCCTAAGGATATTGCATTTCCTAACGGTGGTGGGTGGGTGCCGGCCGGCCCTAGTCAGCATTAAGTAATTAGCGAAAGCAGACAAAGCAGCTTAGATCAAATTTCATATGAAAATTTAGTGTCGACAGGCACAAAATTTCGCAAATAACCAAAGGTACTGCAAACAACCTGCTAACGTTGTCTGTCTACACCGATGAAAAAACAGTTATGTCTAAGTAAATGCCAAGGTTTTTAACACTTTAAGCATACCATACTTTACCGATGAGCTTTTACGGACACTTATACAAGTCTTACACTTTTTAAAAAATAAAATCTTATAGTGTTTTGTTATTAAATCTCAATAATTTCTTTTTTAATTTACCAGTCCCGCCGTTTATGCGTGATTAATTACAAACATTCATACTTTCATATTTATGACATAAATAGGATTGCTGAATTACCTTCTGTGTATATGATAAATACTGAGACCATATATGCGTTCTTCAAGAAATCCCTTTTTTCGTATATAATTATCGGAATAGATGCTACAATTGTTAGGTAGTGCAGTATATTACATAGTAATAAATAAAATTTATGACCATTACACTTCATCAATGATGAATGATCGTCGAAAAAATGTACATTTAAAAAACTTAACCATTTAAACATTAAAAGTAGTGGTTTAGAAAAATCTGAATGATATTTTTTCATATGCTCCATTTGAAAACGATTCACTTATAGTTTCTTATTCCAGTTTTATTACGGAATAATGGGTAAGAAGGTAAAATAGTTCTCTTTATACTTGTGACTTCATAAACAACCTGTGATTTATTTGATTATAGTCTAGAAGAAGTAGGGGTCCATTGGTAAATATAATAAAAGGTGTTTACTAAAACACTTATTATATACTTACATTAGGTTTTGCCCGCGGCATCGCACGCGTAGATTTTGGAATTTCGACAGTTTTACTTATTTTTATTCTACTTCTTATTTTTTGGGATAGTCAGCATTATATAGTTAGTAAATGTACCAGATTATTTGTGTAGTAATGAAGATATATCATTGTCACGATCTGTTCTATTTTCGTTAACTATTTGATATTGACTGAATACACTCAACGCACCTCTTTATTAAAAACACAACAACAAAGTCACTAACTTCAAAAGATGTTTCTATTCCATACGTCTTGGTTGACTTGGGTTGCTGAAAAGGAGGTTGACACTTTCTATGGAATAAAAATATCTTTTGAAGTTAGTGACTTTGTACAGTTATGTAATGTGGATAAACAAGCGAGTGACTCCGACTTTTAACCTAATCCAGCGGAGTCTTGGGCTTACACATTCATGCTCCATCACACATTCAAATATTCGAGAGAAAAGAATCACCCCAACTCCCTTGCAGCCTCGGCTGGTTTGGGGGACTCCCGACCAGTATGCCGTGTAGGGACCATGAACCGTGGTGTCACATCCTTTCCTCTTAGTTTCGTTTACGCACAGAATATCTATGCATCGTTCATCCATCATCTGACATACTTCATCTACCTTACCATCCATTCCTCCTCTTACATTCAACGTAGCGAAGCGGCTCTCCGTAGGCCGCTTTTCGCTCCCACGAGAAACGAGACGTAATGGGAGGCGAACCACATCGCCGCCATTTAAAAAACAAAACTTAACTGTTCAACTTTTAATTCAAGAAATACTTTTGACCCCCGTTACACCCTTTAAGGTCTGGAATTTTTGGAAATGATGAAATCACTTTTTTGGATTCTAATATAGTTCTTAAAAAAAAACTTAACAAAGTTCCAAATCACTAACTTCAAGACAAATTATATTGATACCGTTGATTGTAAGCGCTTGGTGGAATTTTGAAGACATCGCGTTAATGTTAACTCGTACTTGCACTTGTACAGATTCCACTTCACAATTTTATTTAATAATTATTTTTCATTTCATGATATATTCTTATTATTAAGAAATATTTTGACCCCCGTTACACAATTTAAGGGGTTGAATTTTTGAAAACGCTAAAATTACTTTTTTTTGATTCTAATAGAGAGTGTCTGTGCAAAGTTCCAAATCACTAACTTCAAAATATATGTCTACTCCATACAAAGAGTCAACACCCTTTTCAGCCCCCTAAGGATTTGAAAAACGTTGAAATTACTTTTGACGTTTGATTTGTTTGACGTTTTGATTGAGAGTATATTTACAATGTCTAAAGCAGCTCACTTAAAAAAAAGCAATTTCTGAACAATTAAATTTTTAGGTCAAGAAATACTTTTGGCCCCCATTACACCCTTTAAGGGGTGGAATTTTTGAAAATGCTGAAATTACTTTTTTTGGATTCTAATAAAGAGTATCTGTACAAAGTTTCAAGTCATTAACTTGAAAAAATATTTCTGCTCCATACAAAATGTCAATCCCCCTTTCACTTGAAATTAAAAAAAAACCTATCTTATCTCTTGTGTAAATTACAAAAGTAACGTCTTTGTAAAATTTCAGCTTTTTAGGTTCAAGGGTTTGGCCACGGCGTTGATGAGTCAGTGAGTTAGTCAGGAACTCCATTTATATATATATATATATAGGTTATTCGAAACTTATATACTCCATTTATATATATATATATATATATATATATATATATATATATATATATATATATATATATATATAGGTTATTCGAAACTTATATACTTTTAGGTAAGTACCTTGTTTTCCACCTGCTACATTTTTTTTTTACTTCCATATAAACCACTCCTATTTACATCATCATACCACATCATGGAGAGTGGGGTCAATGTAGGCTAAACATGTGCCTCTCTTTAGTTTCAAATTAAATTACCATATGTAAATTTCCAATATGGTAAGTAAATAATAAGCGTTTAATTTGTAGATAAAATGTTTTATTAATTTGACTCTTTAATTTTATGACCTATTTTCTATTCACTGCTCACATCAATAACACTGTAACAGTCACTCATAATTGTGCAAATAAGCTCTCGTGAGAGTCTGGAATATGCACTAGGCCGAGGCCTGTACTACAGACCTGTATGTTCTCCCTGGGAACTCTCAAGTTACAACTATTTTACTATTATTAAAAAATAATAGTACTAATATTTTTAATATATCAGTTATCATGTATGTATGTATATCTTCACGCAAGGTCCCTTGTGGGGTAGGCAGAGAGAACCGAGCGCCATAAGACGCGGTCCTTACATACTTCACTCGCTTCTCTAACATTGAAAGTGATGTCAGGAGCTCCAGGAACCGGCGACGGTGCATTAAAAAAGCTGATGTTAGAGAAGCGAGTGAAGTAAGTATATCAGTAACATTATTGCAAAATATGCGTATTTCACTGACATCATTAAATTACTAATTTAATGATGTGAGTGAAATACGTTTCTTTGCGTGAATTATTAAGTGTTACAGCTAGTTGATAACGGATATTATTATCTGTATATCATTTCTGTTTGTTGGCATAATTTAAAGATTTTTTTTAAAACCATTTAAATATTTTACTCATTTTTTGCTTTATACTTTGGTAAGTGAGAAAACCAGTGTCATTTTATTGACCTTATTTATAGGACCTGATCTGATATGAGCGAATGGAGTCCCAAAGAAAATATATTTGCATTCAAACTTAGTAAGAAGTACATTTTTGAAATTACAAGACTGTTTGAATATATTTCAATTTTATTTTTGATTGGGAATAATAGCGGAAAATAATAATTTAACAATAATAAATAAAATTTAACATTCTTGATATAAAAGGGTTGTGGCATATAAGAAAGGCCGAAATGTCGACACCTAAAAAAGTAACCATTGTGCTATTTCCAGAGATTTCAGGTTTAATTTTGCCAAACCAATCCATATTCTTAAAATCGCGTATTTGGGTATATAGGCTCAATGGTAAGTAAAGAATTTTTATCTTCTATCTTTAGGGTGGGTCCATATATACGAAAATGCGCGATTTTAAGTTGTTTATGAACTTTAATGGCCAGAGAAGCAATATTATATCGTTTAAAACCAAGGTTTTATCAATTTTAATAACTAGGTATTTTATAAGATCGGTTTGTTCCAGTTATAAACTGTCTCATAGGTAGCCGGTAATTGCCTTACAACCAATTTTTTTATACAACGTCGGGAGGCATGCAAGCATACGGTCCACCTGATGTAAAGCAGTTACCGTAGCCTATTAACGATTGTAACATATTGCGCGATGCCTCCTCTGCTGTTTACACAACAATTCCTTAGGAATTTACTGGTACTTCCCCAGACGGGCTGCTTTGATGCGCCCTACCTCTCTTAAAACATCTAGACCAAGACAAACAGACATGTTCATGCACACAAATGTATGTTTTGTGTGGCAATCGAACCCACGAGCGTTGGTGTCAAAGTCGCGTTTTTCACGACTGAGCCACCGAGCTCATAAAATGCCATGTGCTATCAATTGTAATTTACCTGTAGGCTGGTTGCCTCTTAGAGAGAAATATTTGGTTGCATAATATATTCTGAGATATTTGGTTTTGCTTGTGTTGAGCAACAGAAAATTATTTCTTGGAAGGAAGGTGATATCATCAAGTGTTTTTTGAGCCACATTATACACCTAAGTCCGATTGTCACCCACAAGTACCAAAGCTGTGCTATATGCATAAGATATCAATTTACCAGAGGACAAAGTGCAATAATACCTTCCTGCGGTAACACTAAGTCACAAGAAGATCCGCACTGGCGTAAGATCCTACGGCAACTCTATGTGTTCCCTCAAAAACTGATCCAGAAAATTTTAAACTACTTACCACGAACACCAATACACTGTAATTTCTCCAGTAGGATTGAGACCGAGACTGTATCGAACGCTTACTGAGCTAAGACGAGCTCGGTGGCGCAGTGGTGAAACGCGTTGTTACGCTGCTTTGACACCAATGCTCGTGGGTTCGATTCCCACACAGTACAAACATTTGTGTGCATGAATATGCCTGTTTGTCTTGGTCTGGGTATTTTGTATGTGTAATAAATAAGTATGTATTTACAAAAAAAAATGTATTTACGTATGTTTATCAGTTGTCTAGTACCCATAACACAAGCTTCGCTTACTTTGGGGTTAGATGGCGCTGAGTAATTTGTCCGACAATATTTAAAAAAAAAATATTTATATTTAAGTTAAGTAAGACACACGTAAACAAACAAGTAAACAGTTTTTCTAACCAATCTTTCTAGCAACAACATCAGTTAGTGAGTGTATAATATCGGATGTGGATTTACATCCTTTAAAACGATATTGATTGTCTTCGAGGATTTGTTTTTTGCTGTAAATAACTTACTAATAGAACGTTAATGAATTTTCCAAGGTTTTGGAAAGGGACGAAAGATATTTAGGCCTATAATTACCAATACAATCTCAATCACTATCCTCAAGGATTGGAATTACCACAGATTTTTTAACCCTTAATTGGGCGCGGGGGTGTCACACACCCCAAGGAATCTTCCCAGGCTCATAACTTTTTCAAATTTAAATTTAGCGGGCTGATATTTTAGGTAGCTTCGTAAACATGTGTGACGCTGTCAATTCCATCGCGAACGGTGCTCAGTCGTGAGCAGTTGGGCTTTGAGAGCGTGTTTGGGGTATACGACACCCCAGATGACTGTTTGTGTTGTCTAAATTACGGGTAAGTAAATACCTGTTAGTTTTGTTGTTTATGCTCTAAAACATTGCAATTTAATAAGTAATAAGTTTTAGTAATATTGAACAACTCGAAACATAACATTTTGACTTTTTTTTTGAGTTTTAGATTATATAAAATGTGAGAAATAATAGGTTTCAGTTATATTGAATACGTAATATATAAATTAAAAATCGACTCCCATATATACCGTAGGGTATTTTTGAAGCAATTGGCAGTCGATTTAGTCAAATCGCACCAAATATCAAGAGTCAGCATACCCACACTACCTCGACCGCTGCAAAAACGACTTAAAAGGCATCATGAAAGTCAGGACCAAGAATCCGTCTCCAGTACAACCCAATCGTACAAAAGGTGCTATATATGCCCGAGGATCAAGGACAGGAAAACAAAAACCCAATGCTCTAAATGCCATGAACATGTGTGCAATGCCCATATGATTCCACTATGCCAAAATTGTACCGTAGAAAATCGATAATTTTAGAAGTTCCTATTTTTTGTTTAAAAGGTTAATATTTACATGAAAAAGAAGTTAAATAGAAGTTAAGTAATTCAATACGTTACCTATGACATTTTACTCTGCCGGTAAATATTTCAATGTCAATTTTCATCATCGCATTACGCGTATCATTAATTATCAAGCGCACGGCAACTGGGTATATTTCAATCAAGCATTGACTTGCATTGACATCTAAATCGCCTGAATCAACATTTTTTTATACAACGACAGAATATATATATAATATGTATGCAACAAGCATACGGTTTACCTGATGTAAAGCGGTTACCGCAGCCCATGAACGCTTGTAATACATTAAGTGTCACTCTCGCGATGCCTTCTCTGCTACTAATACTTTTAGCTAATTCCTTAGGAGCTTGCTGGTGGCCTTACACACAGGAACACAACTATCCTCTAGGGTGATGTTATTTGGCTGCGGTTTTCTGTGAGGTGATGGCTTTCCCAAATGGGCTGCTTTGATGCGCCCTACCTCTGTTATAATATCCGGACCATGACAAACAGACATGTTCATGCACACAAATGTTTCCCTTGTGTGGGAATCGAACCCACGAGCGTTGGTGTCAATGTCGCGTCATTCACGACGAGCTTGTCAAAATTTTCCTTCCCATCCTCGACAAGGAGGACTTTCCTCATTGTAACTCAATGTAACGAAATAGTAAGTAGTAAATAGTTGGAGGGCTTAGACATCTTACTTGTCCTTTTAAAACACTAAGCGCGCTACGCCAGCAAGCGGCGTTACCTATTCGATTTTTAAATATGAGTTTAAGTCATCTATTCTGTCGCCATTTTCACCTTCTACTTTTCTGGCACACGTGGACTACCACGAAAATTCTTCCGCTTTTATCTCGTAACCTTTATTGATTATTCTATATTATAAAATTATTACACGTATGTTTCCTATAAGTTCATTAACGTTACGATACATTTCAGGCTCATCTTCGACATCAGGTTGTGCTACAGACATATGTTTGTATAGCGGCAACTGCATTTTGTATCCAAGAGGTAGTATAGTATTAAAGAATACATTTGAGATGATAATATCATGATTGATTTCATATCTGGAATGTACGTCGACGTATGTTAGTGTGTACGCAATGTTAAGCGACCGGAGGTTTCGTTTACAGATGCGGCAAAGTATTAGTAATGTATTACATTCTATAATATATAATACAGGCTCTGCCGTTGCCCGCAATCGGTGATCCTTTACCACAACAACATAAATCAGTGAAATAAAACTTTTAACTGTCACTAAATATGCTCATTCTTGCTAATATTTTACAAGCGTTAGAACGGTGGAGTGAATGTTTTGAGAAAATAGCACTGAGAGTGAGTCACTACACGTTTTGGACGTCCGTAGAAGGCGTGATGAGGATGGATGAGGTCTGAATGAGGTCGAATGGTCGATACGAAGCTTAATTTGGTACTTAGCAATCTGTGGTGGAGAACTGGGAGGATCCAAATGGACTGCAGACGCACAATCATCGTATCGTTGTATAAAGGCAAGGGGTTACGCATGGACTGCGCCAGCTATAGAGCCATCAGTTTGATCAGCTTCGCAGCAAAAGTATACGGGAAAATAATTGAAAGGAGAATGAGGTTGAAATCTAATGAAATGCTGTGGGAAGTACAGGAAGGGCTCCGAAAAAGAAGTGGAATATCGTGAAGAAGCACCAGGCTTTAGACCAGAAGGTTTTCTGCGTATCCAGGAGGGTTAAATGCTGCATGATCGGCTGTTCATACTGTATCTCGATAATTGTCTGCAGAGAATAAGATCAACGAATGTAGGATTGTGCATGGGTGACCTAGTGGTATACCGTCTGCTTTATGCAAACAATGCCTTATTATTAGTAGGACCACTATCTTTAAATTAAGAGTGACTAAATAAAGAGTGGTTAGAAGTCGATCATTCCGTTGCGCAATTTTTAACTCGGCATAAAACTTTAGGGCTAAGGTATTTTCGTTTAGACTTGTAACATCGCCTTTATGTGAGTGTTCTACGACAAATCACGAATCGAGCACATAGCACACAATGTTCTCTGGGGGTGCGATCTCTGGCGTCGGGAGCGGGAGTATCGATGCTAAAATAAAAAGAGGCATGCTCCGTTGGTTCAGATATGTAGAAAAAATGCAGGAAGACAGAATCACGAAACAGATGTACAACGCGTATACAATACAACAGAGATGCGAAGTAGAAAAACGCAGGAGCCGAGGAAGACCAAGACTTACCTACCATGATCAAATTGACCCTATTTTCATATGAAGTGATCAGAAGGTCAAGAGCCTTAGAAAACAGTGAGTGTGCACGAAAACAGCTATGAGTGTAAAGTAGTGGAGGTGTATAAAGACCGAGTTATATGATGCTCGATTCTATCTGCCTACCCCGCAAGAAATTTGGTGTGAAATTATAGATAGATAGATCCATTTCAAAATGATTCACTTTCAGCTTCTTCCTCTATTTTATTGCAAAATAACAGGTTGCAAGGTAAATACCACTTTTTATTCTTGTAATTCTATAAGGAAACCTATAGATTATTTGATTATAGCCTAGAAAATTAGGGTTCTATATGAAGAATATTCACGAGTTTGTTTTTTTTACCTGTAAATAAAACGATACAATGAAGCTTATAATAGGGGTTAAAGTATGAAACTGTCGTTTTACAGTAATATTTTTTTTGAATTGACATTAAACCTTCATGGTGTGAGGCTTTTTTTAGACGATACCTATGAGGTTTTTCTTTTAAAAAATGTGCAATATTTAATTTTCCAATTTCAATTGTTTTTTTATTCAGCTTAGACGGGAAGGATGGATACTTTGAACATCCGAGTAATTTTTAATCCGAGTTCCGACGCGAAAATAACGCGGCAAAAACGGCTCGTAATATAAATGCTCCGTTTAGAGAGGATACTGCTAATGAACGCACCGTGCGTTTTTGGTTTAAACGCTTTCGTAATGGAAACTTCGACTTGAAGAACGAACCACGTGGAAGACCGTTCACACAGGTGAATAACGCTGAATTGAAGGAGATGGTGGAATCCGATCCGAGTCAAACTACCCAGAAATTAGCGGCATGGTTTAAAGTTACCTTGCCTACAATATTAATTCATTTGCATCAAATCAATAAGATAAAAGAAAATATGAATAATGAGTGCCTCATGATTTGACTGATCTACAGAAAGAAACGCGTGTTGAAACTAGTGTTGCCTTGTTGAATCGATACAAAAATGAAGGACTATTGAATCGAATTGTGACATTTGACGAAAAGTGGATTATTTACGATAACTGTAAGCGAAAAATGCAATGGCTGACCCCAGCTCAAACGCCACAACAGTGCTCTAAAGCAAAGCTTACTAGCTAAGCTACTTGGCAGGCCACTTGGGAGGTAAGCAGATAGAACCGAGCGCCATAAGGCGCGGTCCTTACACACTTCACTCGCTTCTCTAACATTCATAGCTCTTTTCATGCACACTCGCCGGTACATAGAGCACCTGACATTCATTCTATTCTATGTTATTGTATTTTATTTACTTACTTTTTAAATAAGTTAAATATATTGGCAAGGGATATGTGTGTAACTGCTGTTAACACAGCAGCCCCTTGTGAGCTTCATAGTAACCTCATTCACTCATAGAAATACAATAATCCTCCTAAAAACGTCCTGGCCAAGACAAATGGGCATGTTTATACACAAATATGTATCTTCTATGCGAATAGAGACTCTGAATTTTGGTTGAAAGTAGATACACATTACATACTTCTCGACTGTATTCGATTCCATAATAAATTACCTAAAACTCTGACAATACCTTCAAAAGGCACATCAAAAATGCTTGTTACCATTTATACTAGAAATTGGTTTGAGCAGTAACAGTCCAGTCGATAAAGAACCGGCCTAGGGAACAACAGGTCCCCCGTTCGAGTCCTGGCATGTACCACTAAATTCGTGTTCTCGGATTTATGTACATATTTGTAATTATCACTTGTTCGGCGGTGAAGGAAAACATCGTGAGGAAACTCGCACATACATGTAATTATATTTCGAAAGACGCTTGACCTTACCCAAGAAAGATCTGGCTTTGCCTCTGAGTTGCAGATGTCTGGCAGCAGTCGCTGCATGTAAATATCAGTATGTTTGGCATATCCTGATGCTAGCCTGAGGTAGCGGACGCTGCCAATCGACTGCCGTCAGACCTCCGCAACCCAGAAGGAGAACCATGGCATGTCTTTAGAAATGTAATTTCTTAGACGTGAGGTTTTTCTTACGATGTTGTCCTGCACAATTGAGCAAGTAACAATTACAAATATGTACATAAATCCGAAAACACAAATTTAGTGGTACATGCCAGGATTCGAACCGGGAACCAATTAGTTAATAGGTCGGTTCTTTATTAACTGAAATATCACTTCTCCAAAATACTGGATTAAACTATTACGTTAAGATATTATTAAAAAAATGTAAGACCTTAAAGCCAAGTTTCTGTTAAAGAATATTTTATTTTGTACACATATATATCCTCGTCGTCCGCTGCAATGTCTACCTAACTACGTGTTATTAGTTTTACGAGTACATTGTAGTGTATTTTATTGACACGGTATTTATTATGGCATCGAAATGGAATGCATGTGCGAGCTGTGGCAGGTGTATCGAGGGTGAAAGTATGAAATTTCTTGACGTGTAACAGTACTGACGTCATCCTGTTATAATGGACCATCTTGAACAATGTTATAATAGAATGTTGTATTCTTAAGTCTGAATACAAGGCCTGAATATATACTAATTCGAAATTCTTTTCCTGTTTCATGTCAGTTTCCCACGTTTTTTTTTTCACATAAACTATACATCAGAGTGCAGAAATTAATTTCAAATTCGTTTAACATGATTAAAAAGATAAAGATGTTTTTCTGCCTTTTGGCCCACGCTGGCACTTAAGACACATCTAGTATCTTGTGCTTCTCATAGTTTTCGTTTCTCTTTTTCTAATTTATCAGTATTTCGAAAATGACTTTTGGCAAAGAAACTTGCCAATATTAGTCATTTGTCAATTTATATTACGAGTACAATAAATTTATCTAAGAATAACACTACTATATTAATGATGATCTCAAGTAATATCTCAAAAATATATACTTAGCAAGCCAATGTACTACCATACGAACGTTGTTTCTACTTTTAATAAGACTAAGTGGTACACGCAGTATGAGACGAACCCACATTAGATAAAGCGACAACCGCAAAGGAAGGAAGTCGATGAATACAGGTGACTCTGCATCGAGGCTACTGGCTAGAGGGGAGCCATATATTCAGAACTGGACGAATATGAGCTGAAATGATGATGATGTCTATAGTTTGGGGATATTTTTATCTTTTTTTTTTAAATACGATGATGGACTTCGAGCTTCATACAATATATCTTTGTTAATTGCTCAAACAGGCAAACCACACACCATAGGAGAAATGGTAACTTTGCCGGCAATAAAAGAAGTTATAACTACTGGGCTCCATAAACCGGCGGCAGTTATTATCCGAAAAATTTCTTTGAACAATAGATCTGTGCAAAAACGAATTGATGAAAACAATGACAATGAAGAGTCATCATCTGAAGACTAGTTACTTTTCAATTCAATTGGATGAGTCCACTTTGTCAACTAATGAAGTATTGTTGCTGTCTTACGTGAGGCTTTTTAAAGATAAAAATATATGTCAAGAACTATTATTTGCTAAAAAGTTAGAGATAAATACAAAAGGAGAAACCGTATTTAATATACTGGAAAGTTTTTGTGATGAGAAAGGAATTCCCTTGAGGAATATTATATCAGATAGCCCTCCGACTATGACAGGGTGTCAAAAAGGCTTTATAGCGTACTTAAAAAGAAATCATTTGTGCTCGCTGTACATTGCGTCATTCATTGACAACATATGGTTGCTAGAAATTTAAGTGAATGACTATTTCAATCACTGCAGCATGTCATAAATGCAGCAGAAATCGTAACAACCCTTTAAATCATTGTCGAATCTTACGGAGGAGGTAAAAAGATGACTTGTTACCAGTAACGTCGTCTATATAATCAAGAAGCAATAATGGCTTAAAACTAAGTATTTATACAAATTCTTATGCTACGTAGGTAATACATCATACGAAATACACGCTTAACCTAATTAATAATACTAACTAATGTTACTAACTAAAAGCATATGTAACGATATGTAGTGTGATTGCGAAACTATAATTAATAAACTTTGACAATATTATTTCAACATATGACAGATTATTTAATCAGCTTTGTGTTGCTTATGATGAAGATTTCTACTGATTGATCTTTCACACAGAAGTGCATTGGCTATCAAAAGGAAATTGTCTGACTCCATTTTACAATCTGTTGACTCTGTCATAGAGTTCTTGGAAAACAAAGACAGAATTGCGCGACAACCTCATCACATCAAAGAATGATATCGCGTACCTAATATTTTACCTAAATTGCTTAATATTAAGAATCTCCAAATACAAGGGGATGACTTGAACTTAAAAAAACAAAAAATGTCGTTGCTGCTTTCATAGCCAAGCTGCTCTTACTCAAGAAGGATATGGGCAGATGTGAGTTCCACAATTTTCCCAATTTATCAGTATCCTGCAACAACGACGACTTGCTTGTCTACTGCCAACATTTGGAATACCTCCACAGTGATTTCATAGAAAGATTCCAGGACATTTTGCAATTGAAAATACCAGACTGGGTTTTGGATCCTTTTTCAAATGTTAACACAGTAATTTCACCCCAGCTGGCAGAAGAACTTATAGAATTGACAACGAACGAGGAAATAAAAATCTAATTCAAAAATGGTTAACAAGAATTTTGGCTACAAAACCTAATCCCGCAATTATACCCCGGATTGTAGTCGATCGTTCAACGATTTTTGATAGCATTCCCATTGTCATATTTGAGTGAATGTGAAGTTAGCGCTGTGGCAACGTTGCTTAAAAAGAGAAATCGTTTGCATGTTATCTAACGGGGCCCCTTAAGACTGTTTTTGAGTAAAATCAAACCTGATATCAATAAACTTGTTAAAAATCATCAGATTCATCCTTCTCATTAGATTAGCTTTAAAATTAAAATTGATTACCTACTTATTATTGCTTCTTTTAATTTGAATACAAGATATTCTTAATATTATGAAGTTGCGTTTTAATTGCTCTCACTTGTAATTTGTCAAGCTCGGTGGCTCAGTCGCGAATGACGCGAATCAGATACCAACGCTCGTGGGTTTGATTCCCACACAAGGCTAACATTTGTGTGCATGAACATGTCTGTTTGTCTTGGTTTGCATGTTGTAAGAGAGATAGGGCGCATCAAAGCAGCCCGTCTGGGGAAGTACCACAACCTCACAGAAAACCGTAGCCAAATAACAACTCCCTAGAGGGTTGTTGTGTTCCTACGACTGAGTGAAGTCACCAGTAAGCTCCCAAGGAGTTGCTGTGTAAGCAGCAGAGGAGGCATCGCGCGAGTGATACTTAATATATCTCAAGTGTTCATAGGCTACGGTACCCGCTTTACATCAGGTGGGCCGTATGCTTGTATGCCTCCCGAGGTAGTATAAAAAAAATTAATGTCATTGTGGTCAGTATTTGGTGTTAATTTCAGCTCCACCCATCCCTGAGAAATAGGGTATTGAGAGACGGACAGACAGACGTTTTGTTTTTGTTACCGGAACCCTTGTTTTTGAAGTTAAAATGAGGTAGGACTCATCAAAGGCCGTCTGGAGAAGTACCTCCACCTCACACAAAACTGCAAACTAGAAATAAAACTTTCTAGAGGGTTATTGTATTCCTGCGTGTGAGTTAGGTCACCAGTAAGCCCTTGAGGAGTAATCTAACTAACCACAGCCAAACAACAACTGCCTAGAGTGTTGTTGTGTTCCTGTGTGTAATTGAGATTACCAGTAATCTCCTAAGGAGTTGTTGTGTAAGCAGCAGAGGAGGCATCGCGCGAGTGATACTAAATATGTAAAAAGCGTTAATGCGAGTAGGTTCCCTTCTATACCTTCCGACCTTGTATTTCTTCCGACGTAAGTACGAGTATATTCATAACCATTCCCCCAGAACTTAATACTGTATCTTAAGTTCGATTCTACAAGAGCGTAATATGCCATTTTAGTTGATTCATATTCAACTCGTCTCTTAAGCTTCTAAAAGCGTCATATGAGGAGCTGATTTTGTTTTCTATGTAATTCACTACATTTTTCTAGTTAAGAGAAAGCCTATATGTATACCTAAGAATTTTACTAATTCTTTAATTAATAAGCAGTCGTCATCCAATTTAACGTCTAAGGCATCTTTTTTCCTCGCTGTAGTTCTGAAGATCATGACCTTGGTTTTCTCACTATTGGGTTGCAGGTGATTCATATTAAACCTGTTTGAAAATGGTGAGATTGCATTATTTACTTTGATATTGAGATCGCTTAAGTCTGGAACTAATAATATGACATTTGTATCATCAGGAAAAATCACCATTGTTTGCTATTATTATGCATGGAATTGTTCAGCGTAAGAGATCAAAAAGACTTGCTATATCCGATATAATTTTTCTTTTAGTTACAGGGTTTTTTAGCTGCGGAAACTTCACATCGTATTGAAAATTATGTTGAGTATAAATGCTGCTTGTTCAGCAGCTTGTGGAAATATGAGCGTCATCTCTTCTTTACCACGAGGTCCTCACATAACAGGTTATCGCGGGTGTGATGTATATATAACCTTAGTACTTTAGTATATATCTAGCTTTAAGTTAAGACATATTGTACGTGATCTAATATTTGTCGACTAAGCATTCAATATGAATATTTATAACTATATGTATATTTTGACGAGCTCGGTGGCTCAGTGGTGGAACACGCTGTTACGATACTTTGACACCAACGCTCGTGGGTTCGATTCCCACACAGTACAAACATGAGTGTGCATGAACATGTCTGTTTGTCTTGGTCTGGGTATTTTCTATGGATAATAAGTATGTATTTACAAAAAATAAAAAAATTACGTATGTTTATCAGTTGTCTAGTACCCATAACACAAGTTTCGCTTACTTTGGGGCTAGGTGGCGCTGTGTAATTTGTCCGGCAATATTTATTTATATATAGTTTTAAGATTGGTGTCTTTTATTATAGTAGATTGAAGAGTCTAGTCTGGTTCCAATATTACTTACTCCCGTATTGTTTGGCGTTCAGCACTATACCGGGGTTTCTTACACAGGACCATTTGGATATGTACTGTGCCGCTTTGATCCTTAGAACGTGTCAACTTAGAGATGAGCTTCTGCCCCTCAGACGATTTCAACTTAGCATACAGAGTTTTTGTAATTGGTCTCATCTGTATCTGGCTATAGCTCATTGTGCTACGTTTCGCTGCCCTAAATGTGTCTTGGTATCTGGACGCTTGCCACTTGTCATTGTAAAGAGAGCTTTCTTCGCCTAGACTGTGTCATTACACCAATAATCCTTGTCACACTTGCGGACAATCTTGACTTTTCCAAGCACTGCCTTAGCTGCCTCAATCCTATCCTACACGACTGATTCCCCGTCAATACCAGCGCACTTGTCATCGGTAGCAGAGGCGACTGGGACTAGGTTTCATAGAACAGTCACTTTTAAATGTCCGTGTTTTTGGCGGCAACTATTTAACATTAGATTATAATTGTTCAAACTCCTACAAAATGAAGCGCATCACAAACAAATTATTCCAAATTAGAGTTTACTCTAATTTGGAATAATTTGTTCTTGGTGTCACGCATCCTTCGCACTCGGTATCGTCCGAAAAGATATCAGTTAGATCATGACGCAACGTGGAATGGATTTTTTGAGTATGTTTGCAATAAATAAAGGTACTAATGCCAGATTAAAGTTCAGTAAAATTTAATTAACCGAGCATGTTTACATCGGAGTTTTCGGAAATGCTGTAAAGATGTATAATAAAGTTCTACATAAAAATTGAAAAGCAAATATATTCGTTTACAAAACAATTAAAAAGTTTTCAAGTTTCTACAAAACGCAGGAATTTTTGATTCACGTATTTTATATGTAAATACCCAACATTATTTTTTAAATATTGCAATTATATACAACAAATGCATTACATAACTTTTATGCCATTACTAAAATAACTATGTAAATTACTCCTTACAATTGCATTTGTTTGAATTTTTTTTCAATTGTTATGGAAAAAATTCAGTATAATATTGTCTATTGTCGTTATGCATAATCATAATAATTTATTTGGGACAATACAATAGATCGAGATATTATAATATGGATAATGGGTACATTGTATTAAATCAGAAAGCAGGTATTAAAAAACTGAACATAAATTACAGTTGAGTATGATTATGTTTGTAGGCAATAATCATAATTTTAATGCATAATGTTGTTTTTATTTTCAATAAGTGTAGATATTATTCATTTACGCAATATAATAGTGTTATAGTAACAATTTCGTCAAATTGGCTTAAATTCTTTGCCTTCTAATTGTTGAAATCCCAAGTAAAGAATGTGCATGGAACTGTTTAATATCGTTCCTTGGGAAATCAAACTCAATGTCAAATATTGCACATATTTCTTATATAAATTTCTTTGCATCAGTAGACGTAATCTGTTCGTGCAAATACGAGTAGCTAATGATTATTATAAGCTATACTTGACGATTCTATTGGCATAGTTTATCTAAGCCATTTTGAGATAAATACAAAACGGTTTAATTTCTTACACCCTCAGTTAACTTGATAATTTCAGTATATTTTTTTTCAATACCAAGAATTTTGAAAGCATTACATCTTACTCTCGTTATCATACTCGTATCTTACTCTGATAGATATCTATTTGGTAAACGAATATACTTAAAGTTTCCCATATATTAATTATAATAACTAAACTATTACATTTCTAATGTACTTAGTTTAGATATTCTACGTTTTTTTTTTGTTTGTTATCATATCATGTTATGGTGGTAATATCTACAATATACAATATATTATATAATGTCGGGAGGCGTACAAGCATACGGCCCGCCCTATGTCAAGCGATTACCGTAGCCTATGAACGATTGCATTACATTCATTATTTATCACTCGCACGATGCCACCTCTGCTGCTAGGATAACGTGTGACCGCACTTACATGCAGGAACACACAACTCTCCAGAGAGTTTTTATTTGGCTGCAGATTTTTGTAGAGCTACTTCCCCAAACGGACTGCTTTAATGCGCCCTACCTCTCTTATAATTACGTAGTATCTTAATGAACCTAGAAGCTCCTCCTGTGCAGATGCGGTGTCGCAATAGTGTTTTGTGGATCTTGAAAACATTTGTCAGGGTTGTATGAAAGGAATCGTGGGACATAATACCGAGACATTGGGAGTTGTCAGCATATGCTATGTTAGCAGCAGAGGTGGCATGGCGCGAGTGAATTACAAGGCAAGTGAAGTGAAAGTTACAAACCGCTTTACATCAGGTGGACCGTATGCTTGCAAGCGACCCGACGTTGTATAAAAAAAAATCACCGTGCACTGCTCCATGCTGTGTAGACCATTTACAAGAATTGTTCAGTGTGAGAATAGATGGCTTCACATGTCCCCTTGGTTTGATGTCAAACAGGGTTGCATCCTGTCTGCTAGGTTGTTTATCCTGCATCTCGATAGTTGTCTGCAGAGAATAATGTCAACGCATGCATGAATGCAGGACAGGAACTCCTTAAGTGCTTAAATGCTTACTGGTAATCTCGCTCACTTGCAGGAACACGACAACCCTCCAGAGAGTTGTTATTTGGGTGCGGTTTTCTGTGAGGTATTTCTCCAGGCGGGAAATCTTGTGTGGGAATCGAACCCGTTGGTGTCAAAGTAACATTACTAACCACAACGTAACCGATCTTTGCAATGTATATCATAGTAATGTTTGGTATGTATTCAATAATCCTTTTGTTACTTACTTATTTTAAAATAAATTTTGAGAAATAAGAGAATTTAATAAGATGATTAATTATGTTGATACTGTTGATTGTAGGCGCTTGTGGAATTTTGAAGACATCGCGTTAATGTTAATACTTGCACTTGTACAGATTCCACTTCACAATTTTATTTATTAATTATTTTTACTGACTGGATTCGCCTTTACGGCATTATAAGCAAGTACCTTGATAATGCCGTAAAAGCGAAACTGGTCGGTAAAAATAATAATTAAATAAAATTGTGAAGTGGAATCTGTACAAGTGCAAGTATTAACATTAACGCGATGGATTAATAATTCTTTAATACAGTCTGCTCAGCTGTTCATCCTATACCTCGATATTAGTCTACAGAGAATAAGGTAAGGTACATGAGTGACCTAGTAATGAACTGCTGTAAGTAGATGATTCCATATTATTACCAGGAACACCATCTGAACTGCAAACATCGCAAATGATAAACAATTGTAAATTGCAAATTGTAATCATACATACATCATGTCCGAAATGGGCAAACTGTTTGAGACTATGACACCACATGTATGAATAACAGTTGGCAATAAACGTTAATCCGCCCCCGTCGGTGCGAATATGCATACGGCGTTGGGGCCGCCACCCACCATGCAGAGGCAATTCCGACGGGATGAGGAGAACCGAGTACTGAATAGGCGCTTGCAAGTGAATGGTGAATTGAAGGCGCGTGGAATGTGAATGGTGGATTGAACTACCTGCCCTTTTTATTAAAAATTGCGCGAATGAACTAAGCATACCCTTGCAACTGCTTTTTACATAATCTCTCAAGACTGGTAAATTTCCTACGCTTTGGAAAACGGCTCACGTTATTCCCGTATACAAATCTGGTGATAAAACCAACTGTAATAATTATAGACCTATTAGCATACTTTCGTGCATAGCAAAGTTGTTCGAGACTGTCGTATAAGATTCGCTTTATAATCATGTCAAGCCCTTCTTGCACTCTCAACAGCATAATTTTATATCTCGTAAATCTACAACATCTACCCTGCTTGAATATAAGAATTATTTGTGCAGCTCTATTGCTAAGAGATTTCAAGTGGACTCGATCTACACGGATTTTTCTAAGATGTTTGACAAAGTTAATCATAGAGTATTTCGAAATAAATTAGCTTATTTCGGTGTTCACGGCAGTTTACTCCGCTGGTTCGAATCTTATTTAAGTCGGAGGAGTCAGCTAGTGGCAGTAAAGGGTCATCTATCTAAACCGGTTACAGTTACATCTGGAGTGCCACAAGGTAGTTATTTGAGTCCACTCCTGTTCTTGGTATTCATAAATGATTTAATCGACACCTTGTCTTGTCCTTGCCTACTCTATGCGGATGACCTTAAAATATTTACCACAGTGAGCAACTGCACCGATGCCTTGAAGTTACAAACTGACTTGAATTTACTCTCTGAATGGTGCCGTCGCAATTATATGCAGCTTAACATTAGTAAATGCTTTGTAAAATCCTTTACTAAGAAAATCAACAAGATCCTTGCCGACTATTCCATTGGGGTGAAGTTTTAACTCGCAGAACTGTCGCAAAAGATTTGGGTGTTCTTTTTGACTCCGAGCTAACATTTCGAAACCACTATGACTACATAGTTGAGCGTAGCTCACGTCTACTCGGTTTTATTTCGAGATCTACAAAACAATTTATTCAAACTAAAACCTTTGTACATATTTATTATTCCCTCGTAAGATGTGTTCTCGAATATAACTGTGCAATTTGGTCTTCCTTCTATAAGGTCCAAAGTGATAGAATTAAAAGTATACAGAAGCGATGTTTAAAAATGGTGAGCCAGGGGCGCCGGCTTCTAGAAAACCTCGTGGGTGCTCTTGCTCTTTTGATGACTAGGTACATCATCATGGTTTCAGCCGAAATACGTACACTGCTGGACATAGGCGTCCCCTAAAGACTGCCCTGCCCATACCTGTATTTTTAAGTGTTTTTAGTATTACACTTACGTAGCGTAGGTAGGTACTTAATTTTATATTTATATAAATATGTAATGTAAGTACCGTGTTAATTAAGTTCAACAAAAATTATCAGATATAACATACCTTTTATTAGCAGGAAACGTAATTGTTAACTACTTAAATAATAAATAAGAACAGAAACGGTTGAGCAGGGTTGCTAAGGTATTCAACCAAATGTTTCGTAAAGTTATAGATAAATATTTGTTTTAAAATACAATAAAACTATCATTAACAAATAACAAAGTTCGTCGTGAGTTATTGACAACTAATATAATAACACTGACTTAACTATATTGATTTAAAACTTAAAAAATATTAGTATATAGCTATAGACAGACAGACAAGTAAACTTTTTTAAGGAAGAACATTTTAAAAACTATTTACAACATTTTATTCAAGCAAACGTATTTTGACGAACTACAGCTCTATTTATTGTCAGCAATTTCTTCTAGGTTTAAATCATCTGCTATTTCTCTGTTGACATGCACTATTCATGAGATTATTTAGTCTATGCTGGGTAATAGTACTCCTCAAATAAGTTTTTATTCTCCGTAAAGCAGAGAAAGACCTTTCGGTGGTGCATGTCGATACTGGAATAGTCAAAACGATTTTTAATAATTTGAATTTAGAATTTAAATAAATCAGTATACTAACAATAAAGTTATGAATAACAGTCGGTCCTTCTGTTATATTTTTATATATTCCAAAAGCAGTAACAGTTGAAAAACGGCTCTACATCAAAAGTCTCTGATAAGAACTGAGATCACATTAGAACGCGTCGCACACACTCTAGTAAGCAAGCAAGCGCGACCTGAACAACAGATAATAAGATGAGGATTGTTTTAATTGTATTGTGATGTCTAGCTTCATGGGTGCTCCGCACCTACTATTTCCCTCCCGTGGGTGCTGGAGCCCCCGAGCACCCACGGAGTCGGCGCCCCTGTGGTGAGCTATAGATCTGGTATGGGACGAAAACTGAACTCCTGTGAAGAACATCTTGAGCACTTTAATATGACACCTCTAAACATACGACGTCACAACAGTGATCTAATAGTGCTTTATAAGATTATACATAGTTTCTTGGACTCCGCTAATCTTCTTTCCCTGTTAAACTTTAACACTCGATTTAGAGCACGAAATCGTAATTTCAATATTTTTAGTCTCTAAGTTTTCACGAACAATACAATACATCTTATTAGCAGCACATATTGTTTCGGTGTCCCGCATTCTCCAAACAGAGGTACAATTTGGAGCAGGAGTTGGGAATGCGGGTCACTGAAACCACAGTCTCCGAAATAGTTTTGGGGGGAAATAGATCTAAATTTATAAAATACTGCGTCAGTCTAGCTACGGTTGTCATTGATTGCAACAAGCAGAGCAGCTCCACCTAGGACTAATGCTGTATACCTCGGCTATACTCCGTATAGCCGATGGGATCGCGGTGGCTAGGTGGAGCTGTGAAGCCCGCTGTCGCCCGTGGATGGACTGACGCAGTATGGGAAGGGAAGTTCGAAAATAACCGCAGTTATTTCACTGGCGTTCTAAAATGGGCAAAAACGAAAGATGATTAATGAAAGTTAGAATTACGGAATGAATGAGAATATGATGTATGAATGTGTTTCGGCTGGAAGAATATTATGATGATGATAGCCGTGCCCATGGCAGGGGTGCAAGTTAAAAAAAAAAAATCTTATTATAATCCCATTGTCAGGATGTGCCGCCTATACAACGAGATCCTTGTCTACATTAGAGACATTGATATTTTTCATCTTAGACTGCCACAGTTCCGGAGGCGAATAATAACCTATCCATTGAGCCATAAGAATTTGTTTATTGGTCAATATATATTTTTTCTTTTTTCTTTGTATTTCATTTTATATTGTTGAGTGTATGTAAATACTATTACTAAATAATAAAAATGTATAACTCGTCATTTCTAGCACTCTCTAGTGTGTAATTTATCTTAAGATGTAACGCTGTTAGTTATACATACTTTTGGATTATGATTTTGATCAAAACTACTCGTACTTATATATTTATGTACATTGTTTATAACGATTGTAATCTGTTTTGTATGCTAAATAAATAAATTGAATGATAAGATGAACTAACTGATAGACGTAATTAATGAGAGACTGATGATCTGCCCGCTGAAATAATGGTTCTATGGTCTGGGGTAGACTGGGACGATCATGCCAGTGCTGATGTAGGTGCCGTACTCTCCTCTCGCTTAGCCGATGGTGTAAGAGATTACAGTTTGGTACAGCCTAGACTTCTTTTGGTTCGTGTTAAACTGGACATCTCGCGAGTATTTCTCCTCTCCTCTCCTCCTCGGACCGCTGTCGGGCTAAGACGTGCCTTAGAACGTATCGCGATTATTTGAATATTATAAATTTGAATTTAAAATAAGTATTCTTTTTTTGTGAAAAAGTGTTTTTGACGGTGGTGAGATAGTGTCTGGATTTGAACCCGGGGATTTGCGACGCCGTATGGTGCGGGTGGCTTAACCTCTGCGCCACCACAAGTCTTGCGGCGTGCGCCGAAATTATAAATCCTATTCGTGCTATGCACTACGTGTGCAATGCAATAGGTCAATGAATACTCGGACGGAAAACTGATATTGTTATGAAGATTGTTTGAGAGACGCCCGACGAACCAGATTTATGAGATACTTATTTAACGAATAGTAAATTATTTCTAGCACGTTAGTTACTAAGTGCGCTGTTTACTATACAAAACTGGTGTATCACAATTCAAACCGGTGTTTTTGTATTTTTATGTACCCACAAGTCTACCACTACATATAGATCTCATTGATTAAATTAATTTGAAAGGATGAGCACTCAACGTACACCTCCAAATACTTTATCTGCGGAAAGTATGACTACACCTAACCGATTTGCATCGGATCCCACGCTACACATTTCAAGCATGGAGTGCGAAGGGGAGTCGAACATCAATATAGCCTCCAGATTTAAACGAAAGTGTAATAATCAGCGTTCTTCCGGCAGCGTCGGTATGGAGGATTTGAAGCAGATAATTATGGATATGAAAGCCCAACAAGACAAAGGCTTTGAAAATTTCGGGGCCTCTTTCAAAAATATAGAGGAACAAAATTCAAAGATCAAGGATACTCTAGAAACTCTGACAACAAAGTATGATGAAGTATTAAAAAAAGTGGATTGTTTGCAAAAGGAGAATGATCAGCAGAAAGATAGGATAAGCTCGCTTGAAAATAAGGTCGAAATGATGGAACGTAAAGCGCTAGCGTCGACAATCGAAATCAGAAACGTTCCCAAGTCACAACCCGAAAATAAAGACACTTTATTTCAACTAGTTAAGAAGATCGGCTCAACGATTAGTCAGCCAATCCAAGAAACGGAGATTCGCAATATTTATCGGTTGAGGTCAGCCTTCAAACAAGCCAGTTCGATAGTTGTGGATTTTAATACCATCTCTCTCAAAGAATCAATTCTGCAGGGAGTTAGATCATACAACAAACTGAATCGTGACAACAAATTAAATACTAAACAACTGCAATGTGCTGGACCCTCTCAGCCAGTTTTCATCAGCGAAGCCTTGACTCGTAATGCAAAACATCTGTACTTTTTAGCGAGAGAGCATGCTAAATCAAATAATTATGAGAGATGCTGGATCTCCTATGGTAAAGTCTATTTGAGAAAAAATGATGTTTCACCGGCTCTCAGGATTGACTCAAAAGAAGACTTACATAAGTTAATTTGACTGGAACACATTCAGTTCGTAATCCGAAAGCATTCAAATATGGACTCAAAGTATGTGTACTCTAGTTTTATATTTTTGTTTATACCTCAAAATTTCAATAGCATAATACATTTAGGGATCCTATATATTTTCATGATTAAATACATCAAAACAGACTATATTACACAACACACAATACAAAACTACTATACAGAACTCATGATACTCACGACACGACATAATTACAAAATAAAGGGTGCTTCTCTTATTTCTACTGATATCACAAAAACTCATAAAAACTGGCAACTATTAGTAACAATACTGTTCGTTTATAACGTAATCTGTGTTTATTGCTGCGACAGTCTGCATATTGGATCACATTCTTCGCAACGTCCTTGTATTTTTTCCATTATTTCTATCATGTGTGTACACTGTATGCTTTGCAGTGTACTAAATCATTTATATACGTACCTATTACTGTAGAATTAACATGAATACTTTACTACAGGACGTTGATGAGGTGGTGGTATCTGATAGCAGACGCTGTGATGCACATCATTTTCAGTTGTTGAAAATGGACAAAGATATATGTTTAACGATTATCCAACAAAATATACGTAGTGTGTCTCGAAATTTTGACAGTTTTCTTACATTGCTTGCACAAATTAATATAGAATGTGATATTATATTGCTTACTGAATGTTGGTTATCTCGCAACCCAATTATTCCTCAACTAAATGGGTATTCGCACTATAAATCAACTAAAACATACAACCAAAACGATGGCATTCTCATATATTACAAAAACAATTTAGACATCACAATTTTTGAGCCTAATTTTGAAGAAGCTAATTGTATAGTTATCAAACACCCTAGTATCACGATAGTTTCTATTTACAGACCTCCGAGCTTTTGCAATACTGATCTTTTCATACAGTCGCTAAATAATGTTTTGTCGACACTATCATCAGTTAAAAATGTCTCAGTGATGGGTGACATTAACATTGACATCATAAACAACTTGACGAATAACAAAGCTTTGGAATATCTTAACTTAAATGCCTTTCACGGTCTTCTACCAGCACATGAATTGCCAACACGAAGGGACGCCTGTCTTGACCATGTCATGCTACGATCCGCTTTACCATCCACAACAATTGTCCTAAACTCAACCGTAACAGATCATCAAGCCGTAATGGTCTGCTTAGAAACCAAACATCGTCATAACTCGACAAATACCACACGTAAAATAATAGATTATGACAATATTAAGCTTTATTTAGAAGATACCAATTTTGATTTTGTTTTTGATAGTAACGATGCAAATGAAGCTGCTGATGGTCTGGTCTCTTTCTTACAACAATTACTAGAATCAAATACAGTCGAACACAAAATTACAAGTAGAAGTAGAATTTTTAAGCCCTGGATCACACAAGGTTTATTACGATGCATCAAAAATAGAGATAATTTGTACAGGAAATACAAGTTGGCACGCGACAATGAAGTCATCAAATTAACATATGCTCGATATAGGAACTATTGTAATGCCTTAATTAAAAAGCTAAAATTAAATATAATAAAGAAAGACTTAATAATGCTGGTAAAGATAACAAAAAAATATGGTATGCAATAAAGGATATAACAAATACAAAGAAAATTAAATCACAAGCAACCGAGCTATTATCTAGTACTGACACACCGAATAATAACATGAACCAAATAAATAATTATTTCACAAGTATAGGCCAAAAACTCGCTACAAATTTCACACAAGTAAATCCAATACTCCTTTCGGGATTTACTGATTCAATACCAGACCTGGCATCTTCGTTTGTACTAATGAGCACTGATGAGAAGGAAGTGGAATCACTTATCAATGAGCTGAAAAACAAATGTGCTGTGGGATGGGATAATATTCCAAATCAATTCATTAAAATGTTTAAAAAATTTCTCGTTCCCCCACTCACACACATTTGTAATCTTAGCCTGAATAGTGGTATTTTTCCTAAAGCGTTTAAACATTCCATTGTCCTCCCCATATACAAATCTGGTGACAGGGACTGTATCGGTAACTATCGCCCTATCTCTATTCTCCCGGCATTTTCAAAGATCTTAGAGAAAATCATTAACAAACGACTTGTTGACTACCTAGAAAATAGAAATATATTATTAAGTAACCAATTCGGATTTCGGCAAAATAAATCGACTGAGGGAGCCGTTGGTGAGTTAATTAACTACATTGTCGATAATCTTGACAAAGCAAATAAGGTTATCGGTATTTTTCTCGACCTCACCAAAGCATTCGATACAGTCTCTGTTCCAATCCTACTCCGGAAGATGGAGTCTTATGGTGTTAGGGGAAACCAGCTAGCTCTCTTTAAGGACTACTTATCCGATAGAACACAGAGCACTAAAATTGGAGAAATCATGAGTGAAACGACTTCAATACACTACGGAGTACCACAGGGCAGCATACTTGGTCCAACCCTATTTCTTGTATATATTAATGACCTCTCTTCATTGCAGCTTAACAACGGTCGCATTATCTCCTACGCCGACGATACATGTCTCCTTTTTTCAGCGAATACATGGGAAGCTGCCCAAGATGTTGCCCAAATAGGTCTTAATCAAATTAATAGATGGCTGCAATATAATAAATTAACATTAAATTCGGAAAAAACGAAATCTATTGCTTTCTCGATGCGTAATATACCCTTAAATCGATTGATGATAAAACCACTAGTCTCTCACGTCTGTGCTCTCAACATAATTTCCTGTTCTTGCAAAACAATTGAAATAGTAAATTCTATTAAATATCTTGTAGTAATTTTAGATCAACAACTCTCATTCAAGAATCATATTCACTTGCTGACAACTAGAGTTAGAAAACTTATATTTATATTTAAAAATTTGCGTCATGTCATGGATTTCAATTCCCTCAAACGAGTGTATTTTTCTCTTGTACAAAGCCTCCTATCATATTGCGTCACTTCCTGGGGGGGAATGCCAAAGACTAATATTAAAAAAATCGAAATCGCTCAAAGGGCAGTCTTAAAGGTGGCTGGTTTTTTTCCTTATAGACACTCAACAGAATTGCTTTATCAACACTGGCAGGTATTGACAGTTCGGCAATTATTTATACTGCACACAGTGTTGAGACAGCATTCTATGACAGAATATAAAGATCGAGAGAATTCTCAATCTAGGCGAATTCATAAAATATGTGTCGTACTTAATACTAATAAATCATACACAAGAAAATATTTTTGCCATCTGGGTGGTTACTTGTATAACAAAATAAATAGCGTTTTAAACATATATTCTAGCACCAAATTTAAATGCAGGCAAAAAGTTAAAACGTGGTTATGCTCATTAAATTACAAACAAACGGAATTGCTTCTAAATTCATAAATTGTGCGTCTGTCATTATATAATAGTCTACACTTTCAAGTAAACTTACATACGTAAAAGGGACCCCTATACATACGCTTACAAATACACACCACACAAATACAAACTACACAAATACACACTACACAACACACACTACACAACACACTGAATACTAGCATGGAATATTTAGTTAAATCTTTAGTTTTCTTTTCCTTTTTACGTAATTGTTCTTAGTATAGTTAAATACATTTGGCTTGATCGCGTCTCCGTGGGGTGGGAACCTGGCGACCCGTACTACAGGCTCCTTTTCCTTTCCTTTTCCTCGCCAGACGCCTATCTCAGGCACCAGCTTCTCACACATGTTTGTGTAACCCAAATATTTATATTATTACTGTTATTACTTGTATATTATGTGTGAGAGGAAATAAAATTTATTATTATTATATTATTATTTCTGGTTACAGCATACGCATACGCTGCCGTACTCAGCGTGTGCTCAAGAACTATAGATGTTTTGGGAATCTATGAGGGATGCTCTGTATTTAGCTGAAGGAAATGAAAGAACGATTAGAGATGTGTGGAGATTTGAATGAATGGGTTGGGACCAAGCGAGGCAGCTATGAAGCTGTTTTTGGTTTGTATGGAGATAAGACAGTGACGAAGCAGGTGAGTCAATTGTAAATTTATTTATGGAACGAAACCTTCTCGTGTCGAATCCTTTATTTCATCATAAGGATACTCATACCTAGAGTCATAGAAACGGAATGACCAAAAAAGTACGATTGATTTGATTTTAATAGCTAGACGTCTCCGAAATGATATAATAGATACGAGAGACTTTAGAGAGTCCTGCTCTTGAAACGGACCACGGTGGGAAGCCGGTTTGTGGGTCTTTTCAAGAAGTCGAGGTACTGGTGAGTTCGTATCCCTTTCAGATAACATGAAAGGATAAGGAGCGTCAAATTGCAAGTTGAAAGTGTTAGCAGAACGTGTGTGCATCTGGCAAGCGAAAGACTTGCACATGCAAGCCTTTCCGATTCAGATGTGGATGATTGCTGGAAAATTTTGCAAGAAAATATGGTTGATAGCGTAAAAAGCATGTGAATCCTAAAACAGTGAACGGAGATGCCTGATGGGATACGGAGGTTGAATCCTTCGCAGCAAGGAAGAAGAAAACGTGGCTGGAATGTGTATCATCTTTGCCCTTAAATGAAAATATGAGTGAGGAGAAGAAAGACATGTACCGTCTATGCAAGAATGAAATCAATGCTTTAGTCAAAGAGAAGCGTGAAAGACAAATTACGAATGAGGAAGAAAGGTTGACAAAAAACTTTGAGGCAAATACCGAACTCTTTTTTTTTTAATGAATGTGGTGGAGTGAATATTTTGAGTAACTATGATGCTTACTCCACGGTGACGGCGTCCGACGAAGGTGTAACTATGGATGAAATCGAACGGTCGATATGAAGCTTGAAAAATGGAAAATCAGCGGGAATTATCAAACTAGGTGACACTTATGTCCGGAACGCCTTCTGGTACTTATGCAATCTATGGTGAAAATTGAGGGCCACTGGGCAACAAACGTGGTACAATTAAACGTTCAAGTAGTTTACCCAGCGACGGTAGTAGGGTAGTAGGGCGATAAGATTTCGGATCGTCGGGTTGCTTATCACCGATTTTTGATATTATTTTTATAACACCACTACGCATTATTTCAGGAAAGTTACCTTCTACAATACACCGGTTTAATAGACGCGTTTTACCTGAAATAAAACGCATATTAAACTACTTACCTTTATTAGAAGCTTATAATAATGAGATAGGCACTTCCGTTTTCCGTTGTATTTCTCTTTCTTTCTACCCTATTGCGTGGATTTTACTGTCTCTTTCGCACCTTCCCGCCTTTTCACTAGGCGTGGGGATCTGTTGCGAGGTTTTGAGAAGCCAACAGAGCCCTTGTTCGTCATTGTGTCGAAATTATTATGCACCAGGCAGAAATAGAAATTAAGCTTCTAATAAAGGTAAGTAGTTTAATATGCGTTTTATTTCAGGTAAAACGCGTCTATTAAACCACTTGACCGTTTATTAGAAGCTTATAATAATGAGACTTGTTTGTTATCGCCTGGTGAAAAATAGACGCCAATGTGACTAGGTTACCATTAGAAGTATGCATAAGTTGATAACTAAATTAAGGCCGAGTGAACTATTTAGCAGCCATGCGTAAAAATATTATATTACTATTGTAATTTAGTTAATTATTTATAAAGACAGGTGCGAAAGAAAAAATAATAAATAAAGACAAAACACAGTTGTTATTGATTACAGCAACCAAGCAACAATTACTAATGTCTAAATTAAAATGTTTGCCATCAGCAATTTCTTATACTAGAAAAACAAATCACGTTTTCAATCCTCTGAAAACATATAATTGGCTTAATATAGTTGGTAACTATTATTAAGTTTTCAAAGCTCATTAAAGAATAAGAAAGATACATTAAGTTTAATTACAAACATTATTTCACTTATTACGGTTTCAAATTAATTAATTGGATTAAAAAGCTGGGTAATGCCGGAGTTAATGGAAGTGGAAACCATTACTTCACGACGATAGAAATTTTGAAAAGTCTTTGCAGATTTCCAGTTTCCTCTAGCTAGAATATCATCTAGAGGAAAATTATTAATCCAATTTCTAGAAGCTACAGCGGAACGTACGCTTCCTGGAGTTGCAGAAATGCCTGCTTCCTTCATAAGAGATTTTATCCAGCCCGCTATCAATGTACTAGAAGCTGGAGAAGGCTTTCCTCGTAAGTTTATGAATAAATTATTTGACCCAGAACTAACACGCCTTTCATTTAGTAATGATATAGTTTGATTCACCCAGAATACTGGGTTCAGATTTTGACATTCTGAGTTTACTAATATTTTCCATCCTGATTGTCTATATTCACTACAATCTGTTTTTGATCCAAACTCTGGCCATAATATTATAAAATCATTATTAACTATACAGTGATTGCTGTCTACTCTTAGTAAGCTTAGATCATGAATTCTGCGACCAGAGCACAGCGCTAATAACGCTGCTGTATGGCGAACTGTTTGGAAAATGTTATCACCCTTTACATTGTAAGTCCTTAAGTAAGTGGTAAGAACTTCGATATCCCTTATAGGTGGTTTTGTTATTTTAGGTAGCTTCAAGGAAATCGACTTTAATATGTGCTTGACTATTACGTCGCTACTCAATTTGCTAGAAGACTCTGCGTTGCTAAGTGTTGCAACTACAGATTTATGAAGAAGAATTGTATTATATGATAAATTATTGATTAAATACAGATCTGCTAGAAATCGAGCTAACTCAGGCCCAGTAGGATGCATTGGATCTACACCATGCTGGTCTGCCCACGCTAACCAACGATCCCAAGCCACTTTGTAAGTCCTCCACGTTGAAAGCCGCCAGGAGGATTTGAGTAAGGATTTCTGTTCAGAATTCCAAGTTTCTATTTTTTCTGACCACCCCCACATTTCCAGGTCTCTAAAATTATGTCTTGAACTTTGGGCGGTGGCAGACCTGTTGCCGTGTCTATTAGAAAGCGTTTCAGGTTCGTCAACGTGAACGGCGGTGCTATTGCTCGCGATTTGAGATCCGCTCTCCAGTAAACCTTTTTCCAAAGTGGAACCACTATTAGGTAAATTCCTGTGGCTTGATTCAGATGCATTAAAACCCGAGGGATTAGAGGCGGAGGAGGAAAGATGGTGGCCATGCTAGTGGGAAGTTCCAGGTTACGCTGAAAGCATCGTGAATCATTGCTCTGGAGTCGCTGAGATCTAGAGTTGCATAAATTGGTAACACATGGGCTGTTCTCGATGCAAACAGGTCGATTACTGGCGTTCCCATTTTCGCAAAAACCTTCTTCGTGCAATGTGGGTTTAAGTGCCATTCTGGAATTCTGCGGTGCCTGGATAGGCTGTCCGCGTAGTTGTTTAACTTGCCGGGAAGATGGTAAATTCTGAAATTTATCTGGTGTTTGTCGATTAGCTGAAAAATTTGATGGGTAATGTTCATGAGCGATTGAGATTTCGTTTCCCCCTCGTTGCGGAGATAGGCTACTGCAGATAGGTTGTCGGATTGTATCAGAATCGATGCCTGCTCCATATTTTGTACATGTAATTGAAGGGCCTTCAAGATGGCTAGCATTTCTTTTATGTTGCAGTGTAATTGCTGTTCTTCGAGGTTCCAAGTGCCAGACATTGGGAGATTGTTGAGTTGCGCTCCCCACGCTATGTCCGAAGCATCGGTGGTAAGAAAATGAGTTGGTGGAGGCACATGAATCAACGTTGAACGGTTGCAATTTTGTAGCCACCATTTCAACTCTTCTTGTACTTGTACCGGGAGAGAGTATTTTGCCGTTGGTGAATGCGCGGGTAACCCGTTTAAGAAGCGGAGAGCTGCTCGATGGTTCAATCTTCCTCGAGGTACTACAAAACTTGCAAAATTTAGTAAGCCTATCAGACTTTGCAGGTCTTTCAACGATATCTTGCGGATTTGTAAAGCGTGCGACGCTTTTTGAGTTATAGCAGCCGCTTTGTCTGCAGGTAAGAGCTTGCAGTTTATCCAAGGATCCCAAATTATTCTCAGAAAAGTTATACGTTTTTGGAAAGTTAAAACAGACTTCTCGTAATTTATCTGGAAACCTAGATATTTCAAGGTCTCTACTAGTAGACTCGCATGATTTGTTACAACCTCCGGATTTTGGTTTGCAAGTAAATAATCGTCGAGGTATACGATTACCCTCACGCCTTGATCTCGTAATTTTTGAGCAATCCAATTCGAAAGGCATGCGAACACTTTTGGTGCCGTACTCAGTCCGAATGGTAGACACGTCATCTGTAGCAATTCGTTTTTGTATATGAGCCGCAGAAATGGTCTGTGCGACAGAGCTATCGGTAGATTGTAATACGCTTGGGAGAGATCTACCTTGCACATCCAGTCCTGAGATTGGATGAAATCTGGTATGCGATGCATATTTATGAGTCGAAAGTGATCTGTCTGCACATACTGATTGAGTAACCGCAGATTGAAAATTGGCCGTTTCGAACCATCGCTTTTTGGTACGAGGAACACAGGGGAAATGAAACTTGGAGAGGGAGCAACCGCTTCCAAGACACCCTGACGTTTCATTTGCTCTATGACAAATGTCATTACGTTGGATTCCGGCGTGCGATGCCGATGACTCTTCAGGTCGGGTTTTTTCAAAGGTGGCTTGTTTTGAAATGGTATGCGATACCCTGTTATTATTTTCAAAATAAAATCTGGAGCTCCTGTCCTCTTCCAACGGCTGGCATAATGTGCTAACCGTCCTGCCTGAAAATGTTGGTAGTCAATATTTCTGTTTTTTGTAATTTCTGCCATAGGGTGAGCCCGAACGCTTCTGCCCCCTTTGTGATACTGCTTTTGTCCTTGATCCGCGAGACCGAAAGGAATAGTTTCTGTTATTGGGATTGTAATTACGTTGTTCTTTATTGGTATTAACATAGGACCTATAACCAACCTGCGAGGATGTATTGTGGTGGCAATGATGTGCGCTTAGACCGTATTCGCAACATTGGCCACTGCTCCCTGTAGTACCACGCGATGGCACATTGCGATATGGACGCCCCTGCGAGGGGCCCCGAGCTGTATTGTGTATGTGGATTTTACTCGCGAAGTATTCCCATTAGACTCTTTTACTGCCCAGAGAGCCTTCCTCACTCCACCAGCTCGTTCCAGTACCGACATAAGAGCCTCATGATTAAAAATATGAGTGTTCGTTGGAGGAATTTTATTAATAGCACTCTTTACTAGTGGGTCGCGAACCCACTTTAGTATACTGTCCCTCCGCATTTCTATAACCTCCGCTCTGTGTCCGCAACCTATTTGTAAAAGATCCGCGGAGACTTTATGAAAATCACCTCTAAGAAATAGTTCATCAATCTTTTCATTCAAATGAGATAACGAGGCGTCGGATGATCTAGACCATGCAATTAGGTTACGGAAGCTATCAAGGAATACTTCTTTTTGTTTTAGAATACAAAAAGTTATAGCGGCGTAAGATTTATCTGAATAAATTAAATGGCGGGTATTAACATCATATGCCTTCAGTTCTTCATTCGTTTCAAGCTCGATGAAACCCGGCGAATGATTATATAATTTCTGAGTATCAGAATATCGCACATCGGACCACGCATTACTACCAAACCGTTGTATATTATTTAAAGCATTTAGATATTCCTGAGGCGTTGGTGGCACAGCTGGATCCTTAGTTTTAGTTTCTATATTAAAAGTTATATTCTTAATCTCAGAGCTCGGCCCTGGCTCACACTGTGCTGAAACAACCTCCACTGAACCGGGAGCACAGCAGCTATTATAAAGTTCGCCACTAACATCCGAGATTAACGACTGATTATCATTTTCGGGGCAATAATCACATCTAACCATATTTCTTAATTCGCCCACTTCTTTCGATAACTTCTCTAAAAGGCGACGTTCACGTTTTTGTTTTTTGTAATGAGCTCGACGTTTTCGTTTTTTATTTTTCTTCGAATCCTGCGGGGATTCGGAGGAGCTTGACGAAGATGTCGACCTACTGTTACTACTACTACTACTGGAGGATGCATTTCTCGCCCGCCTCTCACGTGAACGTGATTTACGGACTTGAGTTGCCTTAGAGGTTCTTGCGGTAATCGCGACAGATTCACTTTCGTTATCCATTACGAATTCTTTAATTTATTTTAACACTGGAATATGAAAAATTAAAAATAATGCTGCAACTGGAGGGTAGATAATAAAACAATTGTTAACAAATCATTAATGATAAACTGTCTCCAAAATGCAAGCAAAATGCATCAAAATATATCTAGTTAACGAATTAATGGCTGAATGTAGGTACTTTCTTAATTCGATGTAAGAAATGATATATTCATATTAATAAAAATAAAAAACAAGAACGAACGGTTAAGCCGTTAAATGTTATAAGACCAGAAAGATATATGTTATGTGCAACTTACGTGGTTTTTAACACTTTTAACCACTTATCAAAGTAACGATACTTTGTAGATGTTATCACAACGGAAAATTTCACGCCAATGACGAACAAGGGCTCTGTTGGCTTCTCAAAACCTCGCAACAGATCCCCACGCCTAGTGAAAAGGCGGGAAGGTGCGAAAGAGACAGTAAAATCCACGCAATAGGGTAGAAAGAAAGAGAAATACAACGGAAAACGGAAGTGCCTATCTCATTATTATAAGCTTCTAATAAACGGTCAAGTGGTTTAATACCTTTTTATTTTAAAAAAGGTTCAGAAGCTACTTTGATCTTTTTGTTTGAGATTTTATCGTCACCAAAAAGCTTTTGGAATTGGTGCCTACTCATTGAAACGGAACAAATAACGTTTTTAAGTTTTTGTATACAAAGTCGGGAGGCATACAAGCATACAGACTACCTGATGTAAAGCAGTTACCGTAGCCCATGAACGCTGGTCATACCTTAAATATCACTTGGGCGATGCCACCTCTGCCGCTGGTGCAGCCTCACTCACACGCAGGAATACAACAACCTTCTAGGGAGTTGTTATTTTCTGCGGTTTTCTGTGAGGTGGAGGCACTTCCCCAGATGGGCTCTTAAACCATCCAGACCAAGACAAACAGACATGTTCATACACAAATGTTTGTCTTATGTAGGTATCGAACCCACGAGCGTAGGCGGTTGTCTGTGAGGTGGAGGTACTTCTCCAGATGAGCTGTTTCGATGCGCCCTGCGTCTCTTATAGTTTATGTACATAGGCATTTTTCTGGGAAAATGCTATTTTTGTATAACAAATAAAAACATAAAAAGCCCTGAGGGAATTTCGATCGCGCTAGCACTATTAATGATACGAAATTAATGATGTTCAAAGTGTATTTATTATAACAATATTGATGTTTATAACACTAATAAGAAATATTCAATAATCATACAAAGCTATTGTGATAAAGTTATAAGTACTAAAATGTAACTTGTTCTAATTTTAACAGTAAGAAGTGTGGTGTATATGTTTAAGACCTGGTTATATAAAGAGGTTAAAGAAGTGTGTAGGCTGCCTTAAATAAGGCTTAATTTAAAATCGCTTGCAATTTAAAAAGCATATCCGTTGCCACCCAACTGCCAATCCAGTGAATTACTAGTAATTTAACTTACTCGTAGAACACAAGCTACCAGGGCATTGTTATTCGACTATGGTGTTCTGTAAGATCTTCTATCCGTCCCAGTAGGAGTGCTAAATGCCATGATCTACCTCACTTTTTTCTGAATCATCTCTATTTGGCATAGTGCACCACGAGAAAGTAAATGTTTTTTTTTTTATACAACGTTGGGAGGCATACAAGGAACGGCTCACATTATGAAAAACAATTACCCTAGCCTGTTAACGCATTGTAATATATTAGGTATCAGTCGCGCAATGCCTCCTCTGCTGCTTACAGCAACTCTTTAGGAGCTCACTGGTGACCTCACTCACACGCAGGAACACAACAACCCTCTAGGGAGTTATTATTTGTCTGCGGTTTTCTATAAGGTGGGGGCACTTCCCCAGACGAACTGCTTTGATGCGCCCTACCTCTCTTAAAACATCCAGACCGAGACAAATAGACATGTAGGTGTCAAAGTACCGTCATTAACGACTGAGCCATCGAGGTCGTCTTCGAGTCAAAGAGAGCAAGCCATAACAATTTATAATTATATACACTTCAACTAAGAAAGTACTTCCACCACATGAATTCTAGTATTCCTGCGACTGAGGGACAAAAATTGAATCTATAGGTACGTATAATAAAATTGTAACAGGCCGATGTCTGTATATTGTGTTCCTGCGTGTGAGTGAGGTCACCAGTAAGCTCTCAAGGAGTTGCTGTGTATGCAGCAGAGGAGGTATCGCGCGGGTGATACTTAATATATCTCAAGCGTTAATAGGCTACAGTACCCGCTTTACATCAGGTGGACATAATGCTTTTTTTTTTCATACAAGTTCAGCATAGTGGCTCCTCTTTGCCTGATGGTAAGCGAAAGAGAAGCCCAAATCGCAACTGCAACTGACAAAAGACTAAACAAAGTCCTGTCAGTTGACGCTGCCATGCTGACCCGCAAGATGCTTCTTCACGCTTCGTTTGAAAGGTTTGTGTAGGCAATGCGTTCCACTTTTTAATGGTACGACAAAGATAGGAGTTGCCGAACTTTTTGGTACGCGAAGAAATGTTCTCAACAGTGGAACTATGACAATGCGGTATGCCTCCCGTCGTAGTATAAAAAAAATATTGGTCGGATCTCACTTTACATAATAAACTTAATGCTAAATTGCTCGTAATATATAAGTATGATTGTGCGGAAAATGTTTTGCTTGTACTCTATTATAAATTTATTAGACATCTTCAGAGGTGTCCAATTGTTTATACATAGTTTGCATCAGTGAAAAATAAGACCAGGTGGTGCTCAATACCTGAAATGTAAAATAAAAGATTCATGAGCAATAGTACAATGTATATTCAGAGCGGTAGAGTGTAAATTACAAATAGAAAACTGTTAACAATTCTGAAGTTAGAAGCCTCTGGTTTTAATCGCTTGTATTTGTAAGCCTTGTACAGCTCATCTTGCATATAAAGTTTTTATCCCATTTGCGAGGAATGAAATGAAAATATACACCTCGATATTTTTAGCTTCAAAATAATAAAAACCACACTTTACAAGGTGTGGTGTGTGAGTGTGTAGTGAAAAAATTCTAAAGGCGTCTATTAATTAATTAAATATTAATTGTATGTCAATAATAACTGCACATCATGCGTTTCAAGTTCAAATGAAATATCATGCAATCACACAGGGATGTTCTAATGATATATTTAATCATATCAACCCTTTATTAAATTTTAATTAACCGGCCTTTGTTGTACTAATCATTAATATCACATTTTTCTACAAATATGAACATAATTACTTCCAGCTCTAGTAAATGTTATCAAAAATAAATAATAAACAATGCTAATTTGGAATTAAAAAAAAAATGTAAGTTCAAAACTGAAGTAATCATTGAAACATAAAATCATCGTCTAAACTAGAATAATCAAAATAACAACGCGTTGAGCGTGAAGTGTGTATTGTGCGTAAATTGCACCAAATCTATTAGATGAATTCCTTTTCAAGCATTTCATGGTTGACTGGAAGAGATCCCTATTGGGATAAGTCCGCCATTGTATAATTTAGATTAAGTTTTTGATTTTGTATTATTTTTGTTCGGTATTTTGAATGTTGAATTATACAATAAAGTTTTATAAACAAACAACGTGTAAGATACACGTGATAACCATATTAAAAAAATATTCATTTGGCCATCCCTTTACACAAGCTCAAAAACAACTGACGCAATACGGCAACGCGAAGTATTTTTTTAATAAGAGTCAGTAAGAGTTGTACTATCGATTGGTGTCGGTTAATCCCGAGAAAATGATTTACATGTGCTCAAATTTTTTTTAGGTTTTTTTAAGATACACGAGTACTTGACTTAGGTTCGAAAGGGATAAATGGAAAACACTTTAAACGAAACTATCTAATAACTTACTAAATTGTATGTTCAGAACAATCAAAATGTTACTTTAAAATGAGGTATAATATGCACTACACCAAACGCATTCACACTTTGATTTTCAGGAACACTGTTCTATCACTATATGAATTCTATATGTTTGTCTGTGCGTTTGTCTGTCGCTTTTTTTTCGAATATTCGAATTTTGACTTCAGATTCGGATTCATCATAAAAAAGTAGAATAGGAATGTTCGGGAACACCGATCCTATCTCTTAAGGAACATAGTCAATATGGCCGACAAATTAAAAAAAAAATTGAATTGTTATAGTATATCTGACGAGCCAGGTGTTTCTCTGGCAATGCAAGCTTGCGCATTCTCAACTGGTTTTAAATTACATAGGTTTTTAATTATGAAACTTGTGATTAATTTTTAATTACAATTAATTTACTATTTAATTATAATTGAGCTATGTTAAGCGTCCTGGTTCCTGAGAGCTGTCTCGTAGAGTCAGGATTAACAACGAACTTGAAACTTTGTTTATTACTATTAACAATCGTCCTAAATTGCTAAATTTGATTACCAACGATTACAACTTAGTAGTGGTCCGCACGTATTATACCAGATCTAAGAGATCTGAATACAGGAGCGTAAATGCATATTCATTTGTAACAGACTTATGGCCGGACTGGGTACCTATACTATACGTATTTCAATAAGCAATTTCCAAGTTTCTAAACTGGTAGTATTAATATATTTTTATATATCATTAATTTCATAAATTATAAACATTTTTCGTTTACTATTGAGACCTCGCGTGTGTTTAAACACATCAAAATGCGTTAAATATATTTTTATTGTATCTTATTAAATTCATATTTAATTGATGATTTTTCTTCTTTTTATCTACTAGCATTTCGGAAGCAACAATTGGCGAAGAAGAAATGCCGAAAGAAACTTGCCAGTAAAAGTATGTTTACATCGTATGTATGTATGAATGTACCTATGTTCGAATCGTCAATTAAATATTCCAAGAGTCAAAGATATCAAGAATTAAAGATATACGGTTGCATATAACTAAAAATAAAATAAATAATAGTGTAGTTAGCATGCTAAACAGTAGTTAAGCATGCTAACCTACTGTTTAGCATGTTACATTAGCTTAATATTTTTAATTCAAGGCTGGGGGATCAAAGCCAGATCATACATACCCTCATAAATGTGTTTAGAGAAATCGATGCATATTTCAGCGACGTCAAACAACAAGGCTTTTGCGACCTACAAACAATGGAAAATTATAAAAAATGCTCAATAAAAAATACTATTCTCCAAGGTAAACCAAACGAGACCAACTTAAACAGATTTAGTGTGTTTGAGAAATCTCTGTGTCCACTTCCGGCCTCCAATGTCAGTTCAGCTCTATGGTACAACTTTTTAAATTTATATTACCTAATAATAAACATTTTTTTTTTATAACATCATGAAACAAATAAGTATATAGCCTACCCAATAAGAAGTGGTTAGTAGTAGCCCATAAATGTCTACAAATTTCTGGGCTACGCTACTAAACAAATTATACTTTTTGATGATTCCTTCTCCACGTACATATGTGTATATCCTTATGATAAATTCAAGATATATCCCCATTCAATTAATATATAAAATTAGTGAATCATTAAATGAAAACACTAATACTATGCCACATCCTAAGGTAAACGTATCATTAAATGGTGTATTATTTCAGACGTTTTGAGACGTATTACAGGAATTTATTGTAATATTTTATTAAAATAGCTAAAAATATATTACGTGAAAAATCAACTAGAAAAGGTAACCAGTGAATTTAGAAAATTATGGAAATCCATTAAATATATTATAACATTTAAAACAGTAGAAATCAATATGTATCGAATGTACGACACGAGCCTTCTCTTGAGGATCCAGTCAATTTTGCTAATAATTGATTTACTGGGATAAATAAAACGTTTAGCTAATAGCCGGCATCATCCATGGTACTCCTGAATTCAGACGATGATGTCGTAAACTGTATTAGCCTAAAATCAAATAGTGCCTTGAGTGGGACAATATCCTAATAAACACTTTAAAGAAAGTAAGAAATGAAATAGTTGCCATCGTTTGTCACCGATCATTATTAACTGCATTTTCCATTGACCACAACGAAACTCAGTAAATCACTTGTGAATTATCTAAGTGAATTAAGTGAAGGAGAATTCACCGTAATACTTATCATGAGTTTTATTCGTTTCCATAACAGTTTTTTTGCGTAAAAAGTAATGTTTTGTGAACACTCTAAATTCACATTTCCATTTTAACAGCAAAAAACGTCATGTATGTTCTAAGCGACGGACAAACGGAAAAACGAGCTCGGTGGCGCAGTGGTGGGACACGCTGTTACGCTACTTTGACACCAACGCTCGTGGGTTCGATTCCCACACAATACAAACATTTGTGTGCATGAACATGTCTGTTTGTCTTGGTCTGGGTATTTTCTATGTATAATAAGTATGTACTCGTATTTACAATAAAAAATGTATTGACGTATGTTTATCAGTTGTCTAGTACCTATAACACAAGCTTCGCTTACTTTGGGGCTAGATGGCGCTGTGTAGTTTGTCCGACAATATCTATTATTATTATAAAGCAATGCTGATTCAAATATCAGTATGACATTTCGTGTACGTATCCTCAAAACAATGACCTGATCAAACATGTTATAACTTGTATACTAGTGAAAAATTCGGTTCCAACCTCAAGGTATTATCGGGTTATATTAATAAAACACCAAATAGCTCGGTAAGGAAGTAAAGTTTATTGAACAACTCAGACTATATGTATGATAACTGATATGTTGTGATTGCGCGATTCAGAAAGCGCGTTTTGTATGAAGATTTTAATATGAAGCAAACTCGATAAGTAGATTGTTATAGTGAATGTTTATGTGAATCTAAGTATGAAATTTATTGTCCTCAATGCTTGTACATAATTTTAATCACTTATTCCATTAATAACATATTAACTAATTAATTACATTTGACATTCCGCCCACCAAGAACGTAATGAGAACTCTACTTATCGTTCTTAATTCGACATACCGCCCATCATGAGGTCAAGGGGGTGTAGTGCTATATACAATAAGCTGACATGAATTTGATCATAGTTTAAAAGAGTAATAAAGACTAAAATAAAAACTATAAATACAAAAAACAAATATAATGTACATTTAATCTGTTACTGGCAAAATACATAACTTTGATGTAGGCCTTTTCAACAAAGAACCATTGCATTTTAAAGTTACGACTCTAGTAATTCCGTCCAAACCAGGATGCTTCTTAATTACCTTGCCAAGTAACCATCGCGCCGGAGGAAGATTATCTTCCTTTACTAAAACTATGTTACCGATTTGCGGTTCAGGGATTAGGTTCGACCATTTGTATCTCTGCAAGCAATGCACTAAATATTCATTTGACCATCTGCGCCAGAAATCCTGCACCATTTTCTGAGTCACTTGCCAGCGTTTTAATGAGCTAATATTGCTTGTTTCATAGTTACGCTCTGGTACGATAACTAAAGGCTCACCAACCAAAAAATGACCAGGTGTTAATGGCGACGGGTCCTCATGATCATCAGGCAAAATAGACAACGGTCTAGAATTCAGACAGGCTTCAATTTGAGAAAGTATAGTAGACATTTCCTCGTAAGTGAGAGTAGATTCACCGATGATGCGCTTCAAGTGAAATTTGGTAGACTTCACACCTGCTTCCCATAGTCCACCGAAGTTTGGTGCACGGGGAGGTATGAAGTGCCACGTGACATTGTTGTTATTAATCCACTCTCGAATTTCTAAGGCGACAGATGAATTCTCAGCAGCTACCAGCCTGTGTAGCTCTTTGGATGCACCCACGAAATTCGTCCCATTATCGCTCCAAATGTCACTCACGTGGCCTCTTCTAGCAACAAACCTTTTAAAGCCGGCTATAAATCCCTGAGATGTCAAATCGCTGATGACTTCCAAATGTATGGCCTTGGTGACCATACAAATGAAAAGACATATGTAGCCCTTGTGAGAGCGATTACCACGTCCCTTGGCCATTCGTATATTTATAGGGCCCGCGAAGTCGACACCGCTGTTAAGAAAAGGTCGTGCTGGTTTTACCCTAGTGCCTGGCAATTGGCCCATTAGCTGATTCTTAGTCACTGCGGCGTGTCGAATACACACAATACATTTCCGTACATAGGCTTTCACAATACGTTTAGCAGAAATTATCCAGTACTTAGCACGCAAATAATTCAACATCAAGGATGGTCCACCATGCAACGTCGTCTTATGAGCTTCATCTACAATTAGGTTCGTAAAATGACTTTCATGAGGCAGAATGATTGGGTGTTTAATATCCTCAGAAAGATTAGCATTTTGAATTCTGCCTCCAACTCTCAAAATTCCTTTTTCATCCACGACAGGGCATAAAGACTTTAACTTTTTCCGATTGTCTTTGAATTCCGCATTTTGACACTGTCTTATGCAAATCTCCAGGGCCTCATCGATTTCTAAACTCGTAAGGTAAGGTTCCAATTTTTTGTTCCTTTTCTTGTACTCCCAAAATTTTAGAAATCGTCTGCAAAATGCAACAACGCGAACTAGTTTCTTCAAAGATGAAAATTTAGTCCACACCGAACTGTCTTCAAATTTTGGATCAATTACCAGGTGAGCCTTAATATTTCTTTTTTCCAGATCAGTGGACACGGATGTTGGTCTTTTATATTCAATGATCGCGTTTCTTAGCCATAAAGGACCATGCAGCCACATTTTATCTTGAATAAGTTCAAGTGGTGTGCATCCTCTGGATGCTATATCTGCAGGATTTTGAGCTGATTGAACATGACCCCAGTGTGTATTATCGAGTTTAGACAGAATTTCCGACGTTCTGTTTCCAATGAATGTAGTCCAGCGACTAGGATGACTACTAAGCCATGCCAGTACTACTGTCGAGTCTGTCCATCCATGTATTTTACCACTGTTTACGCCCAATATCATAGCCACTTCTGTAATGAGCTTGGCCAATATAACAGCTCCCATTAGTTCCAGTCTAGGAATTGATACTTGCATCGTTGGTGCTACTTTGGTTTTTGCAGTAATAAGATTGACGCTTATGTCACCATTTATTCCAATAGTTCGTAAATACACAACAGCAGCGTACGCGGTGTTAGAAGCGTCACAAAACCCGTGTAATTCCATACATGAGTCATCATCTCTCGATTCGACCCATCTGGGAATATGGAGTTCTCGAATTCTAATTAAGTTACGTCGATACTCAGACCATTCAATGAGTAGTTCTCTCGGTAATTCTTCATCCCAATCGATTCCAGCTAACCACAATTTTTGAATCATAACTTT
This sequence comes from Pyralis farinalis, assembly GCA_947507595.1. Taxonomy (NCBI): domain Eukaryota; kingdom Metazoa; phylum Arthropoda; class Insecta; order Lepidoptera; family Pyralidae; genus Pyralis; species Pyralis farinalis. The sequence goes on from OX382275.1 coordinate 6,803,065, forward strand.
AGCTATGATAACACAAGGTGCTGCCCATCCTAAAGGATCAAACAGTCGTGAGATATCAGAAATCACACGTCGCTTGGTAATGGGAATCTGCTGAATAGGAAGTTGCACAGAGTAATGAAAGGAATCAGAATCCTTGTCCCAGGAAAGACCCAATACCTTGACCACTTCATCCATCTTTATATCCATTGTCCTCTCCTGTTCCCCTTGTCTATCCATGACCTCTTCTGCTAAATCCTTGTTATTAGTAACCCATTTCTGCAGATTAAATCCACCCTTGCTTAATAATGCTCTCATCTCTTTGTAAATAGTCCTTCCCTCTTCTACAGTCTGACAACCAGTCATGAGATCATCTACGTAAAAATCCCTTTTGATTTTTTCAGCCACCGTAGGAAAATGTACGCCTTCATCTTCAGCCAGCTGTTGCAACGTTTTTACAGCCAGGTATGGAGCAGACGACGTACCAAAGGTGACCCTCACTAATTTATAGTCTTGTATTTCAGATTCAGGATCATCTCTCCACACCAGTCTCTGACACTCTGCGTCTTCAGCTGCAACAACTACTTGACGGTACATTTTAACGATGTCTGCGCTAATACATATCGGATGCATACGCCATCTCATGATGATGTGACGCAAGTCTGGCTGTAGTGTAGGACCAACCATCAATGTGTCGTTGAGGGACACGCCATTGGAACCCTTACAGGACGCATCGAACACTACTCTGACTTTAGTCGTGGATTTGTCGTCACGTATAACGGCGTGGTGAGGTAAATATACGCAATCAGTCTTCTCAAAATCTTTACACGCTACACGTACCATATGACCAAGGTCCAAGTATTCATGTATTACGTCGGAGTACCTGGATTTAAATTCAGGATTCTTCTTAAATTTGTTTTCAAGAAGATTGAATCTTTTGATGGCAATGTCTCTTGAATTGCCGTACTTACATTGAGGATCGTCTTCACGAAATGGCAGTCGTACGATATATCTTCCATTTGCATCTCTCTGAGTAGTTCGACTATAGAAGTCCTCACATAGTTGTTCTTCCTGAGTCAACAATTTTGTGGTGAAAGACTCTGATTCGATTTGCCAGAATTTCTTTAGGATCTCATTATCATCAACATGGTTATGAGTGCTAACGAGGACATTGTGGAGGCATTGAGTTGTATTTGATTGATTATGATTCAAGCGATTTGTCGGACCAGATAAGATCCATCCTAAAGCAGTATTCTGAGCGGTTGGTAAGCCTTTAGGACCATTGATCAAACCTTCTCTCATTACCTGTCCATAAACATCTGCACCAAGCAAAATGTCGATTTTGTTTGGCTTATAGAATTCTGGGTCAGCAAGAGCAATTTCATTTAATTGTGGCCAGTCAGGACTAGCTATCTTCTCTGACGGAAGCAAGCTGGTGATTGCACTTAAGACATGCGCTCGTATCTGGATTTGGAATTTAGGGTCATGGCGTGATTGTATATTTATTAAAACGATATACTTAGAGGCTAAAGCACTCTTATCACCACCTAATCCGGATATTACGCTACTACTAGGCACTTTTTTGAGGCCCAGTAGTTGAACAGCTGCTTCTGTAACAAACGATGCTTGTGACCCTTGGTCTAGTAGTGCTCTAAATAGGTGTAAGTGGCCGTTTCTTGATTGAGCTTGAACTAAAGCTGTCGCTAACAAGATTTGGTTAGGCATACTCTCTTTGGAGAAATGCGCTGTGACGTTTGACGTTGATTGAGGACATTCTAATGCTGTCTTCACATTAGACACTGTCGATTTGACTTCCCCTACTACTGGTTGAGATACACCAGTAGCTTTCAGTCCCGAGGTTGGCATGGGGTGAAGCATTGAATGGTGCTTATGCTTGCAGATACGACACTTGGTGGTAGAACGACAAATACGAGATGAATGGTTAGGGCCTAAACAGTTGAAGCAAAGACCGTTGGTTTGCACAAAACTATGTCGAGAATTGTAATCACACTTAGCGAAGTCCTTACAATTGCTTATTTTGTGATCAATTTTGTTGCAGAATGGACAAGGTTTTGACTCGACATTGAAAACATTTGAAATAGCATGCATGACTTTAGGTTTGTGATGTGAAAGATTTGATTGTTTCGGTTTTGGATTATCATCTAAAAATTCAAGTGATCTAAATTTTGACTCTAGAAATTCCCTTAATTGTTTCAAAGTTGGCAAATCATCGGACGTGTTTATTTGAGCTTCCCATTGTTTGCGGGATTCAAAATCCAATTTCGAACAAATTATGTAAATAATTATAACGTCCCATGAACTGACATCAATTCCTAAACCTTTCAGACCATTTAAGGTATCTGTTGTGACGTCCAACAGATCTTTCACACCGCTACATGATACAGTTCCAATGTTGGGCTGATTCATAAAACGCTTTAACAGACAATTAACCAAATATTTTTTATTATTATATCTATTATTTAAAATCGACCAAGATTCGTGATAGTTAGCTGCTGTAATTGGAACATGACGTAGAAGCTGCTCGGCTTCCCCAGCAAGGTGACTTTTTAAATAATGCATTTTTTGTACCTCGTCTAGGGATGAATTATTATGAATCAACGATGTATACAAATCTTTAAAGGTTGTCCACTCAGTGTACTTTCCGGAATAGACCGGAATGGAAATTCTGGGCAAGTTTACATTCGCAGTTACATGGCATACTGATGATGGATTTGACACAAAACTACTAGAAATAGGTTCTGCATTAAGTAAAGCTTCTTTCAAATCTGACTTGTAGTTAATATAAATCTCTTCAATACTTTCATAGACATTATTTATGAAATATTTATCTTTTAACAAATCACTAGTAGCTTCATCAATTATGTTTCTATGTGTTTCTGTTACTAATTTCCATTGCTCTTCAAGTGCATCTAATCTAGTAGTTAAGTAAGATTTCTTCGCTAAACGATCTTTTGGCGATTTCCTAAAATTTTCGTATGATTTTTCAATGCTAGTTTTGGAACAGTATTGAGATTGTGTCGATGCCATTGCAGTAAATTTAACGTTAAGATCAAATTAAAAATATTTTACCTTAACTCAAATTTTGTTTACAACTAAACCTTAGAATTTTTCTAAGTCCAATAAAATTTCGAAAAAAATACAAGTGTTTGCAACTTGGACAAAAATCGGGCACAGATTCCTCGTCGCTACACTTTTTGTAAATTTATTCTAAGTTCTAACTAACATGCAAAATTTTACAAGTCTAAGTTTTTCTAAAATTTATAAGTCCAAAATTCTTCGAAACTATTCTATGTTACAAATTGAATTCTTCAAATTTTTCTAAGTTCATGGAATGTCCGGAATTTCTTGATGACGCAAAGAAATCACAAAATGTACTCACAATTTTTCACTGACAAACCACTCAACACACGTAGCACTCCGTCCGCTTGTGATGTCACTGCCTGTTGTCGTCACTCGCTGCCGCTGCCTCCTCCCGTCTTACTTCTTGCCCCTCGGCTGCCTTGTGCACCACGCACTCTGCTTCAGCCACCCGGTGAACCCGGTGCGCACTTTCAATGGCGATCCACCACTGCTTTTCAGTGCGAAATAGCAAGAATTGTTGGCGAGCGCAAGCCAACGAAATACAAGCGAAACTGCGCTTTATTTACTATCCGACTCGAAGGACCAATGAAAAATTCGGTTCCAACCTCAAGGTATTATCGGGTTATATTAATAAAACACCAAATAGCTCGGTAAGGAAGTAAAGTTTATTGAACAACTCAGACTATATGTATGATAACTGATATGTTGTGATTGCGCGATTCAGAAAGCGCGTTTTGTATGAAGATTTTAATATGAAGCAAACTCGATAAGTAGATTGTTATAGTGAATGTTTATGTGAATCTAAGTATGAAATTTATTGTCCTCAATGCTTGTACATAATTTTAATCACTTATTCCATTAATAACATATTAACTAATTAATTACATTTGACAACTAGCATTACCACTTTATTCATTTTTACCTGACTTATCGATTTGCTCTCGTATACATAATAGTTGATATTTTGTCGATCAAGGGGCAAGGTAAGGAAGTTATCTTGAATAATTAAAATAAAAAAAAATACAAAAATATTATACCAAGTAAGAAAGCCTTCAAGCCTGCAAGACATGGAGAAATGTAATAAATATTGTACTGGCTCAGGCCTACATAGCATTCTGGTACAGGAATCAGTCACTAAAACCTAAACTAAAACTGGAGAGAGCACAACTGTATTCAATATGTACGTATATGTATTCAGTATGTATCCAATATTTACTAAAAGGATCCTACGCTGAATGTATTTATTCGTACAGAAATAAACGTTTTCATTATGAAATAAGTGTTCTACACAAGGAGGATTCGTTCCATACATACTCGTACATATCAAATCGACTTGTCTGCTTTATTCACACACTTACAAAGACCAAACTATACAATTCAACACATATTTTTTTATACAACTAGCAGCATGCTTGTTAGCTAACTAACAAGCATGCGGTCACCGCAGCCTATTAACGCTCGCAACACTACGTGGATGTTACTCGCGCGCTGCCATTCTTGTGACCTAAGGCTGTTTCGTCGTCGTTCGTCAGTATTCAGTTATTTCTCTGCCATATCTCACCCTTCAAGCCGGAACGCAGCTATAGAAATATAGCTGCTTGGCGGTAGAAATAGGTGAGACAGAGGTAATCATGCAGACGACTTTTGTACAAAGTCTCACTCTGGTGAAATTGTACAAATTATTGCCAGTACTCAAAGGTAAATGAAGCACTCTACTGAATAAAGGCTATCAATTGAAAATAAATATAATAATAATCTACCATTTATTGCGCAAAACTTATACCTTTTAAGTATATTTCGACGACAATTGGTAATTCTTCATATATATTTTCATTGCTTACGTATATTTAAAAGAAGAAGAAGTTTAAAAATCGAGAATCTCGTTGGAATTAACATATGGCAACATTGATAGGAGTCTAGAATTGACAAATATAAAATATGTTTGATGTTTCCGCTTTTGGTCTGTTCTATGCGAAAGTATACCGTATATAAGTTCGTTTCATCCGTGTTTGAATGTTTTAAATCATTTCATATTTCTCGTCGTTATACGTCGAGTGGAGCTTCTCGAAATATAACAATAATGTTAAATAATATAATATAATGATTATATATAATGATACGGCTGAATTATCACGAGTATTGTTGAAGTTTTAGAAAAAAATCATGGCGACTGGGGGCTACGTATATGCTCTGCTACCTGCTTCACAAAGCAGAAGAATAAAATTATTTACTTATTTATGCTTCGAATACATTATATATATAGCAGCTACGAGTACCTATAATCCAACTGAAAAATGAAGGTGATATTACCGGTCAAAAATAACCTAAAATAAATTAAAAGTAAAAAACCTTTTTAAAAACAAGCTTTTATTTAAATTCTCTAAAAAGAAAAAAATAAAATTTTATACTAAAACATTTACTGTTAACTTATAACGTCATTTCACATCTGACACAATTTATATGATATAAAAGCTTGTCGCGAGATTTAAGTACTCGTATTTACTTAGTTTGAAAATTTTAATAGATAATATTATTCCCATCAAATTATTTAATTTACTTAGTAATCAACACAAGTAAATCTCGCGACAAGCTTTTATATCATATAAATTGTGTCAAATGTGAAATGACGTTATAAGTTAACAGTAAAAGTTTTAGTATAAAATTTATTTTTTTTCTTTTTAGAGCATTTAAATAAAAGCTTGTTTTTAAAAAGGATTTTTACTTTTAATTTATTTTTTACTTTTTAGTTATCGCTGGATACGTTTCTCAATCTGTTCATCTCATTCTACGCATCATTGTTGCATGGTCGTGAGCTTCGTTTAGAAGGGTAAGAGCTAATATATAACAGGGTTCGCCCTGCCCTGAAGTTCACCAGTTCCGATTCGGTTGTCGCGCGCGCTAGTCGTGTGCGCTCCGTCTCAATTTTTTATTCGCGTCGCGAGTGTTTTTCTCTGGTTTGTATTGTACTACGACTGTTTTGTCGAGTACGTCGCTGCATTACACATTGTTTTGGAGTCCAACTGTTGTATAGCTTCGGCTGTATAGCTTTTGGGTTTCACAGCAATTGTAATAGCTCGGTTTTTACCGGTGGATACCTACAGGTGCCATACGAAGCCGGTAAACGTCGCCCCGGTACGTTGCTGGGTTCCTTCTGAACCCGGTGAATCCGGAAGACCCGAACCCAGTGCACTTGGCTCTTGCCAAGGGTGACGGTCCTTTTAACGGCTATCTAAATTAGAGATACTCGTTTTAAATTCACTCCCCCGCCCCCCTGCCGTTAGGCAGGGAGGTTTTTGTCGCCAATATGGCAAGTAGGCCGCTGTCTCAAGCGGAAATTGACATGGTTATTAACATAACCTGCTCAGTTCTCGAAGCCTTTAAGGCCTCTCCCGATCCCAATGCTGATCCAAAATCTTTTCTTGCTGCGGCTATCGCCCAGTACGTCGCAGAGCAACCTAGCTCTGCTGACAAATCGGACACCATGTCCACTACCTCTTCTACGTCAAAGAGGACCGCTTCCCAGCGGGACTCTGATTCCTCCGGCGACTCTCAAGAGTCGTCGGACACACTTGTTGAGTCGGTTAAAGGCTCAACCTCCTCCAAACCTCCGTCCAAATCCGCTAGAAAGCGGATACGGCGCCTTCAGCGCCGTCAACAGGACGCAGTAGACACAAACACGTCCAGTGCCTCCCCGTCTCACGACGAGGAGGTGCCTCTCCCGCCCTCTCCTGTCCCGGTAGAGATGGAGGTAGTTCCCTCGTCGTTCGACAGGGACTCCCCTCTCTCCCCGCCACCCCACCCCCCCTCCCCCGCTCCCAAAGCGGCCCCTGCCTCTCAGAAGGCCGCCAGCAAGCCCGCCCCGCGCGGCACCCCCGCTCCGACCCGAGCCAACGGCCCGCCGCCTGTTTTCCTTCGTGAAAAAGGCAGGTGGGTCGAAGTCTCTAAACTTTGCGCCGATCAAAAGGTGCAATACACCCGTGCTACTAACACGGGTGTTGCAATAAAAATAGACGTACCGTCTATTAACGACTTCAAAAGTCTTACAAGACTTTTATCCAACAAGAATATTCCGTTTCATACTTATGCACTCCCCAGTGAGCGCAAAGTACGTGCGGTCTTACGCTGGGGCCCGCGAAATGCAAACTCGCCTAAGGCGGCCCCACTTCCGCCCCAGCAGGGCGCTAAACCTCCATCCTTAGGAGACGACCTGAAGACGGTAATCACCGCCATTCAGGGAGTCAATCTGAAGGAGGTTTCAGTCCTTGCGGGCAAGCTTAGAGCTGCCCGCAGCCCACAGGAGCGACTTTTAGCGCTCTGTGAGCACGAACAACTTCTAAGCTCTTTGTAGCTTATCACTAGCCCCGGTAGCGAGTCGTTAGCGGCTCGCGCCGAGTAGAGCGCAGTCCGCTCGTAGGTACCTACCTAGTCCTACCTACACTCAATCCACTTCCCAGTTCCTTCCCTCCTGTTTGTGTCTACTGAACCCTTTTAAAATTATAAGCACCCTTCTGGTCGCTTAAGTCGCGTAGTTAGGTACTAGTGTCGACCTCCTCAGGAGGAGAGTCGGCACTTTTCTAAGCGTATGTCGTCCCGTTCCCTTGGGGCGATCGCATCAGATGGAGCCTTTGAGGTCTTCCCGGCCAGAGGCGGTCCCAGGGGGTGTTTTAGTCAGTGGGAATCTGACATAACTAGGTTCGTTCGCACGAAACAGTATCTTATGTAAGATTTCACCTCCTCCCTCCCGTTTTCCGGAGGATGCCCCTCACGGAGGAATGACCAATGCACATCCGGATGTGGGTTGGTCCTTCCTTTGTGGGTCTTCAAATTTCTTGGGCGAAAATCAAAAAAAAAAAAAAAAGAAGCCCTGAAGTGGTTCGTTCGCGACATCATATTACACCCTGATGCCACTCAGTCCTCGACACGGCCTCACCTTGACTTGGGTGTTTAGAGAAATGTGTCACTTATTTCCGCTTGAAGCTTACTTGTGCCTTACGAAACACAGTTCCAGGTTTGGAGTCGTCGATTATGATATCAACAATATCATAATCGACGACTCCAAAAACCCCAGTACATACACCAAAATTCCAGACGGATTGGAGCAATGGAGTTGATTTCAGCATCTTATTTTTAAACTCGCATTCGTATTCTCAGTAAGTCTATTCACTTGATACCCATATTATAAGCAAGCACTAAAAACTTACTCCGCCATATTGGTTTAGAGTGACGTCACTTTATTTTTGGCTTATTCCATAGTAAAATCAAATAAGTAGGCCGACTCGACTCCAGAGCGAAGGATAATAGCCTAAACACGTAGGGATGTCGCTTATAGTTTATACAATCGTCAAAAATGCATAGTCTGTCTATAAACGAAACAATTTTCCCCTGTAGGTGAATCATCAGGGATCTATAATACAAAGTTTTTCTTAATTACTTTTTGTACATAGACCAGGAGCTGACTATTGTATTGAAGTTATATACTCCTTTAGGCGCGTTATGAAAAAATGATGAGTGAAATTTTAAGATACTGTAACACAAAAGCACGTAGTCACACTATGTGGAGTATATAACTTCAATACAATAGTCAGCTCCTGGTCTATGTACAAAAAGTAATTAAGAAAAAAGTGTGCCCCATGTAACAGGTTCAAGCTGCCCTCTAAACCGCTCATTAAGTCACGAAAATCCTGCTGCAATCTGTAGGGCTTCAACTATCTATAGTTGAAGCCCTACAGATTGCAGCAGGATTTATGCACAACAAAAATAATATTGAAACCAAACTATACAACAATATGCATTCTCCTTTTTTTTCATGTTTGTTTAGTCACAAGATTCATAAGTTTGCCAACCACACAGGGTAAACATTTATGTATGTGAACATGTCTGTATGTCTTGATCTGGGCGCTTTAAAGAGAAATTGGGCACATAAAAGCATTCCAACTAGGGAAGTATCTCCACCTCATAGGAAACCGCAGCCAAATAACAACTCCCTGGAGCATTGTTGTATTCCTGCGAGTGACTGGTTATAAGGAGCTGCTGTATTAGTAGTAGGCGTAGCAACGCGTGAGCGAAAGTTCATGTATTGCAAGCGTATATAGGTGGCCCGCGTACTTGTATGCCCCCTGAGGTTGTATAAAATAATATGAGACAGGAGTCTTATCAGTCTGTAGTCGTCAAGATTTTTAATATCTTTCTTTTTATTTATAAAGTAAAATAATATTGATATTATATACTGTACAGGATAATTTAGTAAGCACTTTGACAGATAATAACAGAAAATTCTACATGTTTATTACGTCTTAATTTTCTGTGATAAATTCATTGAGACTTTCAAGACGACCATAGTTTCATTTCCGGGTACAATCGAAGACTAACAGGAAACATAGTGGAAAATTGTAATGAATTTGATTGAAAGGAATGCACATAAGTTACCAACTGTGCAGATTGGTGTACATAGGCAATCAATTCCAATCCCGGCAGGATCTCAGCAGCCAAGCCGACGTACCCTCAGGTATTAGTGTCCCTATATACTTTTACCTTAAAATAATGATGCATATTGCTTTTCTGTAATTTGTGCCACCCTTATACCACTCATTCTGATACGCAGCATAACTAACTTCCTCACTCTGAAAAAATAAAAATGATTAATAGTTTTCCATTTGCCTTTAAACTTTTTGGACATCGGGGTATCAGGGCTACTTATGATTTGATGAATTTTAATTTGTACACACTGTTTAAAATCAGTTTGCAAAGTTACTAATTCCCTGTCAAGTTTTTATTCCAAAAGTACAAAAGCTCCTTTCAATCGCCATGTATTAGATGCAGCTGTATCACAGCACATTTGTAATTTGTCATCGACGTTCCAGTCATACAGTGCGTTTAACACAGTTTTAGCTTGATCTTGACCGAAAAAGCTCTCCAGTTTTCCAGGCACAGAAGATGTTCCTTTTCTCCAAATGAAATAAGAAATTTCTTCTTCCTAAGCTAACTTTTTGTCTACACCTGCTAAATATCCTTTACTCCCTGCTTCTCTTCATTCTTAATCAATTTTCATCCGTTCGAAAGCATCAACGTGTGCTATATCGTATAAATTATCTAAATTATTTTGAAAGTTTTCCTCACAGCGCTTGTAAACATCTTTTGTTTTATTGGCATATATTGTAACTTTTACCAACGGTGAATACACACACCACAAGTTTTTTATATAGTTAGGTATAACTTTGGTAGTAATATTAGCATTTTCCTAGAAAATAATACATTCTCGAATGACGAGATTTGCGCTTTCACTAATATTATTTCACGAATGTTAAAAAAATGTTTTGGCTTGACAGAAACTTTGCACCTGTTTTTATTGCATCTTAATTACACTGCCATATTCTAAATATAAAACAATACGTCATGATCACGATAATAACTTAGAACAAATGACAAATACCGGACGAACGAACATGATTCAAATCAAGACGGGCACGAGTTATCATATTCCAAATAAGGTACAATTTTATTTTCGTGAGTTTTAGGAGTAAACGAACAAAACAATATTTTTTTTTAATTTTAATAATAATAATTAAATTATTAAACTACATAATAACACATTCGTGTTATGATGTAGTTTCAACCTCATTACATTATGATATTACTAATTTCTCTTAGAACACGTAAAAAATAATTTTCTACTTGAGTTATGGGGTGGCTGATAGCAAGAGGTTTTATAAAAAGATTAAATAATACAAGTGATGTTGATAAAGCCAGATACAAAGTTAACGTTATTATTCTTAACTTTCTATTTGTATGTCTTAAAAGACAAAGTGTCGTTAATATTATCATGACGTATTCCTTTTAGGAAATGTATACGTAATCTTATTAGGCTTAGTAACAATGACTTATGTAACCTTGTGTTACAAGGACGTAACTCTAGTTTTAAGAGAAATTAATAACAATAATAATAAAGGTAAATTTACTGCTAAATTAATTATCAGTATAAGTGCCGCTATCAAAAAAAGATACCATAAAATATGATTATGTTCTGCCACACTAGTTATGTATTAATAAAAATAAAAATATTTTACAATTGTCACATTTCATCTAATAAACGCAATATTTTTCAATGACGGCACCGAGTTAGTATCGCTTAATTGCGATGTTAAATTTAAGCATCTAAAGATAAATTAGTTACCGAAGATTTGACTTTCTCGCAGTAAAAACAGATAATGAATGCAAGCCCCATAACCACACCCAAAAACCCTAGATAAATTATTTTGTATAGAAAGACGTCAGCAGCCTGCAAAGAAAATATTATCATATTATATCGTTTATTTCTCCCCACAAAAAAAAGGTACACAAATATTTCAACGTACATAAGTATATAGTACAATACACGTTTTTGAATAAGTATGGCTACCAACGACGTAAGAACGGTACGAGTACCCAGCTCGACGCGCGTCCAGCCACAAGTTGATACAATTTATTATTCTTAACTCTTTACATGATCGTTATCCTAGTATGTGGAGGAGCTGGTGTCTGAAGTAGGATTAGGTCCTGTATCACAGATCACAAGATAATAATAGTCATAAATAAACATGCAGTGCAGCAAGCTATACCATCTGGCAAGACTTTACTGCCAAAAAGTTCCCAATGCTCCATTAACACTACACACAGCACTCACTCGTCTTTCCACATCAGCCCCCTTTCAGTAGGATGGAAGGTACACCACCTTCCACCCTACCGAAAGGGCGTTCTAGATATACAATCTCATCCGCTTGTTCAAATACTCACTCAAACACTTCGTAATCAACCGTAATCATTACGTTGGTTGTGGGTCTTTCTCTTTCAATTACTATATTTTTGTCTTCTTCGCATTTAGTAGTAAGCTCTTCTCCATACAATCGCCTTTTATTATTGTGTTTGCAGTTCAGATCATGTTTCTGCAAGTAATACGGCATCGTCTGCATAACAGATAGGTAGATCACTCGCACACGCAATCCTGCATTTGTTGACCTTTTACTCTGCAGACAACTATCGAGATACAGAACTAACAGATGAGCAGACAGCATGCAATCATGCTTGACACAAATTTTAACATCATAACGAGATGAAATGCGACATATATCCCTGTACAAGCTGAGTAAATCTTGTAAGTGGAATGTACTACACGGTGCAGTGCACCTTTAATCCCATATCTCCGCAATATATCACTGTTCTTTTCGCACAACTCTGTTAAATGCTTTCTCAAAATCTACAAAACCGCAGAAAACCTTCTGGTCTTCGGGGCTATGGCCAGGTGTTCTCCATGATATTGCGCAGTGAAAATCTTAATCCGTACACCCCTTTCCATTTTTTAATCCTCCCTGCGCCACCCACATTCTCTTTTCAATTACCTTTCCATATCGAAGTCCCCAAGCTATAACTCGGTAATGTATCTACTATTATGGACTTTTTGCCGTTATGATAAATTTGGAATCTATGCACTTTATATTTTTTTTAGATTTGTCGTAATGATAATAACGAATATATGAACGTACACTTTTATTGGAAGGAAATATTAGGGGTTAAAGTACGAAATTGCCGATTTGTACTGAAAAATTAAAACTTGTTTCTTCTAAGATGTAACATATTTATTTAATCAAAATATTTAACCTCTATTTCTACCTCATTATCTACCCTATCACAACTGCCATATAATCGGAAGTTAATTTATATATATATATATATATATATATACACATGTTTATGATATGGCTAATTAGGTACTGGAGCTATCACATCAGCAACATATTTTAAAACCTTTGTATTTATGTCATCATAGCCTGTACTATTGATGTTCTTCAGCGACATAATTATATGGTGTATATCCTGTGCACTTGTAGGTGCCATAAAAAACGATCTTGAATTTTCATTTATTAGTTTATAGTTGGGGTAGAATTTGTATCAATTTTGATTTGATCAATAAAATAATCGTTGAATGATTGTGCAATTTGCTCTGGGTTATTTATAACTCTGCCATCAATTGTGGTATATTGGAATTCGGAAATTGTACCTTATTTATCTTAATTATTTTCCATGTAGCTTTGGATTTATTCTCGGCATTATTTATTTGAAAACTATTCTACGATTTTTGTGTAAGCTTAATTATTTTTTGCAAACGTTTAGAGTAAGTTTTAAATGGCAATTTATTGTGTTCATTTGAATGGAGTCTATATCTCCACAACAGTTCCCTTTTGCACCTAGTATACACCTTGATACCTTTGCTAATCCATTTTGGTTTAGTTTTAGCCGACATTCTGATTTTTATGAGTGGGAAGCAAAGATTATAGAACAATAAAATTATTTCATGAAACGCATTAAATGCATCGTTTGCATTATTCTTATCAAATATTACTGAATCAAAATTTATATTTTTTATACAATCTCTGAATTTCCTCATATCTGTAACACTGTAGTCTTGTTTTTTATTACGTAGTCTTTTGTATGACGGGTTTTAAAATATGTGGGATGCGGCAGGGCAGAGGGCGTGGGAAACTCTAAGCAAGATGATTAGTGGCTAGGCTGTGTGCGAGGCGAGGGTTCGAGTAGTTTGCAGGCCAAACACCAAGAGAGGCAATAATTTGTCTGCTTCAAAGAGAATAGATATAAGAAAGAATGGAGCGCCAACTGATTTAACCAAAACCTATGAGGAAGGTAGGATGAAGTAATGTACAAACTTATATAAAGAGAAACAGATTACCAAGTTACATGTATTTATTTTTTACAGTAGCTTTCAGACACAATTATTACGAAACATAACACTTTGCTTTACAAATGCAAATTATTCAAACATGCTTACTCGGAATAGAGAATTCAAAAGTCAAAACAAATTTTGTAGATGACGCGATGACCCTATGTTTCGTGATTGAAATCTTGATTTATTGTATTTAATTTTAAGGATTAGAACCTTGTGTTGACTTATTAGTTTAAAAGCCATATTGGATGACTAAGTCTATTACGACTCAAAGAAATTCCGCCACACACAGTTGTTTACAAAGAGAACTTCACATGTTTTCCATAACAAATACTTCGGCCAAAAGCGGCAGAGCAAAAACATGGCCTCTCCGCCAGTCGAAACTCCATCTGCCAAACAAAATATTATTTATTGACAGCTATGTGCTTGTCATAATGATGAACTAATCTCAGATGGCGTTTATGTGCCAGAGAAGATTCTTCACAAAATTCCATCCTACAATTTTCTATAATAAAGGAAATTTGTGGAAAAAAGAAAATAAACAAACTATTGAGTACGTAGAATTTTAGAACTGCTGCAACAACAAGAAAAATTTAATATACTCGTAAAAGCCAATATACCCGTATGAAGAACACCAGTTATCTCAGCTATACTCGACCAGAGGGCGGTACTTAGCGAGACTGAAAGCGATCGATTAATGTATTTATTGGTTAACAGATGACGCTACCAGCGTCGTGTTTTAACCTAGAGACAAAATAGAGACAAATTAATCTAGAGACAAAATAGATAGGTTGCAAGCATTCGTAAGGAACTTATGAGAATTCGACCGATTATCGTTTTTAAGCAAATATTGAAATCGCCCATAATAATTGCGTGACTAGTTGCAAGTGAGAAGATTTTCAAGAAAATTCTCCAAAGAGGAGAAATAGAATAGTAGGTGAAGGACTATACACCTAGAAGAATGTGGGTGTAGGAAAGTGTGATATCGAGAAACAGATATTGAATACAGCTACTGGAAGGTAAACTCTTTTGCCAAAGCGGTCATGGCGAGTTAACAAAAACCCAGGCAATGAGTAAGAAGTAGAGGACAAACCGGGATTGAGCCAAGTTTCGTGAAACAAGAATAGCGTGAAGATTTCTGTTATCAAAGTACGAGTATCAAGCATATCGGTGAAGTGCGTCGGAATACTCTGCGCATTAAAATGAAGAATATTGAAATTTTTCAGCACATCCGAATATTTTTGTTGCACAGATTCACGGAGGTGTATAGGAATGCTGAGGTAACTATTAATTAATGTGATAACTAATTATTAATTTATAATTTTGAAGTCTGTGCCAAGTAAAAAAATCGATTTAATTCCCTTGCAAGTAACTTGCTTCCTTAACTAAATAATGTTGGCAAAGTAAAGCAAGTAAATTTGTATTATTTTAATTGTTACTTCTTAATTTATTTGTCTTATAGTTACTGGCGAATTATTTTTCAATTTGTATAAATGGTAATGATCAAAGATGTGTTATTTTTTTCGTTGTGCCTAATTTGTTATTGTAGCAAAATAAGTACTCATATTTTTATGTGTTATTTACCGCCTACTTAAAAAATAAAAAACTATTAGTATAATATATAATAAACCATGTCTTACCAATTAGATTAAAAGGAAAAACTAATAAGTATTAACTAGTTGTACAAAACTTGTTTTTTTAACTTTTGTTTGACTTGGGTTACCTTTGTGTTTCTTGAGGTCGGTTTTCCTTTTTATTACTAATTCTAAAATATTTAAATAAACTTATCCTTTAATTTGCAATTAATAACCGGCCCTATAAAGAACTTATTTTATATTTTTTCTTATTAAAGTTGCAATGTTACATTTTAACAATTGAATACGAATTATCCAGTGAAAAAATGTTATAAATGAATACTGTCGTCTCTAATTAAATTTTCTTTTTCTAATTAAAATTACCACAACAACATCGTAACAACACGTTATGCATCATCTCTACCGTTGAAAATAACGTTATAGTAGAAATTTATTTATTTATTTTATTTATTTATTATACCAGTTTACATAAACATTTTATAAAAACAATATTAATGCATTTTATAAACCACTGAGGTTTGACGCAAATGCAATGATACAATGTAAAATAAGAATACTATAGAATAGTGAGTACTTAACTACAACAATGAGATTCATTGGTGACCGGGCAAGTACGTTCGAAGACATATATTAGGATATAAGTGAGTAACATAAATAATACATACACATACAATAAGCAACTAAGTATACGGTAAATATGAATTATAATTTAATTAAGATTTATTTTATTGCAGATAATAACAATAATCATGTAGTATAAATAGTTTGTTTTCAAGTTCTTAAGTGAAATTAAATTGTTTGACTACTTAAATTGTCTAAAAAGTACTTTTTTAATTTATATTTTATATTATTCCTAACAAGATTTTTATTTAAATCAGGTGGTAGTTTATTAATTAAGCGCGGTACAATGTAACGCGTCGTTCTCTCGCCGTACACGTTGGTGGCGCGTGATGTTTGCAGCCGGTTTTGTGCTATTGCTCGTGTGAATACAGCGCATTCCACTTTACGATGAAAGTCAAGATTAAAATAATTTTCTTTTAACATAGTATAGTGTATTTTTTGGTGAATTGGTAAAATTTTACAGTGTTTAAAAAGACTCAAATCATCATTCTGATATTGTAATTTAACTTGAGTGGATACAATCGACTTTAGTATTTTTAATTGTAATCTATATATATTGTTTAAGTATGTATTATATGTCCGTCCGTAGCTGCTCAGACCATATTGTATGTGGGACTCAGCTAGAGAGTTATAAAGTAATAGTTTTACGCGATATGGAATACGACGGCTTAAGATCTTTATATTTCCAAGAAAAAGTCGTAATTTATTACACACTTCATTAATGTGAAGTTTCCAATTTAGTCTATTGTCAATTACTAGCCCAAGGAGTGTATGCGAGTCAGCAAGTTCTATGGTAGGGCAACAGCATCCTCTACTACTGGAGCTATGTAAGCACGTATGGTCATGAGCTACTATAACTTTAGTCACTAACGTGGTTTTTAAGTATGGTGATTTGATGTGCAATAATTTAGTTTTATTAGCATTAAGTATAAGACCAACATCATGGGACCATCTACAAAGCATATTAAAGTCCGACTGTAAGATATTATATGCTCTGTCTAGATCTTTATCACTAACTAATAGGCAAGTATCATCGGCATATTGGTAACAGGTACTCCGTTTCACGCAGTTTTTCATATCGTTGACATAAGACAAGAAATGTAATGGCCCTGCGACTGACCCCTGTGCAGTGCCCGCAGAAACGGTAACAATGTTACTGACAGCTTTTGCGATTTTTACAGAAAAAGTACGGTTTGAGAGGTAGCTTTCAAACCATTTTGATAGCGGACCACGTATACCACAATCATCTAATTTATTTATTAACAATTTATGGTTGAGAGTATCAAATGCACGTGAAAAATCAATGAAAAGCGCCAGAACGTGTTTTCTTTCGTTTAGACACTCGTTAACATGGTCTGTGAACTTAGAGAGAACGTCGGTCTTTTCCTTGCTGAAAACCAAATTGATTTTCATGTATAATATCGTTTTCTCTATAGTATTTATGAATTTGACTACAAATATACTTTTCAACAATTTTGTTTATACTAGAGAGAATTGTGATAGGACGATAATTACAAAAGTTATTTCGCTGTCCTTTTTTAAAAATTGGCCTAACGCAGCCATTTTTTAATTCGTCAGGATAATCACCTGATATGACACTACAGTTGATAAGATTCGCTATAGCTCCTGAAATGCCACATTTTACTAACATAATATCAGAAATTTTAATGTCGTCCATACCTGGAGCTTTGTTAGGTTTTAATTTTTTAATGATATTGTCAATTTTGTTACCTGTGGCTTTTTGAAAACGAATGCTAATATTTGCAGGCGTCCGGTACATATTTTCGTCTAACATTTGTGTTTTACAATTCAGAACTATTTTTTTTACTTCTTCATCAAAACAATTTGCGAAACCATCGGCCATATCTTTAGAAGAGATTCCTTGCGACTCAAAAGCTCTAATGATGGCTTGGTCGACAGACAATGTTATGCGGCCCAACATTCGATTGACAATTTGATATATTTTTTTTATATTACTATAGTTATCTTTTATATTGGACAAATAATATGCATTCCTATTCTTTTCCAAAATTTTGTGAATTTTATTACGTATTTTATTATATTCCAGTTTTATTTCAAGGTCCATGGGGTTTTTTTTCCATTTATTATAAAGTTTGTTACGTTTTATACACAATTTATTAATAATATCATTCATCCAGGGAGCCCGATATAATTTGTGCTTTCTTTTATAGTTGTGTGTCACACTAGCCTGGTTCTGTGCATTATTAATAGAATTACGAATAAAATGATAAATTTGTTTGGGGCACCTCATATCATCGGTCTGTGTCCATTTAATTTTATTTAATTCATTAGTTAATATTTCGTAATTTACATATGTTTTGGAGACGTCCTGTGTTCGCCGAGTTAATAGGCTGTCGCAAACGCATGAAAACATAATGGCCCTATGATCGGCCAGTACAACATCGATTGCTGCTGAGTACGGACATAATGTGGGGAAACGAGCGAATATGTGGTCAATACAAGATTTAGTAATCATATTTAATTTAGTCTCAATTCTGGTGTACTCTGAGATTCCACACATCAGTCCGCTATCACTCAGTGTTTCTAAATACGAGTTTGTATGTGATGACATGTTCTTCAAGTCTATATTTATATCGCCGATGAGTAACGCGTTGTGCTTCAAATCAAAACTTGATACGTACTTACCCAGTTCCCTAAGAAATAACCCTTTACGGTAATGAGAAGAAGGTGGTCTATAGACTGCACACACAACTACGTCCTGATGGTTATCGGTTTTTAAAATGCCCGTTATATTTTCAAAAGTGAAGCTTTTATATTCGGTTGTTGTAAATTTTAAATATTCTTTTGTGTAGATAATAATACCGCCACCTTTTTTATTTACTCGTAGTTGTGAGTGCATGTTATAGCCAGGTATATTATATAACTGTATAATGTTATCAAATATGCCAACCTCCGTAAGTATTATCATATCTAGTGGATAGGAACATTGATTGAGGAAATTTTTAATCATGGATCTAATGTTAATATGTAAACAAGAGAAGAACAAATTGTGCCTAACAGGCAGTTGTCGAAAAAAGTAGTTAATAGATTTACAGTTTTGAATTTCTTTAGGTTTTAGAGGCTCCATAACGAGGATATATTTATTAAATAAATTTATTAATTTATTAAATAATTAATCCATGAAGAATCACAGTTGTATTTATTCGAATGTGTCAATTATAATCACAACCGTTGCCAAGGTAACGTTCAGACATGACACTCCTCCCTTCCGATTCCTGGCTGCGACACTAAAGGTGCTGGTAGCAGCTGGTCCAGGTGTCGCGTCCATAACAGTCCATCATCAGTCCTTACTTCATAATGGAGCTTACCAAGCTGTTTGACGATAGTACCAAATTTCCATTTTGTAGTAGAGGACGCATAATTCCTTGCTTGAATTCTATCTCCTGGAGAAAATCTCTTAGAAACTGGTGTTTGATCCGTGACAACAGTGGTCGGTTTGGGAACTACTTTAAACATGGCGTGTAGTTTAGTTCTTACCTCTCGATTAAACATAAGTTCATATGGGGTCTGCCCCTTTATAGTAGGTGTGCGTCTTAATTGTGTTTTCACAATTATTAGTTTCTCAATTAGGCTTCCACTTTCCCCCTCTAATGTGCGTAGCGCCTTCTTAACGGTTTGAACGTATCTCTCCGCCTGACCGTTAGTGGCTGGGTGGTATGGAGCCGATGTTCTATGAATTGTCCCACAGTCAGCCAAGAAACTTTTAAATTCTTGTGAGACAAATTGTCGTCCGTTATCCGAAACAACTGTATAGGGCGTACCGAAATTGCAAAAAATTTCCTTAAATTTTTGTATACACCAGGAGCTGGTAGTTGTTTTTGTAGGAATTATCTCCACCCATTTAGAATAAGCGTCTACTAAAATAAATAAATAATATCCATGTATTGGCCCGGCAAAGTCAATATGTATTCTTTGCCACGGACCTCTAGGCTCTTCCCAGTAGTGGAGAGGTGCTTTGGCTGGCTCATTTTGTTCCAAACGGCACGCTCTGCATGACTTAACTTTACTTTCGATATCTCTGTCGATATTTTTCCAATACACATGACTACGGGCGAGTAATTTCATTTTCAGCATCCCGATGTGTCCTGAATGTAATTCATCGAGTACTCGACTTCGAAGAGTCTGTGGAATGACTACGCGTGTTCCTCTTAAAATGCAATCGTCTTGTAATGTGTACTCGTTATCATTGTATCCCAATTCTTTAAGGGGACGTCCGCCTGATTTTAGTGCATGAAGTAAAATTTGTAAGTCGGTATCGTTCTTTGTTTCTTTAGCTATTATTTCTGGGCTAATTTCCAGTAAATTGATTTGTTGTATTTGATACACACAATGTTGATCAACTGCGTTTTCATGATAGTGTTGAACCGGAAATCTAGAAAGGTAATCTGCATTTGAATTTCTTTGTGAGGGTTTATATTCTATATTGTAGTTAAACCCTGATAGGAAGTGCGCGTAGTGAAATAGTCTCATTGCACTTAACGCTGGTAACGTCTGCTGAGGATGGAAAATTGAAGTTAGTGGTTTGTGATCTGTCAGTAATGTAAATTTTCGTCCATAGCAATAGTGGAAGAATTTCTTTAAGCCCCAGTAGATGGCAGTGGCTTCCTTATCTATTTGGCTATATTTCTTTTCCGCTTTTGACAGTGATCTCGACGCAAAAGCAATGGGTCGTTCAGACCATTTGCTAGTTTATGTGAGAGTACAGCTCCTAATCCCAATGGAGAAGCATCCGTGGCCAATACTAAGTGTTTCGTTGGATCGAAATGTATCAAAACTCTGTCACTCATAATTTCATTCTTTATCTTAATAAAACTTTCTTCACACTTTTGAGATCATGTATATTTATTTTCCTTCTTAAGAAGTTCATTCAGTGGGTTCGTTATAGATGCCAGATTCGGTATAAATTTGTTGTAATAATTAGCCATTCCCAGGAAAATTCGTAATTCATTTACGTTTGTAGGGCGCTGTGCGTTAGCAATTGCTTGTGTTTTCTCTTTCTTCTTATGTAAACCGTCTTTGTTAATAGTGTGACCCAGATAATCAATGCTTTCTTTGAAAAAGTGACACTTATCTTTATTAACTCGTAAGTTATTTTGTTTCAGCTTGAGTAGGACCTCTTTAAGCCTGTGTAGAAGTTGCATCTCTGTCGCACCTTGAATTATAATATCGTCAAAGAAGCACTTGACGCCTTGTAATTCCGATAAAAGTTGATCCATGAACTTTTGCCAAAGACTGGGTGCGACTTTACTCCAAACATAAGTCTATTAACTTTATAGGTACCTTTATGAGTACTAAGGGTTTGTAGAAGGGCACTTTCGTCATCCATTTCCATATTCAGATATGCCTGTTTTATATCTAATGTACAAAATAATCTTCCTCCATTCATTTCTGCGAATATGTCTTCTATTATTGGTATCGGGTACTGCTCATCTTTAATTACTTTATTTAGTGTTACCTTGTAATCTGCACAAAGACGAATGTTTCCATTAGGCTTGATAATAGGTACGATTGGTGTCCCCCAGTCTGAACTATCTACTTTTGTAATGACGCCTTCTGCACAAAGACGCTCTATTTCTGCATCTACTTTTGTTTTCAAGGCGTAAGGTATTCTTCGTGGCTTAATGAATATTGGTTGAGAATTTTCTTTCAAATGTAAATGAGCTTTGTAATTCGGAATCTTTCCTAAATCTTTTTTAAATACTGCTGAAAACTCTTCCAATAATTGTTCTAAGTTAGTATATTTCTCGCAAGATCGTAGTATTCTTACGTCAGATAATTCAACCTTCAAGTCTTTTATCCAACTACGTCCACAGATCGGATCTACATCTTGGTCGATTACGTAAATTTTTCCAAAATATGATTGGTTTTTGTAAGTATATTTGACGTATGCAACCCCTGTCGGTGTAATAATTTCACCAGTATATGTTCTTAATCGCATGTCAGTTTTGTATATTTTTTTTGAAATGTCTAGTCGTTTGTATAGTTTTAATGACATCGAAGACATAATAAATAGACATAATAAATAAATAGACAATAATTTTGATAGATTTACTGCAATAAGGCCATAACTGAAAACATAGTATTGTCTTAGGTTTTCGCGATTGTTACACATTGAATTAAACAATTTTTAACGGAAGTATCACGTGTTTTATTTGTTTTATTTATTTGGTCGCAGGAAACTTCCTGCGACCACGGATGCTGCAAAGCATTCGAAACGTCTGGTTCAACAAAATAAATAAAGCACGCGATACTTCCGTTAAAAATTGTTTAGTTCAATTAACTGAAAACATATTCAACAAAAATAGTAAACAATTTCTCCTTTAAAATGGGATTTTCCAATTACCGGCTCATTGCTTGGGGACATTGATATACTTTTGTTGCTAAGTTAATCAAACTGATGTCTCTATATTTGGCGCATTCCATGTGTGACCTCTTGTCTTTATACAAGGGTATGATAATTGCGCCTTTCCCGTCCATTGACACCCGTCCAGTTCTCCAGCAAGGATTGTTTAAGTACAGAAGGCGTCCCGGATATGTGTGCCACCTTATTAAAATACTGCGTCCATTTTATTAAGCTACTTTTGACAGATCATTATATCTCTTTCGGATTTGAGAGATATGCAACACATGATAGTTACCTATCTCTTTCTGACGCGTAAAAAATATAAGATGGATAGTGTATAGTTTGCTCATCTCCGCTGTGATCAAATCAATTCCCGATGACTTTTCGTTTTTCAAGCTCATCCACAGTTACACCTCCATCGAACGTCGTCGACGTGGAGTGAGCATCAGAATCACTCTCGTTGTCAACGTACAAGGCATACATTTCCTCAAAATATTCACTGCGATACACCGTTTTAACACTTTCTTAATGTTAGCGAGAATGACACCAACTTTAATTTTTATCTCGTTCCTTTTGGATGGCGACGAACCAACCCGAGACTACTTTAACTTTTTCCGAAAGAGTCTCCCTTCCTCTCTCATAATTTATCTTTTACGCTTTTCTTATAGCAAAACCTTGGTTTCATTCTTTCCTAAAGGGTACATCTCTTTCTCGTACTTTCATTATGGGGCAAAGATGATACATAATCCAGCCACCCTTTCCTCTTTCTTGTTTCGGAGGATTCTACCTTCGCATCCCACCAGGTATCTCGTTTCGACGTTTTACGTCTCTTTATGAATCCACATATTTCCAATGTGCTATCCACCATGCTATGTTTCAGAACTTTTCAGCAATCATTCGCATCCAAGTAGGAACACTTATAGTCGCAAGTATTTCGCTTACTACTCCTTATACTATCATCTTGCAATTTTTCACTCATTATCCTTTTACTCATTGGCGTCATTGCGCGTGTCATTCTAACGAAACACGCAGGTTAAGTAGCGTCGACCGCAGCCTGTCTATGGATGAGTTTATCTACCTCGAGTTTCTCCGTGTTTCGGAGAGCACGTTAAGCCGTCGGTTCCGGCTGTGCTCGATAGATAACAGTCGTTAAGCTAAGTCAGTGGCCCTCAGGCGGCTTGAAAACATTGACCTCTGCCAATCCGCATTTGAACAGCGTGGTGGAGTATGCTCTAAACCCCTTCCATTGAAGGGAGACCCGTATCCTTGTAGTGGAATGAGTAATGGTTGATGTGATGGTATGTGGTACCCTTTCATAATCTCCGAAAGGTATACGCACTCGCCAGTACCTCCATTTCTTGAAAATGCCTATAAACCGGTAAATATATTTAAGGGTTTCAAGGGCTTATTGTTTGCACATTGAATTTAAAGAGCATTTCGTAAACTAAAAGGCATAATTAACTCTATTCAAATTGTCTTTTTGGGGTGACAAAGGCTGTTTCCTCTATTGCCTCTTTATGTACAGGTAATTTGGTGTAATCCTGAAAATATATTAGTAATAGATCTATTTGGTTAACGATTAGTGGCAAAGGATGGATAACTATCCTTTGCCACTAATCATTGACCAAATAGGTTTAATATTGTTATTTAATTCTCCAAAATTAACGTACATATGATTCGTTTTATCTGTCTTTGATAATAATATTATAGGGCTTGTGAATGCGGATGAACTATCTCTATTTATATTAGCCAACAAGTAATTGATCTATCTTTTCGCCAATAATTTTATATTCTTTGGTGGAAAATAGTGGCCTTTGTACACTTTATGTAGATCGACTACTTCTATTTTTAGTTCACCAATTTGTTAATTAAATTATTATTTATTTAACACCCTCTTATTATTGAGTTTCCGAATACATTAGGATTGGTGAGGTCTGCTACCTAAGCCTAAGGATTTGACGAAAATTTATATAATTATATGTACATAAATCCAAAATTACAAATTTAGTGGTACATGCCTGGATTCAAATCGGGGATCAATTGATTAATTGAACTGTTTCTTATTCACTGGGCTATCATTGCTATAATTAAATTATTATTACATTTGCTTAAAATATTGCAAAGTTTTTATTGTTTTTGTTCAGAGATTAGTTTCTTTAGATTAACTGAACGCCTAGCTTGGTTGCATAAGAGCTAAAGGCCAAAGGAGCAGGACAGTGCATAGAGCAATTTGAAATAGAATGGCGTAACCGAGTGGAACAGATGTTGGTTGAAGGGAGTACTCTACAATGATGAACTCCGACTTCAAAAGACTACCACATAGGAAATGGGCATCTCCGTGATCGTTAGAGTGAAAAACGGTAGTAATCAACATAGGGGCGTTTTGAATATAAATGTCCATAGGGAAAAAATCTTTACCTTCATTGTTACCCATACGTGCCACTACTTCTCAGGTGCACTTGTTATAGATGAAAAATGCTGTAATAATGCGCCTAATGAGGTATGTTCCATGTTCCTCAAGGACCCGAAAGTAAACCTCGGAAAGCTTCGGGATTAAACACAAAAATCTATAAACTTAGGAAAGATCTGTAAACTTGTGTTGGAATTGGGGATGTTCCAATTTGTAGCTCACTTATAATAATGAAAGATTCGCTATCATAATGGTCGAAGGCAATTGCGAGAGCTATTGGAAAACATGAAGTAGGCATCGCAGACTGTACTTCAATATGATGGTTCCTAAAGATTTGTGGTACAAATTGAAAAGCGTTAATCCTAATACGTAACCGTACAGAAGCATGCAGTTTCAGATGATCGCGAAGTAGAGCTTAGTCAGATAAGAAAGTGACGCGCGTGGGAACTTAGGACGGCGTAGATGTAGGCCTTGTAGAGTGTCCACTTATTTCTAAGTGACATCCTATTCTACCTGAATTTCGGAGCAATGCCAGGAAATTTGAAACAATTAAATTTATAGTGTAGCACAATCTACCCTATCTGCCTGCCACAACCAACAAATGGCGGCAAACAAACTAGTAAAACACAAGGGCCTAAATAACAGCTGCGATCACACTTATCTCTTGAATCTTTATGCGTATTATTCAGACACACAAGGCATCATTTCCACAACATAATCGCACAACTAAATACGGTGGAAGTGATAAGTGTGAACTTAGGCGATTATTCTTGAACTACATAAAATATTCCAAAAAAAAAATTACTTTCACTTTCATTGAACTTAGGCGATTATTCTTGAACTACATAAAATATTGTTAAGTTAGTAAGTTCACACTTATCACTTCCACCGTATTTAGTTGTGCGATTATGTATGCATATATTTGTAATACTTACTATAGCTGCGAATCCGAAAATGCTGATAATTGTTGCTGAAAGTAAAATATTGATGAACATTATCTTGTTCAAAACATCGTCGAGTTGTTGGTATATACTGAAATGAGGAATAAATAAAACAAATTCAATAGTCAATTTGTACAGTAGTACTGAAGTGTGTGTGCCTAATCATCATCTTGAGATTCAAAGTTTGGCAGCCACCTGCAGCATATCGTGCTCACTCCTGCTCATGATATGATCCAGAGCATTGCTGACCAATGCTCTGTATCATAAATGCTAATAAAATTTCATGATGACAGTCGCAGTCGCAATACATTCAATTTTACAATACATAATTAATTGACTTGTAAATATCAAAAAATAAAAATATTTACTACAAAAGGTACGTTTGTAAAATATTGTTACGATTGTAAACTTAAATGACTCTTTCATATTTTTAAGACAGTATTAACATTTACAAATCTTATCCAATAAATTGTCTACGACAAATCCAAGTTTGACGCATTAAAATATCTATTCTTGATCAAGGAGTCCCTGTCTATATACATAGATAGATAGAGAGTGCTAAAAATCTATCAACAGAAGATTAGAAATAAGTAAGTCTAAAATAACTAAGACAGAATGCATGGCTCTCGTATCGTAAGCAAATCAGAAAAGACTATAGAATTTTCGATATCAAACGGATTGAGTTTGCGAGAGCGGGTAACGAAGATGTAAAAGTCTTTTATCAGACTTCAGAAAGAATATATTCTTCACGTAGGAAAATTCCTGATTCGAAGGTAGTTTCACAAAAACCAAACGTATTTCACGAAATCTTTATATCGCACATGCACCTGCCTCAGCTGTGAGCCGGTCGTTTAAGTGATCTATTGAATAAAAATCGTCACTAGTACAGTGTCAGCAATATCATAATAAAATTATTGTGTGGTGCGTTAGTTACGAATTTGGATAGCACTTGTTAACACACAACCCAAATTTATAACTGACAGTTCAATATGAAAAGATTATGATTTAACATTTAGCGACAAGAGTCATTTCCTACTCAGCGCAAGGCAATTCCAAGATTTATCAGAGACAACTACCGTAGTATCATCAGCGTACAAGAACATTTTCCCGTTAATACGTTTCGTATTACACAGATCATTTAAATTTGTAGGACATAAAATGGGACCGAGAACGCTTTCTTGAGAAACACCGTAAGATACGTCAGCGCCCTCACTTATGTAGGGTAGTGACAGTATCAAAGGCTTTTTTATATCTAAAAGAATAATCAGGCATCTTTGTTATCTATCCAGATATTTTTATTCCTGAAGTCAAATTGAGAGTGATAAAAATAATGTATAGTTTATTAAATTAACTTACTCTTTTGGAGAGAGGTAAAGAAGTCTCGGAGGGGTTCGTCGGCATCCAGAATGGATAAGATAAAGTCTAAAGCTAGTGTCATTCTTGCGAACACTCAGGAAGTGTTAGAACGGAGGAGTGAATATTTTGAGGAAATGTATGAGTATGCCTCGGACGCTGACAATGAGAGTGAGTCGGATGCTTACTCCACGTTGACGGCGTCCGACGAAGGCATAACTATGGATGAGATCGAATGGTCGATACGAAGCTTGAAAAATGGAAAATCAGCGGGAATTGATCTGATCACATTTGAGATGATCAAACTAGGTGGCACTTACGTCCGGGACGCCTTCTGGTACTTATGCAACCTATGCTGGAGAACTGGAAGGGTTCCAATGGACTGGAGACGCGCAGTCATCGTGCCCTTGTATAAAGGCAAGGGGTCATGCATGGACTGCGCCAGCTATAGGGCCATCAGTTTGATCAGCTTAGCAGGAAAAGTATATGGAAAGGTGATTGAAAGGAGAATGAGGGTGAAATCCGATGAAATGCTGTGGAACGTACAAGGAGGTTTCCGAAATGGAAGGGGATATACGGATCAAGTTTTCTCGCTCCGCAATATCGTGGAGAAGCATCTGGCCATAAATCTGAAGGTTTTCTACGGTTTTGTAGATTTTGAGAAAGCATTTGATAGGGTTGTGCGAAAGGAACTGTGGGACATATTGCCGAGATATTGGGATTGACGGTTCACTGCTCCGTGCTGTGCAGTCCACTTACAAGGATTGCTTAGCATGTGTGCGGATAGATGGTGACATGTCACCCTGGTTTGATGTCAAAATTGGTGTCAAACAGGGTTGCATGCTATCTGCTAGGCTGTTTATCCTGTATCTCGATAGTTGTCTGTAGAGAATAAGGTCAACGAATGTGGGATTGCGCATGGGTGACCTAGTGGTGAACTGTCTGCTGTATTCAGACGATGGTGTGCTATTTGCCGATACACCATCTGAACTGCAAACACTGGTCACCATGATGAAAGACGAATGTATGGCGAAAGGCTTACTACTGAATGCGAAGAAAACAAAGATAATGGTATTTGAAAGAGAAGAATCCAGAACTAATGTAAGGATTACGGTTGATGATGAAGTGTTGGAACAAGTGGATGATTTTGTATATCTTGGATGCGCTTTCAACAGGGATGGAAGGTACACCGCAGATGTGGAAAGACGAGTGAGTGCTGGGAATAGTGTGAATGGAGCGTTGGACAAACTTCTTGGCAGTAAAAACCTAAGCCAGAAGGCACAACTCGCTATACACAATGCAGTGTTGGTCCCAACGCTAACTTATGGAAGCGAGAGCTGTGTATGGCAGAAAGAGCATGCAAGTAGAATAAACGCGGTCGAAATGCGAGCGATGCGCAAAATTTGTGGCGTTTTTTAAGGCTTGTAGACCGTATTCGCAATGATGATGTTAGAAACAGAGTTGGTCTGAAAGAGAGCGTCGGTGTTAAAATAAGAAGAGGCATGCTCCGTTGGTTCGGACATGTAGAAAGAATACAAGATGAAAGAATGACGAAGCAGATATTCAATGCAAAATTGGAAGGATGTAGGAGCCAGGGAAAGCTAAGACTTACCTAACATGACCAAATTGGTTGTGTTCTATCAGAAGGTGATGTCAGGAGCCCTAGAAACCGGCGAGCGTGCATGAGACGAGCAATGAATGTTAAAGAAGCGAGTGAGATATGTAAGGATCGAGTTACGTGGCGCACGTTTCTCTCTGCCTACCCCACAAGGGATTTGGCGTGAAGTTATTATTATAGAAATTTACTTAAGTAGGCAGATATTCGGTAACTTCTCCAAGATTTCGGCAAGGACAGACAAGACTGAAATAGGCCAGAAACTTTTTACAAAGACGGAGACAACTATGACTTGTATCCTTCTTTGTACACTGGAGTAATTATAGACCTTTATAAAGATGTTAGATGTGACTTGAAGCAAAATTTGGCTAGGTGTCATATAATATGTACCACTTTATTACTGCGGGCCGTATGGGGAAGCTCAAGGTCGCACAGCGTGCTATGGAAAGAGCTATGATCGATGCTTCTCTGCGTGATAGAATCACAAAGAGGATATCTACAGTAGAACTAATGTAACCGACATAGCCCACAGGATAAGAAGGCTGAAGTGGCAGTGGGCCGGCCACATAGTTCGTAGAACTGACAACCGCTGGGGAAGAAAGGTTCTCGAATGGTGTCACCGTACTGGTGCACGCAGTGTGCGACGACCGCCTCTAGATGGAGCGACGACCTGAATAGGTTTGTAGGGAGTCGATGGATGCAGGGCACACATGATGCAGGCGAGTGGCACTCTATAGGGGAGTCCTATGTTCAGCAGTGGACAAATACAGGCTGAAATGATGATGATGACTTGTGTATGTGCAAATTTCAAGGAACTCGTAGAAATGTGATACTATCAGCACTATCAGATTTCTACGCATCAGATTTTTGGTGACTTAAAATTATATTGTCTGCTTCACTATCAGAAACAACAAAATATTGATGCTGAATAGGTAAGTAAAGGTTAAGAAAATTATAATAAACTTTATTGTACGTCAGTTATATTTCATTTCGGTAATCTTTTCTCCTATATTCGCAAAATAATTATTGGCTGCGTTTAATGCTTCTGCGAGTGAGGCACCCACGGTAAGTAGTTCTGACTTTTGGTTTTTAAGATTGTTAGAATGAGATATTTGTTTTATATTTTACAAGGCAATTTATTAATAGTGGAAGGTGCATCAACAACCTATCAACGGCCCGTCTGGGCTAGCTCACAAAAAACCGGGACCAAATTTTAATAACAACTCGCTGGAGGGTTTTTCCTGCGTTTGAGTGATGTCACCAGTAAGCTCCTAAGGGGTTGCTGTGTTAGCAGCAGAGATGATCAGATCGCACGAGTGATTTTTAATGTATTACAAGCGTCAATTGGCTATGGTAACTTTAAATCAGGTGGACCGTATGCTTGTATGCTCTCCGACTTTGATCATGAAATACAGCATTAAAAAAAATGCTATATTTCATGGACTTAAAAGACACTCACTTTCATATGTAAATTTCAGTTTTTTTTATTAAGGTGTTTCAATAATTATTGTAGTGTGTATACGTTATCCGTAAAATCTCAATATGGGGATTCCTGTGGAGCTGTTTTTGGAGTTCGTTGTATTTTACTTCGTATTTTTTTCTCATTTTTACTTCGTAGGATTCCAGAACCAATATAAGGTTTTCACGTACGTATACGTAGGTCAAACTAAATTGAAACTGCGAATTTGTTCTTACGCTATTAAGGGTATCAATTGGTTAACTTACTCTATTAATATCTGGTGTCTCTTTACAAGTGTGCTTAAATCGTAATTTATATTCTGAGTGTTGTTATTTACTGCGATGTCACTATTTTCGCTTTCTACATGTTTTGTGGGATCTATGTACAACAAGTCTTCTCCGATAAGTTTAAACTCTATACTAAGGTAAGCACATAATATTATAATTAAGTATTCAGTGCCCACAAATAAACCCAAGAATTGAAGTTCTGTAAAATAAAATATGATTAATATTTTTGAAGTATCCAACAATTTATAGGTTCACTACTACTCGTATATAACTATAACACGATACGATTATGATTCTGAATAAAAATTAAACCATGGTTGGAGCATTAGTGAATATGACTTTTTTACCAGCGGGAGACATTGTATAAAAGTCGTCTGCATGGGTACCTCTGTCTCACCTATTTCTACCGCCAAGCAGCTATATTTATATATCTGTTTATACTGTTTGAAGGGTGAGATATGGCAGAGAAATTACTGGGCACTGTGACGAAACATCCTTAGGTCACAAGATTGGCAGCGCGTGAGTAACACCCGCGTAGTGTTGCAAGTGTTAATAGGCTGCTTCTGTTTCTAAATGTCAATCTGTC
Source organism: Pyralis farinalis (assembly GCA_947507595.1). Classification (NCBI taxonomy): domain Eukaryota; kingdom Metazoa; phylum Arthropoda; class Insecta; order Lepidoptera; family Pyralidae; genus Pyralis; species Pyralis farinalis. The sequence goes on from OX382275.1 coordinate 6,834,106, forward strand.
TATCTGCTCGGCTGTTTATATCTTCTTAGTTAACTGCCGAGAATAAGGTCAATAAATCTAGGATTGCACCCTAGTGGTAAACTATCTATTTTATGCAGACGACGCTCTATTATTAGCAGAAATGCCAGCTGAATTGCAAACACATTGTCACAATAATGAAAAACGATTATATGGAGACGGCCTTACTACTAAATTAACTCAATGTTTTTAAAATATGTCTCACACATATTAAATCACCAATAATGATAGACTATCAAAAATTTAAAACCAACCCTACATTTCCATTTCATATCTAACATACATATGAAATGAAATGGTAGGGTTGGTTTTCAATTTTTGATATTCACGCCGCACATCGGTAAGGTGCACACCGGTAATGGTGTCGCGAAATCACGCGAATTAAAAATTATAATCGATCATTTGTTTCGATTTCCAACACATCGAGACCAAAATCGATTGTCTCAGAATTAATCGATTTTGAACAGAGAACGATTCATCATTCGTTCGCTGGCTCACTTTTACGGCGGTACGCGGAGCGAACGGACGAACTCGGTGTGTGGGGAGTGAGAATTTTCACTGGTGAGTTTTCTTATACTGTTATTTATATCGCCTATTTTAATAATGTGTGATGTTGAGACGAAGACCTACCAGAGTTATAATGTTGTTGTGTTATCGCTGCGGCGATGGTATCAGTTAAATCAGGTTATCAGTTGAACAGAACAGACCATGCCGTGAGGTCAGGGGTGGCTAGAAGGGGCGGTTGGAGGCCACTCGCGGGGTTGTTTAACCCCTATATTCAGTTACTACGTGTTATCGTAGTTTGGGTCCAGACCCTACCAAACAGACAGTCAGATGCGTGTGCACCGTGTGTGTAGGTACGCATATTTTGGTTTTCAGTTAACACGTTATTCAACCCAGGAGGTTGCGTAACGACATGGTGGAGATGCTGGGATCTTACATGAACCAGTACAAAGCGACATTCCTTTGTTATGAATCATACCAGTGCGACTTTTATTTGTTCGTAGTGCAAGTACTTAGTTTAAAACGTTTTACAATATCGATAATAGGTATAACTGGTACTAAAGTATGATAAAATAAAAGTAACCAGTAACATTGAACAGTGTTAACATCAACCAGTATTAGTTACAATGCTTACCAGTGCATATCACATAAAATAAATGTGGCTTACTTTTTTTGAACCGACTGGACCGACAGTAGGGTACCTAATAATTTCAACTAGTTGCAAGAGTGTTATACTATAATACGATTGGATATTATGATATGGTGATGTTATAAGTACATGCATCTTGAAAAACAGTGGAAATATTTCAATACAGTTATGTTTCAAATTACAAAGACATATTCGAATAAAATAGTAAATACCTACTTATTTTTTACTTGGTAAATAAATATTAGAAATCAAACTAACACAAGTTAGCGAATGCAGATTTTTACGGGTTTCGTATACTTTATTTAATTCTTATAAGCAATGAAGTCAGTTAGTTGCTATGGAGTTTTGCACGACTCCCATCGTCCGGCCGCATTAATGAGTTAGAGATAAAGAGTGACCGCCTTGCGTTGTTATTTGTTATGAGCATACGACTCGGTATTTTGTTTATATTATATAAACTTCAGCGTAGTCCTAACTTTTGCTTTGTTTCGAGATCATTGTACTGTTTAGACAAGGGACCCGGGATGTGGTTGGTTCGATAGCGTTCCTGTTCATGTCGTTTCGGACTAAACAAGGAACTTATACTCATAAACTGAGTTTAATTTGGCCGGCTTGATCCACCTTATGTTACATAGTGTAAAAATTAACCACAATTCGATATCGATATATCCATAGATAAAACCAAATTATTAATCGAAGTAAGCCATCATGATTAGAATCATTTGGCGATGTTTGTGTTAGTAGCTAGTTCCTCAGGGAATCGTTATAATATATGTTCCTATTGATTATATTGTTGATTGATTAAGGAGTTCAAATTCAGAAACTATAGATTTGGGAATGAAGTAAATTTAGGTAGTTGTTAAAATTGTGTTACGTACATATATTGTGTCATGTAGTAATTACTTAAAAGCAAACATGTTAAAACTAAACGAAAGAAATTAAATTAATTAAACTTATTGTAATAATCATTGAAATAGAATCAAAATAAGTTATTAATTTAAAATTTATCTGACTGGAAGATTAAAGTATGTAAAAATCACTAGAAGCGCTTAATAAAATGCTTACAATCTACAATAAATTTTGTGCTGCCCTCACCAAAAATATTCTTTCGACAACTGTATTAAATTATTACAGATATAAATAATTATTTTGCGATACCTACCCACATTATTCAGATAGAATTTTTCTTGTTACAGTTTTAATTTTGGATATACGAGTAATTCCATAAAAAGAATTACAAAGTCTTGCGTGACTAAGTATCAGGTGTCGGTCAAGCGAAGTTCTATAAATATGGAAGTGATAGTTCGAACTCGTCTTAAGCTGCTGCATGATTCAGTCCTTTCCCTCGTAAACTCTGGTCAAGATGCGTTAGTAAAGCTACGTGAAAATAGCATTGCGGTTGATGAAGCTCGAATAATAGCCGGTAAACTAAAGGCTATCAATGAAAGATTCGTAACAGAAATGTACAATTATTTCAAATTAGTTCAGACCCCTTCAGCTGATGAAATATCACAGTATACCTCCATACAAATGCAGGCAGAGGAGATTGTGGCTGAATTAGAGGTGAGAGCTCAGTCCCAAATACCAGGTCCCTCCAATATGCCATCATGTGACAATATTAACATGAATATCACCAGTCGCTTACCTCGAATGGAATTGGCTCGATTTGATGGTGATGTCCTTAAGTGGCACCAGTTCTGGGACCAGTTTTCGTCCAACGTTGATCGTCGCAACATTAACGATGTAGATAAATTGTTATACTTACTATCCGTACTGGGCGGTGAGGCGAAACAAGTTCTTGACGGTCTAGATACGACCAGTACAAATTACAAGATCGCAGTGGAAACCCTCAAAGAGCGTTATGGAAAACCAGGAGCAATCGTTGATGCTCATTATGTGGCGCTTTACCGTATCCCAACGGCGGGTAATTCAGTTAAAGAATGCAGAAACGTCCTCAATGATATTGAACGTCATTTACGTGTGCTGAAGTCACTGGGAGAGGACGTAAATCATAACCATTTACGCGTTATGATAATGGAGAAATTTCCAGAGGATTTAATTTACGAACTTCGGATGAAACTCGGCTCAGACGGTGATTCTATTGAAAATATCAGGAAGAATTTAGAGTTCATTATATCAGCACGAGAAACTTCAAGCAGATTAAAGCGAGAAACTTTAAATTGTGATAGTAGTTCATCGACAGATAAGTTTACCGTCGAAGCTCTTCATGTTGGAACCGAAAATAGCCAAAATCGAAATAGAAGGTTTCACAATAATAAATAATTTTCAAATAATAGAATAGAAAGGTATAAGAAGTTAGAAGGTAGAAAATTTGATAAACCAAACTCAAGGAAACGACCCTTTGAAAATGATAAGACTCGGCTACAAAAGGGACTGATACCTAAGCGAATGAAGGTTAAATGTATATTTTGCGATAGAGATCATTTTAATGATGAGTGTTCAATCTTTAAAACTTTAGCTGAACGTAAAAATAAGTTAGTAGGTCGCTGCTACAATTGCTTTGGTGAAGGACATAAGGCAAATGATTGCAAATCTAAAAGAAAATGTCGCCATTGTTCTAAATTTGGACTTCACAATCGTGCCCTGTGTCCTAATGTAGCCACGGAGATGACCCCAACGAAAATATTATATATCAATTCTGCAAAGTCAATTATAGTGCTACAAACCTGCACAGTTCACGTGTATAAAGTAGGCGACAATACACAGTACATCAACTGCAGAATACTATTGGATTGCGGTAGCCAAAGATCATATATTACAACAAAAGTAACAAAAGAACTAGGTTTGCCTATTTTAGAAGAGAATTGTCTCTCTGTTTTCACCTTTGGTGCGGAGACGCCACAAGAACTAGAGAGTCCTGTTGTGAATTTTGAGGTTGTAGCACGCACAAACAAAACAAAGACTTTTTATGCGAACGTCGTCCCTCACATTACTCAGAATATTCCCTGCCCTTACGATACTATTAAAATTATCGATGACAAATTACAAGTTGACAAGATGATCCTAGCTGACGATGGCTCTAGAAGTGACCAAGTAGATATTCTACTGGGTAATGATTACTATTACTCATTAATCTCTAATGAAAAAATAGAAGTAGCAAAAGATTTGTACTAAGTGAAAACGGACTTTGGATGGTTATGGTCAGGTAGATGCCCAGTTTCACAAAGTAAGGACAAACTTACAGTTCTAACATACGTCCGATCTTGTAATGAAACAGAAACACATTTTTATGAACCTGACTTACCATTAAGAACTGATAATTTACAACAACTTTGGGATCTAGAATCAATTGGAATTGTCGATTCGCCAAAATCATCAAGAGATGAAGAAGCTGTTAAAAAATTTAATGAAACCACTGAATACGTAGATAACCGCTATTATCTAAAATGGCCATGGACGGAATATCCACCAACGTCACTACCCGTTAATTTCGGATTAGCTTTTGGACGACTGACTAACTTAATTAAACGACTCGAACCAGATGCGATTAAGGCATATGATGACGTTTTACAAGACCAACTCCAACACGGAATCATTGAAGAGATTAATGCCAGCAAATTACCGACAGATCATCCTGTTCACTATCTCCCCCGCCACTGTGTTATGCAAGAGGGCAAATCGACGAAACTGAGAATAGTTTATGACGCTTCAGCTAAGACAAAGCATAATAATAGCCTTAATGAATGCCTATACAAAGGACCCTTGATGCTCGAGGATCTGATTGGACTGCTTATTAGATTTAGAGAGCATACGATCGCCGTCGTCGCTGATGTTGAAAAGGCCTTTCTCCAGATTGGCCTGCAGCAACATGATAGGGATGTTACTCGTTTTTTGTGGGTTAAAGACCTAAACAAAACTGCCAGTTCGGATAATTTACGCCATTTTAGATTTTGTCGCGTTCCGTTCGGTGTCATATCCAGCCCATTCTTATTAAATGCAACCGTTAAATATCACCTAAATAAGTCCGGAGATAGTGTTCAGAAACAAATTGCGGAGGACATATACGTCGATAATTTAGTGTCGGGCGCTAAATCCATTAAGGAAGCGACCACTCTCTACAAAACGGCTAAACGTTCTTTTCAAGAATTATCGATGAATCTTCGCGAATGGAACTCTAACTCAAGAGACTTTAAAACGCATATCCCGGAAGGAGACCAAGACAAAAGAACGGTCATAAAAACCTTAGGCATTGAATGGAATACAGATTTAGATGTTTTAAGTTTGAAGCCTATATACGACAATTTTAAACATAATTTTACAAAAAGAGGAGTACTGGAAGTAACAGCTTCCATCTATGATCCGTGTGGATTCGTTGCTCCTCTAGTATGCCCGCGAAAATTTTGTTACAGGAACTCTGGAAACTAAAATTGAAATGGGACGAGAAACTTACACCAGACTTAACAGATAGATGGCAGACGGTTATTTCAGAATTGAATTATATCAATGAACTGTCCATCCCTCGTTCATTTAATTACAATAGTTATATACCGATCAAGGGCAAAAGCAAATACGAATTGCACTGTTTTGCTGATGCGTCCATGCAAGCATACGCTGCGGCTACATATTTACGGGAGTATGATGAACACAATATCACCGCCGTCAGTTTCGTTCTCGGTAAATCAAGACTGGCGCCAATTAAAGATCAAAATGATTTACAAATTCCGAGACTAGAGTTACTGGGTGCAGTTATAGGAAACAGGCTAATAACATATGTGATGAAATTCATTAGATTACCTATTGAGAAACAGTTCTTATGGATTGATAGTGAGATTGTTTTGAATTGGTACAAATCTGAAAAATTACTTCCGCCTTTTGTTGCCCGTCGTATCAACGAGCTGAAACAAAACAAATACCTACTGATGCGATACGTACCAACGAATATCAATACTGCTGATGGAGCTACGCGACCTATCAATTCAAAGGCTAAGAATAAATACTGGTTATCGGGTCCCGAATTTTTGAGAATGTCACCAGAAAATTGGCCAGATAACTTCCGACAAAAGAAATGCCTGGATAAAACACAAGTTCTTACTTCTGTGGGGGAGGATCTATCGAATGATGGAAGTATGAATGCAGAACAGGACACAATTGAAATTAATCAAGATCAGAGCGTAATAGGTGAGGCAGAACCGAGCGAAAGTACGACAAAAGAAACAGAAGCTACAGAGAGAATGGAGAAAGATAGAGAAGATGTAGATATGGAACAAGAGAAAGAAGAAAATGATCAACTTAACAAAAATACCCGTGAAGAAACTAAAAGACTAATTGAAGTCCAGAATGAACACTTTCCAAAAGAGGTTAAAGGACTACAGACTGATTTATCAAGATCACTTCATCTATTTAAAGATAGAAAGGGACTCTTAAGATGTGGTGGTTGATTTTAAAACACCAAATGGGCCGAAGATAAGAAACATCCGTTATTGCTCCCCAAAAACTGAGTTTACAAACAGAATAATTGATGATATTCACAAAAGTCACTATCACGTTGGTGTAGGACACACTTTATCTCTAATAAGAAATAAGTTTTGGATTCTACAGGGTCGATCTCAGGTCCAAAAGGTTTTAAGGACTTGTGTTCAATGTAGAAAATATGGAGGAGGACCGTACAAAATGCCCTTGATGCCACCATTACCAGCTGAAAGAGTCCGCTACTCCGTCCCATTTACGTTTACGGGAATAGATTATTTTGTTCCTTTAAAAATACAAGACGGATCTGTAGAGAAACGCTGGGTTTGTATCTTTACTTGCCTGGCCATTCGCGCAATACATACGGAGGTCGTGAAAGATTTATCGGCAGAGGAGTGCCTTTTAGCAATTAGGAGATTCGTCTCGGCTAGAGGTTTACCTCAAGTGATTACGTCGGATAACGCAACCCAGTTCAAGCTAACCTCAGAAGTATTGACGTCTGAATACTGTATCAAAAATAAGATTCCGTGGCGTTTTATCCCAGAGTTGGCACCTTGGTTCGGAGGGTTCTACGAAAGGTTAATAGGTATAGTAAAAAATTGCCTCAAAAGGACTTTAGACAAACATTTGATCAACCACAATCAGCTCTGTACGATTATTAAAGAGATAGAAGCACTAGTAAATACCAGACCTCTCACTCACGTCGGACAAGAGTTTGAGGAGATATTGACGCCAGCAGATTTTCTGCGTATTGGAGGACCCCTGACTACTGTAATATCAGAAGACGAGTTTATAGAGAAAGCGACTGTCACGAAGGAGAATCTTATTGATACCTGGAAAAGAGGCCAAAGAATATTGCAAGAATTTGTAAAGATGTTTACAGCTCAATATTTGATGAGTCTTAGAGAACGTAGAAGTTCTCATAAACAATCGCGAGTTGTAGTTAACAGGATACCCAGAGTAGGCGACACAGTTCAAATAAAAGTGATCTTACCAGTAGAGCCTGCTGGAAAGTTGGACGAATCTCAGCGGTTATAGAGGGTTCGGACGGCAAAATCAGAGTTGCAAAAGTAACTATGCCTGGCGGCGAGACGCTGACTAGAGCAATAGGACACTTATACCCGCTTGAATTCGAAGACGACGAAACTTTCAATTCAGACATACTAGATTGTACAGCAGTCGATCAGTCAAATAATAAAGGTGGAGAATTTGAACCTTTGTCGACACCACCAAGTTTACCAGAACTATCAGACCAGACGCTTGACTTACCTGAATGTGACCAATCGAAATTACCCGAACCAGATAGAAACACCGACATATCAGTGAGTGCCAGACCGAAACGGGCTTCTGCACAACGATCGAGAGAAAAGGTTAAAGAATGGACTCGGCAACTAATTAGTCTAATTCTTTGAAATTATAGATATGTTGAGAAATTATGTACAAATTTTGTTAAGGTTAAATCTTGAATCAATGTTAATCCTCTATTTTATGTACAATTAAATTATCGATTGAAATCAAATTTTGTTTACTTTTCTCTAAATCTTTTCTGGGCGAGGCAGTGTCGCGAAATCACGCGAATTAAAAATTATAATCGATCATTTGTTTCGATTTCCAACACATCGAGACCAAAATCGATTGTCTCAGAATTAATCGATTTTGAACAGAGAACGATTCATCATTCGTTCGCTGGCTCACTTTTACGGCGGTACGCGGAGCGAACGGACGAACTCGGTGTGTGGGGAGTGAGAATTTTCACTGGTGAGTTTTCTTATACTGTTATTTATATCGCCTATTTTAATAATGTGTGATGTTGAGACGAAGACCTACCAGAGTTATAATGTTGTTGTGTTATCGCTGCGGCGATGGTATCAGTTAAATCAGGTTATCAGTTGAACAGAACAGACCATGCCGTGAGGTCAGGGGTGGCTAGAAGGGGCGGTTGGAGGCCACTCGCGGGGTTGTTTAACCCCTATATTCAGTTACTACGTGTTATCGTAGTTTGGGTCCAGACCCTACCAAACAGACAGTCAGATGCGTGTGCACCGTGTGTGTAGGTACGCATATTTTGGTTTTCAGTTAACACGTTATTCAACCCAGGAGGTTGCGTAACGACAAATGGTAAGTCTTGAACTTCCTCGGCTTCTACATCTTTTAGCTTTCGTGTTGTATATCTGTTTCGTAAATGTTTCTTCCTACATTCTTTTTACGTGTCCGAACCAACGGAGCAAGCCTATTCTTATTTTAACTGCTGCAGTAAAAAAAAACGTTTTCAAGGAAAAATTTTTTCAATGGGATTTTGAATCCTGTAGTACCTTTAGAACCTTCCTATAGTTGTGTCAAAAATGAATAAACCGTTAGTGATGTGGACCTGTGGATCCTGAAGCCAAACTGGTGGCCATTAATTTTGTCATTTTTGGTAAAAAATGTGATGAACAAACTTAAGGCCTTAGAAATTTGTATATAAAGTAATTGGTATTCATCGTCACAATTTGTAATAAGATCATCGACCTAGAAGTCGTTTTTAATTAGATTTTATTAGCTCATCATTCTGCTCCTCTCCCAAATGCCATAAGTACCGCATACTTAAATAGCTTGCCGTCCCGTAAGTGAGAGTATTTAGTCGCAATGTGTGTACAGGCTCGGATTCGTCACCTCTCCATAATACTACTTGCAAATCGAAGTCTTCTTCGCGTACCTACCTATACTTCGCGATACATTTTTTCGATTTTTTTTTTATATTAGTTCAGCATAGTGGCCCCTCTTTGCCTGATGGTAAGCGAAAGAGGAACCCACATCGCAACTGCAACTGACAACATACTACATACCGTATCCTGTCAGTTCACGCTGCCATGCTGAACCGCAAAATGCTTCTTCACGCTTCGTTTAAAGGATCCCATATTGTAGGAAGGAGGGAACACATGTGCAGGCAAGGCGTTCCACTTTTTAATGGTACGACAAAGATAGGAGTTGCCGAACTTTATGGTACGCGAAGAGATATTCTCAACCGTGAAACTATGACATCGCAAGCCCGCACGTGTGGTTCTATGACGGAAGGGTGAGCGTGGGATAAGGGAAAACAGTTCTTCAGAGCACTCGCCATGGTAAAGGCGGTAAAATACGCTTAGAGAGCCTATGTCCCTACGGAGTTGAAGAGGTTCTAGGTTTTTGGTGACCTCTTCGTCGTCAATTATGCGGATAGCCCGTCGCTGCAACCTATCGAGAGCCTCAAGAAGATACTGTGCGGAGCCGTCCCAGAGATGCGAGCAATACTCCACGCAGGCCCGAACTTGTGTCTTATAAAGCAGACAAAGTTGGTCCGGCACGAAGAACCGGCGCACCCTGTTCAGGACCCCGAGCTTTCTTGAGGCTGTTGAGATAAGGCTCTCGATGTAATAATGCTGGTTAAGGTCGCAATGAATACTCATACCCAGCATATTCAGGCTATCTCGCATACTGAGGGAAGCACCCTGAAGACTGGGAGTGGGAAGGAAGGGGGACATTTTTGTTGTAAACGCGCAAACCTGAGTTTTCTCAGCATTAAACTCAACCAGGTTATTGGAACCCCATTTACTAATGAGATCCAAAACCCGATTCAGTTCAACGACAAGACTCTCCCGCCTCTCACCGATTTCTGTCCGACCCGCACCAGGCCGACTGAAATATCGCCCATGGACCGTACTGTCATCTGCATAGCAATGAATATTACCAAGTGGCAGCATGTCATTGATATGCAGAAGAAAGAGGGTGGGCGATAGAACGGAGCCCTGTGTCGATATTCCCGCTTAAAATGTACTTATATTGCCTGATTCTCAAAAATAGAGAATAGAAAGTATTGCATATTTGAGCCTACCATCAAGATGTCATTGAGTGCATAATCAGATTAGAAGGTAACCAGATAAAAAATAGGAATTATATTGTTTATTGATTGCTGATTCTATTAAATGACCTAACTCAGCGTACTCGTTGATAACATTGGTATATTTGGCCTTTAGGGCAGGATTTCGTTTAAATCATCCATTCTATCTATCTATCTATCTATTACTTCACGCCAAATCCCTTATGGGGTAGGCAGAGAGAACCGAGCGCCACGCGACTCGATTCTTACATACCTCACTCGCTTCTTTAACATTCATTGCTCTTTTCATGCACGCTCGCCGGTTTCTAGGGCTCCTGACATCACCTTCTTATAGAACCCGACCAGTTTGATCATGGTAGGTAAATCTTGGCCTTCCCCGGCTCCTACACCCTTCCACTTTTGCATTGTATATCTGCTTCGTCATTCTTTCAGCCTGCATTCTTTCTATATGTCCGAACCAACGGAGCATGCCTCTTCTTATTTTAACACCGATGCTCTCTTTCAGACCAACTCTGCTTCTAACTTGCTCATTGCGAATACGGTCTACAAGCGTTACGCTACAAATTTTGCGCAACGCTCGCATTTCAACCGCGTTTATTCTACTTTCATGCTCTCTCTGCCATACTCAGCTCTCGCTTCCATAAGTAAACGTTGGGACCAGCACTGCATTGTATATAGCAAGCTGCGCCCTCTGGCTCAGGTTTTTACTGCCAAGAAGTTTTTCCAACGCTCCATTCATGCTATTCCCAGCACTCACTCGTCGTTCCACATCTGCGGTGTACCTTTCATTCCTGCTGAAAGCGCATCCAAGATATACAAACTCGTCCGCTTGTTCCAACACTTCATCATCTACCGTAATCCTTCCATTGGTTCTGGTTTCTTTTCTTTCAAATACCACTAACTTTGTTTTCTTCGCATTCACTAGTAAGCCTTCCTTCATACATTCGTCTTTCATCATTGTGACTAGTGTTTGAAGTTCAGATGGTGTTTCTGCTAATAGGACGGCATCATCTGCATACAGCAGACAGTTCACCACTAGGTCACCCATGCGTAATCCTAAATTCGTCGATCTTATTCTCTGTAGACAACTATCGAGATACAGAATAAACAGCCTAGCAGACAACAGACAACCTTGTTAGATACCAATTTTGACATCAAACCAGGGTGACATGTTGCCATCTATTCACACACATGCTGAGCTATCCTTGTAGGTGAACTGCACAGCACGGAGCAGTGAGCCATCAATCCCATATCTCAGCAATATGCACCACAGTTCCTTTCGCACAACCCTATAAAATTTTGAAGATCCACAAAACCGCAGAAAACCTTCTGGTCTGTGGCCAGATGCTTCTCTACGATATTGCGGAGCGAGAAAACTTGATCCGTATATCCCCTTCCATTTCGGAAACCTCCCTGTGCCTCCCACAGCATTTCGTCAGATTTCACCCTCATTCTCCTTTCAATCACCTTTCCATATACTTTTACTGCTAAGCTGATCAAACTGATGGCCCTATAACTGGCGCAGTCCATGCGTGATCCCTTGCCTTTATACAAGGGTACTATATCTGCGCGTCCCCAGTCCATTATAGGCATAGGTTGCATAAGTACCAGGAGGCGTCCCGGACGTAAGTGCGTGCGTAGTTTGATCATCTCAGCTGTGATCATATCAATTTCCGCAAACTTTCCATTTTTCCAACTCGTATCGACCATTCTATTTCATCCATAGTTATACCTTCATCGGACGCCGTCAACGTGGAGTGAGCATCAGACACACTCTCATTGTATGCGTCCGAGGCATATCAATGTCTCAAAGTTGGTAATTTAAAGTTTAAATTCGACTACAAATAGTAAGATGATCCTGTTCATCAACCTGCCATCTTACCATACTTAAAGGGAGTCACAGACAAAATTGGCAACATCTTACGGCGAGCTTCAATTAAAAGTTATTTCAAGCCCCATAAGAAGATCCGTCAATTTCTAAGACCTATCAAGTCTAATATCCCCTTACAAGATGCAGGAGTATACAAATTAGACTGCGAATGTGGTTTATCATACATAGGGCAAACAAAGAGAAGCGTAGGTACTCGTGTGAAAGAACACATTGCTGACATGAAGAATAGGCGCGATAAAAACTCTGCAGTATTTGAACATACACTGGACCAGCCAAACCATTACATCCGGTTCGATAAACCACAAATCCTCGCCAAGGAGAATCGCTACACGACGAGAATGTTGCGCGAGGCTATTGAAATAAGAAAACACCCCAATTTCAATAGAGAAGATGGTTGGCAAGTACCACCTGGATCCCAAATCCAGTCCTAAAAATAATCAAGTCCCAAACCCAAAGATCTAAAAAATGTTCGGACACTGTGAGCGATTTTTGTGTGAATCGGAACATATATAATTAATCCATCCATGTCGGTAGATGTAATAATTGAATAACTAATGTAAGACAAATACCACCTTAGTCTTCCTACGACCACGGACGCTGCAAAGCTTTCGAAACGTCAGGTTCAACAAAATAAATAAAAGACGCGATACTTCCGTTAAAAATTGTTTAATTCAACGATCCTGTTCTTTAAATAAAAGTAGATAATTTCTAAATTTTGTTATTTGTCCCTTTATAGAGCTAAAACAAGAATCTGAAATCTTCGCGAAAGATCTGTCTGTCGTGTAAAGTCAACCACCGCAGCTGCATTATTATTTATTATTTTTCTAATAATTATTTTAACGAAAACTGAGATTCAGAGTGAGTGAGTTTTGGGAAAGTTTTATCAACAGCTGTACACATTGTCGTTAGAACAAGGTAACAGCGCTAGTAACGATATAAGAGCTAAACTGACCCGACGCTATACTGAAGATATTTGCACATAAGTCTATACGAGATTCCTTCAAATAACTTATAACAGGAAAGCATCGGGTGAAGACAAGAAGAGATACAGTGGAGCTACCGAAAGCGGGTAGAAAGCCGGTACTGGTAGTCCTACAGGAGCAATTCAATTCCGTCATACACACTGGTGAAACGCCGTAAGCGAGTAGATCAAGTTGTTCTTCGAAACTATGACAAAACCATATTGACCGTATTATCTTTAGACTGATATCGTTATACTATAGGCGATATGATATGAACCAACTCGCATGCAGACTTGAATTCTAACCTCCTGAAGAAGTCGGACTCCGAAAGGGCTTTAGGACAATATGTCACCTACCTATCCTCCACCAGATTATACAGAAGACTATTGAGTATAACGAATGTAATATGTTAGCACCTAAAAAAAATTCAAAATATTTACTTCGCATAGACTAATTTAAATGTACAAAATACAAAGAAACTGAAATTTAATGACAAACTTTGAATTAAAATGGTTCCATATACTAATTACAATAAATTAATTCAGGGCAAGAACACTGAGGTACCAAGGTTAAACAATCAAATCTCTGAGATTGAATTCAAAACGAACCAGTTGAGAATGCGCAAGCTTGCATTGCCAGAGGAACACCTGGCTCGTCAATTATATAACAATTAATTTTTTTTTTTGTAATATGTCGGCCATTTTGACCTTGTTCCTTAAGAGATAGGAACGGTGTTCCTGAACATTCCTATTCTACTTTTTTATGCTGAATCCGAATCTGAAGTCAATATTCGAATATTCGATAAAAAATGCACACACAGACAAACGACAGACAGACAAACATATAGATTTCATATAGGAACGGTGTTCCTGAAAATATTGCTAAAAATAAACTGAAGTGTTTGCTTTTAAATATTTGTCACGTAAGATCATGTGAAAGCAAGTCATGCAGGGTGTGTTCCTGATATGTAATAACAAGAAATTAATCCTTGTTGTCTTTTTTTATACAACTAGATTGGAAAACAAGCACGCGGCCCGCATTAGACGGCAAGCGGTCACCGCAGCCTATTGACACCATGGGGATGTTACTCGCGCGATGCAAATCTTGTGCTCAAAGGCTGTTTCGTCACCCAGTAATTTCTCTGCCATATCTCACCCTTCAAACACAGCTGTATAAATATAGCTGCTTGACGTTAGAAATAGGTAAGACAGAGGTACCCCCGTAGACGACTTTTGTACAAAGTCTATTTCTGGTAAGTCTAATGTATGTATAGGAATATAAGATAATGTAACATACTTCGTGCAGTATGTTACATTATTATATAGTTAGTACGACAGTATTATATATTTAGTATGACAGGTTGAAAATCTTCTTTGACTATTGTATAATAGTGCCGTGTCTTTGTGACATTACACGACATCGGCACATACTATTTGCCTTACAAAACTATATATATGCGCGCTAGAAAACTTCTGATGCTTTCGTAATACTCACCGCCTACAATTTGAAATAAATATACCGCAATATACACCAGCCAATTTTTAACAGGATCAAATGGATAGGCACTAGAAAACGGATGTCGAAATTCAGTGCCCTGTTTCCAAATAAAATTGAATAAACCATGTAATATAGGAGCGGACAAATACACTAATGCAGATCCCTTCAGAGATGTTTTTAAAGCTGCAACATAATATTAAATAATACTATAATATTAGTAATTCACAAAGAATCTGTCAGTTCGCAGTACAACAGCTTAGCGGAGTATACTCATTTCCAAGTATCTGATGATTTGACTACATCATTAAGGCTGTATCATAAAATCCAAATACAACAATTAATTTCAAGTTTCCTTTAATTGGAGTTTCAATTAAAGTGAAAGAGGTAGGAGATAATTACGTGGATGATAGAGAACAAAAATTAATAATGATTTACCTGGTTTAAACATCAATTGTGATGGTATGAATATTAGTTCTAGGATGTTTTCGCATAATTCAGCACTACCTTTTTATGTTCAGCAGTTTCTCTTAACCACAATTGATCGCATAAATGAAATATCCATATACTCATTTACATATACATATATTGTACATATAGTGTAAATTTTGCCACATTGTAATACGATTATAAGTAAAGTTTATTTATTTATATTGTCAACATTTCTTAAATAAAGTTACGATATTATTTTATCCCAAGTGAATTTCTTAAATGTCAGAGAGTCGAATGCTGTGCATATAAATTCAAACAATAGCTTACCAAGATATAAAATATTAAGCTGTCTTAGTTCCGAATTCCTTATTTCAATTTGCTTCTCGGTTAGGTTATCTATTCTCCACATCATGCCCATTTGGTCGATTATGTTTTCAATTACTTTTTTTTTTGATAAAATTACAACTATCCTCAATAACCCTATAAATTAAAGTATATTTGTCTATATTATTTCTAATAGCCACAGTGGTTGTACAGTGAACGATATTTATTTAACTCCTCATATGTTGGACATTTCGCTCATTTGGTGCAACAATGACGCTATTACACTTTTTGTCAAAATGTAGTTAAGTATGACAAAACACGCGGAAAGGTTGGTTACATTCGGAGAAACATCGACAGAGCTGTATTTCTGATACTTTCCGCTAGATGACATTAATGTCGTTATTGCAATGACACTAAATAGTGAACTTTCTGAGGACATATCGTCATATTGGTCAGATGCGCGTGGGGCTCTGCCGATTGTGAACGTGTTTGAGTGCTACATCGTCATAACGGTGATTATGACATTATTTTTTTGTATTTCTGGCGGAACAACATCACATTTGTGCAATTATGACATTGTTGTTGCGATTTTTTGGAACACTTAGTTGCAACGACATATTTTAATGACATATTTTAATATAATTATGACGTACCTCTAACTTTTAGTTTTTTTATTAGGCTGATGACGTATTTGTGTAATTGTAACGTTGTAACCGTAAATATTTGTAACTTTACTCAAACAATATTTATAGTACTTTGTGTAATTATGACGTTTCAGAATTTACTTTGTACTAACATCGCAGTACTTACATCTTTCTGCTTTTATTGTTTAGTTGGGAGTTTTCACAATAATGGGTAGATAAGCAAGAATGTCTTCAAATGCGAGAACAGGGATTAATGTACCACCTTTTGCTAAAGCAAATGTTGTGGATAACAGTCAGCATGGTCAATCAGATATGTCTTCGCTATGTATGTCTACGCAGTCGCAATAATAAGTAATAACCCATAAATTTTTAATTTGTGGGCATACCGAAAATGAGGACGACACGACCCACTCAATTATAGAAAGATCAATCAAGAGATCCAAAAAGTCAGACCTATTTACGTACCCGATTAATATGTTCAAATAAATAGATCTGATCTGAATTTCCTATTAATACGAATAAGGTAATTATCTTTTTTTAAACTAAATTAAAGAAATTGTACTAAGACTGTTATTACAATTAGATAGAGTTATCCAAATAAACACAGAAGTTGATTTAAACTTAAATTAGTTTTATTTTGTCATAAAATAGTTAATTTTATATGGACAACATACTGGGTAAATCACTAATTCTAACGGAACAATGACACAACTACAGGTATCCAGTTACAAAAACATTAATTTGGGAAATAATATTAAAAAAATATAAAACCTGTAATCACTCAAGAAAAATATACATTTGTGGTCATCTTATAGGATAATCAAGTTCTATATTTTTAAGTGCTAACTAATACTAATTTAAAACAGATAATAAACATAATCTTTATTTTCCTCTACTTTAAAAACACAAAATGTACAATTACGTCAATGTTGTACCAAATGAGCGATTTGTGAACTGTTGTCTTTTTTTTTGCTAAATTGTGGTATGTACCTAGTCTGGCCATAAATACTGTTACAATTAAAAATAAACAAAATATTACATTTGAATTTGGAATCTGTCATTTTTATATGATTGTTCATTGAGTTTTCTCATTTTGGCGCCAATACATTGTACAATATTTTGCGATAAAATGGAGTGGGGTGATAAAGAGAATCGCTGTGATTGCATTACACAAAGTAGGTATGGAGCCAAATGCAATACCATACGCTTGGTATTAATAAAATGTTTGTGTACCGGGCTATTAATACGGAGTACAATGAGACCTCCTCTGTTTGTGACAGAAAAAGATCGTAGTGTTCGTACGGAAAAGGTGGTCAAAGCAGTAAGGGAAAGAATTCGAAGAAATCCTGTCCGAAAGCAAACGATTTTATCTCGGGAGATGAAGATAGTATCTAGAACCATGTTGCGTATTTTAAAAGATGACTTAGGACTTGCAGCCTATAAGAGATGTACTGGTCAATTATTAACTGATAATTTAAAAAAGAATAAGGTGTTAAAATCGAAACAACTACTGAAACGGTACGCAAAGGGAGGTCACAGAAAAATTTTGTTTACGGATGAGATTTTTTTATAATTGAGCAACATTTTAACAAACAACATGATCGTATTTATGCTCAAAGCTCTATGGATTCCCAATTAATCGAAAGAGTGCAACGTGGGCACTATCCAACTTCAGTGATGGTTTGGTGGGGTATTAGCTATGAAGGAGTGACTGAATCATACTTTTGTGAAAAAAGGTATAAAACATCGGCACAAGTGTACCAAGATACCATTCTTGAGAAGGTAGTGAACCCCCTTATCAACACCATATTCAAAAACCAAGAATGGTCCTTCCAGCAAGACTCGGCGCCGGGTCATAAAGCTCGGTCTGCGCAGTCTAGGTTGGAAACGAACGTTTCGGACTTCATCAGAGCTGAAGACTGGCCGTCGTGTAGTCCCGATCTTAATCCGCTGGATTATGATTTATGGTCAGTTTTAGAGATTAATCCGTACGATTGGCAGTGAAGAATTTTCTCATGGAAAGAGTGCGTGCTTCTATTGATAACTGGCCTCAACGTTTAAAGGACTGAATGGCAGCTAATGGAGACCACTTCGAATAAGCTTTTTATATTTTAAATTGTTTTATATTTATGTATTAAACTAACATACAGTAAAAGTAATAAATGTTATTTGCAATAGAATTTTTTTTTTCTTTGTTTCTGTATTTATGGCAAGACTAGGTATATTATTTTAAAGGTGGAAAGGTATTACAAAGTTTCAAAACCCGTAACAAGAACAAACTTACGTAATATTACGAAGAGTGAGATGGTATTATCAGTAATAAATAAAATGTTCTTTCAAGTGATTAGAAGAAACAGGATTGAATTCGAAAAATGATTATATTTGAGAAGTATATATATATTTTTTAAATAAACAAAAGTTTTGAATGCACATAAGTTTATTTATTATATTTTTAGTGACTCAGGTTGTTAAAAATGGAAAGAAGCGAGGACTGTGCAAGTGAAAATTTGGTATCGACATATACAAAATATGCTAACATTTGGCTATCGACGAAAAAACAGTTCTGCCTAGGTAAATGCCGAGGTTTTTAACACTTTAAATATACCATATATATATATATATATATATATATTGTATCTCAAGTTACTGAAATAAATTATTTTGTATTTTGTACCATATTTTACCATTTTGCCTTTACGGACACTTAGACAAGTCTTTCCCTTTTTTTAAATAAAATCTTGTAGTGTTGTTTTGAATTTACTAATCTAACTCTTTATGCGTGATATATCATAAACATTCACAATTTTATATATAGTTACATAATATTAGTAGGATTGCTGAATTACCTTCTGTGCATATGATAAATATTGGAACCATATGTGCGTTCTTCAAGAAATCGCTCCTTTCGATTATAATTATCGGAATAACTGCCATAATTGTTACGTAGTGAATTATAATACATGGTAGTAAACAAAGATAACAAACATTCCTTTTCGTCAATGATGAATTATCGTCGAAAAAATTAACGTTTACATAACTTAACCACTTAAACATTGAAAGTAGTGATTTAGAAAAATCTGGATGATATTTTTTCATGTGCTCCATTTCAAAACGATTCTCTTATAGTGTTTTATTCCAGTTTCTTTGCGGAATAATGGGTTAGAAGGTGAAATAGTTCGCTATATACTTGTAACTTTATAAACAACCTATGATTTATTTAATTATAGTCAAAAGTAGGGATCCGGATATCTAAATGTAATAAGCCTTATATATACTTACTTACAACTAAAACACTTATATACTTACTGTTGCATACCTCTTTTCCTTTTATATTTTTATACCTTTTTATAAATCTTATTTAAATTTTGTATTTGTCTTTGCTCTTTTTCTATATCATTTGTTTTCCTTGTCAAAAACGTATTACATATTGAAGTGCTACATACATTTTACTCGTATTATTATTTTCCATCCATTATTCCCTTTCTTATAATTTAATACAGTTCATTGCTTAGTCGTCTGCAATACTTACATTATTCGAATATTAGATAATTTTACGTAAGTACCTTCTTTCCCGCCTCCGATATTTTTCTCCCTCTTTAGTTTCAAATTAAATCACCATATGTAACTTTCGGGTAAGGTAATTAAATAATAATCGTTAAATTTGCAGATAAAATGCTTCTCTTAATTTGACTCGACCATTATTCTAACCTATTTATGACCTTGTTGTTTTGTGAAGATTGTTGAAATATATTTCAATTTTACCTGTTGTTTGGAAATAATAACGAAAATTAGTAATTGCCGTATTGTTATAACCTCACATTCTTGATATAAAAGGGGTGTGTTGTATAAGAAAGACCGAAATGTCGACACCTAAAGAATAGGCCTTTGTGCTATTTCCAGTGGTTTAATTTGATGTTGTTACCAAACCACTCCATATTAATATTCAATATGTAAGAAATATTTGGCTATAAATTGTTTATGAACTCTAATGGTAAAGAAGCAATTTTATGTTGTATAAAACTAAGATACTTATCAATGATAAAACTCAGGTATTTTAGAACATCAGTTTGTTTCAGCTATAAACAGTCACAGGGGTCGCCGCTAGTTACCTTACAACCATGTGCTATCAACTGTTATCACTTATAGGCTCGCTGCCTCTCAGAGAGCAATATTTGGTAGAATAATATTCTCACACATTTGGTTTTTAAACCAAAAGTTTTAGATAATAAAATACAGTAGGGATGAGCCCATGCAGTATTGAGTAAACTTTGTTGTGTACCTTGCCTGTGTATAAAATTGCCTATGTGCTGTAATTTCTGCAGTGAAATCTGCCACTTGCTGTAACGATGTCGATTTTATATGTGTGCGTGTCTATTGGGAAAGCCACCAACTTTTATGAGGCTCCTGTTAACACTACAGGAGCCTTGCATCATTTGTATAGGATTGTGTTATTATTCCGGATTTTGCGACAAATAATAAAACCATTAGCAAAAAATATCGTGTTCCATGTAATGTGTTTTATTCAAGATTTCTTTGTTGTAAGTATTATAAGAAAAATTCAAATGGGATTCGGGCTTGCATTAAGGGTTTTTACTCTGTGTACAATATAATGTAATACGTTATTATTAGTTAACTTCCTTTCATCAGGTGTTTACGAGTATATTGGTTAAATAGAATTATGGTGGGTGACAACAGGGAACACTTAGCATTCGAGACCGACTCGCAATTGACTGTTTTTCCTTTGCATAAAGAAAGCCGATTGATTAAGTAAATTATAGGATTGTACTTACTAATTATAACTGAATCAGAGCGTAGCTAAGTTTATCGTGAAGTTTATTGATGTGGAGGCACTACAGCGATTTAGAATATACTGAAATTTCAAGTAACACAGTATTGTTAACAAATACTAATTTGTATTTCTCAATGCGAACTTCTATTGGCAGAAGTCACATTTGGAAAACTAAATGTGATAAATTTGGTTTCAGCTGAGGTTACCAAAATTTGTAGGTGTCGTACTATCCTCTCGCTTAGCTTCCGGTGTAAGAGATTACTGCTTGGTAGGGCGTAGACTTCTCTGGGTTCGTATAAAAGTGGGCATCACTGGTATTTCTGGTTGCAGCATACACTCCCGTAACCTCAGCATGTGCTCAAAAACAAGGGAAGTTTTGGGGGTCTGCAAGAGATTAAAAGAGTAACTATGTGTTGAGATTTGAATGGATTGGTTGGTTCAAACGAGATAGCTGTGAAGCTGTTCTTGGTCCCTATGGAGAAGAAAGTGAACGAAACAGGCAGTCAATTCTAGATTTATGTATAGAACAAAACTTTCTCGTGTCGAATACTGTATCTCATCATAGGGATATTCACACGTATACATGCAGACGGAATCACTAAAAAAGTGTGATTGATTTGATTTAGTCATTGAAATAGTTACTGGGGTAAAGTGGAGAGCGCATCTCTTATTTGCGGATCTTATTCACGGATCAACATTGCTTTAGTATTGTCTTAGGTTTTCGCGATTGTTACATTGCTTTACTTATCATGTTATTAGTTAAAGTATTCACCCATTGGTCAGTACGCTCGAGTCTCTGATATATTTAGGCGTGAAAAGAATACGTTTTGGTGAGAAAGGGTCAAGCACTCGAAATTTATTTGCTATTTACCGAAGATATAAAATCTGCAGAACAAATCTACAGAAGTATGTAAGTAAGTTGTTCGCGGTATTGAGTTAGCGGTCATATTTACGGAGACCGAATATGAAACTAATACATAAATTCTGAAGTCTTAGTTTTTCATAGTTTAAGCGAGGCTTGAGAATAAATTAATTAATTTATAAGGCCCACAGTAAGATCAGAATAAGAAACATCATCGTAATCAAGGATAGGAAAAAGAATATATTGTGCAAGAACTACTTGAGTGGCATTGGGTAAAAAAATTCTAATACGTCGGAGAGACGCTAACGCAGCAAACATCTTCTAGCTTAGCTAGAAGCTCTGCAACCTGCGGCCTCCATGATAACGTGAAGTCGAAAGTAATCCCAATATTTTTTACCTTTTTACTGAATGGAATGCCATCAAAGGTAACATCAAACACAACCACAAGTATTTGAGAAACATCAAGCCTGGAAATAAAAGCTGGACAGCCTAAATAATACATAGAAATTTACTTGGATTTACTTTCAATCCGAAGCGTTTTCTCCATGTCGAAATCTGATTTAAATCAGCATTAGTTTGATTAATAACCTGTGAGATGTTAGTAAGCGAACCTTGAGAATAAATTTGTAAATCATCTGCATGAAGGTGGCAGGTTGAAGTGATATTGTGAGTTATTGAATTTATGAAAATGAAAATAAAAGCGCAGACAGCACACTACCCTGTGGCACTCCGGCAGTTGTGTTACACCAGGTGGAATTTGAGCGATCAGTTTTGGTACATAGCCGTCGCCCGTACAGGTAATCATAAAACCAACTAATCACTGTAGGAGATATGTTAATAGAAAAGAATAGAATAAAGAGTAGAATATCAAATTCAACAGTATTAAAGGCATTGCTGAAATCAAGTAAAGTTAACACAGTAAGCTGTTGGTTCTCCATACCACATCTAATATCGTCAGAAATTTTGACTAATGCAGTCGTTGTATAGTGACCAGGACGGAAACCAGATTGGAACAGATTGTGAAGATTATTGGAGGTGAGAAATAAACTTAATTGCCAGTGGACTAACTGCTCTAGCACTTTCGACAGAAAAGGAAGAATAGTAATAGGACGACCGTCACTGAAGGAAGAAGGAAAGGCTTCTTGGTTAAAGGGATGATATTACGTGCATCTTTTCAGCACTTAGGAAACGAATTTGTTGAAATAGAAAAAAATGAGGATTTTTGTTAGTATAGAAACAAGAATGTTAGTTAAAGAAATTATCATCTTACGGCTGATGCAATCATCTCCAACAGCATTAGATACAATAGAAAGTATACTTCTCCTAACATCAAAATCAGTGAATGGAATGAAAACAAATAGAGAGTGGTCGGGAGGGAATGTCATAGAAAGTTAATTTTACGTGTCTAATTTGACAGTTGATTTGATCTAGATCGAGATCAGGAGTATTTATAATCTGAGATTTAGTCACTCCCATGGTTTTGAGAAATTTCTAAACTTTTGCTCGGTCCTAATTCTCAACTGAGTGATGAATGTGGCTTCGCTGAGCATCCCTACTAATTTGTTGCAGTTATTTCTTAACCGGTGATAGTGATCCCGTTTTGCTGTGTTTGAGGAATCTACCTTGTAACGGGCTTTTTAATACTCTCTCTTTGCATCTTCTAATTATTCTTCTAAGATGATAATGTATTCTCTCATGCACGCTCGCCGGTTCCTTGAGCTCCTGACATCACCTTCTGATAAAACACGACCAATTTGGTCATGGTAGGTTAGTCTCGGTCTTCCTCGGCTCCTACATCCTTACACTTAATAATGGAATTAATTTACTAAATTTCATTAAGTCTGGGAACACACCCATATCTACACATTGATTAAAAAAAATACCAAGTGTGCTCCACACTATTGACTCAATAATATAATAAAATACTTTTATGGTCATTCCCCAATGATCTTCTGAGTTTTTAATGTTTAGTTGTTTAAAGGTTTAAATTATATCGCTTGATTGAATATGTGTAAATTGGAAAAGCTCCACTCTTGGTTGTATATTCTCCTTTAATAACTCCGCAGCAACATGAGGAGATGAATTGAGGGAGTCAGTGGTAATATATGGGATATTAGTGAAGTAGTCATTAAATAGATATGCTACTTGTTTAACAGCTGTTTGCAATTTGATTATTATGTTTAATATAATACTGATTATCCCCTGGTTTATCTTTACCTATTTCCTTTTTAACAATATCCCATACAGCGTTTATTTTATTTGACGACTGCTTAATTTTGTTTTTAATATACAATGATTTTGCAACTTTGCAACATTTTTAAATATTTTAGAATAATTTTTAACATATTTAACAAAGTCTGCGTCAAATCTATATGTCTTTTCTCCATATAATTCAAACATTTTGTTTCTACTTATCAATATAACTGTAGTTGCCCAATTATTAAACTTAAATTTATTTTGGCATTAATCTTTTTATATTTGAATATGTTTTGGTACTTACTGGAGACAACATGAAACAAATTGGTATAGAGCAAATCAGGATTGTCTATAGAGTAATCCAATAATGGCAACCTTTCCCCCAGTACATTGTTGTATTCAATAAGTTTATTAGTGGTCAATGGTCTATACTCGTACAACAGATCAATTTTTAAATCTACATTATTTGAATATTGGTATACTACCAACTGACCCTAATGATCTGAAGGCAACTCGCCAATTATTGATTTATTGATATGCTCACAAGGTATCGGAATATAAGATAATGTAACATACTTCATGCATTATTATATATGTATTTAGTACGAGTATGTAGGTATTACGTATAAGAAATAATGTCTAAATTCACCAACAAACTGTTATAATAGCTATAATGTTTTATTGAGACATGTTTTGTATGTAATAGACTCAGGCGTTATTTTGCGAAAGTCAAATTTACATGCTATTTGATCTAACCTGCTTTGTGTGCTTCCGCCGCTAATTAGTTCATGCGGCCTAGCGCCGGCCGGCACCCAGCCACTACTGTTAGTTGATGCAACATGCCGACGCTGCCATGGCTGCTCCGGTAGTCTCTGCCTCGGCTGCTGCGGTCGTCCGCCATCTGGAACAGAATCCGCATGCCCCCACCACCACTGTCACGACTAGCCTGGTCGTCGCTGCGACACGTGTTTCGCCTCTCCACGAGGCATCATCAGGCGCTGTAGATGTTAATCGTAAGAACAACATGCTACAAGTGACAAATCCATCGCATCGTGCCGCCCCTTATATTGAACTGAGGGTGGGGGTGGATGGTGTGAGTGAAAAGATATTTAATAGAGGGGAATTGTTTACGTCAGTCTGTTTGTTCATGAGTGTAATTTTAGATTTTTTATGTTTAATAATTTGTAATTGTTCCCTAATATTTAGTTTTGAATGACCACCACACAACTCAACAACTCTCTCAGCCTTAACGGACATTGGGAAATCGAAGCTTCTCGCAAAGTAATTTCCCATTGGTTATCATTTTCCAACAAATCTCTATCTCGGCAAGCGGCTTGGTAAGTTTCTTTAACATTTCCCTCAACGGTTTTTAAGTCCTGGAACGATGTAGGGCCACGTACATGATAAAGTAGTATCCTGAGATAAAAACACTCTGACTGGGAAGGATGAACGCTGTACACTCTTCCCAATGCAGCATCTTTTTTAATACCAGGATGTCCAACTACGTCTTGGCCACGTTTCCTTCTAGAAAATGTATTGTTGGCCCATATATAATAATGAGGAACTTCATGATAGAGCAGTGTTTTAGCAAAGTCATCACTGTTGCAGAGGTCAAAAAATGCCGTGAGTGTCGTTTTTGGCGGATTTTCCACTATACGTTGCATATTGTCCGCTGAAAAGTATAGTCGCTGTCCATTCTCTAAGTGCACCGCTAAGTGCACTACGGTAGGGTGTCTGTCATGTATAGGAAACTCTAATATTCTCCACACTGCTTAAGATGTACTGATGTACCGGCCGTTCAAATATTTTTCAACTTCGTTGTGAGCATTTCTGACACTGAAAGTTGCTTGATCCGATACTTTATTTATGTATTTACATATGTATTTTATGGCTTGCACAGAATGACAATATTCAACGTTTATGTGAGCGTTGAAAGATCGACACAATATTGGGGAATATGGAACGATCCATCTGTTGTCGATGTTAATCGTTCGTCCTCGGACGTTTAAGGTAGCAACCCGATCTCCGTTGTTGATGTCGCGTCGTCGGGACGGGATATCCATCCTCACTGGTCTGGGTTTCAATTACAAAACGTCGTGGATATTTCTTCGAACATATTCCGTTTTTCAAGCACGGTGAAGTAAAATTTTCTTCCCCACATGGCCCATGTACCATGTTTTTTGTGACAATTTCAAACAATATTGGATCTTCGTCTTTATTAGGCATTTCAGCGACTATTATTTTACCAATCTCATCGGCCCTTATTTTCGTCTCCAGCCAAAATAACATATGACAATGCGGCAATCCTCTTTTTTGCCATTCAACAGTCAACATATGACATTTGACCAACCCAAAAATCGCATCTTTTGTGACAATGTTTATCATTTTCTTCATTTTTGAATGAAACACTCGCGCGATTATGTCACGACGATCGACAGACTGACGCTGACCGGGGAAAAGTTCATGCTTTATTTCGTCCCACTCCGGATTACATGTAAACGTTACAAAAAGGCCTTCCATAATTTCGCACATATGTCATGGCATCTTGCGTCTTTTCGTGGAGATACCTCGGAGACCCAGTAAATGATGATGGCAATATGACATGTTGACCGATATCGGCGGCATTTACGCTTGCGTTGTGATTCAAAGTATCTCTCAAATGAATGTAGTCATCAGCTCTAAGCTTTTGTTGATTTCGACAAATAAAATTTAATCTTTCTGAAATCATCTTCGCCATCATATCCACACAATACTGATTAAACAAATCTCTGTAATAATGCAGTGCATTAAAACAGTTATCCCTAATCATTAAACGATATGCATAATATTGCATGCATGACACAGTCTTATTTCTTAAGGAACCTTGCTGAGGAATAGTCAAATAATATCCGTCGTCTCCTGACACAAACATTAGCGGATATTGTAACGGATCATATGCGCGATGCAATTCTGACACTCGTTGTAGCTGTCCGTCCGTAAAGGTGGGCATAACATTTCCTTCTCTAATTTCTTTCGCCCCAAAGGAAGTCATTTGAAAAAGACTATTGTATCTACGAATGTTACTCAAAAAATGTGTGGATAACGTGTGATCATTTGTCAAAAGGCTTTTTATTGGTTCTGGCGGCCCTTTCAAATTAGGAAGAATAACTTTTCCAGCCGCGCAGCACATACCGTTCGCTTCACCAGTCCATTTTTTGGCAAAACATTTAGGACAAATCTTATTCATTGCTCCGATTTTAATGCTGTTCTGATGAGCATAATCAATTTGTGAATCGTAACTGAATGCCGATCTATCACTATGAGCCATAATTCTATTGCGCATCCTAGTTGTTAACAAATGTTGTCTTTCTCTCTGTGCGATAAGCCGCTGCGAGCGTTCGGCGCTAGATTCCCTTGCACGTGCACGCGAGTTTCTGTCTCTATTTTCAGCAAGGCGTTGGTTACGCTCGGTGCTAGACTCTCTGGTCCGCGATTGCGACGCGTACTCCCTCAGACTTGCGAGACGATCTGAATTTTCAGAAGAAGATTCTTCACTACGACGTATTTTTACCAATCTCGGGTGGGAAGTACTTTGAGATAGTTGCGACCTTTTTTTCCTAGGCATATGCTTAGAAGCTATTTTTTAATTTTGATAAAAACAAACAATGTACTGTACATACATACATCAATATTATTTAGGGTAACAAATCCTATAATATAAAATTGATGATTGAAGAGAAGTTAGTTTAGTATCGAAATCCTTGCAATTAATCGAAAAAATGGACCTGATTCCTTATTGGTTAGCATTAAAACGCGCGAAGTTTCAATTTGAAATTAAATTATAGTCTCAGTTTGTAGTAAAAAAAAAAGAAAAAGATAAAAAGAATTATAAAAAATTTATAGTAATAATCTTAATATCTTAGGAAATCAATATTAATATATTACTTACGACATTAATATTAATCATAATATTTATTGTTATAAATATATTTATAATATTTATTATTGGTTGAAAATTTACCCGTTTAATTTTACTATTGGTCACTTGATAATAAGTCAACATATCAATGTATCGATATTATATAGAAACAGATTTGAGGCGCCGTTTTAATTTTGTAGTATACTATACTTATAACGTAAATAAAATTAAAATAAGACAGGAAAGTTTTGTGTAGGTTAGGTAGTTCTGAAAAGAACTTTTTAACTGGAACAGAAAAAATGTGCTATGAAAAGTCAAAACATTCAATGTCGGTAGCGTACGCTGCGTAGGAAGCCGACCGCGCGTCGAACACGTTCTTCCATCACAAGGATATTCACATGTACACATGGAGACAGAATGAACAGAAAAGTGTGATTGACTTGATTTAGATAGATGGACGTCTCCGAAAGTCGTTAATGGATACAAGAGCCTTCAGAGGTCCCACCCTTGAAACTGACCACTATCTAGTGATAAGCCGATTTGTGGGCTTTTTCAAGAAGTGGAGGCACTGGCGAGTGCCTATTCCTTTCGGAGATCATGAAAGAATAAGAAGTGAGAAATTGGAAGATGAAAGTGTGAGGAGTACGTATGTACGTCGAATCAATGAAAGACTTGCGAACGCGAGTCTTTCCGACTCAGATGTAGACGAATGTTGGAAAGTTCTGAATAAAAGTAAGGTGGATAGTGCGAAAGAAGCATGTGAATGCGCAAAGAGACGTAGAACACTGAAAGGAGATGCCTGGTGGAATGCGGAGGTTCAATCCTCCGTGGATAAAAAGAGGAGAGCGTGGCTGGATTACGTATCATCTTTGCACCAGAATGATAATGAAGTATGAAAGAGAAGAAGAAAGAAATATACCGTCGATGCAAGAATGAAACAAAAGCTTTAGTGAAAGAGAGGCGTGAAAGACTACTTATGAATGAGGAAGAGAGGCTGACGAAGAACTTCCAGGCTTAATACCAAACTCTTCTGGAGAGAGGTAAAGAAGTCTCGAAGTGGTTCGTCGGCATCCGGAATGGACAAGATAAAATGTAAAGCTGGTGGCATTCCTGCTAACACTCAGGAGAACGATCGAGCAAATATTTTAGAGAAATGTATGATTATGTCCAGGGCGCTGGCACTGTGAATGATTCTGTGACTGATTCGGCAGCGCCCGCGTACCATGATGACATTAGCATCGATGAGATTGAATGGTCGATACGAAGTTTGAAAAATAGAAAGTCAGCGGGAATCGATATGGTTACAGCTAAGATGAACAAACTGAGTGGCACCTACGTTAGGGACGCCTTCTGGTTTTTGAGCAAATCATGTTGGAGAACCGGAAGGGTTTCGAGCGATTGGAGACATGCAGTCATCGTGCCCTTGTATAAAGGCAAGGGCTCACGTATGGACTGCGCCAACTATAGGGCCATCTGTTTGATCAGCTTAGCAGCTAAAGTGTATGGAAAAATCATTGAAAGGAGAATGAGGGTGAAATCCACTGGAATGCTTTGGGAAGCACAGGGGGGACTTCGAAGCGGCAGAGGATATACGGATCAAGTTTTTTCGCTTCGCAACATCGTGGAAAAGCATCTGGCTATGGACCTGAAGGTTTTCTGCGGTTTTGTGGACCTTGAAAAAGCATTTGATAGGGTCGTGCGAAAGAATCTCTGGAACATCTTGCCCTTGGAAGCTCTTTTAGCAGCGATGGAAGGTACACAGCTGATGTGGAGAGACGAGTTAGTGCAGGGAATAGCATGAATGGAGCGTTGGGTAAACTGTTTGCCAGCCGAAATCTAAGCCAGAAGGCACAGCTCGCTGTACACAAAGCGGTGCTAATCCCAACGCTAACTTATGGAAGTGAGAACTGGATATGGCCATAGTAAAATCAAATAAGTAGGTTAACTTCATAGATACGCACCGCGTTCGGTTTGTATGTGTGCGCGCCCGTACCATCCCGTACGTATGCGTCGTCGCACGCACACACTGACAAAATTAATCGCTGTTAAAGGTAAGGTACTCCAGTCGTGGCTACGCTGTGCTTAATACCGCACGCACCGCCGCCGCTGCGCTCCCGCTCGTAATAATTTGTACGTGTACCTACCTACCTACTTTAACTACAAATTCGTAAAGATGGCTAAAAAGTAAAAAGATTTTTTTTTTTTGTATCAAATGTGTAATTTTGTTATAAAATCACAAATTTAAAAAAAAAAGTACTTTTAATACCTATCATTTTAGGCTACTGTAAAAATATTAAATTTCCGAATATAAAGCTTATAATTTTGATAAGCGTAGTAAATGAAAAAGTAAAAAATAGTTTAGTGTAAAAAAAAATGGGTGCGTGTACTTATGTACGCACGTGAGAAGTTATACTTCTCTGGCATCATTAAATAACAAATCCCTGAAGGGATGTTATGTTCATGCGAGTGATTGACGTTACCACCTCACAGGCAACTGCAGCCAAATAACAATTCCCTGGAGGGTTGTTGTGTTCATCTGAGTGACGTCACGAGTAAGCTCCTAAGGAGTTGCCGTGTTAGCGGCAGAGGTGGCAATACGCGAGGTATACTTAATGTATTGCAAGCGTAAACAGCTACAGTGACCGCTTTAAATTGGGTGGATCGTATGCTTGTTTGTTCATGCGAGTGAGTGACGGAAAACTGCAGCCAAGTAACAATTCGCTGGACAGATGTTGCGTTCATGCGAGTGAGTGACGTCACTACCTCACGAAAAATATGCTCAAAACTGCAGCCGAATAAATAAATAAATTCCCTGGAGGATTGTTGTGTTCATGCGAGTGAGTGACGTTAACACCTCACAGAAATCTGCAGCCAAATAACAATTCCCTGGACGGTTGTTGTGTTCAGGCGAGTGAGTGACGTTACATGACGTTATATGGCTGCAGTTTTCCGTGAGGTAATAACGTCACTCACTTGCATGAACACAATAATCCTCCAGGGAATTGTTATTTGGCTGCAGTTCTGAGCATATTTCTCATGACTTAATGAGCGGTTTAGCGGGCAGCTTCAACCTGTTACTTTTGTGTTACAGTATCTTAAAATTTCACACATAACGTGTCTAAAGGAGTATATAACTTCAATACAATAGTCAGCTCCTGGTCTATGTACAAAAAATAATTAAGAAAAACTTTGTATTATAGATCCCTGATGATTCACCTACAGGGGAAAATTGTTTTGTATAAAGATAGACTATGCATTTTTGACGATTGTATAAACTATAAGCGACATCCCTACGTGTTTAGGCTATTATCCTTCGCTCAGGGGTCGAGTCGGCCTACTTGTTTGATTATACTATGCTATGACACTACATGTATGAATAACCCTTGCACACAGTTGGCAATAAACGTTAATCTTGTCTTATCTAAGCGTGCTCTAAGACTGCGGGATTGGGGGGGGGGGGCAGAGGCGATGCGCACCAATCCGCCCCCGTCGGTGCGAATATGCATGCGGCGTTGGGGCCGCCACCCACCACGCAGCGGCAATTCCGACGGGATGAGGAGAACCGAGTACTGAATAGGCGCGTGGAATGTGAATGGTGGATTGAATGATAAGATGAACGAACTGATAGACGTAATTAATGAGAGACGTTTAGAGGCTTTGTGTATGACAGAGACTAAGCGCAAGGAGAGCGACACCGATGATCTGCCCGCTGAAATAATGGTTATAGAACCATGTATGAATAACCACCAGATCATAGGGTCTGGGGTAGACTGGGACGATCATGCTAGTGCTGGTGTAGGTGCCGTACTCTCCTCTCGCTTAGCCACTGGTGTAAGAAGAGATTACAGTTCGGTAGAGCCTAGGCTTCTTTTGGTTCGTGTTAAACTGGGCATCTCGCGAGTATTTCTGGTTACAGCATACGCATACGCTGCCGTAAGCTCAGCGTGTGCTCAAGAACTAGAGATGTTGTGTTAGCACCAAGCGAGGCAGCTATGAAACTGTTTTTGGTTTTTATGGAGATAAGACAGTGAACGAAGCATGTGAGACAATTCAAGATTTATTTATGGAACGAAACCTTCTCGTGTCGAATACTTTATTTCATCATAAGGATACTCACACCTATAAATAGAGACGGAATGACCAAAAAAGTACGATTCATTTGATTTTAATAGCAAGACGTCTCCCAAATGATATAATAGATACGAGAGACTTTAGAGAGTCCCACTCTTGAAACGGACCACTACCTGGTGGGAAGCCGGTTTGTGGGTCTTTTCAAGAAGTCGAGGCACTGGCGAGTTCGTATCCCTTTCGGATAACATGAAAGGATAAGGAGAGAAAAATTGCAAGTTGAAAGTGTTAGCAGAACGTGTGTGCATCTGGCAAGCGAGAGACTTGCACATGCAAGCCTTTCCGACTCAAATGTGGATGATTGCTGGAAAATTTTGCAAGAAAATGTGGTTGATAGCGTAAAAAGCATGTGAAACCTAAAACAGTGAACGGAGATGCCTGATGGGATACGGAGGTTGAATCCTTCGCAGCAAGGAAGAAGAAAACGTGGCTGGAATGTGTATCAGCTTTGCCCTTAAATGAAAATATGAGTGAGGAGAAGAAAGACATGTACCGTCTATGCAAGAATGAAATCAATGCTTTAGTCAAAGAGAAGCGTGAAAGACAAATTACGAATGAGGAAGAAAGGTTGACAAAAAACTTTGAGGCAAATACCGAACTCTTTTTTTTTTTAATGAATGTGGTGGAGTGAATATTTTGAGTAACTATGATGCTTACTCCACGGTGACGGCGTCCGACGAAGGTGTAACTATGGATGAAATCGAACGGTCGATATGAAGCTTGAAAAATGGAAAATCAGCGGGAATGATCAAACTAGGTGACACTTATGTCCGGAACGCCTTCTGGTACTTATGCAATCTATGGTGAAAATTGAGGGCCACTGGGCAACAAACGTGGTACAATTAAACGTTCAAGTAGTTTACCCAGCGACGGTAGTAGGGTAATAGGGCGATAAGATTTCGGATCGTCGGGTTGCTTATCACCGATTTTTGATATTATTTTTATAACACCACTACGCAAAATTTCAGGAAAGTTACCTTCTACAATACACCGGTTTAATACCTTGAAAATAGGTTCAGAAGCTACTTTGCAAACTTCCTTGATCTTTTTGTTTGAGATTTTATCATCACCAGAAAGCTTTTGGAATTGGTGCCTACTCATTGAAACGGAACAAATAACGTTTTTAAGTTTTTTTATACAAAGTCTGGAGGCATACAGACTACCTGATGTAAAGCAGTTACCGTAGCCCATGAACGCTGGTCATACCTTAAATATCACTTGGGCAATGCCACCTCTGCTGCTGATGCAGCCTCACTCACACGCAGGAATACAACAACCTTCTAGGGAGTTGTTATTTTCTGCGGTTTTCTGTGAGGTGGAGGCACTTCCCCAGATGGGCTCTTAAACCATCCAGACCAAGACAAACAGACATGTTCATACACAAATGTTTGTCTTATGTGGGTATCGAACCCACGAGCGTAGGCGGTTGTCTGTGTGGTGGAGGTACTTCTCCAGATGAGCTGTTTCGATGCGCCCTGCGTCTCTTATAGTTTATGTACATAGGCATTTTTCTGGGAAAATGCTATTTTTGTATAACAAATAAAAACATAAAAAGCCCTGAGGGAATTTCGATCGCGCTGGCACTATTAATGATACGAAATTAATGATGTTCAAAGTGTATTTATTATAACAATATTGATGTTTATAACACTAATAAGAAATATTCAATAATCATACAAAGCTATTGTGATAAAGTTATAAGTACTAAAATGTAACTTGTTCTAATTTTAATAGTAAGACGTGTGGTGTATATGTTTAAGACCTGGTTATATAAAGAGGTTAAAGAAGTGTGTAGGCTGCCTTAAATAAGGCTTAATTTAAAATCGCTTGCAATTTAAAAAGCATATCCGTTGCCACCCAACTGCCAATCCAGTGAATTACTAGTAATTTAACTTACTCGTAGAACACAAGCTACCAGGGCATTGTTATTCGACTATGGTGTTCTGTAAGATCTTCTATCCGTCCCAGTAGGAGTGCTAAATTCCATGATCTACCTCTCTTTTTTCAGAATCTTCTCTATTTAGCATAGTGCACCACGAGAAAGTAAATGTTTTTTTTTTATACAACGTTGGGAGGCATACAAGGAACGGCCCACATTATGAAAAACAGTTACCATAGCCTGTTAACGCATTGTAATATATTAGCTATCAGCCGCGCAATGCCTCCTCTGCTGCTTACATAGCAACTCTTTAGGAGCTCACTGGTGACCTCACTCACACGCAGGAACACAACAACCCTCTAGGGAGTTATTATTTGTCTGCGGTTTTCTATAAGGTGGGGGCACTTCCCCAGACATACTGCTTTGATGCGCCTTACCTCTCTTAAAACATCCAGACCAAGACAAACAGACATGTAGGTGTCAAAGTCGCGTCATTAATGACTGAGCCACCGAGCTCGTCTTCGAGTCAAGCTATAACAATTTATAAGTAAATACACTTCAACTAGGAAAGTACCTCCACCACATGAATTCTAGTATTCCTGCGACTGAGGGACAAACATTGAATCTATAGGTACGTATAATAAAATTGTAACAGGCCGATGTCTGTATATTGTGTTCCTGCGTGTGAGTGAGGTCACCAGTAAGCTCTCAAGGAGTTGCTGTGTATGCAGCAGAGGAGGCATCGCGCGGGTGATACTTAATATATTTCAAGCGTTAATAGGCTACAGTACCCGCTTTACATCAGGTGGACCATATGCTTTTTTTTATACAAGTTCGGTATAGTGGCTCCTCTTTGCCTGATGGTAAGCGAAAGAGGAGCCCAAATCGTAACTGCAACTGGCAAAAAGTTGACGCTGACATGCTGACCCGCAATATGCTTCTTCACGCTTCGTCTGAAGGACCATATTCTAGGAAGGAGGGAACGCATGTGCAGGCAAGGCGTTCCACTTTTTAATGGCCGAACTTTTTGGTACGCGAAGAAATGTTCTCAATGACAATGCTGTACGTCTCCCGACGTAGTATAAAAAAATATGTCCGGATTTCACGTTACTTAATGAACATAATGCTAAATTAACAGACTTTATTCCACGCGTACGAAGGTGCGGGCAAAAGCTCGTAATATATAAGTATGATTGTGCTGAAAATGTTTTGCTTGTACTCTATTAAAAATTTATTAAACATCTTCAGTGGCGTCCAATTGTTTATACATAGTTTGCATCAGTGAAAAATAAGACCAGGTGGTGCTCACTACCTGAAATGTAAAATAAAAGATTCATGAGCAATAGTACAATAATATGTATTCAGGGCAGTAGTGTGTAAATTACAAATAGAACTGTTAACTATTCTGAGGTTAAAAGCCTCTGGTTTTAATCGCTTGTATTTGTAAGCCTTGTACAGCTCATCTTACATATAAGGTTTTTATCCCATTTGCGAGGAATAAAATGAACATATACACCTTGATAATTTTATAAATATGAACATAATTACTCCTAGCTCTAGTAAATGTTATCAAAAATAAATAGTAAACAATGCTAGTTTGGAATTAAAGAAAAAATTGTAAGTTCCAAACTGAACTAATCATAGAAACATCGTCTAAACTAGAGTAATCAAAATAACAACGTGTAAGATACCCGTGATAACCATATTAAAATAATATTCGTTTGGCCATCCCTTTACAAAAGCTCAAAAACAACTGACGCAATACGGTAACGCGAAGTGTTTTTTTTATGTTCGCTCAGTATGAGTTGTACTATCGATTGGTGCCGGTTGATCCCGAGAAATGATTTACGAGTACATGTGCTCAATTTTTTTTAAGTTTTTTAAGATACTCGAATAATGACTTCGGTTCGAAAAGGATACTTTAGATGAAACAATAATACATTACTAAATTGTAGATGTTCAGAACAAGCAAAATGTTACTTTAAAATGAGGTATATGCACTACACCAAACGCATTTTCTCTTTGATTTTGGTAAAATTACATAGGTTTTTAATTATGAACTTGTGATTAATCATACAATTGAGCTATGTTAAGCGTCCTTGTTCCTTAGAACTGTCTCGTGGAGTCAGGATTAGCAACGAATTTGAAAATTTGTTTATTACTAAGTAACAATCATCCTAAATTGCTATCTTTGATTACTAATGATTACAACTTAGTAGTGATCCGCACGTATTATACCAGATCTAAGAGATCTGAATACAGGAGCGTAAATGTCAATATTATATTGTAACAGACTAATGGCCGGACTAGGTACCTATATATTTCAATAAGCAATTTCCAACTTTCTAAACTGGTAGTATTAATATATTATTATATATCATTTATTTCGTAAATGATAAACATTTTTCGTTTACCATTGAGACCTCCCATGTGTTTAAACACATCAACATGTGTTAAATATATTTTTATTGTATCTTATTCAATTCACTTAATTATCATTTTTCTTCTTTTTATCTATTAGCATTTCAGAAGCAACGAAGAAGAAATGCCGAAAGAAACATGCCAGCCAAAAGTATGTTTAAATCGTATGTATGTACCCATGTTCGAATCGTCAATTAAATATTCCAAGAGTTAAAGATATCAAGAATTAAAGATACGGTTGCTAAAACGAACCAGTAATAGCATATAAGTAAAAATAAAATAAATAAAAGTGTAACATGCTAAACTACTGTTTATACTTAATATTTTTAATTCAAGGCTGGGAGGTCAAACCCAGATCATACTCGTACATACCCTCATGAATGTGTTTAGAGAAATCGGCGCATATTTCAGCGAAGTCAAACAACATGGCTTTTGCGATCTACAAACAATGGAAAATTATAATAAATGCTCAATAAAAAAATAAATAATACAATTCTCCAAGGTAAACCAAACCACCTCCGACCTCCAATGTCAGTTCAGCTCTATGGTACAACTTTTTAAATTTATAGTACTAATAATTTTTTTTATATAACATCAGGAAACAAATAAGTATATAGCCTACCCAATAAGAAGTGGTTAATAGTAGCATTCGTAGGTAGTAGCCCATAAATGTCTACAAATTTCTAGGCTACGCTACTGAACAAATTATACTTTTTTGATGATTCCTTCTCCACGTACATATGTGTATATCCTTATGATAAATTCAAGATATATCTCCTTTCAATTAATATATAAAATTAGTGAATCATTAAATGAAAACACTAATACTATGCCACACCCAAAGGTAAACGTATCATTAAATAGTGTATTATTTCAGACGTTTTGAGACGTATTACAGGAATTGATTGCAATATTTTATTAAAGCTAAAAATATATTACGTGAAAAAACAACTAGAAAAGTTAACTAGTGAATTTAGAAAATTATGGAAATCCATTAAAAATATTAAATATAAAAAATAATTTTTAATATTAATATTTGATATTAAAAATATTAATACATTTAAAATTAATACATTTTATTTTTTTGTAGAAATCAATATGTATCGAATGTATGACACGAGCCCACGAGCCTTCTCATGAGGATTCAGTCAATTTTTTTTTATTTATAAAGTAAAATAATATTGATATTATATACTGTACAGGACAATTTAGTACGCACTTTGACAGAGAATAACAGAAAATTCTATTATTACGTCTTAATTTTCTGTGATAAATTCATTGAAACTTTCAAGACGACCATAGTTTCATCCCCGGGGACTATCGGAGACTAACAGGAAACACAGTGGAAAATTGTAATGAATTTGATTGAAAGAATGCACATAAGTTACCAACCGTGCAGATTGGCGTACGTAGGTAATCAATTTCAATCCCGTGAGGATCTCAGCAACCAAACCGACGTACCCTCAGGTATTAGTGTACCTATATATACATGTCTCGTAGTGGACACTATGGAATTCAATAAGAACTCAAAATTACTGTAAACTGGTTTAGAACTATTTATTAGCCAAAATTACGTGCACAGAAACAATGTGTGAATGCCGAACCACCGAGTAGTTTTATCACATAGTGTGAGGTATATTAATATAAAAAGCGTCTTCCAAGTTGTGTAGCAACATGTAAACAATATTAATCTGTATACAATTCTATCAGGCGCGAACATAACTCCCCCCGTTGAAGACTCCAGCTCTTCAACTTCTTTAATCTTCATCGTTGAGTAGAGGACATAAACGAACTATAGGCCTTCGTAAGCATCCTGTAGTTGTATTTACGTCAGCGACGCGGGAAACTCCGTCTGGTCCCGGATATA
This sequence comes from Pyralis farinalis, assembly GCA_947507595.1. NCBI lineage: Eukaryota > Metazoa > Arthropoda > Insecta > Lepidoptera > Pyralidae > Pyralis > Pyralis farinalis. The sequence goes on from OX382275.1 coordinate 6,872,347, forward strand.
GTTTGACTACTCGTCCAGTGCGCCAACAAAGCGGCGGAAGAGAATCCTCGCGCAGAAGGACTAGGTCACCAACTTTTAATCTAGTCGTATTGAGCCTCCATTTGGATCGTACTTGAAGTTCGGATATATATTCCTTTTGCCATCTGCGTCAAAAGTGCTGTCGAATTTGTTCGAGTCGAGCATAGCGATTCAGACGACCTTCCGGCTGATTTTCGAGAAACGGTGATGGCAGCGCATTCAAGGTCTCCCTATCAGAAAGTGTCCTGGGGATAGATAGAGGGAATCGTCGGGCGAAGAGGATAAAGGACAAAGGGGGCGGCTGTTAAGTATGCTTTCCACTTGTGCAAAAAGAGTTGTAATTTCCTCGAATGTTAAGTGGGAATTACCCATTACGCGTTTGATATGATACTTCGCGGACTTAATTCCGGCCTCCCATATGCCACCAAAATGAGGAGCGTAAGAGGGAATGAAATTAAATTTAATGCCTTCCTGAGCTCCAAACCCAGCAATGACATTGTTTTGTTCCTTTATGAATACACCTATTTCCCTAGCTGCTCCTACAAAGTTACGGCCATTGTCGGAGATTATTTCTGATGGCTTTCCACGACGAGATATAAATCTACGCATAGTCATAATAAACGCATCTGACGTTAGATCACTAACAGCCTCTAAGTGTATGCATTTGTAACGTAAGCAAATAAATAAGCAGAGATAGGATTTAGTTACTTTAACGCCGCAACCCTTACGATTTAAAGTATAAAACGGTCCAGCCATGTCAATTCCAACTGAACTGAAAGGAAAGTCAGTAGATATGCGTTGCGAAGGTAAGTCTCCCATTTTTGGGTATATGATCTTTCCTCGCACGCGTCGACATCGTACGCAGTTGTGAACTGTAGTTCTGGCAACCACTCTGCCATTCATAGGCCAGATTCTTTGTCTGACTGTCGCTAAAAGCAGCTGAGGGCCCGCGTGCATATTACGAATATGTTCCATTTTGAATATTAATTTACATAAATGATGCGACGCAGTCAACAGAATTGGGTGTTTCTGGTCATAGGGATAGCTAGACCCATCAATTCGACCACCCACACGAATCAAATTGTCTTCATCGATGAAAGGTGACAGTGATAAAATTTTGGATTTCACGCTCAATTGTTTTTTGTCAGATAATGTTTTGTATTCAATGGGAAGAGATTGTTTTTGAGCCATAACGCACAATAATTTAAACGATGAATTTAATTCGTCAACAGTTAAATCACCAGACAATCTATTCTGTCGATTTCTTAAATTATGTATAAATCTTTTGACATAAGTTATTGTTCTTTGTAGTCTATTTAAATTTGAAAAACGTTCGAATTCAATAAAAGGTTTACTAATGATTACGGTAGCAACCAGTTCTTAGTTTCAGGTAACTCGTTAGAATTATTACATTTTAGAATAGGCCACTCATTCTCATTGTTCAATAGAAATGCCGGTCCATGCCACCATAGAGATGAATTCTGTAGCCGACTGGCGCTTGCCCCACGTGATATTAAATCGGCAGGATTTTCTGCAGTGGGAACATAACGCCACGAAGATGGTTGGCTGATTTCCTGCACTTCAGTGACTCTGTTTGCAACAAAGGTTTTAAGTTTGGATGGATCACCTCTTAGCCAACCTAATACAACACTAGTCACACCAATAAATGATGCGGTCAGCCGTGTAACGGATGGAATCTGTAACAGTTTTGCACAATCGAGCAGCAAGCAGAGCGGCGCAGAGTTCTAAGCGTGGAACAGAAGTCGGTTTCAACGGTGCTACCGTCGATTTTGAGCACAAGAGATTGATCGTGATGTCGCCGTTGGAGTCAATAGTTCTGATGTAGACGCATCTGCCATATCCTACCTGTGATGCATCACTGAAAGCATGAATTTCAGTATACCTTGGTGAATCACAGAGCACATATCTTGGAATTTGAAAAGCGGTAATAATATTTAATCCCTTAGAAAACTCATCCCAAGCTAAGCGAATTTTCTCAGTGACGGGTTGATCCCAGTGAACCTTAAGTTGCCACAAATTTTGTAACATTAGTTTTGCTTGCATAATGTAAGGACTTAATAGACCTAGCGGATCGAAAACCTTAAAAGCACTAGACATAATGGATCTTTTTGTAATTGATACCTTATTATGCGAAGAAATATTTATAGGAAAATTTAATGTGTCGCTATTTGGATTCCAGCCTAAACCAAGGGTACTAGAAGATTCGCTGATAGTTAAATTTTCTTGAATTGAGTTTGGAGAATTTTCGAATATAGAGGGCAAGTTTGTTTTATACTTACGTAATTTGAAACAACCTTTGCTTAGTTCTGAGGCTACCGAAATTTGTATGTATTGTAATTCTTCCTTGTTATTTGAGCCAGTAATCAGGTCGTCTACGTAAAAATCTTTCTGAATGATGACTTTAATCAAAGTGTTATCACACTGCTCTCCTATCTGCCAAATACAACGCGTGCTTAAATAGCTGGCACTTGCGGTACCGTAAGTAACAGTATTTAGTTGCAAAGTTCTGATAGGTAAGGACTCATCTTCTCTCCACAAGATAAGTTGCAGATTCCTGTCATCCGGATTGACTTGAACCTGTCGGTACATTTTCTCGATATCTCCAGTGAGGAGATATTTGTATTGTCTTGCACGAACCAAAATGGAAAAAAGAGAATCCTGTACATTTGGACCTATCAAATGTAGGTCATTGACAGAAAATCCCGAAGAAGAGGGTGCTGAACCATCAAAGACGACCCTGATATGCGTCGATTCACTGTTTTTAAAAACAGCATGATGACATAAGAAGTATGATGGAATTTGGAGACAAGCAGGTGCTTCAGATAAATGGCCTAAAGCTTCGTATTCCTTTAAAAATTGTACATATTGTAATTTTAGACAAGGATTTTTTTTGAAACGTCTTTCAAGACTCTATAGTCGTTTTTTAGCAAGCTCGTGTGAGTCACCTAAAATATCAGGTGAATACTTTAATGGTAGATTTACACAGAATCGGCCTGAATCGAGACGAAACGTATTAGATATAAAATGATCTTCACAAGCAATTTCATCTTTGCTTAAAACTCGCTTCTGAGGAAGCTCTTCCAGTTCCCAGAACTTAATTAACATCTCATCAATGTGAGATTCTTTAGACAAATCTTCGCCATTGACTGAAGTGTTACATTTAGATTCATTTACTATGCTTGGATTTAAAGAACCACCGACCAACCAACCAAGGGATGAACTTTGTAATTTGAGATTGGTCGTACCTAACGATTGACATTTCGGTTCAAGTATATCCCAAAAGAGATCTGCACCTATTAGCACATCAATTGAAGCTGGCTGGTTAAAACTAGGATCTGCCAGTTTTATATGGTCAGGTAAATCTAGATCGTGTAATTTTATAGGAACGGTTGGAAGAGTTCCAGTTAATTTATCAAGAACTAGACAATTTAATTTAATTTTAAAATTAGTATTTATTGATTGCAATTGAACTATACAACTTCCGTTTACTTTGTTTGCTGAGTTGTGTCCAATGCCGATGACGTTCATAGACATCGGGATTCGATTTAGTGTTAATTTTTGTTGTAAGGACTTTGTTATAAATGATGACTGACTGCCTGAATCCAACAAGGCACGCACTCTAGTAGCCTCTTTAGTTATTGGATTCAAAATATCTATTAGGGCAGTAGACAAAATTACTTGGGTGGAAACTTCTTTAGAAAAGTTCGCAATTAATTGTGATTCATGGGTTTGGTCATTGTTGACTTTAGCGGTATCAACTGAATGCAGTAGTATATTATGACGTTTTTTGCACTGTTTACAAGGGCCCATTCGGCATTCAGCAACATGGTGGCCTTGCCTTAAACAGTTAGAACATAACTTATATTTTGACACGTCGGCTAATTTATCTTTAATGGACTTCGATTTGAAATTTGTACAATCGTAAATTTTATGATTTTGATTACATATTATGCATAAATATGAATTCCTGTTGTTATTATTTTGATAAGTGGATGCAAATGATTTGGTTTTAAAATTATGTTTATTATTGTTTGAAAAAGTATTTTGCGAAAAATTTGAATTGTTGTCATTTTTATTACGATGCGCAGACTCAAGAACAAATGCTCTATCGATTAAGAATTTATTAAACTGTTCCAAAGTAGGCATTTCATCAAAATTATTTCGCTGTTCCTCCCACTTCATAAGTGTGTGACTATCAAGTTTATTTGATACCATAAAAATTATAATGGTATCCCAGAATTCGGTAGGTTGGCCTAGACTCGCCAAGGCGCGTAGGTTCTTGGTGATGTGGTCTACTAAAAATCGTAAGGAGCTTTCGGATTCGCGATTCAATTGTTGTATATTAAACAAAGATTTCAAGTGGTGGTTTATCAACAATCGCTTGTTATTATATCGATCGAAAAGCAATTGCCACGCTGTAGCGTAATTCAAAGATGAAACCTCAATATTAGAAATAACACGAGCTGCATCTCCTTCAAGGTAAGAACGCAAATAATGAAATTTTTGTATGGATGGAATACGGTCGTTGTTATGTATTAAGTTAGTGAAGGTATCACGGAACTCTTGCCAATGGAATACGGAACCCTGATATTTTTGAATTTGAATTAAAGGTAATTTTACACAAAAATCATCTTGACTTGAATCGAGACTGCATTGAGCTTCTTGAAACAGTGATTTACGACGTTTTTTATCGTGTTCTAATAATTTTAATTGATTTTGCTCTTCAATTGTGTTTTTAGCCATAGCTGTACACAATATGAAGTCTTGCTCAATGCTTTCTCTTTCGTCAATTTCCGAATCTAAATTTTCTGAATTCAACAATTCCAACTGGGTTTGCAGCTCGTCATATTTAGCAGACAAACTTTCGAATTTACTGATCTTTAAAGAGAGTTCAGCTATCTCGATAGTCGTCAACGTAGGTTGCCTTGTAATTTTATCTAGGTAGTTTTTAAATTTTGTAATTTGTCCCTTTATGGAACTACGTTTTGTACACAAATCTTTTAAATTACTTGACATCACTGACTCGGTCATTTTGAAGTAAAATGAACGCGTAAGTAAATAAAGATCTCAAAATAAAAGTTGTAAAATGAAAACTTTAGGCGTAGGTATAGAATGAATGTAGTATGTAAATTACAAGGAACCCCAAATTCAGAAAGGCATTAAATAAATAATAATAAATTGAATATTCTCACGCTCCTCGTCCGATGACACACAGGACACCAGCTATGCTTCAAGTAAATGGCTGGCGACCCACTTTATGGTGAGCAGGTAGGTACGGCAACTATCAGCAAGCTGGAATGTTCGGCAAAATCGTATAAATATCATGTAAAAACTGGTGCTAAAGACAGTGTATATATTTATTATCAATATAATAAACAATTATTGTAAATATTTTGTTATTTACACAAAAGTAATCATAAAATGTATAAATGTGAAAATTATTATTTAATGAAGGGTATTTCTATTCTGTACAAGTGTATGAAACTTCATAGTGAAATGTATTTCGGTTAAATATAGGTAAAATTTAGGTAAAAAGGAAGGGAAAACAGGACACTTATCTGGTGCACTATGCTGCGAGGTGACGCTTTAGCTGCGTCACTGGCTCCCTCTCTGCTTGTCCCAGGTGACCTTGGTTTTGCCTCTCCAAAAACTGCAAAATCTGCTGGGCTTCGCTGATTCAATACCCTTGTTAACTTGCGCTGTCGTTGTGGAAAGCGGCTGTAGTGATATTGATCTTCAGGATTGCTTTACATTGATTTTGAAAACCACGATGAAGAACAGGAACTTTGCTTTGGAGTGTATACTTATTAAATGTGTTGTCCTGTCACGGTCGCCAATTTATGTCTCGTACTGGACACTATGGAATTCAATAAGAACTCAAAATTACTGTAAACTGGTTTAGAACTATTTATTAGCCAAAATTACGTGCACAGAAACAATGTGTGAATGCCGAACCACCGAGTAGTTTTATCACATAGTGTGAGGTATATTAATATAAAAAGCGCCTTCCAAGTTGTGTAGCAACATGTAAACAATATTAATCTGTATACAATTCTATCAGGCGCGAACAATACATATATATACCTTTACCTTAAAATAATGATGCCTATTGATTTTCTGTACTTTGTGCCACCCTTATACCACTTATTCTGATACGCAGCATAACTAACTTCCTCACTCTGAAAAAATAAAAAGCTGATTAGTATTAAGTTCCACAAAATCGATTTAGGAACCAAATCAATTAAGGAAACAGTAAAACCTGTTTTAATGTACTAATAAATTCAACATATTTCAGTGTAGTGAAATATGTTGAACTTATTATATTCAGTGTAGTAGCACAATAGTGTAGTGTGTAAGTTAATATCATTCATTAACCCTAGAAGCCTAATCTATGCCTGCGAGACGCACACGCAATCGAATATTCGCTCTCTTTCTAACGAGTGAAGTTAAAGAATCGTGCTGTTCAACCAACTCAGTGACCGACGAGTGCTTGGGAATGGTGACCATGTCGTTCAGGTAAGTATCGCCACTTTAGACTTACGGAGGTATCACTCGCCTGCGAGATGTATGATTATGCTTTGTGTTACCTTTAAAACTATTTTCCCTTTTTTAGTTTTTCAATAACTTTATATATTTGTCATTGTTTTAGATACCAGTATATAACGGTCTCTGAGACTACATAATGTCGGTGTATTGGCAATATTATAGAGGACGAGAAAGATCATTTTTCAGACGGATACAACTTCTGAAGGTGAGGATGACGAGGTTGTAGACGACGTTCAAAGCAAAGATGAGAATAGTTACGTTACTGAAGAGGTCCCTTTGCAAGAACTAGCTCTCATAGATGAACCCCCTGTAGCTGAAGCTGACCCAGAATCTGATTCTGTTCACTCTTCGTCTTCTGCCAAATTAGGTTCCTGATTACACTCTTCGTGGTAACAATGCACATATTAGGTCAACTAATAATACTGAATCATCTCACAGAACTTTAGCTATGAATATAGTCCGCACCTCTCGAGGGCCACCACGAATGTGTAAAAATATCTTTGATCCTATGTAGGTCTTCCAGTTATTCATAACTGATGAAATCATATCTGAAATTGTAAAATGGACCAATGTCGAAATGATCTCTAAACGCCTAAAGATAGGAAAAATTACAGCTATTCATAGAGATACTACAGATTTAGAGCTTCATGCGTTTATTGGAATATTGACTCTGACCGCAGTAATGAAGGATAATCATCTTTCAACTGATGAACTATTAGTTTCTTCTTTTGTTGATTTTTTAGTTATAAAATAGTTGTACTTGTTATTTCTTTGTAATAAAAGACTGTGATTGCCGGTTCCTTTGATTAAACGGTATTGTGTTTTAAGTTTATATACCCACTTTACATATCCTTTAAAAAATTGGACATAATAGGTATAGTCTCGCCAACAGGTTGATTTTTATATATGTACGCCTTCGAGACGTATGATAAGGCTTTGTGTACCTCTGAAATAGATTAGGCTCCTAGGGTTAATGAATTAGCGTAAGTAAAATTGATATATTTAAACATGTGTAGACCGTGATTTAGGCAAGTATTATATTGGGCAAAATGATAATGTTATATTTTTTCTAATTTCACGTTTTTATGTCACATCACAAGATAACCCCGGAGGTGCTACTGTCATTTTTAAAATACATAAATCTGTAAAACTGTGAATGATCTATTTTTTTAGTTCATGAATATTATGAACTACATAAATTTAATTACCTTACGGATAAAAGAATTTACGAAATGAATAAATGCTACATATCTATTTCTTTCTTTAGTAATGTAAATATTGCAATAGAATTATAAATAGTTGTGAATGTGTTAAAAATTTGAGAATCGGTATTGTAATTTTTTGGGTAAAATGACGCCAAAGTCCTTCTTCTTCTTAGCGTTATCCTATTTTCTAATCTATTAGGATTAGCAGGGTTGTGTGGATTTATGTGGATTGCTAAAAAAAGTAATTCGTATTTACGAATTACGTTTTTTAGCAATCCATACGCACAAAATTTGTACTGACAGGGCTCTGAAGGTTTCGAAAATTGCTGGTTATAACTTTATTTGATTAACCCTCTCCGTTTGGTAGATAACTCAATTGAAATATTCATATTTTATAAAAGTAATAGTCAAAAATCAAATCAAATCATTTGGCGCCGCTTTTTTTGGCGGGTAGACCTAAAAGAATACAGACGTTTTGAAAATAAGCTCTTGGTTATTTTATTATAAAAAGGTTAAATTATAATATTTTAGTAAAGAGTGACACAAATGTTATAATTGGTACATACTACAAGATTGCCAGTTAATATTCAACAAGATTTTGTATATAAACTTGGCACTATTTTTAAAACAAAATCTTAACACCACTATGGACAAACTGACACACCACTTTTGAATACTCTCTTGAAACCGCAACAGTACTCCTGAAATTATTTCATTGGCGGGTGAGTTTCAATTGTTTAAAAAAGTCATCTGCATGGCAGTGTCTGCGATAAAGTCATAGATGGAATTAGTCTTGCAAGTCTTAGACAATTTTGAGACACAGTTACGTTCTAATTTGTTACTGCTCAATGGAGTGCCTGAGCTGCAGAATGAGAACTTGATGATGATAACGCATACATTATGTAAGGAGACACTGCAACTGGACATCGCTCCACAATCTATTCAATCAATCAAATTCCTCAAGTTCAGGACTTGGCAGCAAAACATCAGCTGATAGTCCTCGGCCTATACTAATTAGATTCGCCTTGTATCAAACCAGACAACAGGTATGGATGGCAAATACGAAGTTGAAGGGAATATCACCAAATTTTACTAGCAGTGCTTTGGCAAATAAATCTATCGTGTGTTTCTCTTTCTTGGTTTCAATCTGACCTCTCTGATCAGCTTCAATCAGTAAAAATCGACGATTGCAGATCTCACTGGTGCGAAGTCAACGTGAGTATCCCACAAGGTAGTGTATTATCACCTCTCTTATTCTCTATTTTTGTTAATGGCGTTTTCATTCATATGTGTCCTTCTCTATTCATTTGTACGCTGATGATGTCCAAATCTATACAGCTGCCTCTCTTCAAGAATTTAAAACGCTACAGACATTATTAATTTAGATCTCAGTGCTATTGCAAAATGGGCAGAGAACCTCGGTCTAAAAATTAATGCGGTAAAGTCGCAATGTATCGTAATAGGCAGCCCTGACTTCATTTCCAGGTTCCAACCAGGAAGTTATCCAAATATTGTTTACAACGGTACAATAATTCCTTATTCTAATACTGTGAAAAACCTGGGAATTGTTACGGATCAGACACTATCTTGGAGACCCAAATAAATGTCATAAGTCGTAATTATTCTCTTCTCTTCACTCTCTGAAACGCTTTGAAAATTTTATTCCAATGGAGACCAAAGCGTTGCTGGCTCAGTCCGTTCTCCTGCCTCTCCTTGATTATGCCGATGTAGCCTTTCTGGATCCCTCTGAAGAATTATTGGATAAATTGGACAGGCTTCAAAATCAATGCATCCTATGTGTATTTGGTCTTCGCAAGTATGACCATATTTCTCAATTGCAACAGCAACTTATCTGGCTGCCTATAAGGCTACGACATAAAATCCACATTCCAACCTTTCTCCATAATGTTCTTTTTAATCCTTTTTTTCCAACATACCTCCGGGAGGTTTCATGTGCCAAGGGGGTCATGTGCCAGAAGCGTGCTCGTTCGCGATCCCTGCCAATCGAGTAGATTGCAATTCTGGACCGAAAACGCACCGATGTGCAGATTAGGGCGTCCCCCGGAGGCGACGCGCACCGATCCGCCCCCGTCGGTGCGAACATAGGTGCATGCGGCGGTGGGGGCCGCCACCCACCACGCAGCGCCAATTCCGGCGGGTCGAAGAGAGCCGAGTACTGCATAGGCACGTGGAATGTGAGAGGTGGACTGAGTGATAAGATGAATGAGCTGATGGACGTAATGAATGAGAGACGCTTAGATGCTTTGTGTGTGACAGAGACTAAGCGCAAGGGGAGCGACACCGATGATCTGCCCGATGGGATGATGGCCCTATGGTCTGGTGTAGACCGGGACGATCATGCCAGTGCTGGTGTAGGTGTCATACTCTCCTCTCGCTTAGCCCCTGGTGTGAAAGATTACTGTTTGGTAGGGCCTAGACTTCTCTGGGTTCGTATAAAACTGGGCATCACGCGAGTATTTCTGGTTGCAGCATACGCTCCCGTAAGCTCAGCGTGTGCCCAAGAACTAGAGAAGTTTTGGGAGTCTGTGAGGGATGTTCTGGATTTAGCTGAAGGGAATGAAAGAGTGATTATGTGTGGAGATTTGAATGGATGGGTTGGGACCAAACAAGACGGCTATGAAGCTGCTCTTGGTCCCTATGGAGATAAGAGAGTGAACGAAGCAGGTAAGTCGATTCTAGATTTATGTATGGAACGAAACCTCCTCGTGTCGAATACTTTATTTCGTCACAAGGATATTCACACGTATATATGGAGACGGAATGACCAAAAAAGTGTGATTGATTTGATTATAATTGATAGACGTCTCCGAAATACTATAATGGATACAAGAGCCTTTAGAGGTCCCACTCTTGAAACGGACCACTACCTGGTGGTAAGCCGGTTTGTGGGACTTTTCAAGAAGTGGAGGCATTGGCGAGTGCGTATCCCTTTCGGAGATCATGAAAGGATAAGGAGTGAAAAATTGCAAGATGAAAGTGTAAGGAGAATGTATGTACATCTGGTAAGCGAAAGACTTGCAAATGCAAGTCTTTCCGGCACAGATGTGGATGATTGCTGGAAAGTTCTGAAAGAAAGTATGGTGGATAGTGCAAAAGAAGCATGTGGATGCGCAAAGAGGCATAAAACATTGAAAGGGGATGCCTGGTGGGATGCGGAGGTTGAATCCTCCGTAGCAAGAAAGAGGAAAGCGTGGCTGGATTATGTATCATCTTTGCCCTTAAATGAAAGTATGAGAGAGAAGAAGAAAGAAATGTACCGTCAATGCAAGAATGAAACCAAGGCTTTAGTGAAAGAGAAGCGTGAAAGACAAATTATGAATGAGGAAGAGAGGCTGACGAGAAACTTCGAGGCAAATACCAAACTCTTTTGGAGAGGGGTAAAGAAGTCTCGGGGTGGTTCGTCGGCATCCAGTATGAACAAGATTAAGTCTAAAGCTGGTATCATTCTTGCAAACACTCAGGAAGTGTTAGAACGGTGGAGTGAATATTTTGAAGAAATGTACGAATATGCCTCGGACGCTGACAATGAGAGTGAGTCTGATGCTCACTCCGCGTTGACGGCGTCCGATGAAGGTATAACTATGGATGAGATAGAATGGTCGATACGAAGTTTGAAAAATGGAAAGTCTGCGGGAATTGATATGATTACAGCTGAGATGATCAAACTAGGTGGCACTTACGTCCGGGACGCCTTCTGGTACTTATGCAACCTTTGCTGGAGAACTGGAAGGGTCCCAATGGACTGGGGACGCGCAGTCATCGTACCCTTGTATAAAGGCAAGGGATCACGCATGGACTGCGCCAACTATAGGGCCATCAGTTTGATCAGCTTAGCAGCAAAAGTATATGGAAAGATAATTGAAAGGAGAATGAGGGTGAAATCTGACGAAATGCTGTGGGAGGCACAAGGAGGATTCCGAAATGGAAGGGGATGTACGGATCAAGTTTTCTCGCTCCGCAATATCGTAGAGAAGCATCTGGCCACAGACCAGAAGGTTTTCTGCGGTTTTGTGGATCTTGAGAAGGCATTTGATAGGGTTGTGCGAAAGGAACTGTGGTGCATATTGCCGAGATATGGGGTTGACGGCTCACTGCTGCGTGCTGTGCAGTCCACCTACAAGGATTGCTCAGCATGTGTGCGAATAGATGGCAACATGTCACCCTGGTTTGATGTCAAAATTGGTGTCAAACAGGGTTGCATGTTGTCTGCTAGGCTGTTTATTCTGTATCTCGATAGTTGTCTACAGAGAATAAGATCGACGAATGTAGGATTACGCATGGGGACCTAGTGGTGAACTGTCTGCTGTATGCAGATGATGCTGTCCTGTTAGCAGAAACACCATCTGAGCTGCAAACACTAGTCACAATGATGAAAGACGAATGTATGAAGGAAGGCTTACTATTGAATGCGAAGAAAACAAAGATTATGGTATTTGAAAGAGAAGAAACCAGAACCAATGTAAGAATTACGGTAGATGATGAAGTGTTGGAACAAGTGAATGAGTTTGTATATCTTGGATGCGCTTTCAGCAGGGATGGAAGGTACACCGCAGATGTGGAAAGGCGAGTGAGTGCTGGGAATAGTGTGAATGAGCATTGAGCTATGAGCATGCCTACCCCGTAAGGGATTTGGCGTGAAGTTATAGATAGAGGTTTCATTTTCGGATCGTGGAAGAGCGTCTGCGATGTAGTCAAGACCCCATCTTGAAGGTGCCTGCGTTCCTGACCAACACTTTCGGGAATTCTTATACCGTGCGCGCCGCACGTCTTTGGAACGCACTTCCGCTGGAGGTCAGAGCTTCGCCTACCATAAGTTCTTTAAAGATAAAGATAAAAATTATTTATTTGCTTTTAGACCATCACGGGCACTTAGACACGTCTTACGTTTTCAATATTATATCTTATTATTTTTTTAAGTTTTTCCCTTTTTTAATCAACCATTAATCTAATCTAATCTAGCTGTCCCGGGGGTTAAACTACTTACTCAGAAGAAATTAGTAGGAGTAGGAAGTTTTGGAATTGACTTCCCCTCTTGGCAAAGTAAGAGACAGCAATATGAAAATAAGGCATTTAAAAACCTCAATGAGATGCCTAGTTAAATGAATCTCAACTGCTGTGCACCATGGTTTATCAAATATCTAACACTATTGGGACCTAATCTTTTTTGGGTTTTTTGGCCTGTATAACTACTTGAACCTACGCCTTGCACACAACCTAGCCACTAATTACTTTACCTAGAGTCTCCTACTACCCTCAGCTCTGCCGCTCCACACCTACCTAGTTTAAAATTTTTATTATATTTTCCTTACAAAAATCTTATTTGTGTTCAAAACAATAATCTCTTCTTTTTTAATTTTTAACGAGAATTCTAAAATTTGACTTGTACCATAATCGCTGAACCCCAGGTTATATATAGATCCTCGTGAAGATTTCTTGTTGATAATGTGATATGTAACTTCATATTATGGTGATTCAGAATATCCCGAAGCTCAGTGGAATACTTATTCTTTTAAAAAAGTTAGTAAATAGGTACTTATTCATTAAAAGAAGATAAATAGCGATCAGCCAGGATATTTTGTTTTCAGGGTCTCTTTTGTACAATTTGTATGTAGATGCTCTTGCACAGCGTAGTAATAATTCCTTTTGTCCTTCCTTTGAACTGATCAAACCATGTGTTATCGGTGTTGTAAGCATTATGGAAATCCAAACAAAAATGTAGCAGACAAGCGGATGGAACGACAAGCGTGCACCTAGTATCGAGCGGTTAGTAGACTGTGCCGTGCCGAGCTATAGCGATTCACGGGACATCGTCAACTGCACTTAAATAAAGAACTTTTTTTTTGACTCAAAATAAGTAGCATCTTTTTCCTACGCAGGAACTGGGTTTCTGGAGGAAGTTCTCAACTGTTTTTAATAGAGATAATAAATTTGTGATCTTGACAGATACTGCACCTGCACCAGTAAATAAGACAGTATTATTATCGGTTTATTAAAAAACAGTGTAAGAAATATAACTATATACCCGCTTACCATGACAATAATGAGACATATCTTTTTTCGACGGAATGTTTCTCTTCCCAGAATCATACACACTTTCTAATTTAATTTCATCAACATTTTCCGTGTTTTTTTTATCAACTTCGTTATCAAAAAGCGAATAAATGTCATTTTTTTCTGACAAGTACCAAGATGTTAACTAAACTTGCTCAGGGCTACATTGGAAATCAATTTATCAACAATTTCATATTTCTTAAATCTTTTTAAAAAACACATATCGTTATTTGGTGCCTTCACTGCAAGACTACATGTTACATAATGATTATTACAAAAAAATGCCATGAAAACGTAAGGTCATTGTTAGGCTCTCTATAGCTATATCATAATCAGTGATCGGATAATCGGGCGCTTATATACCTAAACTTCTTTCCTTGAAAGAATAATATGGATATTCCTTCCTGAATTAATAAGTAATCCGGGATACCCGGGATTGAACAATTTAGTAAAAACAACTATAAGTAACATAATGAAAAATCTAAGGGTTATCTGTATATTTACTAGAACGTCTACCTTATAATCACCACAGAATATAAAGTCTTTTTACTTGTGAAAACTTTTCTCAAAGTGTCCTCCATTACCTGCTCAAATTGTGTAAAGTCACCGCTAGGAGGTCTGCGTACACAAATAATTAAGTATGTAATTATCTAATACAGCATATTATGATCAGTGATCGGATAATCGAGCGCTAATATACCTAAACTTCATTTTTATTCCCACAAAAGAATAATACGGACATGCCTTTTTTAGTAGTAACCACTGCTATATAGCAGTGGTTACTACTAAAAAAGTTCTCATTCATATTTTTTGTGAAAGATTTTATAATTATAATTTGCTTTTGTACGAAAATAAATGGTGCTACACATAAAATTACAATTGTTTCAATTCCATAAGTAGTTTAGGTTGCTGGCCTGTTACGAAACCAGTATTCATAAAACTTTTATTATAAATTAAAAGTTTCATTAGAATCGGCTTTTTAAATCTAAAAAAAAAATACAATAAGAGTTTAACAAGGAACAGCCGTCTTGAAAGTACGAGAGGGTATGTAAGCATTATTCAATGAAGAGTTCTAACTATATTTTGTATGCAGGTAACATTTTTAGCAATCTCAGGAATTTCAAACGACTCCGGGATCCGGGGTTCTGAAAGGCATGTCCGTATTATTCTTTTGTGGGAATAAAAATGAAGTTTAGGTATATTAGCGCTCGATTATCCGATCACTGATCATAATATGCTGTATTAGATAATTACATACTTAATTATTTGTGTACGCAGACCTCCTAGCGGTGACTTTACACAATTTGAGCAGGTAATGGAGGATACTTTGAGAAAAGTTTTCACAAGTAAAAAGACTTTATATTCTGTGGTGATTATAAGGTAGACGTTCTAGTAAATATACAGATAACCCTTAGATTTTTCAATTTATATAAACAATTTTATTTTTGCCTTCCTGGAGCCTACGACGAGCTCGGTGGCTCAGTCGTGAATAACGCGACTTTGACACCAACGCTCGTGGGTTCGATTCCCACACAAGGCAACCATTTAATAATAAGTATGTATTTACAAAAAAAAAAATGTATTTACGTATGTTTATTAGTTGTGTAGTACCCATAACACAAGCTTCGCTTACTTTGGGGCTAGATGGCGCTGTGTAATTTGTCCGACAATATTTATTTATTATTTATTTATACACGTATAGCAGCCACATCCGCAACTTATCTAGATAATATCTTTTGTAATTGTGAGCAATCAATAAATCAATAATTGGCGACTTGCCTTCAGATCAATGTGGTCAGTTGGTTGTATATCAATATTCGAGGAACACAAATTAAAAAGACATGTATTTTATAGACCACTGACCACCAACCAACTTATACACGATGTATTGTGGTACAGGTTGCCTTCATTGAATTAGGCTGTAGAAAATCCTAACTTGTTATACACAAAATTGTTTCATATTATATTCAGTAAATACTAAAATATATTTAAAAGTATAGCACAAATAAATTTAAGTTTAATGATGGGGCAAAAACAACAAAACAACAGGTATATTAAATAAGTAGAAAAAAATGTTTGAACTATATGGAGAAAAGCCTTATAGATTTGACCCAAATTTTGTTAAATATATTAAAAGTTATTCCAAAATATTTAGAAATGTTTGCAAAGTTGTAAAATCTATATATATTAAAAAAAAATAAGCAGTCAACAACTAAATACAAATAAACTAAAGGCAGTATGGGATAGAGTTAAAAAAGAAACAGGTAAAAATAAACAACGCGATAATGAGTATTCTATTAAACGGAATAAACAAACTGCTAAACAAGTAGCAAATCTATTTGATGACTACTTCACTTGTATCCCTTATAGTACCACTGACTCCCTTGACTCTTCTCCACATGCTGCTGCTGAGTTATTAAAGGAGAATGTACAACCATGGGTGGAGCTTTTTAAACTTACCCATATTTAGTAAAGCAAAATTATTAAAACTTTTAAACAATTAAACATTAAAAACTCACAGGATCATTGGGGAATGTCCACAAAATATTTTATTGTATTATTCAGTCAATATCTCCACACTTGGCACTTATTTTTAATCAATATATGGATATGGGTGTGTTCCCGGACTTGATGAAAATTTAATTAATCAATTCCATTATTCAAGTCTGGAGAAAAAAGTGAACTAGGGAATTATATACCGACAGGTACCACTATAGTGTAGGAGTAGCATTGGTCAAGCATGTTCTTGGCGCATGGTAGAGATCCCAGGTCGCTATTGGCGTCTTCTGTTGCTATCTCTCCAAAGCTTTTGATTGCGTCGACCATCGGACATTATCGCTCAAGCTGTGACATTATGGAGTTAGAGGTAAAAGACCATAATTTGATTGCAACTAATTTAAGTAACAGAATACAAATTATTGATAAATATTGGGTCAAACCTAAAGGCAGCAATGTTAATATTGGGGTGTCCCAGTGCTCTATATTGGGCCCCTTTTTATTTTTAGTACATGTGAATGATCTGCCCTACATGGTACAGAAAATAGCGGATATACTACTGTTTGCTGATGATACTTCTTTAATGTTCAATAATATATATTGTTATATAATATTGTTCATTAATATTACTCGCCTGTGCGAAAATATTGACAAGGTAAATAGTGTATATCTGCCATTCTAAATTGGTTGCATGTAATAATCCTTTATTAAACTGAACTATAACCAAATGTATAAAATTTTGTCTACCAATACAGAAGTTCTCATTGACAATAATGTACTATATTTTTTTTAATGATACTTAGTATTTCTTGGAATAACTATAGACTCCATATTGCAGTGGGGCACATAAAAAAACTGGTCCATAAGCTCAGCTCCGCCGCATATACAGTTGGGAGAATTAGACATTTGACGGATGTGGCTACGGCGCGCTTAGTCTATTTCAGCTACTTTCATAGCATTTGTCGTATGGTATAATGTTGTGGGAAAAAGCAACTGACATTGAAACTATTTTTATATTATAAAAGAGAGCCATCCGCTCTATTTATAACATGGAACCAGGAAGTCAATTGGAGAACTGTTTAAAGATATAAATATCCTCACGATTACCTATCAGTATATTTATGAGAACATAATGTATGCTCACAAAAATATAGAGCCAATTTCATAATTTTAACGTGAAAATCTTAAAAGCAGGAATAGTTTGCGTATATTGTACCACTTGATGTCACTATATGTACATTCACATATATTAATTTTATATTGGCAAGTTTCTTTTGGAATTTCTTCTTTGCCATGGTCATTTTCGAAATACTGGTAGATTAAAAAAGAGAGATTTAAGCTAAAAAAACCATGGAAAAGTATTAAGATAATATTTGATCTAATTTAAAGAATGTAAGACGTGTCTCAGTGCCCGTAAGGGCCTAATGGCAAATAAATTACTATTATCTTACCTTTTTTTATATCGAATATTCTAGTTTGATTATTTTGAACAACATGAGTGATACAAAAATACAGGTGTTATAAATTAATACTTTGTTCCTACATGTGTGACCGGTACAGCATACAAAAGTAGGATAGATAGCACATGTTGTTTCAATTAATATATATACAATCTTAAATTTCAAAATACAGTATTTACAATATGTCAAATAATCGATTTAGCCGTTAGTTAGGTGCCTGAAAATCCTAACGTAATTAACCGTCGATAGTTATACCATTTATGTCGAACAAAAAATAAAAACAACATGAATTACTATATATATATAATATAATATATATAATATAAATGTATTTTTATTAACTTTTTTAACTTTATATCAAACTATAGGAAAATAGAAACAAATTTCTTAATTTTACATATAAATATCAAATAAATCATCTTTTTAGGTAACGTTATTAGTCACAGCAAATATCACATATTTTTTTCGTGTGATCACCACATATAAATTTTTCACATTTATGGCAACTGATAGCAGTTTTCCTCAAACACAGGCGAGTGTGAACTTGACCCAAATTTTTCATCAGACTCATCAAATCTAAGCGAAGATTCCTTTTATTTTGAGCCATGACATCTGTAAAACAAATGAAAAATACCCTTAGATGGTTTAATTGAATTTAATCCATTTAATCAAAGTATTATGAATTAAAAAATAAAACATATTGACACTAGATATACAGAATGTAAGTATACTGGATACCTGTTCATATTTAAATTTATTACGCAAGTGTACGATTTTGATTGTGGCGAAAACCACGTTCATGTTAGGAACAATGCACGTCACATCCGAGGAATCAACTCATCGTCGTATGCCGAGACCTTAAGTTTCAATAGCAGCAGGATTAATAGTTTTCCATTTGTCTTTAAACTTTTTGGACATCGAGATATCAGGGCTACTTACGATTTGATAAATTTTTGATTCGTGCACACAGTTTAAAACCAGTTTGTAAAGTTAATAATTCCCTGTCAAATTTTTGTTCCAAAAGTACACAAGCTCCTTTCAATCGCCATGTATTAGATGCAGCTGTATCACAGCACATTATTTGTACTTTGTCATCGAGGTTCCAGTCATAAAGTGCGTTTAACACAGTTTTAGCTTGATCTTGACCGAAAAAGCTCTCCAGTTTTCCAGGCACATAAGATGTACCTTTTCTCCAAATGAAATAAGAAATTTCTTCTTCCAAAGCTAACTTTTTGTCTACACCTGCTAAATATCCTTTACGCCCTGCTTCTCTTCATTCTTGTGAAAAGATTTTATTTTTCTCAATTTTCATCCGTTCTAAAGCATCAACGTGTGCTATGTCGAATAAATTATCTAAATTGTTCTCCTCACAGCATCTTTAGTTTTATTGGCATTTATTGTAACTTTTTTCAAGCATGGTGAATACGTACACCACAAGTTTTTTTATATAGTTATAGTATAACTTTGGTAGTAATATTAGCATTTTCCCAGAAAATAATACAGTCTCGAATGACGAGATTTGCGCTTTCACTAATATTATTTTGCAAATGTTAAAAAAATGTTTTGCCTTGACAGAAACTTTACACCAGTTTTTATTGCATCTTAATTTTACTACCATATTCTAAATGTAAAACAATACGTCATGATCACGATAATAACATTAATAACTTAGAACAAATGACAAATACCGGGAGTTCTTCGTCGTAACTTGTACGAACATGATTCAATTCAAGACGGCACGGGTTATCATATTCCAAATAAGGTAAAATTTTATTTTCGTGTATTTTAGGGATAAAGAACAAAACTATAAAATTTTTGAATTAAAAGAAAAATAAGTACATTCGTGTTATGATGTAGTTTGAACCTGATTACATTATGATATTATTAAGTCCTCTTAGAACACGTAAAAATCATTTTGTACTTGAGTTATGGGGCGGCTGATAGCAAGAGGTTTTATAAAAAGATCAAATAACACAAGTGATGTTGACAAAGCCTGGTACAAAGTTAACGTTATTATTCTTAACTTTCTATTTGTATGTCTTAAAAGACAAAGTGCCGTTAATATTACCATGACGTATTCCTTCTAGAAAATGTATACGTAATCTTATTAGGCTTATTAACAATGACATTTCTTATGTAACCTTGTGTTACAAGGACGTAACTCTAGTTTTAAGAGAAATTAATAGCATCAACATAGGAAATGAGGTCCATATTACCAGGTAATCAATCAGGTAAATTTAATGCTAAATTAATGATCAGTAGATGTGCCGCTATCAAAAAAAAACACCATAAAATATGATTATGTTCTGCCACACTAGTAAAATATTTCACAATTGTCACATTTCATATAATAAACGCTATATTTTTTCAATGACGGCACCGAGTTAGTGTCGCTTAATTGCGATGTTAAATTTAAGCATCTAAAGTTAAATTAGTTACCGCAGATTTGACTTTCTCGCAGTAAAAACAGATCATGAATGCAAGCCCCATAATCACACCCAAAATAACTATATAAAGTATTTTGTATAGAAGGACGTCTGCAGTCTGCAAAAAAAAATATTATTACATTATATCGTTTATATCTTCCCACAAAAAAGGTACATAAATATTTCAAGGTACATAAGTATACAGTAAACAAGTTTTTCAATAAGCATGACTACAAGCACATCACGCCGGAGACCCACCGCTCGTCTGTAGCACCTATTACGTACGACGTAAGAACGGTACAATTATCCAGCTCTATGCGCGGTTGGATGCGCATAGAGCTGGATAATTACCGTGGTGGCATGGTGATGCAATTTATTATTCTTAATTCTTTACATGATCGTTAACATAGTATGTGGAGGAGCTGGTGTCTGAAGTAGGATTAGATCCTGTATCACAGATCACAAGATAATAATAGTCATAAATAAACATGCAGTGCAGCAAGCTGTACCATCTGGCTCAAGATTTTAGTGCCAATAAGTTCCCAATGCTCCATCCATTCACACTATACGACTAGGTCAGCCGTGCCAATCCTGCATTTGTTGACCTTATACTCTGCATACAGTAATCGAGATACAGAATTAACAGCTGAGCAAACAGCATGCAATCCTGCTGGAGACTAATTTTAACATCAAAACAGGTTAAAATCCATATACACGCTGAGTAAATCTTCTAAGTGGCAATATACCACAGTTCTTTTCGCATAACTCTGTTAAACGCTTTCTCAATATCCACAAAACCGCAGACAACATTCTGGTCTTCCGGACTATTCATTTATTTAATTTTCTCCACAACTATAACGACAATTTACAATGTTATACTTAAATACACAAACAAAATATAGCATGGTGATGTAACCATATACAAGTATCAACACATTTAAAATATAACAGCCACGTTGCGGAGAACTGGTGCCCGAACTAGGTATCCGAGGAACCTGTATCACAGGTCACCAGGTATCCAGCCGGTGTTGTTTCAACTATTAAATGCAAACATGTCTCAATTAAATGTTGTGTGTGTGTGCCTAAAAACAAGTTTCCTGACATTAATAGAATTCAATAAAACTCACTTAGGTAGAATAGAGAAGCATGCTATATTAGGTAACTGGGAGAAGTAAATGTTCTGTTTCGTCATAGTTCAATTTTAATAGTAGGTCTGTGACTTTTTTTTTTGCAGGTGTGTTTGAGATTTGGGTAGATAGAAATTTTATGGTTGATATGTTTGTAAAGAAATGGGCCGAGGAATGTGAAGAATCGCCGAGCAAAAGTAGTTTTATGGTTGGGACAAAGAAGAAAAGGTCTACAATTACGAGAATTTAAATTGCGGTCATAATTTATCATAGAATGTTGTTTTAAAGTGGTATGTAAAATAAACAGCTGTCGTACTGACAAAACTCCACAAGATCTGTATAGTTCCTTTGTGGGATATCGATATGGTTTGAAAGAGCATACTTTTAGAATCGCTCTCTGTGCTCTTTCCAGACTAATAAGATGAATCCTAGCAGCTCCACCGCAAGCTGTAATGCAGTAAGTTAGAATTGATTGACAAAGAGCTAAGTATGTCATATGAAGTAACTTGCTATCAGCAATATAACGCAATTGTTTAAAAACATACAATAGTTTTCTAATACGAGCTGTTAGATGAGCAATGTGATGTTTAAAGCTTAAGTTGGAGTCAACTGTAATACCAAGATATTTGGTAGAGGAGGTTGGAGTAAGCATTGGACAATTGCACAATGCTAACCGACAATGGGAAGACAGGTGGGAGTGGGCAGTTATGCGATACATATTTGGGGTAGGTAAGCCGTAATTTCGAATGCTATGGATCATGTAATTGGTTTTAGCCACATTAAGTGTTAGAATCTTCCTGGACAACCACTTATTAACTCGATCAAAACCTAACTGAGCAGCTTCAAAAATATCCGACCAACTGCCACCAGTGAAGACGAGGGCAGTATCATCTGCATATGAAATGACTTTACATTTGTTTATGGGTAAATTGCAAAGGTCGTTAATATAGGCAAGAAATAAGCTAGGCCCGAGGATACTACCCTGGGGAACCCCAAAACGCAATGACCTATCAGAACTTATATTAGGACCAATTTTTACACGCTGAATTCGATCGGAGAGATAATCGCGAAACAACTCCAACGGTGTGCCCCTGATCCCAAGCAGTTCTAGCTTGGTTAACAGTCGGGGAACAGAGACGGTGTCGAAAGCCTTCGCCAAATCTAAGTAAATGGTTAAGCACTTAAGGTTAGAATCTAGGGCAGAGACAATATGATTTGTTAAGATATCAACTGCTTGAGTCGTGGATCTTTTAGAACGGAAACCATACTGGTGCTCTGATAATAAGTTATGTTGTTCCAAATAGTTTGTTAATCTATTATCTATTAGCCGTTCTAGTACTTTTGAAAGCGACGGGAGGATGGAGATCGGGCGATAGTTCTCAACGCAGTCTCTATTCTCAGCTTTATGAACAGGGTGTATTAGGGCAATTTTAAATATTTTAGGGAATTTACCATTCTCTAGGCATAGGTTACAAATATGCACCAGCGGAGGAACTATTATCTTTTTATACTTTTTAAGAAAAGAGGAAGAAATATTATCCCAACCTGTAGCTACATTGCATTTCATAGAGTCAATGAGCCCAAGAATCTCCTCCTGATCAGTATTCAAAAGAGCAAAAGAGTTCAAGCTAGATGATGGAATGGTTATATTTTGGTGGGAAGCATTTGTATGGATTTTGTCAGCTAATAATTCACCTACTTTTGAGAAATAGTGATTAACATAATTAAGTGATTCCGAAAATGTACTTTTCAAGTACAAGAGTTCGTCGGAACTGCTTTTAAATTTATAAGTGTCCGTTGCTTTCCTTAAAGATTCCCATATTTTTTTAGGATTATTGCCAGCCAGAGATATCTCTTGTTTATAATGATTGCGTTTAAGTTTTTTTAATAAATTTGTCAAATAATTACGGTACCTTTTGAAAGTAGACAGAAGAGTTTGATTATTGGGATCATCTTTAAGTTTTCTGTGTAAGCAATCCCGATTACGCATACAACGAAGTAAGCCAGGAGTTATCCATGGCTTATCAGAGTACTTACGCCGACTTATGGTAACTACTTTAGTATTCGAATCAATACACCTCCTTAAAGCATTTACATAATAGTTTGCTGCGTAGTCAGGGTCAGTTGTGTTGTACAAAGGAGAAAAATCTATTTTCTCTAAATCTGTAGTCATAGCAGTGTAGTCAGTGACAGTTTTTGTTTTCTGACTGTGAATATGCTTAATTTTGGTAGCTAACGCAAACAGTACGGGATAATGATCAGTTAGTATCGTATCAAGTACGAGTGTAGTTGCTGGGAGTTTGGTTCTAAGTGCAATATGGTCAAGGCAAGCTCCAGCACGAGTACCCAAAGTGTGTGCAGGGAGAATGCCATGAAATGCAAGCAAATCAAGATAATCAGTGCAATGTCTGTCTCTAGTGTTTTTTGATATATTGATGTTGATATCGCCCACAAGAATCACATTCTTAAAGGACGTTAAGGAAGAAAGAAGTGAGTCAAGAGATTGTAAAAATGTAGAAATATTTCTATTTGCGGGAGAGCGGTATAATGCAATAATCGCAGTCTGCTTATTAAGTTCTATTAGCACACAATTTGCGTCCTGAAAAGTAGGTGATTCAACTACTATTTGACTTATCGATTTTCGAGCATAAACGACAACACCCTCGTTTTGGTTATTATTGTTAGTACTGCAGTAGTGATTGAATCCATCAAGCATAGGAACAATTGGCGTCCCTAGTAGCCAACATTCTGTAAGAACAATAATATCCAAGTCGAAATTGATTCGGGTTAGGAGAACTTGAAGTTGATCTATATTAGATGTTACGCTACGTATGTTTTGGGTCAATATTTTGAGATGGTAATGGGGATTGGTTATCATTTTATTGACTTGTTCAGGTCGGTAGACTGCAGAATCAGAGACAGAAACATTGTCAATATTAGACACTAATTGACTAGTAAGGTTATTAAATTTTAAATATTGGGGTGGAGGGGCACAGTAATAGTAGATAATTAAGAGTGTTATTATACCTTAGTTTCGGTACAATAAGATATACAATTGTAGTAGTAGAGTGTTTGTGAGCAATGATAAAATATACGCAGAAGTATTCAAATAATCGATTGCATAAAATTCTGTTAATGAAGGCGTTTAGGCTACTAGGAAAACTTTTCATTACTATACGATCTACAAAGAAACAAAAGATGACAGATAATGAAGAAACAGTATTTATAGTGGCATAGCTATTTATGTAGATCGACCTATGTGGCAGTATATTAAACCTAAACACAATAACAAAAATAGTCATTTCATTTGACTTATATTTTTAAGAGCTGTCTCATTCTCTACGCGTATAAGGGATCCTCCCTCCTTTTCACATAGGAAAACTTTTCCATAATTAGTCCAGCAGTACTGGAATTTATTCGTGACCGCAAATTCTCTAGCTAAGTAGAAGAGTTTTTTAGCTCTTGCGGTTAGGCACTCAGACAGATAAACAGGTACGTGAGGCCCCTCAATACGCAGGTTTTTAGATGAGAATTTTGCAAAGTTCTCCTTATTATACTTTTTAACAGCTTGAATGAGATTATTTTTGAGCACAACACTATTTAATTCGGCCACCACCGGCCTCTGTATGCCGGGTTTGCCACCTATTCTATAAACGTCCTTTATATCGGAGACCTCGACATTGACGTTCAGCGCCTTTCCAGCATTCGTAACGAGTTCAATCAGATCCTCCTTTGACTCCTTGTTAGATTTGGGAACATTACGTAGTTCAATAGAGGACATTTTAATGCTTCTTTCAAGGTTCTCTACCTTATTCTCTAGAATACTTATATATTCACGATCTTTTTTGCGATTATCCTCTAAGATATTGATCCTTTGCGCCATTTCGTCAAATTTGGCGGACATGTACTCCATTGAGGAGCCTATATTCGTATTTTGTTCCTTTATATCAGACAGTACACCACACATGGAGTTCAGTTTTTCATCTTGTTGCACCTTCCAGGTGGCAAACATATCAGAAAAGTATTCCCTTAGCTCCTCATTATCATCCCTGACGCGCTTAGGACACCGATTTGCGTACTTTCGCTTCGTCGAGCCATTTGAACTCGGGCTAGTTCGTGCTAGTTCCATAGGGGTATCCATGTCCACTGGTTTATTCTTACTAGATGTCGTGGGTGCGGTTGGTGGCCTGACTATGGCCAAGTGCTTCTCGTCGATATTGCGAAGTGAAAAAACTTAATCTGTACATCCCCTTCCATTTTTGAATCCTCCATGTGCCTTCCACATCATTCCATAGGATTTTACCCACATTTTACTTTTAATTACCTTTCCATATCGACGTACCCAAGCAATAACTCGGTTATGTGCAATTATGAACTTTTTACTATTATGATAAAATCGGAATCTATGGGCCGAAATATACAGTCAGCATTAAATAGTTAGTAAATGCACCAAATATCCTTATTTGTTACTTGTGTAGTAATGAAGATATGTCACGATCTGTTCGGTTTTCATTAACTATTTGATACTGATTGTATACACTCAAAGCACCTCTTTATACGCTACATTGCCTATTTTAAAAACATAAAAGTTTCAAGTCACGAACTTGAAAAAATAGCTGTCTTGGTTGAAATTCAAAAAAATATATCTTATCTCTCATCTGCATTACAAAAGGAACCTCTTGATGAGTCAATGAATTAGTCAGGAACTCCATTTTTATTAATATAGATTAGCGTCTCGTCCAAACATACTTTCAACGCACGTTTTACCCCCCTAAGGGTGGAATTTTTGATAACGCTGAAATCATTTATTTGTGTATTCTAAAAGAGAGTATAATATACTCTCTTTCAGAATACACAAATAAATGATTTTTGAAGTTAGTGACAACTTTGTACATATTATGCAACTTTGTACAAAGTTGTCACTAACTTCAAAAACTATTTCTACTCCATACAAAGTGCCAACCTCCTTTTTAGCCCCCTAAGGGTGCAATTTTGAAAAACGTTGAAATTACTTTCTTGACGTCTTGATTGAGAGTATATTTACAAAGTTTAAAGTAGCCCACTTTAAAAAAGTCCAAGGCATAGTCATACATGTCCTCAAAATATTCACTGCACTCCACCGTATTAACTCCTCCTGATGTTACGATTGCTAACACAGCAAGAATGACACTAACTTTAGACTTTATTGCATTCGTTTTGGATGCCGATGAATCAACCCGAGACTACTTTAACTTTTTCCGAAAGAGTCTCCCTTCCTCTTTCATACTTTCTCTTTTACGCTTTTCTTTTACTAAAGCCTTGATTTCATTCTTACGTAAACGGTATATCTCTTTCTCGTAATTTTATTACGGGGCAAAGATGATACATAATCCAGCCGCTATTTCCTCTTTCTTGTTACGGAGGATTCTACCTTCGCATCCCACTAGGTATCTCGTTTCGACATTTTACTTTACGCATCCATATGTTTCCAATGCGCTATCCACCATACTGCGTTTCAAAACTTTTCAGCAATCATTCACATCAAAGTGGGAACACTTGTAGACTCTTTATATATCATCTCGATGCTCGAGAGCTCGATCGCGTCGTTGCGTGTGTCATTCTAACCAAACACGCAGTTTAAGCAACGTTGATCGCAGCCCGTCTATGGATGGGTTTATCTATCTCGAGTTTCTCCGTGCGTCGGAGGGCACGTTAATCCATCGGTCGCCACTGTTCTTGATAGATGACAGTTGCTAAGCTAAGTCAGTGGCCCTCTGGCGGCATGAAAAGACTGCCTCCGCTAATCCGCATTTGAGCAGCATGGTGGAGTATGCTCTAAACCCCTTAGGATGAAGGGAGACCCGTATCCTTGCAGAGGAATGAGTAATGGTTGATGTGGTGGTATGTGGTACCCATTAATGATTACCGAAATTTTGATTGTGGTGCAAATTCAAAAGCGCGAATGTAGGCCTTATACAGTGCCCACTTGTTTCTAAGTGACATCCTATTCTTCCTGAATTTCGAAGCAATGCCAGGAAATTAGAAACTGTTAAATTTATAGTGTAGCACAATCTAACCTATCTGCCTGCTACGACCAACAAATAGCGGCAAACAAACTAGTAGAACACAAGGCCCTAAATAACAGCTGCGATGGCACTTCTCTCTTGAATCTTTATAATAAAAAATCCGAAAAAAAAATACTTTCACATATACCTATGTACTTATATTAGGGGTAATAATGATGCCTTGTGTGTCTGAATAATGCATTCAGACACACAAGGCATCATTATTACCTTATGTAGTTCAGGAATAATCGCGTAAATTCACACTTATCACTTCCACTGTATTTAGTTGTGCGATTATGTATATATATATTTATGACACTTACTATAGCTGCGAATCCGAAAATGCTGATAATTGTTGCTGAAAACAAAATATTGATGAACGTCATCTTGTTCAAAACATCGTCGAGTTGTTCGTATAAACTGAAAAGAGGAATAAATGGAACAATTCAATAGACCATTTGTACAGTAGTACTGAAGTGTGTGTGCCTAATAATCATCTTTAGATTCAAAGTTAGGCAACCACCGACATACTGTGCATACTCCTGTTCATGGTATGATACAGAGGTCAGCAACCAATGCTCTGTATCATACTGTCAAAAAAACACAACTTTGTCGTTTTCAGGTATATCTGTAATAAATAATACTAATCAAATTTCATGATAGTCGCAGTCGCAATACATTCTGCTTTACAATACATATTTATTGACTTGTAAATATCAAAAAATATTTATTACAAAAGGTACGTTTCTAAAATATTGTTACATTTTTAAACTTAAACTTAAATGACTCTTTCATATTTTTGAGTCATTATTAACATTTACTAATCTTATCCTGAGGTATGTAAGGATCGAGTCACGCGCTCGGTTTTTCTGCCTACCCCGTAAAGGATTTGGCGTGAAGTTATAGATAGATAGATAGAAATTGTTCTTACGCTATTAAGGATATCAATTGGTTAACTTACTCTATCAATATCTGGTGTCTCTTTACAAGTGTGCTTAAATCGTCATTTATATCCTGTGTGTTGTTATTAGCTACGACGTCACTATTTTCGCTTTTTACATGTCTTTTGGGATCTATGCACAGCAGGTCTTCTCGGATAAGAGTAAACTCTATACTGAGGTAAGCACATAATACTATAATTAAGAATTCAGTGCCCACAAATAAATACATGAATTGAAATTCTGTAAAATAAAGTATAATTATTATTTTTGTAGTATCCAACAATTTAAATCTTCACTACTATATAACTATAACACAGCAATAGCGATTCTGAATACAAATATTAAACCTTAATTGGAGCATTTGTGAAAATCATATTCCAAGTTATTTTTGTAAGGTAGTGCTGCACACTCCTTATGTGAGTGGTCAATGAAAGATGGTGCTGGTTTTACAACGCATTTAATAACGCGACTAGTTTACTGACGTGACCGCGACACATCGCTGCGCGTTGACCACTGGTCTACATAAAGCAATTAGGTTACAACTGCATGGCAAGCAAATAGGTAATACGTAGGTAAGTATTGCGTAACTTAAAAAAACAACATGTTATAATCAAAATATTATGTTTATTGCTTTTCAAAATACTCTCCTTTACATTTTAAACATTTTTTCATGCGATCGAACCATTTTTTAAAACAGGAGGACCACAGATCTGAAGGCATGTTTTCTACGTGCTGATTGAACGCTATCACTGCCTCTTCAGAGTTGGTAAAAGTGAAACCTCTCATAAAATTTTTGATTTTGGGGAAAATACAGAAATCACAGGGTGCTAGGTCGGGGCTATGCGCAGGATGGGTAACAAGTTGTACCTTTTCGGAAGTTAAAAATGGCTTTGTTTTGTTGGCCGTGTGTGAAGAAGCGTTGTCATGATGTAGGAGAACGCGGCTTATTGGTCGTCTTTCGCGAACTTTTTCTAACACCCTGGGTAAACAAATGGTAGAATACCACTCGGCATTAACACTCTTTTGATCTTCAAGTGGAATTGTGCAGATGGGACCCGTAGCTGAGAAGAAAAACGCGATCATTTTTTTACCAACGTTTCTCGACTGCCTCACTTTTGATGGCCTGTTCTCATTTTCAAACACCCATTCACAAGATCGCTGTTTTTTTTCGGATTCAAAACAATAAATCCACGTTTCGTCTCCTGTGACAATGTCATAAACAGCATTAGAATGTCCGTGGTCGTACTTCAGTAGCATCTGTGAGCACCATTCCACGCGAGCCCGCTTCTGCTCCGCTGTCAGTTCATGAGGGATCCAACGACATCAAAGTTTCCGAACTTTCAATTCTTCGTGTAAAATTTTCTGAATTTGGCTCTTACAATCAATCCCCAATAGTTCTCGAATTGTCTCATAGGTAATCCGCGGGTTTTCTTCAATTAGCCGCTCACCAGTAGCCACATTATTTACGTTGACGGCAGTTGAAGGCCGCCCTTCACGAAATTCGTCATGTAAAGAAACTCGACCTCTCTCAAATTAGCAAACCATCGCCTCACGGTGCTCAAAGAAGGTGCTTCTCTCCCAAAAGCATTTTGAAGACGAGCAGCATAGTCTTGCGGAGAGAGAGAACTTTTAAAATCATAAAAAATCATCGCTCTAAAATCTTTTCGACGCAAATCCATTTTCGTTGCGTACGTAGAACTTTGATGTGTTCATCATCAAAGTTCTACGTACGCAACGAACAATTGACAAATGATTTCCCGCCAATTGTTTTTTTTTTATTACTAAGTAGGTTGCAACGTTTCAAAAAATATAGTATTCGAAATTCAAATAGTTCCGATTAGCTAGAAGTGCAAAACTTTTAGTGTGCCCCAAGTATATCCCCTTGTTCAGAACGAACATACAACCGACCTGCCTTGCGTATAGAGGCCGGGCGAAAACGTCGCGTCAGCGCAACAAAAAATGAACTTCGACCACGAGCAATGAGTTGACTGCAAAATCACTGTGTCGACAAATCACACGCACGGCACACTAGTTAATAGTTACATTAGTGTATAGTAATTAAAATTAGTATTTAAGAACATGTTTTTTGTAAATAAATTCAGTCATTATCCAGAAGCCGTGTTTGACTCAAGCAACACCAGAAGTACCCAACGAGCCGTCGGAAGAGCCGGACCACCAGAAGTACCCAACAAGCCGTTGGAAGAGCCGGAGGGGGCTATACCTGTCCAGTACCACTCTGGACGGAAGACTCTCATGAGTTTCAACATCCTCTCACTGTGGCCAAGACACCCTTAGCCGTCAGTACGATCGGTCTTGTGAGTCTGCTCGACCGGCAGTGAGAAAACCATTTCCTGTGTACATTGCACGACGTACACACACCTGATCCCTACCCAAGTTCCGTCTGTTACTGTAGGTCTCTAGTAACAGATATCCTGTACATATTTATATACGTACTGATATACAACGTTACACTGTAACGTTGCACACTACCGGGTTAGCCGTTACATGTATGGTTAGGATAGGAAGGTAGAGACAATAGGGTGAAGTAGGGAAGAGTTAGGAGTACAGTAGGCTACATTTGTCTTAGGATAGGGAGGTAGAGACAATAGGGTGAAGTAGGGAAGAATTAGGAGTACAGTAGGCTACATTTGTCTGTGTACGTGTACACACAGCGATACACCTTAACGTTGGTACGAGTAACTACCTGTTCTTACCATCACATGTATGGTTAGGACAGGGTGGTAGGGACGTTAGGGCCTAGTAGAAGAGAGATAGAGGTGTGGACAGAGAGGTAGGGAGTGCAGCTAGGCAGGCTAGCTATTCTATTCTGTACAGTTGATGGTTGCATCCACGTATGTTGGCCGCCGACTGTACATTATGGTCCTTCGAGCTATTGTGTTGTGTTTACCACGCGGTCCTCTTACCCCATAAGGCATTGACAAGAACAGATTGACAGTTCATATAGTTAAGCACTGGGGCTTGCTACACAGCGTCAGTGTGTCAGCTATTTGAAAGACATTGTACGGTGTGCCCTGTTAGAGAAGTCTCGTTGCGGATCGGCCGCTGGCCTCCCAGAAGCGGGTCTCACCAGCCGGTTGAGAAGTCGCACAATAAAAAGCGAGGTTACAGATGTACTCTGTACAGACGTATTAGGGTTAGAATAGGTTAGGGGTGAAGAGCGAAAACAGCGACAAGATGGAGATACAAGAAATTAACGAGTTAATCAAAAGCCAGGAAGCCAATTACAATGAAATTAGTCAATTATTGACTAATATTAAAAAAGATTCAGCCACACGGAAAACATTGAAGTACATTGCGGAAAGGAGATCCCGGTTAACAGATGTATTTACAAGAACAAGTAACAATCATAGACGTCTAGAAGACCAGGAGGTGTTGTTCGAACACACATACATAACCGGTAACTACTACGAAACCATAAAAAATATATACACACAAGCCATGGAATACCTTCTTAAATGCGAGGAGAAGATACAACAGGTACATAAACTTTATGTGCCAAAAGACATAGAACCAGAAAAAGACAATGAGACCAGTTCACCCAAAATATTTATTCAGTTATATCGCATTAGTCAGTTACAGAAAAAGTTACAGCTTGCAAAGATGTCACTCAATAAACCAGTTTGGTATTTGGAGTCATTGCTATCGGCGCTACAGAAGCTGTGGCAGGAAATAGAAGAAACACATCTACAAATATTGGTAGAGGAGAATACATTGGAACATACCTACTTTGAAGAGCATATGTTTGAAAGTACACAAATAGAGTTTGAGTTAGGTACTGAACAGCTGTTAGCTCACATCACTGAAAAAAGACCATCAGACGTGAACCACAGCAGAGCATCAGCGAATTTGCCGAGAATTATAATTCCTATCTTCACCGGTAGCTATGAGTCATGGGATTCCTTTTATGACTTATATTTGAAGATAATACATGAAGACCAGTCACTAACGGCCACGGAAAAAATGCAATACTTAAAAACGCACGTGCAAGGAGACGCCGCCAAGCTGGTTAGGCATTTGACGGTATGCGATGCTAATTACTCAACGGCATGGACACTGTTAGTAAAAAGATACAAAAGTGAGAGAATTATTGTATCCAGGTGCGTCGACAATATATTAAATCTACGACAGGTCGTTAGAGGTAATGCTGAAAATTTAAGAAGTCTGCACGATACAATCAATGAGAATTTAGAGGCACTAAAATGTCAGAATATTGACGTGTCTACTTGGGGTCCGATGTTAACTCAGATATTGAGTAGAGCATGGGACTCAGAGACAAATGAAAGATATGAACAACAGGTACAGGAACCAAACAAACTCCAGCATTTTTCTGATATGATGTTATTTTTGGAGAAAAGATTTAAATGTTTAGAAACACTGTACAGTTCTCATAAATTAGACCGTACAACTTACGTACCACTACATAAACCCCAGTTAGGACAGAAACAGTTGGGCAAAGGCAATTGTTGGTTTTGCCTTAAAGATGAACACGTGGTGTATCAATGTTCTATGTTCAGAGCATTATCTGCCGAAGAACGTAATAAAGCAGTAATTGAAAAGAAGACGTGTAGAAATTGCTTAATGCACCCAGCAACGATAAAATGTCATAGTACGGGTGTATGTGGTTTCTGTGGAGTATCTGGACATCATAGTTTGCTGCACCAGTTTGCGACACGGTATAGAAAGGAAAGAACAAGTGAGGTGAAGTATGATGATTCGTCATCATCGTCGGCAAAAATATCAGCTGTTGCGCTAGAGGTGTCTACTACAGCTAATGGTGACTGTCCTAAAACTACATTGTTAGCTACAGCGCTTATAAAGGTGAATGATAGAGACGGAACGCCACAACTACTAAGAGCATTGTGCGATCAAGGCTCGGAAGCATCGTTTTGTACAGAAGAGGTAGCCCAGTTACTAGGATATCCTCGCAACAGGATACACACCGAAGTAGTCGGTATTGCTGACGAGAAGTCGAAAAAGTCCACTAACGCCATCAATGTCGTAATACAACCAAGATTTACTAGTAACTATAAGTTAGAGGTCATGTTGATCGTACTACCGAAATTAACCGGAGCATTGCCAAAGAGAAACATTGCACAAATAGATCCGAGCGAGATACAGAACAAATTAATTGCTGATCCAACCTATTACAAAAAAGGGCCAATAGATATCATACTGGGGGCCCAAGAATATTGTCAGTTATTACAAAATGGACTATACAAAACTCAGGATGGAATTGTTGCCCAGGACACGGAGTTGGGTTGGATTTTGTCTGGAATGAGTAATAACGATAATATCGGTAATATAAAAATTTTTAGCATGGTAACACGGTCGACAGAAATACAACGATTGCACAAGTTTTGGGAATTAGAAGAAGTTCCCGAAAGATATCAGTCATCACAGGAGGATCAGACCTGTGAAAAGTATTACCAAGAAACAACAGTGAGAAATCCAGATGGGTCATATGTTGTAAGACTTCCATTCAAGGATCCTAAGTTAGAGTATGGTATTTCACGACAAAAAGCGGCGGCAAGGCTTCTGCAACTAGAGCGTAAATTTGTAAAAAATAACGAATTAGAAATGAACTACAAGAAATTTCTTAACGAATATCTAGAAATGGGTCACATGAGGAAAGTCACTCGAGCAGAGTATCATCAAGGCAAGTACTACATACCACATCAGCCCGTAGTTAAAGAAGAATCACTAACTACGAAGTTAAGAGTGGTATTCGACGCATCAAGCAAGTCCAGTAAGAGTTTAAGTCTCAACGACAATATGTTCACAGGTCCAAGACTTCAACAAGACCTAGCAGCAATTCTATTGCGGTGGCGTAAACATAAAATAGTGTTCATGGCAGACATAGAAAAAATGTATAGATTCATACATGTAAATGAAGAGGACTTTAAATACCAACGTATACTTTGGAGGAGTTCCCCACAGCAACCAATCGATGAATATGAGCTAACCACAGTCACCTATGGAACTGCGTCGGCACCATTTTTGGCCATCAGAACGCTCCAACAGCTAGCAATGGATGAGCAGACGTACTATCCTACGGCTAGTAGAGTAATCTTAAAAGATTTTTATGTGGATGATGTTTTATCTGGAGAAGATACTGTTAACTCAGCAAAAAAGTTACAGATTGAGCTGATAAACATGTTACGAGCAGGAAATTTTAACCTTAGGAAGTGGGCCTCAAACACTACAGAGCTATTAGCAAACATACCAGAAGAAAACAAAGATAACAACGCCATGCGAATACCGTTAGATGAAACTAGAAAGTCACTCGGAGTTTTATGGCTACCAACAGAAGATAACTTCGGGTTTCATATTAATGTCAATCACAACAAGACCCCAACAAAGCGATTCATTATGTCAGAGGTAGCAAAACTATTTGATCCACTAGGGTGGTTGGCACCTGTCATCATAAACATGAAGTTAATCATTTAGGAGCTGTGGATCAATGGATCAGACTGGGATCAGCCAGTAGATGACGACATTAAAAATAAATGGGTCGAGATACAAGAACAATTAAGTGCAATAGAAAAGATTAGCATTCCACGATGGTGTAAAGTTACTTCAAACGTGACAGTGGAATTACATGGCTTTAGCGATGCATCCGAGAAAGCATACGGTGCAGTCGTATAATGTAAAATACGAGATAACAATAACGAACATCATGTCACACTATTACAAGCTAAATCAAAAGTAGCCCCCAAAAAACTAAAAACAACACTACCAAAATTAGAGTTATGTGCAGCGCTATTACTGGCGCAGTTGATGAAAAAGGTGATAGATACTATGGAATTTCCAAATGTAAATGTTTACTGTTGGACAGATTCAATGATAACCCTAGGATGGATAAAAGGAGAAGCTGAACGGTGGAAGACTTTCATAGCTAACAGAGTATCGGAAATACAGAAATTACTACCTCAAGGGCAGTGGAATCACGTGATATCTAATCAGAATCCAGCTGACGTAATTTCAAGAGGAATTGGTCCAAATAAACTTAAAGAATTTTCTTTGTGGTGGAATGGTCCAGAATGGCTAAAAGACAAGGAAATTCCCATAACAAAAACAATACCAGAAATATGTGAAGAGATTAAACGTTGTTACCACGTGAATATCAAGTCACAAGCAATTCTCGAAATATGGCATAGGTTTTCAAGTTTCCAACGAATGATACGTATACTCTCTTATTGCTATCGGTTTGTGCAACCTAATAGTGGTCTCCTAAGATACGAGGAAATGTCAAAAACCACTAAACGTGTTCTCCTGTTGGTTCAACAAGAAGTATTCGTAGAAGAATACAAAGCAGTTAAAAACGGGACACAGTTAAGAAAAGGGTCAACATTTTCAACCTTAGATCCATTTATCGATGCAGATGGGTTATTGAGGGTTGGAGGAAGATTACAAAACTCAAAACTCCCATACGACCAGAAACACCCAATTTTAATACCCCATGGCCATCACGTTACATCAATCATTATTCATGACGCTCATGTTATAACATTACATGGAGGAAACAATTTGACCTTGGCATACATACGGCAGAAGTATTGGGTACTTGGAGGAAAACGAGCAGTAAAAGGTTACGTTAGAAGTTGTGTAAGATGCATAAGACACAGAGCTACCACGGCAGTACAGAAAATGGGGGCCTTACCAGAAGCAAGAGTGACAATGTCATTCCCATTTAGACATACAGGGGTCGATTATGCCGGTCCAATTCAAGTAAGAGCAATGAAAGGCAGAGGGCATAAATCGTACAAAGGGTACATAGCAATTTTTGTATGTTTATCTACAAAAGCGATACACTTAGAGCTAGTGGGGGATCTGACAACAGAATCGTTCATAGCAGCATTGCGAAGATTTATGGCACGCAGAGGTCCAGTAGCACACATGTATAGCGACAATGCAACCAACTTTGTCGGAGCTGCCAATTTCCTGTATCAAGAGATATTGGAAATAACTCAATCAGACCAATTCCAAAATACCATAACCAATATAGGAGTCCAATGGCACTTTATTCCTCCTTCATCCCCACATTTCGGTGGAATTTGGGAAGCAGGAGTAAAGTCAATGAAACATCACCTGAGACGAGTGATAGGAGAGCAAACGTTGACATATGAAGAAATGACAACATTTCTACACCAAACAGAAGCATGTCTTAATTCTAGGCCGTTATGCGCACTGAGCGAGGATATAAATGATAACGTGGTAGTCACCCCAAGTCATTTTCTCATAGGGCGAGAAGCAGTAGGGATACCAGACCCGATATCAAACATTAATACCGATCACATAAACAGATGGAAACAGATTCAGAAGATAAAGAAAGACTTCTGGAACAGCTGGACAAAAGACTATCTACAACAATTACAACAAAGATATAAGTGGAAAACTAATCATTGTAATTTAAAGGTTGGAACTTTAGTTATTATTAAAGACGAGAATATCAGTCCTAACAAATGGCTACTTGCAAAAGTAAAAGAGATACATACAGGCAACGATGATCTAACGAGAGTGGTAACTCTTGAAAAGTCATCAGGGGCAACTCAAAAAAGGTCAATACACACGCTTATTCCACTTCCGATAACATCGAATACAAATGGTAGCAGGGAACGAGTTACCAACACTGTGCATACAAACGTAGCTACCATTAAAAGAAACCATGAAAGAACACCTAATAAAGCCTACATCAGATACTGGCCATGGTACATATTTTCCATAATGTTACTTCTAGGACATGGTACATCAGCTTCATCTTATACAATGAAAAGTGTACGAGCTGGGTTTTATGTAGAGCAAATAGGGATAACGAGCATTGACCGAGGAATATTCAGGATAGAAACGAGTTTTGAAAGGCAACATCTTGAAGATGACTTTAATAAAATAAAAACCGTAACAGAACAGTTTAATCAACTATGCAGGAAAGCTGAAGCCTCATTAAAAGAGACCAACTGTAAGCAGTTATATCACCATTTAGCAGAAGAGGAAGTAAAATTTGAAAGAACCAAAGAGTATTTAACAGAAGTAAATCAAACCAGGAAGAAAAGAGGAATATTAGGACAACTGCTGACGTCGGTATTCGGTGTAAATGATGAGGTATATCGGGACATAGACAACTCAATCAAAACCAGAAAATGTTGATAGATGCTGCGAGTCATCAAACCAAATTCATGATCTCTACAATCTCACATGTAAACAAGACAGAAGAAATAATAAGACAAAAATTAGACAGATTTCAAACTAAGTTAAACCAAGTAATTGACTACATGTACTATAATTCTCATTGGTATGCTGCAGTAGATCATAATGCCGTAAATATAGAAATATTGCAAACTTATCAATTAGCAATCAATTACATTACAGAAGTTAAAGATTATTATAGCGGACTGTTAGATATTTATTTAACCAAAGCTACAGTGTACAGCGTGCTGACACCAAAAAATGTCAGTGACGTAATAGCATCAGTAAACAAAAAATTACCATCAAACCTAAAAATTGTTAAACAACTATTATTGGAGACAAGATTAGCTGAAAACGACACACATATACAAGTGTACGCATACTTTCCAATTCAGGATGAAGCCAAATACACCTTAATGCACGTTACCCCTATTCCGCAGAAAAATCAGGACAAGACATTTCAGACGATAGAAGTTACAAAGAACTATATAGGTCTAGACTATAATAAAGAATTGTACTTCGACATTAATCACGAAGAGTTTAACAGTTGTTTGCAGAGATTTGATCATTTTATTTGCTTTCCGATGGCGGTGAAGAACATGCAATTAAGCGAAGATTGCATTGTTGATCAGTTATTTAAAAACGTGACTCAAACAAAATGCCACACCAAAAATTTTGAGATTTCAAACGGCATACTATGGAAACAGCTATATATGCCGAATACCTGGCTCTACATTGTTAAAGATCAGGTTACCACATCAATAATCTGTGATGGTCAAAGAGAAGAAGTACAGTTTCGTGACATTGGAGTCATACGGATTTCCGACAACTGCATCATCAAAACACCCAGCAATATTCTAGCAGCCAAGAGAATAGTATCAGTACAGATAGTAGCAGCTTACACAAAACGTATTGATTTTTCAATATCTACATACGCTCCAACTAACAACGTTTTAAACATAACTAAAGAAGAAGTAGTAGACAGTTCAAAAGACATTCTTCAACATTTACTAGAAAAAGAACAGATCTTACAGACGGACTTAGATCACACACACTGGAAAAAAATCAGCAGCCATACATACATGACAAGCATCATATCATCAGTAATCATGTTTATAGTGATAATACTAACAGTTTTGTACGTTCCACAGCTAATACGGCGCACAAGGGCGAGAATACAACGTCGTGCCAACACCAGACAGAGAGGTGTGGACTGCCCATCGACCCGGGAGGAAATGGAAATGCAACCTCATCGCAGTCAAGAATCCTGCCGATCGAACGCCAGCCAACTACAGCCGAATATTACAACCGAGCAATTGGACAGTAAACCAACACGGAACCTGAGGCAACAACCTGGAAGAGATAGAACCAGACCACGGGAGACAATTGAACTGTACCAGCTGCATAGGCATTCTGAGAGGCGCCAGAATGTTCAGAACGAACATACAACCGACCTGCCTTGCGTATAGAGGCCGGGCGAAAACGTCGCGTCAGCGCAACAAAAAATGAACTTCGACCACGAGCAATGAGTTGACTGCAAAATCACTGTGTCGACAAATCACACGCACGGCACACTAGTTAATAGTTACATTAGTGTATAGTAATTAAAATTAGTATTTAAGAACATGTTTTTTGTAAATAAATTCAGTCATTATCCAGAAGCCGTGTTTGACTCAAGCAACACCAGAAGTACCCAACGAGCCGTCGGAAGAGCCGGACCACCAGAAGTACCCAACAAGCCGTTGGAAGAGCCGGAGGGGGCTATACCTGTCCAGTACCACTCTGGACGGAAGACTCTCATGAGTTTCAACATCCTCTCACTGTGGCCAAGACACCCTTAGCCGTCAGTACGATCGGTCTTGTGAGTCTGCTCGACCGGCAGTGAGAAAACCATTTCCTGTGTACATTGCACGACGTACACACACCTGATCCCTACCCAAGTTCCGTCTGTTACTGTAGGTCTCTAGTAACAGATATCCTGTACATATTTATATACGTACTGATATACAACGTTACACTGTAACGTTGCACACTACCGGGTTAGCCGTTACATGTATGGTTAGGATAGGAAGGTAGAGACAATAGGGTGAAGTAGGGAAGAGTTAGGAGTACAGTAGGCTACATTTGTCTTAGGATAGGGAGGTAGAGACAATAGGGTGAAGTAGGGAAGAGTTAGGAGTACAGTAGGCTACATTTGTCTGTGTACGTGTACACACAGCGATACACCTTAACGTTGGTACGAGTAACTACCTGTTCTTACCATCACATGTATGGTTAGGACAGGGTGGTAGGGACGTTAGGGCCTAGTAGAAGAGAGATAGAGGTGTGGACAGAGAGGTAGGGAGTGCAGCTAGGCAGGCTAGCTATTCTATTCTGTACAGTTGATGGTTGCATCCACGTATGTTGGCCGCCGACTGTACACCCCTACATTTTAATAAATACTTAAATCGTGAATTCGGTCTGTGACTCAGGAACATGACTTTTCAGATCGTAAACAAACTTATTAGATCGATTCTAAAATAGCTCAATCTGTCTATCTGCTCGGCTGTTTAATCAAAGTTAGCTGCCGAGAATAAAGTCAATAAATGCAGGATTGCACATTGGTGACCTAGTGGTAAACTATGTATTTTATGCCGACGATGCTGTGTCATTTGCAAAAATACCCGCTGAATTGTAAACACAGGTCACAATAATGAAAAGCGATTGTATGGAGATGGCCTTACTACTAAATTAACTCACATTTTTTAAATATGTCTCACACAGATTAAATCACGTTAATGATATTAAAATTGAAAACCAATGTAGCATACATATGAAATGGAATGGTAGGGTTGGTTTTCCATTTTTGATATTCACGCCGCACATCGGTAAGGTGCACGCTGGTAAAATCTTGACCTTCCACTAATTCTACATCCATCAGCTTTCGAGTTGTATATCTATTTCGTAAATCTTTCTTCCTCCGTTATTTTTACGTGTCCGAACCAACGGAGCAAGCCTATTCTTATTTTAACTAGGCTGTAAAACATATTTTCTTGTAAACATTTTTTCAATGCGATTTTGTAGTACCTTTAGAACCTTCCCATAGTTGTGTCAAAAATGAATAAATCGCTAGTGATATGGACCTGTGCCTACTAAAGTCAACTTGTGGTCATTAACTTTGTCATTTTTTTGTAAAAAAGTCAACTAGTCAATATATAATTGCCTCGTATAAAAACCACGGAGGAGCACTATTTGTATATAATTGTCTGAATTATCTATAGGACCCCTTTTTATATTTTCAGGTTCACCAATGTAAGTTAAAGGGGCGGCTACATACTTAATGCTTTCTCTTATAACCTGGACTGACATGCCGTCTACACCACAACTTTTCTTATTTTTAAGTTTTTTGACAATGGAGCTAATAATTAAACCCAAAAACTAGTATAATAATTAATATTTAATTTAATTTTCAAATGAATTTATGTGACAAACTGCTGACGATGGTGCGAACAGTGTTAATGTTTTTTTTTATTGTTGGGACACGGCATGTGACAGCCAGGGCCTACTTGGTGGGCTGCAGAACACTGGTGTCCAAGAATAGTACCAACTAAATACCGTGCACTTCATCTCATCTCGTCACGCCTTGAAAGTGCCTCATCACATTCACATGCATTAATTTGTATGGTAGATTATTCTATAATTGTTACAAACGCCTTGGTAACTTAGAGTCCACGAACACATATTACATGAATGTTATAAACATTAGGCGTTCGCGGAAATATGTTTCCTCTGCGTTGAAAGGTAGCTTTCAACGCTGGAAGTCTTCTGATGCGAGCAGAGGGCACAGACGAACTAAAGGTCCCTTTGACTGCAAGGGGACCTTTAGTTTATATATTATTGATATCAGCTACCCGCGAGACACCATCTGTTCTTGGGAATAGCTGGATTAAGCGTCCCAGACGCCTGCTCAAAGGAGAGGTGTGATCCTCTTGTAACAGAACTAAATCTCCAACATTAAGCCTTGCAGTGTTATTCTTCCATTTTGTTCTTTGTTGCAGGTCAGAAATTATATCAGAATATTCTTGCTGCGATCTTTTCCAAAGGTATAGGCGAATCCTCTCAAGACGTTCGTATATATGCAGATTATTTTCTCTATCACATAGCAGCTTAGGTGTCGACAATGCAGTCAACTGTCTTCCAATTAGAATATGCCCCGGAGTTAAACAATGGAAATCATCGGGAGAAGAAGAAAGAGGACAGAGAGGACGACTATTTAAAATTGCTTCTATCTGAGCAAACAAGGTTTCTGTCATCTCTTCAAATGTAAGGCGACAGTTTACCATCACACGTCGTATATGGAATTTGGCAGATTAAACTCCTGCCTCCCAAATTCAGAAAAATGTGGTGCGTAAGCGTTTGTGAAATGAAATTTATTTTTTCTTGATTTGCAAAATGAGTCAAAGGTTCTTCAGAAAATTTTGTCAAATCTGAGATTCCTTTCCAGGCAGCGATAAAGTTACAACCACATCAACCCTTACTCATTCCACTGCATGGATACGGGTCTCCCTTCAACCGAAGGGGTTTAGAGCATACTCTGTCATGCTGCTCAAATGCGGATAGACTTAGCTTAACGACTATCATCTATCGACAACAGCCGGGACCGACGACTTAACGTGCCCGCCGAAGCACGGAGAAATTCGAGATAGATAAACCCATCTGTATACAGGCTGCGGTCGACGTTGCTTAACCTGCGTGTTCGGTTAGAATGGCATCCTCAACGGCGCCATCGAGCTCTCAAATTACGACCATTATCGTAAAATACTTTCACAGGTTTTTAGGGTTCCGTACCCAAAGGGTAAAACGGAACCCTATTACTGAGGCTCCGCTGTCCGTCCGTCCGTCCGTCCGTCCTTCCGTCCGTCCGTCCGTCCGTCCGTCCGTCCGTCCGTCTGTCACCAGGCTGTATCTCATGAACCGTAATAGTTAGAGAGTTGAAATTTTCACAGATGATGTATTTCTGTTGCCGCTATAACAACAAATACTAAAAAATAGAATAAAGTAAATATTTAAGGGGGCTCCCATACAACAAACGTGATTTTTTCCGTTCCGTACCCAAAGGGTAAAACGGAACCCTATTACTGAGGCTCCGCTGTCCGTCCGTCCGTCCGTCCGTCCGTCCGTCCGTCCGTCCGTCCGTCCGTCCGTCTGTCACCAGGCTGTATCTCGTGAACCGTGATAGTTAGACAGTTGAAATTTTCACAGATGATGTATTTCTATTGCCGCTATAACAACAAATACTAAAAAATAGAA
The DNA here is from genome assembly GCA_947507595.1 of Pyralis farinalis. NCBI lineage: Eukaryota > Metazoa > Arthropoda > Insecta > Lepidoptera > Pyralidae > Pyralis > Pyralis farinalis. The sequence goes on from OX382275.1 coordinate 6,915,196, forward strand.
TAAAGTAAATATTTAAGGGGGCTCCCATACAACAAACGTGATTTTTTTATAGATAATGGTACGGAACCCTTCGTGCGCGAGTCCGACTCGCACTTGGCCGATTTTTATAGATAGTGGTACGGAACCCTTCGTGCGCGAGTCCGACTCGCACTTGGCCGATATATTTTTTTTAATACAGGACAGGCCCACCACTGTGCCTCCTATATAGCCAGAATTAACAGCGGCGACTAACAAGAAGGCAATGAACAGTGAAGTTCACTGCCGTCCCGGGGGTTAAACTACAGCTGCCTTGGAACTCACAACGAATTTAATCAGAAGAAATTTGTAGTAGTAGGAAGTTTTGGAATTGACTTCCCCTCTTGGCAAGAGATTTGGTGAGAGACAGCAATATGACAAATAAGGCATTTAAAACCTCAAAGAGATGGCTAGTCAAGTGAAGCTCAACTGCAGTGCACCACGGTTTATCAAATATCTAACACTATTGGGACCTAAACTGTGAGTTGTTACCTAACACATCGATTCCAATAATATATATTGCAGAACCGCCTAAACGTTCGGTAATTCTCCCTTGTTGCCACTAAATCGGAATAATATAACCCTGTATGTGACATGCAAGGAATCGAAAAGATCGCACTCCCAGAGAACATGGAACTTTAGAACATGACTTCCACAGGTTTGCCTCTGTGTGCTATGAATCTTCGAAATGTCATTAGGAATGCGTTTTTAGGTATGTCGCTTACTGATTCCAAATGGATACACTTATACCGTAAGCAAACAAACAGGCACAGATAACATTTTATCAAGCTGCTACCACGACCCCTACGGTTAAGTATGTGAAACGGACCTGCAAAGTCTATGCCAAAGAAAAAAACAAAATCCTGGTGATAATCTTTGAATTGGCAAATTGCCCATTTTAGCTTAGAGCATTTTACCACGTAAACGCCTACAAACAGCGCATTTGTCTACTTACTACTCGTATGCCTTGCAAACAACCCACGGGCCACACAGATTCTCTATCAACAGCTAGTAGGAGCTGAGGCCCTGCGTGTATATGCTGGAATTCCTATAGAAAAATTCATTTGGTCAAATGTAGTGTCGAATGAAGAAGAATCGGATGTTTTCTTTCATATGAGTAGCTGGAAGTATCAATTCGCCTGCCAACCCTTATGACTTTATCGCTGCTCATAAAATGCGATGCAGATAAAATTTTGGATTTGGAATTCAATTGTTTATCCTTTGTTAACAATTCGTATTCTACAGTAAAAGACTGTTGTTGAGACTTGACACGCAGCGTTACGAAAGATTCATCCAATTTTGCTATCGTTAAACAATTTGCGCGTTTGCTATTTAGACCTTTTAAGTTACTTATAAATCGCTTAACGTATGCAAACATCTAACAAGTCTGTTTAAGTTAGAGACATTTTCGAAAATCATTACAGGTTCAAAAACAAATGCAAGATTACACCTGAATTCAAAAATTAAAAAAGATATATGGTTCCATCTACCCAAAATAAATTAATCCGGGGCAAGAACATTGAGGTACTTGATACCAAGGTTAAACAATCAAATCTTCTGTGATATTGAACGCTAAATGAAAAATATTTATAAAAATAAACTAAATAATAAAATAAGTGTTTGCTTTCAAATATCTGTCACAGTAAGATTATGTGAAAGCAAGTCATGCCGGTTGTGTTCCTGATATGTGATGAAAAGAAATTTATCCTTATTGTCTTTTTTTATACAAATGGATTTGCAAACAAGCATGAGGCTCGCATTAGATGGTAAGCGGTTACCGCAGCCTCGCTCGCAGTGCCACGGGGATGTTACTCGTGCGCTGTCAATCTTGTGACCTAAGGCTGTTTCGTCACAGTAGTCAGTAATTTCTCTGCAGTAAAATTCAATGGACTGTAAAAAATCATGTGGTTTTGATGAAATACCTATTAAAATATCATAGACTGTTTATGGCAGCACGTTTGAAGCTCGGAGTGTCTCGGTGTTGGACCCGTGACGGTGAAGTTTTCTGCATAACTGGAGATGGAAAAAGGCAACGCATAGCTTCCCCGGCTCAGTTGGATGTCATTGCTGGCCCCGGTACAGCGGGTGAAACGAGTGTAGGTGCGGGAAAGGCAATGGAGGAGTCTTCGACGCAGGCCCCAACACAGAAGGCCATCCAAACACGAAAACGAGTAACCCCGTCCGTGAAAAAGTAGTAAACGTTTAGCCTTTGTTCTAGTAAGTGCAGTAGGTATGTGAATAAGTTCCACACTATATCTGAATGTACCCGCGCACTATTTTTTGAAACTTTTTTCTTAGCTTGTCTCTGCAGGTAAGTTTAGAAAATATTATTTCATATCTAGCTATTCTGTTACTGTATTAATGTGCTTTTATTTGTTACGGTAAACATGAAAACTATACGATACGAGTGACCAATTGCCAAAGTCATTAGTGACAGGCGTGAGATATTTTCTTTTTGATTGTTGGCAATCAGACACTACTCGAAATTTTTTTATTGTTCATAATTATTCTTCATTATATACATACTTTTTTCATTTACTTTCTTTAATACGCAGAGAGCAAGCCTAAACTTAGATAGTAAACTAAATTGAGCCGGGTAATGTGAGGAACTTTTGTTATTATTATTTTTTCTTTTTCTTTAAAGCTGCTGGTAGGTAACGATACATGCGCGAAAGTAAGCGTATTTTTACATATATATTTATATATTATTTTCACCTATATACGTATAAGTTTTATATATATATTTTAGTATATATTTAATTTTTGATATTTAATATTATGTCAGGTACTGATGATGAAGAAACTAGTGACAACTGCTTATCAATAAGTTTATCCGACAACTCTGCTAGGAGCGATAGCTTTCATAGTATCGATGATATCCCCCTCTCAGAAGCTCTTAACGTCGCGTTTACTGATGTCGCAAAAAATTTTAACGCTGTTCACATTAATGCGCAAAGCATTCCTGGGCATTATTCAGATATGTTGCTCACTTTTGGTAGTAATAAAAATATTCACGCTATCTTGATATCAGAATCCTTTCTACATCCTTCGCTACTGTCGACCTCCTACTCTCTCCCAGGTTTCCAGCTCATCCGCAATGATCGAACTACTTCTGCTCATGGTGGGGTGGCCATATATCTTCGTAGTCATATACCATTTACCATCCTAAACAAGTCTCCGCAGCCTCCTCCACCGAATACTGCTGAGCATCTCTTTTTAGAAATTTCTCTAAATAGCATTAAAATTCTCCTTGGTGTCTACTATAGCCCAAATTTGACTGTCAATTACTTTTCTTCTTTTGAAAATCTTCTCGAAGACTTTAGCTCCGCGTATAGCCATTCTATTATAATGGGTGACTTCAATACGTGCCTTCTAAAAAATGATTTTCGGGCTCGACGTCTACAAACCATAATTAATTCTGTTAATATGAATATTCTTCCTCTAAATGCAACGCATTATTTTCCTAACTGTGCTCCTTCTCTTCTTGACCTTATGATGGTTACTTCCGTCGATCATGTTGCGAAGCATGGCCAGTTAAGCGCAGACGCATTCTCTTATCATGACCTGGTTTACCTATCCTACAAAATCCGTCCTCCTAAACCCAAACCTAAACTCCTCATGCAACGAAACTTTGGTGGTATGGATATTGAACTTCTACGTAACGATGCGAACCAAATTAACTGGTTGCTCATTGATAATGCAGACACAATTGATGCTAAAATAGAAATATTTAATTCTTTGCTCAAGCAGCTGTACGATGTGCATGCACCTATTCGACCGGTAAAGCTCAGACATCTGCCAGCTCCATGGCTAACGGATGATATCAGAGTACTCCGTGAAAGGAAGAACCGTGCAAAAGCACGTTATAAAGCAGATTCCACAAACACAATCAAGCGAGATAATTATCACCGCATAAGAAATCATTGCAATAAGGTGTGTAGAGATGCTCAGCGACGCCACATTCATCAGTCAGTTGAAAATGAGGACCAAGCAAAAGTTTGGAAATTTCTCAAAAGCATGGGAGTGGGTAAATCTCAGAATGCAAATACTTCCGATCTTGATCTGGATCTAATTAACTGTCATTTCTCTTCTTGCTCTTCTCTTGACATAAGCGTCAAAACCGACACGTTAAATCAGCTTTCTACGATATCCCCTCCAGACTATTCTCCATTTGTTTTCGTTCCATTTACTGATTGTGATGTTAAGAGAAGCATACAGTCCATTGCATCGAATGCTGTTGGAGTGGATTGCATTAGCCGTAAAATGATCACTCCTCTAATCGATATCCTTGTTCCTATCCTGACAAAAATCCTAAATTTTTCTATTTCGACTGGTTCATTCCCAAAATGCTGGAAGGATGCTCACATAATTCCTTTACCTAAAAAGCCATTTCCTTCTTCTGTCAGTGACTACCGTCCCATTTCGATACTCCCTTTTCTTTCCAAAGTGCTAGAACGGTTAGTACATTGGCAATTAAGTTATTTCCTCTCCTCCAATAATATTCATAATCCTTTCCAATCTGGATTCCGTCCTGGTCATAGTACGGCTACTGCGTTAATCAAAATTTCTGATGACATAAGACGTGGTATGGAAAATCATCAGCTCACAGTATTGACATTACTGGATTTCAGCAATGCCTTCAATACAGTTGATTTCGATGTCCTTCTGGGAGTACTATCTTCTCTTAACATATCTCCAACAGTGATTGACTGGTTTCGTAATTACCTGTACGGGCGACGGCAACGTGTCAAAATTGATGATACCAATTCTACCTGGTGTGATACAAATGCTGGCGTGCCGCAGGGTGGTGTGCTGTCTCCTTTGCTATTTTCTCTTTTCATTAGTTCAATAACTCACAGAATCTCTTCATCCTACCATCTTTATGCAGATGATTTGCAGATATATTCTCAGGCCTCTCTCATTAACATTTCACAGTGCATTAATCAGATAAATGTAGACTTAAATTTGATATCGGCATGGAGTAAACGCTTCGGACTGAAGGTGAATCCACACAAATTTCAATGCATTATTATAGGAAGTCCAGCGTTTATTTCCAGGCTTGATGTTTCGAAAATCCGTTCGGTTGTGTTTGATGGTGTCTGTATTCCATTCAGTGGAACGGTGAAGAATCTTGGAATTACTTTTGATTCTACGTTATCCTGGAGGTCGCAGGTGGCAGAGCTCAGCAGGAAGATGTTTGCCGCGTCGGCGTCTCTCCGACGTATTAGAAATTTTCTACCCACTGCCACTAAAGTTATTCTTGCACAATCCCTTTTGCTTCCTATCCTTGATTACGCTGATATTTCCTATCCAGACCTTAATGTAGATTTAATTAATAAATTAGAAAGACTACAAAATCTCTGCATTAGGTTTATTTTCGGGCTCCGAAAATATGATCATGTATCTGAATACCGTCAACAACTGAAGTGGCTTTCTATCCGTCAGCGCAGAAATATGCATATTCTTTCCTTTCTCTACTTCATACTCTTTAATCCTAAAGCTCCTTCCTACCTCAAAATTTGGTTCAAATTTTGTTCTTCCTCTCACAACTTACAACTTCGCTCCTGTGAAAATCTTATTCTTTCAGTCCCGTCTCATTCCTCTAAATTCTTCGATCAATCGTTTACAGTTCAGGCTATTAGGCTATGGAATACTTTACCTATAGTCATAAGAACAGCAAAATCTATCGCCGTGTTCAAAAAACTTGTAAAAAATCATCTCCTTTATTTATGACTTCAAAAGCTGCACACTGACATTAAATATGTATAACTATACTTATGTTTGTATATTTTATGTATGTATTTTATATATTATATGTGTTTTTATTTATTTATTTATTATTATATATGTATATTTATTTAGTATTTGTACACAAATGTATACCTATGTATATATTTACACATATATAAGTAATTATGTTAATAAGATTAAATTTTCCTTCCTTGCTAACCCTACCTTCTCTGTACGCCGATTCGTTACCTTAAGGTTGCCTTGAAAAGATTGCTTTTAGCAATAAGGCCGCCTTGTTGCATAATAGGTATTCATATTTTACTATTTTTTTAAGAAATTTCCTGTAAAATTATTATGTAAATAAAGCTTATTCTATCTATCTATCTAAAATAATTAAAGATAACATTGACATTTTGGCATTACCTTTGACTCATTTCTTTAACTTGTGTATAAAAATGCATATTTTTCCGGATCAACTTAAAATTGCGAAAGTAATTCCCACATTCAAGAAAGGCTCTAAAAAGGATGCTAAAAATTACAGACCTATTTCGCTCCTTTCCATACTTTCAAAGATTTTTGAAATGATTTTAAAAACACGGCTGCTTGATCATCTGAGTACATATGCGATAATAGGTGATGAACAATATGGATATCGTAAGAACATCGGAACCAGGGATGCCATCGATGCGCTTGTGGATGAAATAGTTGGAAAGGTCAGCGAAAAGAAAAAAGTAGCTAGTCTTTTCCTTGATCTGAGTTCTGACTTAGTTGACTACAACATTTTACTAAAAAAACTGGAATTTTATGGAATTCGTGGTAACATACTGTTATTGTTCCAATCTTACTTGGAAAACAGAAAACAGTTTGTAGAAATTAAAACAGTTGAAAATGACAAAGAAAATATAGTAAAATCAAAAACCCTTGCCATAAAAAGTGGAGTTCCGCAGGGTTCCATTTTGGGACCTATTCTCTTTCTCATTTTCACAAATGATTTGGCGAGATATATTTTGAATCTGCACCGTGACATCAAAGTAGTTCTGTTCGCAGATGACACTAACGCTGTTATATCCGATACTAATATCAGACATCTTAATCTTAAAATAAATAACATTTTGCTAGATTTTTATATATGGTTTAGTGCCAATAATTTAAAACTTAACTATAATAAGACTAAAGTTATACTTTTTAAATCAACAACAAAAAATACAGAAACAGTTGACATTACTCTCAATGGAGATCAAGTTGACGTTGTTAAAGATACAAAATTTCTAGGTGTACATATTGATGAATTTTTGAATTGGAAAAAAGAGCTGGCATCACTCGAGGACTCTATTTCATCAGCTTGTTATGTCATTAGAACTCTTCGTAATGAGATTTCCTTGACCCATCTAAAAAAAGTCTATCATGCCCTAGTTGAGGCTAAATTACGCTACAGCATCAAATTATGGGGTATTAGCTATCATTATAACAGAGATAGAGCTTTTACATTACAGAAGAGAGCCATACGTACAATGGTAGGCATTCCACCTTGGGAGTCGTGTGAAATGATTTTTGTTAACCTAGGCATTTTAACTGTTCCAAGTTTATACTTGTTTTCACTTCTGACTGATCTCAAAAAACGACTGCCTAAGATTGAGTCAAGCAATGATAGACGGGTAAGGGAGAGAACAAGGCGAAGGGCTCTTAAACACAATATCATACTGGTGTATATTAGAAATGTAGGTACATTCAAAATTTGTATTTTCTGAGATAACCTTCATTAGGCGCTAATAAAGATCAGTCTTGTATTGAGTGTTTCACTGTACGCATCCTACTTCGAGATAAACTATTGGCGACGAGTTGAACCCTAATTATAATTAATGGACAAGGACAAGTTCGTGAAAATGTCATATGCAAACCCCGATTTAAGTAGTTTGAAGGAATTTAAACTACATATCGACAGATGGTCGACTTACATGACAAAGTTGAAAGCGTGGTTTACGATTCAAGATATCAAAATGGCCGAACAGTCCAAATACCTCGTAGCGGTGGTCGGCACGGAAGCATTGGATTTAATTATCGATTTGTGCTACCCGGACGAGCCCGAAAATGTGAATATTGCCAAGATCGAGGAGTTGATGGAAAATTACTTTTCACCTAAAAGATCGAAAATTGCCGAGAGAATGATATTTAAATGTTGCAAACAAGTAGACGGACAATCTGTCAGTGAATACCTGGTGAAGTTAAAAAAGTTAAGCAAAGCATGTAAGTTCAAAGATAGTGATAGCTTAAATGAAAATCTTCTGGACCAGTTCGTGTTCGGGTTGCTGAACGAGCGCATTCGTCAAAGGATTTTGACCGAGAAGGATGACGATTTAACATTCGCGCGAACGGTGGAGTTGGCGCTGTCGCTGGAGGCGGCGATACGGGACTCGGGCGCGGAAGCATCGCCACGCGACGGCGATCGGTGCGAGGCGCACCCCGTGCAGGCGATGGGCGCAGCGACAGCGCGGGCTGGCGTTGCGGGCGCGCGGCAGCGGCGGCGCGGCGCGCCCTCCCGCGGAGCTGGCTCGCAGCGCTGCGGCCGCTGCAGCGGGACACATATAGCGGAACGATGTTCGTTTAAAAATAGTGAATGTTATGTGTGTGGAAAAATTGGACACATAGCGAAAGTATGTAGGCAGCGTAAACAAAAGTCAATTCATGAAGTGATCGACGGCTCGGAGAGCGAGTCTTCCGCCGCGTCGGAGGCTGAGAGTGCGGTGAGCGTTTACAAATGCAGTGATGAGGACGCAGACGAGCGCTGGAACATTAGTGTCAAAGTTAACGGTGTTCCGCTCACGATGGAAGGCGACACAGGTTCGGCGGTGAGTGTTATTTCACGAGGGACATATATTAAACTATTTAGAGACTTAAGGTTACTTCCTTATTTTTCAAAGTTAAAGATGTACAGTGGCCAAAAAGTGAAACCGAAAGGTAAGATTGTTTGTACAGTAGAATGGAATGGTAAAATTAAAAACGGGATGAACCTTATCGTCATAGATAACGAATGTAGTTCATCGTTGCTTGGTCGGGATTGGATGCGGTCGTTCGACGTAAGTTTTCCTAGTATGCCGACGCGGACGGTGCACAGTGTCGGCGATAGCACGCCGACGTGCTCGAGCACCGCTATCAAACAATTAGAGCGCCGTTTTCCTAATGTTTTTGAAGCCGGTGTCGGCAATTTTACGAAATCAACAATAAAGTTAGAAGTAGTGCCGGGAGCAAAACCGGTATGGCGACGGGCGCGACCGATGCCGCACGCGCTACGCCCCGCCTTGGAGGCCGAGCTCGCTCGGCTACAGCGGGAAGGCATCATCTCGCCCGTAGAGTGGAGCGAGTGGGGCACGCCGGTCGTGCCCGTCATCAAAAAGAATGGACAGGTACGTCTCTGTGGAGATTTTAAGATTTCTTTAAACCCAGTTCTCGTTGATGATAAATACCAAATACCGAGAATCGAAGACGTTTTTACGTCACTGCAAGGCGGTAAATATTTTGCGAAAATCGACCTGAGTAACGCTTATTTACAGTTTAAATTAGATGAGCAGTCAAAAAAACTATGTACCATTGTAACCCATCAGGGTATGTACTGTTTCAATCGATTACCGTTTGGAATTAAATGCGCCCCGAATAAATTTCAACGTATCATGGATACACTGTTTAGAATGCCGTCGGTGGCTTGTTATTTGGACGATTTGACGGTATGTGGCGTTAGTTATGACGATCTATGGGAAAAATTGCTGAAAGTATTTAAAATTTTATCAGATTCGGGTTTAAAAGTAGCGAAGGAGAAGTGTAGTTTTTTTAAAAAGTCCATTTCGTACCTGGGGTATTTGATTGATGCGAGCGGACTGCATACAGAGACCACAAAGGTGGATGCTATTTACAATACGCCAGTTCCTAAAACGGTAACGGAGTTAAAAGCATTTTTAGGCCTAATTAATTACTATGGTAAATTTGTATACAAGTTAAGCGACACTCTCAGCCCGCTTTATGAGCTATTGAGAAAGGGTAAGGAATTTAAATGGACTGATAGTTGTGCTAGAGCTTTTCTTACAATTAAGCAGAATTTAAAAAATAGTGGTATGCTGGCGCACTACGACCCGGCGCTGCCGACATCGGTGACGTGCGATGCGTCGCCGCGCGGCGTGTCGGCCGTGCTCAGCCAGCGCGACGCAGCCGGCCGCGAGCGGCCTGTGCTGCACGCGTCCCGCACGCTGTCGCGCGCTGAGAGAAACTACGCCCAAATCTGTCGCGAAGGGCTAGCTATTATTTTTGGTGTTACAAAGTTTCATGATTATATTTACGGAACGGAGATTTTCAACGAGCATAAGGGTATTCCTCTGATGGCCGCCAGTCGACTTCAGCGTTGGGGAGTTATTCTAGGGGCGTACAATTATAAAGTTAAGTGCATAGAGTCTAAAAAGAATTGTGTAGCGGACTCTCTTTCCCGGATACCGATAGCAGAAAGCGAACTCACCACGAGAGTGGATCATTATTTAAATTTTGTAGAAAATTCTGTTCCTATTAACGCTAAAGCTATTGCAAAAGCGACGACTAAGGACTTAGTGTTGCAAAAATTAATTACGGCAATTAAAGCAAATTGGCAATATTGCACCTCCGAAAATTTGAAACCATATTTTAAAATAAAAGAGTTCCTAAGTATAGAACAAGGTTGTGTTTTGTATGGACATAGGGTTGTGATACCTCTGCAGCTACGAGAGAGCATTTTAAAACAAATTCATGAAACGCACCAAGGCGTAGTCAAATGTAAAAATTTAGCTCGAAACTATGTGTATTGGCCGGGAATCGATTCAGAGATCGAGCGTGTATGTGGCGCGTGTGATACTTGTGCGCGAGAGCGCGCTTCCCCGCCAGCAGCCCCCCTGCACCCATGGATATGGCCTCAGGAGGCCTGGTACAGACTCCATGCAGATTTTTTTAGTTTGGCTGGTAACACCATGTACTATCTGGTGCTGACTGATGCACATTCGAAATGGATCGAATGTTTTCGAGTACAAAGTACGTCAGCTAAATGCACTATTACGAAGTTCCGTCAAATATTTGCTCAATTCGGGTTACCACGAGAGGTAGTGTCCGATAATGGCCCTCCATTTAATGGTCACGAATTTAAAGATTTCTTGATTCATTTCGGCATCAAGCACGTTACGAGTACACCGTACCAACCGAGTAGTAACGGTGCGGCCGAAAACGCCGTGAAAATAATGAAGACTGCTTTAAAAAAGGCCAAACGAGACAATGTCGATTTCGAGAGTGCATTACATCAGTTCCTTTTTACTTATAGGTCCACTCCCCACACCATCACTGGTAAAACACCGGCGATGTTGTTGCTGGGCAGAGAGATACGGACGTCCTTAGATTTGCTTCGTCCGACTACGGACGACGTAGTCAGGTGCAAGCAGAACGCCCAAATAAAACATAAACACGGTGTTGGCAGGCAATTTAAAATAGGCGATAACGTTTATTTTAAGGTTTTTAAAAATAACGGTTTCAACTGGGAGAAGGGTGTGGTCTCTGATAGGATAGGACCCTTAACATATTATATACAGCACAACGGTAGACTTTTTCAAAAACATATTGATCAATTGCGGAGGGATTGTAGTAATGAGCATTTTCTGGAATTAACGGATATAATAACAGAGGCGGGAGAAACTGTCACGGTGGAGAGCGGTGACACGGGCGGTGCCTCCGGTCTTGAACTCGAGACCGCGACGCAGCCGCCGTCGTCACTCGCGGCTGAGCCAGCCACTCTCCCGACGTCGCCGGCGTCGGAGCCGACCTATCCACGATCAAAGCGAATGCGCAAACCTACAACTAGATTTGGTTTTGAGTTTGATTAACCATTCTGTTTCACTTTCTATATGTGAGATGTGTTCATTTTTGTGTATTTAATAATGTAAACTAGTTATAAAGTTTAGTCAACTACCAATATTAAATTAGAAGGTAATACATAATTACATTATATGTACTTATAAGATATGTAAAAATTAGTAGGGAAGAATGGTGTATATTAGAAATGTAGGTACATTCAAAATTTGTATTTTCTGAGATAACCTTCATTAGGCGCTAATAAAGATCAGTCTTGTATTGAGTGTGTCACTGTACGCATCCTACTTCGAGATAAACTACATACCAAAATTTAAATTAATGGAACACAGTGCTCAATATCAAGCTTACAAAGCTTACAACAAGTTGCCAAATGAGTTGAAAGACATAGACAGCCTTAGTCTATTTAAGGTGAAATTAAAATCATATTTACTAGAAAAGAATTATTATTCCATTGATGATTATTTTAAATAAGAAATTGGACATTTGTATACTGAAGTGACATTGTTTTTGTTTGTTAAATTGATAATATTATAAAATGTTTAATACCTAGTTTAGTAATAGTTATAATGATTTCAAATACGATGTAAATTGTTTATGAATAAATTCTTGAACTTCAACTTGCCATACCTCACCCTTTACACCGGAACGAGGCTATATAAATATAGATGTTTCGCGGTAGAAATAGGTGAGACAGTGGTACCCATGCAGACGACTATTGTGCAAAGTCTCTCTCTGGTAAATCTAATGTATGTATCGGAATATAAGATAATGTAACATACTTCATGCAGTATGTTACATTACTATATATTTAGTATGAGTATGTAAATATTATGTATATGAAAGTATGTCTAAATTCACCAACAAATATGTGAATATAAAATTAAAAAAACATTAAAGTTTTTAATCTTTAAGGTGTTAACCTTACTGTAGCAATCTATAACCATTACACACATAATATCGACATACATTGTTCCGGAGCATATCCGGAGCAAGAAGATTTCAACCTATCACAAGAGTTGTGACAGGTTGAAATCTTCTTTGACTATTGTATAATAGTGCCGTGTCTTTGTGACATTACACGACATCGGCGCATACTATTTGCCTTCCAAAACTATGCATGCGTGCTAGAATACTTTTGATGCTTTCATAATACTCACCGCCTACAATTTGAAATAGATATACCGCAATATACACCAGCCAATTTTTAACAGGATCAAATGGATAGGCACAAGAAAACGGATGTCGAAATTCAGCGTCTTGTTTCCAAATAAATTGACTGAGTAGACTTTGTAATATAGGAGATGACAAATACATAATACCAGGTCCAATCAGAGATACTTTTAAAGCTGCAACATAATATTAAATAATACTGTAATATTAGTAATTCACAAAGAATCTGTCAGTTCGCAGCAGAAAAGCTTAGCAGAGTATACTCATTTCCAAGTATCTGATGATTTGACTACATCATTAAGGCTGTATCATAGAATCCAACCAACTAATTTAAAGTTTCCTTTAATTTATTTTCAATTGAAGTGTAAAGGTTAATTATGTGGGTGATAGAGAGCAATGAATGTTAAAGAAGCGAGTGAGATATGTAAGGATCGAGTCACGTGGCGCTCGGTTCTCTCTGCCTACCCCGCAAGGGATTTGGCGTGAAGTTATAGATAGATAGATAGATAGAGAGCAAAAATTAATAATGATTTACCTGGTTTAAACGTCAATTATGATGGTATAAATATTAGAGTTCTAGGAAGTTTTCGCATAATTCAGCGCTACCTTTCTATTTTCAACTGTTTCTCTTAGCGACAGTTGATCGCATAAATGAAATATCCATATACTCTACATTTACTTAATACATATATTGTACATATAATGTAAAGTTTGCCACATTGTAATACGATTACGGTAACGCTCATTTATTTATGCTTCATTATTTTTGTCAACGTTTCTAAAATAAAGTTGCTATATTATTTCAATCAAAGTGAATTTACTAAATGTCAGAGCGTCGATCCTGTGCACATAAATTCAAACAGTATCTTACCAAGATATAAAATATTAAGCTGTCTCAGTTCCGAATTTCTTATTTCTATTTGCTTCTCAGTTAGGTCATCTGTTCTCCATAACTTGCCCATTAGGTCGATTATGTTTTCAATTACTTTTTTTTTTGATATAATTACAATAATCCTCAATACCCCTGTAAAATGTATATTTTTCTATATTGTGTCTAAAAGTCACAGTGGCTGTCCAGTGAACGATATTTATTAAACACATGTGTTGGACATTAGTGAACTGTTGTCTATTTTTTGCTAAATTGTGGTATGTATTTTATTTTAAAAGTGGAAAGGCATTCCAAAGTTTCAAAACCCATAACAAGAACGAACATATGTAATGTTACGAAGAGTGATGTTGGTGTAATCAGTAATAAATAAAATGTTCTTTCATTTAATTAGAAGAAGCAGATTTGAATTCGAAAAAATGATTATATTTGCGAAGTTCAAATATATACTTTTAAAATAAACAAAAGTTTTGAATGCGCTCATGTTTATTTATTTAATTTTCAGTGAGTCAGGATTATTAAAAATGGAACTGAGCAAGGAAATGTGCAAGGGAAAATTTGGTACCAACAGATACAAAATTATGCAAAAAAACATGCAATTTGATCTAACCTGCTTTGTGTGCTTCCGCCACCAATTAGTTCATGCGGCCTAGCGCCGGCCGGCACCCACCCACTGCTGTTAGTAAATGCAACATGCCGACGCTGCCATGGCTACTCCAGTAGTCTCTGCCTCGGCTGCTGCGGTCGTCCGCCATCTGGAACAGAATCCGCATGCCCCCACCACCACCGTCGCTGCCACGACTGGCCTGGTCATCACTGCGACGCGTGTTTCGCCTCTCCACGAGGCATCATCAGGCGTTGTAGACATTAATCGTAAGAATAACATGCTACAAGTGACAAATCCATCGCAGTGCCGTCCTTTATATTGAATCGAGGGTGGGGTTGGATGGTGTGAGCGAAAAGATATTTAATAGTGGAAAATTATTTACGTCAGTCTGTTTGTTCATGAGAGTAATTTTAGAATTTTTATGTTTATTAATTTCTAATTGTTCCTTAATGTTTAGTTTTAAACCTTTGTCTATGGTGTGCAAAATTTGATATGTCTATGAGATGCTCGGCGAAGTGCGACCTTTCTGGGCGATTGTTTTTATACGCCGATACGTGTTCGTGAAATCATGTGTGAAAATTACGACCAGATTGACCGATATAAACGTGTTCACATTCATCGCAGAACAGCTTATAGACGCCGAATTTTTTATTGGGCGGGATTTTATCTTTAGTGTTACAAAGTGATTAGAGTGAATTACGCGATTTGAGAGCAACATGTATGTTATTTTTACTAAATATGTGAACTATTCTGTCTGTGATTTTTCCCGGGTATGACAAACACGCAGTGTATTTATTTGTCGATATATATGGAATCGCGTACAGTAATCTGTTAACGATACTACTCGTCTTTATTCTTACGATTAACGTCTACAACGCCATCATCAGGCGTTCGTGGAGAGGCGAAACACGTGTCGCAGCGACGACCAGGCCAGTCGCTGCAGCGACGATGGTGGTGGGGGCATACAGATTCTATTCCAGATGGCGGACGACCGCAGCAGCCGAGACAGAGACTACTGGAGCAACCATGGCAGCGTCGGCATGTTGCATTTACTAACAGTAGTGGGTGGGTGCCGGCCGGCGCTAGGCCGCATGATCTAATTGGTGGCGGAAGCACACAAAGCAGGTTAGATCAAATTGCATGTAAATTTGACTTTCGCAAAATAACGCCTGAATCTATTAACTATTTTATGCAAAAAACGAAAGTACCAAAGTTGCTGCAAACAACTACGAGTACCTGCTAACGTTGGCTATCGACGAGAAAACAATTCTATCTAGGAAAATGCCAATGTTTTTAACACTATATAAATGTACCACATTCTGCCATTTTGCATTTACGGACACTTAGACAAGTTTTACTCTTTTTTTTAATAAAATCTTGTATTGTTTTGTTATTAAATCTCAAAGTTTCCTTTGTCAATTTTCTAATCCAGCTCTTTATGCATGATTTATCACAAACACTCACACTATTATATATAGTTACATAATATTAGTAGAATTGCTAAATTACCTTCTGTGTATATGACAAATGTTGGGACCATATGTGCGTTCTTCAAAAAATCCGTCCTTTCGAATATAATTATCGGAATATATGCCACACTTGTTACGTAGTGCAATACAATACATGGTAGTAAACAAAGATAATAACCATTACTTTTCATCAATGATGAATTATCGTCGAAAAAATTAACGTTTACATAACGTAACCACTTAAACATTAAAAGTAATAATTTAGAAAAATCTGGATGATATTTTTTCATGTGCTCCATTTCAAAACGATTCTCTTACTGATTTTAATTCCAGTTCCTATGCAGAATAATGGGTTAGTAGGTAAAATAGTTCTCTATATACTTGTATCTTTATAAACAACCTATGATTTATTTAATTATAGTCTAGCAAAAGTAGGGATCCGGATATCAAAATGTAGTAAGGATGACTACTTGTCACTAAAACACTTATTATAAACTTATATTATTCGAATCTTAGATAATTCTACGCAAATACCTTCTTTCCCGCCTGCTATATATTTCTCCCTCTTTAGTTTCAAATTAAATCACCACATGTAAGTTTGGAGTAAGGTAAGTAAATAAAATAAAGCGTTAAATTAGCAGATCTCTCTTCTCTTAATTTGACACGACCGTTATTCTTAATTTGACACGACCTTTTTATGACAAGTTGTTTTGTGAAGATTGTTGAAATATATTTCCATTTTACCTGTTGATAAGGAATAATAGCGAAAATTAGTAATTGCCGTATCGTTAAAACCTAACATTTTTGATATAAAAGGGTTGTGGTGCATAAGAAAGACCGAAATGTCGACACCTAAAGAAAGCCTTTGTGCTATTCCCAGAGATTTAAGCTTTGATATTACCAAACTACCCATATTAATATTCAATATGTACGAAATATGTGACTATAAATTGTTTCTGAACCCTAATAGTCAGAGAATCAATATTATGTTTTTTAAAACTAAGATAAAACTCAGGTATTTTATAACATCGGTTTGTTTCAGCAATAAACAATCACAGGGATCACCGCTTGTTACCTTACAACCATATGCTATCAAATGTTATCACTTGTAGGCTTGCTGTCTCTCAGAGAGCAATATTTGGTAGAATAATATTCTCACACATTTGGTTTTTAAACCAAAAGTTTTAGATAATAAAATCCAGTATTATACAGTATTGAATAAAATTTGCTGTGTACCTTGCCTGTGTGCTGTAATTCGTGTAAGTAATCTACAGTGATCTACCACTTGCTGTGTAAACGATGTCAATTTTGCGTGTTACATGTGCGTGTCTATTGGGACAGCCACCATCTTTCATGATGCTCATGTTGACACTACGGGGGCCGTGCATCATTGCTATAGGATTGTGTTATTACTGCGGATTTCATGACAAATAATAAAACCATTAGCAAAAAATATCCAGTTCCATGTAGATAATGAGTTTTATTTAAGATTTCTTTTTTGTTAAATTTAATAAAAATACAGTGCAATCCTAACAGTAAGTTTATAAGAAAATTTCAAATGGGATTCGGGCTTGCATCAAGGGTTTTATTTTGTATGGAATATAATGTAATACGTTATTATTAGTTAACTTACTTTCATCAGGTGTTTACGAGTATATTGATTAAATATAATTATGGTGGGTGACAGCAGGGAACACTTAGCATTCGAGTCCGACTCGCAATTGACTGTTTTTTCCTTTGCATAAAGAAAGCCGATTGATTAAGTAAATTATAGGATTGTACTTACTAATTATAACTGAATCAGAGCGTAGCTAAGTTTATCGTGAAGTTTATTGATGTGGAGGCACTACAGTGATATAGAATATACTGTAATTTCAAGTAACACAGTATTCTTAACAAATACTAATTTGTATTGCTCAATGCGAACTTCTATTGGCAGAAGTCACATTTGGAACATAAAATGTGACTTCTGCCACTGCATTTAGTTTCAGCTGAGGTTACCAAAATAATGTAGGTGTACTCTCCTCTCGCGTAGCTTTTGATGTAAGAAATTACTGTTTGGTAGGGCGTAGACTTCCTGGGTTCGTATAAAAGTAACTATGTGTTGCGATTTGAATGGATTGGTTGGTCCAAACGAGATAGCTATGAAGCTGTTCTTGGTCCCTATGGAGAAGAAAGTGAACGAAACAGGCAGTCATTTCTAGATTTATGTATAGAACGAAACTTCCTCGTGTCGAATACTGTATCTCATTATAGGGATATTCACACGTATACATGCAGACTGAATCACTAAAAAAGTGTGATTGATTTGATTTTTGTAGATAAACCTCTTTGAAATACTTACTCTTATTAGTGGATCTTATTCCCGGATCAACATTGCTTTACTTATCATGTTATTAGTTAAAGTATTCTCCCATATTGGTCAGTATGCTCGAATCTCTGATATATTTAGGCGTGAAAAGACTACGTCGAGTAAGGGATCCGATGTCAAGTCAAGCACTCGAAATTTAATTGCTACTCGTATTTACCGAAGATATAAAATCCACAGAACAATTAGTATGTAAGTAAGTTGTTCGCGGCATTGAGTTAGGGGTCATATTTACGGAGATCGAATATGAAACTAATACATAAATTCTTAAGTCTTAGTTTAAGCGAGGCTTAAGAATAAATTAATTAATATACTAGATCCACAGTAAGATAAGGATAAGAAACATCACCGTAATCATGGATAGGAAAAATAATAGATTATGCAAGAACTACTTCACTGGAAGTGGATAAAAAAGTTCTAATATGTCAGAGAGTATGCTAAGATCTGCAACCTGCGGCTTCCAAGATAACGTGGACTCGAGTATTTGAGAAATGTCAAGCCAGGAAATAATACATGGACTGCCTAAAATGATACATTGAAATTTACTTGGATTTACTTTCAATCCGAAGCGTTTACTCCATGTCGAAATCGGATTTAAATCAACATTAGTTTGATTAATAGCCTGTGAGATGTAAGTAAGCGAAGCTTGAGAATAAGTTTGCAAATCTTCTGCATGAAGGTGGCAGGATAAAGTGATATTGCGAGTTATTGAATTAATGAAAAGTGAAAATAAAAGCGGAGACAGCACACGACCCTGCGGCACTCCGGCAGTTGTGTCATACCAGGTGGAATTGGTGTGATCAGTTTTGGTACATTGCCGTTGCCCGTACAGGTAATCATAAAACCAACTAATCACTGTAGGAGATATGTTAAGAGAAGAGAGTACTCCTAGTAGAATATCAAATTCAACAGTTTTAAAGGCATTGCTGAAATCAAGTAAAGTTAACACTGTAAGCTGTTGGTTCTCCATACCACATCTAATCTATCGTTAGAAATTTTGAACAATGCAGTAGTTGTATAGTGACCAGGACGGAAGATAAGGCTTCTTGGTTAAAGGGATGATATATGCATCTTTCCAGCACTTACGGAACGAACTAGTTGAAATAGAAAAAAATGAGGATTTATGTTAGGATAGACACAAGGATGTCAGTTAAAAGAAAGATCATCTTCCGGCTGATGCAATCATCTCCAACAGCATTAGATACGTATACTTCTACTGATACGTATACTAGAAAGTATACTTCTCCTAACATCACAATCAGTGAATGGAATGGAAACAAATAGAGAGTAGTCGGGAGGGAATGTCATAAAAAGTTGATTTTATGTGTCTAATTTGACAGTTGATTTGATCTAGAACGAGATCAGGAGTATTTTGTAATCTGAGATTTAGTCACTCCCATGGTTTTGAGGAATTTTCAAACTGTAGCTCGGTCCTCATTCTCGACTGAGTGATGAATGTGGCAACATTGAGCGTCCCCACTACTTTATTGCAGTTATTTCTTAATCGGTGATAGTGATCCCGTTTGGCTGTATTTGAGGAATCCACCTTGTAACGGACTTTTTGATACTCTCTCTTTGTATCTTCTAATTATTCTTCTAAGATGATAATGTATTCTCTGTCCTTTTTGTTCTGTACTTCAAGTTTTACTACTTTTTTCTTCAATTCCTCTTTCTGGAAGGCCCGGAAATGTATGCTACTTTCCATGTTTATGCTTGTTTTCTTAAGGTCATTTTTTTAACATTATTCTATTGAGATTGAAGCATGACTTTAATCATACCTCTATTTCCTCCTTGAAGGTCGAATCGATCTATAACAATATCCACTCTCCTCTTCTTATTACGCATGACTAAACAATTAAGGTATGAAGTATACTTTATGCACTCTCCGGCAGTTGGCATTGTAGTGCGATCAGTCCATACTTTCACTTTTGGTCAGCCCTACTGTCTGAATATTAACAAAAGAATTCGTTCTACTCAATGTTGGTTCCATTTAGTTTACAAGACTGGTTCTGCGCCAAACGCAACTGATAAGTAAGTATCTAAATGTGTGTCAAATATTCACCATTCGTAGCACTGCCCACTCGTAGTACACTCGGCGCAGCACAGTAACCGCACCGCCCAGTCAATACTTTCAGCAGATCGTAGCTTACACAGCGTCCACAACCTCGTAAGTGATGTTTTATGTGATTAATTAATTAATAAGGTAGTAAGTAGTAAATGTGTAGTAGCTCAGTGAACAAAACCAATCCCCACGATAAAGAAGCACCGCGATCGAAAACACCCGCGCACAAATTATTTTTTGTTGTTCATCGTCGGAAGCTATTCATATGGTCCAACTGATGTAAAGTGCTTATGAACGCTTGTAAAATAGCCCTTGCGCGATACTACCTCTGCTAATACAGCAACTCCTTAGGAGCTTACTCGTGACATCACTCACACGCAGGAACACCACAACCCACCAGGCAGTTGTTATTTGGTTACGATTTTCTGTGAGGTGAAGGTACTTCCTCAGATGGGCTGGTTTCATGTGCTCTACCTCTCCTAAAAATACGTAGACCAAATAAATCAATGGATTTCTCTTGTCGTAACGCCGACACTCTCTTTCAGACCAACTCTCTTTTTACATCATCATTGCGAACGCGGTCAACAAGCGTTATGCCACATATTTCTTTTATTCTACTTTCATGCTATCTCTACTATATCTATCTTTCACTTCCATAAGTTAGCGTTGGGATGAACACCGCGTTGTGTACAGCGAGCTGTGCCTTCTAGCTTAGATTTTGGCTAATGTTTACTCAACGCTCTATTCACGCTATTACCTGCACTCACTCGTCTCGCCATATCAGCAGTGTACCTTCTATTGCTGCTAAAAGCGCTTCCAATATATATATTTTCATCCCTATCTCGAACACTACATCATCAACTGTAATCCTAGTGTTCGATCTGGTTCTCTCTCTTTCAAGTACCATTATCTTGGCAGTTAGCAGATGTGCCCAAGGGCGCTCTGACCTCAACCCGGTACCTAACAGTGTGGGTGGTCGACGGTAGGTCTAGTATAGAGGGCTCCTGACCAGCGATATCTGATAGGTTGGTCTACCAATTGCATCAGGCTGTGTGAAAGAGCGAACGCGTGGGCGGTCCTTCCCGCGTTGTTAGATAGATAGATAAAAGCTTTATTTCTACACTGAGACACACAATATAAAACTACGTTATATATTACTAGTATATATGCTAATATACAAAGTGAGACAACAACAACTTACAAATAACCAATGAGATAACAATTCTCGTTGTTTGTTGGAGCGTGTGTCGCAGTGGTACAATTGGGTAAAAGCTCAGTGTTGAGTTTGCTCAGAGAACAAAACACAGATTTTAAGTTATTGCCTGTAAATAGACGCATTCGAACATACAGATGTATCAGCCAGGTTACACAATGACAATAATGTATTGAAAGACGTATTGACTATCACCGCACTCGAGTTACCGTTACTTAAGAGGGTGCACAAAGCTAAGTGGCGCCCTCATTTTGTTTTTATTAATAACGCTGTATTTAAGACTAATTCCAAAAAAAACGCTCTATAGGGCACTGAAGAACCATATTTACGTTTTTTTGAAACACTAAACCGGAAATTTGAAATAAATGAGAAATTAGTAATAGAACATAGTATGGTTAAGAACTCTAGTTTGTAATCTTGTACCGTCACCCAGAGTTTTTTTTTTTATACTACGTCGGGAGGCATTCAAGCATGCGGCCCACCTGTTGGAAAGCGGTGACCATAATCTATGAACGCTAGCAATAGATTTAGTATCACTCGCGTGATGCCACCCCAGCAGCTAGCACAGTAGCTCCTTAGGAGTCTTACTGGTCACTCACACGCAGGAACTCAACAACCTCCAGGGAGTTGTTATTTGGCTGCGGTTTTCTGAGAGGTGGAGGTATTTCCCCGACGGGCTGCTTTTTTTGTTTTTTTATTTAATAAACACTAACATAATAACATCAATACTAAATATAAGGCTCAATGAAATGTACGTTAAGCTTAATGTTATTATAATTATAGGCGAAGACTGCATGCGTTTTTTCTAAACAATAAAACATAAAATAGGATTGAAATTAAAAAAGGCGACATACCTCTCTTAAAAATACCCAGACCAAGACAAACAGACATGTTCATGCATACAAATGTTTGCCCTGTGTGGGAATTGAACCCACAAGCATTGATGTCAAAGTAACGTAACAGCGCGTTTCGCCACTACGCCACCGGGCTCGTCAAAGAGAGGCGTTGTTAGTGCGATAAAACAATTTCAATATCAGCTGCTTTTCCCCACAATTACCCTACAAGATAGTGCTGTGAAAACAGCTGACACAAACTAACTTCACCTGCCTTTAATAACAGTATCTTACAACCCACCCGCATATATACATTATTTAAGCGTAAGTGCCAAGTGTAGAGCTATTAGTCTAATATTACAATAAAAAAACTTTATTAGATTTTTAACATTCCCCAATAATCCTCTCAGTTATTAATATTAAAGTTATGTAAAAGCTATGTAAAAGTTATTATAAGTACGTTGTAACTTTAAACCTTTATGTACATACATACATCGACGAGCTCGGTGGCGCAGTGGTGAAACGCGTTGTAACGCTACTTTGACACCAACGCTCGTGGGTTCGATTCCCACACAGTACAAACATTTGTGTGCATGAACATGTCTGTTTGTCTTGGTCTGGGTATTTTCTATGTATAATAAGTATGTATTTACAAAAAAAAATGTATTTACGTATGTTTATCAGTTGTCTAGTGCCCATAACACAAGCTTCGCTTACTTTGGGGCTAGATGGCGCTGTGTAATTTGTCCGACAATATTTATTTATTTATACTTACCTTTCAAGTTTATCGTCAAAACCAACTAATACATACAGTTTTATTATGCAATAATTCTAGAAATGAAACTCTTTAGTCCTTAAAACGTTTTTGACAGTCGGTAACATCATAAAATATATTATATATATACCTAGTCTTGCCATAAATACTGAAACAAAATTTATTACTGTTACAGTGTGTTAGTTTAATACATAAATATAAAACAATTTAAAATATAAAAAGCTTATTCGAAGTGGTCTCCATTGGCTGCCATACAGTCCTTTAAATGTTGAGGCCAGTTATCAATAGAAGCACGCACTCTTTCCATGGGAAAATTCTTCACTGCCAATCGTACGGATTGTTTTAGGGACTCCAAATTATCATGGCGTTTAGAGCAAGCCGTACTCTCTAAAACTGACCATAAATCATAATGCAGCGGATTAAGATCGGGACCAGACGACGGCCAATCTTCAGCTCTGATGAAGTCCGAAACGTTCGTTTCCAACCAAGATCGCGTAGACCGAGCTTTATGACCCGGCGCCGAGTCTTGCTGGAAGGATCATTCTTGGTTATTGAACATTGTGTTATTAAGGTGCTTCACTACCTTCTCAAGAATGGTATCTCGATACACTTGTGCCGATGTTTTGATACCTTTTTCACAAAAGTATGGCTCAGTCACTCCTTGATAGCTAATACCCCACCAAACCATCACTGAAGTCGGATAGTGCCCACGTTGCACTCTGTCGACTAATTAGGAAGCTTCCTTAGAGCTTTGAGCATAAATACGGTCATTATGTTTATTAAAATGTTGCTCAAATGTAAAATTTTTCTCATCTGTAAACAAAATTTTTCTGTGTTCTCCCTTTGCGTACCGCTTCAGTAGTTCTATCTATAACTTCACGCCAAATCCCTTACGGGGTAGGCAGAGAGAACCGAGCGCCACGCGACTCGATCCTTACATACCTCACTCGCTTCTTTGACATTCATTGCTCTTTTCATGCACGCTCGCCGGTTTCTAGGGCTCCTGACATCACCTTCTGATAGAACACGACCAATTTGGTCATGGTAGGTAAGTCTTGGTCTTCCTCGGCTCCTACATCCTTCCACTTTTGCATTGTATATCTGCTTCGTCATTCTTTCATCCTGCATTCTTTCTACATGTCCGAACCAACGGAGCATGCCTCTTCTTACTTTAACACTTCAGTAGTTGTTTCGATTTTACCACCCTATTCCTTTTTAAATTATCAATTAAGAAATGACCAGTACGTCTCTTATAGGCTGCAAGTCCTAAGTCATCTTTTAAAATACGCGACATGGTTCTAGGTGCTATCTTCATCTCCCGAGATAAAATCTTTTGCTTTCGGACAGGATTTCTTCGAATTCTTTCCCTTACTGCTTTGACCACCTTTTTCGTACGAACACTAAGTGAACGGCCAGATCTTTTTCTGTCACAAACAGAAGAGATCTCATTGTACCTATTAATATCCCGGTACACAAACATATTACTAATACCAAGCGTATGGAGAGTTTTAAAAATTGCATTTGGCTCCATACCTACTTTGTGTAATGCAATCACAGCGATTCGGTTCTCTTTATCACCCCACTTCATTTTAATATCACAAAATACTCAATGAACAATCATATAAAAATGACAGATTCCAAATTTAAACGTAATATTTTGTTTATTTTTAATTTTAACAGTATTTATGGCCAGACTAAGTATATTATATATTATACTGTTTGAGATATTACATTTTAAATATAATGGAATACAAGATTCAGGACAAAAATGGGAGCCTACGCTGTGTTCTAGTGGAAGATACATACTGTACATCTCCGCCCCTGTCCTCCTTCTGTGTTCAGGAGCACCTCCGTCTCCTGTAGTCGTGGATCCTAGGGCGGCATCCACGCTCTGCGGCCTACATCACCACCGCCGCGGACCTCATGGTATGTCCGGGCGATCTACTCCTCTACGATCTGCATCTCCGTTCCGACCTGCTTGTCCGGGAACTACCATCCGTCTCTGCCGAATTCTCCAACGACACCCGGTCCCATTTTCCTAAACATTCGTTATACTCATCTCCGCCAGTTCTTAAGGCCCGTCCGAACCCTATAAAACCGTTATTTTATATTCCAATATTTGTAAATACTATTTTTTAAATATATTTGTCGCATCCGGTCATGAGTTGTTTAAAACGAAACAAAAACGCGCGAACGGTGGCGCGCTTTGGCAGAATCTAGAAGTCGACTGGGAGAAATGAAGAGTTAGTGCAAATGGCGGCAAGTGATGACGTCTTGTGACTCTCGTTTCGTATTTTCCTGAACATTGATTACAAGGTTTGATTTAAAATTATAGTGTGATTCGAATTGCATTGGATTTCTCATTGCACAACTACCCACCATACGCCCGCATAATATCGGATAGACCGAAAAATCATACGAATACGACATCAGAAGTAGAATCAAATTGTGCTAATCAGAATACAGAAAGATTCATAGTAGCATTGTTGATAATAATGGCTCACAGTGGCGGTTATTGTATCAAAATCGCCAGATGCAAGCCCTGAGCACACCGAGCGTCAAGTTAAGCAACGTGGTTCTGCCAGAATTCAATCCCAACACATACGGGATGGATGCAAGGTGGCCAACTCGTTATGAACCGTATGCACCCGCCACCGTTGCTGCCCGTTGGTCATCTTTGCGACACGTGTTGCGCCTCTCCACGAGTCATTCTCACTGTAGATGTTAATCGTTAGAATAACATGCTACGAATGACTAATCCATTTTTTTTTTTGACCTGACTATGTAGTTAGCCCCGAGTGGGCTGTTACTACGTCACCGGACTAAAGAGGCGGGCGTGAGGCGCCACAGCCTAGCAAACTAACTATAAACGACAGCCTAAGGGCCCCCGAGAGGGGTCGAACCTCGGCTTAGGACGACGTTGGAGAAACTAATGGAACACTCGGGTTCGTGCCTGAAGGGCCTTATGGAGAGAGGCGCCCAGGTACCTGGGCTACTCGGTACCTGGTGTATCGCGCAGAATTCCTAACTCTTCGCGCCCGGATCCGCCGAGTGCGGTGTGTGTGTGGAGTGTTGGAGTTGGAGTCGGAGGGGAACTAATCCATCGTAGTTCTGTCCTTTATATAGAGAAGGAGGAGGGGGTAGAAGGGGTTGTAACGGTGCAAACCCGATTTTCATGTTATTTACGAATATCAATACTGCCAGCGGCATCTATTAAGAAGCAGATGAATTCATGATGGCAACACCCAGCCGTCTATTGGTAGATTTGGTTTGACAGGAAGTTCCGGCTTGGCAGAGGCCACGTTTCTCTTTGATTTTTTATATCTTTCACAAAATTAAAAGGCTAATTTTGTGATAGATATAAAAAAATCAATTTATTTGGGTCGTAGTGGACCTGGACATTCAATATACTCGTAGCTTTTGTATTAATATGTTAACACATTATTCTAATTCTAAAGCCTCAAAGAATAAAATTAGCTTTGACCATTCAACTTTCAATACCGAGTAAGTAAGGCTGAATAGTTTGCATTTTATGAAGCGAAGGATATTTTCGTTCCCGGTAATTTGATGTCGAGAATCTAATAGTTGTTTTCTTTGTTCGTTGCAGACTTTAAGTTTCGGTCGCAAGTACCATCTAAATTCGAGATTATAATGGCAGCGTGTTCCAATGTATCCCGTAGCCCGTAGTTGATGGTCGTCCACATGCATACATATACGAAAGGTGCAACGCTGGTTTCGTCTTGTCATAACACCCGAAGCTCCGTGTACTATCAGGTTACCGTTCTTAATGTTTCGGAATTTTCTATAAGGTGTCAAGTCCTTTTCCTTTTTTTTAGGATAAACTTTTTGACCCAATCGTGTACTCAAAAGTAACTAGATCTATACAAATGTACACCTGTTTTATAGAGTACTAGCTTTTACCCGCGGCTTCGCTCGCATTGAAAAAAAATATGTTTTTTTTTAATAAAAAGTATCCTATGTTACTTCTGATACCTCCAATAATATGTGTACAAAGTTTCATGATGATCGGTTGAGTAGTTTTCGCGTAAAAGCGTAACAAACAAACGGACATTCACATTTATAGTATTAGTAGGATAGAATGTGATTTTATGCATAGGCCTAATGTAGTAGGTGTTTAAGTGCACATGTAGTCCTTAATTGTATCTCTTATTTCGTACTCATCGACCTACATACATAGACACAGCTTTGCGCATAACATGCGCGTACACATGTAACATACTGGTGAAGTACCACATTTGTACGTGAAGATATCGTCCTAGGAAAGTCAAGATATCAATCAGCAAGTTTTGAACATCAACTTTTGGGAGAAATTGCAATACCTTAGTCTAAAATTAAAAGTTAATTAATACATTGCCTTGCATGTCTATTATAAAAATTGAAACCATGTGCGCATCGCTAAACAAATCCTTCCTTTGATTTACGAGTTGCACAATGTACATAAAAATTGTTATGTGGTTTGTTAAAATACATGGTATCAAATAAAAATAATGAACATTTCTTTCAATTAACGATAAATGATCGTTGTAAAAATTAACGTTGACATAACAACTTTAGTGTTAAAACTAGCGATTTCAAAAAGTTTCTCTTACATATTCTTTTTCCACCTTAATTGCTGCATAACGGGTTAGACTATAAAATGCCTCTCTTTATACTATGAACAACCTGTGATTTGTTTGATTATAGTCTAGAAAAAGTAGAGTTCCGTAAGGAAATATTCATAAACTTATCCAAAGTTTACATATACAATTAAATAACAATTTTAAATACACGTTTCTACTTAACTGTGATCAAGCGTTAGCGACTTATTTGCAAACGGATACATAATATATATCTAGCGAAAAACTAACACCGTTTAATAAAAACTGTTTAATATTAATCTCACTGTAATGTATCTCACTGTAATACTTTTGTGAAGTTTTCTGATATCATGGAAACGATAACTTATTGTAAAAATAACTAGATATAATAGCAATTACGTTTAATATCTCAGCTCTGTTTTCATAAATCAAGAACAGGAATTATGGCTATGCTAATAAGCCTTTCACTTCACTTATGATATTTGGGCGCGTGAGGTTTGTAAGGATTGAGTCATGTGGCGCTCGGTTCTCTCTATTCTCTTCTGCCTACCCCGCAAGGGATTTGACGTGAAGTTATAGATATATAGAATATATTAAATATAATTTATTGTCTCCACGTTAGCATTGCGACGTTAATTGTACATACACAAAATAATATAAATAAGTAGAGAAAAACCCTTACTACGGTTAATCATAATCTGCTGCCCGTGTACTCTACTTTCTGCAGATGATGTAAAGGATATCATGTCTAACAGTATATGGATATATTTTATTAATGGTGCTACGAAGGCCGTATATCTATACCATACCAACTACAGGAGTGACAATGTTATATGAGGAATTTCGTGACAAATAATAATATTAATAAATATTGTCGGACAAATTACACAGCGCCATCTAGCCCCAAAGTAAGCGAAGCTTGTGTTATGGGCCCTAGATAACTGATAATCATACATAAATACATTTTTTTTGTAAATATGTAAGACCAAGACAAACAGACTTGTTCATGCACACAAATGTTTGTACTGTGTGAGAATCGAACCAACGAGCATTGGTGTCAAAGTAGCGTAACAGCGCGTTTCACCACTGCGCCACCGAGCTCAATAAAACCGTGAGGAAGGATTTCATGCACAAAGTGTGTTTTTTTTTATTTTTGTTTTGCTCTATGGTGAAGAAGGTAATAAGCACAACCGTCAACTAGGTGTAAATACAATGCAAACTTTAAAGTTCGATAAGATTTGGACTTCCATTATGAATTTTTATTCATTGTAAGACCTATTAGTTACAAATGAACATTTCTTTATCTGGTAATTGTCAATCAATTGTAATGGTGAAATAAAATTATATGGTGAATGTAATGTTAGTGCACGACTCCAACGTGTACTTCACCGATTTTCTTCATTTACATAAATGCGTTGGAGACCCGTTTAATTATGTAAATTATAGGATTTATACCTTATTAATTATACCCATAATTATATCACCGATTTGGTACGCTGTGTTTTGTAATAGTATTATTCTACTCGTATGTTGAGTTCCGTTTTATTAATTATTTTCAGATGTTCATGTTTTTAATTTTTGATATGTTTTTAACATTACGGTAGAAAAAACTTATGGGGCACAGAGCTACTTGATATCTTTAGAAGAGGTTACGTATATGTATATCTTCACGCCAAGTCCCTTGAGGGGTATGCAGACAGAACCGAACGCCACTAGACGCAGCGGTCCTTGTATACCTCACTCACTTGTTTAACATACAGAGCTCTTTTTATACACGTTCGCCGGTTTCTAGCGTTCTTGACATCACCTTCTGATAAAATGCGGCCAATATGGTTGTGGTAGCTTCCTTCATATCCAAAACAACGAAGCATGATTTTTCTTATCTTAACACCGACTCGCTTTCAGACCAAATCTAGTGTCCAGTATGTGTCAAGTGTCCAGACCAGAATTGGTCTGAAAGCGAGTGTCCGTGTTTCTTTCTTATATCATCATTGCGAACGCGATCAGTAAGCGTTAAGCCACAAATTTTCAGTAATGCTCGCATCTCTACCGCATTTATTATACTTTCACGCTCTCTCTGCTACACCCAACTTTCACTTCCATAAGTTAACGTTAGGATTAGCACCGCGTTGTGTACAACGAGATGTGCCTTCTAATATATAATTGATAATACGCAAATAGATTTCGACTGCCTAGAAGTTTGCCTCACCACCTCACAATAAATATGATGCAATATTTATTGTGAGGTGAGTATACATATAGCCAATACTCTACTCACTCAGTTCCCAGCACTCACTCGCATCTCTACATCAGCTGTGTACCTTCCATCTTTCCTAATAGCGCGTCTAAGATATATAATCTCACCCACTTGTTCCAACACTACATCGTCAGCTGTAATCCTCGTGTTCATTCTGGTTTCCTCTCTTTCCAAAACCATTATATTGGTGTTCTTCGCATTCAATTGTAACTCTTTCTGCATACAATTATCTATCATCATCATAATCATGATTCTGTTGTTAATACCACGTCGTCTGCATAATACAAATATTTCACCTATTCGTAATCTCATATTCATATTTTTTTCTCTGAAGTCATCTGTCCATATACAGAATATATGAACAGTCGAACGACAGAACGTAGCCCTGTTTGACATCAATATTAGTCGACCAGCTGCTATCTACCAGCACGCATGAGTTAAGGGTATCCACCCACGCCAAATACGCGTCATAAGCACCACTAAATGCTGATGGGCAGTTACTCAACATGGGAAATGCGGCATTGCACAATAGTGATGAGTAAACAATAATTTTGGTACTAATTAGCTAGTAAGCTTAGATTAACTGGATATTCCTTTATATTAAATCAATACCGAAACTCTGTCGGTCAGTATTGTGGTAATTAAAGTTTGTTTTTTGTATGCTGTACAATTCTCATAAATGCATTATACACCGCGGAGCAAGTCACCATCAATCCCATATCTGGGCAAAATGTTGCAGAAATTCTTTATTATCAACTGCTTTCTCAAGATACACAGCCGCAGAAAACCTTCTAGTTCATAGCCAAATGCTTCTCCCCGATATTGCGGAGTGAAAAACTTGATGCGTACATCTTTTGCCGTTTCGAAATCCAGCCTGTACTTTCACTACATTTCATCGGATTTCAACCTCATTTCAATATTTTTTCCATATTCTTCTGGTGCTAAGCTGATTAAACTGGTTCTATATATCTATTGGCGCAGTACATGCACGATCTTTTGCCCTTATACAAGGGCACGATCACCGCGTATAATCGGGTAGGACCCTTCCAGTTTCACTGTATAAAATGCTCAAAAACCAGAAGGCGTTCCGAACATAGTACCACCTATAGATCATTCATTATGCCGTGAAGCAAAATGAAAACAAAAAACATACGTTTTCAAAATTACACATCGGTACACTGTGGCGAAGTCTTCTCTACATAATATTTTAAAAACAGTATCCTATCATAGAACACATTGGACTAGGCTTGAAACGATGTTACTTCGGCGAAGTAAAGTGAAAAGGGTACATGATCCAGGTTCACTTATTTTCACATAGAACAACGTTCTTATAACAGAAACTCAACAACACACTACTATAAAACTTAACAAAAACAACAACTTATAAAAGAAATTAAGAAACAGTTTCAATAAACGACGACATGAACCACTCTCTGCGACGTCCGTGTCAAAAGTAATAACGGCGAATATAATCTGGATAAATACAATAGTTGTTAATTCTTCATACGCACTAACTGTTCACGTTCATTGGGAACTACATAATGAGTATTCTTAATGCCCACAATTATAAAAAAAATGTAGAAAAATATATATGTACATAGTTTTCAAATTGTGATGTGTAGAAATGACGGAAATCTATTACAATTCTAGTTGTACCATATTCAGTCTAATTAAAAATTGTAGTTGTATAATATTTCTTCATATACAAGTTAATTCAAACGTTTTATTAAATGTATTGTGTTGTGTTTGATTAATGATAATTTCGTTATAAAAGCGACACTAAAAATAACCTTTTTATGGTTTGTTTACATTTTGTCTCAACCCCAAGTGAATACGGTATAGTTTGATGTACTTCTCAGCTGTAACCATATCGATTCTCACTGACTTTCCATTTTTCAAACATCGTACCGACCGGTCAGTCTATATGTCAATCTTTTCATGGTACGTTGGCACTACCGAGTCAGTAACATACTCATTCATAGTGTCGGTATCCTGAACATAATCATACATTTCACTAAAATATTAACTACACCGTTCTAACACTTTCTGAGTATTAGCAAGAATGACATCAGCTTTCGTCTTTATCTTGTCCACTCTGGATTCTGACGAATCACCTCGAGACTTCTTTACCTGTCTCCAAAAGAGCTTGGTATTCGCGTCGAAGTTCGGCAGCCTTTCTTCCCCTTGTAAGTAATTGTTTAACATTCCACTTTCATTGAAACTTTGGTTTCATTCTTACATCGATGGCATATTTCTTTTTTCTTCTCTCTCATACTGTCACTCTAGTGAAAAAAAGATACATAATCCAACCACGCTTATCTTTTTTTGCCTCGGAGGATTCAATCTGCATCTCACCAGGCATCCCCTATCACTATACCTCTTAGCTTATCCATATGCCTCTTTTGCACTATTCTCCATACATCCTTTCAGAACTTTCCGATATTCGTCTACAACTGAGTCGTTAAGACTCGCATTCACAAATCCTTCATTTATTTAACGTACAAATATACTTCTTACACTTTCACATTCCAATTCACTTTCACTTCTTATTATTTCATGATCTCGGAAGGAAATACGCACTCCACTTCTTGAAAGGGCCCACAAACCGGTTTACCACCAGATAGTGGTCCATTTCAAGAGTACGGTTACACAGTCTATGAACCATGTGGGTATGTTCATAATTTCGGATTTATGTACATATTTGTAACTATCACTTGTTCGGCAGTGAACGAGACAGGAAACTTTGACAGTCGTGAAGAAAGCTGTATGACAACGCTGATCGAGCTATATTCTTCCAGATATATTAGGACCCATATTTATTTGATCACGAACTCCATCGTCTTAGAGAGAAGTCTGGTGATAACGATAAGAATGTTCTTATATCTTAGGTATTATGTACACTGGTACACATTTGTATTGATACCGCATCTGCAGGGATTTTGCGGAGAGATACGCCCGCTGTACATTTAGTTAAATAATTGATATTACCGCCTGGAAGTTACCACGATAACTTAGTATGTAATAATCACAGGTAATATGGACTCTTCGTTAAATGTTATGCCAGATGTTATACCAAATTGCTATCTTCCTTTTGGAGTAGTAACAAGGAAAGGCTACCACAAAGATGGTTTACTGGCCGCTCTCGACTCTGCCTCTTTCTCCTCTCGTGTCCGACGAGTGTCGGTACAAAATTGATCAGAAAATTACGAATCACTCAATTTATAGCACAAATAACCCTGTCTATCATCATGCGTGCAACATCCGTAATATGAATAGCATGAATAATGTACGCTTGCATATATATATATAGTGCATTCGTGTATGTATATAATTATAATATATATTATGGTGAGATTTTGTTCGTATCATATGGCCGCATGTAAGATGGAACAAGTTGACTACATCGCCTTACATTTTTATAACACATCATTTCCAGACAATAAAATGAGGAAATGCAATAGTAAACAGATTTATTGCTCTGCATTGCATGATGCAAAACGGATTATACGGAATAACGGAAAAATAGTAAGTAATGGTTGACGTTGAAAAGTTCAAAATGAAACGAAGTTATGTCATGTGCTAAGTTATGCCCTAAGCAGCTAGGGCAAATAAAGTGCGGCTTTGTTGGCGCGTGGCCGAAATCTGAATAATCGGTCTATCTCGTGAAGATTACCTAAGTGTGCAAGAGAGGGGTATACTTCTGTCAACATCATTCAAAATCCAAAAGAGTCTCGTCACATTGTGGTCTTGAGCATAATGCATCATGCCTCTAATTGGCCCTAGATACTAGGTAAGATATAGTTAGTATACATTCCTAGCTGAATATGAGTAATTAATATAACTTAATTGATTGTTGCAACTTGGTATATCAATGTTTAATGCTACTATTGTATTTACTTTAGTAGTTTATATTATTATGATTGTTGATTGGCTTTGGTATGTATCTTACTACATTTTTTTGTGTCTTTATTTATACAATGTCGGGAGGCGTACAAGCATACGGCCCACCTGACATAAAGCGGTTACTATAGCCTATGTACCTACACTTGCAACACATTCAGTATCGGTCGCGTGATGCCACTTTTGCTGCTAACACAGAAACTCCTTAGGAGCTTACTGGTAACCTCACGCACACGCAGGAATACAACGATCCTCTAGAGAGTTGTTATTTGGCTGCGGTTTTCAGTGAGGTGGAGGTCCTCCCCAGCCCCAGCTTTGATGTGCCCTACCTCTCTTAAAATACTACATCGGTGTGCTCACTCTTAGCTTACACTGATAATCAGGGCTAGGGTACAATGTGTTTCATATTCTGACATATACCTGAAATAAAAAAACATTATGCGAAAAGAAGGGATCCCTTCAACATGTTATGTCTTGAAAGTTAGCTCATTGGTCATGATCCCACTGTGTCAGAGCTAGGTTGATATAACCTGTATTTTGTACCACAGTGCTGTTCCTAAATAGTTTACAAATAGATCCTTCATAAAATGTTCTCATTTTACAATACTGCAAATTACATTTTGTGCATGAAAATACGAAATAATAGAATATAATATTGTTAAGAATATATTATATGCTCTCTGCCTACACCGCAAGGGACTAGAACATAGATAAAGGAATAGCCTTGACAAAATTAAAATCTGACACAATTATCTATGGGTAAGTAGATTGATGTAATGTGAAATTAGATTAATCTCTTACTTAGTATATAATTTGCTGTAAGTTACAAGCGTATATCCGAATGTGTGTATCAAACAACAACAGGAACAAAGTATTAAATAAGGACTTTTTCCCGCGCTTTTGACGAGTGACATTGTTGTTATACTTGAAATTTTTACAATTCAGTATAAAATTCATAGATAACAGAAACAACGGGAGATGTGACGAGGGGGCGTGGTTGGTGTCGCCGCAATATGCTCAAAACGAGAACATTGCCAAGAACAGTTAGTTAGTTGCAATCAAGTTCGATTGAGATATGTTGCTCCTTGTTTTAGCAAAATGCCAAGTTGTGCTGTTACCTTTTTGCAAAAATAGAAGTGCAGTGGTTAACTTTAAATCAAATGGAATCACTTATCACCTATAAGTACAAATAATATTACGTTTTATAAGCATAAATACAGAATTAATTTCAAAAATTCTCTGACGCCATTTCTACGAGTACCTTACCACAATACAAATTATAAATATAAAATATCTTATTCTTAAATCATACATTGCTTTTCTACCATTACGCAGTCGCCACCACTCGTTTACCAACACGCAATGTAAAGCGAGTAATATTATTCGTTCACTGTGTGTGCAGTTTCGAGATACGGCCGCTTGTTTCTGCCGCTTTATAAATGTAGTAGTGCGTGCTTACTTGGGTGTTGTTTTAATAAACGTCCAATGACAGCATCTTAACAAATGTGTGTCGTTGTACTTGTGTACGTAGAATGACATCTTTTATTTATTTAAGTGTGTGAGTGTTTTATGGTATGGGTGAAACTAGGCGACAACCGCCCCGGTGTAAATTCGCTTAGTATGTCACATCTCCCGTTGTTTCTGTTATCTATGATAAAATTAGTTTTGTGACAATTTCGATCGAACTGCCATGCAATTCTCTAAGCGACTCGTAATGGCTGTGTGCGTCGCTGTGATCACAGATGTCACAGCTTTGACATCGTCTACTGCGATCATGGCTAAATTATTTGGTATTCTATAAGGCTGTAAGCGTACGCGAGGCTGTTTGCCTGGTAGAATTCCAATTCCAAACGCAGCCTTGCGGCGCTAGTATCGCACAACCATGAAAAGCGATACCAAAAAATTGCAATTTTGTGTTCAAGGCTGTAGCAGCCGATGTTTCCGAGGATGTAAGGATGTATGCTCTTACAGAATTGCATGGCTGAAGACTTGGCTGTAGACGACAGGGCTAGATCTCTTTGCCTTGCCTCTCCGGGATAAAAATAACCAAAAAAATGTACTTAAATAAATATTTAAAAATGTAAAGCAAACATTCAACTTTTTATTTATTTTGATGTTCAAATTAGACCCAAGGTACAAAATCACCTTTGCGTGTGGGTGTGTTTAAGTTGATGATGGCAGCTATAGACAGATGTTAATGAATGTTGTTTTAGGACCAATTTTAAAATGAAATGTGAGTGCACCGTTAATACATCACATAATTAACACAATGGATAGGTAGAGAAAAAATAGCTCCATAACTTACTTTAAGTAGAACTCTTTGTACGATATCTTATGGTTTTAAAACAGATTTAGGAACTCGTAACGTTACTTAAATAAAATATAACATAGCAGTCGTGATAAGTAAGGCTTGGTCTTCACGACTCCTACATCCTTCTGCATAATATTCTAGTATACCTCTTTAGTCATTATTTTCATTATTCCTACTTAACCGATACTCAATTTCAGGCTGACTCTCTGTAATGGACCCACAGCCAAAGCTGAGAGCCGCACCACTACCCTACCTAACTACCCCTATTGATACTGCAGCACCCTTCCTAATATTATTACTATTTTACTATTATCTTACCTAACGACCTTGTGTATTTTGAAGGTCCTAAATCCTACGGTCCACTAACTACGGTATGTATTTATGCAGACTCACATAAACCTAAACAATAGCAATTAAGAAATTGCTATCATCTACGGGATTCTTAGTCGCCCCGCCATTCCGTGAATTATGTAGTACACCTCACGAGCGCGTTTATTTTACGCTAGAGAAGTGGTTCTCTAGTGTATGTGAATGAAGACCTGAATCGCCTCACCCATACGATTTCAAATCGTGTGCTTGATTCTAAAACACTCAAACCTCGCTCAGTTAACACTGTAAAGTTTACCACGAGCTTTGAAATTTATTAATATTGCTTTATAGCAAACCACTTTAAAACAAACTAACGCGAGTTTAAACTATAAGGATTGTTTTAAAATAACTCTTATAGCCAATTGCCCAAACGACACTGATTCTCTTAAGTTACAAAAATGAAACAAATTTGAATTCACTGAGTATAACCTTCCTCTCAAATCAGCTTAGGGCGAATGTGTCGCTTCTAGTGTGGGTCATCTCACAACCTCCTCACGGTGGCTGGGGACTCAGTTCCGAGATAAATGTCTCTCTACTGAGGTATCTATCGCAGCATGTGAATACATACCGGGCGTTGTGTTGGCCGTATAGGCCGAGATGCGCGCTACGTTTCTAGTTCGTCAGAATCGTCTCATGTGTCGTTGTTCGCGAGTAACTCACGAGCGTAAGGGCGTCCGTCCGGCGGCCGAGTATGTAGAGGCGCCAGATTGCGTATATGACGCAAATCCGACGCGTCCGCACGCTCGAACAGGCTTACAGTGAGTCGGCGTATGAATGCGTCCGTGCTCTCCATGCGTAGATCCCTCTGTATAGTGGCGTTCTTTACAAGACGCGGGGCGTCTGTAATCTGCCTGAGGGAGATGCTCTGTTGCTGTTGGATTCTCTCAGCGTTTCCTCTGCTCAGTAGGGCGTACCAAGCCGGCGCTGCGTATGTTAAACATGGCCGTAGGTACGTCTTGTAGATGCTGAGTTTCGACTTCAGCGGAAGCTTCGAGGAGAGCACCGGTCGCAGTAATGCGCGCGATGTTCGGGTCCTAGCGATGACTTTGTTCGCGTGTTTTTTCATAGTGAGCCGCCGGTCGATTTCGACGCCTAGGTAGGTCGCCGATTCGCGCCAAGCTAGCTGCTCACCATGGAGATACAGGGTGGAAGGCTTCTTTACGGAAAAGTTCACTAGCATTGCTTGTGTTTTTCGCACGTTCACCGAGAGCCTCCATTTGTCAAGCAATGTCGCTTCCTCCCCTGTAAACCTCATATATAGTCAGACGTCATCTCCCTTCCCTGGCGTCTAAACATCGCTTCGTCTCAAAAATATTGGTATTTCACAACGTTCTATGTTTGATGGTAAGGTTCCGTATACATTATCTATTTCAGACTAAGCATTACAACTAGCTTAAATTATCAAATGATGCATAATTCACATACATGCTAATTAACTTTGATTAGTAATAAAATTAGGCATTCCTTTTAATACCCGACAGGCCCTAGACAAAGTCTATTCGTCACGCCTGAAAACTGTTTTTCAGGGCAAAGGTGCGTCATTCCAATTGCAATTCTATTTATTCTCAAACATCTATTATCTCGTGATGATTTATTTACGTTAGATCTTTAAACCTTCGTATTTAATATCTATTTCCGAATTCAATCAAAACTTCGTCCCATTTCCAAATTGTACAACGGATCCCTGATTAGTTTTTATATTCATGCCTCGCCCGACGCCAAATCTTACAAAAAAAACTTAACTGATACCACATGTGAACCAGCCTCCTCACATTCGACACAAACCAGTTTTAAGCAGTTTTAAACATTTCATATTTTTAGTAATATTTTATTCATTATTATTGATAAGATTCTGTCGGTACCACCACATCTCTTACATCAACATTACGAACTCGGTAAACAAATTTTGCGCTATGCTTGCATCTCTCACCGACGTTTATTCTATTTGCATGTTCTATTTCTAAAAACTCAGTTCTCGCTTCCATAGTTTAGCGTTGGTATCAGCACTCCCATTGTGAATAGCAAGCTATACCTTCTGCCCAGGTTTTTACTCACCCTGCGGGTCTATTATAAACATTGCGACTATTGGCTATTATATATATTTACATAACTTAATGGCTTAAACAATAAAAATAGCGACTTAGAATAATCCGAAAGATATTTTTTCATGCAGTTCATTTCAAAATGTTTTAGCTACGTACAGTGTCTTCCTACACTTTAGTTGTAGAATAACGGGGTTCAAATTAAAATACTTCTCTTTATTTTTCTCTTAAAAAACAAATAATAATGTCTTCCACAACCGAAAATGTTACCCAGTCAGGAAAGTTAGAAATTGAAATACCTGTTGAAAATTGTTTTAGTTCTCTCATGTCTGAAATAGAGGTGTCTGACGTCGAAAAGAACTAAGCATAATTACTCGATTGAACAATACAAGCGAAAAGATCAGCTTTAAAATAGAAACTGTCCTGACCTACAAAAAATACTTTCTTTTTTCAAGTAGAACAATTAGAGAAGAAAGTATCAACTTTACAACAAAAGTATGACTCAGCTGAAAATAAAATTGAGGCTGATATCTGAAAATATGCGCTTTAAGAAAAATCTCAAGAATATGAGTTGAAATAAGCGAATTCTTAAACATACACGGAAGCAAACACCAAAAAAATCGACTCCGAAAACGTCGGCTGTGCCAAAAGGAACTAGAAGACTTTTTCGTCAACGCCAAGCACAAAAATACAAATATATATACCTACCAGTCAAAAAGACGAAGTTAAAAAAAAAAATTAGACGACCACACATAGTGTCGACCATACGTTTGGTGAAACAAAACTTTGTCATTATCTCCTACCTGGTGGAGGAACTTAACAACTTTTTGCAGACTACCGAAAACTACTAATTTTACTTTTAACGATTTCTGTATTATATATATATATATATATATATATATATATATATATATATATATATATATATATATATTGGTTCGAATGCTTTTAAATCAACATGTAATTATTCTCAACTAGTTATATATATAGTATATTTTCTATGTATAATAAGTATATATTTACAAAAAAAAATGTATTTACGTATGTTTATTAGTTGTCTAGTACCCATAACACAAGCTTCGCTTACTTTGGGGCTAGATGGCGCTGTGTAATTTGTCTGACAATATTTATTTATTTAGTTGTAACTGTAAGAGAACAGTTACAAAAATACACCATACTAATGTCATAATTTGTCTGCCTACATACAAAATACATTATTATGCTAATTTGTTCAATCGGCTTTTACCATATAGATTTAACCATAACTGAAAATCAATCATGATGATTAAATATCATGTCATCAAGTAAGCTCCTAAGGAGTTGATGTGTTAGCAACAGAGGTGGCATCGCGCGAATGATACTTAATAAGTATTCATAGGCTACGGTAATCACATTATGAGGTTAGTCGTATGATTGTTTGCGATCTCTTGCAGGAACATATTAATGCGTTTAATTATAAGTGTTGTATCATCTGCAAATAAGATACAGTCCTCTGTAGTAGTATTGGGTAAGTCGTTAATGTACAATGAAAACAATAAAGGACTCATATATTTCCCTGAGGAACACCGATATTATTTAAACAAAAATGAGAACGGAATATCTTTTTAATGTAACCTTTGTTATCGTTAGACATTTTCGACACATCCGTACACTGTTGTCTATTTTCTAAAAAAAAAACAATTAATCCAGTCATTAGCTTAGCCCTTATACCATAGTGTTCCAACTTATGTAGTGATTTTGCATTAGCAAAATCAAAGGCCTTACTCATGTCTAATAAGACAGCTGTAGTCAAAGCTTTGTTATTGATACTTTCAGTTACATTTCGTATGAAGTTGAAGCATGCTAGTGCTGTAGAACTGTCTCTCCGAAAACCAAATAAATTCGTAGTTTGGACGGCGTATTTTGTTGAAAATACATTAATCCGCTTGAACAATACCTTTTCAAGAGTTTTAGAAAGTATATTTTGTAAAGTTCTTGAAATGGCATTGGACGATAGCAATGGGCCTATAATTATAGAATCTGTTTTATGTCCATCTTTAAATAAAGATTTTACTAGGAACAGTTTCAGTTCTTCTGGAAAGCTGCTCTCAAGAAATGATTAATTTATTACACAGTTAATAGATTCAGGCATTACTTTGCGAAAGTCAAATTTACATGCAATTTGATCTTACCTACTTTGTGTGCTTCTGCTACGAATTAGTTCATGCTGCATATGCTGAGTACATATGTAGCCAGTTGCCAAACAAAAAATGTAAACAACATACAAGGAAGTGTACATAAATAAGATAAACAGAACTGTAAACCGTAAGCTAAATAAGTAGAGTAAGAAGCAACTGTAATAGAAATAAGGACAACAATGTAAGTCAGAAAGTTTAAAATTAAAAATACCAAATTTCCGGTTACCCCATGCCGGAGGAATTAGTATAATGGACGTAACCCGATCTTCGCACATCCAGCAGGTGCATATTGTCTTTTTTTGGCCTTCAAAAAAAAAACATGCCGACGCTGTCATGGCTGCTCCGGTAGTCTCTGCCTCGGCTGCTGCGGTCGTCCGACATTTGGAACAGAAAACGCATGCCCCCATCATCGTCGCCTGCGTAGGCCTGGTAGTCGCTGCGACCCGTGTTTCGCCTCTCCACGAGGCATTCTCAGGCGCTGTAGACGTTAATCGTTGGAATAACATGCTACAAGTGACAAATCCATCGTAGTGCCGTCCCTTATATTGAATTGAGGGTGGGGGTGGATAGTGTGATTGAAAAGATATTTAGTAGAGGGGAG
Organism: Pyralis farinalis; assembly: GCA_947507595.1. Taxonomy (NCBI): domain Eukaryota; kingdom Metazoa; phylum Arthropoda; class Insecta; order Lepidoptera; family Pyralidae; genus Pyralis; species Pyralis farinalis. The sequence goes on from OX382275.1 coordinate 6,956,447, forward strand.
TTGCTAAAGTCAGTCTGTTTGTTCATGAGAGTAATTTTAGAATTTTTATGTTTAATAATTTCTAATTGTTCCCTAATATTTAGTTTTAAACCTTTGTCTACGGTGGTGTGTAAAATTTGTTAGGTATTAGTGGAGGATAAATTATGTCCTTCGGCGATGTGCGACCTTTCTGGGTGATTGTTTTTATACACCAATACGTGTTCGTGAAATCGTGTTTGAAAATTACGGCCAGTTTGACCGATATAAAAGTGTTTACATTCGCATCGCAGAACAGCTATGGACGCCGGATTTTTTATTTGACGGGATTTTATCTTTAGTTTTACAAAGTGATTCGAGAGCAACGTGTGTGTTATTGTTTCTAAGCATGTGAATTATTTTGTCAGTGATTTTTCCCAGGTATAACAAACTCGCAGTTTGTAGAAATATTCGGAACCGCGTTCAGTAGTCAAATAAAAAAAAAAAAATGACACTACTCGTTTTTTTAAACAATATTTTTATCGATGGTAGATTTGGAATAACCATTTGACTTCGCGATCTGATATATTACATCAAGTTCTTCGTTGTAATTTTATTATCCTTACGTAATGGAACACTCATCAAACTGTGTATGATAGTTTTATACTGCGGGTTTGTATTGCCAAGGATGGCTGGATGACGCGGGAATCATTGTATCGGTATGAGTGGGTTTATGATATATCGAAAATTGAGGGAGGGATTGATTTTCAGTTATGGTTAAATCTATATGGTAAAAGCCGATTGAACAAATTAGCATAATAATGTATTTTGTATGTAGGCAGACAAATTATGACATTAGTATGGTGTATTTTTGTAACTGTTCTCTTACAGTTACAACTAAATAAATAAATATTGTCAGACAAATTACACAGCGCCATCTAGCCCCAAAGTAAGCGAAGCTTGTGTTATGGGTACTAGACAACTAATAAACATACGTAAATACATTTTTTTTTGTAAATATATACTTATTATACATAGAAAATATACTATATTTATAACTAGTTGAGAATAATTACATGTTGATTTAAAAGCATTCGAACCAATATATATATATATATATATATATATATATAACACACACGTTGCTCTCGAATCACTTTGTAAAACTAAAGATAAAATCCCGTCAAATAAAAAATCCGGCGTCCATAGCTGTTCTGCGATGCGAATGTAAACACTTTTATATCGGTCAAACTGGCCGTAATTTTCAAACACGATTTCACGAACACGTATTGGTGTATAAAAACAATCACCCAGAAAGGTCGCACATCGCCGAAGGACATAATTTATCCTCCACTAATACCTAACAAATTTTACACACCACCGTAGACAAAGGTTTAAAACTAAATATTAGGGAACAATTAGAAATTATTAAACATAAAAATTCTAAAATTACTCTCATGAACAAACAGACTGACTTTAGCAACTCCCCTCTACTAAATATCTTTTCAATCACACTATCCACCCCCACCCTCAATTCAATATAAGGGACGGCACTACGATGGATTTGTCACTTGTAGCATGTTATTCCAACGATTAACGTCTACAGCGCCTGAGAATGCCTCGTGGAGAGGCGAAACACGGGTCGCAGCGACTACCAGGCCTACGCAGGCGACGATGATGGGGGCATGCGTTTTCTGTTCCAAATGTCGGACGACCGCAGCAGCCGAGGCAGAGACTACCGGAGCAGCCATGACAGCGTCGGCATGTTTTTTTTTTGAAGGCCAAAAAAAGACAATATGCACCTGCTGGATGTGCGAAGATCGGGTTACGTCCATTATACTAATTCCTCCGGCATGGGGTAACCGGAAATTTGGTATTTTTAATTTTAAACTTTCTGACTTACATTGTTGTCCTTATTTCTATTACAGTTGCTTCTTACTCTACTTATTTAGCTTACGGTTTACAGTTCTGTTTATCTTATTTATGTACACTTCCTTGTATGTTGTTTACATTTTTTGTTTGGCAACTGGCTACATATGTACTCAGCATATGCAGCATGAACTAATTCGTAGCAGAAGCACACAAAGTAGGTAAGATCAAATTGCATGTAAATTTGACTTTCGCAAAGTAATGCCTGAATCTATTAACTGTGTAATAAATTAATCATTTCTTGAGAGCAGCTTTCCAGAAGAACTGAAACTGTTCCTAGTAAAATCTTTATTTAAAGATGGACATAAAACAGATTCTATAATTATAGGCCCATTGCTATCGTCCAATGCCATTTCAAGAACTTTACAAAATATACTTTCTAAAACTCTTGAAAAGGTATTGTTCAAGCGGATTAATGTATTTTCAACAAAATACGCCGTCCAAACTACGAATTTATTTGGTTTTCGGAGAGACAGTTCTACAGCACTAGCATGCTTCAACTTCATACGAAATGTAACTGAAAGTATCAATAACAAAGCTTTGACTACAGCTGTCTTATTAGACATGAGTAAGGCCTTTGATTTTGCTAATGCAAAATCACTACATAAGTTGGAACACTATGGTATAAGGGCTAAGCTAATGACTGGATTAATTGTTTTTTTTTTAGAAAATAGACAACAGTGTACGGATGTGTCGAAAATGTCTAACGATAACAAAGGTTACATTAAAAAGATATTCCGTTCTCATTTTTGTTTAAATAATATCGGTGTTCCTCAGGGAAATATATGAGTCCTTTATTGTTTTCATTGTACATTAACGACTTACCCAATACTACTACAGAGGACTGTATCTTATTTGCAGATGATACAACACTTATAATTAAACGCATTAATATGTTCCTGCAAGAGATCGCAAACAATCATACGACTAACCTCATAATGTGATTACCGTAGCCTATGAATACTTATTAAGTATCATTCGCGCGATGCCACCTCTGTTGCTAACACATCAACTCCTTAGGAGCTTACTTGATGACCTTACGCACAAGCAAAAACAACAACCCTCCACGTAGTTGTTATTCAGCTGGGGTTTCCTGTGAGGTGGAGGTACTTTCCCAGTCGGGCAGCTTTGATACGCTCTATCTCTCTTAAAACACCCAGACCAAGACAATTTCAATTTTCAATTTCATGAATACAAATTGTCGAGCGTTGGTATCAAAGCGGCGTTACAAACCACTGCGCCACTGAGCTTGTCAATAATTATCTATAACCAATTTAATTATATAATAATAATAAATCGTTTATTTCAGTCATAGCCCATAAGTTGAGTTAGTATACATATTTAATTAAATTATATTAGTATGAATAGAGCGAACATATGACAATTTTGAGTACCTACAATACAACAAATTCATGTATTTACTGCCCGCCTTTGAGCTGCCGGCGATAAATGAACTTCTACCCAGTGGCGTACAATAGGGCTTGCCTCTCGGGCAATTATAATGTTTACAATGCTATTGACACTGTTCCGCATGCGGCGTAACAGGGACGCAATTTTTCATATAGGCACATAATTTTCATTATACATCTTTTTCAATATCAATATGATATTTAATCATCATGTTTTAATATCAATATGATATTACAAGCCATTAGCACGCTCTAACTATAAAATCCATATTTGCATCGTTAGTCATATGCGAATATGGCGAATTATGACTACATTCAATATCGTAATATTTAACGCTAATGTGCGTTCATAAACATAGTGTTTATGAACGAACGAATGAATAATGAATTATTATTTATATTCATTTAGTGCGCATGAATAGTCGTTAGGTTAGATTAGTTACCTTTAGAGTCAAAGCCCGTCTCGCCTGCCCGTGGTGCATCCCGTTAATAAACGAACAAGGTTCTGCTGAAAGAGAGGTCACGGAGGAGGACACCTCATGGAGCCCTCCCTGGAGGATCGTTGTATTCCTGTGAGTCAGTGAAATTACCAGTAAGCTTAAGAGGAGTAACTGCTATAACAGCACCAGCGGTGGCCTATTGCGAGCGATAATCCTTGTATCAGGTCATGACGAAAGTAACCTTTGGAGAGCCGATGAGACATATTTTACATAGTAATACATTTCACTGATACGGGTGGAGGGGGTAAAGTAGAACGTGCAGCTCTTATTGGCTAGGTCGCGGATCAACATCGTGCCATCGTGCCACACACATAGGCTTATGTATGTATGTATATCTTCACGCCAGGTCCCTTGCGGGGTAGGCAGAGAGATCTGAGCGCCATAAGACGCGGTCCTTACACACTTCACTCGCTTCTTTCACATTCATAGCTCTTTTCATGCACGCTCGCCGGTTCCCAAGGCTCCTGATATCACCTTCTGATAAAACACGACCAATTCGGAAATGGTAGGTTAGTCTTGGTCTTCCTCGGTTCCTACATCCTTCCACTTTCGCATTGTATATCTGTTTCGTCATTCTTTCATGTTACATTCCTTCTACATGTCTGAACCAACGGAGCATGCCCTTCTTATCTTAACACAAACACTCTCTTTCAGACCAACTCTCTTTTGAACATCATCATTTCGAACGCGGTCAGCAAGCATTATGCCACAAATTTTTCGCAATGCTCGCTAATAATAGATAAATAATATTATAAACCAATAATATTAATTTCTTCTCAGCTCAGATGAAAGTAGTCATCTTTTTTGTTATTGCATCTATAAATTTTTCATAGTTTTGTTTTCTCTTTTTTAATCTATCAGCATTTTAAAAATGATCATTAGCGAAGAAGAAATGCCAAATTTAAATCGTCAATTTCTATTACAATACATTTATTAGTGTATACGTACTGGTGTCAAGTGGTATAGCTAAGATAATATTAATGCATGTGCTGAATCATATCCTGACAGAGATATCAGTAAGATATTTATCGATTCTGTAATTATCCTTCATAAATAAGAGTAATTTTGATGTGCCTTTTAACCCTTCGAAACCCGGGTGGTCATATATGACCGCGAAATGTATGGGAAAACGTATATAACGGGTTCTGACTGCTACACATTATCAAGCAAAGACAGAACTGATTTCGGTAATTTATTATAGAATCGAATACAATTTACAACGAAAGATCTACTAGTCTTAGCAAGCCGATGTACCGGTGATATGATATATACGCAATCTGTGCCTGCTTCGAAGACTTTCACTACATTTTGAAAACCACTTTATATTTTTACAAGTGCACATTATGTTCTCATAAATGAGAGAGGTAACCGGGAGAATGTTTATTTCTCTGAATAGTTCTCTAAGTGATCCCACGGAGCCCATGTTACGAATAGAGCGGATGGCTCTTTTTTGTTATATAAAAATAGTTTCAATATCAGCCGCTTTTCTTCACAGCAGTATACAATACGACATAATGCTATGAAAGTAGCTGAAATAGACTAAGCGAGCAGAAGCCACATCTGTCAATTATCTAATTCTCCTAATTGCATATGTGGCAGAGCTGAGCTTAGAAGCCAATTTATTTATGTCGGGGCCCCAAATAAAAATACAGTATCGTTAATAAATTCTAGTAAATTATTATCAATGAAAACTTCTGTATTGGCAGACGCCACATTTTCCGGAGGGGACGTCAACTCCAAAACCTCCTACTCTTACAAATTTCTTCTGATTTAATTCTTTGTGAATAGTTTAACCCTGCCCCGGGCAGCAATGGACTTCACTGTTCATTGCCTTTTTGGTGGTCGCCGCTGTTAATTCTGGCTACATAGGAGACACAGTGGTGAGAATGAGTGGTGGGCCTATCCCGATAAAAAAGGAGCCACAATTAAAATACAAATTTTATTTTTTTCAAATTATATTTCAAAAGACGGTAACCTTACCTAGCATAGGTCTGGTTTTCCCTCCGAGTTGTGGAGGTCTGATGGCAGTCATTCTATGTAAAAATCAGTACCTACGCCAAATCCTTGAGCTCATGTAACGGGCACCGCCAATCTTAGTGGACTAGGAAGAGGGACAACGTTACGAAGAAGAAGGGGAGGTAAAAGCGCATATACAGCTTTTATACAGCCTGATGAACAGCTTATAGTGTTAGATGAAACCGAAATACATCTATTTGTGGTGGAGGTCAGTATTGTTGTGAACTTCACAACCTTTGATTATTTATCTGTACAGGTACTGTAAGAGAAATAAACATTCTCCTGGTTACCTCTCTCATTTATGAGAACATAATGTGCACTTGTAAAAATATAATGTGGTTTTCAAAATGTAGTGAAAGTCTTCGAAGCAGGCACAGATTGCGTATATATCATATCACCGGTACATCGGCTTGCTAAGACTAGTAGATCTTTCGTTGTAAATTGTATTCGACTCTATAATAAATTACCGAAATCAGTTCTGTCCACATCAAAATTACTCTTATTTATGAAGGATAATTACAGAATCAAAGGTTGTGAAGTTACAGACGAACAATGTCCAAATCACTTGATTCATTATTTCTTAATAATTACAGTCCTCTGTTAATAATTGTACGCTCTGCCTCGTTTCTTCTTTCAATTGTACTCTATATCTGCAACGAGTTGCTCTTTATATTTATTAAAATAGGTAGGGTGCATCAAAGCAGCCCGTCTGTGGAAGTACCTCCACTTCACAACAACAACAACTTAAAGGCTTGTTATATTCCTACGAGTGCGAGCGATACTTATTAAATGTACCAACGTATGTAAAAAATAATGCAGAAACTATCACTATATCCTATAGATACCAGAATGAACAATCGATATCCATATTAGAATCGATCTGCGGTCGACTCTACAAACACTAAAGCGTATGCTAATCGGAGTTTACTCCTTAAAACACGATTTTGAGTTGTAAGGCACGGTACGGAAATTTTATGAGGAGTAAAATCAAGTATACTCGTTAACAAAAAAGGATGCCGTTACGCTTGTTCTCTTAAAAAGAGACGAATATATACATCTGTAGGATTTAACGTGCGAGAGAGAAGTATCTCATGGATTTAACTGAGTTTTTTTTTATACAACGTCGGAGGCCGTGTACCTTTACGAAGCAGTTACCGTAGCCTATGAACGCTAGCTAGTATATAAAGATGAAGGCGAAAGCGAACACGAACGCGAACGTGAATGCGAACGCGAAGGCCAACGCGAAAGCAAAGTCTAACGCAATGACAAAGATACCGACCGAGCATTGTACGTATGTTAGTACGTGTGTGCACCTGCGCATTACGAGGCTTGGGACATTTTACGTATATTTTTATGAACTATTAAACAGACAAAATTATAAGAAATTGATTATAGTGGTAACGAAGAAGAATACAAAAAACACTTAAATATGGTTAATTCGCAAGAAAACATTGCTTAAGATAAACATTATTATTTGGCTTCCGTGTCTATACTGAAGAATCCAAGGCAACGAGATTTGGATCACTCAAAAGAGGGCCCCAATCTTACATTCAACGGGAGTGAATTCCACAGCTTTGCCGATTTGACAGTAAACTTAATCGTAAACTTACTCGAACTCCTTGTTCGAGTAAGTTTACGAAACACGAGTTTGTATGTTAAGAATTGGAATACTACTCGAACGCAGACGGTCGTCACCATGTCGAAATTGCATTCGTTCGCAAAAGTAATTTAGAGCATATTTACTGTACAAGATATTAAATAGTTGGGAAAGTAAGTGAACGTTCCTGCGTACTCTAATCGTTGGCCACTCAAGACGCTAGCGATACTCTGAAATATGGTCATACTTACGGAGCCCGTAGACAAATCTATCACATTGGTTCTGCAGACGTTCCGTCTTCGAGTAACTCCTCAGTGAGAGTCAGAGTAATTTTCGTAAAAAGGGGTAAGTACAAAAGTTTTTGCTTTACGTATAACTTTATTGATATTTGTAATTAGCACTTGTTCGGCATGGAAGGAAAACATTATGAGAAAACCCTCATATCGAAACAATATATTGTTATTACAAGCTTTTATTTAACTTGCAATGTAAGTATGTAAGTATGTTCGGGTGAAATTTTGCAACTCAATTTTGAAGCAGATATCTTCAATCGATTGAGCTGAAATTTTGTACACACGTTCAGTTTGGATGACAATACATGACTAAATGTGTGACGTCATTCTAAATCCAACATGGCGGCATACCCAAGTTGGCGGACCAACTATTTTTAATGCACTCCTACAATATGGGTATCAAATAAAAGGGCTTGCTAAGAATAACTCGAAAAACAATGTGACGTCACTCTTAATCCAATATGGAGGACTTCTAAAGCTTGAAAATCAATTTCGAAGCAGATATCTTCAATCGATTGAGCTGAAATTTTGTATACACGTTCAGTTTGGATGACAATGCATGACTAAATGTGTGACGTCATTCTAAATCCAACATGGCGGCATACCCAAGATGGCGGACCAACTATTATTAATGCACTCCTACAATATGGGTATCAAATAAAAGGGCTTGCTAAGAATAACTCGAAAAATAATGTGACGTCACTCTTAATCCAATATGGCGGACTTCTAAAGCTTGAAAATCAATTTCGAAGCAGATATCTTCAATCGATCGAGCTGAAATTTCGTATACACGTTCAGTTTGGATGACAATGCATGGTTAACTGTGTGACGTCATTCTAAATCCTACATGGCGGAACACCCAAGTTGGCGAATTTTTTGAAGCTATTGCATAGCTTTTATCGCAGGCTTTGAGCGCGGCAACCGAATAACTCGAAAAATAATGTGACGTCACTCTTAATCCAATATGGCGGACTTCTAAAGCTTGAAAATCAATTTCGAAGCAGATATCTTCAATGTTACATTCCGTAACGAAAATAAAACCTAACACCCCCCACTCCGCCTACCATGTAGCTCGTTTTTAGGGTTCCGTACCCAAAGGGTAAAACGGAACCCTATTACTGAGGCTCCGCTGTCCGTCCGTCCGTCCGTCCGTCCGTCCATCTGTCACCAGGCTGTATCTCATGAACGGTGATAGTTAGACAGTTGAAATTTTCACAGATGATGTATTTCTGTTGCCGCTATAACAACAAATACTAAAAAATAGAATAAAATAAGTATTTAAGGGGGCTCCCATACAACAAACGTGATTTTTTTGCCGTTTTTATAGATAATGGTACGGAACCCTTCGTGCGCGAGTCCGACTCGCACTTGGCCGATTTTTTAGGGTTCCGTACTCAAAGGGTAAAACGGAACCCTATTACTGAGGCTCCGCTGTCCATCCGTCCGTCCGTCCGTCCGTCCGTCCGTCCGTCCGTCCGTCCGTCTGTCACCAGGCTGTATCTCACTAACCGTGATAGTTAGACAGTTGAAATTTTCACAGATGATGTATTTCTGTTGCCGCTATAACAACAAATACTAAAACATAGAATAAAATAAATATTTAAGTGGGCTCCCATACACGTGATTTTTTTTTGCTGTTTTTATAGATAATGCTACGGAACCCTTCGTGCGCGAGTCCGACTCGCACTTGGCCGATTTTTTTTAATAATCATTCATAATCATCAGATGATGATGATGATCCGTCGGGTGGCAAACAAGTAAGAAAATTGGTAGATTTTTTTCATAATCATCAGATTTTGATCAGTCGGGTGGCAAAGAAGTGTTCAGCCCGCCTGATGTGAAACTGTTACACAGCCTATGGACACTTTTAGACTCCGTCGGGTGGCAAACAAGTAAGAAAATTGGTAGATTTTTTTCATAATCATCAGATTTTGATCAGTCGGGTGGCAAAGAAGTGTTCAGCCCGCCTGATGTGAAACTGTTACACAGCCTATGGACACTTTTAGACTCCGTCGGGTGGCAAACAAGTAAGAAAATTGGTAGAAGAATTTTTTTTTTCATAATCATCAGATGATGATGATGATCCGTCGGGTGGCAAACAAGTAAGAAAATTGGTAGAGGAATTTTTTTTTTCATAATCATCAGATGATGATGATGATTTACTTTTGTGTCCTGTCAGGGTATGTATGCACGGTGGTCGGGGTGTTTACCTGATGTGATACCGTTACACAGCCTATGGACACTTTTATGCTCCGTCGGGTGACAAACAAGTGTTCAGCCCGCCTGATGTGAAACTGTTACACAGCCTATGGACACTTTTAGACTCCGTCGGGTGGCAAACAATTGTTACACAGACTATGGGCACTTTTACTTATTGCATAGCTTTTATTGCGGGCTTTGAGCGCGGCGACCGAATCAAGATATTCCGTAACGAAAATAAAACCTAACTCCCCCCACTCCGCCGACCATGTAGCTCGGCCGACCGTTCGCTTGACGTGTATGTACATGGTACGACAGTACGAAGCTCGCACGGATCGAGACGAGCTGCTCCGAAATCGGACAAATACGTAAGCAGCTGTTTGTGAGAAAGTATATAGGTGTATAGGTATCTGTCATATCTTTATAATGCCACACTCACCGCATGTGCGCCCCGTCAGTATACATGTATACATAGGTGTACCTATGTACAACAGTGAATAGCAGTTGCTGGTGAATAGCTATACGCGTAAAAATTGTGTATAAAGTGTTTTAAATATGAATAAACAAAGTCATTTATTAATGAAGAAAGTGATGAAAAATAATTATAATTGCATAAGTTGATAAAAAAAATGCTATTCAATAGCTTTACCGCGGCAGTCCCCGAGTGCCACACGTTTTTTCAATTCATTCCTACAATATGAGTATCAATAGAAAGGACTTGCTGAGAATAAGTCAAAAAATAAAGTGACGTCACTCTAAACCAATATGGCGGAGTAAGTTTTTAGTGCTTGCTTATAATATGGGTATCAAGTGAAAGGACTTACTGAGAATACGAATGCAAGTTTAAAAAAAAAGGTGCTGAATATCAACTGCATTGCTCCAAAACTTTGTAACACTATAGATAAAATGATAAAACGCCGGATTTTTTATTGGGCGGGCCCAATAAAAAATCCGGCGTCTATAAGCTGTTCTGCGATGAATGTGAACACGTTTATATCGGGCAAACTGGTCGTAACTTTATAACACGCTTTCACGAACACGTATCGGCGTATAAAAACAATCGCCCAGAAAGGTCACACTTCGCCGAGCATCTTATAGACAAAGGACATAACTTATCCCCCACTAATACATATCAAATTTTACACACCATTGACAAAGGTTTAAAACTAAATATTAGGGAACAATTAGAAATTAATAAACATAAAAATTCTAAAATTACTCTCATGAACAAACAGACTGACGTAAACCATTCCCCACTATTAAATATCTTTTCGCTCACACCATCCACCCCCACCCTCAATTCAATATAAGGGACGGCACTGCGATGGATTTGTCACTTGTAGCATGTTATTCTTACGATTAACGTCTACAACGCCTGATGATGCCTCGTGGAGAGGCGAAACACGTGTCGCAGCGACGACCAGGCCAGTCGTGGCAGCGACGGTGGTGGTGGGGGCATGCGGATTCTGTTCCAGATGACAGACGACCGCAGCAGCCGAAGCAGAGACTACCGGAGCAGCCATGGCAGCGTCGGTATGTACCAAGTACTAACAGTAGTGGGTGGGTGCCGGCCGGCGCTAGGCCGCATGAACTAATTGGTGGCGGAAGCACGCAAAGCAGGTTCATATATCATACACAAGTAAGCTTCAAGCTGAAATAAGTGGCACATTTCTCTAAACACCCAAGTCAAGGTGAGGCCGTGCCGAGGACTGAGTGGCATCAGGGTGCAATATGATGTCGCGAACGTACCACCTCAGAGCACCGGGGCGAACCCTGTTGTATATTAGCTCTTACCATTCTAAACGAAGCCCACGACCATGCAACAATGATGAGTTAAATGAGATGAACAGACTGAGAAACGTGTCCAGCGATAACTAAAAAGTAAAAAATAAATTAAAAGTAAAAATCCTTTTTAAAAACAAGCTTTTATTCAAATGCTCTAAAAAGAAAAAAATAAAATTTTATACTAAAACTTTTACTGTTAACTTAAAGGTCATTTCACATTTGACACAATTTATAGGATATAAAAGCTTGTCGCGAGATTGACTTGTGTAGATTAACTAGTAAATTAAATAATTTGATGTGAATAATATTATCTATTAAAATTTTCAAACTAAGTAAATACGAGTACTTAAATCTCGCGACAAGCTTTTATATCCTATAAATTGTGTCAAATGTGAAATGACCTTTAAGTTAACAGTAAAAGTTTTAGTATAAAATTTTATTTTTTTCTTTTTAGAGCATTTGAATAAAAGCTTGTTTTTAAAAAGGATTTTTACTTTTAATTTATTTTTTTAGTCTAATTTTATTTAATTCTAATCTAAATTAACATGTCCTCTTCTCATTTTAATATATAACTTTTCTAGTTAAAACATTCCAAGCGACCTTTTGTATTAAAACCGGGTTTAATAAAAAACTTAGCGTACAAAAAGTCGAATTGGCAGCTGCATCCAGAAAAATGGGAGCTCGTTAGCACAGACTTTTAACACGCTTTTATTATTTCAATGTTACTATGTGATAAAATTTAAGAAATTGAATTTCAACCAACTCGAATTGCAATCAAGTACTTGCCTATAATAATCAGATCAGATAATCGGAAGACTTCAAATATACCTACAAAAAAAATCGATTAAACACCTTCTTCAATAAACTCGACATGAATTATTATTTGTGTCAATTGATTCTTATCAATTTGGATGATTTTACCCAAATTTTAGTCAGGATGATGCACGTATAGTGTTTTGAGTATAAAAAGTTTACTTTTCACCAACTAATCTTTGAAAATACTTCCACTTTATCCCTTACTCATCCCACTGCAGGGATACGGGTCTCCCTTCAACCGAAGGGGTTTAGAGCATACACCAACACGCTGCTCAAATGCGGATTGGCGGCGGCCAGTGTTTTCAAGCCGCCCGAGGGCCACTAGCTTAGCTTAACGACTGTCATCTATCGACAACAGCTGGGACCCACGGCTTAACCTGCACTCCGAGCACGGAGAAACTCGAGATATGTAAACCCATCCATAGACAGGCTGCGGTCGACGTTCCTTACCCTGCGTGTTCGATTAGAATGAGATGCGCAACGACGCCATCGAGCTCTCCAAAAACTTACGTGTTTAAATATATTATGGAGGTATACAATTAGATCAAAAGACACTTGAGTTCTTATAATATTAATGTATAGAATGTGTTTATTTCAGTTGTATACACATAATCGTACAAAATTAAAAATGGACTTCGGTTCATTTGGTTTCAAATGCAATAATATTTTTTTACACAAATTATCTCGTCATAAATCAGAAAATAACGTTACCTACTTATTTCACTTTCCACCAAAATCAACATTGCCATTTTAAGGCCTAGAAATATGACGATAGAAGTGAAAAATTGCATTTTTATCATATATATTAAAAGCCATGTATCTCGACTTGTATCATTTTCACCGAAGGTACAGATTTATCCAGTCTATTTCATCACATTTTCCAAGTTCATCTCTGGCATTATTTCAGAACTCCTCTCTAACTTTGTCTGCCTTGGACATGTTGGGAGCGTAAACGCGCGAGACTAAAACTTTGGTCAAACCGAGTTTTAGTCTTATCCAGAGAAGTCTCACACATTCATTGCCTTTCTCACAATCATTTATTCTCTTTGATACTACAACTCTCGTTCCTTGGCTACCCCCTCTCAGAGTTGGCAACTCCGAACCAGTATCTATAATAATACAGCCTTTCTTGTTTCACTCACACCAAGTAAGATGATATGGAGTCACGTACATAAAATAATTGCTTTATTCCTTTTAAATTACTATAAACAAATATTACATAGGGTGTCTATTAGTGCTTAAACAGAAATTAGAATTGTATTTTTAGACTACTTAGAATAAAATTAATTAAATAAAGCAATTATTTTATACCTTTTAGTGCATTTTTACACAGCACATGTTTTTGGAGTCGGTGTTTTTTAATTAGGTAAAAAAAAAATCCTATCAATTTATAATAACAATAATTAAATACATATTCATGCCGAAGTTAGGTTATTAAGTCTTTTATTTTTTATAAAGTAACGTCAGGAGGCATCCAAGCATATGACCCACCTAATATAAGGCAGTAACCATCGTCTATGAACGCTTCCAATACATTATCACTTGCGCGATACCTCTGCTGCTAATACAGCAACTCCTTAGACGCTTACTGGTGACCTCACGCACACGCAGGAACGTAATGACCCTCAAGTCTAGGGTGCTGTTGAAGTAAAACTAATTTACGCACGCTTGACTTGGGGAGTAAGCTGGTGAATGCGTGACGAGAGCGTTACGAAAAATGTGATCGGGCGAGGCGAACGGAAGTTGAGAAAGGGGTATAATTTAGTGAAGATAGAAAGAGGGAGAGTTACGTTCCGTATATTACTGTAGGGGCAAGAGGGAGAGGTGCGAGCACACATTTTCTTTCTGTCTTTCTCTCATAGCGTGTTAAGTTTCGTATATCTAAGACACAGTGCAGGCCTATATCACACTATAGACCTAAAGAAGTCTTACTTCAGTCGTGTGGTCTAAAGCACACTCGTTTTTTTATTTAGCTGTGTTTTACTGTGAGGTGGAGGAACTTCCTCAGAAGGGCCGCTTTGATACGCCTCTCTTAAAAACACCCAGAAGGTTCTAAGATCTACACAAAGATACATGTTCAAGCACACAAATATTTGTCCTGTGCGGGTATTAACGAGCGTTGGTGTCAAAGTCGCGTTATTAATCGCAGCGCCACCGAGCTCACCGAGGTAAAACACATCAAAATTTAGCTTAAAAACTAATTAGATGATTTAAATTAGTTAAGTTGTTTCTCAGACATCGATTGTCAATACCGTGATACCACATGTCGATGAAGAAAATCGAAGATATAATGCACCTTGTAGAGTAAATCACAGTCAAAAACTGGTATAGCATAGGTACTCAACTCATGCAAACTCTTTTAAAATTCACAAAGAACTTTTGATTCAAACACAAATATATTATGTATTCATGGTTGATATTCCATTCCATATCACAAAATTACAGAGGCGTTGAAGTAAATAGTATGGTGATTGTAAGTACAATGAGGGACTGAATATTGTGTGCCACAATTTTGTAGTACAAAATCGGTCAAGTGAGAGTTGGGTTGGTGCCGAGGTCTCCGTACTACCAACATTAAAGGAACCACGGACAGTGTAGGCTTAGTAATGGCGTCTGTGTCACATATATGTTACACCACAACTGAATTCAAATTGTCAGATACTTGTAAGTGGAGAACAATAGTCTCTAGAGGAAAGAAACGTA
Source organism: Pyralis farinalis (assembly GCA_947507595.1). Taxonomy (NCBI): domain Eukaryota; kingdom Metazoa; phylum Arthropoda; class Insecta; order Lepidoptera; family Pyralidae; genus Pyralis; species Pyralis farinalis. The sequence goes on from OX382275.1 coordinate 6,971,649, forward strand.
TCTTTTAATTGAAATAATACTTATTTGACATCAAACATGCTATTTCTTGGTTAGCTAATATTTGCTTAAAATATAATAAGTTTTGTTTTTAAGCAAGAAAAGAATTACGTTGAAATAAAATTACAACGTTATTGATTGAAGATGTTATTGTATTTAAAAGGAAATAACGATTTTCCTCTGCAAAATACATAATTGCTTCATTTAAAAATATGTTTTTTATTCTCAATAAAGTAGTGTTTTGTTTCAAGAGTATTTTTATTTTTCTAAATCATCACTGTTTTAATGCATCTAATCTTGAAATGAAACTTCTACATCTTAGGTCAAAATGGCAAGTATTCAGTTAAGGAATTATTTGTTTATTTAGAGATTAAGAGAGTAATAATGATTTGAATGGAAAATATACGGTTTTATCAAAACAATTTAAATTAATCTTAACATAAAACAATAGAACCAAGAATATACGAAAATAAATCTAAGAAAATATTATTTTCAATGTATATGAGTGAAATTGTTTTTACCATGCGGAATTGAATTTGACTCGTACAGTTGTACACAAATGCTTATCTATCTATCTATAACTTCACGCCAAATCCCTTGCGGGGTAGGCAGAGAGAACCGAGCGCCACGTGACTCAATCCTTACATATCTCACTCGCTTCTTTAACATTCATTGCTCTTCTCATGCACGCTCGCCGGTTTCTAGGGCTCCTGACATCACCTTCTGATAGAACACGACCAATTTGGTCATGGTAGGTAAGTCTTGGCCTTCCCCGGCTCCTACATCCTTCCACTTTTGCATTGTATATCTGCTTCGTCATTCTTTCATCTTGCATTCTTTCTACATGTCCGAACCATCGGAGCATGCCTCTTCTTATTTTAACACCGACGCTCTCTTTCAGACCAACTCTGTTTCTAACATCATCATTGCGAATACGGTCTACAAGCCTTACGCCACAAATTTTGCGTAACGCTCGCATTTCAACCGCGTTTATTCTACTTTCATGCTCTTTCTGCCATACCCAGCTCTCGCTTCCATAAGTTAGCGTTGGGAACAACACTGCATTGTGTATAGCGAGTTGTGCCTTCTGGCTCAGGATTTTACTGCCAAGAAGTTTTCCCAACGCTCCATTCACACTATACCCAGCACTCACTCGTCTTTCCACATCTGCGGTGTACCTTCCATCCCTGCTGAAAGCGCATCCAAGATATACAAACTCATCCACTTGTTCCAACACTTCATCATAAATCGTAATCCTTACATTAGTTCTGGATTCTTCTCTTTCAAATACCATTATCTTTGTTTTCTTCGCATTCAATAGTAAGCCTTTCTCCATACATTCGTCTTTCATCGTTGTGACCAGTGTTTGCAGTTCAGATGGTGTATCTGCTAATAGCACGGCATCGTCTGCATACAGCAGACAGTTCACAACTAGGTCACCCATGCGCAATCCCACATTCGTTGACCTTATTCTCTGCAGACAACTATCGAGATACAGGATAAACAGCCTAGCAGATAGCATGCAACCCTGTTTGACACCAATTCTGACATCAAACCATGGTGACATGCCACCATCTATCCACACACATGCTGAGCAATCCTTGTAAGTGGACTGCACAGCACGGAGCAGTGAACCGTCAATCCCATATCTCGGCAATATGTCCCACAGTTCCTTTCGCACAACCCTATCAAAGGTTTTCTCAAGATCCACAAAACCGCAGAAAACCTTCTGGTCTATGGCCAGATGCTTCTCTACGATATTGCGGAGCGAGAAAACTTAATCCGTACATCCCCTTCCATTTCGGAAACCTCCTTGTGCGTCACATAGCATTTTATCGGATTTCATCGGATTTCACCCTCATTCTCCTTTCAATCACCTTTCCATATACTTTTGCTGCTAAGCTGATCAAACTGATGGCCCTATAGCTGGCGCAGTCCATGCGTGACCCCTTGCCTTTATACAAGGGCACGATGACTGCGCGTCTCCAGTCCATTGGGACCCTTCCAGTTCTCCAGCATAGATTGCATAAGTACCAGAAGGCGTCCAGGACGTAAGTGCCACCTAATTTGATCATCTCAGCTGTGATCAGATCAATTCCCGCGGATTTTCCATTTTTCAAGCTTCGTATCGACCATTCGATCTCATCCATAGTTATGCCTTCGTCGGACGCCGTCAACGTGGAGTAAGCATCCGACTCACTCTCATTGTCAGCGTCCGAGGCATACTCATACTTTTCTTCAAAATATTTACTCCACCGTTCTAACACTTCCTGAGTGTTCGCAAGAATGACACCAGCTTTAGACTTTATCTTATCCATTCTGGATGCCGACGAACCACTCCGAGACTTCTTTACCTCTCTCCAAAAGAGTTTGGTATTTGCCTCGAAGTTTTTCGTCAGCCTCTCTTCCTCATAATTTGTCTTTCACGCTTCTCTTTCACTAAAGCCATGGTTTCATTCTTGCATAGACGGTACATTTCTTTCTTCTTTTCTCTCATATTTTCATTTAAGGGCAAAGATGATACGTAATCCAGCCACGCTTTCCTCTTTCTTGCTACGGAGGATTCAACCTCCGCATCCCACCAGGCATCTCCTTTCGCTGTTTTACGTCTCTTTGCGCATCCACAAGCTTCTTTTGCACTATCCACCATACTTTCTTTCAAAACTTTCCAACAAGCATCCACATCTGAGTCGGAGAGGCTTGCATTTGCAAGTCTCTCACTTACTAGATGCACATATATTCTCCTTACACTTTCATCTTGCAATTTTTCGCTCATTATCCTTTCATAATCTCCGAAAGGGATACGCACTCGCCAGTGCCTCCACTTCCTAAAAAGGCCCACAAACCGGCTTACCACCAGGTAGTGGTCCGTCTCAAGAGCGGCGCCTCTAAAGGCTCTTGTATCCATTATAACATTTCGGAGACGTCTATCTATTAAAATCAAATCAATCATACTTTTTTGGTCATTCCTTCTCCACGTATACGTGTGAATTGCCTTATGATGAAATAAAGTATTCGACACGAGGAGGTTTCGTTCCATACATAAATCTAGAATCGACTTACCTGCTTCGTTCACTCTCTTATCTCCATACGGACCAAGAACAGCTTCATAGCTGTATCGCTTGGTCCCAACCCATCCATTCAAATCTCCACACATAATCACTCTTTCATTCCCTTCAGCTAAGTCCAGAACATCCCTCACAGACTCCCAAAACTTCTCCAGTTCTTGAGCACACGCTGAGCTTACGGGAGCGTATGCTGCAACCAGTAATACTCGTGATGCCCAGTTTAATACGAACCCAGAGAAGTCTAGGCCCTACCAAACAGTAATCTCTTACACCAGTGGCTAAGCGAGAGGAGAGTACGACACCTACACCAGCACTGGCATGATCGTCCCGGTCTACCCCAGACCATAAGGCCATCATCCCCCCGGGCAGATCATCGGTGTCGCTCCCCTTGCGCTTAGTCTCTGTCACACATAAAGCATCCAAACGTCTATCATTCCTTACGTCTATCAATTCATTCGTCTTATCATTCAATCCACCTCTCACATTCCAAGTGCCTATGCGGCACTCGGCTCCCCTCGTCCCGCCGGAATTGGTGCTGCGTGGTGGGTGGTGGCCCCCACCGCCGCATGCAACTATATTTGCACCGACGGGGGCGGATCGGTGCGCGTCGCCTACGGGGGACGCCCTAATCCGCACATCGGTTCGCTTTTGGTCCAGAATTGCAATCGACTGATTGGCAGGGGTCGCGAACGAGCACGCTTCTGGCACATGACCCCCTAATGCTTACTTATTCAATTATGTCTTTCCCATATTTATCTTTGTATAATGAAGTAGAGGTAGTTTCTAAATCTTATACATATATATATTTTTTTTATACAACATCGGGAGGCATACAAGCATACGGTCCACCTGATGTAAAGCAGTTACCGTAGCCTATTAACGCTTGTAACATATAACGATGCCTCCTCTGCTGCTTACACAGCAACTCCTTAGGAGCTTACTGATGATCTCACTCACACACAGTAACACAACAACCCTCTAGGGAGTTGTTATTTGGCTGCGGTTTTCTGTGAGGTGGAGGTACTTCCCCAGACGGGCTGCTTTGATGTGCCCTACCTCTCTTAAAGAATCTGCTCAATGCAATCCGAGGACCCTGGACATAATTCTTTTTATTAAAGAAATATAATTTCAGGTACGTGGTTTCATCACGAGGATTTCGTTCACAATCGGGCAAGTGGTAATTACAAATTTATGCATAAATACAAAAGCACGAGTATAATGGACACCAGGATTCGAATAAGGGATCAGTTGAATAATAGGCCGGTGTTTTATCCATTGGACTAGTACTGATTATAACGACTATCCAAGTTGTAACTGCGAATGCGCTAATGGCCGGGGTGTTCAGTTAGGTTCTGGAACTTCAAAAGTACTTCTTTAGTTAGCATTTTAAAAGTGTATCCATTATTACTTATACTAAAGTTCGATCCATTAACATTTTCGTACGGAATCCCACCTTGTCTATACTGTAATCAAATTGATAACAGCCGACTTAAAACATATAAATACGAATGAACCATTTTAACTTTAACCATTTATTCTCTAGCTAAAGTCGAGTGTAAGGCTTAAGTTTGTGATGGAAAAATATCCTTCAGATTATACTAAACATTTAATGTTAACGTTTAATTTGTTAAAATGTGGGAACGTACATTTATTTAACGATCATTTCTCGTTCATGAAAAGATATGGTCATTTAATTTACTTAATACCATGTCTTTTTACAAACTACATAACAATTTTTTTATATATTGCACAAGTTTTATATGAAGGCCAAAGTTTGTTCACCGAAGCGCACATGTTCCCTATTTTCGTGGTGGATACACAAGGTATTGGATTATTCTAAAAAAAATCATATAACTTAGGTGGTCTTATGTAAAATGACAATTGTGGCCTACTTCAGATGCTTGCAATGCAAACATTAAGCTCTTTGCCTTCACTCGACGTTGAACGACGAAGATGCTGTGGCACCAATTTCCCTCATCATCATAAAACTTATGAGTTGAGAGACTTATCTCTTGTCGGTGAAGAAACAATAAAGTAATTCAATTTCTTTTTTTATATAATACTACTTATGTCTTTCATTTGCTTCATGCGCCTCGATCTTGCAGGCCCCTTTTTCCTTTCCTTCACTATGTTTCAAAGACGTCGTGTCGTAACAAGTAGTGGCTATAATTACCAATACATTTCACATTTCTAACGGTACGGGAGTTGATGAACTTTATAAAGAAGTTTTTCTCCGCCTTATTTGGGTTTTCCTGTTTAAATAGTTATCCGGAATCCGGAGTTTCCAGTAGTACTTCCTATAGTTTCGCTACTATCCATTGTATGGTATGTGGATATGCAATGTCATGAAGAATGTGCGTGCTATAGCAATTGCAATATCTGGATTGTTTAAATTATAGTAAAAATACACTAAATCCAGCATTAAAATTTAAAATAAATTATCGAACAAACAAACAAACGAAAGAAACAGCGACATTGATGTGTAAAAAGTGATTAAATTAATTATTATTAAATTAAGCCGTCAAGCAGTCAGAACCCGTTATATACGTTTTCCCATACATTTCGCGGTCGTATACGACCACCCGGGTTTCGAAGGGTTAATGATGGCAGTACATGTTTTCAGCTTTCCTTAAAATGTTTATTATTTTATCGAATAAGAAGATGATTGAAAACATAATCGACCAAATGGGCATCATGTGGAGAACAGCTAATCTAAGTAAAAGGCAAATAATAACAAAGATTTTGGACCAGAAGCAGTTAGACTATTCATCTATTGGTAAGATATTTTCACAATTTATACGAGAATCATACACAGCCCTTAAATTATCTTTAGAAAAAGCAATATCTTGTACAGTTCATTTAGTAAATGATTTACTAAATAAATCAATCAATTCACGTGTAAAAATTACATTACGGACGGACAAACGTAATACTCGTAGTAGAAAAACGTCTTGCTGTTTGAATCTCATTTACCAAGCTTGCTGTAGGATTACAAATATCTGAGGTTAATATAAATTTCGTAAAGTAATCCAACATCCAAATTCACTGGCAATAACTTCATTATTTAAATCTTCGCTACTAGTACTTTAATTGTGTAAATGAATAATAATATAAACTAAAAGAGAATGTTGTTCCATTCATTTTAGCTATTTCTCATTTAACCCCTTTTCCCTCTTGTTTCTTCTGTCTCTCACTATTGCTAAGTTATACCAAAGTTATACCAACTACTGCGGACATGACCGACGATTATAAATACCACATTGACACTATTTACGTAACGACTTCCTGAAATAAATTTGAATCTATAAGTCTCATTCATCCGGATTAGCCGGATTATATTAATTCGGATTAGATTAATTCGATTACCCAAGATTTATAATAACGTCTATCACATACACTGAATATGCTAAAAATAAAGATGATGAATAGAAGGGTAAAATATTTATATATTATAATTTGTCTTTAAAAATCATCATCAAACTCATGGAATATACAGTCATACCCTACCACTGTGTTTTTTCTGATTGTCAGATTTTTGTTATTTACTAATACTATGTTCTTTTTAATGTTGCAGCATTCATTAACTCTCCAACAGTAATTGCTTATTCATATCTACTGATTCCATTATTCGAAGCTCTAATCAGACTCATTTTGGACCTGGACGCTGAATTTCGACACCCATTTACTAGTGTCTATCCATTTGATCCCTTAAAAAATTGGCTGGTGTTTCTCGCAGTGTATGTTTACCAAACATTTTGCAGTACGTATTATTAAAATCAATGTTATATAAAAGCTCCATCGGATATTGCTTACGTCATTTCATCGGTTAATTAGTATTTATTCTTGTGCTGATTCCGTTACTAGTTAGTGTAATTACTGAATTGCCGTTCTTCCCAATGCCAATGGTATTACATAACGTGAACAACACAACACAATACTCGATCAAAAATTGTCTCTCTACACAAAGTAGGCCTCCTTCCAATGTTCAAAGACATTGAAACAATGGCTCTTGTATTCCATTTAAAGTTCTATTGTTGCAGTAAATAAATAGTGTGAAAAAGACTTTAAAAAATGTAAACGAAAGTTATTAAATACCTACCTTAAGAATTTTGTGATTGACACAAAATTCTATAAAGGTATTTAGTAACTTTCTTTTACATTTTTTTTATCCTATTATTTGAAAGTTAGAAAGATTAGGAAGTGAATGAGTAAACAGGCAGGCGTAGTCAGCAAAGAAGCAGACAGAGGATGTCCGTAAACAATTGAAGTCGTAGAAGTAAAGTTGTATTTACGATTCATTTGTGTAGAGTTCACAAGCGCATTTGGAGACAATAGGAAGGATCTATTATTCGACCTCTGACCATAAATTTCAATTACTGTACACTATTATTCCATGTTTGCTTCATTTAACAGTATCAATACTGTAATACAATGCAAGTGGATAGAATGACGAACCAGATATGCAACGGAATGATTCGTCTACCACGGCCAAATTGGTCGCGTCTATCAGTAGGTGGTGTCAGGCGCCGCAGGACCGGCGAGCGTGCATGAAAAGACTTATGAATGTTGAAAAAGTATGTGAGGTATGTAAGAAGTAGAGTCATGTGGCAATCAGTTCTCTCTGCCTGCCCTGCAAGGAACTTGGTATAAATATATTGATTGATGGAATACTGTGATTCAAACCAAAAATACCCAGCGATGCGATCCTGAATCTTGCATTCTTACCAAAATCCTTATGAAATATTATCAAAATTACAATCGTGATTTTTTTTCAGTGATGCGTATGGTCTATTTATTTCTGGCAGGTGATTTTCTAATGATAACTTTATGTGCTCACCTAAGCACAGAATTTAAACTTATGCAAGACGATATATTATATATGGATCCGGCAAAAGAATTTAGAAATAAGGACTGCGACATTAGTATCACCTACAATGAACTGAACGAAGATTACAGTTTAAAGATTCTTATCAATAGACATCAGAAATTAATAGAGTAAGTGTCTCACACTAAATTATCGTAATATATTATCTGTCGATAAATATCTTATCTGTCGTAGAATATAGTGGCACAAGATCGGTAGCTGGCACGCGCAAATTTCGTCGCGTGCGAGCTAAACAGAGAGACTTTTCATTGTGCGTATGTAGTGTGACATTATGTGCCCTTGAGCCTTTATGTTTAAGGAGAGAGTTTGTGTAATTTTGTGTGTTCTACCGATGTACAATGGGTTATATTCCGACGAGTAGTTCATGCCAACAGCTTCCTTCTGCAACCGCACCGCTCTTCGATGGCATGGTATTCATACTCACACACGGGAATCACATACCCAGGTGGTTAAAAAAATATTGTATTTTTTAGTTCATGTTCATTTTGACGATTTAATCAGCATATTTTACCACTATGTAAAGTGGTTAGATGTGTGATGATACGAGTTCTTCCAAATTCTTTCCGTGAGAAAGTATAGCAGCATTATGTTTGCAGAATGATTGTTTGCGCATGTAGGTATGTGTCAATGTATTTAATTCGTTTTCACGTATACACATATCTGAATGAAAGCTGTAATTTCGCGTGAGGAAGATGACTTAAAGATGTCTTAGTCTTTCTTGCCAAGATATTGTGTGTACTGACCTTTATGTATGTATTTTGTGAGTGTAAGAATGTAGTGAGTATGACTGCGTGTGGGTGTGTGTATGAGTGTGTGGGTGTATTCATGTGGGTGTAGTGTGTGTGCAGTGTGTGGTTATATAGGTGTGTGGTATGTGTGTGTTTGTGTGCATGCGCCGTTACTACCAGTCATAGTTTACGTCCCATCACACAACGGCAATATATAATGTGCACGTGTTAAGGGCTTTTCAATGCCGTCATCATCATAATCATTTTAGCCCATATTCGTCCATCGCTGAACATAGGCTTGTCCTCGAGGGAACTACTCCCCACGATCTTGAACGGTTTGCATTCATCGATTCTCCACAAACCTCTTGAGGTGGGCACTACATACACGTAGTAGGGCGCTTTCCCAAACAGCATATACCAATACGAGGACGCTATTTGAGGACCTATTTTCCCCAATCGTTGTGGCCGGTCTACTGCCACTTCATGTTGTTTATCCTTTGGGCTGTGTCATTTACTTTAGTTCTACTGTAGATATCCTCATTTCTTATTCAATCACACAGAAACGAGCTCGATGGCGCAGTCGTGAATGACGCGCCTTTGACACCAACGCTCGTGGGTTCGATTCCTACATAAGACAAACATTTGTGTGCATGAACACGTCTGTTTGTGTTGGTCCGTCAACTATCAAAGGCTTTTTCGTTGTCGATATACTTCGGACATAAAGGGCAGATATACTCCTCAGTATTCTGTACAATCAGGTGGAGGGGTATGTGATATACAGGTGTCAAGTCTGCGTGCGATGTGGTGTGTCATGACACTAAATACATAAACGCGGAACAAAAGCGATATCCGCCTATAGTTCTTCAATAGGATCTTGTCACCCTTTCGACGACCAATGCTATAAGTACCACTGAAGTACTATAAGTACCGGCTTTTCGCCTGCAGAATGCCTACCGAAATTCCGTCCTCGCCCAGTGCTTTCCCATTTACTGAGAACTGTCTGTTTGAGGGCCATACGAATCTCTGTCATACGAAGCCAATAGACCCGGATATAAATCCGGGTAGTCTTCAGTATTGTATCGGGTTAGTTTATAACTCCATCTCACTCCGAATTTTAATCTTTGTAGAAGTAATGGCGCCAAGTGTTAAATGAATATTAAACCTTTAAATAAATAATAATATTACAGCAAAAATATGAAGGTGAAAAAGGGTTGATGAACAAAATTGACTTGAGATCTAAACAGGTGTTAAATTCGACAGTACTTTCTTAAATGATAGCTATAAAATATATCCGTATGTCAATTTAAAAGAAAATTTGTTACTATAAACGATATTGAATTTACGACTTAACAAGTATCCAATCAAATGTTCGTAGTATTAAATTCCAACTAACCAGCAAATTGAATTGTAATTTCTTATTAAAATATGATAATACAATAGAGAAACAAAGAATCCAATAAATAAATCATTTATCATTCCAATAATTGCATCCTTCTAGGACTTATATATGAAAAATGTTTTTTTTTTTACCTTTTTATCTTATACAATAATTAAAAAAATAGATATTGTCCGACAAATCAAAGCTTGTATTATGATTAATAGACAACTATACTATACATGTAAAATAAACCAAGACAAACAGACATGTTCACGCGCACAAATGTCTATCTCGTGTGGGTATACAATAGAGAAACAAAGAATCCAATAAAGAAATCATTGATCATTCCAATAATTGCATCCTTCTAGGACTTATATATAATTTTTTTTTTTTTATCTTTTTTATCTTTTTATCTTACACAATAATTAAAAAAATAGATATTGTCCGACAAATCAAAGCTTGTATTATGATTAATAGACAACTATACTATACATGTAAAATAAACCAAGACAAACAGACATGTTCACGCGCACAAATGTCTATCTCGTGTGGGTATCGAACCCGTGTGCGTTGGTACTAAAGTAATCATCGCCAGCCATTTCAACACCGGGCTCGTTATTGTTTCGTCTTATATTAATTGTTTGCTAGTAAGTCTGCCACCTACATATCATCTGACCCTTAGAACTACGGTGGCCTATATCGAAATTTAAGTAACTTCTAATTTTTTTTATACAACTGATTTTGTTATAAGCCGACATTAAAAAGCATGCTTTACACCCCTATGGTGAGAAAAATATGTAATATATAGTGAAAAGGGACCGACTGTAGGTACTTCGGTCATTACAATTAGTCAATCGGTCGGTCATAGTAAAGTGGCTTAATTTTGAATCATACTGGATCAATTATAAATAAAAAATTAAATTAAACTATGATGAACCAAATCTTTACACGAAAGATCAAGCTACCAATTCAACAAAATGACAATTTATTCTAATGAGGGACTATATAGATATATTAAATTAACTTTGAAAAATATATTTCTCAATTCTATTTTGTTCGATTCCCACTTTTTGAATCTCTTTGAGATAGGTCACCTTTGTTCCAAAAATGCGATATGACTATTAGGGTATCTAGACTAGAAGGCTAATTATAAAATTATACATGATTGGAGGTAAGGAATTTTCTTTTAAAAAGTTTAATAATGTATTTTTTTTTATAACGTCGGGAGGCATACAAGCATACGGCCCACCTGATGTAAAGCAATTACCGTAGCCTATTAACGCTTGTAATACATTAAGTATCACTCGCACGATGCCTCCTCTGCTGCTGACACAGCAACTCTTTATGAGCTTACTGGTAACCTCACTCACACGCAGGAACACAACAACCCTCTAGGGAGTTGTTATTTGGCTGCGGTTTTCTGTGAGGTGGAGGTACTTCCACAGACGAGGTGCTTTGATGCGCCCTACCTCTCTTAAAACATCCAGATCAAGACAAACAAACACGTTCATGCACTCAAATGTTTGTCTTGTATGGCAATCGAACCCACGAACGTTGGTGGCAAAGTCGCATCATTCACGACTAAGCCACCGAGCTCGTCAGTCTGTAATTATTTTATAGCTATCATCAGACAATAGAATGAGACATTAGAGACATTAGAGGATTAGGCACCCCTTCAGATCGCAACTCTTTTATTGGCGACCTCTGACCTCTTTTGTAGCAAACTTGGCTCCAATTGTGACATTTAAAAAAATTTTTTTGTTATTCTCCGCATATAATACATATATATATGTACTAACGCGTAAGGGTGTAATTATAACGGTATATCAGAAGAAACGTTTGAAATCATGAAAACTCAATTAAAAAACATACCGGACTGAGAATTAAAATAAAATAGAATTTAGATACGTAAAATTAATTTCACTGAAAGATCAACATTTTTCAGTTCACGTGGAACGCCTCTCATTAACAAACCCTCCTCAAACACTCCCCGGGAGCATATTTAAAATTACCAGGCAAAATTATGCTAATTCGAACCTCGCTAGCATGAACAGACAGACGGATTGCGGGTTCTGACGTGCCTGTCATTAATTTCGTTTTTTTTTTTATACCACTAAGGTGGCAATCAAGCATACGGCCTGCCTGATGTTAAACAGTCACCGTAGCCTATGGATATTTGCAACACCAGAGGCGTCACTCATGCTTTGCCGACCCTCTAAAAACCTCTTCACGCATTTCTTGAAGAACTCCATGCTGTAGTCCCTTGGAAAAACCTCGGCTGGGAGCTCATTCCATTTGTATTGAATGTCAGTATTCGCTCACTCATAGTCAAAACATATTTTATTTCATAGTGAGTACCAACATCTACTATCCCATAATCTATAGTCAGGAAATTTTAACAGAGGTAGGGCGCATCAAAGCAGCCCGTCTGGGGAAGTACCTCCACCTCACAGAAAACCGCAGCCAAATAACAACTCCCTAGAGGGTTGTTGTGTTCCTGCGTGTGAGTGAGGTGACCAGTAAGCTCCCAAGGAGTTGCTGTGTAAGCAGCAGAGGAGGCATCGCGCGAGTGATACTTAATATATCTCAAGCGTTAATGGGCTACGGTGCCCGCTTTACATCAGATGGGCCGTATGCTTGTATGCCTCCGGACGTAGTATAAAAAAAAAGAAAAAAAAAAGGAAATAACTGCAGAAAATAAGGAGCAGTGATGGCCCAGTGGATAAAGAACTGGTCTATTGACCAACTGGTCAGCGGTTCGAATGCTGGCTTGTACATTAAATTTTTGTTTTCAGTGTTATATACATATTTGTAATTAATACTTACTCGGCGGTAAAGAAAAACGTCGTGAGAAAACCCGCGCGTCTAAGAAATTATATTTCTGAAGGCGTGTGACCTTACCTAATGTAATGGTACCAGCACATCTTATCGATAATAAGATTGCGTAATATTATTCAAAATTGGAATGGTATAAAATTCCTTAAGATTGTTGTATGGTCGAAAGCAACGTGGCTGTGCGCACATGTGCAAACCATTATTTTTTGTTAGCCGGCACCGAGCCCGTCGAGCTTATGCAATCAAATTAGGGTTACCCAAGACTATAGAACAAACCCACGTAAGATATGTTGATGTTTTGGTGAAATTCGAAAATTGACAATGAATACAAGATCTAAACGATCTGTTGGAAATAATTATAACGAGTAATAGATGTTTGAGAATAAAATGGGATTACAAGTGGATCGATGTATCTCTGCCCTAAGGTACAGTCCTTGGGTGTGACAGACAGACTCAGTCTGGAGTTTATTCGGGTATTTAGAATAAGATCTAAAATTTGGTACTAATCACAGTTAATTAGCATGTGTAAATTATGCATTATTCGGTAAATTAAGTTAGTTGTAAGGCCTAGTCTGGAGTGGAGAATGTGTACGGAACCTTGCGTTTAAACACAGATCGGCGTGGCGGTTTTACGGGGGTGAAGCGCGCGCGGGGTTTTGTCGTGGACTATATAGGAATGGGAATCGTTGAGACGTGGCACTATAGCTAATACTGACTGTGAGGCGAAACGTATTTCGGGAATTCTTAAAACTTGGTACTTTTGTAACTTAAGCAATCAGTATTCGTTGGGCTATTAGGCTATAAGATTTGTTAACCAATTCTTATAGTTGTCTTTAAATTCGCGATAGTTTGTTTTAAAGTGGCTTGTTATTAAGCAGTATTGACACATTTCAAGCACCGTGGTAAACTGACTGTGACAACTGAGCGGAGTTTGAAGTGTATAGAATCAAATACACGATTTAGTACGGACAGGTAAGCCGTGTCTAGATCTTCCCACATTACAATAGGGAAACGCTTTGCTAGCTCGAAAATAAAGCGCTGGTGAAGTGTACACATACATTTATCGAATGTCGGGGCGACTATGAATCCCTAGATTTGAGCAATTTATTAATTGCGGAAGATCTAGGCTCACGTGAGTCTGCGTGAGTCACATTCGAAGTTAACGGGCCATAGAACTAGGAGATCAGATACACACACGCCCGTTGGCTGTCTACACAAAGTTATATACACATATATATATTTTATAACACAACTATCTATACACAACGTTCTTAGACACACTCGCGTTAGGGCGTTAGGTCACATCCCGGGTCTTGTTTCTTTGAATCCGCGATAGTTTCTGTTAGATAATTAGTTTTAGGATTAGAGAATTTAAGTTGTAAGGTTCCGTATAGAATCCATTGTCGACTAAGTTATAAATAAGTGCTTGTTCGCATGAGTTTGAATGTTTATTGAATAAGGTGGTTGGTAGTATAAGGATCTCGCGATTTTGACTATATAACGCTCTCATTTTATTTTTTTTTGGAAAAAAAAAGAGGATATATTTATATCAGTAAATGTAACATCATAGTGTGCGGTAGAGATTAATCAGTGTTTAGCCCCGTGGCTTTGAACATCGATTAATTTTGGTCGGGCGTCCGTGGTGGGTTAGTCAGGCCTGTAATCCGCCTGAAAGCACGCATATCAGACGGTTATTCACTTGACTGACATGGTTGGGTACCGTACACTTTACAATAAATGATGAAGGTTCTTTAAAGTACAGTAAGGTTGGAACACCATAAACACGAGAGCATAGCTTGCGCGATAACGTCCCGCGTGAATAAGCAAAAGAACGCTATAAGCGTCAATAAACTTTGATTTCCGATAAGCTTGTAATCCGTTCGTATAGCGAGAAAGTAATTAACATGTCTTTAAAATGTTAAGGCAATCCGCCGAGTGTATTCAATTCACTCCCATCCAGTCCCATTAATTGGTAAAACCCGATCAGGGTTTAAGAGCTCTTATACAATCAATAATGCGCACATATAACTTATAATATATAAATTATACCAATGGACTTGGAATACTTTAAGGCTTGGAGCAGTGGCTATTAGTTGCAACAACAAATATTAAATAAAAGTCGTACGCACACATTTACATGTTTATATAAATACATTGTTTCTTTGCGAAGAAACCAGCTCCAAAGACCTTAGCTGTGTGCTGGAAATCCCGGCCAGGGTAATTAAGCCACGACATAAATATTATAATACGAACCACACACATGCAAATACAAGTTCGACAAATCTCGAGCTTATGAGCGGATTTCCATTATTAACTCGTATATACGACACTAGGCACTAAAACATCGACATATCTTACATCAATATGTATATATATATCAACAAATCGAAGCAGAGCTGTTATTTCAACTGTACATAGGCTGGGGGAGATAGGGCTTTAGGTAAATACAGAATACATAAGACGATACTAGGTAACATAGGTAGGGTTTGATCACGAAACACATAGGTAGAGCTTAAAACTGAGATTAGGTTATCTAGGTAGGTCTTATACTAGACACACGTAGGGCATAAGACAAATAGGTATGTTATCTAGGTAGGACGTAATATTAAACACATATGTAGATCTTAGAACAGGTACATTAAAGAAGTATAGGGTAGGCACATAAGTAGGGAAGTTAGGACATTAGGTAGGGAAGATTTGTAGAGCTTAGCAAGGCAGAAACGTTTAGTTCGTTAGGTAAGATAATAATAACAAAATAGCAATAGATTTAGGTAGGGTTCATCGGTAGCAGTAGGTGTAGTAAAATAGTAGGTAGTGGCAATAATAGTAGGCAGATAGGCTGGACACGCTCCAGTCCATTAAGTTAGGTAGGATCCAATAGGCATATCGGTAAGTAGGCTTAGGCATGCTGCATGCCCAGTACATCCACATAGGTAGGGTGGGTCGCGCTGAGGTCCAGTACATCTGGTGCTCGTGAGCGAGGATCGAAGACAAGTAGGGTTACTACGGCTAAACACAACGTAATTTATATAATAATGACAAGCATATTGGCTATGTAGATAGTTTGCGGTAACTGTGTTACATCAGGCGAGGTTGGTTTCATATGACAAGCATATTGGCTATGTAGATAGTTTGCGGTAACTGTGTTACATCAGGCGAGGTTTGGTTTCATATGACAAGCATATCGGCTATTTAGA
Source organism: Pyralis farinalis (assembly GCA_947507595.1). Classification (NCBI taxonomy): domain Eukaryota; kingdom Metazoa; phylum Arthropoda; class Insecta; order Lepidoptera; family Pyralidae; genus Pyralis; species Pyralis farinalis. The sequence continues at coordinate 6,987,737 of OX382275.1, forward strand.
TAGGTTGCGGTAACTGTGTTACATCAGGCGAAGTTCGTGTTACATACGACAAGCATATCGGCTATTTAGATAAGTTTGCGGTAACTGCTTAACATCAGGCAAGCTTAAGCATAGACACAACATAAGAGTAAAAAGAAAACTAGCATTCAAGCTATATACCTAGGTTCAATAAGTGGTTGCGTTTTAGAATAGTAACTGATATATTCATAGACAGCGGTGTGCATTTGCCATCGGGCAAGAGGAAAATAAAAGTTAGCAATCGAATATACAAATTGTTTGTTTGTTATCGGTTCTGTAAATTAATTTAGCAAACATTAAATTGGTTGCCGCTTAACATAAGTTAGATAGATTTATCTTTGAAACAAGCATACAAATAATTAGTTAAAGTTAGTGAAGTTTACGTTAACTGCTTAGCATAAGTTAGATAGATTTATCTTTGAAACAAGCATACAAATAATTAGTTAAAGTTAGCGAAGTTTGCGTTAACTGCTTAGCATAAGTTAGATAGAGATATCTTTGAAACAAGCATACAAATAATTAGTTAAAGTTAGCGAAGTTTGCGTTAACTGCTTAGCATAAGTTAGATAGAGATATCTTTGAAACAAGCATACAAATAATTAGTTAAAGTTAGCGAAATTTGCGTTAACTGCTTAGCATAAGTTAGATAGAGATATCTTTGAAACAAGCATACAAATAATTAGTTAAAGTTAGCGAAGTTTGCGTTAACTGCTTAGCATAAGTTAGATAGATTTATCTTTGAAACAAGCATACAAATAATTAGTTAAAGTTAGCGAAGTTTGCGTTAACTGCTTAGCATAAGTTAGATAGATTTATCTTTGAAACAAGCATACAAATAATTAGTTAAAGTTAGTGAAGTTTGCGTTAACTGCTTAGCATAAGTTAGATAGAGATATCCTTGAAACAAGCATACAAATAATTAGTTAATGTCAGCGGTGTGGTCGCTGCATAGCGTAAGGTATATAGAATTATCATCGAAACGAGCATTCAATTGGTTAGCTAGTTTAACGATCGTTAAACTTTACATTTCAACTTGGTGTAGGCTACGGCTTACGTAGCAGGTCAGATTTTTTTTTGTAATTTAGAGTGAGCAAAAGGTCTCTCTCGGTTTCCGTGAAACCGACATATGGCAGGAAAAAAAAAAACATTTTGAGACTCTCATAAGCAACATGTTTATGTGAACAGGTCAGAATTTTTTTTGTGGAAACTAGAGTATTGGGTTCGGTTTAAGTGTCAATTTTATAGTTACCACTTGTTTCGGTTTCAAGTGAGTTAGGGTTGGTATTTTGTTATACTCGTATTACAAAAAAAGGGATTCTGGATTATTGAAACGACTGTGGTGTGAACGTTTGCATAAGAGTGTGGTAGATTGGAAGTTAGTTTTAGTACGGTTAGTTTAGACGGTTGTGTGTACGTTAGTTATTATGGCCGGGCGACGATCTCGCAAGACTAGATTGGGGGTCCAAAACGAGTTGAGCAATGATCTATTACAAAGTATACTACAGAGATTGATAGCATTAGAAGAAAGACAGACCTCAGTTAACATCACAACGCCAGATAGTGGGCTAGAGTCTAATAATTTGAACTCTTTATCAGACCAGGGGGAGACTATTTCCCTTCCAGGAACTAGTAGGCGTGATTTTGGAAGTAGTTCAGTTGAGACAAGACCAGTGTGTGTCTATAAATCTACACAGACACTACCTAAATTTAATGGTCGAGACGCGGGAAATCCGATGGTTTTTCTAAGAATCTCAACCGTTATTTAAAGATAACAGGTTTCTTTGCCTGAGATAAAAGTGACAATACAAGGTTTAGAAGTGACTGCTTAAATTGATACGGGAAGTGAGGTGACGTGTATAAGAGGTGATATATTCGAGCAGATTTCGGCAGGGGGTAGGCAGTGGCCAGACATCCCCATACCAGCGGTTAACGTTGTTGGAGCTTTTGGTGTTAGTAAAGAAAAGGTCAACAGGTTAATAATTTTACCATTAGAAATCAATGAGCGTGTTGTAAATACTCCTATGTTAGTTTTAAATAAGTTGCCGAAAGAAATGATTTTAGGCTATGACTGGTTGACGACAGTAAAGGCGTGTATCTCTTGTAGCAGTTCAGGAACATTATCAGTGACGTATGGAGAGCGTACTAGTGAGGTACATATGATTTAATAACGAGGGTATGAATGAACGATGTAACTTTGTACTTACCACAAGTAAGAATGGTTATACCATAGAGCAAATAAGAGAGTATGTATCTAAGTTAGAATTACCGGTAGAGCATAGGAATAAATTGCAAGAAGTTTTGGTTAAGAATAAGGAGGTGTTTTCTGATAGGCCAGGGGTAATTCATAAATACGTTCATGAAATTAAAATGAAAGACGAAACGCCATTCATAAAACGATCCTATCCAATTCCACATGCGTACCGCCAGGAAGTACAGAATAAGATTTCGGAATTGGAAGCGTTAGGCGTCATTAGTAGAGCGCATACGGCTTACAGTAGCCCATTGACGTACACAATTAAGAAGGACGGTTCCGTTAGAGTTTTGCTTGATGCCCGGGAATTGAACTCTCGAATGGTGGGAGAAACAGAGTGTGCTCCTTTGGCTAGTGAAAATTTACAGTCAGGTTACAAAATAGATTATTTAGCAGTATTAGATATAAAGGATGCATATTTTAGTGTACCTTTGACCGAGGAATCTAAACAGTACACAGGGTTTGTAGTGTCAGGGAAAAGTTATGTGTACAACCGTTTACCACAAGGATTGAAAACATCTGTTGGATCCTTTTCACGCGCGATGGATATTATACTAGGAAGCGAAGCTAGAAGTTATTGTTTGAGCTTCTTAGATGATTTGGCTATTTTGACTAAAGGCAGTTTAGTGGATCATATAATGAGGTTGTATATGGAGAAAGGGCAGAGTTGAGTACTGATAGGTATTTGAATATAGAAACGAAGACAGTCAATGTAGAGTCAATCTGCGCACAGGTAAGCGAATATGCACGTAAGATGGCAGGACAGCGAGCCAAACGTTTTGATAAAGTAAATAGGTTGATAACTTACCAAGTCGGTGATTTAGTTAAGTTGCGGACAGTACCTAAGTCTGATAAGGCGCACAAATTGACTAAAAAGTTCGCATTACTATATAGTGGGCCGTACGAGATTGGAGCGATACCATATGCCAACTGTTACACATTGATAAATCCAAATACGCGAGAAATTAAAAAATTACGATTAATATAGCGCGGTACTATGGTGGCAGGAAAGATAAGATTACTGTGGTTAAGGTTTAGTGTCATGGGAGTTTAGGAGGTATTCATTTACACGTTATTCAACATCTCAAGGGGGAGGTTGTAATGGTACCAGCACATCTTATCGATAATAAGATTGCGTAATATTATTCAAAATTGGAATGGTATAAAATTCCTTAAGATTGTTGTATGGTCGAAAGCAACGTGGCTGTGCGCACATGTGCAAACCATTATTTTTTGTTAGCCGGCACCGAGCCCGTCGAGCTTATGCAATCAAATTAGGGTTACCCAAGACTATAGAACAAACCCACGTAAGATATGTTGATGTTTTGGTGAAATTCGAAAATTGACAATGAATACAAGATCTAAACGATCTGTTGGAAATAATTATAACGAGTAATAGATGTTTGAGAATAAAATGGGATTACAAGTGGATCGATGTATCTCTGCCCTAAGGTACAGTCCTTGGGTGTGACAGACAGACTCAGTCTGGAGTTTATTCGGGTATTTAGAATAAGATCTAAAATTTGGTACTAATCACAGTTAATTAGCATGTGTAAATTATGCATTATTCGGTAAATTAAGTTAGTTGTAAGGCCTAGTCTGGAGTGGAGAATGTGTACGGAACCTTGCGTTTAAACACAGATCGGCGTGGCGGTTTTACGGGGGTGAAGCGCGCGCGGGGTTTTGTCGTGGACTATATAGGAATGGGAATCGTTGAGACGTGGCACTATAGCTAATACTGACTGTGAGGCGAAACGTATTTCGGGAATTCTTAAAACTTGGTACTTTTGTAACTTAAGCAATCAGTATTCGTTGGGCTATTAGGCTATAAGATTTGTTAACCAATTCTTATAGTTGTCTTTAAATTCGCGATAGTTTGTTTTAAAGTGGCTTGTTATTAAGCAGTATTGACACATTTCAAGCACCGTGGTAAACTGACTGTGACAACTGAGCGGAGTTTGAAGTGTATAGAATCAAATACACGATTTAGTACGGACAGGTAAGCCGTGTCTAGATCTTCCCACATTACAATAGGGAAACGCTTTGCTAGCTCGAAAATAAAGCGCTGGTGAAGTGTACACATACATTTATCGAATGTCGGGGCGACTATGAATCCCTAGATTTGAGCAATTTATTAATTGCGGAAGATCTAGGCTCACGTGAGTCTGCGTGAGTCACATTCGAAGTTAACGGGCCATAGAACTAGGAGATCAGATACACACACGCCCGTTGGCTGTCTACACAAAGTTATATACACATATATATATTTTATAACACAACTATCTATACACAACGTTCTTAGACACACTCGCGTTAGGGCGTTAGGTCACATCCCGGGTCTTGTTTCTTTGAATCCGCGATAGTTTCTGTTAGATAATTAGTTTTAGGATTAGAGAATTTAAGTTGTAAGGTTCCGTATAGAATCCATTGTCGACTAAGTTATAAATAAGTGCTTGTTCGCATGAGTTTGAATGTTTATTGAATAAGGTGGTTGGTAGTATAAGGATCTCGCGATTTTGACTATATAACGCTCTCATTTTATTTTTTTTTGGAAAAAAAAAAGAGGATATATTTATATCAGTAAATGTAACATCATAGTGTGCGGTAGAGATTAATCAGTGTTTAGCCCCGTGGCTTTGAACATCGATTAATTTTGGTCGGGCGTCCGTGGTGGGTTAGTCAGGCCTGTAATCCGCCTGAAAGCACGCATATCAGACGGTTATTCACTTGACTGACATGGTTGGGTACCGTACACTTTACAATAAATGATGAAGGTTCTTTAAAGTACAGTAAGGTTGGAACACCATAAACACGAGAGCATAGCTTGCGCGATAACGTCCCGCGTGAATAAGCAAAAGAACGCTATAAGCGTCAATAAACTTTGATTTCCGATAAGCTTGTAATCCGTTCGTATAGCGAGAAAGTAATTAACATGTCTTTAAAATGTTAAGGCAATCCGCCGAGTGTATTCAATTCACTCCCATCCAGTCCCATTAATTGGTAAAACCCGATCAGGGTTTAAGAGCTCTTATACAATCAATAATGCGCACATATAACTTATAATATATAAATTATACCAATGGACTTGGAATACTTTAAGGCTTGGAGCAGTGGCTATTAGTTGCAACAACAAATATTAAATAAAAGTCGTACGCACACATTTACATGTTTATATAAATACATTGTTTCTTTGCGAAGAAACCAGCTCCAAAGACCTTAGCTGTGTGCTGGAAATCCCGGCCAGGGTAATTAAGCCACGACATAAATATTATAATACGAACCACACACATGCAAATACAAGTTCGACAAATCTCGAGCTTATGGGCGGATTTCCATTATTAACTCGTATATACGACACTAGGCACTAAAACATCGACATATCTTACATCAATATGTATATATATATCAACAAATCGAAGCAGAGCTGTTATTTCAACTGTACATAGGCTGGGGGAGATAGGGCTTTAGGTAAATACAGAATACATAAGACGATACTAGGTAACATAGGTAGGGTTTGATCACGAAACACATAGGTAGAGCTTAAAACTGAGATTAGGTTATCTAGGTAGGTCTTATACTAGACACACGTAGGGCATAAGACAAATAGGTATGTTATCTAGGTAGGACGTAATATTAAACACATATGTAGATCTTAGAACAGGTACATTAAAGAAGTATAGGGTAGGCACATAAGTAGGGAAGTTAGGACATTAGGTAGGGAAGATTTGTAGAGCTTAGCAAGGCAGAAACGTTTAGTTCGTTAGGTAAGATAATAATAACAAAATAGCAATAGATTTAGGTAGGGTTCATCGGTAGCAGTAGGTGTAGTAAAATAGTAGGTAGTGGCAATAATAGTAGGCAGATAGGCTGGACACGCTCCAGTCCATTAAGTTAGGTAGGATCCAATAGGCATATCGGTAAGTAGGCTTAGGCATGCTGCATGCCCAGTACATCCACATAGGTAGGGTGGGTCGCGCTGAGGTCCAGTACACTAAGGAAGGTCTGGTTTTACTTCTGGGCTGTGGGGGGCTGAAGACAGTCGCTCCATGTAAAAATCAGTATTTTCGCCAAATCCTTAGGCTTAGGTGGTGGACCTTGCCAATCCTAATGGATTAGGTAACAAGATAATGTTAGGTAGGCAATCTCACCGTGGTGAATCATATCTTCATGTCATGTCCATTGTGGGATAGGCAGAGAAAGCCGAACGCAACGTGACCCTATTCTCACCACAAACCAATGAACCACTTGACGATGCATAGTGCCTTTACTTATCAAAACTTAGTGTTTTAGCTCCTAAATATCTCCCCGATTCAAACCTACGGTCTAATACGAAGTTATCCCGGCAATCCTAATGGATTAGGAAATGATGCAGATGGTTGATGGTCCTGGGCTTCTACATTACAATGATGCATCGTATCTTTATTGTGTCCTATAATTTATTTTCAACACTACATCTATTAAGGATACAACCTGAATGACATGAAACCCCTTCATATACCTACCTACCATAACCCGTGAATTCTAGTATTAACTTTTTATTATGTAACGTCGTGAAGCATACGATGATACGGCGCTCCTGATGTAAAGCAGTTACCGTAACCTATGTACACTTGGAATACATTAAGTATCACGCGATGACCAGGCCAGTCGTGGCAGCGACGGTGGTGGTGGGGGCATGCGGACTCTGTTCCAGATGGCGCAAGACCGCAGCAGCCGAGGCAGAGACTACCGGAGCAGCCATGGCAGCGTCGGCATGTTGCATTTACTAACAGTAGTAGGTGGATGCCGACCGGCGCTAGGCCGCATGAACTAATTGGTGGCGGAAGCACACAAAGCAGGTCAGACCAAATTGCATGTAAAGTTTTATATGTTCGTAATAGTACTGTACAGACGATAACTAACATTGTGTTTGTTTCAAAATTAAGTTCTATGATTACAGTTTCTCTGATAGTTATTATTTTCACACTGAACGTTATATATATCTAGATATAAACATAAATAGCTGAAGCGGGGAGTAATTTCGTCATTGTTGCTCTAGAATTTAGCTTGAAGTATAAGGATTTTTTTAGGAATCTTACATTTTTGACAAAATTAAACCAACTTATTAGAAAAATTCAGTAGAAATTACACTTTTAGTCTTTTTTATTCAAAAAAAACTTTACTAAACGTTATAATCTTAAGAAAAAAAAAACTTAACTTACTACACAAGTATTATTGTAACTTAATAGTCTCCATTCAGTACAGGACGTTTTGTTCTTACACCTAGAAAAAAGATCTTAAAACATCTTAGTAAACAAAATAATATTATCTAAAAGAGATCACAATCACGTAGATATCTAATAAGTGTTTATCGATCTATCAGTTATCAAAGACTTCTATGTATTGTCAGTTATACTGTTATTCTAGTACAGATTCTAACGGTACAATTAATATCACAAATCAGTTTTTAAGTAATCAGTCTTAACTAAAATCGTAACTTTTATGTAAATAGATATTTAAACAGTTTTGCTATCGTAAAAAGTGGAATAAAATATACATTTTTGAAGTAACAACGGCGAAATTACACAATTTCGTCTCTGTTGCTCCCGTAAAATTCATTCTTTACAACAAAAATGATGAAATTACACGGTTTCGTCATTGTTTCCCCAAAGGATGATGAATATTTTATAAACAAAATACGACTAAACGACAATTTTGACGTCGTAGCACCAATAATAGGTAAAATAAATGTCATAATTTCCTTTTCGTCGCTGTTGCTCCTAATAAATGTATACACTCGGCGAGGAGACCCGCGCAACTGACCTTACAGACGCTGTTCCTCCAGAAACATAGCAAAATCGCTCACTTCCATAATGACACTGCTGCGCCAAATGGTCGGAAATTCATTTCTGTCCCTGTTTCTCCTAACGTAAACCACGTTTAAGGTCATTTTGGCGTATTTATCTCATTTTTGAAATAATGATAACTACGTCGTTGTAACTCCAAATGAGCGACATATGGATTTGTTGATTTATGTTCTTCTTTTCCATTTGCAGATTATCCCAACAACTGGACAACGCTTTTAATAAAATGACGTTTGTCAATATATTGTTTGCGACAATAATTATCAGCTTTTTTGGAATGGCGGCTATAGTAAGTCAAATTATATCTTGAATAGTAGTCGAGGCCGACGTATGTGATATGTGTAATCTCACTGTATCCTATACCATTTGTGTGCATGAACATATATGTTTGTCTTGTCGGTGTGTTTTGTATATGTTGCAAGTTTTATTTCTATACAACGTCGGGAGGCATACAAGCATATGGTCTGCCTGATGTAAAGCTGCGTATAACTCACTCACACGCAGGAAGGTTTTTATGAACGACGTGTGTCTTTATGAGGCGTCACGTGGCTTATTTGTGTTAAGTGCGTAAGTTTGTTTGTATGGATATGTCAATACTAATAAAATCTTACGAACAAAGATTAAGTTTCAACTAATGCTCCTACTTTGAACCTTGTACAGCGTAACACCCATTACCAATAAGTCAGTATACATATGGTGAATAAAAAGAGCTACTCTTAAATAATAGCAATCAATCCATAAATCAATGTATTTATTTCTACTTTGTTCAATAAATCCATTCCACTAAATTCGTGATTCGAATTGATGTTCATATTTCTAATTATCACTTACTCGGCGAGGTAGGAAAACATCGTGTGTAAAATCCATAAATTGCACATTTGAAAAACGTATGACGTAACCTAATAGCAAGGTCTAGTTTTCTTCTCCAATATCTTAGGCTTAGATAGTTGACCCCGCCTATCCTGATGGATTACGAAACGGAATTCTAATGGATTAAGAATTGGAGATACATATTAGAGCCATTATGTGTAGAAAAGCTGCGTACGACTATTGCCTGAAGCCAATGTTACTCTGAACAGAATATGCGATTGGGGGTGACTAACCCTGGTGCAATTCACGATCCACCGCCTAAACAGCTCTATTGAATATCGCTCCGTAAATTTATCTGTGTTTGATTATTTTTTCTTTTAAACTCACGGGTATTAACCGCGGATATTTGATGGGCGTGCGCGGGGATATGTATCCAACGCGCAGAGAGTGGCCCTTTAGAAAAGATTGATGTAATGTAGTACATAATTGTTGATTTTTTTTTTGCAGGCTACAGACGGAGTCATATACAAAATCACTTATTTAGTGATTGTTATTGCGGTTATGGTCCTTGTATTCACTCTCTGTTTTTATTGTGAGAAACTTAGATCATCGGTTAGTATTTAGTAGCCTTTACATATTTTGACCCCGCCTTTTTTAAAACCACTAAGGTGCCAAAGAAGCGCACGACCTGCTTGATGGTAGGCAGTTATTGTAACCTATAGACATTTGCAACACCAGTGCGGTTTGTAAAAACCACTTCATGCCTTTCTTGTAGAAACTCATGCTGTATATAACCCTTGAAATAACCTCGGCAGGGAGTTCATTGCACAACATAAAAATGTAAGTTGGACCTGCACACTAAGGGTTCCATATCACCGACCAATAACAATTAAGTATATAATGAATCAGTGTTTTCAGTATTTGTTGTTTAAATACAGTATATGGAGATGGGTATGTAGAAATTGCATATTATTTTTTTCTTAGGTTTCAAGGTCTATCACCTTATAACAAAAATAGTTGAAAAGATGAATAAATAAGGGCCGCCAACGTCGATAAAGTTAGTAGCCTTTTAAGATAAAAAAATATATGACCTCTATGTATAATATGAACTCTTACTTCGAATGCCAGTTTACGAATTATAACCATGCGGCATACGGACGGACAATAATGAACTGAACCTTAATATTAGTGTGTGTGTATGTGTTTTTGTACATACATCTCTAATTAAGCATTAATTTCACTTCGCTGGCGCTGTGTAACTGTAAATAAGCCGCGGTTTTTCTAGATTGCGTCTTCCCCGTCCTCTCTTGGACTGTCGGCGGTGATTGATACGATTATATTAGTGTGTGTGTGTGTTTTTGTACATACATCTCTAATTAAGCATTAATTTCACTTCGCTGGGCGCTGTGTAACTGTAAATAACCCGCGGTTTTTCTAGATTGCGCCTTCCCCATCCTCTTGTATTGATTTTAGGATGCATCGTATCGAATAGCTCTCCTCTACCTATCCATTCAACTATCGGTAGAATACACAAACTTTAAATTATATATACAAAAAAATGTACTTTCTCATACGAAAGGAATTTCGGACGGAATTTTTAGTGGTTTTAGGCATTCCTTTGTCTCCTTTGGAATTCACGGGGAAAATTTAGAATTTCTAGACTCCAGCAACTTAAATTGAACCGGTTAAGTGTGACTCGAGCTTGGCATCTGAGGGTTCCTATGATCCTTCAGCATAACAAAGTTTATTTGTAGTGTTATATAAGAACTATTTCAGTTAAAATAGTGTTAGAATAAAAATAACTGACTCTGTGCTACGGTGCTACAGACAGAGAGGGTTGCACCACGACCTGCCAGACAGACAAAAAATACTTTTTTAATCTAAATATATAAAAATATAATATATTCTATGCTCACACGAAGACAAATCAAGGTATACAAACCATACAAATTTAATTGTTACAACTACTACATAAGATGTATGGCTGTATAGCTTGATCTATCGTTACCTGTACAAACAAATATATTCGATGATTTTTGCAATACCCTGTTATTCGATCGAAACATCTATCTTACCTTTTTGAAGTCGAATAGAGGGAAGTACACCCACCTCATAGAAAACCATAGCCAAATAACACCTCACTGGAATGTTGTTGCGTTTCTGCGACTGGATGCTCTTCCGGGTTAGCTCCTGAGGAGTCACTCTGTTAGCAGCAGGAATAGCAACACACTCTGTATTATATTATATAGGCTTATATTTATAAAAAAAACATATAAAGCATGTGATATGCCCAGTGGATAAGGAACCGGCCCCGCAAGCAACAGCAACAGGTCCCGGGTTCCAATCCTGGCATGTATCACTAAATTCGTGTTTTCGGATTTATATACATATTTGTAATTATCACTTCCTCGGCGATGATGGAAAACATCGTGAGGAAACCCGCACGTCCAAGAAATTATATTTCGATAAACGTGTGACCTAACATAATGAATGTCTGGTTTTCTCTCCGGGTTGTGGAGGTCGGACGGCACCACGTCGAAATCAATATCTTCGCTAAATCTTTTGGCTTAGATAGCGGACCCCGCCATCCTAACGGATTAGGAAACGGGGGATAACGATAGGAAGAAAAAAAAAATTACAAAAAAGAACTTTTCTTATGTGGGAGGGCGGAAAATAGAATTGTGTGTCAGTCAAACGCCGGGAATAGAAAGAAAAAATCGTGGTCTCTGCTCCTAATACATTTTCTTTCCCTTCGGACTCCAGGCCTTGGGTCCCAGAGGTCCTAGCGCTCCCTTGTTCATGCGAGAAATTTCACAGCGTCTGGCAGAGACTACTGTCTACCGAAGGTCTGGCGGCTATCTTGCACGACGTAGAAGCATTGCTATACAGCGAGATAACACAGCCAGCATTTTTTTTCTTTTTACAACGTCGAGAGACACAGAAGCGTACGGCCCACCTTTTTTTTTTTTATACCACTAAGGTGGCAAACAAGCGTACGGCCTGCCTGATGGTAAGCAGTTACCGTAGCCTATGGGCATTTGCAACACCAGGGGTGTCACTCTTGCGTTGCCGACCCTGTAAGAACCTCTTCACGCCTTTCTTGAAGAACCCCATACTGTAGTCCCTTGGGAAAATCTCGGCAGGGAGCTCATTCCACAACATAATAGTTCTCGGTAGAAAACTTCTCGTGAAGCGCACAGTGCGCGACCATTGCGGTTCCAGTGTGTGCGGATGAACTCCCAGCCGCCGGCGAGCTGTGCGATTGTAAAACCTAATGTAAAGCGGTAAAGTATCACTCGCGCCATGCTACCTCTGCTGGTAACACAGCAACTCCTTAGGAGCTGTTCTTCGGCTGCAGTGTTCTGTGAGGTGGATGTACTTCCTCAGACGGGCTGCTTTGATGCACCCTACCTCTATTAAAAACACCCAGACCTAGACAAACAGACATGTTCATGCACACAATTTTTTGCCTTGTGTGGGAATCTAACCCACGAGCGTTGGTGTCAAAATAACGTAATAGCGCGTTTAGCCGCTGCATCACCGAGCTCGTCAACGTGATCCTAGCGCAATCTTCTTCATGCCAGAAATTTCATAGCATATTGTCGAGGATACTGCTGCCCGGAGTTATTGTACAACATTCGAGTATAAGCATTGCTATACAGCGAGGTAAGCGACGTCAGAATGAAATAATATTTTGATTCCATAATTGATTACATTCATCATCATCATTTGGCGAACACGGTGGCGCAGTGGTGAAACGCGCTGTTACGCTATTTTGACACCAACGCTCGTGGGTTCGATTCCTACGCAGGGCAAATATTTGTGTGCATGAACATGTCTGTATGCCTTGCACTGGGTGTTTTCTATTTATAACAAGTATGTAATATAACATGACCAAATTGGTCGTGTTCTATCAGAAGGTGATGTCAGAAGCCCTAGAAACCGGCGAGCGTGCATGTGAAGAGCAATGAATGTTAATCTTAATAATAATGTCTTATGTGTTATTGTCAGTCGGCGTATTTTGCCACAAGTAAGTATATGACATTATCGGCATAATGCCACGGGAGCCCATTTTTTAGAGTCTATATTTGATTTTAGTTAAAATTTTATTTACTTTAGCATATATTTAAGGTACATAAAAGAGGTAGGGCGTATCAAAGCTGCCCGTCTGGGAGAGTACCACCACTTCACAGGAAACTGCAGCCAAATAACTTCCTGAAGGGTTGCATTCCTGCGTGAGATATCGCCAGTAAGCTCTTAAGGAGTTGCTGTGCTAGCAGCAGAGGTGGCATCGCACGATTGATACTTAATTAGTCACAAGCGTTTATAGGCTACGGTAACAGCTTCTCATTAAGTGGACTGTATGTTTGTATGCCTCCCGACGTTGTATAAAAATAACATATTAAGTGTTTAGACATAAAATATATTTCATTAATAACCAGTTGAGAATGCGCAAGCTTGCATTGCCAGAGGAACACCTGGCTCGTCAATTATATAACAATTCAAAATTATTATTTTTTTAATTTGTCGGCCATTTTGACCATATTCCTTAAGTGATAGGAACGGTGTTCCTGAACATTCCTGTTTTACTTTTTTATGCTAAATCAGAATCTGAAGTCAAAATTCGAATATTCTAAAAAAAACGCACACACAGACAAACATAGATTTCATATAGGAACGGTGTTCCTGAAAACTCATAAACACCAAACGCCACATTCCGCGATTATCAGAAATCATGTGACAGGGTTCTTTGAATTCTGAAAAGTTAACCGTGAGGTTACCTTTTCAGTTTACTGCCCAAGTAAATAGAGGTTCGCATACACAGCAAGCAATTCTGAACATGAAATTTACTACGTTTTAGAGAATCTCCCGCCGGATTCCAGTTACCAAAGAGATTCCTAGCGGTATCCATCCAGCAGATAATTTTCTGCCATATTTTAAAACCACTTAAATTTCACTTGTTTCAAAGGTTTAATACTTACGTACCACAATAATTTATGTCTATCTATCTGTATCTTTACGTCAAACCATCTGCGAGGCAGGCAGGGAGTATCTACTGACTGCTACATAAGCCAATCATTACCTCATCCACTTCTTCAACGTTCACAGCTCTTACATGGAATCGATGTGTTAGGTAACAACTCACAGTTTAGGTCCCAATAGTGTTAGATATTTGATAATCCGTGGTGCACGGCAGTTGAACTTCACTTGACTAGCCATCTCTTTGAGGTTTAAATGCCTTATTTGTCATATTGCTGTCTCTCACCAAGTCTCTTGCCAAGAGGGGAAGTCAATTCCAAAACTTCCTACTCCTACAAATTTCTTCTGATTAAATTCGTTGTGAGTTCCAAGGCAGCTGTAGTTTAACCCCCGGGACGGCAATGGACTTCACTGTTCATTGCCTTTTTTGCGGTCGCCGCTGTTAATTCTGGCTACACAGGAGACACAGTGGTGGGCCTGTCCCGAAAAAAAAAAAACAGCTCTTTCATGGATGCTAGCCGGTTCCAAGGGCTCCTGACCAACTTGCTCTTAAAACATGACCAATGTGGTCACGATAGGCGAGTCTTGGTGTTCCTCGGCTACTACATCCTTTCACTTCTGCATAGTACATCTATTTTCGATTCTTTCTTTATATGTATTCATATATTTATTTATACAACGGCGGGTGGCATACGAACATACAGCCCACCAGATGTAAAGTTACCGTAACCTATGAACGTTTGCAATACATTAAGCATCACTCGTGCGATGCCACCTCTGCTGCGAACACAGCAACTCCTTAGGAGCTTACTGGTGACCTCACTCACGCAGGAATACACCAAACCTCAAGGGAACTGTTATTTAGGTGCGGTTTTCTGTGAAGTACTTCCCCAGACGAGATGATTTGATTCGCCCTACCTCTCTTAATATGAATATACATATTTATATGCAATGTTCGACACAAGAAGGTCGTGAACCATGAGTAGGTTTAAAGATATAAATTAGCAGGTAATTACCTGCTTCGTAGCTGTCTCGGTTGGTACTAACCCAACCATTCATGTCTCCACACTTGATCAACTCCTCATTCCTTAAGTTTCTCAAATTCTTGGGAGCATACCGTAACCCGTAATTCTATACGAATCCAGAGAACTCTTAGGCCTACCAAACCGTTTTCTCACTATGGAGACTAAGCGTGAAGTGAATACGATATCGTCGCCTTAGTATGATCGTCTTGGTTCACCCTCGACCACGGGGACATTATAGTACATACGCCACTCAACTTTTATCGACGCGCCTGACTCGACGATGCGTGATGGGTGGCGGCGTTGGTAACCACCTCCCATATACACTTCTACATATATATATATATACCTAAATTCGATTCTTTCGGGCGACGAACACGATTTTGGTTTCTTTATTTGATTTCTTTATAAAAAAAATCATCAAAAAGGCATCGCGCGAGTCATACTTAATGTATTGCAAGCGTTTATAGGCTATAGCCGCTTAACAGTTGCGCTGTATACTTGTACGCCTCCCTACGTTGTGGACAAACAAATATTTTGAAATGTTAAAGGCTCAATGTCTGCACACGGTACATCCTGCTAATTAAAAAACGAGACTGGTGAAAACATCACCTCACAGGAGACCACGGAAAAATAACAACTCTCTGGAAGACGATTGTCATCCATTCACGCCAGGTCCCTTGCGGGGTAGGCAGAAGGAACCGAACGCCTTAAGACCCGGTTCTTAAACACCTCTATCGCTTCTTTAGTATTCATAACTCTTTTCATGTACGCTCGTCGGTTCCTAGAGCTTCCGAGATCACTTTCTGATGAACGCGACTAATTTGGTCATGGTATGGTGGGTCTTAGTTTTCCTCGGCTTTCCATCTTTCTACTTTTGCATTGTACATCTGTTTCCTTGTATCACGTTTATACCACTTGTTTATTTTAAATATATAGTTTTGAGAGCTCCATGACGTCATTGCGCGAATATGCAGGTTAAGCAACATCAACGCCAGCCTGTCTATGGATGGGTTTAATTACCTCGAGCTTCTCCGTGATTCAGAGGACACGTTAAGCCGTCGATTGCGGCAGTCAGTGACTTGAAAACACTGACCTCTGCCAATCCGCAGTTGAGCAGCGTGGTGGAATATGCTCTAAACCCCTTCTGTTGAAGGGGGGGAAAAAATATTATTTTGGAACGTTAAAGACTCAATGTATCCACGCGGTACATCCTGCTAATTAAAAAAACGAGACTGGTGAAAACTTCACCTCACAAAAGACCACGGTTAAATAACAACTCCCTGGAAGATGATTGTCATCCCACGAGTGACTGAGGTTGCAGTGCTAGCAGCGGAGACCGCAACATCTTTTATTGTATGCGTCTTTAGTCTACGGTAACCACTTAACATTAAGTGGGCCATATGCTTGTTGTTGTAAAAAGGATTCCTTTTTTTCAGAGCGAAAAAATTGCATACGCTGCATTCCATAACAAGTGGTACAAAGGTGACTCAAAGTACAAAAGCGCAATACGGTTTATCATTTTAAGGTAAAATATATTAAGACACTTATTACCTATTCATTGATAGCTCGATTGTGGTAGGTGTGTAGATAACTACACACCTACCACTAAATTACCACTAAATTCATATTTTTTTTATACAACTAGATCGGACGTGGAGTTCTTCAAGAAAGGAGTGAAGAGGTTTTTAGAGGGTCGGCAACGCATGAGTGTCACCCCTGGTGTGACTGTTTACCATCAGGCAGGCCGTATGCTTGTTTGCCACCTTAGTAGTATAAAAAATCGGCCAAGTGCGAGTCGGACTCGCGCACTAAGGGTTCCGTACCATTATCTATAAAAACAGCAAAAAAATCACGTTTGTTGTATGGGAGCCCCCTTAAATATTTATTTTATTCTATTTTTTAATATTTGCTGTTATAGCGGCAACAGAAATACATCATCTGTGAAAATTTCAACTGTCTAACTATCACGGTTCATGAGATACAGCCTGGTGACAGACGGACGGACGGACTGACGGACGGACGGACGGACAGCGGAGCCTCAGTAATAGGGTTCCGTTTTACCCTTTGGGTACGGAACCCTAAAAATAGGTGAGCCGCATGCTTGTATGATTCCCGAGGTTGTATAAAATAAAAGTGAAGTAAACTTGGAATATACTTCACAGATTCTTTACCGCCCTGTTTACGCCGGTTCATCATTACCACTGGATTTCCCTCCACATTTATTGCGAGCTAATTTAAATTATCGTGTCTCATTGAAAAATGGATCTGCGCCGGGAACATTTTCGCGCTATGATTTTTACGATTTCAAGTGTCGCCTGTATCCGGACGAATCGTACTCGACTTCAAATGGCATTCATGGATGAAGGCCTTCCAAGGCAACCGTGTATCATTGGTATAACGAATTCAAGCGTGGTCGACTAACTTTGCTGTATGAAGAAAGAAGTGGTAGCCTTTTGACGAACAAACAAACATCATTACAGGTGATGAGTCCTGGATTTATGGATAAGATCCAGGAACGAAGCGCTAGTTGACGGGTTGGGTGTTTCAAAACGAATCAATGTCTACCAAAGTGAAGCGATCTAGAAGCGGGGGGAAGATTTTAATCGCAAGCTTTTTCAATTTGACTGACTACCTGGTGTCAATTTCGTTACAGAACCAAAGAAGCATCAACGCCGAATGGTATACTACAAAATACTTGGCAGAAGTTTTCTCTGTTGTGTCCAACAACCAACCAAACACAGGGCTCCGCGGGCTACTGCTCCACCATAACAACGCGCTCGCGCACACCGCGCTCGAAACGAGGGATTTCCTAGATAGCACGCTGGTCAAACTGCTGACTTCCTTACAGCCCTGACCTAGCACCGTGTGACTTCTTTTTATTCCCGAAAATAAAAAATTAGCTCAAAGGGATACAATTTTCGTCGCCGGAAGATGCGCTGTCAGCGTTCGAGCAAGCTGTAAATGAAGTGTCTGAGGTGGACTGGAAAAAGTGTTTCGAAAACCGGTTCAGACACATGAAACTTTGTATAGATGTAGTTAGTAGAGGTTACTTTGAAAAGATTTAAAATCAAATATGTACCTATAGAACACTTTTTATTTTCGCAAAACTTTCTAAGCGTCTCACGTCCTACATGTTTCGTGAGCGACTCCAGATCGAACTTGGCCGATGTTTTTACATAGACCTTTGTTTGCAGATCGCAGAAGCCATGTTGTTTGACGTCGCTGAAATACTCTCCGATTACGCTCAACACATTCACGAAGGTACGTACGGCCCGGGATCGAACCCGACCCGCTGGGACTCACGGCATTAAGGCGACACATCGAAAAATTAGACCAACTTTCATCGAATAGTATAGGCTAATGACTAAACTGACGGATCTAAGATTTTAATATAAATAACTTCATTTCTTTATCTTGAATTTGCTTGCTCAAATACGCGATTGTGTAAAATTGATTCGATAATAATTACTTTCGAAAACACCTCCTGAAATTCATTATTTTTGAAATTACAACGAAGTTGTTCTGTTTATACGCTTCAAAATTACTTAAATCTATTAGTAATATCTATGTTTATAATATGGTTGCTGCATATTTTGATAAGTGAAACATGAAATTTTTTAAAAATATTTTAAGTTTCTGACAATTTCTAAGCGATCACATTCGTCTTGGGTGCTACGTGTTTTCGACCTTATTGTGCGGTAATGAGGATTATAAACGCGTTGACTAACTACATCCAGCCAGTCCGGCTGCAGCCCGCTTCGAGGTAAGACCTATGTCGACTGTCTGCTCGAGCTCGCTCCATTTACATCGCGACACCGAAGTTTTTATAATTAATAGTTGTAAATATTCAATATTATAGTATTTAGCGTAAGTGTATTATTATTAGATATAAGTAGTAAATAATATTATAGGTTTATATATATTTATTATACTGTTGTAATAATGGGGAACACTAAAAAGAAAATATATAGAATAAAAATACAAAGAAAATGTTCGTAGAATGGCGGAGGCGAACAAGACAAGGTATTTATTTTTTTTAATTATTATATTCATTAAACATATTATAATAACATTGTGTAGACATATTTCTAGTTTTTAGAACAGTTCCTAGGTATGGTTGGCCCAAGCTATTTAATTCCTCTTCAAACTTTTTTTTAATTTTGCTTACATACTTAATAACTCTATATAAAACTGCATTAATTAAATAAGAGTTATTTTTTGCAGGAATAAACAGTAACATTTGATAATTGGTATACATTATCCACAGGCTGACCGCGTACCTATATAGGACGTCAAACTCCTATTATGTCCATTATAATCTGACCGAACTCCGACTTAGAAGTTGTACGTCGGTGGAGGTCAGGTTACGTTGGAAATTTATACCAATAAGGTTCGCGCTTTCAGCACATAGCAACCAGTGGAGACTCTTTATTTCTTTGTATTAAAATAAAAACTTATAAAATAGAATATTTTTGCTGTTTTGTTTTTTAGGAGAAGCTTACTAAATAAACATATTCCACTAGAAGAATCACTACTCGATTTATATGCTACTTTAACGTAAGTGTCATACGGGACGACAAACTCATAGTAACCATTATAAGCTCACCGAACTCCGACTTAGACATTGTACGTAGGTGAAGGTTAGTTTACGTTGGAAATTTATCCAATCAGAAGATAGAAAACCAGTGTTTTTTTTTTTTTTTGTATTAAAATAATTACTAGTAAAATAGTATATTTTGATAGTTTTTAAAAAAACTCGGTATGTTTCATGTTAAAGAAGCGAGCGAGGTGTGTAAGTACCGAGTCATGTGGCGCTCACGAGGGATTTAGCGTGAAGATATAGATAGATAGTATACTTATACCCATGGTACTCGTGAAAACAAATAATATTTACTATGAACCAACACTGAAAACACATAAAAATCATCTATTCTATACATTGTGGTTAGTATTGAACTATTGTACGGATTAGATTTATTTTGCAACATCAGAGATGGTCCTGGTTCTTTCTTCTTGAGAGTTTAATAAATAACAAGGAAACGTACAACAATACAAAACACAGAGTATACATAAGTAAAATACAATAAATGTCATTATACTGAAGTTAAAGTTATGAAAAAGCAAGAAAATCATTTGTCACATTTTTTTTTTAAATATGAATAGATTATAAAATCTATTTGTATATATGTATATTAGGGTGTCCCTTATTTTTCAAAGTTTTTATTTTCTAACGCATAGGTCTTAGTTTTGTTCATTTGCTTTTAAAACACTCGGAAATTAATTTTTAACTTATTTGGATTACGATAATCCGTGCCGAATTACATCGAAACATGTTCATACAAGTTGCGCGGCAGTGCCGCACGTACTCGCGGTATTCATTTGTTCAAATTCAAAGTCAAAATCTTTTTATTCCGTAAAAATGGCTACATTTGTTTGGAATCGTCACATTTTTTTTCCCTACCGTGCAGTTTATGACTAGGTGAGCACTGATAAAAATACTGCCAAAAAACTCAGGCATCCCTCTTTTGGTATCCAAACAAATTTCCATATTTTGTTAATTACATTATAATTGGATCGACTCACTCCCAGGCATTTTTATCATTAATATAGTCAGATACTTTATAATATGCCCTGCTACACAATTTGGCTTTAATAGTAGTTTTAAATTTGTTTATTGACAAATCTCTTATATTGCTGGGAAGTTTGTTATAGAACCGTATACATTGCCCCATAAAATAATTACTTGTTTTGTGGAGACGGCTTGCATATAACACAAGATTATGCTTATATCTAGTATTTATGCTATGAATATCACTCTTTTTACAAAATGAGTCTATGTTTTTATGGACATACAAAAGATTTTCATAGATATATTGCGATGCGACTGTTAAAATATTTATTTCTTTGAATTTTTCTCTAAGGCTCTCCCGGGGACCAAGTTTGTAGATAGCTCTTATGGCTCTCTTTTGCAATAAAAAGATGGTGTTAATATCCGCGGAGTTACCCCAAAGAAGAATTCCATATGACATAATACTATGAAAGTAGCTGAAATAAACTATTCTAGCCGTATCAATATCAGTGAGCCGTCTAATAGTTTTCACTGCATAAGGTGCAGAACTTAGTTTTCCTGATAATTTTTCAATTTGTGGGCCCCTTTGTAGTCTGGAGTCAATTGTTATACCCAAGAACACAGTTGTCTCCACAGAGGCTAAATTAGTTCCATTAACATGTACATTGGTAGCCACCTGCCTTACATTAGGTGTTGAGAACTTAATTACTTTAGTCTTTTTATCATTTAAAAGCAGATTATTAACACTAAACCAATGAATAACTCTAGAGAGAGCATCGTTAACTTCGTCATAATTACCTAACCGTCTATTAATTTTGAATGTCAGTTATTCTCGTGATTAATACGTAATGTTTTAACTTTTATAAGATGGCAGTGGAATTGAGAAGCAATAAATCAAGTATTTTCTTAGTTGGAGACGTAAATTATCAAATAATAGGCGCAAAATTACCGTCTAACCGTCAAGTTCTTCCTGTACTTTTTTATAAAATTCGCGAAGTTAAATTGACTGTTAGTGAAAGCGCATACCTAGTCATTCGAGAGTGTATTATATTTAGGGAAAAAGCTAGGATCCCTACCAGAGCTATACCTAACTGTGTAAAATAACTTGTGAATCTTCACCAGGAGGGAGTTGCAAAAAAATTCCAATTTTCTATTTCAATTTCAATCTAATTCAATCTGATAATTTTATTTCTCTTATTTATTCGAAATAAAAAAATCCTGTGTTTACTCGGTGCTATCAGCCATTATGACACTCGAACATCTATAACTTCAAGCCAAATCCCTTGCGGGGTAGGCAGAGAGAGCCGAGCGCCACGTGACTCGATCCTTACATATCTCACTCGCTTCTTTAACATTCATTGCTCTTCTCATGCACGCACGCCGGTTTCTAGGGCTCCTGACATCACCTTCTGATAGAACATGACCAATTTGGTCATGGTAGGTAAGTCTTGGTCATGGTAGGTAAGTCTTGGCCTTCCCCGGCTCCTACATCCTTCCACTTTTGCATTGTATATCTGCTTCGTCATTCTTTCATCTTGCATTCTTTCTACATGCCCGAACCATCGGAGCATGCCTCTTCTTATTTTAACACCGACGCTCTCTTTCAGACCAACTCTATTTCTAACATCATCATTACGAATACGGTCTACAAGCCTTACGCCACAAATTTTGCGCAGCGCTTGCATTTCAACCGCGTTTATTCTACTTTCATGCTCTTTCTGCCATACCCAACTCTCGCTTCCATAAGTTAGCGTTGGGACCAACACTGCATTGTGTATAGCGAGTTGTGCCTTCTGGCTCAGGATTTTACTGCCAAGAAGTTTTCCCAACGCTCCATTCACACTATTCCCAGCACTCACTCGTCTTTCCACATCTGCGGTGTACCTTCCATCCCTGCTGAAAGCGCATCCAAGATATACAAACTCATCCACTTGTCCAACACTTCATCATCAATCGTAATCCTTACATTAGTTCTGGATTCTTCTCTTTCAAATACCATTATCTTTGTTTTCTTCGCATTCAGTAGTAAGCCTTTCTCCATACAGTCGTCTTTCATCGCTGTGACCAGTGTTTGCAGTTTAGATGGTGTATCTGCTAACTAAACATATGTGTCCGAATCAACAAATGGCCCGCTTTAGCCTCTCGATAAACAATGTTGTATTATGTAGCTGGTGTTTCATTCTTCTTAAGGGGGATACATGCCGTCCAGTGGCGCCTGAAGGAATAAAATATCGTATCTTAGCGTGGAAGATAAACATTATAAAGTCATGTGTTGCGTGTGTTACAAATACAATAACGTACTTTTACGTCATTAAACCAACAATTGAAATGTTTTGCTTTCGTTGTTATAGGCAATTATTGCCGTTTTTTGGCAATTATTGCCAAAAAACGGCCTCTTTTAGCACTTTTGCTTATAACAACGATAGTGGAATATTTTGAGTGTTGGTTTAATGACGTAAAAATACTTTACTATCTTCGTAATAAATGCAACATAAGATTTCATAATGTTTATCTTCTATGCTATAATATGTTTTTTTATTCAATGAGGGCGCCACTGGACGAGACCTAAGTAAGAACAACATAGATACCAAGACATGTTAACTTGTAGAGATATAAACATAAAACGATGTCATTGATTTCTCTTTCAATAAACTTTTAAAAGTGAATACGTTTCTGTAGTTTTTTATTACTATTATTACTATTGTTTTCCGTCTAGCTTAAATAAATATGTTTGGTTCAGTATGTATAAAGCTAAATAATAATTAAATCAATAATTTTTATTAAATATTGATATTATAAATTTTATTTAAGTGTGACGCGACTCTGTAGCTTTTCTGTTCGTTTGCATTGACTATACGTTGACCCCAGGTTACCTATTAGGCGCTAATTTCAAATTTTACAAATCGAGCGTCGAGTGTCAATTGAGGGGCGCGGGGTGATTGGGCGGAGCCATTTTAAAGCTTCACGATCGAGGTGTCGCCTTAAGATAACGAGGGCGTTTCAGGCAAAAAGGTGGTGTCATTTCGAATTTCTGAGAAATTTCTTGCGTATCATCGGAATTTTTAGAAAGGAACAAGTATTTTTATAACAAGAAAAATAGCACGAATTGCTAACGACAAAGTATCAGACTGGATTCTCAATGCCTTTATTTACCTTTAGCTTAAGATTTTCTCCATCACTATTATGAATATTTTTTAATTAAGAGGGCGTATAAAGTTAAGTGGCGTCTTTGTTTTGTTTTTATTAATAACGCTGTATTTAAGACAAATTCCAGAAAATACTCAATACTGGCACTGTATAACACATTTATGTTTTTTTTTTAAACATATCATGTATTTATTATTTAACACTTACAGTAATAATCAAAATTGTGGCTAATTTTGCATAAATAATAAATACAGAATATGTCTCAAAAAACATAAACATGGTTCTACAGTGCCAGTATTGAGCGTTTTTTGGGAAATGCTTAGCTTTGTACGCCCTCTTAAGGAGGTAATACAAAAATTCTAAAGAAGCAGTTCAAATGATGTTGAAATGTAAACTTTTAAGAGAGGTAAGCCGTATCAAAGCAACACGGCTGGTAATTCAAAGTCAACGTCAAAATCTTTTCATTCCGTAAAAATGGCTACATTTGTTTGGAATCGTCGCAATTTTTTTCCCTACCGTGCAGTTCATGACTAGGTGAGCACTGATAAAAATACTGCCAAAAAACTCAGGCATCCCTCTTTTGGTATCCAAACAAATTTACATAATTTATTAATTATTCCTACCTCCTCCTATAACCTCTACTTCACAGAAAACCGAAGCCCAATGACAACTACCTTAAGGGTTTTTGTGATCCTACTAGTTAGTGAGGCTTGAGAGAAATGAACTATGGAGATCCGATGATATCGATATTACGTAGTAACTTCATTCACCACCACGAGTCGGGGGACAAAGAGAGGTAGGGCGCATGAAAGCAGTCGTACCCCCACCTCACAGAAAACTGCAGAGCTCTCTGTAGGGTTGTTCTGTTCCTGCGTGTGAGTGAAGTTTCCAGAAAGCTCGTAAGGAGTTGCTATCTTAGCAGCATAGATACTTAGTTCTGAACTGCCATGCAATTCTGTAAGAGCAAACGTCCTTACATACTTGGAAACATCGGCTGTTACAGCCTTGAACACAAAATTGCAATTCTTTGGTGTCGCTTTTCATGGTTGTGCGACACTAGCGCCGCAAGGCTGCGTTTGGAATTGGAATTCTACAAGGCAAACAGCCTCGCGTACGCTTACAGCCTTATAGAATATCAAATAATTTAGCCGTGATCGCAGTAGACAATGTCAAAGCTGTGACATCTGTGATCACAGCGACGCACACAGCCATTACGAGTCGCTTAGAGAATTGCATGGCTGAACGCTTGTATTACATTAACTATCGTTCGCGATGCCACATCTGCTGCTAACACAGCAACTCCTTAAGAGCTTACTGGTGACCTCGCTCAGTGACCAGGAGTTGTTATTTAACCGCGTTTTTTTTGTGAACTTACTACTTACTTGCGGTACTTAGCCAGAGCGGCTGCTTTGATGTGCACTACCTCTCTGAGCTGTAGCCGACGACTTCATCTCGGTTATCATCATCCGAGTGTTAATCCTAGTTGCATCCTACGCTTTTGCTTCGGAGCCCAGGGTCCGCTTTCAGCTTTTATTCCTCCACTTCACCCGATCTTCGGCATCCCTTATAGGGAGACCATTGACACGTATGTAATCCCTCATGACGTCAAGCCGACACTTCTTCTTCTACTTCTTCACTACTTCTTAAGCCTTTCCCTTTTTTATACAACGTCTGGAGGCATACAAGCATACGGACCACCTAATGTAAAGCGGTTTCCGTAGCCTATGAGCGCTTGCAATATAAAGATAAGATAAAGATAAAAATTCTTTATTTGCCATTGGGCCCTCGCGGGCACTTAGACACGTCTTACAGTTTTTGAAAAATAATCTTATTGTATCTTATATAATTTTCTTTTTACTTTTTCCTTTTTTTATCTACTAGCATTTCGGAAATGACCATTGGCTAAGAAGAAATGCCGAAAGAAACTTGCCAATATAGGTCTCTTTTAAAATTGACATTTAGATATTACAAAAACAAAAAATACATAATGCATATTGGTACAATAATGATATCAAATGGTAAAAATAAAAATTATTAAGGACAGGTAAGGTAGTCTGTGCTGAATTATTTCCAGACATCTTTGTCAGTTACATATTCATCAATTCTATAATAAGCCCTTCCACAGAAAGTATTTTTAATATCTTTTTTGAATACATTGTCAGGAAAGGACAGAACTGTTTCAGGCAACTTATTATAAAATCGAATACAATTTACAAGAAAAGATCTACCAGTCCTAGCAAGCCGATGTACCGGCATACACAACTTATTTCTACTTCTAAGTTTTTCACTGAAGTTTGAAAACGACTTTAATTTTTTACGGGCATACTGCTAATTACGTTATCATAAATATATTGAGAAGTAACAGTGAGGATATTTATTTCTTTGAACAGTTCACTGAGGGATTCTCTGGAGCCCATGTTATAAATAGAGCGAATGGCTCTTTTTCGTAATATAAAAATTGTCTCAATGTCAGCCGCCGTTCCCCACAACAGTATACCATACGACATAATGCTGTGAAAGTAGCTGAAATAGACTAAGCGCGCAGTAGCCACATCCGTCAATTGCCTGATTCTCCTAACTGCATATGCAGCAGAGCTGAGCTTACCGGCTAGTTTATTTATGTGGGGGCCCCATTGTAATTTGGAGTCTACTGTAATTCCAAGAAACACAGTGTTATTAACAAAATCTAATTTATTATTCCCAATGAGAACTTCTGTATTACATGTGAACCAGTTTAAAATAGCAGACACAACACTATTTACCTTGTCAATATTTTCACAACGGCGGGCCACATTAAAAATTAAAGAGGTATCATCAGCAAATAGTACTATATCCGCCATTTTCTGCACCATGTAGGGCAGATTATATATTAAGTATCATATAGTAAGTATCACTCGCGCGATACTACCTCTGCTGCTAACACGGCAACTCCTTAGAACTACTACTAGTGACCTCACTCACGCAGGAACACAACAACCCTCGAATTGTTATTTGGCTGCGGTTTTCTGTGAGGTGGAGGTACTTCCCCAGTCGGGTTACTTTATTATGCCCTACCTCTCTTAAAACAATAGCTAACAAGGAGATTAGCAACGTACACGAAGCGAGTGAGTTCCTGCCGAGGTTTTCCCAAGGGACTACAGCATGGCGTTCTGCAAGAAAGATGTGGAGAGGTTTTTACAGGGCAACGCAATAGCAGCGCAAGAGTGATATCATCATACATGCAAGACGCTTGTTTGCTACCTAAGTAGCATAAAGAAAACGCGAGGCCTCAAACAATATTGTTTAACCTTCGTACCGTTCTTATGTCTCACGTAAAAAGAGTAGAAATGGGGTTAGAAGTGTCTAACATGACTTGTCGCTGTATGTACATTAGCTAATAGTACCTATAACCTCAGATTCCTTACTTATGGGTTTTTTATTTTCATATTTCAGGTGATAAGCACCACCTGGTCATACTTCTCGTTGGTAAACACCATGTATGCAGCATCAGACGTCACCGAAACTGTACAATAATTATTTCGCAATTATTAGTACTTTTATACCACATCTCGTGGCAATAAGCACACCAGTGATATATATATAACGTCAGAAGACATACAAACATTCTGTCCACATAATGTAGTTACCATAACCTATGCTTGGTATAAATTAAGTATCACTAACACAGCAACTCCATGGGAGCTTCTTGGTGACCTCACTCACACGCAAGAATATAACAATCCGCCAAGGAGTTGTTATTTGGCTGCGGTTTTCTGTGAGGTGAAGGAACATTTCATTTGATACTCCCTATCTGTCTTAAAAATACCCAGTCCATGACAAACATTGTCCCACCACCTTCCCATGGCTCCACCGACCTCTCAGTCATATCCACCGACCTCTAGGTCGGAGCCGAATCGCGGGAGGATAATCTCTTTTCATGCCGTGGGCAACGCTTGGCACCCTACAAGTTATTTGATACTTTCCTACAATTCATCTGTATAGCCATCTCCCTCTTCTGGGGCGACAACGTACACGATGACACCTTCGCTACCGTTCAAAGGTGCTCGTGGGTAATCTTATACAACCGTTCCCTCATTGCGCTCTCCTTCCTCTCGTTCTCGAGCTCTTTCAGCTGTTTTCTCCGGGCTCCTGCGGGCGAACCCCAATGTTCCACGCCGATGATACTAAACTCGCGAAATACACTGACCCCGTTTCCTCTTCGCTGCGCTGAATCCCATTCATCATTCCTTCACGCAGATCCGCATACTTAGGACAGGACCACAGTACGTGGTCTCTGTCACACGTACACAAGCTGCTCTCGCAGCATTTCATATCTCTCAGTTGCTTTCTGATACATCCATAACCCCCCAAGGAATTGCGAGGTATGATGATTCGGTTCGTACCAGTATCACCTAAATCTTACCGATACGTCCGGGAAAAATCGATAAGAGTTCTTTCCCTTGGTCTCAGCTTCACAGCGAGCTTGCCACTCTCTCAGTGTGGCTTCCCAAATTTCATGCTTATGCCTGCTCAACTCCCGGCCAATCGCGTTCCTACGCGTCTCTTCCATGTACCCAGCACGGGTAACATCGAAGTCATGAAAAATGGCTGTTGGAGTCTACGCCAATTACAGCTGCTGCACCTTAGTGCATCTAGAGCGGTGCTGTTTCAATGGCATATATGTGACCTTCAATCTCCTCTGCGTATTGAAAGTATGCCAACTTCGTCCACACAGGCCACTATGCAGTGATTCGTCTTGAGATTATGAATTACAATGACAGGCAGCCTCTGGTTAAATATGTACAAGCCAGCCATTAAGAAAGGTTCAACGTGGTCATCATCCTACGTCTGTAATGGTTTGGTGGCGGGTGTCTACCAAGGAGTCACAAAACTTCATTTTTGTGAAAAAGGAGTGAAGACGAAAAAACTGGCTGACACAATGATTATTGTTCCGATAGTCGTATCAGTTAAGGGACTTACAGCGAAGAGTCTCAACTGCCACCTTGAGAGTTGAGTCAAAAACCAGATTCAGGAGTCTGTTATTGCGGACACGGCCGGCATTGTAAGTTCCTCACTCTGGAGCCCTAACCACCGGTAGCGGTCTTTGCTTCGCTACCAGCGGGTGCCCATTTTTTATAGTTTTTAAATGTATGTTTTATAATCATTTAAGTTTAAAAATATTTAAAAATGAGATGTAATAAAATATATAATAATAATGTAATATAATTAGAATTTTTAATTTAATATAATTTGTTCCATTGATATCCCCTGGAACAGGTCACAGCAGGTCACATTATATCTTTTCTAAGTGGCCCCTACGCGTTGGATTCATATCCCGCGCAAGCCTATCAAATGACTGGGGTACATGCCTGTGACATAAATGATGTAATATAATAAATAATTAAATGTACTTGTTAATTGTTTTTTTTTTCTTTGAAAAATTGCACGGCGCTGTATAGTCATAAACTTCGCAAAGCTTGTGCTGTGGGTACTAGACTGATTAACATGAATACCGTTTTTAGGGTTCCGTACCCAAAGGGCAAAACGGAACCCTATTACTGAGACTTCGCTGTCCGTCCGTCCGTCCGTCTGTCACCAGGCTGTATCTCACGAACCGTGATAGTTAGATAGTTGAAATTTTCACAGATGATGTATTTCTGTTACCGCTATAACAACAAATACTAAAAAATAGAATAACATAAATATTTAAGGGGGCTCCCATACAACAAACGTGATTTTTTTGCTCGATATTGATAACGGCAACAGGTCGACGCTTGAAATATTCACAGAATATTTAGTTATATATTCACTTTAAGAATAAATAAATAAATTAAAATAAAACAAATATTTAAGGGGGGCTCCCATACAACAAACGTGATTTTTTTGCCGTTTTTATAGATAATGGTACGGAACCCTTCGTGCGCGAGTCCGACTCGCACTTGGCCGATTTTTGTAAATACATACGTACTTTTTTTATACCACTAAGGTGGAAAACAAACATATGGCCTGCCTGATGGTAAATTGTCACCATAGCCTACCGATATTTGCAACACCAGGAGAGTCACTCGTGCGTTGCCAACTCCCTAAAAACTCCTTTCTTAAAGAACCCCATGCTGTAGTCCCTTCGGCAAACCGTGGCTGGGAGTTCATTCCGCAACTTGAGAGTTCTCGGAAGAAAACTTATTTGGAACCGCACAGTACGCGACCATTGCAGTTCTGTTCCAGGGTGAACTCTCCGACGTCCAGAACACAACTCGTTGTGCAATCGGTAGAACACACGAAAGCAGGCAAAATCTCTCCTTAAACTTAAGGGTTCAAAACCGTGTAATTTATACACAAAAAAATAGAATTGAAGTGTATGTTTGGAATGACAAAGAAACAGCTTTTTACAAAAAGGACATTTTATTACGTGGACAGGATATTCGTTATTATTATTATTACACATTTATTTCGTTATTCCATTCCTCTGGGATTGCTCTTAAACTGTTGCACTGCTTTAAGGAGCCAGCTTGGACTTTCCTTTTGAGTGATCAAGGAAGCATCAATTCCCAGGATCTGAATCTTTTTAGAGACGTATTCCGATACTGCTAAGCTACGGCAAAATGCTGCAAAGAGTATATGCTGTTATCGAAGTCGTTTACTGGAACAACTGATGCAACTGGAACATCTGTTAAAAATAAGAACACAATTTAAACGAGCGTTTAAAGTTTAAATGCTCGGTTAAATCGTGCTCTAACGACGAGCTCGGTGGCACCGCGGTTAATAACGCGACTTTGACAGCAACGCTCGTGGGTACGAATGATACACAGGACAAAAATTTGTGGCTGAACATGTCTATGTTGGGCTGAGTGTTTTAAGAGAAATAGGGCGCATCATAGCAGGCTCATTGCAAACCGCTGTCAAATAACAACTCTCTAGAGGGTTGTTGTATTCCTGCATGTGAGTGAGGTCACCAGTAAGCTCCTAAAGAGTTGCCGTGGTAGCAGCTGAGGTGGCATTGCGCGAGACACTTAATGCATTGTCAGCTTTTCATTGGTAACTTTACCTTTATCTTTCTCGGTAACCACTTTACATCAGGTGCTCCTATGCTTGTATGCCTCCCGGCGTTGTATAAAAAAATGCATAGTTAGTCCGTGAACGCGGAACACAGTTAGTATTTTTATCCTAAAAGTATTGTACACTTTAAGTATAAACTATGATGAATTTTTCGGGCATTGTTCAGACCTCTGTCGGACGCTCAATAAATGTGACTTCCATATCCATCTGAATTCCGCTTATATATCTGTAACATATTGCAGTTCGCTGGTGTAATTTAGTGAAGCCTACATTCAATATACACGAAGTCAATACACATAGTAATATCGTAGTCGAATATGTTTTTTTTATATGTGATACAGCCAGACTCTCACATTATTAATACAGAGGATAAAACAGATATTTTTGAGAATTTTTGAAGTGAAAACTTTTTTAGTTGTGCACTTTTTGGAATGAGTAAAAAATGTTAAACTCGCGTCAGGACACGTGACCCTGACCGTAAGATTTTGGTGAGAATTAGAACTTAAGTTCGCTGCAGCGCTAAAATATTAGTTACCTCTACCGACCGAGAATTCGCTCGGTTTTTTTTTTTGGTAAATCGTATTCTTTTGGAAAATATATTTAGATATTAATTACATACTGATGAAATATAAATATATTCATATTTCATCAGTCTTCTTATCTTATCGATCTTAGCGACATAATAATTTATGAACATTTTGACGAGCTCGGTGGCACAGTGGTGAAACGCGCTGTAACGCTACTTTGACACCAACGCTCGTGGGTTCGATTCCCACACAGTACAAACATTTGTGTGTATGAACATGTCTGTTTGTATTGGTCTGGGTATTTTCTAAGTATGTATAATAAGTATGTATTTACAAAAAAAATATATATTTACGTATGTTTATCAGTTGTCTAGTACCCATAACACAAGCTTCGCTTACTTTGGGGCTGGATGGCGCTGTGTAATTTGTCCGACAATATTTATTTATTTTATTTATTATTTTATTAGAAGCAAGTAGGTACATACTTTTTTACAGTTTATCAATCAATTACGGACTAAAGCCGTGACGAAAAAAATATCATTAAAAAAGAAATATCATAGAGTCTTGTGGATTTGGTACCGCAAGAATTCCGAACTGATCTATTATAATCTTGTCGATGGTGGCTAAAATTACGAGTACCTTCGTATTCTAATGATGTTGTACCAGTTTTTCATTGCCTGAAAACACGGATAAGTCGTTTTATCCGTTTTCTAAAAATACTAAATTTGCTGCATACTAAATTTCATGAAAATCGTTGGAGCCGATTCGGAGATTCTGATTATATAGAAATACCTATATAAGAATTGCTCGTTTAAAGATATTAGATACTAGCTATTATTTATTATATACTAGCTATCCGCCCCGGCTTCGCACGGGTGATATGATCGCTACCAAACTTCACAGGATCACCTGCTGGGCTAACCTGAAGATTCACTGAAAATTTCATCAAAATCTGCCCAGCTGTTTTTGAGTCCATAGGGGACATACAGACAAACATTCATTTTATATATATAGATTATTTATTATAGATATATTATTTGATGAAGTCGCAGTGATTAATATCTACTTTGAGACCAATTGAGAGCTCGATGGCGTCGTTGCGCCTGTAATTCTAACCGAACATGCAGGTTAAGCAACGTCCACCGCAGCCTGTCTATGGATGGGTTTAACTATCTCGAGTTTTTCCGTGCTCGGAGGACACATTAAGCAGTCGGTCCCGGCTGTTGTCGATAGATGACAGTCGTTAAGCTAAGTCAGTAGCCGTCGGGTAGCTTGAAAACACTGGTCTCCGCCAATCCGCATTTCAGCAGCGTGGCGGAGTATGCTCTAAATCCCTTCGCTTGAAGGGAGACCCGTATCCCTGCAATGGTATGAATAAGGGTTGATGTGTGGGATGTGGTTGACACCAATGCTCGTGGGACATTTCCACGCAGGACAATGTGTGCACTAGTACCCATAACAAGCTCGGCTTACTTTAGGGCTAGATAGCGCTGTGTAATTTGTGAGAAAATATTTATTTTAGGGTTCCGTACCTCACAAGGCAAAACGGAACCCTTATTGGATGACTTTTTTGTCCGTCTGTCTGTCTTTCAAGACCTATTTTCTCAGGTACGGATGGAGCTATCAAACTGAAATTAATATCACGTACTAAGGTATGCAGTCCCTTCGAGCTGTGACAAAATCAAACTTCTTAGTCGCAATCAAAAGATACGGCTGTTTATGCCTCGTTTATGCGCATATTTCGACACTCGCAAGGGAATCAAAACCTATAGGATACTTCCCGTTGACCTAGAATCATGAAATTTGGTAATGAGTAAAAGGTCATATAGCACAAGTAAAGGAAAAAGTCCGAAGCCCGTAAATTTGTAATTATATCACAATAATTTGCGAAAATATTCGCTTACGGAACCCTCGGAGAGTTTGTTATTGTGATATGTATGTATGTATGTCACGCCAAGTCCCTTACATAATTCACTCGCTTCTGTGACATTCGTAGCTCTTTTCATGCACGCTCGCCGGTTCCTGGGGCTCCTGACATCACCTTCTGATAAAACACGACCAATTTGGTCATGGTAGGTTAGTTTCGGTCTTCCTCGGCTACATCCTTCCACTTTTGCATTGTATATCTGTTTCGTAATTGAATAAGTTCTAATAATATTGTGATATTATTATGCAAAATGATACTGCAGAATATGCAGAGTGCTCGGGGCGATATATTTTGGTTCGAGATAAGAATTACGGTTTATTATGTAGTGTCAGAACAAGGAAATTATATTAGCGGTTACATACGAGTAGCTATTGTGAAAAGGCGAGGAAAGACAGTGAATAGTATGAATGGAGCGTTAGCAAAATTATTTATAAGAAAAAATGACAAAAACCGGTGAGCGTTGCGCAAAATCTGTGCCGTAACGCTTGTATATCGAGGTCGTAATGAAGTCGAAAGGAAGAGAGTTAATTTGAACACTCTCTTTCAAATTTCTTAACAGACGAGCTCGGGGGCGCAGTCGTGAATGATGCGATTTTGATACCAACGCTCGTGGCTTCGATTCCCACATCTTGGTCTGGATATTTTTAAGAGACGTAGGCCGCATTGAAGTAGTCCATCTGGCGAAGTACCTCCACCTCATGCAAACCGCAGCCAAATAACAACTCCCTAGAGATTTGTGCTGCGTGTGAGTGAGGTCTCCAGTAAGCTCCTAAGAAGTTGCTGTGCTAGCTGCCGCGAGTGATACTTAATGTATTACAAGAGTTCATAGGCTACGGTAACCACTTCACATCAGGTGGGCCGCATGCTTGTATGCCTTCCGACGTAGTATAAAAAAGGCACGTTCCGTTGGTTCGGGCATGTAGAAAGAATGTAGGATAAAATAATGATGAAACAGATATACAATGCAAATATGCAAATATAGGAAGTGAGGAAGGCCGATACCTGCTATCACGACCAAATTGGTCGTGTTTTATCTGAAAGCAATGTCAGGAGCTTTAGGAACAGGCGAACGTGCATGAAAAGAGTTATGAATGTTAAACAAACAAGCGAGCTGTGACCGCAGGCAGAGTTTGGATGCGGTCCAATGACGCTCGGATCTCTACCTACCCCGCAAAGCACCTGGCGTGTACATGCAATTGTTTACAAAAACGCACAGGATTACTTTCGTATAATTATATTACTTGCGATTGCGATACATACTCGGCCGCGACGCATAAACCATAAATTTTTTTACGATAAAATGTTATCACAGCTTTACCGCATTTTGTAGCGCTTAGTTATTTGTGACCTGGCATGAAGATATAGATCAAAAATGTTGTCTGAACCTCTCTCAAATACCTAGTCCTGTAGAAAAATATACCACGAAACTACAGTAAATCTGCTGTACCACACAACCGTGAATTAGCTTGAAGTCTCGTGTGCAACTTTTAACAATGAATGAACATTGCTTGGGATTTCCTCGAAGTGGCTAAACGTTAGTAGTATACATGAAGTTTAGCTTTATACGGGGTTTCAGAGAATGTAAGGTACACTTTCAAATACTTGTAAAAGCTCGTAGGTAAGGTTCATAAATAGGTAAACACAAAACAGTTGAGTACCTTTTTCTCCTGTGTTTGTCAACCTGTTTTTTCTTTTTTTTTGTATAAACTTTAATAATAGGCAAGTTTTATAACTAGGCAAACATAAAACAGTTGAGTAACTTTTCTCTTCTGTTGATTTGTTTAGTAGAACTTTAATAAAATAAAATGTATTACCAGTAAAAAAAATCAGAAACATGGAAATTCAAATATATTTTCTTTAAACTTTTAATAAATTAATGTTCTTATTTGTGCAACAGGTAAAATATACAAAGGTGAGAAGGTTCTCAAATGGCGTCCCCAAGTTAATAGGGAGTCGATGGATGCAGATGGTTCAGAATCAAGGCTAATGACTCACTAGAGGGAAGCCTGTGATGGTGAAGAAACGTTTACAGGAGTATCACTGTGCTTTTACCGTCATCGAGCGTATAAAATTATGATAAATATACTACCTACGTGCCAGTATCTGTAAAATCCTACTCAAAATAATTTTAATTAGACATTCTTCTTCCTTGACTTGACGAGCTCGGTGGCGCAGTGGTGGAACGCGCTGTTGCGCTACTTTGACACCAACGCTCTTGGATTCAATTCCCACACAGTACAAACATTTGTGTGCATGAACATGAATGTTAGTCTTGAACTGGGTATTTTCTATGCATAATAAGTATGTATTTACAAAAAAAATGTATTTATGTATGTTTATCAGTTGTCTAGTGCCCATAACCCAAGCTTCGCTTACTTTGGGGCTAGATGGCGCTGTGTAATTTGAACGACAATATTTATTTATTTATTATTTATTCCTAGCGTTAACCTGTTTCCTAATCCATTAGGACTGGCGGAGTCTACTGCCTAGGCCTAAGGATTTGACGAAGATACAGATATTTACATGAAGCGACTGGAGTCGGACCTCTACCACGCAGAGCGAAATCAGGTCTTTCTTAGGTTAGGTTACACGTCTTTCGAAATATAATTTCTAGGACAAGCGGGTTGATTGACAAGGTTTCACGATGTTTTCTTTCACCGCTCGGTGGTGATAATTTTTTTTTTTTTTAAATACGTGCACCCCTGCCATGGGCAAGGCTATTTTTGTACATTTTCATTTATTAATCTTAATTTTTAAATATTCTATTGTAAATAAACACATTCATTCATCATACTCTCTTCCATTCCGCACTTCATTCTTCCATTCATCATCTTTCAATTATATCTTCTAAAAGTTTTTATTTCGCCCATTTTAGAACGCCTGTGAACTATCCTTATATATGTTAAATATATAAGGAATATATAAGGTGTCAAATATGTACACAATCCATACATCCATACATATCACGCCTGTCTCCCACTGGTGTAGGCAGAGACTATGGAACGCTAGGTGCATCGATCCAAACTTACCACTCGCGCTCCCTCCACACTTATCAACCTCTTCGGTTTTGGGTGCTTTTGATTTGGCCCATTTTCAGCCATTCACCAATTGGATCTACATGTGTGCGTCTAAAGCGACACATCCCGAAATCTCAATTCGCTCTCGCCTGATACAGTTTTTTCGTCACTCTTTTGTCATTCATTCTTTCTAAATTATCGTCGGCCGGCACTACAGCATGTGTTTTAATTATTTTTTACCTCTATTAATAACATAGTTAAAGTCTGTAGTAAATTACCTAATAATGATATAATAACAGGACATTATTGCCCTGTGTTTGGTCGCTTGTTCCTCACAACAGAGAAAACTTCTGCCAAGCATTTGGTAGTATACCATTCGGCGTTGATGCTTCTTTGGTCATGTAAAGGAATTGACATCAGGTAGCCAGTCAAATTGAAAAAGCTCGCGATCAAAATCTTCCCCCCGCTTCTAGATCGCTTCACTTTGGTAAGCGTTGATTCGTTTTAAAACACCCAAACCGTCGACTGGCGCTTCGTTTCTGGATCGTATCGATAAATACTGTAATCATCACCTGTAATGATGGCGTAAACACTTCACGAGCCTGCTTCAAATTTGTTTATCATATCACGGCACCATTTCACCCGGGCATGCTTCTGAGCAACGGTGAGGTTGTGCGACACGCAGCATGAAACCATCCTCCTCACGCGAAGATGCAAGTGTAGATTCTCGTGAAGGCTTTCCGATCCAATCTGCAATTTATGCTGAATCTCCTGATACGTAACTCGCCTATTGTCTTGTTAAATTTTTCACTGCTAACTCGTTTTCTTCTTTCTTCATCCCCCAAATTAGTCAACCGCGCTTGAATTCGTTATACCAACGATACACAGTTGCCCTGGAAGGGCCTTCATCCATGAATGCCATTTCCAGTCTATCGTACGATTCGTCCGGTTTCAGGCGACACCTGAAATCGTAAAAAAATCAGCGCGAAAATGTTCCCGACGCAGATCCATTTTTCAATGAGACACGATAATTTAAATAAGCTCGCAAAAATGTGGAGGGAAATTTTAATATTGGAACATAGCTATTTTTACTTATAAATAATCATATTTTTCAAAATAGATTATAATTGGCTGTCTCTCATACATAATAACTTTTTTTCGCAATACTTTCTGAGTGGCCGGCCTAGTTATATAAAACTCATTATGGATTTACATTCCCTATGAACTTTCTATATCGGTTGGGCCGATTTTTATGAAATTTTCAGGGAATCTGTTTGACGAGTTCCGTAGCGCAGTGGTTACTAACGCTGATTTGACACCAACGCTCGTGGGTTCAATTCTTACATCACAAACATTTGTGTTGGACAAACATGTCTGTTTGTCTTTGTTTTTAAGAGTTAGGGCGCAATAAAGCGGCCCGTCTGGGGTAGTACCTCCACCTCAAGGAAAAATGTAGCCAAATAACAACTCGTTGGAGGGTTGTTGTATTCTTGCGTGTGATTGAGATTACCAGTAAACTCTAAAGAGTTGCTGTGTTAGCAGCAGAAGTCGCATCTCGCGAGTGATAGGTACTTAATGTATGCTAGTATGTCTCCCGATGCTGTACAAAGAAAAAAATAGCTACAAATTTCCCAAATACATGTAAACATTGAGGCAGTTAGTCATTACGACGAGAGGGGTATGAGCCCAGAGTACGAGAGATACTTTGGCCGCTAAATCTGAGATATTTGCGTGGGTTTAAGATAATGGGCTGGAGTGTAAGCCTACGTCTCAAGATTAGGTACGCGGGAAAGGTCAGGGATGACGTAATAATATGTTGTACTCTAATCTGTAGTTTATATTATATATCTGTAGTTTACATAATTTGCCTTCGTGTTATTACTATTAAGTAAATAAGGTTTGTATTAAGTAAATGAAAATAATAACTCATGAAATTTAATCGCGCCAACATCGAACGTGTTAATATCTTCAAGAACCTTCCATAGATGAGACTGGTTTAGTGTACTAATATCTAGTATATAAGTGTTGAATAGTTATTAAGAAATCACTTGTTAGTAAATAAAAGCCTTTCGGTTCATAAGATCGTATTAAAATGACAATATTATCGAAATGTCCAATTATTCATTAGATGTAAAGTATTAATTGATTACTATGGTAATTTACATTCAATTTACTGTTTACTTACGTTTACTTTTTAATATCTTTTTCGCATGTTTTTACTATACTTTAATACTATGGGTAATTTTGATACATGGACATTTTTAAACTGGTCATTTCCAATAAATAGACGTTATGATATTATGGTTTATTATTTTATTTATTATTTCCTACGTCTCTAAGAGCCTGACGAAAAACAGCGTTGGTACACAGTCACCCGTATAC
The DNA here is from genome assembly GCA_947507595.1 of Pyralis farinalis. NCBI lineage: Eukaryota > Metazoa > Arthropoda > Insecta > Lepidoptera > Pyralidae > Pyralis > Pyralis farinalis. The sequence goes on from OX382275.1 coordinate 7,026,268, forward strand.
TCCAACATTATGCTGAGAAGGCGCCTTGTTGGCAGCCATTACAATACACATATTTTTGTATATTTTCACTAATTTTTCTTTGTTTCTTTTTTATTGTGTGTGTGTTATCAATGGTCTATGCCAATAAATATATACGAGATAAGAAAAGAAAAAACCAGTCAACTGCAAGTTCGATTCGTAAATGAAGTTGTCAGTACCATCACAAAATAATTACTGCTATTTTTTGTATTAGCGTTTTAAGAAAAGAGGAAAGAACACGTTTCTTATGTGGAGTCTCGATACAAGTATTGAAGAGAGGTAGAGCGCATCAAAGCAGCCCGTCATGGGAAGTACCTCCACCTCACAGAAAAAAGCAGTTGCTATGTAAGCAGCAGAGGAGGCATACATTAATTTCCTCGGCTGTTCGAAATTGGCGCTGCGTGATGGTTGGCGACTCCTTTCGGCACATACACTACGATGGGGAAGATTGAGTAGTGACAGCCCAGTGAATAAAGAACCGACCTTTATCCAACTGGTCCCCGGTTCGAAAGCAGGCTGTTACCATTATATTCATATTTTCAGACTTATGTATATACCTAGTCTTGCCATAAATACAGAAACAAAGAAAAAAAAAATTCTATTGCAAATAACAGTTATTACTTTTACAATGTGTTAGTTTAATACATAAATATAAAACAATTTAAAATATAAAAAGCTTACTCGAAGTGGTCTCCATTGGCTGCCATACAGTCCTTTAAATGTTGAGGCCAGTTATCAATAGAAGCACACACTCTTTCCATGTTCACTTTTCACACAATTCTTCACTGCCAATCGTACGGATTGTTTTAGGGACTCCAATTATCATGGCGTTTAGAGCAAGCCGTACTCTCTAAAACTGATCATAAATCATAATCCAGCGGATTAAAATCGGGACTAGACGACAGCCAGTCTTCAGCTCTGATGAAGTCCGAAACGTTCGTTTCCAACCAAGACTGCGTAGACCGAGCTTTATTACCCGGCGCCGAGTCTTGCTAGAAGAACCATTCTTGGTTACTGAACATGGTGTTGTTAAGGGGCTTCACTACCTTCTCAAGAATGGTATCTTGATACACTTGTCCGATGCTTTGACACCTTTTTCACAAAAGTATGGCTCAGTCACTCCTTCATAGCTAATACCCCACCAAACCATAACTGAAGTCGGATAATGCCCAAGTTGCACTCTGTCTACTAATTAGGAAGCTTCCTTAGAACTTTGAGCATAAATACGGTCATTGTGTTTGTTAAAATGTTGCTCAATTGTAAAAATTTTCTCATCCGTAAACAAAATTTTTCTGTGACCTCCCTTTGCGTACCGCTTCAGTAGTTGTTTCGATTTTACCACCCTATTCTTTTTTAAATTATCAGTTAAGAAATGACCAGTACGTCTCTTATAGGCTGCAAGTCCTAAGTCATCTTTTAAAATACGCGACATGGTTCTAGGTGCTATCTTCATCTCCCGAGATAAAATGTTTTGCTTTCGGGCAGGATTTCTTCGAATTCTTTCCCTTACTGCTTTGACTACCCTTTTCGTAGGAACACTACGTGGACGGTTAGATCTTTTTCTGTCACAAACAGAGGAGGTCTCATTGTACCTATTAATAGCCCGGTACACAAACATTTTACTAATACCAAGCGTATGGAGAGTTATAAAAATTACATTTGGCTCTATACCATCTTTGTGTATTGCAATCACAGCGATTCTATTCTCTTTATCACCCCACTCCATTTTAATATAGCAAAGTATTGTAAGAGTACAATATATTGGCGCCAAAATGAGAAAACTCAATGAACAATCATATAAAAATGACAGATTCCAAATTCAAATGTAATATTTTATTTATTTTTAATTGTAACCGTATTTATGGCCATACTAAGTAAATGTAATTATCACTTGCTCGGCGGCACCTTACTTAAGAAAAGTCTGATTTTCCGGGCCTTTTTGTTGGGCCTGACGGCAGTCGCTCCATGTAAAAATCTATACCTTCGCCAAATCCTTATGCTAAGATAGCGGCAAATCGGACGGATCAGAAAACAGGGTAATGAGAAAGAAAGAAGAAGAAAGTATATGATGGCGACGTACAGGTGCTCTTTACCTACAGGAAACATCCTAGACCGCACGAACGATTTTGGGCCTGAATTGCATTCTGTTTTATTTTATTTTATTGGTAAGGCATTCTTTAGGCGCATGACCCCGTAAGGCTTAAAAATATTCTAATTAGAATTACAACGTTTTATTTTACATTCAGTAGTATAATAACTTCTCAACTTTTTATAAATAATACCAATCTGTGTAATTAGAGAAGTTATTTTCTTTGTAAGAATTTAATGAAAACTTTTGTTCTATATACATTAAGTATTAAAGATGCCTGTACGAATACCTAATTAATATCAAGTTGTATCTTAAAATAATAGGTTCTTAGTTCGTATTTACATAATGGTCTTATGAAACTCCAAATAAAAATATTTGTTTATTCATTTATTGGATACCAGCTAGGACCTCGTGTTCAGAGACGAGCTGTGAAAATTGCTGACGACGCCAAGTTCAATAAATGGTATTGAGTCCTCAAGTTTGAGGAGAGATTTAACCTCCCTTTGTGTGTTCAACCAATTGTAAACGGACTGCTTCCTCCTATAACCGCATCACCGCCGCTGGTGAATTGCATATCCAGAAACTTTAACTGTGCAATGAGCTTAGAGAAAAAGTAATGATATTGCCTCCTAACTTCAATTTTCCCAAGTAATTATAAGCATTAGGTTCCTCAAGAAAGCAAAAAAGCTTTACAGGGTCGATAACGCACGAATGATGCCCTTGATGTTGCTAGACTACGGTAACTGCTTGCCAATAAGCGCGGCACATCCTTGATTGCCACCAAGGGCTAAAAAGATTGAGAAAAGACCTAAGATACAGAAAATTCTACAAGGTCCTAGTAGAGGGATGCTCTTTTTTAGGGTTCCGTACCCAAAGCGTAAAACGGAACCCTATTACTGAGGCTCCGCAGTCCGTCCGTCCGTCCGTCTGTCACCAGGCTGTATCTCATGAACCGTGATAGTCAAACAGTTGAAATTTTCAACGATGATGTATTTCTATTGCCGCTATAACAACAAATACTAAAAAATAAAATAAAATAAATATTTAAGGGGGCTCCCATACAACAAACGTGATTTTTTTGCCGTTTTTATTGATAATGGTACGGAACCCATCGTGCGCGAGTCCGACTCGCACTTGGCCGATTTTTTTTCTCATACGACGTCGGGAGGCAACAAAATGCGGTCTGATGAAAATTGACTACCATAACCTATGAATTTTGCAATATAGGAATGTTTGATCGCCCTAGGAGTTATATGTCGTGCATATGCAAACAGGATAATCCGTTGTCAGACTAGGAATTTATTTTGTAAGGTAGTTGATCCATATTTTGATATTTTATTCTTCTATTTTGGTAAATAATTCTGCGATACGGTAGTGAGCCGACGGTACGGTAAAGTTAACGCAACCTACGGACGCTTTTAATGTTAGGATTATCACTCCCGTATTGCCGACCCTGTACGAACTTTTTCGAGACCAGCCTGAAGAACCCCATGCAGAAATCTCCTGTGAAAACCTTTGCAGGGAGTTGATCCGACTAATTTTCTTAATGAACAATTGGCTTGAAATGATTGAAGGGGTAATTATTTTATATATTTTTACTTTACTTAAATTAAAATTCCATGAAATCATTATCATTATCTAAGTATATAAGAATCCACAGAGAACTGTAACGCAACGACAAGTTCCTATCGCGTTATTGAGTTCCTGCGAGTTAGTGTAAGCCTACGTCTCAAGATGTAAACACAGTGGTAGGTAAAAGTGGTAATCTTAATCGGTGATAGCAATCCCGTTTGTCTGTATTTGAGGAATCCGCCTTGTAACGGACTTTATACCTCGATTCTTCTTTTCACGGAGCACTCTAATGTCATCCGTGAGCCAGGGAGCAGAAAGATGTTTAAGTTTCGCTGGATGAATTGGTACATGCACATCGTACAACTGAGTGAGCAGCGAATTAAACATTTAATTTACGTGCAAATTAAATTTACCAGCAAGTTTATTTATAGATAATTGGCGTCTATTCGTATCATGTTTTTATCATCAGGACAATGCCAAATAAAAACATGATATATAGAGACCAGTCCACGAATTTACAGATTCGGCGAGTGTCAGTTCCACCACATTTGTATTCGAATCCCGTCGTGTTCGTTCAAACATGCTCCATCATTATTCATGACAATGCCCGCTACCTCCAGCGAGGTTTAATTTTTTACATCTCTTAGCACAGGTTTCGTCGTTCACAACCCTTCGCTTCGGTTTACGGAGATTTTTATACCAATAAGGACGCAAATAAGCGGCCTACCAGATGGTAAGCAATACTGCAGCCTGCGTACTGTTACATCCCTGTATAAGCATTATATTTAGCTTAGTTTGCTATCTTCAATATAACTACAATATTGGAAATAACAGATCAGCAATATTATGCCTATATAATCCATACAATCTCCAAATCAAGTCAGTCGTTATTCTGACTAGCCAAACTGCTGCCCAGCTACGGACCTGGTTTCTGCCCGCCGCGCCAGTCTGGACAGTTAGCTAAGCTAACAGAATAAAGCCATTTGACTCAGATCTCCCTAAGTCCTTGAGTTGGAGTCGCGAAATAGTGCGATATACGTCAAGTCTAAAACGTGTAAAAGTAGTGTGTAAACTAAAGTAGTAATCTGTGAAAATTAAATAACTTGGGTCACTAAATAAAGTTGTTTTTTATAACAACTTATTGGACCCCAATAACAGGACGCTTGATTGCGAATTATAATTGTAATAAATAAATTGTCTAACGAGCCTGGTGATCAAGTAGTCAGCAAGGCCAATTTTAATACCAAGGCTCGTGGGTTCGAACACAAACCTTTGAGTACATGAACATGCATCTATGTCTTGGTCTGGGTATTTTAAGAGAGGTAGGGCGAAACTTGTTTGCACTGTCTTGTTTTTTGCAGGGCTTAGGCAGGCCTTAGTCGCGCAACTGGGAAAGCACCTCCACTTCACAGAAAACCGCAGACAAATAACAAGTCTCTGAAGAGTTGTCGTGTTTCTTCAAGTGAGTGATGTTACCAGTAAGCTGTGAGTTTGAGAAGAGATTTTGCCTCCCTTTGCGTGTTCTACCGGTTATATAATGGATTGTGTTCTGAGGAGTTGTTCGACATTATACCAACAGCCTCGTTTTACAATCACCCAAGGTTTTCCCAAGGGACCACAGTATGGAGTTCTTCAAGAAAGGTGTGAAGAGGTTCTTACAGGGTCGGCAACGCAAAAGTGACACCCCTGGTGTTACAAATGCCCATAGGCTACGGTAACTGCTTACCATCAGGCAGGTCGTATGCTTGTTTGCCACCTCATGGTATAAAAAATTTCTGTGTTAGCAGCTCTCTTTGGGATTGAAAATAGACACTAAGTTTTAAAAACCCATAACCACTTGACTTCGCGTGAAAGCGGCGCTCACAATAACGTTGTGTTTGAACGCTGCCGACCAATGGGAGAATGGAAGAACTCGACCCGTAGCGGTGAATTGAATTACTACGTAAAATTGGTCTTATCGGTTCTCCATTTAGATTATATCCTTCGTGCTAATGTTACTTGTAAATCACAATTCTGTATGTAGAAAGATACTGGATATCGAGAAAAATATATTACTTAATGTAAGGATTTAATTTTATGTATGGATCGAGTCACGTGGCGCTCGGTTCTCTCTGCCTACCCCGTAAGGGATTTGACATGAAGTTATAGATATATATATTATTTAAATAGATACTTAAGCAAAAAGCAATTCTGTATTGTACTTTATGCACAGAACGATTCTTTGATAAACTGTGGAGTAAGAAGTCAATTCCAAAACTTCCTACTCTTACAAATTTCTTCTGATTAAATTCGTTGTGAGTTCCAAGGCAGCTGTAGTTTAACCCCCGGGACAGCAGTGAACTTCACTGCTCATTGCCTTTTGGTGGTCGCCGCTGTTAATTCTGGCTACACAGGAGACACAGTGGTAGGTAAAAGTGGTAGACCTGTCTCTAAAAAAAACTATGGAGCAAAACATGAGCCTTATGAGCATCTTATGGCCAGCTTCTTTGCGGCTAACTCCCGTATCGATGACTATAGCACGCAATCACCCATGATACCCTCCTGTGGACCCATTACCTACACCTGATATCCACATCAGGCAGCGCGATGTGCGGTTTGAACTGCAGGTACTGTATGTCCGAAAAGCCAGTGGTCCTGATGGTATCCCAGCGATTGTTCTCTTTTGTCTCTCGTACTCTAGCTGTTGTGTCCCGGAGGCTTGGTGAGAAGCCAGTGTTCAGCCCGTCCCCAAAAAGGGAGACAGTTCTGACCCATCAAATTACCGCCCCATTGCCGTACTTCAGTGTTGTATATGGTCATGAAACGGATCCTGAACAAACAATTGATCCTCACCTAGAAGATTAATGATCGGCAGTATGGGTTTAGACCGAAACGATCAACGGGTGATCTTCTAGCGTATGTGACGCACCTCTGGGGGGAGAAATTGATAAATATGGCGAATCCATGGCAGTCAGCCTAGATATCGGCAAGGCATTTGATCGGATTTAGCACAATGCACTTCTCTCCAAGCCCCTCAAGCTTTGTAATTGGATTGCTGACTTCCTGCATGAGCGTAGAATCCGCGTCCTTGCAGATGGATGGGCTTCATGTTCATGTCAGTGAATGCCGGTGTCCCACAGGGCTCCATTCTGTCGCCCGCCCTGTTTCTTCTGCATATGAATGAATGGGTTGTGCCTTTAACGACTAAGTTTCTTCTATCCTATAATTTATTTGGACCCGAAAGACGTTGTCTTATCCAAAATAAAATACAAATCGATTACAGCGCCACGTACCGTCTACTACCACCTAGTATTTCCAATTGTGTATCTCAAGTTCGGACCTGCGTGGAGTATTGCTCGCATCTCTGGGACGGCTCCGCACAGTATCTTCTCGAAGCTCTCGACAGGTTGCAGCGACGGGCTATCTGCATAATCGACGATGAAGAGGTCACAAAACACCTAGAACCTCTGCAACTTCGTAGGGACATAGGATCCCTAAGTACATTTTACCGCCTGTCCCATGGTGAGTGCTCCGAAGAACTATTTTCCCTTATACCACCCTCTCCCTTCCGTCATAGAACCACACGTGCAGGCTTGCGATGTCATCATTCCACTGTTGAGGACATTTGTTCTCGTACTAAAAAGTTCGGCAACTCCTATCTCTGTCGAACTATTAAAAAGTGGAACGCCTTGCCTGCACATGTGTTTCCTCCTTCCTACAACATGGGATCCTTCAAACGAAGCGTGAAGACACTGTAGTCCTTTGTCAGTTGTCGCTGCAATTTGGGCTCCTCTTTTCGCTTACCAACAGGCGAAGAGGAGCCACGATGCTGAGCCAATATAAAAAAAAAATCTAAACTATTCAGGGTCCCACTCAAATACCTACTAAATGAATTTCATTTGTATTAAAAGAAAAATGTAATGGGATAGTTGTTGTTAGTATCATTTGTGGGAAATTTTTTTAAAAATGTACCCGATAATCATCGACCACCTGATGTAAAGCGGTTACAATTGCCTACTCCTTAGCAGCGTATTGGTGATCTCTCTCACAGGAGCACAACAACCCTCCACGGAGTTATTTGGCAGCGGTTTTCTGTGCTTTGATGCATCCTAATTCTCTTAAAATACGCTTGTTTGTTTATTGCCTATTTGATGTATAAATAAATGTTAAATTTCGGTTCCATAAATTTCATTATGTGGTTGCAGTACAGTCGGGCTAGTAAAAGAGTGATAAAAACTTTGTTTACGACTCGGACAGTCGAAGTTTTGTTGTTCGATGAGTTGTTCAACAAAAGTTTTATTCATCACGCGGAACTTCATTTAATCGAAAGAGTTTAGAGTATCCTTGAGCGCGCGGCTCCGCTGCGAAATATTTTCAATTCGGAAGAAAGCTACTTACTACAGACTTGCTTAGCGACTGTCATCTATCGAATATCGACAAGGCTGATAGGCTATGTCGAGTTTATTCTTCTTCTTAGTACTATACCGTTTCGTAATATTAGGATTGGCGGAGTCCGCTACTTAAACCTAAGGGTTTGACGAAGATACTTATTTTTTTTATATGGAGCCGTCAGATCTCTACAGCCCGGAGGGAACACCAGAGTTTTCTTAGGTTAGGGGTCACATGCCTTTCGAAATATAGTTGATTGAACGTATGGGTTTCCTCACGATGTTTTCCTTCGCCGCCGAGCAAGTGATAGGTACTAATATTAACATCTATCTATCTATAACTTCACGCCAAATCCCTTGCGGGGTAGGCAGAGGGAACCGAGCGCCACATGACTCGATCCTTACATATCTCACTCGCTACTTTAACATTCATTGCTCTTCTCATGCACGCTCGCCGGTTTCTAGGGCTCCTGACGTCACCTTCTGATAGAACACGACCAATTTGGTCATGGTAGGTAAGTCTTGGCCTTCCCCGGCTCCTACATCCTTCCACTTTTGCATTGTATATCTGCTTCGTCATTCTTTCATCTTGCATTCTTTCTACATGTCCGAACCATCGGAGCATGCCTCTTCTTATTTTAACACCGACGCTCTCTTTCAGACCAACTCTGTTTCTAACATCATCATTGCGAATACGGTCTACAAGCCTTATGCCACAAATTTTGCGCAGCGCTCGCATTTCGACCGCGTTTATTCTACTTTCATGCTCTTTCTGCCATACCCAGCTCTCGCTTCCATAAGTTAGCGTTGGGACCAACACTGCATTGTGTATAGCGAGTTGTGCCTTCTGGCTCAGGATTTTACTGCCAAAAAGTTTTCCCAACGCTCCATTCACACTATTCCCAGCACTCACTCGTCTTTCCACATCTGCGGTGTACCTTCCATCCCTGCTGAAAGCGCATCCAAGATATACAAACTCATCCACTTGTTCCAACACTTCATCATCAATCGTAATCCTTACATTAGTTCTGGATTCTCTTTCAAATACCATTATCTTTGTTTTCTTCGCATTCAGTAGTAAGCCTTAATATTTACATAAACCAGAAAATACGAATTTAGTGGTACATGCCAGGAAGTGCGCATTCGTACAGCTATAAATGTTAAAGAAGCGAGTGAGGTGTGTAAGGACCAAGTCATGTGACGCGCGATTATCTCTGTCTACCCTGCAAGGGATCTGGCGTGAAGTTATTGATAGATATTTATTGCCTATCACGTTCAAGTTATATTATAGTATCAGTAATCAATTTTATTTCAAACAAAAGTAGATAAACAGATTGAATACGCTTTATTTGCATAATACGTCAATCAGGCTATCTTTGGCCCAGTTTGCACATAAAAAGTTAGACCAATGTTTAAAATAATACGTTACTTAAAAAGATACACTTATTATGGTGGCTTTATGTAGCCTACTTCCAAAAAATTTACTCATTTACCAATAATCTCTAGGAAAATAGTTTCAAAATTCCATTTAACCACTGGGCCAATGTTAGATTGTGAGTTGGGCTTGGATTGGCCCAGGTCCCAATTGTAGGTTGTTTTTGCTTATTTTATTTTATTTAAAACATTTTGCTAACATTGGCCTGCACATTTACCATAAAAACTACAGCCGAGAGCCATAGACAATAATTGTATACATTCGTTTTCATTTATTAGTACTAATATGGGTAAATAAATTGTTGCCACAGGAAAATCAACGCAGTTTTTATTCAATCTAATTTTTTTGGTCAACAATGCGTTTTTAACTTATTTACTGACTTACCATATAGCTAAGATAATGAAAAAAGTATCAAAATAATTAAAATTTTATTTAATCCTACATATCATGGGGTTAAACTTTGAAAAATTTCCATTCCATTCCATGGCCAGGAAGTCGTCTTATATGATAAAATACCTTTCTTTCTTTGAATATTAGTGTCATTCAGCATTCGTATGATATTTGTATTATTCATTATACAAAACTGAGCCACGGCCTTTACCACATTATCGCCAATCACCTGAAGGTCCAGTCTACCGTCATGTACTTCGTATGTCTCTATAGAAAAAAAATCTTCCTGTGCTATATCCAAACCACATTCTTCTTCATGTGTTATGTCTCCTTCCTCTGCCCTTTCTTCACACTTATCGAATATATCTCCTCCCAATATTTTGAGAATTTTGAACTTTGGCCCGGGCTCAAGTTACCCTTATTCACCGGTAATAATTTACCTGTTCAATATTTATGGCAATATCATGGGAATTAGCTAATTAACTCTCGTAATTTTTTAAAGAAATGATAGATAGACACATATGAGACACTTTAAAATAACACTTGCCTCCTTAAGTATTCAAATGACAACACAGCAGACAACTTTATGGCGCTTTCGTAACAAACCGCTCTATTCACACCACAGAAAAAAGCAACTGACGTCTCAACAATGGTAGATGTCAATTATTTGGCGGAATCTGAGCATTTACGAAGATATATTAGAATCGATGTTTACAAATCTAGTTTGAAATACATAAAATCATAGCAAAAAAAAATCTATAATATGCATTTGAAATTTTGGGCCAATTTTATATTGAAGGCTTAAGTTACCCTGATCGACTGACAGATTGTAAACAGAAATTACATTATACTTAGTCTGGCCATAAATACTATTACAATTAAAAATAAACAAAATATTACATTTGAATTTGGAATCTGTCATTTTTAGATGATTGTCATTGACTTTTCTTATTTTGGCGCCAATACATTATACAATATTTTGCGATATTAAAATGGAGTGGGGTGATAAAGAGAACTGAATCGTTGTGATTGTATTACACAAAGTACTCGTAGGTATGGAGCCAAATGCAATTTTTAAAACTCTCCATACGCTTGGTATTAGTAAAATGTTTGTGTACCGGGCTAGTGACCAGTCAGAACCTGTTATATACGTTTTCCCATACATTTCGCGGTCGTATTCGACCACCCGGGTTTCGAAGCGTACAACGAGACCTATGTTTGTGACAGAAAAAGATCTGGCCGTCCACGTAGTGTTCGTACGAAAAAGGTGGTCAAAGCAGTAATGGAAAGAATTCGAAGAAATCCTGTCCTAAAATCCTGTCCTAGAACAATGTCGCGTATTTTAAAAGATGACTTAGGACTTGCAGCCTATAAAAGACGTACCTACTGGTCATTTCTTAACTGATAATTTAAAAAAGAATAGGGTGGTAAAATCGAAACAACTACTAAAGCGGTACGCAAAGGGAGGTCACAGAAAAATTTTGTTTACGGATGAGAAAATTTATACAATTGAGCAATATTTTAACAAACACAATGACCGTATTTATGCTCAAAGCTCTAAGGAAGCTTCCCAATTAGTCGAGAGAGTGCAACGTGGGCACTATCCGACTTCAGTGATGGTTTGGTAGGGTATTAGCTATGAAGGAGTAACTGAGCCATATTTTTGTGAAAAAGGTATCAAAACATCGGCATAAGTGTATCAAGATACCATTCTTGAGAAGGTAGTGAAGCCCCTTAACAACACCATGTTCAATAACCAAGAATGGTCCTTCCAGCAAGACTCGGCGCCGGGTCATAAACCTCGGTCTACGCAGTCTTGGTTGGAAACGAACGTTTCGGACTTCATCAGAGCTGAATACTGGCCGTCGTCTAGTCCCGATCTTAATCCACTGGATTATGATTTATGGTCAGTTTTAGAGAGTACGGCTTGCTCTAAACGCCATGATAATTGGAGTCCCTAAAACAATCTGTACGATTGGCAGTGAAGAATTTCCCCATGGAAAGAGTGCGTGCTTCTATTGATAACTGGCCTCAACGTTTAAAGGACTGTATGGCAGCCAATGGAGACCTCTTCGAATAAGCTTTTTATATTTTAAATTGTTTTATATTTATGTATTAAACTAACACACTGTAAAAGTAATAAATGTTATTTGCAATAGATTTTTTTTTCTTTGATTCAGTATTTTTGGCAAGACTAGGAATAGATACATATTACGCCACAGTTATTACCAAGTTAAAGAACTCTCTTTTATTGGAGTTAACTCCTTAGGAAACGATTTTAAATTATAAAGTCCGGTCCGGAAATTTTATATGGAGTAAAACCAAGTGAACACGTTAATAAAATTGATGCCGTTACCCTCGCCCGCTAAAAAGAGACAAACGTATATGTGTACCTGTAGGATTTAACGTGCGAGAGAATGAGATAGAAGTATTTACCTAAGATTTTTTTATACAACGTCGTATACAATAAAAACTGATGTAAAGCGGTTACCGTAGCCTATGAACGCTTGTAACACATTAAGTGTCACTCGCGCGATGCCTTCTCTGCTGCTAACATAGCAACTCCTTAGGAGCTTACTGGTGACCTCACTCACACGCAGGAACACAACAACCCTCTAGGGAGTTGTTATTTGACTGCAGTTTTATGTGAGGTGGAAGTAATTCCCCAGACGGGCTGCTTTGATGCGCCCTACCTCTAATAAAACATCCAGACTAAAGACAAACAGACATGTTTATGCACACAAAAGTTTGTCATATGGAATCGAACCCACGAGCATTAGTGTCAAAGACGCGTCATCAATGGAGAATGAGATAGAAAGCATTATACAGTATTTATTACAGGGACCGAGCATTGTGCGTTAGTACGCGCCTGCGTATTACGAAGCTTGGTATATTTTACGTATATTTTTATGTATTAAACAAATTACCAAGTGATTAAAGTAAAAAAATGAAAGAAATTGATTCGAGTGGTAATGAAGAAGAATCTTAAAAACACCAATGTGGTTAATTCGTAAGCCTATAGTTCACATTTATGAGTAAGCCTATAGTTCACATTTGTGATTTACCCTCTTTTTATATTCGGTAGGTATATATCATAATTATCGTTCGTAAGGAGTAAACTCCAATCATGCGTCGGTGCTGCCAAAACGCAAGGGATTTATTTATCAATACTGAACTTCGTAAAATAATTGTGTTTCTGAGCCTATAGTACAGCCAATATGGTATTTACTAAATAAAAATTTTGAATTACAACTGATCGGGGTGTAACAAAATGCATTCGACGGGAAAAAATATGTAGAGAAAAGGACCTTATCGTAATCAGCGACCCCAAAAACCCCCGAGTCCACCATTTTATCAAATTCTGATGGTTTTTTTCATCAGAATAAGTTGTGGATAAAAATATTTTGGGGTCCTTTTGTCTACATATTTTTCCCCATCGAATGCATCCTGTTTCAGTCTGATCGGTTGTTATTGAAAAATTTCAAATAATCGACATATTTTTATACCATATTGACTGCACTACGACTCTATTACATTGTTTTCAGTCGTCTCAATCTACAAACAATGGGACTTCTTCCCGCGCTTTTGACGAGTGACATTGTTGTTTTACTTGAAATTTTTACAATTCAGTATAAAATTAGTTTTGTGTGGCAATTTCGATAGTATTTTGTAACATAAGTGCTAGTGAAATTATACAGTAATGAAAAAACTCAAATATAACACGTTTATGCACTTTTTGGAAGACGTGAATAAGTTCACTATCGTTTTACGGGTGGTATTTAAATTGGGTTAATTGGGTCTAGGTACCCTTTCCAAGTATTTTTTCTGCACAGTTCCTGCAGCTGGAACATAGAATTAAGATTTTCAAATGGTTCTAAACTGATGACTTGGCTGTATGGGCTAGATCCCTTTGCCTTTCCCCTCGGGGATAAAAAGAACCAAAAAAAAAATCTACAAACAATGTTACCATAATTTTCAGCAAATTTTATGTTTTTTTTAATCTTAACAAAATAACTTTTCGTTCAGAACGCACTGGCTGGTCAGATGTTTTTCACGATTTGAAGACGAAACCGTATTTTGTAAAGCTTTGGAAACATTTTTTAAACTCATGTTTTGGGCACGCGAAACTCGGGAGCAACCCACATAAAGTTGACCATGCGAAAGCATGAGTTCCCTAAATACATCCCTGCCACTTTTAAATTTCGTCCTTGGGATTTATTTATTGTCATACAGAAAGCTATTTTTAAAGGAAATTGTAGCCGTTTATTAAATTGGAATGGCAAATTATAGGGGATTATATGTATTCGAGGAAAACATAACTTCCTTCCCTTTGGCTGTACCGGTCAGTATACTAGCTTTAATCACATTTCTTCCCAGTTCTACAACACGTAGTCTAGCGTCATTACTTAATTTGGGAGGATGGAGATTACGCATCTGCAATATTGAGACGCCCACTTTCATGATTCGAGATTTGTGAATAGCTCTATTTTAGATTTTTCATCATGATTAAAATACGGCTGCTCACCTCCGTTATCTGACCGTGCCAAATAGTAGTAAATAATAGAACATTAATGAGAAATTAATGTAATTCAAGACATTGTATTTCAAGTTCAATAATTGTTATTACATATTCTTTCATATGAAGGATAACGCAAACATAGCGCACGCACAAACATACAATAACGCCACTTATTGACAATTTGCAGTTAATAACTTCAAATTACCGGGATAATAAAGCTACTTTTGCTCCCGGTAATTTGAAGTTGTTTTTTATCCCAGTGGAATGTTCTTGTGCGATAGTTTGGGATAGTAGTAGATAAAAGCCGTTGATACGTGAAAGCGAAATAAAACATCCATATTTAGCAAGATTCAAACATTAAAACATCCAAATTATCGCACGCAAACATATCACTGAGATAAAAAGTAGCCTATGTGTTAATCCAGTACCTCATCTATCTATCTACCAAATTTCATCCAAATACGTTCAGCCGTTGAGGCGTGAAAACGGAACAAACATCTAAACATTCAAACATCCATACTTTCACATTTATAATATTAGTAGGATTGAAAACACCCAAACAATTCATGCACACAAATGTTTCTTCTGTGTGGAGTCTAAGTAGCGTCACTGACCACTGCGCCAGCGAGCTCGTCAATATATAATGATATCTCACACACGACCGTGGGATCATAAAACTAAAATAAGCCGACCGCATAAATAAATTTGAGAGTATTTTATTAAGCCGTGCTAGTTAGAAATATCGTTCAATCTTTCCTGTAATATTTACATACACTTTTATCCACATTATATGTAATTCTTTCAGAATTTTCGCTTCTTTTATACGATATCTCATTGCCTAGTAGCGGCACTTTGAAACTTCGTCCCGACCATGTTTATATCTTTGGGAAAAACAATATTATTTCATTCTATCATTGACAATATGATTAGAAAAGCAATATTTAAAACTAGTTCAAATCAATATCATTAGTAGTTGCTATACTGCTACTGTGCCAGACCGACAAACAGACAAAAAGACATAGTATTATATACATATAATAATCGCCATAAAAGTTCCTTTTTACCATTATCATTTTGTATGAGGCTCTACAATACCCTTTTCTCATAAACAGTGAAAAGATAAAGACTAAATATTGCAGAAAAGATTGTATTTCAAGTTCAATAATTATTTCAATTTATACACAGGAAACACCGCGACTTTCCCATGCCAACACAACACAGCCATTCATTTCGTAAAATATATACACTAAATTTTAATAGAGGAGAAAATATATGCTTGTTTTCCGAAATATACTTACTACTCCCAGCTAGCTAGCTCCCAGCTAGCTAGTAGTAAGTATATTTCGGACTTTGGCGACTTCCCCTGCGCGTATCCCAGAATCTCATCGAACCGTGTTCTTTCCTTTTCCTCATCTTCTAACGTACTCCTCATATTCTTAAGTTAGGTCACACGTGTTTCGAAATATAATTTCTTGGGCGTGTGGATTACACGATGTTTTCTGATGAACCAGAGACTAGTTGGTCAATAGGGCCGTTCCTTATCCACTGGGCTATCACTCTATAAACAAACAAACTCTTCCGCTTTACATATTAGTATAGATAAATATCACAGAAGACTCGAACTGCCCATAGAAGTTAATTTTATTCTATGGCAACTGTTGCTGGTACCTGCTCACCACTAGGCGGGCACAACGGCAGGCCCTTCCCTTGTTTTTTACCTCACTGATGTAAAAAGTCAAATACATCAAACGGCCTACGTTTAAGTGACACCAATGAATTTTTTATCAATACTGAACTTCGTAACACAATTGTGTTTCTAAGCCAACTCAATTACTTTGTTTTAAGTAGTCTCAATCTGTCGACAGTGGTACCATGTTGTTCAGTATTTTTGGGAATTCATAGATCATACATTTTTTTATAATCTTAACAATTATGATTATCCTTCACCAGGTCAGGTCAGGTCACGGTCAGGTGCGACGTCAGGGCTCGCACACTTTGGGGTATAATACTGAAGGTACATGAGGGATAGAAGTGCATGTTTTCTTTTTCAATGGAGGGACAAACTTAACTTTAATCGTGAAATAAATATTCTTCTATACATCGGTCTGACTCACAGTCTAAGGTGTGTTTGTAATATTTATATGCAATTTGATCCAACTTGCTTTGTGTGCTTCCGCCACCAATTAGTTCATGCGGCCTAGCGCCGGCCGGCACCCACCCACTACTGTTAGTGCGTGCTACATGCCGACGCTGCCATGGCTGCTCCGGTAGTCTCTGCCTCGGCTGCTGCGGTCCTCCGCCATCTGGAACAGAATCCGCATGCCCCCACCACCACCGTCGCTGCCACGACTGGCCTGGTCGTCGCTGCGACACGTGTTTCGCCTCTCCACGAGGCATCATCAGGCGTTGTAGACGTTAATCGTAAGAATAACATGCTACATGCTACAACTACTTGTAGCATGTACTACCGGAGCAGCCATGGCAGCGTCGGCATGTAGCACGCACAAACAGTAGTGGGTGGGTGCCGGCCGGCGCTAGGCCGCATGAAATAATTGGTGGCGGAAGCACACAAAGCAGGTTGGATCAAATTGCATATAAATTTGACTTTCGCAAAATAACGCCTGAATCTATTAACTATTTAATATTTATATTAATATGTATAGAGGAAGAATTTATTTTTTAGTTTGAATGCGCTAATCTCTGGAACTACCAAGTGGATATAAAAAAAACCTTCTCGCTTTTAACAGCCTAATTCTTAAGGAATAACTATTCAACATAACGAAACCGTATTTTTTTAACTTTTGGAACGTTTTTTTCATTCGATCGACGATCATGAAGAAAAATTCGTGATTGTTTTCAACTTCATATGTGATGAAAATATGGTCAGTAGAGTTAATACGGTTCAAAATACACATTTAAAAAGCTGTCTAAATATCAATATGTTGGGAACGATTATAAGTAAATCAATGATCGAATCAAAATAATTAGAACGTACGTACATGTATAACAAGGTTCGCTCGTCGTTATAGTTTATGTTTTTGTGAAAAATCGCCATTTTTTATGTAGAAAGATGTCCTATATAGATAAAGCTAAAAAGCAAAACCTAACTTCAATACACACACACACATATATATATATATATCAATAAAATGAAAGTCGCTTGAAAAATAATTCAGAGCGGTATCAGACCGCCGCTTGATAACAGAGAGTTTTCAGACGTAAGTCCTGTAGTTGTGCAGTGCATTTTTTTATATATTATATCGTCGGAGGCACCATACCAGCATACGATTCACCTGGTGTAGAGTGGAGTAAAGTAGTTACTTTAGCCTATGATGTTTGCAATACAGCAAGCATGGCTCGCGCGTTGCTACTCCTGCTGTTAACACGGCAACTCCTTAGGAGCTTATGGTATAAGGAATCTACAATAAAAAATGTTGCCTATAAAATATCTATATAAGCAGTATCTGGTGACTTCGTTTATTAGGGTTATGGTTGATCTGAGTTCTCTGTTCCAAGAGCAAAGTAATTCACGATTTGCATATAGAATCCACAATCACAAGTGACAATCCGTTGGTGGGTCAGATAAGACACTTTAAAACGGTCTTCTAGTAGGTACTTTAAAAACAAACACAGTTACACGTAAACAATACTATATCATCACTGTTACTCCGTCTCAAAACACCACACCACTCCACTAATTTCTCACTAAATCTTTCTCGGTTGAAGCAGTGCGCCTGTGGAATGCTCTGCCTTTCGATATCCGGAATGCTCATTCACTTCAATCCTTCAAACATCTTGTCAAACTTCATTATCTTACCCTGAACATTACGTAATTAGCATTATTTTCTTGTATTTCCCCTCAGTCTCATTTAGTGTGTGTATATTTTATTCAATGTATTAATCAATTTGATAAATTGTGTGGACATGTGTACTTGTTACATATAACATTATATAGTTATGTACGTTTGTGTATTTATTTATATAATTACTTTATTTCCTTTAAGTTATGCTCTGCGCCACCCTACCTTATTTCTTTACTTCTCCTCTACCCTAAGGCTGTCGAGAGAGAATTGTTGTTGTTGGTAGAGATCGCATCGCGATAAGACCGCCGTTGTACTGATACTTTGTTATTGTTCTTTTGTTATGTATTTTTCTTTTGGTGCAATAAAGAGTATTGTATTGTATTATATTGTATCATTGTCCGAAATATCGTAGTGCTTTCGTTGTATCCTTAGGCTAAGGTAGCGGACTCCGCCAATCCTAATAGATTAGTAAAACGGGATAACGCTAAGAAGAAGAAGACTGTTACACATGAACGACACTGTATCAGTGTCCAAAATATACAGTAAAAACACCACGCATAAAATTTGCGAAAGAGGCGAGATAGTATAAGTTCAAAAGTATTAAAAAGAAGGAGACATTAAAGCAAAGAATGTGTGCGAATCGGAACTAGTATGCATTACTTTACTACATGTATTATTATTATACTACATGTTTATTTAGACTTGTCCCTGGCTAATCATACAATATGGTGACATTACTTATTCCCAAAACTCGGGCCAGTCGTTGACGGCCGAATATCAACAATAACTACAAAGTTTCTGAATTGAAGAATCGCTTCTCTTATCAATTCATTGTTCAATGTTCGTTATGTTTGTGTTGCAAAATCGAAAGTTTGAATTACCATTGTTGTTTTCCATTGTTATGAGATGGAGGACATTTATTTTGAAACAAATTAATCACTACTATTTACTATTAAATATGTAGTATATTAGTAGAAGTGCATTTAATATTTATTTGATTTGTGTACAGATATTTTTAATGCAACATTTTCACGTCCACTTTCTATCCAGTGGAGAGACATTTTTTTTTCAGTATCCGAAATATTTTCGTAAAGTTTTATCAGAATCTGTTTTGTATTATGCCTGATACATACATATCACAACAGGTAGACCGACAGACACCCAAAAAACATGCAATTTGATCTAACCTGCTTTGTGTGCTTCCGCCACCAATTAGTTTGGCGGAAGAGGCGGAAAAACTAATTGGTGGCGGAAGCACACAAAGCAGGTTAGATCAAATTGCATGTAAATTTGACTTTCGCAAAATAACGCCTGAAACTATTAATTACCCAAAAAACAGAAATAGCTGTTTTATTTTCATTGAGTACCAGATTTCAACTATATCACTGTTGTAAAAAAATCTACCCATAAGTGTTTACTAATTCCGCTGCGAACACAGCAATTGATTATAGCTAAACTTACTCGCAGAAACCCTTCAAAAAGTAGTCATTTCGGTTTCAGTTTTATGTGATATTGATATATGTGGCCTTTTTTTCAATCATCATTAAATATTACAATAAATAAACGTCATCATCATCTCAGCCCGTATTCGTCCACTGCTGAATATAAGCCTTCCCTCTAGAGTGCTATTTGTCTCGATCCTGTGCCCCCTGCATCCATCCACTCCCTACAAACCTCTTGAGGTCGTTACTCCATCTAGTGAGGGATCGTTCTACACTGCGTTTACCAGTACGGGGACGCTTTTCGAGAATCTTTCTTCCGTAGCGGTTGACGGTTCTATGAACTACGTGGCTGGCCCACTGCCACTTCAGCTTGCTTATCTGCGGATTATGTCAGTTACCATAGTTCTAGAGCGGATATCCTCATTTCTGATTCGAACACGCAGAGAAACCCCGAGCATAGCTCATTCCATAGCACGCTGAGCGACCTTCAGCTTCCCCATACGACCTGTAGAGAAGGGCCACGTCTCAGATACGTATGTCATCACTGGCAACATACACTGTTCGAAGACCTTGCTCATCAGGCGTTGAGGCATTTTGGACGAGAAGATGTGTCGAAGTCACCCGAAAGCTGCCCAGTCGAGTTGGATCCGTCTGTTGACCTCTCCGTCGAAGTTGGACTTACCTAACTGAATAACCTGCCCTAGATGGACATATTCGTTAACAACTTCGAGCTAAGCTTCCATCCGTGATCGGTATTAGGTAACACAGTTGAGGTCATAGAGCATAGCGCTATGTTCATCCAGCGATTTCACCAAGCAAACTATATCATATACGCGAAAATAGAAGAATGTAGGAGCCGAGGAAGGCCAAGACTTACCTACCATGACCAAATTGATAATGTTTTATGAGAAGAATTTTTGGATTATTGTCTCACACGTCTCCATTATTATTATATCCAAAGTACGAGCAGCAACAGGACATAAACTTTAAATCTTCCAAGTACCTTAGAGTTATCGAGAGCATATGACTGACAGGAATAGCTTGTCGCACGTTGGTCTTGCTTTTCAATATTGGATCTAATCAACAACAACAATGTTTCAAAAGAATCGTTGTCCTTTTTATAATCGACCGGCTCAGTTGCTTGAAGTGTTCTTTGTAAATGTTCATGAGTGAATCAATATCTCAATTTATACCATTACTTACACCATCGTCTCTTTTAGGGTTACGGTAAAACGGACCCTATTACTGAGACTCCGCTGTTCGTCCGTCTGTCACCAGGCTGTATCTCATGAACCGTGATAGTTAAACAGTTCAAATTTTCACAGGTGATGTATTTCTGTTGCCACTATAATAACAAGTACTAAAAAACAGAATAAAATAAATATTTAAGGGGGTTCCCATACAACAAACGTGATTTTTTTGCTCATGTTTGCTCGATATTGATAACGGCAACAGGTAGACGCTTGAAATATTCACAGAATATTTAGTTATATAGCCACTTTAAAAATTAATAATTAAATTGAAATAAAACAAATATTTAAGGGGGGCTCCCATACAAGAAACGTGATTTTTTGCCGTTTTTATAGACAATAGTACGGAACCCTTAGTGCGCGAGTCCGTCTTGCACTTGGCCGGTTTTTTCTTTATTTTAATAGATACCGCTAGAGTTATGGCAAGGAATGCCACATTTATGCAAATCATTGTTATTTCAGTGACTTTCTTGGGCACCGCTCGGTGGGCGTGAGCACTTGACCGGACTTGACGGCACCTTCAATGGGCATCAAGTCCCCCATCAAGTGAAATCGTCCATCAAGTGAGACTTGTCAAGTGCACTTGATCGTCTCGAGGACCCATTATAGAATGTACTATTTAGAATCCGTAATTAAATATTTTTCCTTTTCTTTACTCTCTTACTTGACGCACAAATTACCCCATATTTTAATTGTGCCTCTCTTTTCGCATGCCACCTTTTGGCACTACACGCTTATACATTTGTTTATGTATAAGCGTTACCTCTTCATTATCATCAACAACAACTTCATGAAATAATAAAAGAAAGTAGAATAAATGCGGTCGAGATGCGAGCATTGCGCAAAATTTGTGGCATAACGCTTGCTGACCGCGTTCGTAATGAAGACGTGAGAGAAAGAGTTGGTCTAAAAGCGAGTGTCGGTGTTAAGATAAGAAAGGGCATGCTCCGTTGGTTCGGACATGTAGAAAGAATGGCGAAACAGATATACAATGCAAAAGTGGAAGGATGTAGGAGCCGAGGAAGGCCGAGACTAACCTACCATGACCAAATTGGTCGTGTTTTATCAGAAGGTGATGTCAGAAGCCCCAGGAACCGGCGAGCGTGCATGAAAAGAGCTATGAATGTCACAGAAGCGAGTGAAGTATGCAAGGACCGCGTCTTATGGCGCTCGGTTCTCTCTGCCTACCCCGCAAGGGACTTGGCGTGAAGATATACATACATATACATACATACAACTTCATCTTGGTTGAACGTTAGCGCTTAGGAGCACTTTTTTCGCATTCATATTATCATGGTAGTAGTGGTGGTTGCCAAAAGCGATATATATAAGAAAAAAAATGCTTGGTTCCACAAAGGCACGTAACGTATATATAATTATATATATTTCTATAAACACTTATTGCTCATTTCTTTTTATTGATGCAATAAATTTACTAGGCCAAGACTTACCTATCATGATCAAATTGGTCGTGTTCTATCAGAAGGTGATGTCAGGAGCCCTAGAAACCGGCGAGCGTGCATGAAAAGAGCAATGAATGTGAAAGAAGCGAGTGAGGTACGTAGGATCGAGTCGCGTGGCGCTCGGTTCTCTCTGCCTACCCCGTAAGGGATTTGGCGTGAAGTTATAGATAGATAGAATAAATTTACTTTTTATACGACGTCGCGGTTACCATGGTCTATTATGCTTACAATACATTAGGTATCACCTCTACCGCTAACACAGTAAGGAGCTTACTGGTGACCTTACTTACAGGAATACAACAACCCTCTAGGCTCTAGGCAGTTGTTATTTAGCGGTAGTTTTCTGTGAGGTGGAGGCCAGACGGGCTGCTTTGATGCATTCTACCTCTCTTAATTGTACACGATATTCCAAGAAGATATTGTCGTGATATTCGTCGACTCTCTACATAATTAATTTAATTTAATGCAAAATGCGCATAGTCGATATTCGTCTGAAACGGTTCCTGGTGCGATAATGGCAACACGCCCTCTTCCTACTCCGCCTACACGTCTGGGACAACCCTAACGGACGAATTGTATAGAGCTGATAATACCATTATTTTTTAAGCGGAACTTTTTAATATATATAAATACATTTCGTTTATCTCGAGAACGGGTGTAACGATTGGCATCAAATTTTGTATTTAGATAAACCTTTTAAGTTTACCTATATAGGTATATTCTCTGAAAAAAGACGATTTAAAGAAAAGTGACATGAAGCCCTCTCCCAACTACTATTCATAATCCTGATATAAATCCGATAATAGCCACGTCTGTATATGTGCTTGTTAACTTGTCAAAGATAAGAGATATAAAATATTTATTTGCCGTTGGGTCCTCGTGGGCCCATAGATTTGTCTTATTTTAAACAAGAGCCTCTGTATTTTGTATATACATAGGTAGGTAATTATAATTCTCATAGTTTATTTTTTTATTTACTAGCACTTTAAAATGATATTGGCGAAGAAGAAATACCAAAATGAACTTGTATATACATAGGTCTTTTTTCAAATCGTCAATGGGTATCAATATATTAACAAGTAAAGGATAAACTTTGCACCTCTTTTTATGCACATTACGAACTCGGAGGAATATGAGATTTGGCATAATTAATGTACGTGTACATATGGAGAAGAATTGAAGAAAGCTAATGGTTATTTATTTATTTATTTGTAGGAAAACAAACTGATTGAAGCCCTACAGTTTGCACATATAGTTGCAATAACATCAAATAATAAATAAGAAAGAAGAGATTTTGACAGTATATCGGAAAAATGTTATTAAAATATATATACAGAAATTGCTAAGTGGACTAAGAAGAAAAGAAGTCGTCAGCGATATGTGTAATATGTATTAAAATTATATTAAATTAAACAGCATAAAAGTCTTTGGAGTATGTAAATACGAAACGCGGATAATTTAAATCTGTCAATGTCAAATACATTTTAGTCTATAATTAAACAGTCGCTCTAAATATAGATTACCAACGGCTGGGAGTTCACCCTCATACACTGGAACCGCAATGGTCGCGTACTGTGCGGTTCCTGAGATGCTTTCTACCGAGAACGATTAAGTTGTGGAATGAGCTCCTTGCCGAGGTTTTCCCAAGGGACTGCAGTATGGGGTTCTTCAAGGAAGGCGTGAATAGGTTCTTACAGGGTCGGCAACGCAAGAGTAACAACCCTGGTGTTGCATATGTCCATAGGCTAACTGCTTACCATCGGGCAGGCCGTAAGCTAGTTTTCCACCTTAGTGGCATAAAAAAACAACTAAAGAGTATTTAGGTAATGTCGTTGAAGAAAAATATGCATAGTTTACTTTGTATATACATAGTACATATGAAAGAATGACGAAGCAGATATACAATGCAAAAGTGGAAGGATGTAGGAGCCGAGGAAGGTCAAGACTTACCTACCATGATCCAATTGGTCGTGTTCTATCAGAAGGTGATGTCAGGAGCCCTAGAAACCAGCGAGCAATAAATGTTAAAGAAGCGAGTGAGGTATGTAAGGATCGAGTCACGTGGCGCTCGGTCCTCTCTGCCTACCCCGTAAGGGATTTGGCGTGAAGTAATAGGTAGATAGTATATATTGTGAATGTGAAATATATAGTGAGTTGACTTAGTCAGGGTCAAAAGTGAATACATTTTATAAGATGCTATTATATTCAAATAAGCAATTTAACTGTGCCTGTGTACTCTTGGTGAAACCTGTGATCAATATAGTAAACTCAACAAAAGGTGAAATAACTCGTTATTGTATTTTTAATAGGGTTTCGCCAAGCTATACCGCATTTTTCTTTGACGTATGCCTTGACAAAAACCTTGACAAGTCAGAGTTAGTGATAATAAAGAAGGATATATTCGTGTACACCATAATAATAGGCAAAATGAAAACTTCAATGGTATACGAAAAACCCCTAAAGTGCGAGTCCGACTCCCGCACTGAGGGTTCCGTAAAAAAATATTTTTTCAAAATATTTTCGCAAAAAAAGTATGTTTCTTGTGATGTACGAGTAACTACAAATTTATGCAGATATTTTCCTTTACTTGTACTACATGACATTGCTTCTTACGAAATTTAATGATCCTAGATCAACGGGAAATACCCTTAGATATTGATTCCCTTGCGATTGTCAAAAATATGCGCATAAGCGAGGCATAAACAGCCGTATCTTTCGATTAAGTTGACTTACAAGTTTGATTTTTTCACTGTTCGAAGGAATTGCAGACCTGAGTACTTGATATTAATTTCAGCTTGATAGCTCCATTCATCCCTGAAAAAAAAGCATCTTGACAGATAGACAGACGGACAACAAAGTGATCTTTATAAGGGTTCTGTTTTTCCTTTTGAGGGACGGAACCCTAATGATGATAATATTTTGGGAGATACATTTCAATGAGCGCTGAATGACATTCCATGAATTGTCAATAGTTTTGAATGTTGGCTGATGGATTACATGCAGTACAGGCTTTGTAATGCTGAACACTTTAGTTGAAAGAACTGCGCTCACTTTATGTTGTCATGAAGGACCTTAAACCAAAATTAATGTTTTAAAGCGTCGTGTTTTTAAAGCAAAATGGATTTGGGTTTTTTATTTTATTTCATACTAGCTGTGCTCGCGACTTCGTCGGCGCGGAATAGTTCTTTTTTTATTATTTATTTATATTAACAAAAATAAATAAAATTTCTAAAATAAAAGTAGCCTAAGTTACTCCTTATTTCATCAGCTATCTGCCAGTGAAAGTTTCGTCAAAATCGGTCCAGCCGTTTCAGAGAACGAACAGACAGACAAAAATTGGAAAAATAAATATTTTGGTATATGTACCTTGTATACATCCATAAGCATTTAATAAAAAGTGCTTATTTGAATATTACAAACTAACACTCCAATTTTATTTATCTGTATAGATATAGATATATAGATAACACATATACCGAGCATAAAAATACATACAAATAGAGGCAAATGTATAGCCATGCCGGAACTTGTGGCTAGTATAGCAATAAAAAAACCGAGAAAATGTCAAATAACGCATTAATATTTGACATTTTCTTATTATTTCACACAACACAATTTTTCCAATTACGAATTTTAATAAATTTGAAAATATATATACAGGAGTATAGAGGTAAGTATATATATACTCTTTGACAAAATAATCTTAATAACGTTCAAACTTAAAAATTGAGGAATTAAGGTCGAACTTCTACTACTTGGCGACCTCTATTTAAAAAAAAACCTGTCAGTATATCTATCTTTGTTTATATTCGACGTCGGGAGGCATACAAGCATACGGCCCACCTGATGTAAAGTGGTTACCGTAGTCTATGAACGCTTAACTGCCAACATAGAAACTCCTTAGGAACAGCCAAGCAGATGTGGTATCGCGCGAGTGATACTTAATGAATTGCATGCATGCTTTACGGACCCCGCCAATCCTAATGAATTAGGAAACGGAATAATGCGAAGAAGAAGATATTGTTTCGAATAGTAGTTTTCTGCCAGACTTAACTTGGCTGTATAGTTAATGCCATATGTCACTTTCTTAATTGATAAAAAACATTACGCAGACACATAATTTGTACAGTGATTCTCAACATTTTGATGCTTCAACAATACTTTTCTTTCGATACTTTTTACACTAGAATACTTTTTATCCAATAGGTACTACTCACGAGTAAAGTATCAATACTATTGAGATGATACCGTGTCCCTAACTTACCTCCTTTCTTAGCAAGTTGATGGAAAGTGCAATAAACTACTCCTAGCATACCTAGATGATCAAGACGTCTAATGTATCTCACATACCATTAGGCATTGGCATTTAGCAGTCAAGGTGCGGCATTAGCTGTCAGCCTAGATTATGTCAAAGGCGTTCGATCGAGTCTGGAACAGGGTACAGTCAAATATCAAAGTTTCCACCGTATGTGACACCCGAAGGCCAAAAATGGTGCCAGCTTCTTGTTCAGAAGAAGCATAAAAGCCATTATTGATGGTAGCTGCTCTGATAGCACGGACATCAAAACTGGTGTCCCACTAGGTTATTTTCAGGAACACCGTTCCTATATGAAATCTATATGTTTGTCTGTGCGTTTGTCTGTGTGTTTGTCTGTCGCTTTTTTTCGAATATTCAAATTTTGACTTCAGATTCAGCATAAAAAAGTAGAAAAGGAATGTTCAGGAACACCGTTCCTATCTCTTAAGGAACATGGTCAAAATGGCCGACAAATTAAAAAAAATATATTGAATTATTATATAATTGACGAGCCAGGTGTTCCTCTGGCCTGCTTGACTTTAAACAGTTACCGTAGCCTATGGATACTTGCAACGGCAGAGTCATCACATGTGGGTTACCTTTCTTGAAAAATCTCGTTGTGTAATCAAAAAGGAGAACCTCGGCAGGGAGTTCATTCCACAACTTAAGAGTTCTCAGTCCTTGCTTGACACCAATGTTGCCATTAATTCACCCATACACATGCTGTCAAAAACAAATTTTTCGAACTGACACAACTCTATATAGATTTGGCGCTACCTTTCAAACTCCATCTCCTCAAGATGACAGACCTAATCAGCGGTGAAATTATTAAATAAATTCCCTTGCTATTACCATAGGAGATTCGAGCAATAATAACGTAGTAGGGGGATGCTATGAACACATATTTATTGGTTCCAGAAGCGGACATAGCGCCGTAACAGCGCTCCAGCAATCAATTTGGCTGGCTGCCTTTTTTCTCTAAAATATATGGCCATTTTCACAAAGGAATGCTGAATTTCAATTAATATGCCCGGATTTTGTTTAAAATATCGTAGTGTAGTGTAATGGTCGAACTTTTGCATATTTGCTATTTCAGTGCTGTACCTGCGAGTGCAATAATCTGCATATTACGACCGAGTACATAATTATGCACTCCCAACTGGATAATCAGTGGTATAACGGGACCATATGGGACGGGAAAATATGGGAATCGAACCCACATAGGACAAACATTCGTGTTTTTAAGAAAAGCAGGACAAGTAACTCTATGGAGAGTAGTTATGTTCCTGCGTGCAAGCAAGGTCACCAATAAACTCTTAAGGAGTCGCTGTTTAGCAGCAAAGGTGGCATCGCGCGAGTGATACTCAATGTATTACAAGCGTTCATAAGTTGCGGTAACCGCTTTACTTTACATCACGTAGGCCGTATGCTTGCATGCCTCCCGACGTGGTACAATAATAATTATATGGTTATTTAACAACGAATTACTATTTTTATCAGTTCATTGGTTCAGTGTTTCTTTAACCTTTTTGCATCGAAGAACACAAGTGGACACAAGGTTGTAGGAGCGGAGGAAGACTGAGACTCTCCTACTGCGGCCTAATAAATAGGTCATGTTTTATCCGAAGGTGAAGTTAGGAGCTCAAGATATCCTCATAAACTAACAAATCTGTTAAAAATAGTTATATACACAAAAGGTTATTTGTCACATTGCTGTCTCTCACTTTGCCAAAAACTACAGCTTACGGGTTAAAACTACACACCAACAGAAGAAATTTGTAGGAGTATGAAATTTTGGTAGTCAATTTCAAAACTTCCTACTCCTACAAATTTCTTCTGATTAAATTCGTTGTGAGTTCCAAGGCGGCCGTAGTTTTAACCCGTGAGACAGCAATGAACTTCACTGTTCATTGTCTTTTTGGTGGTCGCCGCTGTTAATTCTGGCTACAGAGGAAACCCAGTGGTGAGTCTGTCCCGAAAAACCACACAAAAGGTGCCAACGGAAATATATTACAAAGACTCAATGTAAGTAGTGTTGAAATATTTTTTATAAGCAGTTACATGCCTATCGATACTAGTAACCACCATGCGTTTGCGAGACTGTAAAAAGCTGGCGATACTGCTTCCGATAAGGCGGCCTGAAGTCGTTGCTATGCGACGTATTTTTATAAAATAAACAGTCGTGACTGTATTGAGAACAAATTGTTTCAATGACTATTTTACGTCAATATGTAACACACAGAACTCAACATGCGATTATGATATGAATATAATGAATACCGTCTCTAACTCCTTTTATTTACATTCAGTAGAACTTAGTGAAATTCGTAAAATAATAAATGATCTAAAAAATAAAACTAGCTTTGGTATTGACGAACTTCCTCCATGCCTAATTAAGAAATGCGCAGACGAACTCACGCTGCCACTTACATTGCTGACAAATCAATCTTTCCGTGAGGGTCGCTTTCCTGATCCTCTCAAAGTATCTTTGGTTAAACCTGGCCATAAAAAAGGAGAAAAAACCGACAAAACCAATTACCGTCCCATTGCTTTACTACCAACATCAGCCAAAATATTAGAATCTGCAATGTCAAAAAGATTAATCGCATTTTTTGAAAAATTTAAAGTTCTTAATGATAAGCAAAACGGTTTTCGAAAAAATAGAACGACAATTTTAGCCATTTACCAATATATACAAAAAATATTCGAAATAATAAATAAAAAGGAATATGCGGTTGGTCTGCTACTCGATATGAGTAAGGCGTATGATAGAGTCAGTCATAAAATTTTGCTGGGTAAGCTCTATGGGCTTGGAATTAGGGGTCTAGCTTTTGAATGGTTTCGGTCATATCTCCAAGGTCAATCCCAATGCGTTGAAATAGAAAACACCAATTTTCATACAGGAGAAATTACACACATTAGATCTAATCTCGTTCCTATAACTGGCTCTATCCCTCAGGGGAGCGTTCTGGGATGTATTCTTTTCTTGGTGTATGTAAATGACCTTCCCCGATCAATTAGTTCAGACAGTGTACTATTTGCGGATGATGTCTCTATCATACTACCTGGTACAAATAATAATTCCCTGAAAAGGGATCTAGACACAGTATTGGACTGTACCACAGATTGGCTAGATCGTAACAATCTGCAACTAAATTTGAATAAAACCAAATTAATTCAATTTAAACCCTATCAGAAATCACCTTTACATATTAACTATCAATATAAATCAAATAAATTAGAAACTGTAGAATCGGCAACCATGCTTGGTATAGACATAGATACGCATATAAACTGGAAATCCCATATTCAAAAATTATCAAACCGCTTATCTTCTTTCATATACGCTTTTAGGCAATTAAAACGTGCTACTAATATACAAACTGCCCTCTCAGCTTACTATGCGTACGCTCACTCACGTATGGCCTATGGAATTATACTTTGGGGAAATTGTTCAAACATTCAGGAAATTTTTATTCTTCAGAAAAAATGTATTAGAATATTAACTAATATACGACAAACGGAATCTTGTAAACCTCATTTTAAAGAACTTCACGTGCTGACTCTCACATGCTTATATATCTTCGAAACCTGTAAATTCATTAAAAAACATCCTGACTTATATTCCCCACTCAAATTAATCAGACGTAATAATCGTTACCAAAACAAACTCGCGGTCCCCTTCTCTACCTTCAAACTATTTTCATCAGCCCCACATCCAATGTCAATAAAAATATATAATCATATCCCCACATCTATCAAAGAATTGGAAAATAATATGGTTTTCGAAAGTAGATTAAAGGAATTTCTTATTAAAAAAAGCTATTACAGTCTATCGGAATTTTTTGAGGATAAAATTAATTAAAACTGTCTGATAATTCATATATGTAACGAATGTCTCCATATACTTAAAACTATGTTTGTATTTATAACAACTATAAATGTATATTTTTTGCTACACCCTTATAGGGTGTCATATGCTGTAAGTGCGTACTTTAGTTTAAGAATTTAAACCTGTACTTCACATGTGACATGCAATAAAACAAATGAGAAATGAGATCGGCATGAAAGAGAGAGTTGGTGTTGAGATAAGGAAAAACATTCTTACCTTATCACCGAGATTCGAGTAGAGAGTAGAAAGAATGCAGGACGAAAGATTCACGAAACACACACACACGCACAAAAGTGGATGCATGTTTAGAGAGGTAGGGCGCATTAAAGCAGCCCGTCTCCACCTCACATAAAAGCGCAGCCAAATAACAACTCCCTAGAGGGTTATTGTGTTCCTGCGTGTGAGTGAGGCCTCCAGTGGGCTCCTTAGGAGTTGCTGTGTTAACAGCAGAGATGGCATCGCGCGAGTGATACAATGTATTACAAGCGTTAATAGGCTATGGTAACCGCTTTACATCGGGTGGGCCGTAAGCTTGTATGCCTCCCGACGTTGTATATAAAAAATAAAAAGCTGACTTGTTTTAGTATAGGCGTTAACTAAAACATTTTTTTATTCATGCATACTACCCAGTTGTTGTTTTTTTGTGAGGTGGAGGTACTTCCCCAGATGGGCTGCTTTAATGCGCCCTACCTCTCTAAAAAACATGCATCCACTTTCGTGTGTGTCTGTTTCGTGAATCTTTCGTCCTGCATTGTTTCTACTCTCTACTCGAATCTCGGTGATGAGGTAACAATGTTCTTCCTTATCTCAACACCAACTCTTTCGTGTGTGAGGAGATACTACCCCAGACGGGCTGCTTTGACGCATCCTCTCTTAAAAGTACCCAGACCTACACAAACAGACATGTTCATGCACATAAATGTTTGTTCTGTAACTCGTCAGATAAACATAAGAAGATAAAATATTAATTTAGTACATTATATCTACTACTAAACTAAATTGGGACTAACGAAAGTTTATTAGTCGCGAATAAAGTACATGTAATATGCTACAGCGATCAAAGCAAGATATAATTCAGAATTGGATATTCCTGAACTGCAACCTGTTTCACGCTTCCATACCTTCGTTAATTGACTGTAAATATGGACTGCAAGGCACAAACTTAGGGCTCAAATCCCATGCGAGAAACTGCGAACCGCTGGCTATTAGCCGTAATTCTGAAAACAGACATTCATACAGTAATTTCACACGTCGGGAGCACTGAAAACAACAATTTCAGCTACGAAGCTATCACGACACTGTTGCATTTGTTAATGTCCAGTTACACTAGGTCTGCAGAAATTTCTCACCGTCTATTAAAGTGTGCGTCGTTTAAGAGCATTTCTATGGATACGGTAGGTCCTCTTCCGTTGGTGGCTACAATTTCGCTCTGCGGATGGTGGGCAGCCAATTAAACAAAGTGTTCGAAGTTGTAATGAGATCTGAAGAACAATTAAAGTAGTTTCATCAATTTTCCATTATACATGATGTTATAAAATTATCTCGACTTTGCAGGGGCAATGTGTATTTTGTATCATTTACAAAAAACTACAAATTTATAAGTAAACCATATAAATGCGCATCTAACTACGGCTAATCCCACTACTCAGAGCCGTCTCCAAGCTGCGCTTGGCTCGAGCGTATCCCGGTATCCATTGGGAGACGTTTTTCTCTTTCCTTTTCCGCGGCTTCTAAGCGTCACATCCTAGACCTTGGATATCCTAGAACCTGCCTCAAGAACTGGGCCATCAAATGAAAAAAGTTTTTTCTAGCCTGCCTGATAGTTCCAGAGATTAACGCGTACAAACAGACTTTTCCTCTTTTATAAGGTGTTCAGAAAGGGTATCGTGTATTTGTTTTACCGTTGGAGTTACAACGAAGGGGGGGACGGGTGCAGAGAGGGAATTGCGGCGTCTGCCATTTTGTGAAGTTTTAGTTACAATGGAGCCGTATCCGGGCACACATCGCGCTTCCCCGTTACGATAATTTGCTCGTATGCGTATTGCGTACGAACATATTATGGTAACGGTGATTCAATAGTGACCGCTCGAAGTTTGTATCGTGCAAAAATATCGTACACGCAATGCACCAAGTAGTAGACCAGGAAACTATCGAAGAAGTGCAGGCCAAGGCGAGGTCAAGCATTGAACATCAAAAAATCACCTTTGCATTTAATTTTAAAGAAAGACTTGCGTTTAAAAGCCAAAAAAATTCAATTGGTTCAAGAATTATAGGCTACGGACTACGGTAGTCGATTGAGTTTTGTGAACGAAATGCTTCAGCGCTTCTACAACTTTGAAAACATATAGTTCAGTGACGAAGCGAACTTTCACCTGAATGGACATGTTAGTCAGTCAGTCAGGTTTTGCACCTACGGCTGGTGCGTGCGGGCCTCGAGCGAGAGCTCCTGGGCAATATTCTCCACGTGAACACGGGCGTGGAAGGAATTTTAGTCTGACTGACTAACTGGGATGCTGTATGCCGCAACACGTACGAACGCTTGAGCCGATAGAATGTGTGTGAAAGCACACATTAAACTAAGAACGATGCTGGACAAATCAACTAAGGATTCGACTTTAGGCTGCATTCAGACGAATGAATCCGAGGATTAATCGCGCCTGAATCCAGCCGATTAGGACCCCTACAAGTAGGTAGGTAGGTAGATGGGGACGTCCATGGACAATGGACACGCACCGCCAAACACGTACAACACCTACGCTCCCACGTGACGTCCCTGGCTTAAAACACAGGGCAAGTTACCTACGAACGAAATATGGGGTGCATTGAGACGGATGAGTCAGAGGATTAATCACGTCTAAATGCACCCCGGAAAAAGAAGACCTGTAGCCGCTGGGGAATGCCAGGGGCCTTCCAAACATCAGCTACATACAGTGCCGGAATACCTCTTGACATCCCTGCAGCTAAACACAGGGTTAAACACGGAACAATTAACAAAGACACAGTTAACTACGGCCAAACTTGACTTGGCAGGTAATGTTGATGATGAGTTCGGGTCTATGAGTGCATATAACTTGTAACAAAGTATAAGGCCTATCACTGAAATAAACCATATATCAGTTATAGTTGCATCCTCTGCCTACCCCCTTCGAAGTTGAGAATGTGTTGGGTTACTATACTGTTAGTGGTTGCATCCTCTGTCTACCCCCTTCGAAGTTGAGAATGTGTTGGGTTACTATACTATTAGTGGTTGCATCCTCTGTCTACCCCCTTCGAGGTTGAGAATGTGTTGGGTTACTATACTGGTCATGGTTGCATCCTCTGTCTACCCCCTTCGAGGTTGGGAATGTGTTGGATTACTATACTGGTAGTGGTTGCATCCTCTATCTACCCCTTTCGGGGTTGGCGTGAGGATGCACATATTGGTCAAATATCGGACGAGGACAATGCGGGCAAATAACTGGGTTGGGAATATGTTGGGTTACTATAGTGGTAGTGGTTGTATCCTCTGTCTACCTCTTTCGGGTGTTGGCGTAAGGATGCACATGTTGAATGAGGACAGTACGTAACAAACAACTGGTTGAGAATATGATGACTTGGGCCGAATTATAGATAGATTTATTTTTTCCGAAACAAAGGTTAACGGAATACTGGGAAAATGCCCTAAGATTTCCCTGTAACATGACATATACAATATAAACAACACAAACAATGAACATTTGATGCAACACAACACAACGACGAAGATTTATACAGTTTAAAATGTTCCCAGAGAAAAACACACTTAGGGGGGTTGTTTTTGCTGGAGCATCATATTTGTTATTTCATCCAGCCCCCGTGCCTGTATAGTTGCTGTAGGACCCTTCTCACCTCGGCCTGCGAGACAGACATATTTTCCGGCAGCGGAGACGCCGGGGTCCCAAGGAATTGCTCCAAGCGGTGCACCACGTGCTCGTGATGTTCGCGGACGCATTAGAAGTATTTTGGACACAGAGTTTGGCCTAAAGGTGTCGGCTAGGTGCTCCGCCAACACCTCTGCTCTCTCAGAGTGGTTGGCTATCGTGGGTATGTGAGTGTGCGAGAGGACGGGCCCATCACTACGTACCCAATCCTCTGTGCGTGATTGTTCAGAGTGCGGCCCCCAGAATTGTATGTATGTATATCTTCACGCCAGGCCCCTTGCGGGGTAGGCAGAGAGAATTAATTATTGGAATTGGTTACCGATAACCGCCATATGGGGTCCTTGGTATTTAAGTCGCCTAATATTAGCGCCGGGCCGCCCTCTGAAAAGATGATCTGTATGTCCTCTGTATTGACGATGGGTCCCAGTGCAATAGTTAGCAAATATTGGCATCTCTTCATCACCCACCCCTAGTCGTACGCCTACGTTTGCAAGGGAGTGAAAGGGTAGGTGATCTAACTCCTCGTGTATGCAGTCGCGTCGTAATAGTACCGCAGTACTGCGGTACGCGATGCCTTGTGGCGATGATTGATCTCTAGGACATGTTAACAAACAGAATTGTCGGTACTGGACAGAGGCGAATCCGAGGCGAAAGCATGAACGACGCCTGTACAGCCCAAAGGTCATTGTATGGGCAGCTATGTCTGTTAAAGGCATAATCGTAATCCTTATTTTCATGAATATCAACGAGACCAAACACTCAATGTAAATAGTAACCGTTATTGCGATATACCAAGAAACTTTTTGCTCCCAGAGTTACAGCAATTTCACAGATTCCATTCAAGAACTTGGTTTCATCAAGATGGGGCCACGTGCCATACATCAGATCAGTCAATTGGACCTGTTAACGAGTTATTTCCTAATAAGGTCATTTCGCGTAGAGGTAACATCCCAGGCCTCGCAGAAGCCCTGACCTTAGCCCGCATGATTATTTCTTTTAGGAATACCTTAAAAGTAATGGTAATGAGAATAATGCGACGAAACTAAGACAATTGAAACAATACATCAGGTCAAAAATGGCAGCAATGTCAAGGGCGTGTCAGCGTGTTATAACCAATCTTCGTTCCAGATTAGAAGAGTGCCAGCAGTGTAACGGTCTTCATTTGGATAACATTATCTTCTCTAAATAATTTTCCTTTTTGTATTCTAATAATGAATAATACCAAAAATATTAATTTAAAAAAATTGGTAGTACTTTTTGTTTTATTAAAACTACAAATACCCGATACCCTTTTTGGACACCATGTATTAATGCAGATATGACGAGCTCGGTGGCGCAGTGATGAAACGCGTTGTTACGCTACTTTGACACCAACGCTCGTGGGTTCGATTCCCACACAGTACAAACATTTGTGTGCATGAACATGTCTGTTTGTATTGGTCTGGGTATTTTTCTATGTATAATAAGTATGTATTTACAAAAAAAAAATGTATTTACGTATGTTTATCAGTTGTCTAGTACCCATAACACAAGCTTCGCTTACTTTGGGGCTAGGTGGCGCTGTGTAATTTGTCCAACAATATTTATTTTAATATATACACAAGAATTTCTAGCTTGTAGTAATACAAACTAACCAAAATAAAATATAGGATACAAACAAACCGAACGGAACTCTTAAAATAAATGAATCGATAGAAAACGGAAACCGAGGTCAAAGTGATAAGACTGCGTAAATATATGCCCCAATATTTCACGAGAGCTTCCTCTCAATGATATCGACTTCCACTTTTTGCCTTCCAATCACTTTCTTAAATCTTGCCCCTAATATTTCCTATTTTACGACCCCTGTTAGTAAGAGTTCGAAAAGTTTCTAAACCCTTATCCATTATTTAGAGGTCTAATTTCGCGGGACGAATCTCATGCCCACGGGCCTACTGCCTGGGCCATCATTTTAAGTTTTTAAGGCAATGGTTCTCAAAGTCAGCGGTATCCCCCACAGACTGATGTTTCTTTTTTGTGCGTTACAATACACAAATCGTTTATTTTCTCACTTCGAGATAATTAATCTTTAGTTATAACTACAAAACATCAGGTATTAATGACGAGCTCGGTGGCGCAGTGGAGAAACGCGCTGTTACGCTATTTTAACGCCAACGCTCGTGGGTTCGGTTCCCACACAGGACAAACATTTGTGTGCATGAACATGTCTGTTTGTCTTGGTCTGGGCATTTTCTATATATAATAAGTATGTATTTACAAAAAAAAATGTATTTACGTATGTTTATCAGTTGTCTAGTACCCATAACACAAGTTTCGCTTAAATTGGGGCTAGATGGCGCTGTGTAATTTGTCCGACAATATTTAAATTTAAATTAAATTAAAAATTTAAATTAAACTACAACGCTTAATTTTGGGACGAAAACTGGTATCTAAGTTAGTCTAGTCTCCTTTCTCCATCGAAACTACAACGTTATTGACTCCTGAAAATTATTCATGAATAAGAAATATGATATTATAGATACATGAAAAATTATGATTAATATGCAACGTTGGAAGGTACACAAGTACTGGGAAGTTTTATCTTTATTCTTATAAGAGAGGTAGAGGTAGGTGTATTTCACAGAAAACCGCAACCAAATGACAACTCCCTGGAGAGTTGTTGTGTGAATATGAGTAAATGGGTTTACCAGTAGGCAGAAGTTGCTGTGTAACAG
The DNA here is from genome assembly GCA_947507595.1 of Pyralis farinalis. Taxonomy (NCBI): domain Eukaryota; kingdom Metazoa; phylum Arthropoda; class Insecta; order Lepidoptera; family Pyralidae; genus Pyralis; species Pyralis farinalis. The sequence continues at coordinate 7,063,418 of OX382275.1, forward strand.
CAGGGGTGGTTCTACGGTAACTACACACATCAAAAGTGTCTAGGGATCAACATATATTTTTGCAATAACTTTTCTCCTGATTGATATTAATTAAAATTTTCTTTAAGGATTCATCAAATAAAGTGTTTTCGTTTGTCTACAGTAACGATAAACCAAGTCACCTTTGCATTAATAAAGAAATTTGCCATTTTCATAATAAAGGGATTTTTGACATTTGAACCACTAACATTAAAGTTCGAAAAAAAGACTGAAATAACAGTTTTCTTTAAAATTTTATTGGGTAACTTAAACAATTAATAATCCGTGTTTCTACCGCGAACACTAACAACACAAGAACATCGGTTTGGCATACTCAAAATGAGTTCATCCAAATCACGCTGTGGAATGGCCGCCCATGTTCGTTGCAACAACAAAAAAAGGTCTTCTTGCGACTGGATACCCTCCATATTCGGCAGAGCTCTTCTCTGTAGCATATCCCATGCATGCTCAATCGGGTTCAAGTCTGGCGACTGAGCAGGCCAGGGCATGACATTGATGTTAGCTGCGGCGAGAGTCTGTCTTACAACTCTTGCGGTGTGCGGTCGTGCATTATCATGCATTAACTGAAATAAGGGACCGATTTGCACTTGTAGAGGAACGATGACGTCTGATACAATCGTCTCAGCATAAATTTGAGCGTTGAGGTTGCCTCTGATCCAAATTAACTCAGTTCTTCCGCCGATCCAAATACCCGCCCATACCATGATGGTTCCACCACTATAAGGATGGACTTCCTGGCAGGATTTTAATCGCTGTTGGCGTCCAGGGGTTCTCCAGTGTCGTATACGTTTATATATTTTTTTATTACAAAGCCACATCTCAATCTCAAGAAATCCGCATAAAAATGCTTGATCCCTAGACACTTTTGATGTGTGTAGTTTACAATAATCATTATGTCGTACGTTGTCAAGTCCTTAGGAACTTACTGGTATTCACACTCAGTTGCAGGTACTTATTTTGCTGCGATTTTCCGTGGCATGAAAATACTTCCACAGTCAGATAACCTATGTGCGTCCTACCTCACTTAATTTAGCTTAACAACTGTTATCGATGAAAAACAAATAAAATCGATGTCCTAACGAGCACGGAGGATTTTTTTTTATCCAAAGACTGGCTGCGGTCGATGCTGCTTAACCTAGGTATTCAATTAAACTGACACTCATAATTTTTATAGACATATTTACTCCCTTACAGACAAATATGAATCGAAAAACAGATTTCGAAAGTCACTAACAATTTATACTCAGATAAAAGAGTAAGAAAGTTTTCGGGAACCAAAATCTAGCTATACCGTACCTCTGAGAAAATCGGTTATAAGTCTGTCCAGATACTGTTTATGATATGTATCGTAGTAATGGCTCGCGTAGCTTTTAGGGCTCCGTACCGCAACCAGTAAACCCTTATTGCACTTCGTTGTGCGCCTGTCTGTCTGTTAGGATCTTTTTCTCGGGAACACGTGAAGTTATCAGGTTGAAAATAAAATAAATACTAATCTAAAGTCAACCTTCTATATCAATACCATCAGTATTTTTTGATATTTCATAAAAACAAACTTACATTGCCGTTGGAGCATTGAATGTGACCTAGATCGATGTATAGGAGAATATTTTTTCAACTGCAAAGTTAAATATGTTCTTCCATTGAAGACTATCATACAGAATCCTAAGCGTGCGAGCCCCGATCTGACCGATCTAGAATAACATGCTACGATTCTGACGACTAACATCTACAGCGCCTGACGATATCTCGTGGAGAGGCGAAACACGTGTCGCTTAGACGACCGGAGCAGTCAGGGCAGCAACGGTGGCGGGTGCATGCGGTTAACATTTCGGATTAGACCCGATAGGTGGCGCCACAATTGGGTTCTACATTTTTTCGAGCCGGACGACGTCTGTCGGATTCGCTAATACATATTTCGTGTATCTCGGAAACGGCATTAGCGATTTGAATCAAATTATGTATTTAGATAAGGTTTTGCTTTATATATCTGTCTTTTTTTTATATACCTGTCTTTCCTGAAAAAACGCAATGTTACACAAGAAAAACAAAAAAAAACACCGAGCGAAGCTCGATCTCCTAGGCAGTTGCTACATAAAGTTTGGCAACCTTTGTCCTAGAGTCCCAGGCGTAATAAATAAGTCACTTCACACTCACTTTTTTATAGTTCCTTTTATCGCTTTTAGATGAGATCCTGAAGGTAAGATGGATCAATAAAAAACCTATTAGGGGTAAGTTTATTCAGCGAGTATCTCATTTAATTACATAGTACAGTATTCCATGCCATCAGAAATAATTATTACCTTTATTCTTAAAGTATGGTAGTATTTGAACACAGAGATATTGAGCACTGCAACCATGCTCGTGATGTAGATGAGATATAAACCACGAATATGGTTGCATCGGTCACAAAAGTATCCAAACAGGTGGCTGCGTCGTCTGGCGGGTTGCCGTGTTCCTTCAAATTCATGGTTGAATATGGCGATGGCTGTCTCACGCGTCAACTCGCGAACGGGTGCTGCACGGGGGGACTGATCTGTGCGCACCTCTCGAATTAGAGTAATGATATCCCAGTGGATAAAGAACCATCCTATTGACCAATTGGTCCCCACTTCGAATCCTGGCATGTACCACTCAATTTGTGTATCCTAACCTAATAAAAGTCTAGTTTTCTTTCTGAATAGTAGAGGTCTGACGACAATCTACTAAGTATATACTAAAAATCACCATCTTCGCCAAATCCTTAGGCTTTGGTAGCGAATCCCGCCAATCCCAATGGATTAGGAAATAAATAATAATAATAAATAATAACGCTAAAATATATCATAGTTCTGAAATTACTCTTATGAACAAACAGACAGACCTAAGTAACTATCCTCTGCTAAATATATTTTCAGTCACCCCATCCACCCCGGCCCTCAGTTCAATATAAGTGACGGCACTACGATGGATTTATCACTTGTAGCTTGTTATTCTAACGACTAACATCTACAGCACCTGATAATTTCTCGTGGAGAGGCGAAATACGTGTCGCAGCGACGACCAGGACAGTCGTGGCAACAACAGTGACGGGTACATGCGGTTTTTGCTCTAGATGGTGGACGACCAAAGCAGCCGACTCAGAGACTACCGAAGCAGCCTTGCCAGCGACGGCATGTTGCATCTACTAACGGTAGTGGGTGGGTGCCAGCCGGCTCTAGTACACGTGAACTAATTGGCCGCAGAAGCACACAAAGCAAGTTAGATTGCATGTAATCCTAATGAATTAATAAACGGGGTATTGCTAAGAACAGGACAATATAATAAAATAATTATGCTGGTTATAAAACTTTAAGACAAAGCCTTTGTGCGGTTTCAACAAAATTAACTATAAATACTCATATAAGAAAAGGCAAAGGCGAGCAAAGCTTGTAGACTTAAATAAAAAATAAAAATAAAACTGTGGTTGTATTTATTATACTATACATACAAATATATCTATATATAAACACTGAGAGTTAGCCTGGAATAACGAGTGATGTATAGGTGTCATTTTCACAAACTGCAGTACACTGAAGTTTTACATGTACGAAAAATGTATGAATTTAAACAATAACTTAAATAAAAACTAAAATCCGTCTACGATAAAAAAGCTCACTACAGAATATTTAGGTGCATGAATGTCATACTCAATTACCTATCAAGAATATCATCCAAATGAAGTTATCGGAATCCTACCTCTCAGGACTCCTATTTCTGCTTATGGGATCATCAATGACTGTAAATCTAGAAATATTTTCCATACTTAACGATCTGCCCAGTCATTTCACGAAAAGGCCAATTCAATGATCTAGTCACAAGTCACATCATATACAATGCAAATGTGAAAGAATGGAAAAGCCGAGGGATGGCAAAACTCACTTACCACAATCACTATTACGAAAGACGTATGGTGTTACCTAAGAAGGGACTGGTTTTCTCTCTGGGCTGAGGTGGTCTGACGGCAGTCGCTCCATGTAAAAATCAGTATCTTGGCAAAATCCTTAGGCTTAGGTAGAGAACCCCGCCAAACCAATCGATTAGGAAACGAGGTAACGGTAAGGAGAAGATAGGTAGATAGATTAATAAACATAAATAATTTTCTGAACTGCCTACTGCAATTACATGAAGGAGGTAGATAAGCCAAACCAGCGGCGTGCACTCCATATAGGCAAAAAGACATTGCCTACCCTGTCAATTTGATAAATACTATCCGATGTTTCTTAATTCTTAAACATAGTTTTTAACTAATATTTCGTATCAAAAACAAAAAATTAAAAACAGCTCCATCTATCGGTATCTGTGCAAGTTATTAAAATCATCGCTAGTCATATTCAAATCGCAGCTAGGCGCTAGTGTAGCACATCGATATTCTACACTAGCGCCGCAATGGCAGCTTTTAACGTCAGAGACACTAATAATTTCTGTCTAAATTTACGTATGTGTGCCGTGTTATTAATACAGATACTGTAGTGTGCTTTCCTGTAAATACATTGCCCACAATAATACAAATAACGCACACAATCGCATAGTTTAGACATTGTCTTTTCAACCGAGCTATGACGTAAATTGCCAAAGTGTCGCGAACATTGCTATATAACTATTTTAAAGAGTTAGTTTGCTCCATATAATTACAGTGAACGGAACTGCCATTTCTTTTTTTCGTATAAATTGATGTTAAATTTTATTTTGTTTTCATTGTTTGTTTATTCAAGTTGTTCATGTGGTGTGTGTGTGTGTAGGGAAAATAAAAAATGATGCGTTTTCAAAAGTATCTTGCGATGAAAAAAAACAAGTGATTGAGAAAGGCCGCTGTACACCGGATTTGAAATTAATACAAACAAAAGGCAAAGTTAATCTTAAGTTTAATACCGAAAGGCCGCTCCGAATATCTGCAAATTTATATATATATAAAATCAATCAATCTATAGATATTTGAGGTGGCTAACCAATCACATACATCATTACTTCCACAAGACTGGGTAATCAGAATCAACATGCAGTATTCTTTGGTAAGTAAGCTTTAAAAAAATTCTGCCTACCCTGTCAAAAATCTCTGTGCACGCCACTACCTCCACCTCACAGAAAACAGCAACCAAATAACAAGTGGGTTGTTGTGTTCCTGCGTGTGAGTGAGGTCACCAGTAACCTCCTAAGAGGTGCTGTGTTAGCAGCAGAGAAGGCGTCGCGCGAGTGATGCTTAATATATTACTAGCGTTCATAGACTACGGTAACCCCTTTATATGAGGTGGGCCATAATATGATATGATAATGAATATGATAGCTCGGAGCTTTGCACGTAGTTCTAAAGAAGTTAAAGTTACTTTGTTCCGTTCATAATGTACATCATTCTACACGTGCAGCCTTTGGCTTCGTACACACAGGAATCGTGCGGCGCCATTTGTGTTCAATACAACAATGTATTCCGGGTGCTAATGGGGCTGCTTCGTTTCTGCAGCGCATCAGGGATGTTTGCAGAAGCCTGCGTTGAATGCTTTTTCGCGCTTCCCTGGTCCACTGGTTACGGGACAGCCCCAACATCATCTTGAACACGATCGCAAGCAGACTGGATTGCTCGCTGCTGCAGTATCTCCTTTTCTGTGGCCATCTCGTTGCACATAATTTTGATGTTTTAAAATCATGTATTACTAACATAGTTCTTAAGTTTTATCGTTGTTACTAACTAAATGTATATGATAAGCATTGAATTATTATACACTAGAACCGACACCGTGAACCAAATGTTTGCGCCATGCTTTGTTGCCGATCGGCAACAACTCATTGCTGCACTACGTTAAACAAACGCATACGCTCCATGAAAATCACGGCGCTTTTGACCTTTTGGTCGCGAGAAAAATACCCCTTAGAAGCGATTTAGTGCTTTATCTTCAAATCTTTGGGATAGACATCTAAATTATTTCAGCGCTGCAGCGGACATTAGTTTTAATTATTACCAAAATGAAGCAAGACTTTTACTTAGGATTGCTCCTCTAGTACATAATAACTCAATGATGATAAGCCTGTATGCCTTCCGTCTTATAAAAAAACTTCAGAAAATTAGTTACCAAATATAATTATATCTTGAATATTTGTACTAATTTAGATCCTAGCTAAAGTAAATCCGTATATATACCCGATATAAGCGGATTTGCAAAGCGAATACTCGTGTTTTAATTAGTTAGCTGAGCAGATCTGCCGAGAAGAGATAAGCTCTGATTTTACGTTTATTTGTCGGACGTAACACGGGCGGGATGGCTTGCTCTATAAACCCTGGATACACCAGTCCCATATACAGCCCCGGTTTAGGTATCTATTAATAAGATTCTGGTTGGTTATTTGTACTATGTCGCGTGAAAATGACACGGTTCTCTTAAAGTGGTTATCTTGGTTCCAGTCACGAAATGGTTATACAATGTCGGGAGGCATACAAGCATACTCACTCACTCTCGGGATGCCACCTCTGCTGCTAACACAGCAACTCCTTAAGAGCTTTCCGGTGACTTCATTCGTACGCAGGTGCGCAACAAACCTTCAGCTGGTTTATATTTGGCTGCGGTTCTCTGTGAGGTAGAGGTACTTCCTTAGACGGGCTTTACTTTTATGCACCTTACGTTTAAAAACACCCAGACTTGCCCCGTTCGCATTTTGTTTAGTGTTAAGTGCGAGTGTGGAGCATGTAGTGTTTCGTATCAAGTGTTAATGTTTAGTCTATGTCCATTGCTGATAAGTAGTTAAGCCATGCAATTCTCTAAGCGACTCGTAATGGCTGTGTGCGTCGCTGTGATCACAGATGTCACAGCTTTGACATCGTCTACTGCGATCACGGCTTTTATTTGGTATTCTATAAGGCTGTAAGCGTACGCGAGGCTGTTTGCCTTGTAGAATTCCAATTCCAAACGCAGCCTTGCGGCGCTAGTGTCGCACAACCATGAAAAGCGACACTAAGGAATTGCAATTTTGTGTTCAAGGCTATAACAGCCGATGTTTCCGAGGATGTAAGGATGTTTGCTCTTACAGAATTGCATGGCCGTTTAGTAAAGCTTATAAGTTCCTTAATCACTTAACACTTACAATTGACACTAGCACTTAACACTAATCAAATGCGAACGGGGCTTAAGACAAACTAATATATATGTTCATGGACACAAATGTTTGTCCTATTTGTGCTACTTTAACATCAAGGCTGGTGGATTCGATTCACTTGTAGGACACGTGAAGTGTTTGAACATAACTCGCGATAACATAACCACCCTGCATGTAATTGATTTTCTGCAGCGATCTCATGTAAAGAGGTACTTCTACTGCTTAGCGTTATCCTGTTTCCTTATCCATTAGGATTGGCGGGGTCCGCTACCTGAGCTTACGGATTTGGCGAAGATACTAATTTTTACATGGAGCGACTGCCGTCAGCCCTCCACAACCTAAAGGGAATACCAGATCATTCTTAAGTAAGGTGCTTCGAAATATAATTTCTTGGATGTACGGGTTTACTTTTGACGAGCTTGGTGGCGCAGTGGTGAAACGCGCTGTTACTCTACTTTGTCACCAACGCTTGTGGGTTCGATTCCCACACAGGACGAACATTTGTGTGCATGAACACGTCTGTTTGTCTTAGTCTGGGTATCTATCTATCTCTTTTATACAACAAGCATACTGATGTAAAGCAGACGCAGTAGTCTTTTAATGCTTCTAATATATTAAGTATCACTCACACGATGCCTCCTCTGCTGCTTACACAGCAACTCCTTAGGAGTTTACTGATAACCTCACTCACACACAGGAACACAACAACCCTCTAGTGAGTTGTTATTTGGCTGCTGCTGTTTATTTGCTGCTTTCTGTGAGGTGGAGGGACTTCACCAGACATGCTGCTTTCATGCGTCCTACCTCTCTTAAATCACCCAGACCAAGACAAACAGACATGTTCATGCACACATATGTTTGTCTTGTTTGGGAATCGAACCCACGAGCGTTGGCGTCAAAATCGCGTCATTCACGATTGAGCCACCGAGCTCGTCAAAATGTTAAAATATAAGTTACGTGCAACAACCTTCAAGCCAGGCCCCTTGCGGTATAGGTAGAAAAAAGTGAGCGCCACGTGACGTGGCCCTTACACACCTCGTTCTCTTCTTTAACATTCATAGCTTTATTCAGGCTAGCTCACCAGTACCCGCACGTCCAATGGATTATATTTCAAATTAGCCTTCACTACCCACTTACTTATTCCACGTGGAAACAATTTCATGGTTTTTTTCGGAGATTAGCAACAGACAAACATTTTTTAAATTGTTGTTTTGTATAATCACCACAAGTATTCATATGCGTTTAATAAAAAGCTGTTATTTTGACATTCCAAAAGAGATACATTTCATTTATTTGTATAGATATTATCTATATGAGAGGTAGGGCGCATCAAAGCAGTCCGTTTGTGGAAGTACCTCCACGTCACAGAAAACCGCAGCCAAATAACAACTCCCTAGAGGGTTGTTGTATCTCTGCGTGTGAGTGAGGTCATCAGTAAGCTCCTAAGGAGTTGCAAGCATTAATACGCTACGATAACTGATTTACATCAGGTGGATCATATGCTTGTATGCCTCTCGACGTTGTATAAAAAAATTATAGAAGATGTGTGACCTAACCTAAGGAAAGTCTAGTAATCCCTCAGGGTTGAGAAGGTGTAACGGCAGTTGCTCTCTATATCGAAATCAGTACCTTTTCAAATCGTTGGGTGCAGATAGTGGACACCGCCAATCCTAATGGATTTAGGAACGAGATACCGCTGCGCTAGGATCAAGAAGGGAAACAATAAAAACCAGTTGAGAATGCGCAAGCTAGCATTGCCAGAACACCTGGTTCGTCAATTATATAACAATTCAATTTTTTTTTTTATGTGTCGGCATTTTTGTTCGTGTTCCTTAAGAGATAGGAACGGTGTTCCAGAACATTCCTATTCTACTTTTTTATGATGAATCCGAATCTGAAGTCCAAATTCGAATATTCGAAAAAGCGACAGACAAACACACAGACAAACATATAGAATTCATATAGGAACGGTGTTCCTGGAAACATGAAAATTCTTTATTTGCCATTGGGCATTGGAGGGTACTTAACTAGGTACGTATTACGTTTTTGTTATTGTATCCCCCTCAAACTTCCACCTTGTGGAATTAAAATTTGTCCACAATATCATGGGTTTTCCTTATTAAGTTCCTCCTTCTATGATTAGCTGTCTACATAGATAACAGGCTGTCTACCAGTGAAATTCCCCTCAAAATCGGTTCCGCTGTTCCGCAGCTTAGCCGGAACAAACAGACCAAACCTTTAAAAATGGTGTTATTTTAGTATTACAAACACACACTACAACTTTATTTATTAGTATAGATTTTATTTAATTTTCATAGATTTCATTTTATTTTTGTAATTTACCAACATTTCAAAAATAACCACCGGCGAAGTAGAAATGTCGAAAGAAACTTGCTACTTTTCCAATTAAATCTATGTTTTTTAGCGTACCTTACCTAAAGGAAAAACGAAACCCTTACAGTATCTCTTTGTTGTCCGTCTGTCTGTCTATTTGTCTGTCAAAACCTTTTTCTCTGGAACAGGTGGAGCTATCAAGCTGAAATTAATATCACATACACAGTCTGTAATCCCTTCGAGCAGTGAAAAATCAAACTTCAAAGTCAACGCAAAAGATACGGCTGTTTATGCCTCGTTTATGCGCATATTTTGACACTCGCAATGGAAGCAAAACCTATAGGGTACTTCCCGTTGACTTAGAATCGTGAAATTTGGTAAGAAGCAATGTTGTGTAACAAGTAAAGGAAAAATTCGAATACTGTAAATTTGTAGTAAATTTGTAATAAAAAAAATACGATTTTACGACAATAATTAACGAAAGTATATTTTTTCATTTGATATTACAATAAATTTATGTTTTAATAGGTATATTATTTATTAAAACTTTATATTTAGGTTATCTTTACACAAATCTTTGCGTTACATAATTATTATCAAATAAACTTTAATGGAATTAAACGTCGGACAAAAACAAAATGGCGGAGTCACCATTTTTTATTTCAAAAGTGCCAAATAAAGGTAGAAGCGTCATTGCGTTCATTACTTCTTTCCATCCCATTACACGAAATGATAATTTGCTTTAAAATCTTAATTGTTTGCTGGGCTGGAAATCTTTTTGTTCTTTTGGGCAGTTTACGAGTGTGTCAACCTACAAAGGCACATCAAGCTTCACTGCAGTTCTAATTTACCTCCTATTGCGTTGGCCAAGAACATTCTCAGATGATATTTTTTTTTTTCTAAAAACGTCGGGAGGCAGACAAGCAAACGGCCCACCTGATGTAAAGCGTTAATAGATTCAGGCGTTACTTTGCGAAAGTCAAATTTACAGGCAATTTGATCCAAACAACTTTGTGTGCTTCCGCTCCCAATGTCCCAAAATGTTTTAGGTAATATAAAATAATTCGTAGTTATTCTAACGACTAACATCTAGATGTTAGTCGTTAGAATAACTACGAATTATTTTATGTTAGAATAACTACGAATTCTAACGACTAACATCTACAGCGCCTGAGGATGCCTCGTGGAGAGGCGAAATACGTGTCGCGGAGACGACCGGAGCAGCCAGGGCAGCAACGGTGGCGGGTGCATGCGGTTCACATTACAGATGGCGAACACTCGCAGAGACGACCGGAGCAGCCATGGCAGCGGTGGCATGCATCTACTAACGGTAGTGGGTGGGTGCCGGCCGGCGGTAGTTCGTATGAACTAATCGGGAGCGGAAGCACACAAAGTAGTTTGGATCAAATTGCCTGATGTAAAGCGATTACCGTAGCCTATGAAAGCTTGCAATACATTAAGTAAACTTAGTCTTACACTTAAACTTAAGCTTCATGCGAATAAGTGAGGTTAGTGTAAGCTAAAGGAGTTTGTTTTGTCTGTTTGTACAACTTTTTTTGCATATATATGTTACAAGATACAAGTTAAATACAACAATATGGTTTGCTCTGTACTACCTACCAATTTGTACACTCGGTTGTGATCCGAGGAGTGGTACAATATGATACAGGTACAGCTTCATTCCACAACTGCACCGCTCACCGCTGGCGGAGAATCCATCCCTACACACTGGAATCGCTATGCTCGACTCCCGAGACGGTTTCTATTGAGAATTCGTAAATTGTGAAATGAACTGTCTGTCCTCAACACGCACTACATATGAAGTTCTTCATGTGCCTATTCAGGCTGCGGAAATTGCTCTTAAACTATTTTTTTTAATTATTCTTCTGCTAAATTTCCTTTTTGGTGTCTTCACTAAGATAATTCAGTTTTTATGAATATATTTACAACTTTTTAAGAAGCACATATGTCGTCGTTTTAGTTTTCTCGGTTCAATGAATCATGGACACAAGTACCTAATAGATTTAAATCGGCGAAGTCTAAAGACATTTACTTAGTTGCCTAAGACAGATCTGTTACTTAAATGTGTTACATACCTACAACGTTTTCTCCTAATACTATTATAGATATATTATTAACGTAATTAAAAACAAGCTATGTAACACGGGCAGTACAAGAACCACAACCGAGAAACTATTTAGAACCCTTACGTTCTAGGCTTTAATGATTTGAGTTCCCTACCGCCCTTTAAACACAATATAATATATACATATAGATATATTAAAAACGGATATATATACAAAATAAAAAATAGCACAATATTCATAAACTGGATTACGGACCTTTTTCCTTGACTAATTTAATCTCAAAACCACATCTGTTAAATAAGGAAGCAGTAAACCTTGAAACTTTTTATATTCATTGACATCTTGTAGTTCTTTTTTTACCTAAATCTGCTTCTGCTAGATGCTATAACACAATTTCTGTTAACATATCTGTTGGCGGGTCGCTATTATTGTGATACGTGAATGTGTCATTCAAAAGATGAATTTCCATATCGTCTTTTACCTGTCGCCTCTTCCAAATCCATCCAATAATCCCTGATACAACAAAAAACAAGAAACCAAATATAACACCAATTCCAACGCAATTGTAGTCATAATCTGAAGTAACCTTCAATGACCTCCAATCGCCACACGAGCTTTTAGAGGTTAGAGAAACTGAGCAAACACGTACACTGTATTTCTTTGTAACTATATAGTTTATAACCAAACTCAAATTACTAGGTGATACACACCACGATTTTGGTAATATATATGCTATCTCGGGTACTTCTACTATAGGAACTACTTCCACAAGATATGCTAAAATCGCCCCATTCGTGAGACTTGGTGGCTCCCACGAAACAGATATGTATCCAAACTCATTTGCATTAGCGTATGTTAACGTAGGTATATCTGCGTATATGGAATTCAAAGTCCTTACAACGCTTCTAGCAGATCTGCTGCAATTATCCTTGGAACAACCTCGTAAACTGAACCTATATTCTCTAAAAGGAGCTAAGTTTCCGACTTGAAACTCATTCTTTGGTGCACTTATGTTTAAGGATAAACTACGTACAAACGGTCCTATTGATAAATTACGAGGAGGACTTGCTTCTTCAATATAACAAGATGTATCAGACATATCGCTCCATAAATCAAAATACTCTTCAACCAAGGCTCCAGGTGTGGAAGAGGATAATACCCCACACATTGATTCACAGCCTTTATCATAATTTGGAGGTGGTCGCATTACTACTGCATGTCTAAAATCATCCGTGTCTTGGAATAGATCTTCTTTGCAGTGATCTCTGGTTCTGATGTCTTTGGTGTCAATATCTATAATAGTCACATCAAGTTCGTATCGTTCTATGTATGGTTGGTACACTTTATGGTTTACCCACCTTATAACAACAACGTCAGAAGAAGAAGCAACTAATTCCAAGATAAAAGGCGGTGCTGGTATACCAACGGGAGTAGTGAAGTTAAATATTTTGCTTCTAGCAATATATTTTCGGAGTGGTTCATAAGTTTCCACGCATAGTGCGTATGTAGAAGCGGCATGGAGTGAAGTTAGTTCTACTATAGCATAGTTACCAATCTGGGTAGGAACTACTTCTACCATGTGCCACTCAAATTCACTACACGTCTCCGGTACATACATCTTGGATACATTTGGCAGTCGTATGTATAATATGGAGTAATGTACATTTGGTTCGCTAATATACGGAAGCATTACTAAAGCTGATGTTTCATCTATTACTCTAATTTGAAGTCCAACTGAGATGTAGTTACATCCGCCACTGTATCCATTTGTATCTTTGACTACATCAAAATCGTTGGGTTCCTTTGGAAACCTTGGTCTTAACTCTTCTATCTCGTTTAGACATAACACAGGATTACGGTAAAAGTTCATAGTTCCTCGTTCTATGTGAATATGTTTAGTAACGTTAGCGGTAAACAAAGTTTGAAGATTAGTCATGTCGTGGATAATTAGACTGTATTTTCCTTGATATAATTCTTTGCCGCCTATGTGGCGTAGTGATGAAAGGAAGTCCAGGGAAGTGATTATGTAAGAGCCGTATATTTCAACGTAGTGGGAGACATTTTGGACCCTCCACAAATAGTTCCTTAGTTCCTCCATTGCTTTCGGGACGGTGCGGACGTGTATCTTCAAATACCCATCGATGTACACGCATCGATTGGCTGATTGTATATCACCCGTCGATTGTATCACTAAGCTCCCGCAAGTCTGGAATTACGAGAAAATATTGTTGTTTAATATATATATACCTACTACTACATATGTATTAATAGATACTGACTAAATGAAGAGTTCGATAACGTCGCGTATCACTTCAAGAGAGATAGGGCGCATCAAAGCAGCTCGTCTGGGGAAGTACCTCCACCTCACAGAAAAGGTTACTGGTGACCTCACTCACACGCAGGAACACAACAACCCTCTAGTGAGTTGGCATTTGGCTGCGATTTTCTGTGAGGTATAGATTATTCCCCAGACGGGCTGCTTTGATGCGCCCTACCTCTCTTAAAACCACCCATAACAGACATGTTCATGCACACAAATGTTTGTCATGTGTGGGAATCGAACCCACGAGCGTTGGTGTCTAAATAACATAATAACGTGTTTCGCCACTGCGCCACCGAGCTCGGCCTTCCTCGGTTCCTTCATTCTTCCACTATTCCACTCGCTGTATATCTTTTTCGTCTGCATTACTGACCTTGTTACAATTTTCGCATGGCGTACAGCTGACGTCGCCTCTTGTGTTACTCTGGACATATCCCAAAGGGCAGACGAACACGCAGGTATTATTCCAGGCCCAGCCGTTCAAAGACTTGCATTCCTGCTCCGTAATGCAGTATTTAATGACGGGTAGTGTCAGCCTAAAATTTAAGAAACTCTTATAAAAATGTGAACTTAATAATCACGACCATATTGTGCATTCGTTTTCGGCGTACTAGAAAAATGTTTTTATTAAAATAATGAAATATTTATGTAAACATAACACCACGGTTGTTATGACGCCTTATCCCAAGCTTCGTAATACGCAGGCGCGTACACACTCGTACTACACGTACAATGCTCGGACCCTGTAATAACCATGGGGAGTGTTCGGAGGAGCTATTCAACTTAATACCAGCCGCTGAGTTCCACTATCGTACCACTCACCATAAACTTAAACTCCCTCACCATCTTAATGGGAGGCAATCCACTACAGTACGCTTTTTGAGGCATTTTCTACCACGTACGGTGCAATTGTGGAATAAATTACCCTCAGCGGTGTTCCCGAACAAATACGATATGGGTACCTTCAAGAAAAAGCATATGTTTCCTTAGAAAGGCTGGTAACGGATCAGTGACCCATTGGTGTTGCTGATGCCTACGGGCGATGGTGACCACTTACCATCAGGTGACCCACGTGCTCTTTTCCTCCCTCTAATATATATAAAAAAACACTATACAATGGCTTCTATCTCATTCTCTCGCACGTTAAATCCTGTATGTGGTTGTCTCTTTTTACTGGCGCTCTTTCGTTACGTCTAATTTCAAATCACAACGACGCTAAAGAAGTTTTCACTTCAAAACTACAAAAAACAAACTGTATACTAAAATGTTTTTATAGTTATTGATATGTCGTACATGCTCTAGAATGGCAAGATGAAAGTAAGGTAATTGCCCAACTCGTTTTCAGTTGGCCACGCTCTCGCGTCGGGGATGTACGTATTACGCCACAAAGCATAAACGTCTTAAGATATATTGATCTCTTTCTAACGACAGGTATATCATTTGTCTCTTTGATAGAGCAAAGTGTCATAATAAATAACTGTACTTAGATATAGTATGTAATTTAACAATATATACATTGTTTTCTTATTTAAATTTTTAATTTAATTTTTATTCAAGAGTTTACTAGTGTGGCGAAGTTATGGCTACAGCATCAGACCAAGAATTCCATAATCTTGCATAGTTATGTAGCATACATGGGTGTTTCAAATCTTAATCACACACATGTTTGAAAATAAAGTAGTCGCGTACTGTACGGTTCCAGAGAAGTTTTCTTCCAAGAACTCTCAAGCTGTTGAATGAGCTCCCAGCCGAGGTTTTTCCAAGGGACTACAGCATGGAGTTTTTCAAGAAATGCGTAAAGAGGTTTTTAGAGGGTCGGCAACGCAAGAGTGACAGCCCTGTTGTTGCAAATGTCCATAGGCTACGGTGACTGTTGACCGTCAGGCATTCCATAGGCTTGATTGCCACCACCTATAAAAAAATTTAAAAAATACCTATTATGCGTCTAAGATCACTACGGAAGCTAACAAATGTGCTGATGACATTGAAACCTGCTGGTTGAACGATTTTGATAAAACATGTCTAAATACCACTGCTACAAAACGTTCAAATAAAAAAAAATGTGCTTTAGACCACACGACTGAAGTAAAACTTCTTTAGCTCCATAGTGTGATACGGACAAAAAGTAGTTAATAGATTCAGGCGTTACTTTGCGAAAGTCAATTTTACAGACAATTTGATCTAAACTACTTTGTGTGCTTCCGCTCCCGATTAGTTCGTGCGAACTACTGCCGGCCGGCACCCACAACAGAATATTTAATTCGTAGCATGTTATTCTAACGACTAACATCTACAGCGCCCGAGGATGTCTCGTGGAGAGGCGAAACACGTGTCTCGGAGACGACCGGAGCAGCCAGGGCAGCAAGGGTAGCGGGTGCATGCGGTTCACATTTCAGATGGCGAACACTCGCAGAGACGACCGGAGCAGCCATGGCAGCGGCGGCATGCATCTACTAACCGGCCTGCACCCACCAACTACGGGTGGCCGGCCGGCAGTAGTTCGCACGAACTAATCGGGAGCGGAAGCACACAAAGTAGTTTAGATCAAATTGACAGCAACAGGCCTACACTGTGTCTTAAATATACGAAACTTAACTCGCTATGAGAGAAAGAAAATGTGTGTTCGCACCTCTCTCTCTTGCCCCTACAGTAATATACGAAACATAACTCTCTCTCTTTCTATTCTTCACTAACTTATATCTCCCTCTCAACTTCCGTTCGTCTCGGCCGATAACACTTTTCGTAACGCTCTCGTCACGCATTCACCAGCTTACTCCCCAAGTCAAGCGTGCGTAAAGAAGTTTTAGTTCAAAAAATAGCCGCATCCAAATCGGTTCACCTGTACAGACAGACACAGATACACGTAGCGGTCAAACTTATAACACCCCTCTTTTTTACGTCGGGGGTTAAAAAGGCAAATCTAATCGAAATACAAAAGACCATATCATTAGAGCCATTTCCGGGGTACACGTAATATAATCGCATACGTAGAATGGCTCGTTTGAATTAATGGGATGATTTCCTGCCAGCGATGTTTAAACCCATGCCCGATATTGGGGTATTTTGTGCAATAGAAATTAATTAAAACGGGTCAAACCACAATCCGGTAAAGTGGGTTAAATGGCGTTCATTATATTCACAAGGTCAACCCCGAGTAGATGCTGCAGAAGTTTAAATATGCAATTATCAAGCAGCTACCAGCCTCAGGGAGCAAGCCGGCGTACTATCATCTTTAGAGATAAAGCCACCTAGCTAGCTCGCGGTAGATTTTTCCTTATACCACGTCGAGAGGCATACAAGCATACGGCGCACCTGATGGAAAGCGGTTACGAAAGCCTATGAACGCTCGCATTACATTAAGTGTCACCCGCGCGATGCCACGTCTCCTGCTGGCACTCACACGAAGGAACAGAACAACCCTCTTAGGAGTTGTTATTTTGCTGCGGTTTTCTGTGAAGTGTAAGGTAATTCCCCGGACGGGCTGCTTCGATGCGTTCCTACCTCTCTTTAAAACACCGAGACCAAGAAAAATAGACATGTTCATGCACACAAATGGTTTTCCTGTGTGGGAATCGAACCCACGAGCGTCAAAACCTTGTGTGACAGGTTGCATACAAACACGAATGTTACAAAAAAACCTTTTCTGAATGGCTTTCATACAACACCATCTTTGCCTCGTTTCACCGCAGAGTTGTAAAATAAGCTTAATGCTGACTTTGGTCACTAGCAATTAGTTTCTCGGTGATATACTGCTGATATTTCTCTACTGTGGCGCAACTTCGTTAAGAATACAATGTTGCTAAATTGAAATGGTCTCTACTTACGTCCCAGCTGGACAGCTCGATACACACTGGTATTTGTACGTATAATACCGGCACAGGAGGCAATAATTCCAGTCTATATTCCGACAGCCGAAGCATTGTTCACTGCAGTTCATGGCCCCAGGACCTTCCAGATACCGCTGGCATTTCCTGCACAAAAAGGAACGTTATATATAATCAATTTAGAATAGCAATGGCTACAATGTAAGGAGATTTAAGAGAGGCAGAACGCATCAGAGTAGCTCAACTGAAGAAGTACTTCCACCTCGCAGAAAAGCGCAGCGAAATTTTTTTTTATACAACTAGATTCGCAAACAAGCAGGCCTGCAGTGGATGGTATTGACGCTCGCAACACCATGGGGATGTTTCTCACGGGCTGCCAATCTTGTGACCTAAGGCTGTTTCGTCACAGTACTCAGTAATTTCTCGGCCATATCTCACCCTTCACCCCGGAACACAGCTATATAAATATTGGCGGTATAAATAGGTGAGACAGAGGTACCCATGCAGACGATTTTTGTACAAAGTCTCCCTCTGGTACTGGTCTGTGTCGCCTAGGACTTTAACTATACTATAGGTGCTACTATTTGTTGTATAAGTGACGTTAGCATCGAAGCGACTTAACTGCACGAGGTGCAATTTGCTGTTTAGCAATCAAGGCTTTGGCGAGGAAGACATAGGGCACATTAAAGCATTATTGGGATATTACGTATTAAATACGCAGCCAAGTAACAAATCCCAGGAGGAGTATTGTATTCATACGAGAGATGGAGGGGAGGTACTTCTCAGACGGGATGCTTTGATGTGCCCTACCTCTCTTAAAATTACCCGAACCAAGTCAAACAGTAATGTTCATGCACCCGAATATTGGTCTAAAACTGGAACAAAATTAACATACGTAATATGTACACTATGTTTAGGGTTCCAAACTTATCAGATATTCAATGCGAAAGTGAAAGAATGTGGGAGCCAAGATGACCAAGATTCACCTACCATGACCAAATTGGTCGTGTTTTATCAGAAGGTGATGTCAGGAACCCTAGGATCTGGCGAGCGTGAATGAAAAGAGGTAAGAATTTTAAAGAACCGAGTAAGGTATGTACGGAGCGGTTCTCTCTGCCTACCACGCATGGGACCTGGTGTGAAGATATACATAAATACCTAAAGCTTGTTCGTCCATCTGTCAATACGTCACAGGTTTATACCTCGTAAATGAAACGAGTTACGGAAATTTTAATCTTCTCCTTCCTAGCTTATTTTTTTATAGTACGTCGGGAGGCATACAAGCATACGGCTCACCTGATGTAAAGCGGGTACCGTAGCCTATTAACACTTGAGATATATTAAGTATCACTCGCGCGATGCCTCCACCGCCTCCACCACACTTACACAGCGACTCCTTGTGTCGTGTGAGTGAGGTCACTAGTAAGCTCTTTACTAGTGAATTCACTCACACGCCGAAAACATAACAACCCTCTAGGGAGTTGTTAATTGGCTGCGGTTTTCTGTGCGGTGGAGGTACTTCCCCAGACGGGCTGCTTGGATGCGCCCTACCTCTCTTAATTATATTTAAAGTCTTACGAAATTATCTTGTAATATATATATTTTTTAAATATATCTTGTTCTATGAGTTTTTTTACGACTAGTGTACGCCAAAATTAGCACAAAATTTTGTAACATAAAATAAATAGTAGAAAAAATAAATGGGTAACATGCAACATTGTATGTTTTCCTCGAGTCGTCAATAATGATTGTGATGAACTTTCGACCGTTAGGGTGTATTCGTTGTTCAAATACAGTATGTGGAGCGTGGCATATAGAAATTAATAATTTCTATTTTAGTTATTCATATACAGTTATTCGGTAAGCTCATAAGGAGTTGATGTGTCAGCAGCAAAGGTGGCATCGCGCGATTATACTTAACGTGTGCGAACGATACTTGACGTACTGCAAGCATTTATAGCTTTACATAAGCGAGCCATATGCTTGTATGCCTTTTTTTTTTTTATATACCACTAAGGTGGCAATCAAGCATACGGCCTGCCTGATGTTAAACAGTCACCGTAGCCTATGGACATTTGCAACACCAGGGGCGTCACTCATGCGTTGCCGACCCTCTAAAAACCTCTTCACGCATTTCTTGAAGAACTCCATGCTGTAGTTCCTTGGAAAAACCTCGGCTGGGAGCTCATTCCACAGCTTGAGTGTTCTCGGAAGAAAACTTCTCTGGAACCGCACCGTACGCGACCATAGCGGTTCAAGCGTGTGAGGGTGAACTCCCCGCCGTCGGCGAGCGGTGCAGTTATAAAAAGTAGCTTTGTATAAAAAAATGTGTAAAATGATTACTCTTGTCAGTCTATTGACTTGTTTGTCTAAGGAACACACTGAGGGATATGCAGTACGGTAAGTTTCCGAAGACAGAAGATGAACCGCATGGTATTGTTAATCATGATAGGATTATGGAATATCCCGTTCTAACAATGATCCCCTTCTATCAAGATGGATATTAGGGGATTCCATTAGATCCTATATATCCTTCGGCTATATGAGATTTACTAGGAGGATTAGCTGAGGATTATTAACCAATCATCAATAGTAATTGGTCTTAAAGTTAACTAATAACTAAATTAAACGATATGTTGCTAAATTTAGGTTCTCGACGAATATCTGGACAGACAATCGCGGTGAGAAGTGTTTCAAGCCAACTGAATAAATAAATAAATATTGTCGGACAAATTACACAGCGCCATCTAGCCCCAAAGTAAGCGAAGCTTGTGTTATGGTACTAGACAACTGATAGATATACGTAAATACATTTTTTTTGTAAATACATACTTATTATGCATAGAAAATACCCAGATCAAGACAGATATGTTCATGCACACAAATATTTGTACTGTGTGGGAATCTAAACCGCGAGCGTTGGTGTCAAAGTAGCGTAACAGCGCGTTTCACCACTACGCCACCGAGCTTGTCGAACTGCTGATTGACAAATATTTTTTTTGACAAAAAAAAGATAGGGTCCACGAATTTTTAATAAGCAATCCAACTGGGAAATTTCTTATAGAAGATCATACAAAAATATACCAAACCCATGGGGATACTTGTGTTTGTACGGTATGGCCAACGGAATGTTCCTAAATAGGTAGCAAGGTAGCAGCGAGTGTTTGAAGCGAATGTACCTGCTACGATAGCCCGGTTCTTGATCCACTGAACTACCACTCTATTTTATGTTACCAAACTTCACAGGATCACCTGCTGGGCTAACCTGAAGATTCACTGAAAAGTTCATCAAAATTTGCCCAGCCGTTTTTGAGTCCATAGAGGACATACAGACAAACATTCATTTTTATATATATAGATAAAGGACAATATTTCGTACGTAATTACAGTAGTACAGTATACTATAATTATATACTTTATATTTTACCAACGCCGCGCACTGGCTTCGCAACGGCAGAGGGATGGAATGATAAATTAGTACTTTGCAAATTTTAAATATATTTTTTATACAACGTCAGAAGGCGTTTAAGCGTACAGTCCACCTGATGTAAAGCTGTAACTGTAGCCTATTGTGATACATTAAGTATCCTATTGGATTAGAAAACGCTCTCACCTCTGCTACTAGCAAAGCAGCTCCTTAAGAGCAGGAACACAACAACTCTCCAGGTTAATGTATTACAAGCATTCATAGGCTACGGTAACCGCTTTATATCAGGTGGGCCGTATGCTTGTATGCCTCCCGACGTGGTGTAAGAAAAAGAAAACTCTCTACATTTTGATTTTTTTTAAACGAATAAATGCGACTGTGTCGTAAAATAATGTGACGTTTATAGACCTAACGCAGTGTCAGCGAGAGTTGCTCAAAATTAGTTTAAACGTTTTCGTTCTCACGCACAATTATGTTATTTTTACTATACTTATTATTTTATAAGAAATGTCGGATTATTATTTTCGATTTATTCCGTTTCCTAATCCATTAGTATTAGTGGCGTCCGCTACCTAAGCCCAAGGATTTGGCGAAGACACTCATTTATACAAAAAGCGACTGTCGTCAGACCTCCACAACCCAGAAGGAAAAGCAGGTCTCCCTTAGGTTTTTTTTTAATTAATTAATTAAATGGACAGCTTACACAGCGCCATCTAGCCCCAAAGTAAGCGAAGCTTGTGTTATGGGTACTAGACAACTGATAAACATACGTAAATATTTTTTTTTTTGTAAATACATACTTATTATACATAGAAAATACCCAGACCAATACAAACAGACATGTTCATGCACACAAATGTTTGTACTGTGTGGGAATCGAACCCACGAGTGTTGGTGTTAAAGTAACGTAACAGCGCGTTTCACCACTGCGCCACCGAGCTCGTCAGGTTAGGTCACACGTCTTTCGAAATATAATTTCTTGGACGTGAGGGATTCCACACGATGTTTTCCTTCACCGCTGATCAAGTGACAAATATGTACATGAATCCGGAAACAAGAATTTAGTGATACATGCCCCACCACGATTCGAACCGGGGACTAATTGTCGGTTTCTTATCACTGAGCTGCACTGGTCATACCAAAAGCCTCGCCTATATCTCAAAGGCCACAAAAAATTATGAACAAGTAAAGTGAGTAATTTTACCTGACATTCCAGCAGTGGTTGGCCTCCAGCTCAGGAGAACAGGAGCACAGTGTGGTGCAGTGCATGGTGCCGTCAGTGGGGCCCAAAACTCTTCGTGCCCTGGGTGCCACAATTTTCCAATTGACCGTGGTAACGAAGCAGGCTTGGGGCACCATCCATATAATCACTCCGCCTCTATCTATCTTCAGAAAATTGTAGAGACCAACCTGGAAATGGACCAAAAAAGACTAAGTATTGATTTCAGTGCATACAATCCTGACTATCATTTATAGTTATTCTTTAAAGGGCGCATTAAAGCAGCCCGTCTGGGGAAGTACCTCCACCTCACAGAAAAACCGCAGGCAAATAACAACTCCCTAGAGGGTTGTTGCGTTCCTGCGTGTGAGTGAGGTAACCAGTAAGCCCCTAAGGAATTGCTGTGTTAGCAGCGGCGGTGGCATCATGCGTGTAATACTTAATGTATTGCAAGTGTTTATAGGCTACGGTAACCGCTTTTCATCAGGTGGGCCGTATGCTTGTATGCCTCCTGACGTAGCATAAAAAAAGCCGTCAAGTGCGAGTCAGATTCGCACTCTGAGGGTTCCGTAAAAAAAAATTCGAAATTATTGTCACAAAAAAAGTATATTTTTTTGTGATGGAACTACAAATTTACCGTTTTCGGTTAATATCAAATACTCAGGTCCCTTTGAGCAGTGAAAATCAAACTTCTAAGTCAACGCAATCAAAAAATACGGCTGTCTATGCCTCGTTTATGTGCATATTTTGACTCTCGCAAGGGAATCAAAACTTATAGGGTACTTCCCGTTGACCTGGAACCATGCAATTTGATAAGAAGCAATGTCATGTAGCACAAGTAAAGGAAAAAATACGAAAACCATAAATTCGTAGTTACATCACAAAAAATCTGAAAATAATTTACGAAAATATTTTTTTACGGAACCCTCGGTGCGCGAGTCTGACTCGCAATTGACGGCTATTTTTCTCTTCTGACTTTACCTGACTGTATTTCCACGGTACTCACCTCTTTAAGATCAGGCATGTCGTACACAATCAAACTGAAATCGTAGAATACTTTATCGCCCCTTATTCTGGCCAAGTTCGGAAACAGTTGTGAGAGTGATTCTAATCCACGTACACGATAAAATACCACATAACCTGTCACCTGCAGAAAATAAACAGTCGTAATTATTCATCAGGGTAGCTTCTTCTTCCTAGCACTATCCCATTTCCTGATCTATCATCATCAGGACTTGAGGGGTCTGCTGTCCAAGCATAAGGTAGTATCGAAGATACTGATTTTGACGTGGAAATACCGCCGTCAGATCAGATGTAAGTAATAAGGGGACTTCAGGTACTGTCAGATCTCCACAAGCCACAGCGAAAACCAGACGATGAGCTCGGTGGCTCAGTCGGGAATGACGCGACTTTGACACCAACGCTCGTGGGTTCGATTCCCACACAAGGCAAACATTTTGTGTGCATGAACATATCTGTTTGTCTTGGTCTGGATGTTTTATGAGAGGTAGGGCGCATCAAAGCAGCACGTCTGGTAAAGCACCTCCACCTCACAGAAAGACGAGCTCGGTGGCGCAGTGGTGAAACGCGCTGTTACGCTACTTTGACACCAACGCTCGTGGGTTCGATTCCCACACAGTACAAACAATTGTGTGCATGAACATGTCTGTTTGTATTGGACTGGGTATTTTCTACGTATAATAAGTATGTATTTACAAAAAAAAAATGGATTTACGTATCTTTATCAGTTGTCTAGTACCCATAACACAAGCTTCGCTTACTTTGGGGCTAGGTGGCGCTGTGTAATTTGACCGACAATATTTATTATTATTATTAAAAAGAAAACCGCAGCCAAATAACATCTCCCTAGACTCTAGGGAGTTGATATAAGTTTGCGGCCTAGAGGGTTGTTGTGTTGCTTGCGTAGTTGCTGTGTAAGCAGCAGAGGACGCATCGCGCGAATGTTACTTAATATATCGCTAGCGTTAATAGGCTACGGTACCCGCTTTACATCAGGTGGGCCGTATGCTTGTATGCCTCCCGACGTAGTATAAAAAAAAAGTTAACGCGCAGAAGAAAACAGTTATTTAACGAAAACGCGATAATAGGATGCCAGGCTGATTCTAGGTACTAAAAAAGTGCAACTGCACTGCAGCGCGGCGTGTGTCAAAATGCGTACATTTTGACGTTTCGTTAAACGTCACTGCTGTCACATCGCTTAAAGAAACGTCAAAATGTACGTATTTTGACACACGCCGCGCTGCAGTGCAGTTGCAGTTTTTTTAGTAGAATCGACCTACAGATGCCGTACCTCTCTCAGGTTCTTCAAGGCGACGTTCTGAAAATCTTGTTTTCCGGTTCGTTCCATCAACTTGACCTGCAGGTTCCCCACGATGACCACACATCTTTCCATAAGCCTCAGGTTGTCCACTGTTGAGTTGATTATCATTGTTTTGCATATGCCACTGTTATTTTCAACAAATGTCTCGTTCATCATCCTCTGTGCGATACAGCAGCTCGTTGAAAGAACAACTAGCCTGAAAATAAATACACAACTTGTACGTGGTTTTGTTTGTTTGTTTCAAAAATCTTTGTTTGTTTTGACGAGCTCGGTGGCGAAACGCGTGTTACGTTACTTTGACACCAACGCTCGTGGGTTCGATTCCCAAACAGGAGAAAAATTTGTGTGCGTGAACATGTCCGTTTGTCTTGGTTTGGGAAGTGGGGCTCTCTTTAAGAGAGGTGGGGCGCATCAAAGTATGGGGAAGTACCTCCACCTCACAGAGAACCGCAACCAAATAACAACTCCCTAGAGGGTTGTTGTGTTCCCTGCGTGTGAGTGAGGTCACCAGTAAGCTCCTATGATTTGCTGGGTTAGCAGTAGAGACGCCATCGCGCGAGTAATACTCAATGTATTGCAAGCGTTTATAGGCTACGGTAACCTCTTCACATCAGGAGGGCCATATGCATTTTTATACGTTGTATAAAAAAATCTTAACGTCAATTTTAACAGTTATCGAAGCGGTGTCCCGTTGGCAAAGACTTTTCTTCGTATACGAGTACCTATTTAAACTAACAGCACAACGCGTCTTTGCCCGCGCGTATCCGTTATCTCGTAGGAACCGCTTTTTCTACTTTCTTCCTTTTTCCACGGCTTCTAAAGGTCGCCTCGTGATGTTGAATAGATAAAATGCCTCAAGAATTAGGCTATCAAATGCAAAAAAAAATTTTTGAACAAAACTCGTTCAAACAAACAAACAAACATTTTTTTCCGCATTGTGTATTAGTATAGATTACTACTAACTTCTTATAAGTTTCTGTAGTTACGATCATTGTTTCCAGAGTAGGAGGCCATTCAGAGGACTGATGGACAAAATCTTGGAATACAGTTTAGTGTTGTAACTCAGTATTCTTGTACGCTTAAAGCATTGTATATATCTATAGTTAACATTCATTTATTTACACCACTTGGTAGCTAAAGAATCAAAGAGTTGAGTGAGTGACTGTGACGCATCGCGTGTAACAGGTGAAAAACGCAGCCGATTTAAGATTATTTCGCTGCATCATATACTTTCCTTTTAGTATAACTTACTACCGTTTACCCGTTACGAAAACGTATTTGCGTAAAAATCACTGTCAGTTTTTATCCTCTTTTCACTCCGAAGGCCTTATTACTCAAAAATTCTTAAAAATTGTATATATTTATGTGCTTCATATAATATATAAACTAAGTTACCGCCCTGGAAGGTGTTTTATTCTTGTGTCATGTTATTTCATTTTGTCCTTCTTGTAGGATGAGTTTCTTCCAAATAAAAAAGTAGTTCATTCTACAATTTTGTGAAATATCACCTCTATACACTAAAAGAAACAAAGATCATTTATCTTATTCTCTATCGCTGCTATATTATACTCGTTGGCCTCAGAGTACAGAAAAAAAAACAGAACTATTTACCATATTACCGCCGCTCTCGTCGCCGCCATGACACTTTCAACTTCTTTTTCCCGCCAAATTTCTTATACTTCCCCGCTGTGAATTTTTTCTTGAAAATAAATCTAGACACTATCCTCAAATACGTGTATCTTATACCACTGATAGGGAAACACATTGTTCAGAGCATTTCCCATCGCCTTTCTAGCTATTATATACTAATTACACAATCTATTTCTTCTGGTCTATTAACTAATGACATCCATTGTGAAATTACCTTTTTAAATTAATCTGAGACTCATATTGTAAACGATTAGGATTAACTCTTCTTTTTGCTTTATACCGTTTCCTAATCCGTTAAGGTTGGCTAGGTTTAGAGTACCTCGACAGCGCAATGGTTATTTATAGATAGATAGATAACACTTTATTAATTTACATGCAATTTGATCTAACCTGCTTTGTGTGCTTACGCCACCAATTAGTTCATGCGGCCTAGCGCCGGCCGGCACCCACCCACTACTGTTAGTAAGTGCAACATGCCGACGCTGCCATGGCTGCTCCGGTAGTCTCTGCCTCGGCTGCTGCGGTCGTCTGCCATCTGGAACAGAATCCGCATGCCCCCACCACCACCGTCGCTGCTACGACTGGCCTGGTCGTCGCTGCGACACGTGTTTCGCCTCTCCCCGAGGTATCATCAGGCGTTGTAGAAGTTAATCGTAAGAATAACATGCTACAAGTGACAAATCCATCACAGTGCCGTCCTTTATATTGAATTGAGGGTGGGGGTGGATGGTATGAGCGAAAAGATATTTAAAAGTGGAGAATGGTTTACGTCAGTCTGTTTGTTCATGAGAGTAATTTTAGAATTTTTATGTTTATTAATTTCTAATTGTTCCCTAATATTTAGTTTTAAACCTTTGTCTATGGTGTGTAAAATTTGATATGTATTAGTGGGGGATAAGTTATGTCCTTTGTCTATGAGATGCTCGGCGAAGTGTGACCTTTCTGGGCGATTGTTTGATTTATTAATTTTACGAAAACACAGCCAATGTAACATACTGTACAACAGGATTACAATAAGGAACATTACAATGTGAAGTGAAGACCAGTGTCGTGTCTATGCTCCTCAATTTATCACATAAAGATTAACGTACTTAAGTAGGCATATACGCACCGACAGAAATACACAGATAAAGTAGACATAATGTATATATAAGGTAATTAAGCTATGTGTGCATGGACATGACTTATTGTCTCGATTGTTTTTAGTAAAGGTAGGGTGCAACAAAGCAGGGAAGTACCTCCAATTCACAGAAAACCGCAGCCAAATAATAAACTCCCTGCATGCTTTTTGTGTTCCTGCGTGGCCAGTAAGCTTCAAAGGAGTTTCTGTGTTAGCAGCAGAGGTGGCATCGCGCGAGTGATACTTAATGTATTGCAAGCGTATAAAACGCTACGGTAACTGCTTTACATCAGGTGGGCCGTATGCTTGTATGGCTCCCGACGTTATATAAAAAATAGTAAGTACTAATTAATAACATTACATTGGTATTTCAGAACGTTAAAGACCATGTTAATTAGTAATATGATAATTAATTCTCAGCGTGAAGAGACGTATAAACTATTCAACAATAGCTACAGTAACTTTTTAACCACTGAAAAACAATTTTACATAGGTATTCCGAAACAATATCAATAATAAATCAGACTAATTAATTAACTAAAAACTCATCAAACTACTTAACTATCTATCTACTTACCTACTAATCCTCTGTTGGTAAAACGTATTAACTATACAACGACATCGTCAGTAAGTTTTCAAAAAACTCAAACCGAAATAATATTACATATATATTTCGAAACAGTACTGATAATAGACACTTATCTATATTATCTGTATATATCTATATCTATACTATTATTTGAAAGAGAAAAGAGATTTTTTTTTTTTTATATGTTTGTTTTGTAATGGAAACGCTAAAAAAACAATAACGATTTCAAAACATTCACACATACCTAGTCCGGCCATAAGTTCTGTTACAAATAAATATGCATTCATTTTTATGTATGTAAATCTTCACGCCAGGACCCATGCGAGGTAGGCAGAGAGAACCGACCGCCATAAGACGCGGACCTTACACACTTCACTCGCTTCTTCGTAGCTCTTTTCATGCACGCTCGCCGGTTTCTAGCACTCCTGATATCACCTTCTGATAAAATGACCATTCAACCTCATCTCATCCATAGTAATGTCTTCACGCTACGCAGTGCCTGTACCCTGGACATATTCATCCATTTCTCTAAAATATTTTCTCCACCTTTCTAACACTTCCTAAGTGTTAGCAAGAATGCCACCAGCTTTACATTTTATCATGTCCATTCTAGATGCTAACGAACCACTTCGAGACTTCTTTACTACTCTCCAGAAGAGTTTGATATTCGGCTCGAAGTTCTTCATCAGCCTCCCTTCCTCATTCATAAGTAGTCTTTCATGCTTCTCTTTCACTAAAGGTTTGGTTTCAGTCTTGCATCGAAGGTATATCTTTGCACCAGAGTGATGGTATGAAAGAGAAAATTCTCTTTCATACCATCACTCTGGTGCAAATGTGATACGTAATCCAGCCACGTTTTCCTCTGCGGCATCTCCTCTCAATGTTCTACGTCTCTTTGACGTTCACATGCGTTTTTCGCACTATCCACCAGACTTTCTTTCAGAACTTTCCAACATTTGTCTAGATCTGAGTCGGGAAGACTCGTATTCGCAAGTTTTTTACTGACTAGACGTAATCCTTACACTTTCATCTTCCAAGTGTTCACTTGTTATTCTTTCATGATCTCCGAAAGGAATACACACTCGCCAGTGCCTCCAATTCTTGAAAAGGCCCAGAAACCGGCTTAACACCAGATAGTGGTCCGTTTCAAGGCTCCTCCTCTGAAGGCTCTTGTATCCATTAACGACTTTCGGAGATGTCCATCTATCAAAAACAAATCAATTAATTTTCTATTCATTCCGTCTTCATGTGTAAGAGTGAATATCCTTGCGATAAAAGAACGTGTTCGATACGCAGGTGAAAGGCACAGAAATATCATTACTTTTTTATGAAGTAAAAATCTTAATAAACTTTATTTGTACATATTTATGGAAGTCACAGCAAAAAAAATTATTCTAATGGCCATGTTTGGCTTTGATAAAGGCCTTTTATCTGTCTGGTCGCAAATCTATATATTTGCGCACTGTTTCCATGGGAAATTTAGCCACTACTTGCTCCAGAGATTTCTTAAGAGACACAATGTCGGCGTGTCGTTTCCTCTAAAACTGACCATAATTTGTAGTCTACTAAGAGGTTGAAATCTGAGCTAGACGAGGGCCATGCTTCAGCTCTTATGAAGTCCGGAACGTTGGTTTCGAGCCAGGCTTGAGTAGTTTGTGCCTTGTAACCGGGTATTGTTGAGAGGTATTGTTGGAACACGATCCAAGACAGTCTCTTGACACACTTTGGCTGAAGTCTTCACTCCATTTTCACAAAAATTAAGCACCAAAACATTACCAACGCAGGATGATCGCCACATAGGTACAATGCAACCACTTGGGCGGCTTCTTTAGAACGGTATTGTTTCAACATTATGCACAAAAAAAATCCGCGAGGCTATACGTCTAACTATTTTAGTCAAGTAACAATAACCGTTTGTTGTTCAAATTAATCCAACAAAACACGGGTAAATACTGAAGATGATGACATTCATTTCATGATATTAATCCTTATCCAACTAAATAGTTTCATAATTACAACATCCAAAACTATCTTAAAAGCATAAAAGATACAGAATGTTTTTTTTTTATTAAGAGCGTCTCAAACTATCTATCTAACCTACCAATCCTCTGACCGAAGAAACGTACAAACTATTCAACAATATCTTCAGTAACTTTGTAAACACACTTCACTCAAACTGCAATAATATGCCTTACATATTTCGAAATAGCACCGATATACACCAGACTAATTAGTTATGTGTTAGTACAAATGCTTCGAACCACTTAACTATCAACTGTGCAAAGAAATGTACAAACAAACTATTTAACAATAGCTTCAGTAAAATATTCGACCATTAACAATATTACATAGATATTTCAAAACAGTAGCAGTTATCGGCCATATTAATTAGTAATGTGTTATTAAGATTATCTCAAACTACTTAACTATCTATTTAACCTACTAATCCTTTGACCGAAGAAACAAACAAACTGTTCAACAATATCTTCAGTAATTTTTGAACACACTTCACTCACACTGCAATAATATAACATATATATTTCGAAACAGCATCGGTAATAGATCGGACTAATTAGTTATGTGTTATTAAAAACGCTTCAAACCACTTAACTATATATCTATCAACTGTGCAAAGAAACGTTCAAAGTTATTTAACAATAGCTTCAGTAACTTCAGTAACTTTTATAATATTCAAACATTAATAATATGACATAGGCATTTCAAAACAGTAGCGGTTGTCGGCCACATTAATTAGTAAAGTGTTATTAAGAGCGTCTCAAACTACTTAACTATCTATCTACCTACTAATCCTTTCGGCCAAGAAACGTTCATGCTTTTCACCAATATATTCGGTAACTTTTTAAAAACACTTCACTCAAACTGCAATAATATGACATTTCTATTTCAAAACAACACCGTTAATAGACCAGACTAATTAGTTATGTGTTATTAAAAATGATTCAAACACTTAACTATATACCTAGCGACTGTGCAAAGAAACGTACAAAGTTATTTAACAATAGCTTCAGTAACTTTTAAAATAATCAAACAATAATAATATTACTTAGGTATTTCAATACAGTACCGATAATAGACCAGACTAATTAGGAATGTGTGGTATTATTAAGGAAATGTGTACTAATTAATTTGATATGAACACCTTCCGGTCCACGCGACGCCAGCAGGAGTACTAAGGTATCGAGGTTCATATTGATGCAAATGATTTAATTTGTCATGTCTAATAATTATGGATCATGACCTTACCAATGGTATGATGTACGGGCTGATGTTTTACGGTCATCATTAATATTTTTTATACAACGTCGGAAGCATTCAGTTTATTCTTTTTGCTCAGCTCGCTCGCTTTACCTCAGGCGGACCGTATGCTTGTTTGCTATCCGTCGTACTATGGAAAAAAATATTTAAAAATCATAAATATTTTTTAAAATTAAAATTCTGATGTATTCTTTTTAGGGTGCAAGTGGCTCAATGCCACCTTTAGAGCCAAAGCCAACCTCACCTGCACGTGGTACACACTGCTTATCAACAGACGAGGCTCGGGCGAAAGAGAGGTAGGGCGCGACGTTAGCCTAACTTGGGAAGTGCCTCCACCTCACAGAAGACGGCAGCCAAATAACAACTCCCTGGAGGGTTGTTGTATTCCTGCGAGTGCCTGAGGTCTCCAGAAGATGAGAAGTTGTTGCGTTGACAGCGGGGATATTCATAGGCTGCGGTGGCCGCTTTACATCGGGCGGACCGTGTGCTTGTTTGTTATCCGTTGTAGTATAAAAAAAAGCATGCGGCCTACCTGATGTACCGCTACTGTCAGCAGGTGCTAACGTAGAAACTTCTACTGGAAGCTTACTGGTAACCTCACTCGCTCGCAGGAACCCAAAACCCTTCATGGAGTTGATATTTGGCTGCGGTTTTCTGTGAGGTAGATGTACGTCCACAATCGGATGCTTTATTTGATATGTCTAACCTCTATTAAAACATCCAGACCGATACAAATAGATATTTTCATGCAAACACCAAGGTTTATGGGTTCGAAACCCACGATAAACATCGTGGGTTTCGAACCCACAAACCTTGGTGTTAGAGTAGAGGGTTTCTCGTGTTCCTGCGTGTGAGTGAGGTCACCAGTATGCTCCCAAGGAGTTGCAGTGTAAGCAGCAGCGGAGGCATCGCGCGAGTGATACTTAGTACATCGCAAGCGTTAATAGGCTACGGTACCCGCTTTACATCATGTGCCGTATGCTTGTATGCCTCCCGACGTAGTATAAAAAGAAACACACAACAACCCTCTAGGGGGTTGTTCTTTGGTGCGGTTTTCTGTGAGGTGGAGGTAATTCCCCAGACGGGGTGCTTTGATGCGCCCAACCTCTCTTAAAACATCCAGACCAAGACAAACGGACATGTTCATGCACACAAATGTTTGCCTTGTGTGGGAATCGAACCCACGAACGTTGGTGTCATTCACGATTCACGTCATTCACGACTGAGCCACCGAGCTCATCAAAATGTGGTTTCTGCCAATACAGTAGTTCTCATTGACAATAATGCTTTAATGGTATGGATCTTGAACTTTTCGTAACGATGCGAAGCAAATTAACTAGTTGCTCATTGATCAGACACAATTAATTCCAAAATAGAAACGTTTAATTCTTTGCTCAAGCAGCTATACGATATGCATGCACATATTCGACCGGTAAAGCTCAAACATCTTGACATCAGAGTACCACACAGAAGAACCGTGCAAAAGCACATTATAAAGCAGATTTCACAAACACAATCAAGCGAGATAATTTATCACCATATAAGAAATTATTCCAATAAGGTGTGTAGGTAACTCGGGGATTCATCAGTCAGTTGATAACGAGAACCAAGCAAATGTTTGGAAATTTCCCAAAACAATGGGAGTGGGTAAATTTAAGAATGCAAATGCTTCTGATCTTGATCTGGATCTAATTAACTGGCATTTCTCTTCTTACTCTTCTCTTGACATAATCGTCAAAACAGACACGTTAAGTCAGCTTTCTACGATATCCCCTCCAGACCACTCTCCATTTGTTTTCGTTCCATTTACTGATTGTGATGTTAAGAGAAGCATACAGTCTATTGCATCGAATGCTGTTGGAGTTGATTGCATTAGCCGTAAAATGATCATTCCTCTAATCGACGTCCTTGTTCCTGTCCTGACAAAAATCATAAATTTTTCTATTTCTACTCGTTCATTCCCTAAGTGCTGGAATGATGCACATATAATTCCTTTACCTAAAAAGCCTTTTTCTTCTTCTATCAGTGATTACCGTCCCATTTCGATACTCCCTTTTCTTTCCAAAGTGCACGTGCGGTTAGTACATTGGCAATTAAGTTACTTCCTCTCCTACAATAATATTCACAATCCTTTTCAATCTGGATTCCGTCCTGGTAAAATGCCTTCATTACAGTCGATTTTCATATCCTTCTAGGAGTTCTATCTTCTCTTAACATACTCGTATTTCCAACAGTGATTAACTTGTTTCGTAATTACCTGTACGGGCGATGGCAACGTGTCAAAATTGATGATACCAATTCTACCTGGTGTAATACAAATACTGGCGTGCCGCAAGGTGCTGTGCCTTTGCTATTTTCTCTTTTCCTTAGGTAGTACTTATTTTTTTATTAATTATTTATTTATTCAAAACAAAATTTACATAACCTTGGACATACCTGCATAGCTATTAGTTGAAGCCATCGCAGTGGCGTATTTACCATGTGACAAGTTCTGTATTTACTATTATTAAGCTTCAACATAGGTTTTATTTAACTGTAACATTTTTTAATTAAAATTTTTGTCCTATCAATTTCTTATACACCTTACACAGAATTGAACACTACATATTATTGTTATATACATTGATAAAGCATTTTTTTATATTATTTTGATTTTGGTTGGTTTATTTAATATGCTTTTCAATAGATTACTAGGTAGGTTGTTCAGTATGTCAGGTAGTAAGTACTCTTACTCGTATTTTCCTTTACCATATGCGTTTGTATAATTTGGTAACGCGTAAGTATCTATAGTTGACTTAAATTTTGTCTTAGATTTTTTTCCCACGATCTTTTATACAGTTGTTCAATTCTGTTGCAGTATTGATAAAATGACTTCTTCCGTTGCCAGACTCACTCTCATAGACATGTCAGAGCTTCTTACGTACATTTTTTCATCAAGTAAATTAATGTTACATGGCTTTATAATTTTTTTTTACACTGTCACGACATCCCATGGCAAATTTGTTAGTTATTACAGAAATATCTTGCTTAAAAGCTTTCAAAACAATATCTTCACTCGATTTGATCATTTTCCCACTAATTCTATTTATAATTTCCCAAGCTTTTTGCGTATTGTGATAATTTGAGCTTAACTCATTTTTAATATAACTATTTTTAGCATTACTTATGTATTTATTAGTCTTATTACGGTATATGTTGTATAATAATCTATTATTTAAGTTACTCTCATCCTGTTTCCATATAGCAAATAGTTCATCTCTTTTCTTGTACATTTTTATTATATTTTATTTATCAAATTACATGAAGTTCTTTTATATATTTAGACATCTATTTTACTTTTTTCATATATACTTTGATTTTGCTCTGTCATATATGTATGTCATTAGGATCGTTACAAACTAATCCTTCACTCCAGTTTATTTTACTCAGTTCTTGCTGAACCTTATTATTATCGAGTTTTGATATTATTTTATATACAACACATGCATTTTTGAATGAACTATCCACTATTGAGAATCCGGTGGTCTATATAGCACACGGTGTTGTTTCTATTCCACTATATAATTTTATATCACCCGTTATGCACTCACATGTTTTGACTGATTGTCTTGTAAAAGTTACACTGTCACGTACATAAATTATTATGCCGCCTCCTTTACGTGTGTATCGTAACTGAGTAAACATATTATAATGTGGAAGTTGGAATAACGATGCACAATCGTCTGATTCCAATGTTTATTATATATTGAATTAAATTAAGGTGGATTTCGAAGCGGCAGAGGATGTGCGGATCAGGTTTTTTCTCTCCGCAACATCGTAGAGAAGCATCTGGCTTTGGACCAGAAGGTTTTCCGCGGTTTTGTGGACTTTGAGAAAGCATTTGATAGGGTCGTGCGAAAGAATCTCTGGAACATTTTGTCCAGATATGGGGTTGACGGCGACCTACTCCATGCTGTACAATCCATTTATGAGGATTGTACATATAGCCTCTTCGAATTCGTCACACTGGCACAGCTTGGACATTTGCAGTCAACTGCGTCCGTAAGCACCCAGTTAACCGTGTAACATCGAGGCACATTCTGCATACAACCATTTATTACATTTTGAACATTGAATTCCTGGGAACTTCTTGATCGGATCGGGGTCGATTACAAAATATTACAATCGTAATAACGCACGCACGCGGACGACGCCGCAGTCGAGCTAGAGTTCAATTACTCACAGGATCTCTTCCTCCAACCATCTTTATGCAAACGATTTGCAGACATATTCAAACATTTCACAGGCCATTAACCAGACAAAAATGTAGACTTAAATTTGATATCGACGTGGATAAGCGCTTCGGACTGAAGATGAACCCAAAAAAAAATCCATACATATTATAGGTAGTCCAGCATTTATTTCTAGGCTTGACTTCTCTAAAATCCATTCGGTTGTATTTGATGGCGTCTGCATTCCATTGAGTGGAACGATGAGGAATCTTTTTTTTTATACTACTTCGGGAGGCATACAAGCATACCACCTGATGTAAAACGGGTATCGTAGCCTATTAACGCTTGCGATATATTAAGTATCACACGCGCGATGCCTCCTCTGCTGCTTACACTGCAACTCCTTGGGAGCTTACTGTTGACCACACTCACTCGCAGGAACACAACAACCCTCAAGGGAGTTGTTATTTGGATATCTATATAATCTTGGAGTTACTTTTGATTCTACGTTATCCTGGAGGTCACAGGTGGCAGAGCTCAGCAGAAAGGTGTTTGTCGCGTCGGCGTCTCTCCGACGTATTGGTTTTTTTTTTACCCACGGCCACTACTTCATATCCTTGATCCTTGATAAATTAGAAAGACTACAAATTCTCTGCATTAGGTTTATTTTCGGTCTCCATAAATATGATCATAAATCTGAATATCGTCAATAACTGAAATGGCTTTCTATTCGTCAGCGCTGAAATATGCATATTGTTTCCATTCTCTACTTCGTACTCTTTAGTCCTAAAGTTCCTTCTTACGTCAAAGTTTGATTCAAATTCTGTTCAGTCCCGTTTCATTCCTTTATATTCTTCGACCAATCATTTACAGTTCAAGCTATTAGGCTATGGAATACCTTACCTGTAGTCAACAGAAATTGGACTATCAAACGTAAAAATAATTTTTCAAATCCAACTTGTAGTTCTAGAGATAAGCTCGTTTAAACAAACACTTTCTCTTTATATATTAAAAGTACCAGCTGCAGCCCACGACTGTGTTCGCACGTATACCGGTAAAACCGTTTTTTCTTACTTTCTTCTTTTTTTTATTTATTTTTATACCACTAAGGTGGCAAACAAGCTTACGCCTTAAGCCTGCCTGATGGTTATCAGATACCCTAGCCTATGGACATTTGCAACACCAGGGGTGTCACTCTGTCGTTGCCGATCCTAACCCTTTTTTGTCAGCTTCTAAGGGTCGTAGCAGCAGAGGTAGCATCGCGCGTGCAATTCTTAATGAATTGCAAGCACTCATAGGCAACCGTAGCCACTGTACATCAGGTGGGCCATATGCTTACATGTCTCCGAAGTAGTTTAAAAAAAAATATCTAAGATTCACATTTTCATGGCGGAGCCTGGTCTCCGAAGCCAGAATTAACGCTCGGATGATGATGACATATTTTATGATGGAGCGATTGCTGATGGAGGTCCAAAATCTGCTGGAAAAGCCAGACGGTTCTTTTCTTGACCTTTCTAAAAACATTTTCATGTATATATTTCCTCACGATGTTTACCTTCACAGCGGAAGTCTATCTATAACTTCACGCCAAATCCCTTGCGGGGTAGGCAGAGAGAACCGAGCGCCACGTGACTCGATCCTTACATATCTCACTCGCTTCTTTAACATTCATTGCTCTTCTCATGCACGCACTCCGGTTTCAATAATTACAAATGTCTAAATCCGATGACACGAACTTAATACACCCTAGGATTCGAACCAAAATATACCATTTCCTTCATAGAGTACACAAAATTATTCCACTGCCGCCATTACCAACAAGAGGGACAGTTTGAGAGTTTTCCAGGGCAGTTTAATCTCGAAAATGACTGCCATCGCAGACTAGACGACGCGGCGACATTATTACAGCGAGAAACGCAAAACGCCTAGATCCCAAAGCCGTAATATAAATTTCATTCGTTCGTTCAGTAAAGCGACACGAAATGAAACACCCTGTGTGAGACCCGCGGGTCAAGTGGGTTTAACGAGCTATATTGCATTTTATACCGGCCCGTATTGAGAGCACGCTGTGCTGGCTACGCTGAGATTTAAGGTTCCATAGGGGTTCGAGAAACGGTTTTCATGTTCTACATTAGCTATTTTATAACTAGACTAGCTACCCGCCCCGGCTTCGCACGGGCGATCCAACCGTTACCAAACTTCACATATTCACCTGCTGGGCTAACCTGAAGATTCGCTGAAAATTTCATCAAAATCTGCCCAGCCGTTTTTGAGTCCATAGAGGACGTACACACAAACATTCATTTTTATATATATAGACTAGCTATCCACCCCGGCTTCGCACGGGTGATCCAAACGTTACCAAACTTCACAGATTCACCTGCTGGGCTAACCTGAAGATTCACTGAAAATTTCATCAAAATCTGCCCAGCCGTTTTTGAGTCCATAGAAGACATACAGACAAATATTCATTTTTATGTATATAAACTAGCTATCCGCCCCGGCTTCGCACGGGTGATATGATCGCTACCAAACTTCACAGGATCACCTGCTGGGCTAACCTGAAGATTCACTGAAAATTTCATCAAAATCTGCTCAGCCGTTTTTGAGTCCATAGAGGACATATAGACAAACATTCATTTCTATAATATGGACTAGCTATCCGCCCCGGCTTCGCACTGGTGATATGATCGCTACCAAACTTCACAGGATCACTTGCTGGGCTAACCTGAAGATTCACTGAAAATTTCATCAATGTCTGCCCAGCCGTTTTTGAGTCCATAGAGGACATACAGACAAACATTCATTTTTATATATATAGAAGATGAGTATCGATTCTAAGGTGTAAATACACAGTATAGAAATACTGGCTGAAGAACGCGGTTTCGTCCGCGCGTGTCACGTTATCCCGTGAGATCCGCTTTATCATACTTTCCTTTTCCTCGGCTTCTAAAGGTCGCATCGTGATGTTACAACGCTCATAACCTTCTTCTAGAGTTGGCCTATCGAACGTAAAAACACTGTCAGTTTCAGAGATTAGCACCTTTAAACAAACAAACAAACTCTCTGCTTTATATATATATATATATATATATACAACGCCAGGAGGCATACAAACAAATAAAAACCGCAGCCAAATAACAACTCACTAGAGGGTTGTTGTGTTCCTGTGTGTGAGTGAATTCTCCAGTATGCTCCTAAAGAGTAGCTGTTAGCAGCACAGTTGGTATCGCGCGAGTGATATACTAATGTATTGCAAGCGTTTATTAGCTACGGTAACCGCTTTATATATAAAGTGAACCGTATGCTTATGTGCCTCCTGGTGTTGTATGTAAAAAAAAATTGGTCTCAATGGGGGTATAAATACGAAAAAGCATGCTCCGCTGGTTCGGACATGTACAAAGAATGCAAGAGGAAATAACGACACAGATGTACAACACAAAATTAGGCGTGATGTGGAGGTGTGCGTGGAGTGAGTAGCCCTAAAAAAGCCCATTACGGATGTCCTTTCCAGGGAGTTATTATTTGGCTACAATTTTCTGTGAAGCGGAGGTACTTCCCCAGACGGACTGCTGTTCGTAAAACACAAAAACACTCATAACAAGACAAAAATACATGTTAATGCACACAAATATTTGTCCTATGTGCGAATCGAACCAACAGTTCAACCTTACTAATCACTGAGCCATCGAGTTCGTCAAAACTTAATGAAGTCAAGTGTAATTACAATTTTCAATGTAAATCAGATGCATGCATGTACTTCTATAAATACATACATATTTATTGAAGTGGACGAACTGCAGAATGGTGTAATTGACCAATAAATCACTTGACTGGACGTTACGTTTTAGCGCCTAAATATCTCGGCGTTTCGAACCTACCGACCAATGGGAGTATTCCCGATGTTGATCCGGGAACTAGCCAATAGGAGCTGCGCGTTCTACTTTACCCCCCGTAGCAGGGAACGGAATTACTACGTAAAATCTTTGTCAGCGTTTCTCCATAGGTATTTTTTTTTATACTACGTCGGGAGGCATACAAGCATACGGCCCACCTGATGTAAAGCGGGTACCGTAGCCTATTAACGCTTGCGATATATTAATTATATCGTGATATGACTTTATAAACAGCAAAAACGATGATGGGGTTTCTGGGGAGCATGGCATCATTTTTTTATACAACGTCAGGAGGCATACGGTCCACCTGATGTAAAGTTGTTACCGTAACCTATGAGCTCTGGTAATACATTAAGTATCACATGCGCGATGCCATCTCTGTTGTTAACACAGGAGCTCCTTGGAAGCTTACTGGTAACCTCACTCACACGCAGGAACACAACAATCCTCTAGGGAATGTGTAGGTGGGTATACCACGTGAGATATCTCCACCCACACACATTACCTTTCTTCCAACGAAGACAGCGTTGAGAAAAATCTGGTACTTCGGTCGGCCAAGCACAAGCACATTTTGACGAGCTCAGGCGTGAATAACGCGTCTTTGACATTTACGCTCGTGGGTTCGATTCCCACACAAGGCAAACATTTGTGTGCATGAACATGTCTGTTTGTCTTGGTCTGAATGTTTTAAGGCGACACCTCGATCATGAAGCTTTAAAATGGCTCCGCCCAATCACCCCGCGCCCCTCAATTGACACTCGACGCTCGATTTGTAAAATTTGAAATTAGCGCCTAATAGGTAACCTGGGGTCAACGTATAGTCAATGCAAACGAACAGAAAAGCTACAGAGTCGCGTCACACTTAAATAAAATTTATAATATCAATATTTAATAAAAATTATTGATTTAATTATTATTTAGCTTTATACATACTGAACCAAACATATTTATTTAAGCTAGACGGAAAACAATAGTAATAATAGTAATAAAAAACTACAGAAACGTATTCACTTTTAAAAGTTTATTGAAAGAGAAATCAATGACATCGTTTTATGTTTATATCTCTACAAGTTAACATGTCTTGGTATCTATGTTGTTCTTACTTAGGTCTCGTCCAGTGGCGCCCTCATTGAATAAAAAAACATATTATAGCATAGAAGATAAACATTATGAAATCTTATGTTGCATTTATTACGAAGATAGTAAAGTATTTTTACGTCATTAAACCAACACTCAAAATATTCCACTATCGTTGTTATAAGCAAAAGTGCTAAAAGAGGCCGTTTTTTGGCAATTATGCCTATAACAACGAAAGCAAAACATTTCAATTGTTGGTTTAATGACGTAAAAGTACGTTATTGTATTTGTAACACACGCAACACATGACTTTACAATGTTTATCTTCCACGCTAAGATACGATATTTTATTCCTTGAGGCGCCACTGGACGGCATGTATCCCCCTTAAGAAGAATGAAACACCAGCTACATAATACAACTTTGTTTATCGAGAGGCTAAAGCGGGCCATTTGTTGATTCGGACACATATGTTTAGTTAGCAGATACACCATCTAAACTGCAAACACTGGTCACAGCGATGAAAGACGACTGTATGGAGAAAGGCTTACTACTGAATGCGAAGAAAACAAAGATAATGGTATGGAGCTCCTGTGTTAACAACAGAGATGGCATCGCGCATGTGATACTTAATGTATTACCAGAGCTCATAGGTTACGGTAACAACTTTACATCAGGTGGACCGTATGCCTCCTGACGTTGTATAAAAAAATCGGCCAAGTGTGAGTCGGACTCGCACACTAAGGGTTCCGTACCATTATCTATAAAAACGGCAAAAAAATCACGTTTGTTGTATGGGAGCCCCTTAAATATTTATTATATTCTATTTTTTAGTATTTGTTGTTATAGCGGCAATAGAAATACATCATCTGTGAAAATTTCAACTGTCTAACTATCACGGTTCAAGAGATACAGCCTGGTGACAGACCGACGGACGGACGGACGGACGGACAGCGGAGCCTCAGTAATA
Source organism: Pyralis farinalis (assembly GCA_947507595.1). NCBI lineage: Eukaryota > Metazoa > Arthropoda > Insecta > Lepidoptera > Pyralidae > Pyralis > Pyralis farinalis. The sequence goes on from OX382275.1 coordinate 7,104,894, forward strand.
GGGTTCCGTTTTACCCTTTGGGTACGGAACCCTAAAAAATGACATCATGCTCCCCAGAAACCCCATCATCTTTTTTGCTGTTTATAAAGTCATATCACAATTGTACGCAATGTGTACCGAAATAGTACATACTTAAAAAAATAAGTACTTTAACAGGTTAACAGGTACAGGCAACCGAATTATGGCTTGCTGTAGAGCATCTCCCCAGCAACCCCAAGTAAAGTTCAAAGAAATTTCAGGTAGACACTTACAAAGTATTAGGCAAACAAGTGGCTGAAAAAAAATGTACTGATATTTTTGCCACTAAATGTGCTAGCTATGGCTACTTAAAAGATTTTAAAATCTCTATTATTAGCGCCTGAACAAAATAAATAGCAAAGTGTACTTAAAGCTCTTTATAAATATAAATATTGTCGGACAAATTACACAGCGCCACCTAGCCCCAAAGTAAGCGAAGCTTGTGTTATGGGTACTAGACAAACTTTTGTTTTTGTAAATACATACTTATTATACATAGAAAATACCTAGACCAAGACAAACAGATATGTTCATGCACACAAATGTTTGTACTGTGTGGGAATCGAACCCACGAGCGTTGGTGTCAAAGTGGCGTAACAGCGCGTTTCACCACTGCGCCACCGAGCTCATCAATCTTTCTTTCAATCATGAGTGAGTCAAACATGAATCAACGAGAAAATTCTTACACTCTACCAGGAAATCCTATTACGTTATTTACAACGCGAATATGTCGTGAGGCCAAATCTTGGTGAAATAAACCCTGTCAGCGACATCACCTCCATGACGCTGCAGTGTATCTTGGCGTCAAAGTGTATGAGCTCTTGAAACATCCAGATGTGATCAGACAGCCTGCAGATATTGCACAGTTCTTCTCATGCTGCAAAAATTTCTACAAAGTTGCAGCCACCGAAATTAAAAAACGATATAACATGGAAGATCCTGTCTTGTCAAATCTACAAGTTTTTGAACCTGCATCAGCGACAATCAATGTAGGAGTTTGCCAAATGCACAAGTTCGTCATCCTCAAGGGATGAATAAAATTAGTGAACCAGGTAAGTTTTGGGCTCAGTTACTGAAAACTGAATACTTTTCCGAGCTGGCTCATTTTGCCCTATCTACACTGTCCCTACCCCATGCGAATGCTGACTGCGAGCGGATTTTTAGTAAAGTCAATTTAATAAAGACAGAGATAAGAAACCGGCTAAAAGACGAATATTCCAGTTACAGAAAGGTATACTTTATTCGCCATAAACATAAAGTAAAACATAAGTTAGTACAATTGCTTAATGAGGTGAAGACATTGGATCAGTAAAAACAATATTAAGCGATAATGGTGGCGAATTTGATAATAAAGAGGTCAGAGAAATTTTGGATAAAAGAGGAATATTTCACCGTTTGGCTGTAGTGAGCGAGAAAATAGAACAATGGATGAAGCTGCACAAGCAATAATGTACACCAGAGAAGAAATGCCTAAAACATTGTGGACTGAAAAACTTATGTTATCAATCGCACTAGTCCAATACGTGTAAAACATAAATCACCTTTTTGAGCTATGGTTAAAAAAAGCCTAGAATATCTCACTTAAGAATTATTGACAGCGATTGCTCTGCTCATATTCCACGTCAAAAGAGAGGGAATCTGAGTAAAAAAGCAGTAAAAGGAACATTAATCGGATATGAAAATGACGACGGCTATCGCATCTGGATTGGTAAGAGAATTATAAAGTCCAGAGATGTTACTTTTGATACGGCTATTGAATTAAGACTACTTATAGAATTGAAAGGAAATTCATTATCAGAGGGAGATAGTCTAGGAAATAAAGATGCAGAAGAACTCAGCGACGAACGGGAAGAAGTCATTGAAAGTAATCCAGAACCAAATCAAACAGATTCTATTGAGAATGCTGAGGAAATGATCAATGCAGAGTCTATTCAATTAGAGGGTGAAGAGGCAGAAGCTGAAGAGTTCTGTGTTCTGTGCAAGAGACACATTAAATGAACAGATAGAAATTGAAACAGACGATAATTTAGAAATAATTGAACCCAGATACAACTTGAGACCAAGGAATACTCTTCAACTTCGACTTCGACATTCAGAGAAATTGAAAGACTTTGTGTGTATGATGGATATTGGAAAATCAGATTCAGTAACTTTGAAACAAGCTATGGAAAGAAATGACAAAGATGAGTGGATTAAGGCCATGCACTCTGAAATGAAATCATAGAAAGAAAATGAGGTGTAGACCTTATGTGAACTACCTCCAAATCGAAAGGCACTACCATGCAAATGGATTTATAAGATAAAGCGACATGCTGATGATACCATAGACAAGTACAAGGCTCGTCTCGTCGTAAAAGGCTTTAATCAGAAAAAAGGTCTTGATTATGAGCAAACCTTTAGCCCAGTCGCCATAATGGCAACAATTTGCGCGCTTCTAAGCGTAAGTGCTCATGAACGACTAATCCTACTGCAATTCGATGTTAAAACAGCATTTCTAAATGGCCATTTAAAGGAGGATATATACATGAGACAAATCGAAGGGTTTAGTGATGGCTCAAATAAAGTTTGCCGATTGCAACGGAGCCTGTACGGACTAAAACAAGCACCACGGTGCTGGAAGTCATGCTTCGCATAGATACTTTTAGATATGGGATTTCAGCAATGTGAAGCCGATTTATACGTTGACGACGGTTTTGTCGCAGCTAGTGATGAAGACTTAATGAACAGTTTCGTAAGAGATTTATGTACAAAATTTAAGATAACTGTTAAGCCAGCTTCACACTCTCTACGCGTTGAAATAAGTCAAGATTCACATGGTTCTATTACAATAAAGCAAGAAGCTTGTGTAAAAAGGGTACTGGAACGATTTAGAATGTTGGATTGTAATCCACCTTCAACTCCTATTGAGAATATAACAACTAATGAAACGGCAATAATGGAAACAGATAAAGGGAAAGTATTTCCATATAGAGAATCCGTAGGTGCTTTGGCATATCTTATGGTTGGGACCCGACCCGACATAGCATATGCTGTTGGCATAGTTTCCAGAAAGTTGTGTGAACCATCAGAGGCTGACTGGCAAATGGTTAAAAGGATATTTAGATATATAAAAGGTACTATGTCCTGGGGTATCAAATATTCTTCGAATTGCCATAGTAAAATTATTCAAGGATCCAGAGATGCAGACTACGCAGGCGATCCTATGACAGGGTGCTCAACTACCGGAGTTACCTGCTTGTATGCTGGAGGTGCCATATCCTGGTTAAGCCAACGACAGACATCTGTAGCATTATCAACGACAGAAGCAGAGATAGTCGCGGCCAGCGAAGCTGCTAAGGAACTTGTTTGGCTGCTAAGAATTTTTAGGATCCTCACTAAGTTACTTGAAGTTCCGACGCTGTATGTAGACAATGAAGCTGCCATTCACCTAGTACACAACGCCGAATTTCATAAGAGGACTAAACACATTCAAGTTCGATATTTCTTTGTGAGAGAAACTGTTGAAGAAGGTATTTTGAAGGTTGAGAAAACTCGTTTAGCAAATCAGATTGCTGACATTTTCCTAGTGCCTAGCTACGGTTGTATTTTTATTGGTCTTCGTTTTTTAGATCTAATGTTAAATAAATACACCTATATTTATTTCGTATAATAAATTATTAATCATCTAGATTCCACTCAGAAAGTAGTTCCGCTATTAACTTATTCACGTCTTCCAAAAAGTGCATAAACGTGTTATATTTAAGTTTTTTCATTACTGTATAAGTTCACTAGCACTTATGTTACAAAATACTATCGAAATTGTCACATAAAATTAATTTTATACTGAATTGTAAAAAATTCAAATGTCAATCGTCAAAAGCGCGGGAAGAACTGACGTCGCCTACTGAACAGGGAGTGAGACCTTCTTCTTCCCGAGCTTTTTTACAATTCAGTATAAAATTAATTTTATGTGACAATTTCGATAGTATTTTGTAACATAAGTGCTAGTGAACTTATACAGTAATGAAAAAACTTAAATATAACACGTTTATGCACTTTTTGGAAGACGTGAATAAGTTAATAGCGGAACTACTTTCTGAGTGGAATCTAGATGATTAATAATTTATTATACGAAATAAATATAGGTGTATTTATTTAACATTAGATCTAAAAAACGAAGACCAATAAAAATACAACCGTAGCTAGGCAGGCTTGGAAGACGTGAATAAGTTCATCAAGAAAACCTTGTAAAAAACACTATCGTGTTACGAGTGGTATTTAAACTGGGTTGATTGGGTCGAGGTACCCTTCCCAAGTATTTTTTCAGCAGAGTTTCTGAAGCGGGAACATAGAATTAAGATTTTCAAATGGTTCTAAACTGAAGACTTGGCTGTATAGGTTAGATCCCTTTGCCTTTCCCCTCAGGGATAAAAAGAACCAAAAAAAAAAGTAGGCGACGTCAAATGCTCTGTCAATGTCAACTGAAATCGCCTGACACCCTGACTAACTTATCAATACATTCAAACAAAAGTCAAAACAATAAATAAATTGTACATTTTCTTTCAATTTACATTGTAAGAACTTAGGAATGAAATCCTTCAAATATCTTTGATCGGTCACTTCGATTGGCCTGTACATTTTAGTTGTTTATTATTTATAGAAATAAATTTAAAATTTTCCTCTAAATAACCTATAGTAAACATAACCATGAGCGTGTTGTAAGTAAACATTTATATATCTGAAACGATCAAAAACAGTAACAGCTCAAAGTCGCGACTCTATAAGCCCACCGAAAGGGTAAATAAAGCCGATGTAAATGCTTATTGTATCCGACTATCAGCACATCTATATACTTTACTGATGAACACGCACCGTACCACAAAATATAACATTCTATTCAACCACAAACACTAAAGGCATAATATTTCGCTTCGTAATCCCATGTAACAAGAAAACTATGCGTAAATTTAACAATATTGTAGAGCCTCAATAGACATGAAAGATCAGGAATATTGAAATTTATTTATTTATTTATTAAAGTACCAAAAACAAATTCACAATATTTTATAATTATGAAATTATGTTAGTACTTATCTAATTATGAAGCCAACACTGTTGGCCACAAATTTATTATATTCATTATTATATGTGTAGATCTTATAAAAAAAAAGTAGTCAAGTTACAATTCATTTGTGATGGTGGTATTACATTTACACGGAATTGAGTTATGTTGAGATTTTACAGAGTATGTTTGTGATTAGTAAAGTAGTTTAGGTGTTTTACTATATTTTATAGGTAGTGAAAAATCACTGTAGAAATTCGTTTCAAACAGAGAAGTGATTGAAATTTCATAACTACACCTCGACTAATCGAATGGAAATGTGGTTTTGCATGACATTTGAATGCTACAAATGTACTCAATCAATAGAAGTCTAGTGGTGGAGAGGTCTGTGAATGCAGTGAGGAATGCTTATGCTCATTGTACGTAGAGTGTGTCATACAGCATGGTTGTTTCTACGAAGCACCATTAATCGAACATATGTCCCGCTTCCGCCCGTTTTGAAGCAATTACTCGTACCTAATGTGACACCCGTTTTGCAAAAAACATATTTATTATATGTACATTTCCTCAAATGAATAGATTAATAAGTATATGTACAAATTATTGGCAATTGTAGTACTTCCTAGTGTTATTCCACTACTCTTAAAGATTTGGAAAATATACTGATTTTTACATAGACTGAGAGCAGACAGACCTCTACAACTCAGAGCTAAAATCAGATCTCTCTAAGGTTACGTCACACGTCTTTAGAAATATAATTTCTTGTACGTGCAGGTTTCCTCACAATGTTTTCCTTCATTCAAACTCTTCCAGTTCCTATAAAAAGAAGAAGAAGTGCACTGCCTTAATGCCAACAAAGGACAAATTCTGGTCCAACATTGGAAACGCTGGTTCAACCAGCAAAGTGCAAAAATCCCAAACACAACATCATCAGCCGAAAATGGTGATTGACCTTACTGATGATGACTCCCCGCAAGTTGCTGTGTCTACACCGGCAGTCACAAAAACAATGATTATTAAGGGCAATCTAAGCGCTAAGGGATCACCAATGTGAGTATTTTAACCATTTTTTTTGGCATTTGGGTTCATAAAATGACATTCCAGATAAAAAATAAAATCAGATGAGACTATATCCAGACGTAATCCATAGTTTATATGAGACATGACTATAGCAGTCAAATTCATTTGAGTGTTTAGAGAAATCTTTATAATAGTTTCACTGTAATCTGTCTCGCTTAATTACGAGTACAACTATTTTTATGCCATTTTAGTTTTTGCTTCAATTTATAACAAAAGTATCTATAGTATACTGTCTGAAGACATTAACCCTGGTCAAAGTATAAATATTCTCCAAAATATGAATGGACTAATTAATAAACAAGGTCTATTATATGTAAGCCTAGATGCACTTGCGGACGAAAATAGTATCATAGATGTTGTCTGCATTACCGAACACAACATGAAAAGTGATGATAAAAGGCTTCTAATGTACCAAATTACACACTTCTTCGTTTACAAGGAAAAATACACACGGTGGATCATGTATACTTGTAAATAACTAACTCAAACATAACGTCTTAAATCAGATTGCGAATTTTAGTATACGAAATGTAATTGAGTGTAATGGTATTAAACTTATTGATTACAATATTACTATAATATGTATCTATAGGTCACCAAATAATAATTTTGAAGACGTGAATGCATTTTTCACAAATCTTGATCTACTTCTTCTAATTGTATACTACAATAAAAGTAAGGTTATTTGTCTGGTGATTTTAACGTAGACCTTTTAAAAAAGGCTACAAATACATTTAGAAACCTACTGTTAACATATAATTTAAAAGCCGAAATTAATCAACCCACTCGCCTTAGTAGCCAGACATGCATAGATAATATAATTCCCAATATACATGGCGGTAAAGGTGATATAGTTGATATAGTTGAGTTTGCTTTGTCAATGATATGAGTCGCTGGTATATTGAAAGTTACCTTTTTTGATGTCTTTAGCTGTGATGATCCTAACATTGCATTTAATCACTGTCATGAGGATTTGTTCTTGTATTACAACTTATGTTTTCCTATAGTGAAAAGAAAATTATTCACACAAAAACATCCAAAATGGATTAGTAAAGGAATCAAAACTTGTTCGAAACGTAAGAGGCATCTATTCTGGAAATTTTGAAAGTGTGGATCTGATGAAGATAAACTCAACTACAAAACATATTCTGCAAAACCAAATTGTATAATAAAATTAACACAAAAGTCACAAGATAGTCATTATATAAATATGGCACCTAATAAGAGTAGGGCAACCTGGAACATCATAGATAACTATCATGCTAAGTTCCATCTACCAACAGGATGTATAAAGCAGCTGAATATTAACGGAGAAATTGTGACTAATCCCATTCACATAGTGACAACAAGTACTGATTCTGATAAAGTATCTACCAAAGTAGTCAAATATGTAGTGGACGCCATAACTCCTGTTCTTGCCCATATTGTGCATTTCACATGGTATTTTTCCAGAACAATTAAAATTAGCAATTGTGAAACCGGTCTTTCAAAATGGAAGATAGGGAAAATATGACTTTTTATAGACCTATAATACTTACGCCAATTTCTTCTAAATTACTTGAAAAGTTAATCTATGAAAGACACAACTACCTTCAAATAAGTAATATTTTAGTTGAACAGCAAAGTGGTTTTAGGAAAAACAAATGCTTCAATCAGGCCATATATATATTATTTATTTATATTTATATAGCTTTTTAAATAACGTAGTAACTGGTATTGACACTAAGTCATCTGTATATGCGCTCTATATGCATTTGACAATGTGGATGAGAAATCGTACTTGAGTTGATAATGTCCTACTTATCTGACAGAAAACAGGCTACATATATGCTCTGTCACAAATACAGAAAGACAGACACTATCTTCTGAATAGAAAAATGTTAATCTAGGAGTTCCGCAAGGAAGTGTTCTAGGACCTTTGTTATTCCTTGTTTACATAAATGACTTTTGAACTTTTATAGCATCACCGATGATCATGCTTGCGGATGATAATACTGTTGTTTTTTCAAATAAAAGTTCGTTAGACGTCATATGTGATATAAATGCAACTATGGTAGACATTGTACAGTGGTTAAATAATAACAATCTGTCCATCAATCTATCCAAAACTCATGTGATGGCATTTAGATATATGATGATGATAGACGACCATCAAATGATACTATTGCTGTGAAATATTCAGGTACTTTAATTACAGATGTTAATGTTACATAATTTTTGGGACTTACCGTTGATAACAACTTAAATTGGAAGGCACACGTCGAAAATATCTGTGCAAAGGTATGCCAGTTCGCCTACGTACTGTATATGCTAAGAAAAAATGTTACACTTTCCTACAGCAGTGACTGCCTATCAGGCTCATGTGGCATCTATGTATGAAGTCATATTTTGGGGTAACTCAACGGAAAAACAAACAGTGGTTAGGACACAAAAACGATGCATAAGAGCCATATGCAAACTAAAACAATTATGATTATATTATATTTATTATATTATTATTATTATATGCAAACTAAAACAAACTGAAAGCTGTCAACAATATTTTAACGACCTCAAAATCTTAACATTTCCGAGTTCGTTTTTTTTATGAAGTTGCAATTTTAGTAATGAACAACATACATAAGTTAAAAAAAATGAAGTTGCAAAGACAATAGAAAATTTTGTGCGCCAACAAGTCGAACAATTTTAAATAATAAGAGTATACTATGTATGTCTCCAAAAATTTATAATTAGCTGTCTGACCATATTGTTATTTCTCCTAACATTAAAATATTTAAGAAAAGACTGATGAGTTTGTTGATCGAAAAGGCATATTACAGTACTCAGGTGTTCCTTAATGATAAGCTTTGATACATTTATTTTCATATTTCCATTATAATTTGTTTTTGTTCTATTTTAATAATTTTCGTATTGATTAGATTCTATTTGTTTGTATTGTAATATTTTGAACTTATAACAAGTAAGGTATATAGTTAGAAGAGTAATTAAATATCCTAGAATCAATTAAGTGCTTACCGAATGTTGCATACCTATTGGTATAACAAAGCTGAAACTCTAGTACCTTAAATGATTTTTCTTTTGTGTACTATTAAACAAATCATCAAGTGATTAAAGTTAAAAAACATTGGAAAATATGGAAGAAATTGATTCGAGTCGTAATGAAGAAAAATCCGAAAAACACGTAAATGCGGTTAATTCGTAACCTTGTAGGATATGAATATACAGAGTATAGTTCACATTTATTACACATCGCCATGTAGCCCCAAAGTAAGTGAAGCTTGTGTTATGGGTACTAGACAACTGATAAACATACGTCAATACATTTTTTTTTTAAATACATACTTATTATACATAGAAAATACCCAGACCAAGACAAACAGACATGTTCATGCACACAAATGTTGGTACTGTGTGGGAATCGAACCCACGAGCGTTGGTGTCAAAGTAGCGTAACAACGCGTTTCACCACTGCGCCACCGAACTCGTCAAAAATAGATCTAGAGCGTAGAGAATCATAGAATTCATAGTCATGAAGTCCAGATGTCTTAGAGGGGTTCGTACTATTTTTTGTATTTTCAATGTGAAAGTGTATTTATTTGTCGGTTAGTCCTTTTTTCAAATCGCATCGTGACGCATTAATGTGTTTTTTTTTTATATGGAGATTTGTATTGTATGGAGCGCCTGACAGTAACATAGGCTACTTTTACCGCGGCAAAATATCATACTCCAAAAGGAAACCACGCTATGTTTCCCTTTGACCACGCGGGCGAAGCCGCGGGTAACAGCTAGTAAAGTTAATAAAAATGAAATAATAACAAATGAACACACAAATCGCCTTGCTGTCATGTCTAAATTGTGTACAACATTGATTGGTAAAGATTGACATCACCAAATTGGGCTAATCCGCACAGTGTAGGGAACACAAACACAGGCCAAAACCTAACTGTTGAAAAAAGTTGGCTGATATGATCTTATGTCGTAATCGGTTATGTTAACCGATTACGACATAAGATCATATCAGCCAACTGACATCATGTACGTGACAATGTAGATGTTTTGGTTACTATAGTATACTAGCCAGAAAGGAATAAATGCGAGAGAATATGCGTGTTCACTCACCTTACATGAAACCAGACTAATATTCCAAGTACTCTCAAGTACAATATATCACATGCCTTTCCCGCGAGATGGCGCCTAATACTTTCTTCCTGCTATAAGTTAAATAATCCTTGTCTTGTTACACATATCACTAACCTAATTTTACACTATGCACTACTAGTTCATATTTTGTATTAATAGTTTAATTATTTTCAACATCAGTGTTTATTACTACAGATGACTGCTGGAAATTGTCTAGTTCATCCTCTTCCGTAATCCCCACAATCCTCTTGTTTGTTGATTGTTGAGGCGATTCTGACATAGCTCTTTTGTTCCCTCTCGAGATACAATTCTTTTCACGAGGTCTCTGGTATATCTTGTGATCCTGACACGCTAATTATCTCATCATCCTCATCAACCTCTATTTATTTTTTATCCTTTGGTGGAGTCGCATTTGGTTCTTGTTACCTTTCTGCCATCAGGGTCCTCCACTGTAGTTTTTAATGTAAACTGTTTGTCTCAATTCAAAATTTCTCACTTTTGTATTTTAATTATTGTCTAACTCCTGCAATTGTATTTTGTCTCTAGAAGTAAGTGGATTAAGATTTATTACGAAAATTTAGTACGAAAGCGTCTGTTACTTAGTAACTCAGCTGGTGTTTTATCATTAACACTATTTGATGTTGTACGAAGCCATATAAAATCTACTACTTCATAAATCTGTACATCTATTTGGGAGCTACTATGCCACATATAGATGTATAGACAATTCATGATTATAAAACTCCTCTTATTGGCTTCGGAGTTAAACCATTAATATGTATTTAGAAGGAACATGTATGTATTCATAGGGTAGGTACCCTATGAATACATTGTTGGGTTCAAATTGTAAATTAATAAGCATTTGTGATTTACATGGTTTTCACACGGATTGGAATATTATGTTTACTTCTTTTGTAAACCCCATCAGGAGGCCTGCAAGCATACAATCCACCGGATGTAAAATACCGTAGCCTGATGTAAAATAATCTTTATTAATGCTTGCACTTGCAACAATTATGAATGCTTGCAATACAGGAAATATGCTACTGCTAACAAAGCAAATCTTTAAAAGCTTACCGGTAGCCTCACTCACTTGTAGGAACACAACAACCTTCCAGGGAGATGTTATATGACTGCGGTTTTCTGCGAGGTGAAGTAGGGCTGCTTCGATGCTCTTGTATTACTCGTATATAAAATGCACTTGACTAGCTTGATGTAAAATATATATAAATTTGGTAAAATACAAGTAATACCGGTACTGCAAGTGTGTGTTACGGTAACTACCGACCGTTAAGCAGGCTGTACTCATGTTTGCCAGTTTTGTGGTAAAAAAGTGTAAGGAAGTGATAAATTCATTCACTAATTTCCCCCCGATAATATTTAATTAATTTCATACTATTTGTATGGAGTGTACCTACACGACACCTATTTATGTAAATGTTCTGTCACTATTTGCAGACTTCAGAGTGAACAGCAACACATTGAAGATGATGTTGTGGAAGGTCAGGAGGGCCAGAAGATTAATAATGCAAGAACCCCATCGCCAAATTTATCAAAAGATAATGTTTACACAGGTTATTATTGTTATTTTTTTATACAACGTAGGTAGGCATAGAAGCATACGGCCCGCCTGATGTGAAGCGGTTACCGTAGCCTATACGCTTGCAATACATTAAGTATCACTCGCGCGATGCCTTCTCTGCTGCTAACACAGCAACTCCACCACCCTCTAGGGAGTTATTTGGCTGTGGTTTTCTGTGAGGTGGAGGTTCTACCCGAGACGGGCTGCTTTGATGCGCCCTACCTCTCTTTAAACACCCAGACCAAGACAAACATACATGGGTCATGAACACAAATGTTTGTCTTTCGTGGGAATCGAACCCACGAGCGTTGGTGTCAAAGTCGCGTCATTCACGACTGAGTCACCGAGCTCGTCATGTTGTATATACTCTGATAACTGCAACCTTTTTCTACAATCGCACCATTACCATCCACAGACAATTCATCCTCGGACCAAAATGGTCGCGTACTGAATCTCGTTCCACAGATATTTTCTTCCTTAAATCTTTGGTTGAGGAATGAATTGTCTGCCGAAATGTCTCCAAGAGACAGCATGGGTCCTTAAAATAAGCGGGAAGACCCAACCGGTCGGCAAGCCGTGAGTGTTGTCACTGTTATTTAAGCATCTTTATTATTATTATCTATTATACTACGATAACTCGTACGCAAAGAAAGACGATCAAATAATCTTATATTATTTTGTATTTTTAGTTGTTCAAGAGCCAATTCAGCCCTCAACAGTTGAACAAAATATGATGAGCGTAAATGATCCTAACTCTTCGCTTAAGTACCTTGGTATGTATTATAAACTAGCGACTCGCCCCGACTTCGCACGGGTTATCCTACGACTAATCTGGTTTAAGTGTAATTCCAATTACACTTACATATTAGTCTATTGACTAATCTGGTTTAAGTGTAATTCCACTTACACTTACATATTAGTCTATTGACTAATCTGGTTTAAGTGTAATACCACCTACATATTAGTTTATTGACTAATCTGGTTTAAGTGTAATACCACTTACACTTACATATTAGTCTATTAACTAATCTGGTTTAAGTGTAATACCACTTACACTTACATATTAGTCTATTGACTTATCTGGTTTAAGTGTAATACCACTTACATATTAGTCTATTGACTAATCTAGTTTAAGTGTAATTCCACTTACACTTACATATTAGTCTATTGACTAATCTGGTTTAAGTATAATTCCACTTACACTTACATATTAGTCTATTAACTAATCTGGCTTAAGTATAATACCACTTACACTTACATATTAGTCCATTGACTAATCTGGTTTAAGTGTAATACCACTTACATATTAGTCTATTGACTAATCTAGTTTAAGTGTAATACCACTTACACTTACATATTAGTCTATTGACTAATCTGGTTTAAGTGTAATACCACTTACATATTAGTCTATTGACTAATCTAGTTTAAGTGTAATTCCACTTACACTTACATATTAGTCTATTGACTAATCTGGTTTACGTATAATTTGGGTAAGTAAATGGTTCACTATCATCTTTAAAGTCAAAACAGAACACCCTGCTAATCAATTAAAATAGAGGCTCTGCCGAAAGAGTGGCAGTGGTATAGGAAGAACCCCACCTCACATCGCAACCAAATAGTAAACCCCAAAAGGGTTGAGATACGCCTTTGAGTGAGCATATGCAAAGTTAAAAGGCAAATAAGCATACAGCTCACCTGATATAACGCTATTACCGTAGCCTATCGTATATTATTATTATATGGTACTGTTTACGCGTTGTCACCCCCGTTGACCCCGAAAACAACGACTCCTCAGGAGGTGGAACTAATTTAATACAGGCAACGTTTTCTTAATAATCTTTAATTCTACCATTTGACATCATTGTATCAATATGCTGACATATTTTCAGGAACACCGTTCCTATATGAAATCTATATGTTTGTCTGTGTGTGCGTTTGCCTGTGCGTGTGTCTGTCGCTTTTTTTCGAATATTCGAATTTTGACTTCAGATTCGGATTCAGCATAAAAAGTAGAATAGGAATGTCTGAAAAACCAACCTCCTATCTCTTAAGGAACATGGTCAAATTGGCCGACAAATTAAAAAATATATATATATTTCAGGTTCGAAGAGTAAATTAAAAAGTAGAATAGGAATGTCTTAAAAACTAATATTATATTTCTTAAGGAACATGGTCAAATAGGCCGGCAAAGCTTTAAAAAAAATATTTATATTGTTACATAATTGACGAGCCAGGTGTTCCTCTGGCAATGCAAGCTTGCGCATTCTCAACTGGTTTTTTGTAAATTCTAATCACCGATATTTAGGAATATCCATAATATTGGCAAGTTTCTTAAACCGTTTAAGATACAATAATATTATATTTATAAATGTAAGACGTGTCGAACTGCCCGCGGGGGCCCAATGTTATATATAGAGCTTTTTCTATAGAAACACAATAAAGAAAACATTATTTAACTGCTTTTTCTGTGAGGTGAAGGTACTTCCCCAGTCGAGCTGTGCCTTTCCATTCTATACGAGTGTCATTAAAAACGGCCAGGACCGACGGCTTAACGTGTGCGACTGAATACATCAGTGGATACACTGCGGCAGACACTGCTTAACTTATGTGTTCAATTTCACTAACACACGCACGACGCTATCGTGCTACGCCTCGTCATTCGTATGACGTCACCAAGAAGCTAACATGGAGTTACTGCGTCAACTAAAGTGTCAACGATATACAATGTATCGCCAACGCCGAGCAATCACACGGGACATACTCGTACATTTGCTATCCGTTATAGTTTAAAATTTGGTAATACTAAAATAAGCATTTTTTTTTCAGTTGGTAAACCAAAATTGCCGCTACCCAAACCGAACAAAAAGAAGCAAGAACAAGCGCAGATTAATACACCACAAAAGCAGATTCAACAGCAAAAGCAACAACCGAAGATACAGCCAAAACCACAGCAAAAGCTAATCTACCAATCAAATCGTACGTTTCAAAGGGTTTCTTTAAGAGAGTGCGGAAGTGTAATTGGGGCCTTAACGTGCTCTTATTGTTTCAACGAGGCTAATACCAATTTATAATTTGTTCCAATTAACCATATATAAAGCGTTGGGTCGGTCGTCAGATGCGAGTTGGACTCGCGTACTGCTTGTTCCGTACGTCTTTGGCTCTATTCATAGAAAGCTTTACGGCTTAAGAGGGGGCATGAAGAAGTGGCGCCCTCATTTTGTTTTTATTAATAACGCTGAATTTATGACCAATTCCAAACTACGCTCAATACAGGCACTGGAAATAATTCAGCACAGACTACCTGTTCTTAATAATCTTTAATTTTACCATTTGATATCATTATTGTACCAATATGCTTATGTATCTTTTGTTTTTGTAAAATCAATTGACAATTTTAAAAGAGACCTATAAATGAAGAAATGCCGAAAGAAACTTGCCAAAAGTTTCTTTCGGCATTTCTTCTTAGCCAATGGTCATTTCCGAAATGCCAGTAGATAAAAAAAAGGAAAAAAGTATAAAGAGAATTAAATAAGATACAATAAGATTATATTTCAAAAACTGTAAGACGTGTCTAAGTGCCCGCGAGGGCCCAATGGCAAATAAAGAATTTTTATCTTTATCTTTAAAAAAGGAGAACCATATTTATGTTTTTTTTAAACATATCTTGTGTTTATTATCTATGTACAAGTAACCAAAATTTTAATTATTACTTATTGTGGCCACTTATAGCAATACTCAGTATGTGAGACAAAAACCGCCAGAACCTCTTTTGCTCAAAAATTTTACCTTATTCGTTCAGGAATGCTATACGACAAAATAAATAATATACTAAATATTGTGAACTGTACCAGGTATACATTTAAAAATAAAACAACTAAATAGTTAAAAGAAATGACTTATGACGAAATTGAAAAACTTATTGTTATTTATTTATTTATTCGGAAAACATACAGGTAACAAATAAAAACATAACACTGCAAAGTAAAATACAATTAGCCAATTCATAGTTTTCACATATAGGCAAATATGTAAACCAGTAGATTCACCAAATTATAAAAAGATAGTAAAGTTAAAGTGAAGTAAGTTGGGGGGGTTATAAAGAAATAGGAAGTATTACAGGAACATGAAGCATAGATAGAGAAAGTAACTATAAAATGTAATTGTATTGTTATTGTATTGTGTGTCTATTGCATTGTAATTAGGTGCTGTGTATATATATATATATATATATAGTATGTGCATGCATGACAACTGTGCAAAAAGGGGGGGACCTGGTGTTCTAAAATACAAGCCTTGGCTTAGTTAAGGCTCCAGATCTCCCACAAATTGCATACTAGTGGTAAAAATATTACATTCTCACTTGGTTAAGTTTGTAAGAAAATGGAATTTGTGGAGATAAATAAACTATATTATTGTAATATTATTATAAATAATCAAAAATTGTGACTAATTGTACATAAATAATGAAAACAGAATATGTTTCAAAAACACATAAACATGGTTCTACTACATGCCTCCGCCAGGATTCGAACTGGGGACTAGTTGGTCAATAATAGACCGATTTCTTTACGACTGGGCTATCACTGCACTCTATTAACAAATACGAGTATATTCGTATGCAGAAACTTAACAAAGTTTCTATATGTGAATAACTGACGAGATGTGGCGCAGTGGTGAAACGCGCTGTTACGCTACTTTGACACCAACGCTCGTGGGTTCGATTCCCACACAGTACAAACATTTGTGTGCATGAACATGTCTGTATGTATTGGTCTGGGTATTTTCTATGTATAATAAGTATGTATTTACGTATGTTTATCAGTTGTCTAGTACCCATAACACAAGCTTCGCTTACTTTGGGGCTAGGTGGCGCTGTGTAATTTGTCCGACAATATATATATATATATATATAACTGAACGGTACTTATTAAAATCTTTTGTTCAACAGTTCTTTCAAAAGTTTGAAGCGAAACATTTGCGATTAGTTAATAGATATAAGTGTTTTTACAGTAGTATGAATACCAGTATAGACTTTTTGTATAGTGTACCATCTATACTCTGGGGTTACTTTGATCATCAGAGACAATAATGTGCTTGTTTATTATTTATTTCAGCATACACGCGTAGTTTTCCTAGTGGTGAGTTTCAGTTTAATTTTTTATACAAAGAGAGGAAAGATTTAAGAGGCAGATAAGCGTACGTCCCAACTAATGTAAAGTGGTTAAGGTACTGTTGAGCGCTTGCAATACAAGGAATACCACTCGCACGCTGCCGCACTTCTACTAACACAGCAACTTCTGAAAAGTAACCTTACTCCTTCGGAAGAACACGACAAAAGATAGTTTTTTTTTCTATATACAACGTCGGAAGGTATACAAGCATACGGCAAACGCCCAGACCAAGACAAACAGACGTGTTCATGCACACAAAAGTTTGTCCTGTGTGGGAATCGAACTCACGAGTTTTAATAACCAAACCTTGCTTTACTTTTAATGATCCAAAATTATGTTTAAATTTTATTTATTTAAAAATGCGGAGGTAATGGCGCGTTGATCTCGGAACGCGTGACGTCATTAGTAAGTAAACAAACCACCCGCCGTGAAGCTATTATTGCAATTGACTAATATTAACACTAAAATTTGTGGCACTCAACTAAGTGCCACAAACTTTCGAATAGCTTTAGTGTCAGGAATAAAATTATAGTTTTTACTGCTTGTAATTTGATTACGTACAAATGACGTCACGTGTTTTTTACGCGGCATTTTTAATAAACAATCTTAATAAGATACTTTTGGGTTATTTAAAGGTGCATTTCATTAAATTTTTGATGTGCAACATCTATTGGCGCGCCTTGCCAGTAAAATCGAACCGTATGCCGTGGCGGCAAATAGCATGACTCTCTCTCTCATGCCGTCATGACCCCTCTACGCCGCCACTCTCTACTGCCTTCCCTGTGTACGTGCGCATGCTAGACACTCCGTTGCTTCTCTGCGTGAGCTGTTTACTATAACTACCGGTTGTTTTTTCAGCTCGGTGGCGCAGTCTTGAATGACGCGGCTTTGACACCAACGCTCGTGCGATCGATTCCCACACAAGATAAACATTTGTGTGCATGAACATGTCTGTTTGTCTTGTTCTGGATGATTCAAAAGAGGTACGGCGCATCAAAGCAGCCCGTCTGGGGATGAACGTCCACCTTACAGAAAACCGCAGCCAAATAACAACTCCGTAGAGGGTTGTTGTGTTTCTGCGTGTGAGTGAGGTCACCAGTAAGCTCCTAAGGAGTTGCTGTGTTAGCAGCAGAGGAGGCATCGCGCGAATGATACTTAACTAATGTATTACAAGCATTCATAGGCTATGGTAACCGCTTTACCTCAGGTAGGCCGTATGCCTTCCGACAAAAAAATACATATCTTTATCAGCCAAAGTACAAGTTTTACATTGGCACTAGATGGCGCTGTGTAGTATGTCTAACATTTTTTTTTTTCAGGAATACCACGATCGTTTGTGATGCAACAGGAAATGGAGAAGATGCATCAACAACAAATGGCACAGCAGGCTGCCCTGCAACAGTTACAACAAGAGCAGATGCAACAAAACGCTTTGCAACAAATGTTAGCACAACCAAGTAAGTATAGGGAAGTGGATGGTAGACGTATGGACAATTTTTCATGTAAACCATCTATTGGCACGCCTTTATCAGTAAAATCGATATGTATGCCGTGACGGCAAATGGCGTGACGCTCTCTCATGCCGTCATGCCCACTCTACGCCGGCCGCTACTCTCGGCTCCCTTGCGTATGTGCGTCCGCATACTAGACACTCCGTTGCTTTTCTGCATAAGCTGTTTACTATATCTATCAGATTGTTTTATTTTTTTAATTTGCGTCTTCTGCCATTGCGTCGTCCCGTGACGGACACCATTTTTTTATACCACTAAGGTAGCACACAAGCGTACGGCCAGCCTGATGGTGAGCAGTTACCGTAGCTCGTGCACATTAGCTACACCAGGTGAGTTATTCGTGCGTTGCGGACCCTTTAAAAACTTCTTCACGCCTTTCTTGAAGCACCTCATGCTGTAGTCCATTGGGATAGCCTCGGCAGGGAGGGCTTCTTTAGCAATTTAATAGCTCTCGGTAGGAAACTTCTTCTATTTGTACTTCTTTTTTGCGTTCCTCCATCCTCAAATAAGAAGACATCGGCAGCACTTTCTTTGTTTCTTTCATATGTTGCCATTGTTCCGCATATCGGATCCAGTTAGAGTTTGAGTTTAACATCAGGCAGGCCGTATGCGTATGCTTGTTTGCCGCCTTGGTTGTATTAAAAAAAAACGCAAATCGATAGAATACTACCAAATTTTTGATGTTCCCGATGATGCAGTGATTACTAACTCTACTTTGACATCGATGTCAATGAATTTTGTTTTATAGTATCGTTTTTAATATATATTGATAAACACCTTGAATATAATGTAATGTATTAGAGTTTTATAACATCATTCAACAAAAATATTAATTACATGTACTTTAATAATTATTATTATAAGTCATTCATAAGAAAGGTAGGGCCAATCAAAACTGTCCGTCTGGGGAAGTACCTCCATCTCACAGAAACCGTAACAACTGTCTGGAGGGTTGTTGTGTTCCTGCGTGTGAGTGAGGTCACCAGTAAGCTCCTAAGGAGTTGCTGTGTTAGCAGCAGAAGTGGCATCGCGCGAGTGATACTTAATGTATTACAAGGGTTTATAGGTTACGGTAACCACTTTATATCAGGTGGACCGTATGCTTGTATGCCTCCCGACTTTGTATAAAAAAGCCCTTATGGTAGTAAACCATACCGTAATGAATTTAACACTTAAATTTCAGATTTTCAACCCAATCCATACCCTCAGCAACCAATAGCAGCACCCAGTTGGCACCAACCACAGCCGATAATGGTACAAGATCCTATGATTCAAATGCAGGCCCAAGGTCCAATGGTTCAAATGCAGGCCCAACAACCAATGGTTCTAATGCAGGCCCAACAACCAATGGTTCAAATGCAGGCCGAACAACCAATGGTTCAAATGCAGGCCCAACAACCAATGGTTCAAATGCAGACCCAAAGTCCAATGGTTCCAATGCAGTACAGCGAACCTACGCAAGGGTTCAATCCAACACCTCAAAGCCAGTTTGTTCAGCCTATGTACTCAGCGGATCAAGCGCAGCAGTTAAACATGCCCTCTGAAATATATAATTTGAACTCGGCTTCTGATGCTAAATCAGGTAATTTCTGCATATTTTGTATATAAAATTAAATGAAACAAAGCCTTGCTAGTGTGTGTGCATGAACATGTCTATTTGTCTTGGGCTGGCTATTTTCTATGTATAATAAGTATGTATTTACAAAAAAAAAAGTATTTACGTATGTTTATCAGTTGTCTAGTACCCATAATACAACGCTTACTTTGGGGATAGCTGGCGCTGTGCTGTGCTGCATAATGTGTCCAACAGTAATAAAAATGTAGATTCTAATGCCCCATAGCGGCACATTACTCAGATTTTTAAAATTCATGGCTCTTTCCAGGCGCGCTGCCGGTTTGTGTGGTTTCTGACATCGATTTCCCATATATCGTGACGAATTTGTAAAATCTAAATGAACACGAGGGAAAATCTTGGCCTTCCGCGGCTCCTTCCACTTTCTCGTTACATGTCTGTTTCAATATCATTTTATTATGCTGCATTCTTTCTGTATGCCGGTTATAATGAAGCCTACCCTTTCTTTTCGTATAATTTAATCTTTGTTGCACATGTATATGTATACATACATCGTCCAAGACATCGTCACCGGCCGGGTGGCGAAAAAAACATACGAAAAAGTACCAAATGAGAAAAATAATTAGTAATAAGTTACATTTATTGACTGTAAACATTACATCAATTGATAGATATACATACACATATATATACATACTTTTTGTTATATTTTTCAGAACCGCGCGAAGGTACGTTGTCTCCTGATTCCCAGGCAGGGCCAAGACTCAGTGCGTTCCAACGCCTCGGACCTTTAACTCAGCCCAAGAAACCTAAGCTAACCATCAATTTGCAATGCAATAAGGAACAGTCTATCAGGTGAGTTCACTGTCGAACAGCTGCTTGTCAACCTCTCAACGGAATCTAGCCTATTCTTTTTTTTACTACGTTGAGAGGCTTAGAAGCATACGGTCCACCTAATGAAAAGCGGTTACCGTAGCCCATGAATGTCGCAATACATTAGTATAACTCGCGCGACGTCACCTCTACTGCTAGCACAGCAACTCCTTAGGAGCTTACTGGTGACCTCACTCACACGCAAGAACACAACAACCCTCCAAGGAGTTGTAAAGGACAACTGCGGCTGCAGTGTTCTGAATTGTGGCGGTCTGACGACAATTGCTCCATGTAAAAATTAGTATTTTTGCCGAATCCTTAGGCTTAGGTAACGGACCCCGCTAATCGTAAAGAAGAAGAGATATGCTGCGGTCGACGTTCCTTAACCTGCGTGTTCCATTAGTCTGATACGCGCAATTACACCAGTGAACTTCTTTTGAATGCCATATGATGGCATGTCATCCTTTAGAATGCCATATGATGGCATGTCATCCTTTAGAATGCCATATGATGGCATGACATCCTTTAGAATGCCATATGATGGCATGTCATCCTTTAGAATGCCATATGATGGCATGTCATCCATTAGAATGGCATATGATGATGATTCTCATTTCAGAGAGGTCGTGGATAGAACAAACGAGAAAACAGATGTAAAGCCATTCGTACCTCTATACTTGCGTCCAGAAATAACGACAAGCACAGACGAGACTGTCATGAGGTTCCTGATAAACTGGCCTTGGAAGAAGGCTGTGCATATAAGGAAAACTGTAACAGCTAAGACTTCAAAGGTAAGGGTTTTTGGAGTTTCCTCCTTAAGAAACGATTTTGAGTTATAACGTCCGGTACGGAAATTTTAGTAGGAGTAAAACCAAGCGTTAACTAAAAGTGATGGCGTTACGCTCGTCCGCTTAAAGAGACAAGCATATACATCTGTACGTGCGTGAGAATGAGATGGAAGTATCCATAGGATTTAACGTGCGAGAGAATAAGTCAGAAGGCATTATACAGCGTTTATTACAGGGTCCGAGCGTTGTACGTGTGTTAGTACGTATGTGTCGCGCCTGCGTATTACGAAGCTTGGTATAATTTACGTATATTTTATGTACTATTAAACAAATCATCACGTGAGGCCCGCGAGGCTGAATTCCGCCATGCGCGTTACGGCGCGAAGTATATAACGGGCCTCAAGGCGCCAAAGTTAAATAAATCAGATGATTAAAAATCGTCAATGCGGTTAATTGTATATATAGTTATACCTATAGTTCACATTTATAAATAATATAAATTTTATTCTTATTATTTTACAATAATTTAGAAGATGCATTCCTTTGCCCATTTTTTTCTATTCAATATAAATCATAATTATCGTTGGTAAGGAGTAAAGAGAGAAACTCCAGTCGTGTGTTGGAGCTGACACACACACATACTTTTTTTTTGTTTATTTAGAAGAGTTTCTTTTTTTTTTTTTTTTAATTAGTAGACCGATCTAGCGAGGCATTCTATTAAGGTATTTACTATTTTATCTATAGAAGAAATGAAATAAATCATGAAAAAGTACTAGCCTAGGTCAGATAAATGAAGAGCAGTGTTAATGTACCTGATAAACATGCCAAGTTAATGTTCTACATACTTTTTTCTATTTGTCCATAACAAGAAGACAACCTTATTTTTTGTACAACGTCACAAGCGTAGCCTGTGAAAACTTGTAATACATTAAGAATCACTCGCGCGGTCCCTCCTCTGCTGCTAACACAACAACTCCTTAGGAGCTTACTAGTGACCTCACTCGCACGCAGTAACACAGCAACCATCTAGGCAATTGTTATTTGGCTGCGATTTTCTGTGAGTTGGAGGAACCTCTCTTAAATGATCCAGACCAAGACAAACAGACATGTTCATGCACACAAATGTTTGCCTTGTGCTGGAATCGAACCCACGAGCGTTGGTGTCAAAGTCGCGTCATCCACGACTGAACCACCGAGCTCGTAAAGAGTAAAAGAAAAATTCCAAAAGGCGTGATTTGTAGTTACATCACACAAAACAAATTGCGATTATAATTTGCGAAATGTTATTTACGGAGCCCTTGATGGGTGAGTCGGCTTCGCACCTGACGGCTTTTTTTTGGTTTGTGATGCAAGAAACCCGACTAGAATATACAATATACTCGATTCTTTTTTTCTTTCAGTCGGCAATGTTATTGGAACGTGAAAAGATGGAAGAATGTTACGAGAAAGACAACATTTATATCCAGATTAGTGTAAGTATTTAGTGTTTGCATTTTAAATGTGGTTAGGATCAAAGTAAAAAACCGAATACCTCCTCACGTCCCCGTGTACGTGAGTCCATTCGTCTGTCAAAAGCTCCCAAAGCGCACATTCACATACATTGCTTGCTTGCTTGCTTGCTTGCATGTCATATACATTGCTTGTATTCTCTTTACGTGTCACACATAAATAAACTGACCAGTTTATTTAATACTCTATCTATTTATCTATAACTTCACGCCAAATCCCTTGTGGGGTAGACAGAGAGAACCGAGCGCCACGTGACTCGATCCTTACATATCTCCCTCGCTTCTTTAACATTCATTGCTCTTCTCATGCACACTCGCCGGTTTCTAGGGCTCCTGACATCACCTTCTGATAGAACACGATCAATTTGGTCATGGTAAGTCTTGCCCTTCCTCAGCTCCTTCTTACAACAAAACATTTTAACAAATTAAATGAAAATTCAGGATGTAGACCCAATTACAGGCGAACACAACATGCGTTAACTTACTAGCCAACACTAAGTAGAATTGAAAGTATACAGTATTCTAAAATAATTGTGAAATATTTATATATTTTTACTCAAATGTATGGATCAGACGCTTTATTGCAAACAATGAAGTTGTAAAGATGTCAACTTAAGCTATTGTAAATATCTTCTTGTGGTTACGACATATTCTCGGAACCAGGCATGCACGCCTGTGTATTGGTACTATAATAAGCTATTCATATATCTTTAATTCTACCACCTCTTTCTACCCTTAAAGGAAATTCAATGTTGCCATTTTATTTTCAAGGTAAAAGGTTACCCTCCGACGTCGAAGAAGGAAGACGTTCTGGACGCCCTCTTAGAAAATATTTGTCTAATACCTTGCTTTGTTGAGGTAAGATATAATTAATTATATCAATTAATATTAGTTTATTTATTTAATTATTTCCTTTCTTTGACGACCCCGGTGGTCGAGTGATTAGTAATGGCTGCTTTGGCCCTAAGGCTCGTGGGTTCGAATCCCACACAAGACTAACATTTGTGTGCATGTTTCTTTGTCTTGAGAGGCGAGGCATACAAACGGTTCACGATGTGATTACCGTAACCTATGAACTCTCGCAGTACAAGACGTATTGCTAGCACGTTCACGTCCCTTCTGCTAATGCAGCAACTCCTCAGGAGCTTACTGGTAACCTCACTCACTCGCTGCGGTATTCTGCGAGTTGGAAGTACTTCCGCAGGTGGACTACTTATTCATATTCATATTCATATTCATTCTTTATTGCAAGTCACAGTTTTATAAGGTGTTAAGTATATGGAATGTACATGTGACGCCCTGTGAGGGCACTGCAAACATAACTTGCGCAACTAGCTGCTCTTACTTAACGTCTTACAATCTATTGAAACAAAATTAACAACATTACTTAATATCTGCTATAAATTCTTAATTCTAATAATAAATTCTTAAATGAAATAAATTCTTAAAATTATAAACTCCTAAAACACTATTACAATATTTATTTGATATTATACGTTGATGGATATACCTAATATGATTTATTCAGTTTTAGAGAAATCCAGGCTATGTTACCCTTCAAAAACTTTTGTCGTTAAAAAAATCACTTATATGGTAATAACATTTATCAATAAGATGCTTTTTTAGCAGATTTTGAAATGGTATAGGTTTTTTTATATTTTTAATATTATTTGGGATTTGATTATATATTTTGATAGCCATGTGGTGTGGGCTAGTAGAAACTAATTTCATTTTTGTATGGGGTATTTTATATTTATTTTCATATCTATTATTTCTTTTATTATTATTTTCCATTGTTGTATATAAGTAATCATGTTTTCTCACAAATTTGCATACTTCCAGAATGTAAATTGAAGTTAGGGTCAAAATTTGGTGTTTTACAAAATAGGGTCTACAGGATGTCATTTGGTCGATGTTTAAAAGTATTCTAAGACATTTCTTTTGTAGGACGAATACATCATTTACTTCGCAACAATTCCCCCACAGCACCACACCATAAGACAGTCTGGAATGCGCATATGCATAGTATGCTGCAAGAGAGGTCTTAAAGTCTGTCGCACGTTTTAGTTTATTTAAGGCATATATGAAGGAAGATAGTTTATTTTTTAGTTTTTGGATGTGCGGTTTCCATGACAAATTCGTGTCTAGTTCCAACCCCAGCAGGGGCGCGGAGCATGTTGTTTCCAGTTTGGTGTTTTTAAAGTTATATCTTATTTGCAATGGAAGTTTTTGAATTGGTTTGAACTGGATTATCTTAGTTTTATTTAGATTAAGCTCCAAATTATGATCTCCTAGCCAATGTATAATTTTGTCTAAGGTAATATTCAGTTTGTTTTCTAATTCGATAGTGTCTTGACAAGATAATAGAACGGACACGTCGTCAGCGAAAAGTACTGTTTCTTCTTCGATTTCATCGGGCAGGTCATTTATATAGATGAGGAACAACATGCATCCCAAGACACTACCCTGGGGGATAGAGTTAGTAGTGCGTATTATATCGGATCTAATGTATTGTGTTATTCCCGTGTTATAGTTGGTGTTTTTAATTTTAACGCATTGAGTACGGTTGTTAAGGTATGATTTAAACCAATCATGGGCGAGTCCTCTAATGCCTGATTCGTATAATTTGGTAAGCAGAATCTTGTGACAGACTCTATCATAAGCTTTGCTCATGTCCAGGAGGAGACCTACTGCATATTCTTTATTATCAATTCTTTCAAAGATCTTTTGGGTGTACTTGTAAATAGCTAAAGTTGTGGAGTGATGTTTTCTAAAACCATTTTGGTTTTGATTTAGAAACTTATATTTTTCATAAAAACTACTTATTCGTCTTACCATTGCTGTTTCATATATTTTAGTAGACGTGGGTAGAAGCGAAATAGGACGATAGTTATTAATATCTGTGGTGGATCCTTTTTTGTGTTTTGGTTTTATTATTGAGACTTTTAAGGCATCAGGAAAAAATCCTTCTGTAAAGGATTGATTAATCAGTATTGTGTAAGGGACAGACAGTTCATCCGCGCATGCTTTTAAAAGAGTCGAAGGGACTTCGTCTATTCCAAATGAATTTTTATTTTTAAGATTTTTTAATATATTTCTTACTTCCTTTTGATCAACAGGGTTTAGGAAGAATGTGTTAGATATTTTATTTTTAGCGATTATATTTGTTTCAGAGTTTGTGTGTGATTGTCCAATAGATAGAAAATAGTTATTAAATTCTTCTGCTACTCTTTTCGAATCCTGTATAGTTTGTCGCCCTGGTAGTTCAAGCCTTATGTTAATTTTATTGTTATTACCATTTTTATTGGTTTCAGCACGTATAATATTCCACATACACTTCGTTTTATTTGTGGCGATTGCAAACTTGCGTTGATTACAAATTCTTTTGGATTTTTTTACTGCTTTTTTTAATACTTTACAATACATTTTATAATTTCTACGTAAGATTTTATTATCTGTCTGTGATATTAGTAGCTTTAATAGTCTTTTATTATGACAAGAAGTTCTTATTCCCGGTGTTAAATAAGTTTTCTTACATGAAGTTTTATTTTTTATCTTTATTTTAGGTATACATTTATTTAGGTTATATTGAATGATTTTATTAAATATATTATAATTTTCATTTACATCTTTTGTTTGGAGTAACATATCGTTCCATTTTATAATTGAGATTTCCTTTTTAAACTTATTTATATTTTTATTGTTAAATACCCGTTTTAGTACTGAGAAATGTTTCAGGGTTTGTGTAGATAATGTTGTAGAAAAGATTATGCCCTTATGATCTGAAAAACCGAGTTCATGAACCTCAGCTTTACAGCTCTCTTTGTTAAAATTTGTGAAAACCAAATCAATGCACTTTTCACTTGTATTGGTAATTCGCGTTGGTTCTGATACTTTTTGGTGAAAGTTATAAGTCAACATTAGATTCAAAAGTCTACTTCGTTTCACTTTGTTCAAGAAGTCTACATTCATATCACCTGTTATGATGATGTTTTTACACTTATCTTTTTTGTCTGTTAGTGTTAAAAGTTTTTCAAGTGTAGTATAAAACACCTCGATCTCTCTATTGCTGTTTGGCCAATATATATTTATTAACAACAGGTTTACTTTAGGTATTTCAATTGCGCATACTTCAAATATAGTCTCTATACTTAACGATGATATATCAACACGATTAATATGTTCTATAGTATTTTGTGTAAGTATGCAGACGCCACCGCCCTCGCGATTGACTCGACAGTAAGACCCGGCTATAGTGTAATTGTTTATGTTTAGCAGTTTCTCCTTTTCTTTATTCAACCATGTTTCAGACAAACAAATGGCATGCATATTTGGCTTATCATATTTGGCTCAACATATATTAGGGTACTTTGATTAGCCCTGCCACTCTTAATACCTCCGCACGACTATATTCATACTGTGTAAGTAGCATACTAAGCTCACGATGAACCGACGATGTGGTAAATATTTCAGGGAGCCGATGAATGTAAATAGCACAACACCGATCGTCATGGAAGTCTAAGGGGGAGGCCTAGGTTAAGCAGCGGACGTTTTTTACTATACAATGTTGCACAGGAGGCATACAAGCATACGGCCCACCTGATGTAAGGTGGATACCTGAATAACCGCTCACGCGATGCCACCTCTGCTGCTAAATCAGCAAGTCCTTAGGTGCTTACTGGCAAAATCACTCACTCGCAGGGACACAACTCCAGGGAGTTGTTATTTCGCTGGGGTTCGCTGTGAGCTGGAAGTACTTTCCCAGCCGAGCCGCTCAAATCCTCGAACCTTAGTGTTAAAATAGACTTGTTAAACACTTCGCCACCGGCACGTCAAAACGGGACGTCCTTCAGCTAAAATGATGATGATGATGAAAGCAACCAATTTAGAATTCCCTGGTGGGTTGTTGTGTACCTGCGAGTGAGGATGGTTAATAGATTCAGGCTTTGTTTTGCTATAGTTAAATTTACCGAGGCATGAGCCCTAGAGACGACCGGTGCAGCCATGGCAGCGACGGCATGTTGCATCTACTAACGGCAGTGGGTGGGTGCCGGCCGGAACTAGTTCGCATGAACTAATCTGTAGCAGAAGCGCACGAAGTAGTTTAGATCAAACTGCATGATTCCTAATGCGTTCCTGAGCTACGGTAACCGCTTTACATTATATGTTATATCAAATAAAATTATCATCAGCTATTAATTAGTGTCTATGGTCTTAATTTTTTCAGTTCAGACCTGAAGAGTGCAAATTCCTGGTCATCCGGAGTCGCGTGGCGTTGTTAAATATACACAAACTGGGATTCATAGTGATGAAAGATGACTGCGTGTTGACATTGTCCATATCAGTCACTACCCTCACCCTGAACCAGATTGACTTCATACCGCGGTTGATATTAAGGAAGAGGTTGGCCATGGCCTACAACGGCGAGGATACTCTCAACTTGAAGTCGTTTACCACTAAAGAAGGTAATTCAGACATAACCATCACCAAAATGTATCATTAAATATCAGATATAACCATCGTCAAAATGTATCATTAAATATCAGATATACCTAACCATCGCTAAAACTTATCATTAAAAATCGGATATAACCATCACCAAAATGTATCATTAAATATCAGATATAACTATCACTAAAATGTATCATTAAAAATCAGATATAAGCATCACTAAAATGTATCATTAAAAATCAAATGAAAATATCACTAAAATGTATCATTAAATATCAGTTAAAAGCATGACTAAAATGTATCATTAATAATTGGATATAACCATCACTAAAATATATCTTTAAATTTCAGATATAAGCCACTTCCTATATTTTCCCCTGAACAGCACCACCAATCAGTTTGACTTGGTGCAGATGCAAAGTGTGGTCGCCTGGGAGCACCTCACAAGCCTCGATCTGTCACATAACAGGATGACGTAAGCATTATTATTTTTATTAATATACCTTGGAGATACTGAGAATCCAGCAATACATACCCAGTCCGACCATAAGTTCTGTTACAAATGAATATCATTTATCAGGAACACCGTTCCTATATGAATTCTATATGTTTGTCTGTGCGTTTGTCCGTGCGTTTGTCTGTCGCTTTTTTCGAATATTCAAATTTTGACTTCAGATTCGGATTCAGCATAAAAAGTAGAATAGGAATGTTCAGGAACATCGTTCCTATCTCTTAAGGAACATGGTCAAAATGGCCGACTAATTAAAAAAAAAAATTATTGTTATATAATTGACGAGCCAGGTGTTCCTCTGAGAATGCAAGCTTGCGCATTCTGAACTGGTTTTTTAATGAAGTAATGTAACCTTAATAAAACTTATATGTACATATTTATGGAAGTCTCAGCAAAAAATAAAATGTTTGATTCTATTCAAGCCAAATATCCTGGCCTGTATCAAAGCCAAATGGCCACCTTTGGCTTTGACACAGGCCTTTAATCTGTCTGGCGAATCTATGGATTTACGCACTGTTTCATTTACAACTGACCAGATCTAAGCTAGACGAGAGCCAGTCTTCAGCTCTTATAAAGTCCGGAACATTGGTTTCGAGGCATGCTTGGGTAGTACGTGCCTTGTGACCAGGTCCAGAGTCCCGCTGGAAATCCACGGTACATTTTTAAAAAGTGTATTGCTGAGAGGTTTCATAACACGATCCAGTGCAGTCTCTTGATACACTTTTGCTGAAGTCTTCACTCCTTTTTCCCAAAAATTAAGGACCAACCCATTACAGACGCAGGATGATGACCACGTTGTACCTTTCGACCACTAGGGCGGCTTCTTTTGATCTGTGTGGGTACACTTTGTCATATTAGTGCTCTTCAATCGTGATTTTTTTTTCATCAGTAAAGAGGATATTTCTGTGCCTTTCACCCACGTATCGGAACATAGAAGGCGTTTTGATCGATCCACTCTCTACAACTGTGGGGATTGATTTAGGATATGTCCTGTATATCGACGATAAGCTCCGAGCTTCAGGTCTTGTTTTATTATACGCGACAGAGTCCTAGCGGGAATCTTCGTTTATCGCGATGAGAATTTTTGTTTCCTAATGGGGTGTCGGCGAATTCTGGCTTTAACAGCATTAACGTTCTTTATAGTTCTATCAGCACGCGTTCGCCCCGATCTTTTATAGTCTTCAACAGAGGAAGTGTTGGTATATCTGTCGGTAGTACGATGTACGAACATACGACTGATACCAAGCTTTTGAAGTGTCTTGAATATGACCGACGGCTACATACCCACTTTGTGCAAGGCAATCACTGCAATCCTATTTTCTTTAACACCCCATTCCATATTATAATTTGATAATAAACACCAAAAAAAATATGTAACACAGCGGGAAATGGAAAGAAGTTTTTGACATAATAAACGCGTTCCAAATTCAAAATAATTGAAAGTGTGTCTATGTGTAACAGTATTTATAGCCAGACTAGTTATATAGACAATTTAATAGCATTGTGGGCTTCTGCCATTAGTTAGTTGAACTAATGCCAGCCATCACCCACTAACGTTAGTAGATACATGCCGTCACTGCCATGGCTTCCTTGATCGTGTCTGTCTTGACTGCTGCGGTTGTCTCGATGATTGCCAGCCATCTTGAACAAGAACCGCTTGTCAGCGCCACCATTACCCTGGTTGCTCTGGTCGTCTCTCCGATACGTTTTTCTCTTTAACGTTAGAGGAGAGGAGACTCCAACTCAGTATAAGGGGCGACTATACAATACAGACGAGCTCGGTGGCGCAGTGGTGAAACGCGTTGTTACACTACTTTGACACCAACGCTCGTGGGTTCGATTCCCACGCAGTACAAACATTTGTGTGTATGAACATATCTGTTTATCTTGGTCTGGGTATTTTCTATGTATGATAAGTATGTATTTACAAAAAAAAAAAGTATTTACGTATGTTTATCAGTTGTCTAGTACCCCTAACACAAGCTTTGCTTACTTTGGGGCTAGATGGCGCTGTGTAATATGTCCGACAATATTTATATTTATTTATTTATACAATGGATCAGTCATGTTATTCTAACGACTAACATATAATGAGTCTGTGAATGTTTCATGTAGAGGTTAGCTAGTTTAACTATATGTTGAAATATTGAAAACAGGGGTGGGCCTGTTTTCGAACCAATATATAGTTAAATTAGCTGTGCCCGCGACTTCGTCCGCGTAGAATATTATTTATTTATATTAATAAAAATAAATAAAAATTCGAAAATAAAAGTGGCCTAAGTTACTCCTTATTACTTCAGCTATCTGCCAGTGAATCCCGTCAAAATCCAGCCGTTTCAGTGATTAGCCAGAACAAACAGACAGACAAAAAGTGTAAAAATATTCATTTTGGTTTGTGTACCGTGTATACGTCCATATGCATTTAGTAAAAAGCGGTTATTTTAATATTACAAACAAACACTCCAATTTTATTTATCTGTATAGATATTTTACTGTTTATCTGTAACTGTGAAGTTCTAAATAAACAGAAAAATATTTATATATAGACGAGCTCGGTGGCTCAGTCGTGAATGACGCGACTTTGACACCAACGCTCGTGGGTTCGATTCCCACACAAGGCAAACATTTGTGTGCATGAACATGTCTGTTTGTCTTGGTCTGGGTATTTTCTATGTATAATAAGTATGTATTTACAAAAAAAAAATGTATTTACGTATGTTTATCAGTTGTCTAGTAGCCATAACACAAGCTTCTCTTACTTTGGGCTAGATGGCGCTGTGTAATTTGTCCGACAATATCAATATTTATTATATTATTTATATTTATATTTAACTAATCCAAATCCCTCGCGGGGTAGACAGAGAGAACTGAGCGCCACATGACTCCTTGCACACCTCACTCGCTTCTTTAACATTCATTGTTCTTCTCATGCACGCTCACCGGTTCAAAATTGAATATTTGTTCATTGAAAAAATCGTTTGCAGATCTATCGACCGATTCCACCTACAAACGACAACACCAAAACTGAAACATCTGGACTTGTCTCACAATAAGTTGGAGAATATATCAGCACTGATCTCCACGCGGACCCTGCCACTGCGCTCCATCAAGCTGGAAGGGAACCCGCTCTGCTACGACTATATTGATCCATCATACTACATCAAAGTTATCAGAATGATGTATTATGGAATAAGGGAAATTGTAAGAACTGTTTTATACATTGAAAACTTGGAAGTGGGGTTTAAACGAGTGAAGTTTTATGTATTTCTTTTTATATAAAAAATATTGGAAGGTAAACAAGCATACGGCAGACCAGCCATGCAATTCTCTAAGCGACTCGTAATGGCTGTGTGCGTCGCTGTGATCACAGATGTCACAGCTTTGACATCATCATATAAGGCTGTGAGCGTACGCGAGGCTGTTTGCCTTATAGAATTCCAAACGCAGCCTTGCGGCACTAGTGTCGCACAACCATGAAAAGCGACACTAAGGAATCGCAATTTTGTGTTCAAGGCTATAACAGCCGATGTTTCCGAGGATGTAAGGATGTTTGCTCTTACAGAATTGCATGGCTGATGTGATGCTTGCGCGTTGCCACCCACCCGAGGGCGGGGACCCTCAGGTGCTCCCACTTACAAACAAAATAGCCCAGGAGTTGTTATTTGGCTGAGGTTTAAGTGAGGTGGAGGTCCCCGTTGGGTTGTTTCGACGCGCGTTGCTCTCTTTCGCCAGAGCCTCATTTGTCAATCAACAGGGTGCACCACGAGCAGATCACAAACTCACTTTGAGTTCATTTACTGTAGTGATTCACTGACACCTTCTATAGATACTGATTTTGACACGGGCCAACTGTCGTCGAGAGCTCGACGGCGTCGATGCGCATGTCATCATAACCAAACACGCAGGTTAAGCAACGTCGACCGCAGCCTGTCGATGGATGAGTTTATATATCTCGCGTTTCTCCGTGCTTCGGAGGGCACGTTAAGCCGTCGGTCCCGGTTGTTGTCGATAGATGACAGTGGTTAAGCTGAGACAGGCAACTTTGATGCGCCCTACCTCTCCTAAAACACCTACACTAAGACAGACGTGTTCATTCACACAAATGTTTGTGCTGTGTGGGAATCGTACTAACGGGCGTTGGTGTTAAAGTATGATTACTTTCACCTTAGTAGTATAAGAAATACACGATCCGAGATATCATTTTTAGAGTTCCGTACCCAAAGGGTAAAACGGAACCCTATTACTGAGGCTCCGCTGTCCGTCCGTCCGTCTGTCACCAGGCTGTATCTCACGAACCGTGATAGTTAGACAGTTGAAATTTTCACAGATGATGTATTTCTGTTGCCGCTATAACAACAAATACTAAAAAATAGAATAAAATAAATATTTAAGGGGGCTCCCATACAACAAACGATTTTTTTTGCTCATTTTTGCTTGATATTGATAACGGCAACAGGTAGACGCTTGAAATATTCACAGAATATTTAGTTATATATTCACTTTAAGAATAAATAATTAAATTAAAATAAAACAAATATTTAAGGGGGAGTCCCATACAACAAACGTGATTTTTTTGCCGTTTTTATAGATAGTGCTATGGAACCCTTCGTGCGCGAGTCCGACTCGCACTTAGCCGATTTTCTTCATCCACCAAAGTTAATCGACCACGCTTGAATTCGTTATACCAACGATACACGGTTGCCTCGGAAAGGCCTACATCCATGAATGCCGAGTACGATTCGTCCGGATTCAGGCGACACTTGTAATCGTAAAAATCATAGCGCGAAAATGTTCCCGACGCAGATCCATTTTTCAATCCCATACAACAAACGTGATTTTTTTGATGTTTTTATAGATAATAGTACGGAACCCTTCGTGCGCGAGTCCGACTCGCACTTGGCCGATTTTTTAATACTAACTAAACTAATAATAGATACACGACGACGAATATCGGACAAATTACACGGCGCCATCTAGCCCCAAACTGAGTAAAGCTTTTGATATGGATACTAGGCAACTGATAAACATGCATTAATACATATTTTTTTGCAAATACTTGTATGTATGTATATCTTCACGCTAGGTCCCTTGCGGGGTAGGCAGAGAGAGCCGAGCGCCATAAGACGCGGCCCTTATATATACGTACAATAAATTGCAAATACATATGTATGTATATCTTCACGACAGGTCCCTTGCGGGGTAGGCAGAGTCAACCTAGCGCTATACGACGCGGTCCTTACACACTTCACTCGCTTCTTTCACATTCATAGCTCTTTTCATGCATGCTCTCCGGTTCCTAAGGCTCCTGACATCACCTTCCGATAAAACATGACCAATTTGGTCTTGGTAGGTTAGTCTTTGTCTTCCTCGGCTCCTACATCCTTCCACTTTCGCATTGTATATACACATGTGTACATATTGCAAATACACACTTATAATAAACTAGCTGTGCCCGCGACTTCGTCCGCGCGGAATAGTTTTTTTTTATTATTTATTTATATTAATAAAATAAATAAAATTTCTAAAATAAAGGTAGCCTAAGTTACTCCTTATTACATCAGCTATCTCAATGAAAGTCCCGTCAAAATCGGTCCAGCCGTTTCAGAGATTAGCCGTAACAAACAGACAGACAGACAATAATTGTAAAAATATGCATTTTGGTATATGTACTGTGTATACATCCATTATGCATTTAGTAAAAAGCGGTTATTTTAATATTACAAGCAGACACTCCAATTTTATTTATCTGTATAGATTGAAAACACAAGTTTAATAAAGGGTTTTATCCGTTCACAGGACGGTATTGAAGTCCACCTGAAGGGGGATATGCCGAAATTCTACAGGAACTATTGTGTCCATGGCGCTGAATATATAGTGGATAAATTCTTAAACGTGTTCTTCCCACTATTGGATTCCCCGCCAGAAGACCGCCTTCTCGTTGAAGCCATGTATGATGAGAAAGCTCTCGTCACTATTACGTATCAACATAAATACTGTAAGTATTTTTAGAGTTAAAAAAAATATATTTGAGAAGAGACATTCCAAAGATATAAATCGTTTTCGAACTTCAGAGAAAATCTTGGACGCAGAAATTAGGTGCCGGTACATCGGCTTTGTTTTATTTATACAACTAGATTGGCAAACAAGCAAACTAGCTGAAATGATGATGATCAATGATGGGGCATTCAGACTTACATTTTTTATCTCATTGTATTTATTAATTTCTCATAACTTTCGTATTTTTTTTTTTGTATTTACTAGCATACAGAAAATGACGATTGATGGAAAAGAAACGTATTGCAATTATTTTATGTCAATACAGCAGTAGAATAATAAAAAAAAATGCATGCATTGAATAATTCCTAAAAAATAAATTAAAAAAAACATCTTTACCATTCACGTATTCATCAATTCTATAATAAGAACTACGGAGAAGCTCGAGATAGATGAACCCATTTATTGACACGTTGCAATCGACGTTGCTTAACCTACGTGTTTTTGTTATATGCAACAACGGGAGGTATACAAGCATACCAAGCATACGACCCACCTGATGAAAAGCGGTTACCGTAGTCTATAAACGCTTGCAATACATTAAGTATCACTCGCTCGATGCCACCTCTGCTGTTAACACAGCAACTCCTTAGGAGCCTACTGGTGATCTCACTCACACGCAACACAACAGCCCGCTAGGGAGTTGTAGTTCAACTCTCTGGGGAGTTCAACCCTCTAGGGAGTTGTTATTTGGCTGCGGTTTTCTGTGAAGTGGCGGTACTTCCCCAGACGGGCTGCTTTGATGTGCCCTACCTCTCTTAAAAACACTCAGACAAAGACATAAAGATATATTCATGCACATAAATGTTTGTCCTTTGTGGGAATCGAAACCACGAGCGTCCGTGTCAAAGAAACATGACTGCGTGTTTCACCACTGCGCCACCGAGCACGTCCGTTCGATTAGTGACGTGAGCAATGACGTCATCTAGCTCAAGGCTGTATCTTTAGCAATTTGATATTGTTCCAGTGATGAGACAATTCCGCAGCAAGCCGTCGATCAGTCGGTACAGCGATGACGGCGCTAAAGAAGTCATCGAGGGCGCTGCAGACATGACCAAACTGATCAGCAAATGGCCGCCATTGAAGCACGACCCCTATACGTTTACCGTGGATGCTTTATACAACAGCGTGAGTTTCACATGGTTATAACCTTTTAGGGTTCTGTACCTCAAAAAGGAAAGCGGTACCCTTATATAGGATCACTTTGTTGTTCGTCTGTCAAGATCCTTTCTCTCAGGGACGGATGGAGCTATCAAGCTGAAATTAATATCAAATACATTTACCGGCAAACTTCTTGAGCACATGACCTTGACTGCGCAGTAGCGAATATTCGGTATCCTTGGTAGTGAGTGCGGGCCGCGACGGGCGGGGGAGTATCGTATCGAACGCATGATTGGTAGATCAGTTGACCCTTGCCTCCCACATTGCGTCCACGTAGGGATGGGCAAATCAAAAATATATATCGATATAATTAAAAGTATCGATATTTCGATATATTGAATATTTTTCCAGGAGGATATATTGCAAGACTCATAAGTGTTATCAGCGGTTGCACACATGCGTTGTGTACAGAATTCTTAAAAACATATCGAAGTGGTTACAAATTCGATACTCTGAAATAAATATCGAATATCGATAGTTCGAGATTAAATATATCGACGATATATAAGGTGTTTTTTTTATATATGCCCGAACTTCAATGGGAGAAAGAGTATCGTTTATTTGTTACGATAGACAAGAAACTTTGTGTCCCGGCATCGTTAAAAAAGTTTGAGAAATCAAATAAATAAAGTGCCTACTTGGTTCATGGTGCATAATGATTGCCCCGATGATGATGATGAATCATCAGTTGTTAATAATTCAGTTTGACGGGGTCGATGCACGAGTCGCGGGTCTAATCGAATTCGCCATTTACACAGCGACGACCACAGCCTGTGTCGAGTTGCCAGCCTGACAGTTGCCAGTCGTAAAGCTCAGTTAAGAGAGGTAGGACGCGTCAAAGCAGCCCGTCTGGAGAAGTACCTTCACCTCACAGAAAACTGCAGCCAAAGAACAACTATTTCTGCGAGTGAGTAAGGTTACGAGTGAGCTCCTGAAGAGTTTCTGTATCAGTAGCGGGGGTGGCAACGCGCAAGCGATACTTTCTGTGTTGCAAGCGTTTATAGGCTACGGTAACCACTTTACATCAGGTCGACCGTACGCCTCCCAACGTTGTATACAAAAAAGAAATACCTATGACGGCTGTGACTATACCAGCTGATACATCACCTAACAATGTTTTTTACATAGGTAGGTAGGGCGCATCAAAGCAGTCCGATAGGGGAAGTACCTCTATCTCACAGAAAACAGCAGCAAAATAACAACTTACTGGGTGGAGGGTTGTTGATGTGATGTGAGTGAGTGATGTTACCAGAAAGCAGTGAGAGGAGTTGTTGTGTGAGCAACGGGGGTGGCAACCCGCGTGCGATAAACTTAGTGCGAGCGTTCATAGGCTACGGTAACCACTTTACATCAAGTGGTCCGTATGTTTATTTGTCTCCCGACGTAGTAAAAAAAAAGATGCGCCTGATCCAAAGTATGAAACAGATGAAACAGCTGATTTGCTTCATACGAGGTAACAAACATTCATCACTAAGTCTGATTAGTTTACACTTAGATACATTTTCAACGAATTAGGTAGTTACTCGTATTTCACTTTGAGTGGTTTGTTTACTTAGAATATTATTCTAAGTTTGTTTATGGGAACGATAAAAAAAATGATATTGTTGGTAATTGTATACGAGGTTCGATATAGGAAAAGGTACACTTACACCACTAAGGTGGCAAACAAGCTTAGGTCCTTCCTGATTGTAAACAGTTATCGTAGCATTTGGACATTTTTAACACCAGGGGTCTCGCTTATGTGATATTCGGTGAGTACCTACTTAGTTAACGCCGGTACAGTAGCGCTGATAGCTACCTATCTAGATAAATAAAAATGTAAATTTAAAACACTTACGGGATTTAACAGCTGATCCACTTTTCTTAAAAAATAAAAAGCTATCGGATAACGTTTGTTACATTAACTAGTGTGTTTAAAAGGTCATCAGTTTATTTACTAGTTATTCACACATCACAATCACGACACTCACTCACACGACACGACGTCTCTCTAAAAGAACTGGGTCCTAACACTTTCACCGAGTAGGTATACCTGCCCAGATCGGGCCGCACTACCCGAGGATTATGAAGTGGTATGGATGTAGCCCTTCATCGCTGAGTAACTACTACACGTAACTATTGCTCACATTGAAAACGGCAGCTCCGTGGCCATATTCACGAAAACTGTATACTGCGCCGAGGATGGTGTGATGACTCGTATTCCGAATTTTACTCACACACTCGCGATAACAAAGTACCATTTGGAGATACTCCTGATTAGAGTAACAAGGTCCAGACATGATTACGGTCACGCGTAGTAGTGTAGTGTGCGACACTCGGAATAGACTGACCACACGTGCGCCATCTACTACGCAGCGCGGTGGGTACATGGATGGCGCATGCGCGGTTAGCGTTTCTACGAAGACCCGCTAAGCGCACCTGCGTACCGTAACGGCATGCTTGTACATATTTTCCTAGCTGGTTGGTACATACAACAGAAAGCTATTTTTTATGACGGATTTTATTTTTCTATGAAAGAATTTGTAACACGTGGGGCATAAAATATATTTACTATCATAATCAGCATACATAATACTATTTCCCATTTCAATTTGGGCATATACTTTAAGAACACCATATATATTGATTATTTTTATAAATATATCGATATTTTTTATCCAAGCCCTACGTCCACGTCTCGCCGAGTTCCGAATACACTTGCGGCTAGTGAAAGTTTCTTGTTGACATTCTTTGTTATATTTTTTTGTTGATTGTTTTGTAAATAAAATACACTATGCCACGACTAAAATAATGTAGTTTTAAAAAGGCAAGCCAGAATAATGGTATACTATGTATATTCTTGCTTTATGAAGAAAGAAGGAAAGAGTGACACGAAACAGACTTCGGAGGCAACAAAAACGTCTGCTAGACGAATTGTTAACTATGCCAAAGGCTCCGATTTGCTCACTGCGTTTCGGCTGCCGGGTAAGAAGAGATCTGGGAAGAAAAAGCCACCGAAATCGTCGTGGTATACATATAAATTAAAAAAACATGTGCGTCCCGGGACGCCCGACAGAAGTGATAACTTAAACTAATCCGCTGCCGTATACGTGAGAGAAAGGGAAGCCAGACAAACTGGCGCCGTAACGCGTTACGTAACGAAGCGGTTTACCCTATGGGAGGGTGAGAAGTTATCACTACAAAAGCTATTAACCCGTCAAATGCCGTTATATACTTGTTGCCGTAACGCGCATGGTTTGATCAAACCGCTCGGCACGCAACGGGTCAATAAGTATAGATAATCACAGAAGCACGACTGTGTTCTTCTACAGTTACATAAGAGTAAACACTTTTTTAGAACGTAAGTGTACAATGCGCAAACTTTCCTCCACTATTTCAAACTCAAGAAGTTTGCCGGGAACTGTACTCAGATCTGCAATCCCTTCGAGGAGTTTATAGGGTACTCACCATTGATCTAGAATCATGAAATTTGTTAAGAAACAAGCTCATGTAGCACAAGTGTCGGTGCATCACATCGAGTACGTAACCTAATAGAGACGAAATATTGCTTATTTTGTTTGACAATAATTCCGCCAAATCATTGTGGTGTCCGCTGTGCTCCGATTGGCCGACGCTAGGTCATACGTCACCCTAAAGTTGGGCCCGAGAATATTATTATCGATATCGGTTAAATAGACGGGGTGTATGGGCATGCGATAGTATATTTATACTAAAATATTTATTTTGCTATGGTAATAAGTGTAAACATGTAATAATAAACGTTATAACTGAAACAGTTTTGACGTGGCTGGTGTCCTGAAATACAGGCTTGCCTAGCTTAGGCACCAGTCTCCCATAACTATGAACAAAGCAATCTGTAATATTCTGTTTCTTGTACAATTTATGGGAGAAATAAATATTTATTATTATTATTTTTATTATTGTATTTCAAGAGTTCATAGGATACTGTAACTGCTTTACATCAGGTTGGGCATATGCTTGCATGCCTACCGCCGTTGCATAAAAAATACTATTTAGTCAAATTTAATACGTTAAAATTTTTATTATGTACTGAATTAATTTTTATTCATTAATAGATTAAATGTATTTTTATACATTTACATTGACCTAGTAAAAACAATACTCAGATCAAGATAGTAAGAGCATATCAAAGCAGTCCGACTAGGAAAGTACCTCCACGTCACAGAAAACCGTAGCTAAATAACAACTCCGTGTAAGGTTGTTGTGTTCATACGAGTGACTGAGGTTACCAGTGAGCTCCTAAGAAATTGCTGTGTTATCAGCAGGGGTGCCAACGCGCTAGCGATACTTCATGTATTGCAAGCGTTCATAAGCTATTGTAACCGCTTTACATCAAGTGGGTGTGCCATGCCTCCTGCCGTTGCATCAAAAATACTATAATTGAAGTGTGTATCTAATATTTATTAATTATACCTATTATATACCAATTAAAATTTAATAATATAGTTGTGCAACAATACACTTTACTCGTAAATATCGATACGTAATTAAATTGCAGCAGTACAGCACTAGTGATAAAATGTAATAAATTAGAATGAGATAACGTAATGGGTTGCGCCTAAGATAAAAGAGGACGCATAGATGACGCATCAATTGTTTCATTTCTCTTGACCAATTTAACTTGAACCGCGTCAATATGGACGTAAATTGTGCAAATTTATTATATACCATTACTTAACGGTGAAATGTGATTCCATCTGCTTTATAGTTCGATTTATTACTATTTTTCCCACACCACCGAATAGCAAATAACGCCATAGTAAAATTAGTTTATAAATAATCTTAATATCTCGGAATATACGACAAAGTACACACAGGTCACTTGTTGGTGATGTACTATTTTAGTGCGAGCGAGCGTTGATGTTTATAAGTGCAAAATCGCTGATCAGTTTCGGATTTGGACGGCCCACATTTCGGCTCTATTAGGTTATACACTCGATGGTGCATCACTATTATATGACGCAGCCTACGAGTGAGACGGCGACGCGGACCAAGTGCGAAGGAATCCGCACGACTATTGTATCATCGGTGCATCACTATTGTATGACGCAGCCTGCTGCTGATTCCTCGGCACTTGGTCCGCGTCGGCGTCCCGCAGGCTGCGTCATACAATAGTGATGCACCGACACAAGTAACACGCACTCGACCCCTTCGGAGCATAATGTACAAAAAACAAAATGAGCATCACACACAAAAAATGTACAAATCGCACGGCTTTTTTATACAACTTCGGGAGGCGTGCAAGCGGCCGTATCCACCTGGCATGAAGCGTAAGAACGCGTACAATACATTATCATCCTCGCCATGCCACCTCTGATGCCCCTACAGCAACTCCTTAGGAGCCTACTGGCGACCTCACTCACACGCCGAAACACAACAACTCTCTAGGGAGGTGTTACTTGGCTGCGGTTATTTGTTAGGTGGAGGTACTTCCCCAGAAGGGCGGTTTTAATGCATTCTATCTCTCTTAAGGAGAAATAGACTTGTTCATGCACATACGACGACGAGCTCGGTGGCGCAGTGGTGAAACGTGTTGTTACGCTACTTTGACACTAACGCTCGTGGGTTCGATTCCCACATAGTACAAACATTTGTGTGTATGAACATGTCTGTTTGTCTTAGTCTGGGTATTTTCTATGTATAATAAGTATGTATTTACAAAAAAAAATGTATTTACGTATGTTTATCAGTTGTCTAGTACCCATAACACAAGCTTCGCTTACTTTGGGGCTAGATGGCGCTGTGTAATTTGTCCGACAATATTTATTTATTTATACATGTTTGTCCTGTGTGTTCATTTCCTATACAGGACACGCATTTGTGTGCATGAACATGTATGTTTGTGCAGCCCGTCTGTAAGCACCTCCACCGCAACAGAATACCGCAGCCAAATGACAACTCCCTGGAGGCTTGTTGTGTTCCTGCGTGTGAGTGAGGTCACCAGATAGCTCCTAAGGAGTCACTGTGATAGCAGCACAGGTGGCATCGCGCGAGTGATACTTAATGTATTGCGAGCGTTCATAGGCTACGGTAACCGCTTTACATCAGGTGGGCCGTATGCTTGTATGCCTCCCGACGTTGTATAAAAATACTATTATACATCCACATTATCCCTTACTCATCGCACTCCAGGGATACGGGTCTCCCTTCAACCGAAGGGGTTTGGAGCATACTTCACCACGCGGCTCATTGCCCGAGGGCCACTGACTTAGCTTAACGACTTGTCATCCATCGACAGCAGCCATGACCGACGGCTTAACGTGCGCTCCGAACGGAGAAGATC
The DNA here is from genome assembly GCA_947507595.1 of Pyralis farinalis. NCBI lineage: Eukaryota > Metazoa > Arthropoda > Insecta > Lepidoptera > Pyralidae > Pyralis > Pyralis farinalis. The sequence continues at coordinate 7,147,660 of OX382275.1, forward strand.
GAGATATATAAACCCATCCATAGACAGGCCGCGGTTGTCGTTGCTTAACCTGCGTATTCGTTTAGCAGTATACACTTTAATACTATTTCGTAATCGATAGATATGCAATACTTAACAGGATACGTCCACGATAATCAAGATAGACGGTATTCTGAAGATCACATCGGAGAACCTGGCCGAAGACGAGCACGTCATAGCGTTCACTCGCACCGTGGTGCTCCGCACTAGAGACGGCTTCGAGTACAAAATACACAACGAACTGTTACACTGGCATATACCCACTGTTAAATATGCGAACACAGCCTTCCGGATCACTAAGGTAAGTGTAGGTTAGATGTGGCTGGGGAAGGCAAAGTTTTTCCAACAGATCCGGGGCACCACACCAACGCGGCCGATTGCAATTCGCGGGGAACGTATTGACTGTAGCAGGAGTCCGACATAGCCACGTCGCCATTCCCCTGACGATGTGGTATGCATGAGCATTTTACCATCAAGAAAAAACCAGTTGAGAATGCGCAAGCTTGCATTGCCAGAGGAACACCTGGCTCGTCAATTATATAACAATTCAATTTTTTTTTTATTTGTCGGCCATTTTGACCATGTTCCTTAAGAGATAGGAACGGTGTTCCTGCACATTCCTATTCTACTTTTTTATGCTGAATCCGAATCTGAAGTCAAAATTCGAATATTCGAAAAAGACATACGCACAGACGAACATAGAATTCATATAGGAATAGGTGGTGTTCCTGATCATTGCTATTCTACTTTTTTTTGACAAAACATAGAATTCATATTCGACGACGAGCTCGGTGGCGCAGTGGTGGAACGCGTTGTTACGCTACTTTGACACCAACGCTCGTGGGTTCGATTCCCACACAATACAAACATTTGTGTGCATGAACATGTCTGTTTGTCTTAGTCTGGGTATTTTCTATGTATGATAAGTATGTATTTACAAAAAAAAATGTATTTACGTATGTTTATCAGTTGTCTAGTACCCATAACACAAGCTTCGCTTACTTTGGGGCTAGATGGCGCTGTGTAATTTGTCCGACAATAGTTATTTATTATTTATATAGGAACGGTGTTCCTGAACATTGCTATTCTACTTTTTTATGCTGAATCCGAATCTGAAGTCAAAATTCGAATATTCGAAAAAAGTGCGTATGTCTTTTTTTGACAACCATAGAATTCATATAGGAACGGTGTTCCTGAAAAGGGTCGACAAAGCGCCAGTGATGCACAGCACAGAGCTACCATTTCACGAACCCGGTGGTTGAGTAATTAATATTTTTTACGAACTCGTACTTGCTTACAAGCACCACGTTATATAAAGCAGTTACCTCAGCCTATGAACGCTTGAAATACATTAAGTATTGATCGCGCGATGCCACCTCTTCCGCCAATACAGCAACTCCGTAGGAGCTTACTGGAGACCTCACTCATACGTAGGAGCACAACAACCCTCTAGGGAGTTGTTATTTGGCTGTGGTTTTTCTGTGAGGTGGAGGTACTTCCCCCGGACGGGCTGCTTTGATGCGCCTTACCTGTCTTAAAAAATAACGCTACTGTAACACCAAGGCTCGTAGGTTCGATTCCCGCACAGGAAAATTGTTTGTGTGCATGAACATGTCTCTGTCTTGGCCTGGGTAAGAGGTAGGGCGCATCATTTATATGTTTTGACAACACATGAACGACACCTCTGGTGTTGCAAATGTCCATAGGCTACGGTAACTGCTTACTATCAGGCATGCTGTAGTAGGGAGATTTGTACAAAAGTCGTCTACGTGGGTACCTCTGTCTCACCTATTTCTACCGCCAAGCACCTATACCTACCTAGTCGGGTCATAAGTTCTGTCAAAACCTTATTATTTTAATTTTGGAATACTGGCCAGAAATACTTTGACTAATTTTAAAAGTAGAATGTTCCCGCTTGCCGAAAATAAAAAATAAATTCATTTTCAAATATGGAGTGGTCGAAGAAGGTAGATAGAGTCGCGGTTATCGCGTTGCACCGCTCTGGTTACGCACCAAAAGACATTTTCAACATTCTACAAAAATTGAAAATATTACTACGGTTAAAAATTATGATGGAAATATCCCGCGCTTTGTTACGGCGGTACGCTTGAAAAAAATACCGCGAAATTTTGTTTTCGGGTGAAAAAGTTTTTACCATTAAAGAAAGTTACAACAAACAAAATGATAGCGAGCGCGCGTATTCCGAGGATCCAGTGAGGGCATTATCCTTCATCAATCAAGGTTTGGCTTGAAGTCTCATATTCAGGCTTAACTAAGGTGTTTTTTCTGTGAAAAAGGTGTGAAAACCAGTGCCGTGGTTTACCAAAATACTGTCCTAACAAACATCATAGAACCTCTTTCTCAAATAATGTTCAAAATCAGAAACAGGATATTCCAACAGGACTCTGCACCAGCTCATAAGGCACGAAGCAATCAAAACTGGTTGATCGCCCGTGGAATTGACTTTTTTAACGTTGTTAAATTGTTTAACGTTGAATTAACAATAATGTAATTTACAGGTAGATAGATAGATAAATGATTTATTTTGCTTTTAAAACAGGTACTTCATTTAATCTCTCTTAGTGTAGTAGACTTTATTAGTGTAGTTATTTTCAGAGCCGTATTTTTAATTACTTAATTGATTAACTTGTCCATTTAGTTTTATACCAAGTGCAGCCTACACGTCGCAATCCTTTGCCGGTTTTATAATTTACTTTTTTTAAACTATTGGAAAACTACCACAATAGAATATTTTCCGAAATATTTCGGAATGGTTTGGCTGAAACAATTACGCGACATTACTTCGATAGAGATCTAAGGTTTCCTCAGCTTATATGATTTATAGCTTGTACCGATTAAACGACAATTAATAGAAACTTGAGACGTGGTTTAAATGAAAGATGTTGATGTTTTCTAAGTCTTGACAAACCATGTTAAGCAAGTAAATACAGCGACGTATCAAGAGATAGACACGTTATACACCAACATTATTGTATTTTATATAGCGCAAATAGTAGGTACTATATCTACGTATAGTTATTTATTATGATACTTTGCTCTAACAAAGAGACAAATGGCATACCTGTCGTTAGAAAGAGATGAATATTTATCTTAAGACATTTATGCTTTGTGGCGAAATACATATAGACTCGACGCGAGAGCGTGGGCAACTGAATGCGAGTTGGGCAATTACCTAACTTTCGTATTGCCATTCTAGAGCGTGTACGACGTATCTATAACTATAAAAACACCTTAGGGGAAATAGAATAATCACTATAACATTAAATCTATTTTGGCATTTGTGTACTTTTATTTTGAGTGGAGCGCGCGCTGTCAATTTTTGCCTTTGCTCTATATGACCAATAAAATCGTAGCACAGTCAGTTTGTACAGGAAACGTTTTTTCAGAAATAATGATTCATCACATCAACTCTTACTCATCCCACTGCAGGGATACGGGTCTCCCTTCAACAGAATGGGTTTAGAGCATACTGGTGGGGGGCGTTACGGACTGCCTGCAATTATTAGACAAATGTCCTAAACGAATATAGTGGACTGTATTTGGGGGTTAAATAAAAGGGGAATAAGAATATATATTTAAAGGAACAAAAGACTGATCTATGATGGTTTGCGGCGTCTTCAAGATGGCTGCTGTTCTTCACGGGCCCGGCTTTTGGTGGCGTTGATTTATTCTTGATTCCATAGTAACACTCGCAGTGACACAATGTTTTTGGTGCGGGAATATTATTAAGGATTAAGGATGGCTTTGAGGCACTAATATATTAAATATACTAAATCTTAACAACTCTAAGATGACTTTGGCGTCAACACATACTCCATCGCGCTGCTCAAATGCGGATTGGCGGAGGCCAGTGTTTTCAAGACGCTCGAGGGCCACTGACTTAGCTTAACGACTGTCATCTATAGACACCAGCCGGGGGCGACGGCTTAACGTGCCCTCCGAAGCGCAAAGAAACTCGAAATAGAAAAACCCATGCATAGACAGGCTGCGATCGTCCTTGCTTAACCTGTGTGTTCGGTTAGAAAGACACGCGCAACGACGCCATCGAGCTCTCGATAGTGATTCAACTGGACTTTGTTATCGATATAGAAGCCAAACCAGACTTTTTAAAGGAACAGATTTTGATGAAATTTAACACAGTATTTCGAGTGAAAATTAAAGCATTTTTGTCAAAGGAGTTCGCTTGATTTAGTTCACCGCTTTTTATTTTGCTTTATAGTTCAAGAGCTAACTTTTCTTATTTGTAACTTTACGACATCGAGTCTAGCGTGCAATCAAATCGACTCAACTCGTAATTGCTCGTATCTACGAGTACATACCTTGATTTTACTTAAAATATATATATATATATTTATAAAAACATATCATTTGAAAAAGGATTTTAATAAACATCAACATCGTTAAAAAAAAATGTAGGTACTAACTAATCCACTTTAAGGGCCGTATGACACAATGTGCTCATTACGCTACGTACGACTTACGCTACTTGCCACTTATAAAAGCCCTTGCAACCGGTTTATCAGCGGCTTATCAAAAGCTCGATCGAAATGATCGATACATATGTCCGTAATTTGAATTAATTGTTTCCACGAAACCATGGATACGACAACTGAAAAAGCCACTCAAACTGTTGACTTGTTGCAACAAGGACTTGGTGAGCCAGCAGTCGCTGCCCAGCTTCACTTGAGCCAGTCTGCTGTATACCTACACAGACGATTTCTAAACATTGATGCCTTCAATCGAAGACCGCGAACCAGACGTCACCGGCGTAGTTCTGAAAGAGATGGGGATTCATGTCTGGGCTCATTAAGATCAAGTGTTATGGACAGAATGAGTCCAGACTTGAATCCCAGAGAAACAAATGGTACGGGTCAGAAACACGTCCCTATAAGAGTTGAAGGCAGCGTTATTAGAAGAATGGGGGTGTATTCCTCAAGACACCGTCAAAAAGTAATAAGGTAGACGAAGAATAGATTGTAAGCAGTAATTAGGGATAGCGGACGGTAATGGCGAGTATTGAATCAATAAATTTTATTGTTTATTAACAGTTTTGTTTGTAAAATATCAAAATATACCTTTTCCCGAATCCCCATTTTTCCTACATTTATGTGCAGCCATCAGTAATTAAAAAAATAATGAATGGTATTGATAATGATGATATCTGATGATATATCATTAAAGCTGAAATTTCAAGGTTTCAAAAGGACATAATATGTTCTATAATTATCTTATGCTTTTAGTATAAACAATGTATGTATGTGGGTTAAAGGGTTGAGTCGATTTGGTTGTTCGCGAGTGTATTTTCGACTGTGTTCTCAACTACTTAGCTGGTTTAGTAATCAGGCGTATTGCTCAAATTGTTTACTTGAGATAGAAACCCACGAAGGTTTCGATTCTGAGGAGAAATCCGCAACTTGTACCACTAAACTCGGAGTTACTCCAAACTTTGGAGGGCAGGTTAACCAATCAAAAGATGACCGTCGATAAGCGAAGTAAAAAGAGTTAGAGCGCACATAGCAGCTCTCGGGAAGCACCTCCACTTCACATAATACCATTAAAAAGTGGAACGCCTTGCCTGCACATGTGTTCCCTCCTTCCTACAATATGGGATCCTTCAAACGAAGCGTGAAGAAGCATTTTGCGGGTCAGCATGGCAGCGTCAACTGACAGGATACGGGATGTAGTATGTTGTCAGTTGCAGTTGCGATTTGGGCTCCTCTTTCGCTTACCATCAGGCAAAGAGGGGCCACTATGTTGAACTAATATAAAAAAAAAAACCGCAGTCAAATAAATTACTGGGAGGGTTATCGTGTTCCTGGCGGGCGAGTGAGGTTACCAGTAGGTTTGTAAGCAGTTGCTGTATTAGGAGCAGGGCAACTCAGGGGTATCCCATTTACACAAGGTGGCTATATTCTGCTGACATTGTAGATAAGTTACTTTGCCGACATTGCGGATCGAGGCCAGAGTATCTAAGAGAGCGTTAAAATGGCGATACCAAATATTTATTTTAATATTACATAAGTACTATTTGTAGCCTGAAGAAGACATTTTGTACTCCTGAAGGTAAGCGCAATGTGCAAAAATATTCAGTCCTGCCACTGATGTTAAAAAGTGGAATTTTTTTCTCTTAGAAAATCTGGCCTAAAACCGTAACATTGACAGGGTATTTTTTCTAGTAGAATATGGCCCGCCTTATATAGTTATCTTACTATAAATATTTGCAGTACAGGAAGTATTGCGCTTGTTGTCTCCCTTGATACATAATATAACAGCAGCAAATCGGGCTCAGATTTCCTCATTTGCATTGAAATAACTGTAGTTTTATAAAAGCACTTTGCTTTAAATTTTATGCACATTCCTCACATTGCATAGAATTACCGTTTTTTAACATACACCTTTATTTGACATTATCGAATTTCGGCTATATTTTTCTGTTTACACAAATTTTAATAATTATCTCTTTTATTTGTCAACCAAAAAATTAAAATAAAAATATAATAATAATAGTATCCTAATTAAAAATAAAACTACAAACTAAAATTACCTAAACTTAATTTTTTTTTGGTCAAAACTCTTAAGATCACATTTACGAAATCTTTTACTCTGAGTTATACAAATCGCATGAAAAAAAACAAAAATTTCAATATTTTCATGCATTTTATGGTTAAGTTTAATTTAGAGTTTGACATAACAGTAGCATTTCATTTTGAATGGTTCAGGTAATGAAAGAGTGAGACAGTCATCTAGCTTTGTAATAATATTTCAATAATGTTTATCGAAATTGTGTAAAAACACAATTGGTGGGGTCATAGGCTTTGAGCCTGATCACGAAAAGCAGACTCTTCTAACCCTTGTGTTACTTATACCACAATTACTTGTAGTTCTGGGTTTTAAGTATGTATATTACATCAATTTTAATTATTTTCCTTTTCGAAATTATACATTTCATAGTTTTTTCTTTTAAGGAAAGAATGTCCTGAATAAAACCCTTACCCCATTTCTTATTTAATGACAAGTAATGGAAGTCCCTACTGGGATTGGAGTATGTAAGTACTGACTCATGTGGCAGGTGCTCGGTTTCATCTGCCTACCCCAAGAGGCACTTGGTGTGAAGATATACATATATAAGTAATAAAACATGTCTAAGTAAAAATATGTTTATTTTGAGATTTTAAATGTGCAGCAATGTAATGGCTTTGGGAGCATATCTATTCGGTCACTGGTTTAAAATTATCCACAAATACAATAATTAATCATTCACCTTATTCAATATATAGAGCCAACTTTACTACTAACAAATTCCGTTTGGGAATCATTGAAACATGCTTACAGACCTAGTCAGAATACCAATGTTTTATTCGAACCTTGGCACTATGTTTGTTACACACTCAAAATACACAGATGTAATATAATAAATTCAAACCTAGAGTAGAAACCAATATTGAAATGATTCTCACACAGTGTCCATGGATTCCTCATTTGTGGGTTCAGTCTCCATTTCCATGTCTTTGTCGTCGGCACCTGATGCATACTTTATTCTCAGCTTCTCGTAATGTAGTTGTTCTTTAGATGAAACAGATGGCTTGCACTTCGCAAGAGCAGCTCTAAAATCTTCGAACGAAACAAATATGTCCTCGTCCATAGTTCCATTTTCAATATGCAGTGTTAAAGCATTAGTAGCCGCTGCTTTTACTAAGCCAGCCAAATCGGCACCAGTGTAACCATCAGTTAAACCAGCTATCACTTGCATGTCTACGTCAGGACCGAGGCGAGGTTGTGTGCCAGCTTTGGTTAGTTTGTTAAGTATATCTAATCTATCCTCCCGAGCTGGCATCCCGACATACATAACACGGTCCAAACGACCCGGCCGCAACACCGCTGGGTCAATAATATCGGGCCGGTTTGACGCAGCCAACACAAATACCCCTTCTCTACATTCAATACCGTCCATCTCCGTTAATAACTGGTTTACTACTCTCGCAGCCCCGTTGTGATCTTGCGATGTACGCCTTGGGCATAAAGCATCAAATTCATCAAAAAATATAACACAAGGTGCAGAGTTTCGAGCACGTCTGAAACATGTTCTCACTGCGCGTTCACTTTCACCCACATACATGTTGAGCAACTCGGGACCTTTTACAGAAATAAAGTTCACACCGGCTTCATTTGCCACGGCTTTTGCAAGCAGGGTTTTACCACAACCAGGCGGTCCACATAGTAACACACCACTCGGTGAAGACAACCCAAGTTTTTTTAATTGTTCAGGATATTTAACAGGTGCCAACACTGCCATTTGTAAATCTTTTCGGACTTGATTTAGTGATCCAACATCGTCCCACGTCACATCAGGTACAGTGACAATACCTTCTCTCACGGCACATGGTTTGGTAGTTTTAAGAGCTTTCATGAAATCATCTTGTCTAATAGCCAATCCATCTAATTCTTCTGAAGAATAAGGCATAGAATCTTCTAGAAGACTCACAACTTCATCCACTGGATCAAGTGGTTTAGACTCTACATCATTCTGCACATGATTGGTTTCTACACTAGTAGGTTTCTCGCTTATTATTTCGGGTGGTTGTGGTTGAGATTCTGCATTCTCAGGTTGGGCAGTTTGAGCTTCTGGATCAGTTGCAGGATTATCACCTGCTTCTGTTGGTGTTTCCTCAGTTTCTTTGTCTCCGTTTGGAATTACAACTGCCTCTTCAATAATTTTTACTTTCTCTTCATTTTCTTTTTTTAATTCTTCGGCTCGTATTTCTGCAAATATTCTCTTGACAGCGTAAGTGCTAGCCTTATTAACGAGGGCTTGTAAATCAGCTCCGACAAAACCAGGTGTCACTTGAGCAAGTGCATTTAAATCAACATCATCACTTAGAGCTATATTCTTACATAAAATTGTTAGTATTTCTTTCCTAGCTTTTAATGATGGAATACCTAAGGTAATCTCTTGTTCAAGTCGCCCCGCTCGTCTCAAAGCGGGGTCTAAGGCATCTGGATTATTAGTCGCTGCAAGTATAAGGACAGAACCAGTGTTATCACTTAAGCCATCTAAGCTAGCCAACAACTGCGCTACCATTCGCTTCTCCATGTCTTTCTGGGCATGTACTCTATTACCACATACTGCATCTATCTCATCAATAAACAAGACACTAGGTGCAATTGATACCGCCCGCTCAAATAACTCGCGAATACGCTCCTCCGACTCTCCAGATACACCTCCCACCAGCTCAGTACCCGTTACAGCTATGAGCGGTAATTGCAGTTTCCCTGCAATGGCATGAGCTAACAATGTTTTTCCCGTCCCAGGTGGTCCATGAAGCAATGCTCCTCTAGGAGCCTTTATACCTAACTGGCCGTACACCTCGGGATGTTTCATATGTAGCACTAGGTCACAAATTTGTGTTATTATCTCTGCTATTCCTCCAATGTCTTCAAAACTAACCTTAACATTCTTTGTGGCATAATCAAATCTCTTTTTGGCTATTGTACTCTTATTTGGATCTGGTTTACGTTTCTTGTCTACACTGTGTGTATTTTGCTGCGGCTTAGGGTTGTCTAGAGGCGTGTTATCCATGTTTCGCGTTGGAACATGAGGAGTTATTGTGATTTGATCGTTGATCTTTGGCAATTTTGGCGCCGCCGAACCATCTTCGTCGCTACTAAGTATATCTATTGGTTCGCCAGATTTGTCTGTAGTGCGACGGGGGGCCGCAGGACGTTTTTTATCCTGCATCTTGTACATAGCCAGCAGTCGGTTATTTAATGCACTTCTGTTTTCGTCCAACAACTCCAAGTCGGATTCTTCGTCCGATCCTTCCGAAGTAGACACTCCGTCAAGCCCGTAGCTCTGTAATACCACTTTGTATGCACTTTCCACCATTTGGCAGAAAGCAGTATCGCTGCGGCTGCCGTACTCACGATAGCGCTCTTTGAGAGAACGCGCCATTTGACTCACATCCACAAAAGTCTTGTCCACATTCTCCGCAAGATAATTTTTCACACGTGACACGATCACCGGGTCGTTCATAGTTTTTTGTCGCGTTTGGTGTTTCTTCATTTTTAATGTAAAAATGTGCTTTTAAAAAACTAATTTAATTTATTGGTTTGCTTCGGAAGTAACAATGTTTGCAGTTTGACAGCGGCGTCGCCGAATCAATGAAGTGTTTACACCTTGAAAAATTGTTGATATTTAACTATTGTCTTTGGTTATACGGCTTTCATTTCAATGAATAATTTACTATGTAATTCTTACAAACGTTGTATTTTCTGTGTAAATAAAAAATCTTGTTATTATTTCTTTACTTTATAACCTTTATTTAACTCTTAATTTATTCCTAATAATTGTCATTCTTTAATAGATTTAAAATTTAAGAGGCCTGTGTACATATATAAAATCATATAATTTTCTAAGGTTTGGCATGTAATGTTGTATAGGTGTATGTAAATTCGGTTGCGAAATCGAATCACATGTAGGATATACAGTAATTCACAATCCTTTTAGCAGTGGGGTAATTACGTATCTCAACAAATAATCGATCGATTTCATCATTGTTGTACGTAATCCGTGCGTATATTAATTTTCTTTTTGCCATTACGCCATTGTGGCCACTTAGACCTATTTTATAGTTAATGTCTTCTCAAAATTTTCTTTTATATTTTCTACTCATTTTAGAAAGAAAGAAAGAATACTGAGTAGCACATATACGTGCGCGTAGAGATGTTTCCTTCCGAGAAATCTCAAATTGTTTCGTAAACTTCCTGCCGAGATTTTCTCGAAAGACTTGAAGAGTGCTTCATCTTTACAACTGCTTACCATTAAGCGAGTTCTTGCCATTAATTCGTACGCTCTTTTTCCACCTTAGTGGTATAAAAAAATGCAAGTATCCGCTTTTACGAAGAAGTTGAAACGAAACCTACGAAAGCCAAACTGTATCTAAAATAATTATGTACTAATTATGGATTAATGGTAGAACCTATTATGTATAATTGTAATAATAATTGTTCATAGAACTTCAATGCTCATTCCTAATGTGCAGAATGAGTAAGGAACATTTAGAGCCCATTTAAATAAACAAGTCGAAGGTGAACATTGGCTTTGTAAAATATTAGATATGAAAATTAAGGACAATGTAAATATTCTGTATCGGTAGACTCCTGTTTAATATATTACTGTTGATACTTACCATCGAGATAATCTGAATTTTTTAATCAGAAAACATAACTATTCAAGATAAGAATAGAGACAACTATTTTAAGTAGCAAACAACTGTCGATTGGTAATTTTTATAATAAAATAAAAATGGCAAATTCCTCAATATTGCAGATCAATTATTATTATTTTTTCTAGTACCTTAATTTATCGCTATTGAACTTCATCGTGACTATTAACAGCATTTAAAACAGTAACATGATTTTCCACATAAAAAACAACGTTGTTTTTATGTGACACCTGATTGCTACCGCTGTGATACCATCAACTTGTATAATTGTTTGTGTCTAATCTAGTATCCTATCAGGTTTCGTAACAAGTCGCTCGCGCGCTGGAGACAATGTGTACAGTGTGTAGCCTTCGTATAATCCGCCTATCTGCGTTTATGCCCAGATTCCTATTTTATGTATAATCGATTGATTGTATGGGTAATTTGTTACCCATTTTACTACATCACAAAATAATTGTATGTTTATTTTCAGGTTCGATCAAAGCGGCTGAGTCTAGACTTCCAATCTACTCCTGATGATGACCTTAAAGAGAAATTAGTAGACATTTTTATGAAAATCACAGAATTAGATAAGAAAGCAAGCGAAAGGTACGTATCATAATTTAATAATGTCCAAGTCCATCCTGTTGGATCTGTAACTCACGAATTCTCTCTCTCTATGTTCTGTTCTCTCTCTCTCTGGCAAAAGATAGATAGGGCACAGTGATGTTCAGAAGTAACCTGATTTTTGGATATTTTTGAAAAATCGATTGTCGTTCCGATAAAATAACAGAAAAATCGGAAATCTATGTTTGAAACCATAGTTAGAGATCGAATGTACTATGTAGTCAAGTGATTTAGAGTTTAACGTAATCCAATGAAAAGCTAATTCAAAAACATAATTCTTTAAGCTACGCCGTCCTAGTATCACTTCCAACTTACATAGTTCAACGTACACAGTGAAATAACAATGCCCTAGATGATTGTGTTCCGAATAAGGTCACCAGGAATTTCCTAAGATATTCATTCAGTGAGTCATATTGAGTTCACCGAATAATTGTTTCCACCCGGCGTAGTATTAAAAAAGTATATATTCAACTTGACACGTTAGTACAATTGTTTAAAAAGTGGATTATGTTTTTTTGATAAAGTAATATTTTTCCACTTTAAGGTGCTTGGATAAGAAGGATTGGAATCTACGAAACGCTTTGGATTACTTCATACAGGTGTTGAAGCTCGATGATCTGCAATCTATAACATCTGAAGCTAGATGAACGCAAATATCTAATGATTGGTAACACATGTGTCCTTCCTTTTTTATTATGTAAATGATCTCTGGTTGTAAAATAAATTGTGTGCACTAACGACGTTAGTTTTTAATCTCCTTAGCCCATAGATGATCTCCAGCTCCATGGAATGCAACGGAAAAGTGCACCTTTTCTCCATATTCTAAATATAGAAATAAAGCGCAGTAGTACGCGCTTAACAGTGAAGCTGATCACAAGGTGGCGACGGTCACGTTCTGACGAACAAAGCTCACACGAAGTAACTATTATTCAAATATTTTTTTTATTTAAATAGGCAACAAGCACTTTTAAATCATCACATACACTAATAAACAAATAAGCAGTACAATATAAATGTCATTATCAATTTCATATTAATTCCAAGCTTTGTTATCATTTAAATAGTAACTTATTGCATAATATCCTTTTGCAATTAATATCCTTTTGACATAATTTTTAAATTTGAATGTTGAAAGATTTACACGTTCAAAAATTTTATTATAAAATCGCACGCTAAGACTTATAAGCGAATTCCGGAACCGTAGTGCTGAAGTCACAATTTTGTTTTTATTTCTAGATTTCTGTCATGGAAATCGCATATTTTCTGAAATTGGTAAGTATTCTGATGCACATGAAGTATCTAAACGAGAATCAACTGAGACGCAACAGTTAGGATGTCGATTTCCTTGAACAGTTTATTGTGTTTATGTAATATACTCGACCGACGAAGTGTTTCTCCATTTTTTATAACAATCAGAATTTTAATCTAGAACCGAGATTTAAAATCTGTGCTATAACACGTCATTGACGACATGCACAATATGATATGAATGGAATAATAATAATAATTGAATCTACTGATAGACCTTATCGCTCCCTATTTGTATTAGTAGTATATTGGTGCTAAAGGACTTCCTTGAGTAGATTATAACTGCTTACAAAAACAACACAGGGCTAATTACGTATCTCATGAAACGATCGATCGATAACGTAACGCTTGTAGACTCCGTTTCTAACATCATAATTGATGATGTTAGTAACAGAGATGATCTGAAAGAGAGCATCGGTGTTAAAATGAAAAGAGGCATGCTCCGTTGCAAGAATAATGAAACAGATATACAACATAAAAGTAGATGAATGTAGGAGGAAGGCCAAGACTTGCCTACCATGACCTAGTTAATCGTGTTTTATCAGAATGTGATGTCAGGAGCCCTAGAAACCAGCGTGCATGAGAAGAGCTATGGATGTTAAAGAAGCGAGAAATTTATGTAAGGACCGAGTTATGTGGCGTTTGGTTCTTTCTGCCTACACCGCAAGGTATTTGGTGTGAAGTTATATGAACTAGTAAAAACAATTACGAGCAGCAATCGATCATTAAATGTGTTACGAACCTACTGAACATGAAATATGTGATCGAACACATTGTATTCTACAAGTTCAACGCATATCAGTAACGAACAAAATATATTTTTTAAAAGCAATATTAGAGCACTTCCGAAAACTAATCCAGGCATTAGTTTGTGAAGTACATACTTAACACGAAAGGCGAAGTTTCGCATTTTACGCTAATCACATATTTATAGAGCAATACAAAATAATTGGAATTAGAAATTCGATCAAGGATAGCTTTATTTGTCAAACTTTTGCCAATTGAAGTGAAAACTTCAAAAAATTAAAAAGTGACGACCACGTACATCTATAGGATTTACCGTGCAAGAATGAGATAGAAGGCATTATAGTGTTTATTACAGGGTCCGAGCGTTGTACGTGTGTGCTCGCTTGCGTATTACGAAGCTTGGGATAAGGCGTCATAACAACCGTGGTGTAGTTTACATAAATATTTCATTATAATAAAAAAAATTAAGTATGGTCAATATCATCATAAATAAAACCCTACAATTATCGTACTCCTGAAATTCTAGATTAGTCTCATTATTTTAATGTTCACATTTTTTAAGGTTTCATTTCTATCGCGTGTGAAATGCACACATTTTAGTCATGGTAACGCCCATTTGGTTACATAGAAATTATGTATCTTCGTTGTTACAAGTTTACATATCTTTTTTATTGGGAGCGGTTACGGTGACTGCTTACCATTAGAAAAGTCAGTTACCTGCTCTCTAATTTAATAAATATGATTGACAACTACATGAATGACACGAAAACTTACTTTTGATTCACTGTTGTCTAGTTAAAACTTCTCCCTAGTATTATATATATATATATATATATAGAGTTGGCGAAAATACGGAGCGGTTGCCCTCAGATTCAACCCAAAGAGAAAACCAGACCTTTCTTAGGTTAGGTCATGCGCCTTTCAAATTTTTTTTGACTCATGACGTTTTCCTTAACCGGCGAGCAAATGACACTCACAAGTACATTAATCTGAAAGACGAATTTAATGGTACATGCCCACACGACTATATGAAACAAGGACCAGTTGGTTGTAGGCAGTAAAGGAAAATAAATTAATAGAAATTTATTTAAGAAATTATACATATAAATTTAGATTTTATTACAACGAAAGATATTAAACTAATTTACACAATCATTTCGAGGTGTCTAGCATATTCAATAGTCTGTTCTGCGAGTTCAGACGATGGCAACACTCCGGCTGCAGCTGCACTGCTTTCGTCAGCGGCGTTAAAATGGTAGCAATTGTCGGCACCTAGGATCCAGTTGCGCTAAAAAAAATAACTGAATTAGTTTCACTTTTTGATAATTGTATAGTATGTACTATCTACTAGCGTGCATGAAAAGAACACTGAATGTTAAAGAAGCGAGTGAGGTATGTAAGGATCGAGTCACGTAGCGCTAGGTCCTCTCTGCCTACCCCGTATGGATTTGGCGCGAAGTTATAGATAGATACGAGTAGATAGATATGTACTATCTATTGGGTATTAAAAACTGATGTAGATTTAAACCCACAATTAATTATTCTAAAAAGGGTGTGAAGATTTTTTACATGATTACCGACAAACAAGTGGCCTACACCCACTTGTTTGCCAACTTAATGGTATAAAAAATCAGTGCATACATGCAACTATATCTCATCAGTAATATTTCATACTTATTACTGGCATCCTCAATCTTACAGTTTCACAAGCAAAGAAATTCATGCATTGAATAATGAATAAAATGAAAAATGCAATTTTTTCTTAAATGCATTGCAATTCAAAAAAATAATGCATTTTTAATTTTATTCAATACCACAACCACTTCTGCAGTAACTATGATCTGTACTCATGGAAGAGCTTGAAAACAAAAGGGAATAAAATGTAGTTTGTGGCATAGTCAAACTCAAATAAATTTAGTATGTGTCCATTAAATTTATTCGAAAGAATGACGAAACAGATATACGAAAATGGAAGAATGTAGGAAATAACCTATGGAGTAAAGTAGAATGTGCAGCTCTTATTGGGTGGTTAAAATATCCTCTTAACGCTAAGGCACTAAAACAATGCTTTTGTGACCACGTGGTGCCTCCATGTGCAGTCAACTTATAAGTTTGTTGTTAAAACTCACTTACAGATACACTATATCAAAAGCCCTAGGAACCGGCAAGCAAGCATTAGGACAGAATTAATGTTATAGAAACTAGTAAGGTGTGCAAAGTCCGCGTATTATGGCGCTCGGCTCTCTGTCTACCTCGCAAGGCGGAAGATGTAGTAAAACAACTCACTTCATCACTCATAGGGACACTAAAACACTAGAATGTTGATTTCACTGCCTTTTTCGATTTTTCCAAGCAAAATCTCAAACTACCTTTGTTATACCTATACAAAAGGTTTAAATAACTTTTTGCCATCAATTCCATCAGTATATGTTTCTACTTACTTTCTTGCCATATTCAAGCGCTGCTTGTTGTGACGATAAGTTTAGCCGCCTGGCAGCTTCACTGCAAGTTATACTTAAGTATGCTTTCTCGATACAAGCAGCTATTTCTCCTCTCACTGTGTCCAAGAGTGTATCCATGAAGAATGTGTAGCTTTCTGCTGGTACATTACCCTGAAGAAGGAATAAGATTTTTTTTTATTCTCGTTTCCTAAGTCTATGGATTTGGCAAAGATACCGATTTTTACATGGAGCGACTGCCATCATTTTCTCTAACTTCATTTTTTCTATTGCATTTTTAGAGGACTGATGGATTGATGACAGGGTGAAGCTAAAAGTGTTTCTTTTGACAACTTTAAATACTAAAAATCTAGGTAGCTTTAATATGCCATAGTTCTATCACTAGTCGCATCTATTACGCTAGATCAACCAAATCCATTGGCAATTCTTTCTAGTTGTAAATATTGCCAGGAATCAAACAAGCATATAGCCTACCAAGCATGATGAGCTCGTTAGTGCAGTGATTAGTTACGCTACTTTGACACCAACACTCATGGATCCAATTCCCACACAGGACAAACAATTGTGTTCATGAACATATCTGTTTGTCTTGCACTGGGTGTACTTAAAGAGAGGTAGGGCGCACCAAAGCCTCCACTTGACATGACACCGCAACCAAATAACAGCTCACTGGAGGGTTGTTGTGTTCCTACGTGTGAGTGAGGTCACCAGTAAGGTCCTAAGGAGCAGTTGATATTGAATGTATTGCAAGCGTGTATAGGCTACTGTAATCGCTCTACATGTAAAGTGATTACAATAGCCTATGAACGTTCGCAATACAAAGAGTATCGCCAGTGCGTCACCACACCCGTTGCTAACAGAGCGACTCCTTTGGAGTTTACTGGTAACCTACTCGCAAGAATACAATGTTATATAGAAAAATGTTTAGAGAAAATTATGTACCTTCGCCAAAAAGATTTTATTGTAGCTCCCCTCCATGAGGTACTGTTCCAATGCTAAGGGATGTTTGATGTAAGGGTCAGCTCTGATTGCATCCACTGGAAGACGTTCTAGCTCAGTGTGGAACTCGGCAACCCTGTTCTGCGCCAGCAGGAACAATAGATTCAAACCGAGGAGCTGGTACGTAAAAGCTGATTCAGGCAGATGGTCTCTGTAGAAAATCAATATGATTAAACTAGAAACAAGGACAGTATGTTTGTAAGTAAGCATAATTATTATTATTAGTAAGCATTTTCTTTGATTAACTATGAAAGTTTAACTAAGTAATTTTATTAATTAACTAAGTAACTTTTCAGAACCAAATTATTTTTCCATAGAGATATGAAACATGTTAAAAACTATATCAGATAAGAGACTGACGAGCTCGGTGGCGTAGTCGTGGGTTCGATTCCCATACCAAACCAAACATTTGTGTGCATGAAACATGTCTGTTTATCTTGGTCTGGATATTTTAAGAGAGGTAGGCCTCATCAAAGCACCATCTGGGGAAGTACCTCCACCTCACAGAACCGCACCGCAGCCAAATAACATCTACCTAGAGGCTTGTTGAGTTCCTGCGTGAGTGACTGAGTGAGGTCACCAGTAAGCTCCTAAGGAGTTACGGTGTTACCAGCAAAGAAGGCAAGTTAAAATAAGAAAAGGCATGCTCCGTGTGGTTCCTTTTTTTACCATATATCAATCTCGATTCTGCATGACTTGCTTAAAATATGTATATCTTCATCTTAGCATTATCCCGTTTTGTAATCCACTAGGATTGGCCGGGTCTGCTACCTTACGCAAAGGATTTGTCGAAGATACTGATTTTTACATGGACCAACTGCCATCAGACCTCTGCAACCCAGGGGGAAAACCAGATCTTTCTTAGGTAAGGTCACACATCCTTCGAAATATAATTTTTTGGACGTGCTGGTTTCCTCACAATGTTTTCCTTCACCGTCGAGCAAATAATAATTATAAATGTGTACATAAACACGAATATCTCCAATGGGCTGCTCTCAAACCTTCCTAAAATATATATGGTACATTAACTTCTTGTAAAATAACTTACTTATAGTCAAAATAATAGCATTTCAGTTGAGACATGTATCTTTCGAATGCTTTAACATCTTTAGTTGCCACAGCCCACTGAGCACCAATCTCTAGCACATCTCGAGCCAGAATCAGTTCTTTCTGATTTGCGGCTGTATTGTTACTGGGTAGGAATGTTAACTGCGTCAGGGCCACCTGAAAACAAAAATATTACACTCATCACTGACCTTGTGGTGGAAGGTGTTAATTAATATTTTCTGGAACTATGCTTCGTCTTATCATTATCCTGTTTCCTCATCCATTAGGATTGCTGGGTTCCAATACCTAAGCCCGAGGATTTGGCGAAGATACTCATTTTGAGATAGAGACTGCTATCAGGCTTTCACAATGTAGAAAGAAAACCAGTCCTTTCTTAAGTTAGGTCTTTTGAAATATAATTTCTTGCCCATGTTCTCCTACATTACCAAGCAAGTGATAATAAATATGTACATCTGCCCGTCTGGGGCAGTACCTCCACCTCACAGAAAACTACAGCCAAATAACAACTCCCTAGAGGGTTGTTATGTTCCTGCGCCTGAGTGAGGTCACCAGTAGGCTCCCAAGGAGTTCCTGTGTAAGCAGCTGAAGAGGCATCGTGTGAGTGATACTTATGATATCGCAAGTGTTAATAGGCTATGCTATCCGCTTTACATCAGGTGGGCTGTATGCTTGTATGCCTTCCGACGTAGTATGAAGTTAAAAAAAACATGAATTTATTGGTCTACGCCTACTCCAGGATTCAGACTAGGGACCGTTACTGAATAGGCCGGTTCTTTATCCATTGGGCTACCACTGATCCCTGTTCAGGAGACTCAAGTCTCTGTCAAACATATGTGTAGGCATGCATTTAATAAGTGGTGGTGGGACCCCATAAAGTATAAAACAAAGTGCCTGTTTTGATCTGAATCTAGTAATAAAAATATAGTTATAATATATCAATAGGTTAGTATTTGAAAAAGTAAGAGAAATTATAAACTGTCTACAAGGGAGCCCATTATTTCCCGTATTTTCCGAGGAAACAGTATAATGCTAAGAACAAAGCAAACCATTTTACGCTTGACACAATTATGATATAAAGGAAAGGAGAGAATAAAAGTGAATGTTCCTTCTTGGCAAATAAAGTTACGTATAATCTAAAAAGCCATAAGCACTTTTACAATATTATTGTTATTAAAAATATATGATTTTGCCCAGTCATGACACAAACTTACCTTGATTTTATTTAAAAGCTCGCCACATTTATCTAGTTTATTTGGTTTCTTGGCCCATTCCGTTTTTAGACTCTGATATAAAGTAGCCACATCTTTCACAGAAGCCATTCTAATTTAATTTTCTAAAAGTGAAATAATATCAAGTAAATGGTTATAGACATGAAAGGTATTTAGCAGTTTTGCTTGTAATTTGTGTTGCCATATGTCTATGTGTGACTTTCCCCCCTAATGACTCAAATTCCCCACAAAACTTTCGAAGTGCTGTTTTACAGTTTAAAACGTAATATTTAAAATTGAATTGTAAAACATAATTAATCTGTTTATTTTTTTGTTGAGTTGAATCATGAACCTTCATATCACGCATATCAGGAGTAATATTATAATTTACAGAAAATTGATGTTAGTAAGTACTCTTTACTAACATTAATTTAACACTGCGTTCTTAATACGTATAAATTCACGCCAGGTCCCTTGCGGAGGCAGAGAGAATCGAGCGAGCGTCATAAGACGCGGTCCTTAAGCAGCCACTACGATACTCGCGAAGTTACTTCGATAAAGTACTTATCGAAATTGCCCGAAGTTGGAAGTAGGTTATCATACACTCGTGCAACCTCGCGAGGTGTTCAGTCGCCCCGCCCCCGCACGCTGTGCAACATGAATATCGTTCAAGTGACTTAAGAAGTGAAGTGAAGTGCTGCCTACAAACCTATTGAGGTCGTTGAGCTCCATCTGGTGGGGGGGTCTTTCCACACTGCGTGCACTAGTACGAGTACGCCATTCGAGTCCTTTCTTCCCCAGCAGTTGTCGGTTTTACGAACTATGTAACCGGCCCACTGCCACTTCAGCTTGCTTATCCTGTGTGCTATATCGGTTACCTTAGTTCTACTGCGGATGTATTAATTTCAGATTCTATCACGCAGAGAAATCCCGAGCATAGCTCTTTTCATAGCACGCTGAACGACCTTGCCAGCAGTGAAGGGCCACGTCTCAATTCCGTATGTCATCACTGGCAACACACTGTTCAAAGACCTTGCTCTTTAGGCGTTGAGATATTTTGGACGAGAATATGTGTGGAAGTTTCCCGAACGCGACCCAGCTGAATTGGATCCGTCTGTTGACCTCTCGGTCGAAGTTGTACTTACCTAACTGAATAACCTGTCCTAGGCAAACATATTCGTCAACAACTCCGAGCTTAGCGCTTCCAACTGTGACCGGCATAGGTGTAACGTGGACAATCGACATTATCTTAGTATTGTCCGTGTTCATCTTGAGACCTACCTGGTTGGAAACACTATTGAGTATAGCGCTAAGTTCCTCCAGAGATTTCGCCATGAGAAGACCAGGTAGTGGTCCGTCTCAAGAGTGGGGCCTCTAAATGCTCTAGTATCCATTAGAACATTTCGGAGACGTCTATCTATTAAAATCAAATCAATCACACTTTTTTGATCATTCCTTCTCCATGTATACGTGTGAATATCCTTATGATGAAATAAAGTATTCGACACGAGGAGGCCTCGTTCCATACATAAATCTAGTATTGACTTACTTGCACTCTCTTATCTCGATACGGACCAAGAACAGCTTCATAGCTGTATCGCTTGGTCCCAACCCATCTATTCAAGTCTCCACACATAATCACTTTTTTACTACTTTATCTATTCCTGCAAGAATTCATTCATTCATTTTAATTTATATCATTAGTTAATATTAAGTCAAATAACATTTATGGATTTTTAATTGGTCCGAAATAAAATTCTATTATTATTTTATTTTGATTCACGGGTATTATCTCGGTCATTTGATAGGCGTGCGCGGGGATAAGGATCCAACGCGTTGAGGCCCCTTTGAGAAGCTTGATGTAATGTTGTATAGCCGCCGTGACCTTGTCCAGGGGATATCAATGTGACAATATACCCATGAACTAGGTCACGGTCATTATTATTATTAATATAATACTCTTTCTTCCTTAATAAACCCTTATCGCTATTTGTATCGTGTATTTTTCTTCTATAAATACCGGCATTTCTTGCTCCGGGGACATTAATCCCTGCGACACTAATACTCAATGTAAGAGGCGAAATTCAATTTTGGCAGTCGGCACCTACGAGCCGACTTTGCTCCGCAGCTCCAACCACACCTTGTTTATAGGAACAATTCGCCAGTGTTTAGGGAAGATATGAGATGATGATTTTTTGTACCCCAAACACGCATTGCTTGTCAGTTACCGTTCAAAGGCCTAAAATGCATTTCGATCGGATTTATGGCATCCTTAATTTTTTTAATATTATATTATATTAATATTTTAGGTAGAACGCTCGGTCGCGTAGCAGTTAATAACGCGGGTTTGACACCTACGCTCGTGGGTTCGATTCCACTCAGATAAACTTTTGTGTGCATGTACTGTTTGTCTTGTTCTTGGTGTTTTATGAGAGGTTGGGTGCATCAAATCAGCCCGTCTGGAGACGTACTGGAGGTAGGTACGTCCCCAGACGGGCTGATTTGATGCACTCACAGGAAACCGCAGCAAAATAACAATTTTCTGGAGGGTTGTTGTGTTCCTGCGTGTGAGTGAGGTCACCAGTATGTCCCTAAGGAGTTACTGTGTTAGCAGCAGAGGTGCCATCGTGTGAGTGATACTCAATGTATTTCAAGAGTTCATAGTACTGTAACTGCTTTATACCAGGTGGGCCGTATGCTTACACGCCTCCCAACGTTGTATAAAAAAATATTTTTGATATCTATTGATAAATATGTATTCAAGAAGAAAATCGCCGGCGTCGACATATATAATCGTTTTAGGGGCTTTTACAGGGTGTGCTTCATATCGAGGCAACTGTCCACATCATGTCATATCCGAAACCCGTAAAAGGAGTGACTCCTCGTGCTAACTTAACGCCTAGCAAAATATTGCAGAACAAGTAATCAAGAAAGAAACACCAACAGTGAGCTGCTACTGTTATGCCAATTCACGCGTCTTTTGGCACAACTGCAATACGTGCAAGGCAAAGGAGACACTTCGTTAATGGTCTGATTCCAGAACATTCAGGAAACCTTAGAAAACATTGTGAAAATTGTAACTTACCATTGAAATATAAATAAAAGAGAAAACGGGTTCATCGACACGCCAGCAAGGACGAGTATTGCCAACACCTGTTCAGTCGACCACTTGAAACAACCAAAGTCGTGATGGAGATAGGTAACCGAATCGATCCTGACATTTAGCTTGATACAAAGGACAACCGCACGTTGCTGGGTATTATTTTCCTAGAAGTTGCTGGAATCAATTTGACTTGGACACAACGTACCTACACCTTCGTAGATAACCCAAACGTAGTATTAATTTTTCTGCATTTGAAAACTGAGAATATCTCAATCCACGGGCAACAGAATTTTTGTAATGGGATAATGAATTCTTTCTCCACTGCCATCGTCGCCGTCGCCTTTGATAGAAGAAGATGACGAGGGACAACAATGTGCCCTGCAGAGAGACCACGGTGACCATGTGAACGGGCCGATAAAATATCTGGCTATAAATAAACTCTCTTGATGTACTATTGAAACCTAATGAATTACATTTATTGTCTGCTAAAGAAAAAGATTTTTAATGAAATAATTTTACTTCTGCTATCGCATAAGTAATAAGTAGTATCAGTTTATTCCTCTTATCTTTTAATCCACATCCCACATTCCGTGTGCATATATGGTATTTAAGTCTTCTCGATCCACCTGACTCGGCGCCCCCACCGCCGTAGGCATCTAAATTCACACGGACATTGGCGGATCGGAACACGTAGCTTCCGGGTGACACCTAAACACCCATTTCGCGTTCAAGAAATGCAATTTGTTGGATGGATTAGCAGGGGTGGTGACGTACACGATAGAACGATGCAATTCGAGAGTGCCAAACTTCAGGATATACTCGTACATACGGTAGTTATTCGTCTTGTTAATAACTACTAGGCACGTAAAGCTTTCTCAATGAAGTCACAATGGATATGCTGCGGGCCTCCTCTTAAAACCCTTTACGTCACCAGCACTGAACTGATCTATCAGAGCAGCTTCTTCTAATCCAGCAGGCACATAAAAACCGTGCCTGCTGGATTAGAAGGCATAAAACTTTGGACAGCCCTTAAAATCGCAATTTCTATAGAACTCGGGGAACTCCTATATGGGTGTTCACAAGGCTTCGGAAAGCTATGTTCGAAATGGATTCCCCGAGAAAAAAAAAATGCGGATTCCATATATTTAGACAGATAACTTTTCGAATCTGTTTCGAATATGGTTTTCTGAGGCAATGAGAATACCCCCAGTAGTATTTCGAGGCATTGTGAATACGCTTACTGATCTATCGTTTTTGGCATAGCAAGAATGTATACGTATATAATGTTGAGTAGTATGTGCTTGTAAATGCATTATGATTTATGAAGAACGACCTAATAGATATTCGACTACGAAGAACAAATTGCTAGAGTTTTATCAGAAGGTCATGTCAGAAGAATAGTAAAGATTGGCAAACATTTCGCTTGTCGTTCAGTCAGTTCCCACTACCAACACGCGAAGTACTTGCGCAAAGATATTTATAGATCCATATCGATACGTTGCCGCGTATGAGACGACAATGACGGAGCATTGCACACTCACCATCTAAATAGTCCGATGATCTTAAGCGAGAGGTTAGAGCCTCAGAGGTGGTAAGTTGCTGGAAGCGGAAGTTGGTACATACGACACACTGTCGGCGCCGACGCTAGACGTTACATAGACGTCGGCGACATCAGCCTTGCGAGGCCTCTTCCATTTTCGTGTCAGAAAGAAAATGTTAAATTAAATGAGTTGAATTATGCACTGAAAAGAATTATACTCATACAATAAAGTGATTTTACAAGTATTATTTGCTAATCAAATAATGACAAAAATTACAAAGCTCTTTTGCGAGACCCCGACAAAAGCGAGACCGTCGACTGGCACAAGGACGGACGGAAGGATCGTTGGTTCTGATATGATGGAAGGAAGACATTTATCCAGCATTGAGTATTTACTACTTGTTTACTAGTTGATGATGAGTTGGTTTCTAGAAAAATAGTATTCGTGGAACAACAATTTACCACCATTGCACGGAGTCAAAAAATGGAAAAGTTAAATTAAAACGGGTGTCAACGTCAATGTCAAAATGTTCATTTAGTTCTTGCTGTCTGTTTCTTTTTCATAGTTTTTTTGTCGTGATTTTAATGATACATTTATTGATAGTTTGTCGAAAATATCGTAATTATGGTGATCGGTGTAAGTGCGGTGTGAAATAGAATAATATGCCATCTCGCAATGAGTTCAGCCTCGGCGATAGCGTGCCGTGAAATATTTGATGAAAACAGTCAGCCGTCTGCAGAAGGTACGAATATTTTTTTTTAATAAATAAATTAGTTATTCATGTATATGTTAGTCGCTACTGTTAAACACGCCAATTTAATTTACATATCTATTAATCTTGACATTATTTTCAATGGTCACAATGTAGTATATATTTTAAAAATATTGCTTAAGTACTTTCTAGCGAAAAAGAATCATTATTTTGTACAACGTCGGAAGACAAACACCCCACCCATCTGATGTAAAGTGGCCACTTTAGCCTATGAGCGCTTGCAATACAATGAGTATCTCGCATTGCTGTGTAGTGCTATGAACACAACTTCTCCCAGGATCTTACTGGTGACAGGTAACTTGCAGGAATACAACAATTCTCTCGGAATATGTGGCTTTTAGTGAGGAGGAGGTATTTCCCAGGTTCAATTGATTTACCCTACTTCTCATTTCTCTGGCACACCTCTTACCTAGATAAGATACATGACCATAATTTCCTTATATTGGAATTCTTCAAACTTTAACATGAACAGAAATGCTTCTGGAGTGTCCCCTGCGCAATAAGATGAAATTTTCAAACTTATTAAAACAAATATGTAAAATATAAACAATTGAATTAAACAATTTTTAACGGAAGTATCGTATGTAAATAAAACACACGATACTTCCATTAAAAATTGTTTAATTCAATGTGTAACAATCGCGAAAAGCTAAGACAATAAAATATAAACAAATTAGTGCCCCTAATTTTTGTGAACTCTCACTCATTGCCTAGAAATCAACTCCTTTGTTAGGTGTATCCATTGAAAACTTGCCTTGCAATAATTACCACACACCGTAAATGCCTCCTTAATTTATTTTCTTCTTCTTCTTCGCGGTAGTCCTGATGTTCTTGCCAATATCGGTGCCTTTAATTTTTTTTTTCTCATGTAACTGAGTATGGAACCATGTAGGAGACTGAGGTTAAATGACTTTATCAGTGTACAGTAAATTAATTGAATTTGTAAAGTAATGAATACACTATGCCATCTTGTGAAATTATATTAATACAAGAAAGGCAATGGCAAAATGTTAGCTTTATGTGCTATAATATTGTTATGTTAATAGCTTATGATATAAAGTTTCGAAGGGTTAAAAGTGTACAAGATATATACAAAGGAAGTTATTATGTATTTATTTATCATATACATAATTGTGTTATTTATACAGCATAAACTTATAAAATTTTTCCATATACTGCATATTCATCGGTAGTTTGCAAAAATACATCAAAATTATATGAGTGAATTTAATAATGTCTTTGTCACTGAATATCTATATTTTATTGATTAACTTCCTTTTTATAAATAAACCAGTTGAGAATGCGCAAGCTTTCATTGCCAGAGGAGCACCTGGCTCGTCAATTATATGACAATTTAATTATTTTTTTCATAATTTTGTCTGCCATTTTGACCATGTTCCTTAAGAAATATGATATTGGTTTTTGAGACATTCCTATTTTACTTTTTAATTTACTTTTCGAATCTGAAATAAAAAATCAATTTTTTTTTTTTATTTGTCGGCTATTGTGATCATGTTCCTTAAGAGATAGGAGGTTGGTTTTTCAGACATTCCCATTCTACTTTTTTATGCTGAATCCGAATCTGAAGTCAAATTTCAAATATTTGAATAAAAGCGACAGACACACACAGACAAACATATAGATTTCATATAGGAACAGTGTTCCTGAAAAGGTGTGATGTTCAGTGTCCGTGTGCGAGTATCTCTGACCAAACCTCTGTACATCATTATTTCAAAAAAATATATACATACATACATATACAGCTGTCAAGTGCGAGTCCGACTCGATTTCCGAGGGTTCCGTAAAAAAATATTTTCGCACATTATTTTGGCAAAAAATCATTTTTGTTCTGTGATGTAACCACAAATTTAGTTTTCGGATTATTTCCTTAACTTGTGCTACAAGACCTTGCTTCATACCAAATTTCATGTTTCTAGATCAACGGGAAGTACGCTATAGGTTTTGATTCCCTTGCAAGTGTCAAAATATGCACACAAATAAGGCGTAAACAGTCATACCTTTGGATTGCGTTGACTTAGAAGTTAGATTTTTTCACTGCTCGAAGGGATTGCAGACCTGAGAAATTGATATTAATTTCAGGTTGATAGCTCCACCTGTTCCACCCTGAGAACACGGGTCTTGACAGACAGATAGACAGCAAAGTGATCCTATAAGGGTTCCGTTCCTAAGGAGTTCCACAGCAACTCCTTAAGAGCTTCGGACCAGGTCACGGTAAGGAGTTGCTGTGCTAGCAGCAGAGCTGGCATCGTGCGAGTGATACTTGATGTATTGCAAGCGTTTATAGGCTACGGTAACAGCTTTACATCAGGTGGGGCATGTGCTAATACGCCTCTCGATGTTGTATAAAAAAAATAATAGATTGGGTAACATTTGAGCTGAACTACTGCTGCATATAAGTTATTTAGCTATAGCTTCATAGTTGTACTCTTTAGCTGTCGAAACTCTGTAATGGTAAATTAATTTATATGTACTGAACGTAATATAATACTGGATAGAATTTATATATAATGAATTTTTACAGAGATGTTTCACATGCTGCATTACTTGAAAACCTTTCTCACAATAGCAAAATTAATGTGTGAAATTATGATTTCCAGAAGTTTCCGAGTATGCCCAACAGCTGGGTATTGATCCCGAGAGTGAGAGCCATCTCCTACCATTGGCTAGAGATGGACTCATGCAAGCACTGCCTCCGCCTTGGAAAGCTTAGTAAGTCGAGTCATTTGCTGGAATTAATGTAATATTATTTTTCCTCTCATGTATTCCAGAAAGAATTAATAAAATTGGTGTATGGTATTCACTTACTGGTAGCATACTGCACACCTAATGTAAAGTGGTTACTGTAGACTGTGATTGCTTGTAATACATGCAGTTTTGTTCGTGAATTGCCTCCCATACTACTAATATAGCAATTCCTCAGTAGCTTACTGGTAACCTCATGCACTCATAAAAATGCAACACCAGGGGTTGTTATTTGTCTATGTTTTATGTGAGGGATTTCATTAGTAGGGTTGCCTTGATGCACCCTACCTTTCTTAAAACATGTTCATGCACAAATGTTTCTCCTGTGTGGGAATCGAACCCACAAGTTTTATTCAAATCCAAAGCCAGCCTTACGTCAATGTGCAACATTTGGTGTGCCAATTAGCATAGGATACTCTAGCAAATAAGAGGTAAGGCACTGATGTATTTGAAAGAAGACTGGTGATGAACCTCTCTTTGACAGCAGACCATAATCAAGTACAAGGCTTGCTGTATTCTTACGATGTATTTTAGTCACAAGGAAACTGTTGAGGAGAGGAATTTCTTAACAATGAAGTTTTGAAAGGTTATTATTAAGAATTTGCTTGCAATGTAACTTTTCTATGCTGTATCTCCACTTTGTCATCCAAAGGACTTTAGTTAATTAGTGTAAAGTGCGTTCAGGAAGCCGAGATAAAGAATGTAAACAAACATTCAGTGGTACACAATATATTTTTATAGAGCACTAGCTGCTGCCCGCGGCTCCGCCCGCGTGGAGTCAAATAACGTAGCCTATGTGTTAATCCAGATATGATCTGGATTATCTATTTACGTGCCTAATTTAATTCAAATCCATTCAGCCGTTTAAGCGTGAAAGAGCAACAAACATCCATCCATACATACAAACTTTCGCATTTATAATATTAGTAGGACAGTAGTCTTTCTCCTAGCGTTACCACCACTAGGCTATCTCTCTTGTCTTTTATTTATTGTAACTAATTATGTATTTACTTTAACAAATTTAATGTAAAAAATAAAACTCGATGAATACAAAAATTGCCTACCCACTGAAAAAATACAGACAAGACTTCAAAGGAGGCATATTTTTAAATTGATAAACAAAAAAAAAAATTTGAGTACTTGTATGAGCATTGTAATTATAATAATGGTATGTTTTGTCCAGCCGTCACACGTCATGTATCTTATTTAAACAGGCATAGGTCATAAGATTGGTTGCTTTATTATTAATAATAAAATAATATCATTATATTTTAATAGAAAGTAAAATTTAATTAACTGTCGAGTCAACCATATAAATATTACTTGACCTGCTAAATGTGACGAATCATGTACACACATGATTCCCATACCAATATTTGACCAGAGGGAGACTTTGTACAAAAGTCGTCTGCGTGGGTACCTCTGTCTCACCTATTACTACTGCCAAGCAGCTATATTTATATAGCTGTGTTCTGGTTTGAAGGGTGAGATATGGCAGAGAAATTACTGGGTACTGTGTTGAAACATCCTTAGGTCACAAGATTGGCAGCACGCAGGCAACATCCCCGTGGTGTTGCGAGTGTCAATAGGCTACGGTGATAGCTTACCATCTGATGCGGGCCGCATGCTTGTTTGCCAATCTAGTTGTATAAAAAAAAATTTAAGATAGTAAACACTTAGCGACAGTTACGCCTGCGCGAAAAAGACGGGGATACTTACCGCTTTTTTTGTAACGAGACTCAGTAAAGGCCGGAGTGTTTACCATTTTTATCTCGTCTCGTTGAAAGCACTTTAAGTGAATACATAGATAGATAATGCAGAGAGATCTTCATATTGTAAGCTGTCGTGTTGAAACAATTTTCCTTTTTGTTATCAGCTTTGATGAGAAACTTCAAACTCATTACTATTACAATGAAGATACGAAGAAAACACAATGGGAGCACCCTCTAGATAATGTATACAGGGAGTTGGTAAAGCGCGCGCGCGACGCCTCCGTGCACGATGATACTTGCGCGTCAGTACAGGTGAGTGAAGAAGCCTAAATTAAATTAATATATTTACAAATGCGAATGTGAAACCGACTTATTTGAAAACAATGCTGGTTCACGCTTTATCTTTACCGTAATTGACGAGCTCGGTGGCGCAGTGGTAGCAGTAACGCTACTTTGGCACCAACGCTCATGGGTTCGATTCCCACACAGGACAAACATTTGTGTACATGAACATGTCTGTTTGTCTTGGCCTGGACTGGATGTTTTCTATGTATCATAATAAGTACGTATTTACAAAAAAAATGTATTTATGTACGTTTGGTACCCATAACACAAGCTTCTCTATGGGGCTAAATGCACTCTATAATTTGTTCGACAACATTTATTTATTTATTATAATTTTACGACGATAAAGATAAAGCAATTCCGAAATGCGAAAAACAATTTCAAGCTAAAAATAAAATTTCGATGGCATCTTTTGACAGGCGCGGGATACCGGTTCACCAGTTCCCATTTTTTAAATTTCGTAGATTGCTTCTAGAGTAATCTGTTGAGATTAATCTGTTGTTTAAAAGCTAAATCTGACCGATAATGGAGCGGCTAGACTAGCCTTGAAGCTGGTCCATAAACCGGAGTACAAGTTACTTGATGTGAAAGCGTCAGCCCATGGGCGCTGAAAGACAATCACGAATCCTGAATGACGCGACTTTGATACCAACGGTCGTGGGTTCGATTCCCACACAAGGCAAACATTTGTGTACATGCACATGTCTGTTTGTCTTTGTCTGGATGTTTTAAGAGAAGTAGGGCGCATCAAAGCAGTCCGTCTGGGAAAGTGCCTCCACCTCACAGAAAACCACAGCCAAATAACATCTCCCTAGAGGGTTGTTGTGTTTCTGCGTGTGAGTGAGGTCACCAGTAAGCTCCTAAGGAGTTTCTGTGTAAGCAGAGGAGGCATCGCGCGAGTGACAATTAATATATCGCAAGCGTTAATAGGCTACGGTACCCGCTTTACATCAGGTGAGCCGTAGCCTCCCGACGTAGTAGGTATAAAAAAAATCCTGATCAGGGGTTAGGGCCGGTGCTGTTCTAGATCATGTACTTTTTTTTAAAATTCTAGGAACTCCTTACATCAGAAGAAAACACCAAACACCTCGAACGCATTGAAACAAAAGTGGAAAGCGACGACGATGAACTCTCCACCGACAGCGAAAATCAAACGGATGTGAAAGACAATGCATCTTCAACCTTAGTGCCTGGACTTAAGCGTTTGACACCATTGGGGCGTCCGCCGCTCGCGCCTTTAGGAAGACTGGATAAGAAGCTAAGTGATTTACGAATATCGCCTTTAAGGAGGAGTGCTGATAATCCAATTTTGAACAAACCGATGTTAATGAGGAACACGTCTGATCGAGATCTGTTGAGTAGACCAACGTTTGAGAGGCCTAAAATGTTATTCAAGCAGCATTCTGAGATTATAGACCTTAAGATGCATGTGCTGAACAGTCCCGAGGAAGAGAATTTCAGTCCGTTATTGGCTGCAGCTAAAGTTGAAAAAGCACTTCCTTTGACGGGTAATTTGTTTTTATTTTTTATTTAAAGTACATAATACTCTACTATTGGACGAGCTTGGTGGTGCAGTGGTGAAAAACTCTAACTCTTTTCAGCTCTACTTTGACACCAACGCTCGTAACTCACACAATAAAAACATGTCTTTGTTTATGTAATTTTTTATACACTGTCGGGAGGCATGCAAGCATCGGCTCACCTGATGCGAAACGGTTACCGCAACCTATGAATGCATACAATACATTACGTATCACTTGGGTGATACCACCTCTGCTGGCTAACACCGTAACTCCTTAAGAGCTTACTGGTGACCTCACTCAGACGCAGGGACACAACAACCCTCTAGGGAGTTGTTAATTGACTGTGACTCCGACTTAACCCTATTACTGAGACTTCGCTGTCTGTCCGTCTGTCTGTCACCAGGCTGTATCGCATGAACCGTGATAGTTAGATAGTTGGAATTTTCACATATGATGTATTTCTGTTGCCGCTATAACAACTAATACTAAAAAACAGAATAAAATAAATATTTAAGGGCTCCCATACAACAAACGTGATTTTTTTGCTCGATATTGATAACGGCAACAGGTAGACGCTTGTAATATTCACAGAATATTTAGTTATATGTTCACTTTGAAAATAAATAATTAAATTAAAATAAAACAAATATTTAAGGGGGGCTCCCATACTTTTTGAGAGGTGAAGGTACTTTCCCAGACCTCCTACCTCTCTTAATTGTATTGTACATGATATTTCAAGAAGATATTTGAAATTGCCGTTATATTCGTCGTCTCTCTACATAATTAATTTAATTTAATTAACACAGCTTGTCAGGAGCTCATTTGTAGTATATGAAAGCTCAAACGAAATTAACCATAGACATTAAAATGTTTCAGGTAAAGGCAGCATGTTCCTCAGACTGAGTAAGTCGGACCTTCCGTCTCCGGATACTGAGAAGTCATTCCCTCTAGATTCGATGACTAAAAGTGATCCCCCCAAAGGTATACTGAGGGAGAAATTATCAGACTCTTTGCAGAGGAAGACGGAGAGTGTGGCGGGTAGACCAAGACAGACGGCAAGCTTCGACGAAGACAGGAAAAGTGTAAGGTGAGATAATAAACATAAGCGAAACAGGAAAATCTATTTTAGAGAGGTAGGGCGCATCAAAGCAGCCCGTCTGGGGAAGTACCTCCATCTCACAGAAAACTGCAGTCAAAAGTCAAAGGTTATTTTGCGAAAGTAAAATTTACTTGCAATTTCATTTAATCTGCTTTGTGAGCTTCCGCCACCAATTTGTTCATGTCAACTAGCACCGGCCGGCCTCCGCCTGCTATCGTTAGTAGATGCAACTTTCTGTCGCTGTCATGGCTGCTCCGATCGTCTTTGGCTCGGTTGCTGCGGTAGTCCTCGCCAGGTACCGGCACTATAGAAATTACTTTTTTTTTTTAAATGTCATGTCCTGTGATCCTGATATTTCGATTCTCCACCGTCTGGAACCGTATGGTCGCACAATGCGACGACGCTTTGTCACGCGCATCTAAGAAACTAGCTCAACATGTGATAGACCTTAGTTGGAAGATCAAGAACAATCCGTTCAGACGAAAATGTCGATACTGTACGCGAAGATGTGGAAGAGTGTCCAGAAACATCAACGAGGCGAAGTGTCACGCAATTGAGTATGTACAGACGGACTCTGCGTATTCTGGTGTGAAAGGCTTGAAGATGATTTCGCATAAAACTCTGATGACTCATCAACTGCTGCCTAATGACCACTGTACTCGTCTAGAGTACAGCCAGTGCATCATAAACCTCAACTTTGAAGAGGACAATTTTCCTTCAAAATTGATCATGAGTGATGAAGCGTATATCCATCACTCGGTACATGCCAATAAGCAAAATACTGTGGGACACTGAAATTCCGCGCATTATGCAAGAGACACCTTTACACCCACTAAAACTTACTATGTGCGTCTGTGCTGAAAAAGTGATCAGATCTTAATTTCGAAGACTTTGCAGGCAATGCAATAACTGTCAATGGCTAGCGCTACAGAAATGTTACGCGAGTCCCAGATTCCCAATTTGGATGAATTGAGGTTGGAGCACATCTGGCTCCAACGAGACGCCGCCACGGCACACACAGCGCGTGACACTATGGACTTAGTGAGGGACACTTTTCCAGGCCGTGTTATCTCCATCGTTTTGGCGATTTGCCTTGGCTAGCAAGATCACCCCATCTGACCTGTCCAGACTTCTCTCTTTGAAATTATTAGAAATCTCTGGTGTATGTGAACAAGACTCTCGTACAGACTCGCGCAGCCTTAAAATATAACAGTTATCAACAAATAGGAAACATATCGCCGGACGTGTTGCGACAAATTATAGAAAATGTCATAAATAGGACTCAAACTCTGGAGAGATTTAAGAGACATCATCTTCAAATCCCAATGGGACGCAATTTCATATCCCAAGATTATATTAAAAAAAAAATCATAGTTTTTACTAATTTAGAAAAGAAGTTGGAGCTGTACTAATTAGTGCCTTTACCTTTGCCCTGACTAACGGTAGTGGGTGGGTGCCAGCCGGCGCTAGTTCGCATGAACTAATTGGTGGTGAAAGCGCACAACGCATATTAGATCAAATTGCATGTAATAAATATAAGTGGCACAGGACAATGTACATAACTTTACACTTCGCGATTCACTGGCGTCGTACTCGTAACTTATGTGAAGATATTTTATAATAGGTATCTGTTAACTTTACAGATTAATTGAATATGTTCTGACAGTAAGAAATGAATTTGAATGGTCACAAATATATTAATCTATCTATTTATATATTCACGGGATTGTAAGAATCTTTATTTGCCTCGCGGGCACTTAGACACGTCTTCCATTTTTTAAATAAAATCATATTGTATTGTTGAGGTGGAAGTTCTTCAGTCGGGCTGCTTTGATGCGCCATACCTCTTGCAAGAACCTCGTTTATTAATTAGGTGTGCATCACTTGCAGGTTGAAATTGGCTTTCACTCTAAAGATATTAATGATCCACTTACACCACAATTTTCCACTTGGTAGGTACAAAACATTAATTTCTTTGCAGGTTCAAATTAGAGAACCTACCAGAGCCAACAGTCAGCCCAGGATCGAACAGTTCGTCGGAGCAGAACGATGGACAAAGCTCCATAATAAGTGCCGCTCCAGCCCCCACACTGCCATCACCCATCATGCCTTCATCACCCATCATCACATCACCTTCTGTGCCTTCTATGCCTATAAACCCCACTATGAATCCCTCAATTGTCTTATCCCCATTAGTAACTCGGCCGCCGTTGCCGCCGCGACCTGTCATGGACAGTCCGAGGGAAGTGAAGAGTTCTGGATCAGAAAAAGATTCCCTGGGTGAGTAGATTTCTATTTTTTGACGTAAATTGGTTTCAAGGTTCAGAAAAAGATATCTGAAAACTGATGATGAAACAATCGGGGGATACAGTTTGGTGCCGTAGCTACATATCTATCATTTACATCCAAAATTAATTACACCACTTGATAGCTATATGTTTACCACAATCAAAGTAATATTTTTTCGGCAACTGCTTTAAAGCCAAAGCCTGTAGGGACGGGAAAAGCGGGAATGCGGTAGCTATCCGGGACGCGCATTTAAGAGAGGTAGGGCGCATCAAAGCAGCCCGTCTGGGGGGGGCTCCACCTCATAGAAAACAGCAGCCAAATAACAACTACCTGGAGGGTTTTCGTGTTCCTGTGTATGAGTGAGATCACCAGTGAGCTTGTATGCCTCCAGACGTTGTATTAAAAAAAATGCTTTTTGTGTGACACGATGCATACAAACATGAATCGCTGCCGCTTTCCCGCTTTTCCCACACTGTGGGTTTAGACTTTTTTTATACTTGCTTGCGAAACATTAAGTATCACTCGTGCGATGCCACCTCTGCTTCTAACACAGCAGCTCCTTAGGAGCTTACTGTTGACCGTACTCGTGCGCAGAAACCCTCCAACGAACGTTGGTGTCAAAGTAATTACAATAGACCGCACCGCTCGTCTACGGCGGGAAGGTCGCCGTGAGAGAAGTTTTCTTCCGAGAACTTTCAAGTCATGGAATGAGCTCTTGCTCATTCTAGCGTGTGAGGGCGACCTCCCCGCCGTAGACGCCCGCCCTTGTAAAAACATGGGCTAAGAAGTCCATGTTTTTCCAACATGCGGACTACAACATGGGGTTCTTCAAGAAAGTAAAGAGGCAACGCATGAGTGACACCGCTGGTGTTGCAAATGTCCATAAGCTATCGGGCAGGCAGTATGCTTGTTTGTATATAAGAAAAAAGACCACTGCGCCACGAAGCTCATCAAAAAATTTAGTTCTATCATAAACAAATATTTTTTTCCAGAGAGTGAATCCCGAGAGGGCAGAGGCACTTCACCTCGGCGTCGCTTGCTACGCCCCCCGGCGGCCGATTACATAAAACCGGACTTGTTCCAGAAGAATTTTCAGAAGATTTCAGACTTGGTGCGGCCAGGCGATATAGACACATCCCCGATTAATTTGGAGATGCCCACCACTGAAAAAGAAGTCAGGCCTAGGTATGTTTTTATATAATAACTAGTTTTTGGCTTCGCTTGGTTTTAAGTAGAGATGTGCCGAGTACTCGGCACGGTAAGGATTCAGTAAATAAGTATATTTAATTTAGGTAACAAATACTACATTATTTGAATCCCATAAAAAAAAAGAATACACTAGAAAATTGTATGAACAATTCATACAACTAATATTGGAAATTTGACAGTTATGATGCAGGAACACTAAGCACTTTGATTTTTCTGGCTTCTGTACGCGATTCTGGAAGAGGGTGGTGTGGTAACCTAAACTGAATTTAACTCGGCCGAATACTCGGTTCGGTAAGATAAAACCGAGTAATACTCGGTACTCGGTTACTTGGTAAATTGTATATTCGGCGCATCTCTAGTTTTAAGGTTGCCCATACTCATTTCTGCAAACTATTTTTGTGTAGAAAACACGTAGCTTTGGTTTGACATGTTTATCACGTCGATAAACAAATATGGGTACATTTTTATTTATTAATGATTTATTTATTTCGGAAAAGGTTATGTCGCCTACAAAAATCTGTGTACGATTAATATTAGATTGTTGTGCTAAGTTTATTTTCTAATTTTTATTTCCTATTTGTGATAAAGAAGAGACTGGCAAACGGCCTTCGTTCAACTTATATTTTCTGTCCTAGCGCTCCCGTTTCACAATCCATTAGGATTAGCGGGGTCCTATCATAAAGCTAAGGATTTGGCGAAGATACTGATTTTGACATGGAGCGACTGCCGTCAGACCTTTTCCTGGGTTAGGTTACACGTCTTTTAAAATATAATTTCTTGGACGTGCGGGGTTTCTTACGATGTTTTCCTTCACCGCCGAGCAAGTGATAATTACAAATATATCCAAAAATACAAAAATACAAATTTAGCATTTTGCGGGCCAGCATGGCAGCGTCAACTGACAAGACACTGTGTAGTCTTGTCTGTTGTCGTTGCGATTTAGGCTCCTTTTTCGCTTACCATCAGGTGAAGCGGAGCCAATATGCTGAGCTTACATAAAAAAAGTTCAAGGATTAATTAAAGCGAAATAAAAATGAATTCTTCCAGATCACCAATGATTCCTCAAAAAAACAAAATATCGATAAATCTCATGGAGAGCATAGAATCTGAAACATCTATAGACTCCCCAGAAAGAGAATTCGCAAACTTAGACCTAAACGATCTAGACGAATCAAATGAATATAAAGATAATACAGAACATACTCCAGAGAAAGACACGGCAGAAACAGATAAGGATAACACAAAACAGACAGAAATAGACAATTCAGAGAAGACTGAACAGTCGGCAACAAATTCCAAAGCAACTACATCTAGTCAGAACAAACCTCGTTCAATAGACAGCACTATACCTATAATTAAAGTTCCTAACTTAGATTTATCAAGAATTAAATCAATCAACGCAGATTCTGACGATTCAAGAAGTACTCCAGTTATGGAATCCAAAACTGTCCCAATCATTGAAATACCAAAAGAGAAGTCACCACAATTAAAAGTATCTCCTACAGCTAGTTATGCATCAGATTTACGGTCTCCTAGAGACTTTAGTAAACCCTGGAGTCCATTATCGACCTTTAAACCTTTAAATAAAACCATTCTTTCACCTCAAATTAAGTCTTCGGAATCCGCGATAAGTTTAGGGAAAAACTTGGCTAGTCCTAGATTAGATGGTGTAATAATTTCTCAAGGAAAGTCTAGTTCTGATAATGTTGTGGTAGTATACCAGTTTGAAACACAAGAAGATAGTTTACCGAAGCCAATAAAATCCCCAATGATGCCTGACATGGGAACTAGGGATCTGATTGACAGGAATAAGGCAGATGAGAGAAGAAGACTAGAGTTGGCTTTGCAGAAAGAGTTGGAGAGTATTAGAATGGAGTGGGCGACTAGAGAAAAGAGAATGAGGGCGGAGTTGCAGGCAGAACTGAGGGAGTCCGAAGAGAAGTTTCTGACGGAGAGAAGACTTAGATTAGCGGAGCATGGTGATCGACATCGCAAGGAAATGGAGGAGGTAATAATGCTATTTATCTACAGTTTATTTACCAAAATAAATAAATTTACCAAAGCTTTTATGCTTTTTGGGGAATTGGCAAATTGCAGGCGATGTTGAATTGGTCTCTAAAGATAATGGTAACCCACTTTCAGCAGTAAATAGAGGAAATTTCTTAGAAGTCTTGCCGAGAGAAAATATATTTATTTTGTTTTTTTAACTTTGGGAGGCATATGCAAGCATACGGCCGACTTCTATAATCTATGTATGTTTGCAATACATGAAGTGTTTCTCACGTGTTCCCAGCCCTGCAGCAACTCTATAGGAGCTTACTGGTAACCTCACTGACTCGCAGAAACACATAATCCTTCAGGGAATTGTTATTTGACTGCGGTCTTCTGGACTTCTCCAGTCGGGTTGTTTTGATGCGCCCTACCTCCAAACAAAGGCAAAGAGACATGTTCATGTACACAAATGTGGGAAGTGAGAATTGAACCCATGAGCGATGGTGTTCAAGCAGCATTATTACCTATGTTACTTTCACACCAAGGGTTCGATTCCCGCACAGGACAAACATTCGTGTGCATCTTTGTTGGTCTGGCTGTTTTTGAGAGAGGTGCATCAAACAGGCTGACTGGCTTTAAATCTACCAGTCAACTTATGACGAGGCCAATTGTCAAGTGTCTAACGACAAATACTCTTACATCAAGAGTTAATATCAAGAGCGCGGATTCAATCCCCGTACAAGATAAATATTTGTGCAGAAGTCTGCCTGTCTATGGATAGATGGTTTATATGTATTTTACACAAAATGCATTTACGTACGTCTTTCGGTCATCTAATTACAATGAATAGTACAAGCTAGCTTTCCTTAGCTTTTTTATACAACGCCGGGAGGCATAAGATCATACGGTGAATCTGATGTAAAGGGTTACCGTAGCCCTTGTAATATGCAATAAATGCAGGAAGTATTACTTGCGCGTTGCCACTGTTGTTGTTAACACAGCAATTTCTTAAGAGCTTTCTTAGCAATCCTCCAGAAAGTTGTTATTAGGCTGCGGGTTTCTGCGAGGTGGAGGTACTTCACCAGATAAACAAGCATGTTCGTGCACATAAATGTTTGTATTGTGTGGAAATCGAACCCCCCCGGGCCTTGGTGCTTAAAATAGTTATTGCTAACAGCTGGGGTCACCTGGGCTCGTCGTGTTTAGAAATTAATAATACTTAAATATGTAATTTATTATCTACTAGCTGTTCCCCGTGGCTACGTATGTAAAAAGGGAACAAAACATGTTTTTTCATGGGAGTGAGCTATTTTACTGCGATAGAAACTAGCCTATGTCACTCGGCCCTCCCACTATCTCCGTACAAAGAATGACATCACTTCGTTGCTCTGTTTTAATGTGAAAGAAGGACAAACAAACACACTTTCACATTTATAATATTAGTATGGATTTTTAATTCATAATTTGAAAATATACACTTGTTAGTATATTTAGATATTTACTTTGTGTGCTTCTGCTACCGATCCGTTCATGCGCACTGGTGGCCCACTGCCCTTCATGCCGCCGCTACCCTGGCTGCTCCGGTCGTCTCTGTCTTGGCTGCTACGGTTGTCTCAGCGAGTGTTTATCATCTTAAATGTGAACCGCTTGTACCCGCCACCGTTGCTGCTCTCGTTTGAATAACATGGTACAATTCGTGTTATATTGTTGTTGCAGCGTCGGCATGCATCTACTAACGTTAGTGGGTAAGTGTTGGCCGGCATTAGTTCGCATGAACTAATCGGTAGCGGAAGCACACAAAGTACAGGGTGGACCATAAGTACGGTAACATTTCAAATGGTTATAAAAAATACAAAAAGAGATATGAGAGAAAAAATGTTTATTTATTTTAAAAGTACAAAAATCAGGGTTTTATTTTTAAAAAATAACGTTGTACAAATATGTCCCTTGTTTAGTTTGGCACTCCTGTAACCTAGAGCGAAAATTTTCCATCACCGCCCGACAAGTGTTTGGAGAAGTGTTCTGAATTTCCTCGCGTATATTTTCTTTTAATTCTTCAATAGTCTGAGGGTTGTTATTAAAAACTTTACTTTTGAGGTATCTCCAAAGGAAAAAGTCCATTGGTGACAAATCCGGGCTGCGGGGTGGCCAGTTAATGTCACCTCTTTTGGATATGACTTTTTGTCCGAAAATTTCACGAACTGCTGCTATTGAGTCATTGGAGGTGTGACATGTGGCCCCATCTTGTTGAAACCATGTTCGTTGATTAAAACGAGAGTAGTCCTGTAATGCTGGAGCAAAAAAGTTCTGTAGCATGGCAATGTACAGCGCTTGATTCAAATGTTACCGGACTTTTGGTCCACCCTGTAGTTTAAATTAAATTCCCTGTAAATTTGACTTTCGCAAAATAACACCTGAATCTATTAATTGTAAAATTTCCCATCATCATCATTATCAGGCGTTATCATCAGCCGAGAGAAATCATCAGCAAGCGCTTCAAGCAGCTGCGAAAGATCTAGAAGAGCGTTTCGCCCAAGAATCTGAAGCGGCTAGAAGACAACACGACATCAATATGACGAAGATAAGTGAAGAATGCAGGGAAAGGTTGTCAGAGCAGCGGGAACAGCTGGAGATCGGTAAGTGATCGCACAGCGTTATTTATTGTATTCAACATCGGGAGGCATACAAGCATACGGCTGACCTGATTTCAGCTAGTAACAATACTTATGAACGCTTGCAATACAGGAAGTATCACACTCGCGTTGCCACCTCTGCTGCTAGCACAGCGAATCCCCAGGAACAATACAAGGGTAGTTATTTGGCTGAGGATTTCGATGAGGTGGAGGTACTGAACACAACAGCAGGCAGTTGTTATTCCACTGCGGTTTTCTGTGAGGTGGTGGTGTTGCGTTCTTCCTCAGACGGTAACAGTCGTTAAGCTAAGTCAGTGACCCTCGGGCGGCGTGTTTTCAAGCCGCCCGAGGGTCCCACCAATCCGCATTTGAGCAGCGTGGTGGAGTATCCCTGCAGTGGGATGAGTAAGGGTTGATGTGGTAAAAGCTAGTTATTTCCCCTTTTTTAAACAAATTACTCGAATTATAGAACCATTTTATGTTTGCAGAAAACGAACGTGCACTATCTGATCTCCGGGAGCAACTGCAGACCAGTTTGAACAGGGAACGGGCACGAATGGTAGACGAACACCGTTCCACAATAGAGGCGTTACGAAACGAACATTCGGCGAGACTTTCCGAACTCAAGCACGATTACAGAGCTGAGGTAATAAATGAAATAGACAACGTGAGAGTGGTAGGAAGTGGAGGGAGGCTAAGGACCAACTACCATGACAATTTTTTTATACATCTTAACTTCGTACAATGAGCTACGAACATCTGCAATACATTAAGTATCACTCGCGCAATGCTCTTTATATGTTAGTAGAGATATGGTTTTATAAAAATTGTGGGTTACGTACAAAACGTGAGACCCCCATT
This sequence comes from Pyralis farinalis, assembly GCA_947507595.1. Classification (NCBI taxonomy): domain Eukaryota; kingdom Metazoa; phylum Arthropoda; class Insecta; order Lepidoptera; family Pyralidae; genus Pyralis; species Pyralis farinalis. The sequence continues at coordinate 7,189,158 of OX382275.1, forward strand.
GGAAAGTATTTTTTTTTTATTATTTTTCATATATTTTGGTGGCAGGTGGAACGTCTTCGGACTCAACACGCGTGCCATCTAGAGGAGCTGAGAGCTCGGCTAGCAAGCGAGAGGGCCGCTGCCGGTAGACACCACGACGAGAGGGCACTCGCCGATAAATACCGGTGTTTGAAAGAGAAATACGCCAGACTGAAACATGACGTGAAGGTGAGAACGTCATTTGTCATCTTAATCGTAACGTTTGATGTTCTAGTCTTCGGTTTATTTTTATACAATGTCGGGAGACATACAAGCACACGGCCTACCTGATGGAAAGCTGTTACCGTAGCCTATGAACGCTTGTAATACATTAAATATTACTCGCGCGATGCCACCTCTTCTGCTAACACAGTAACTCCTTAGGAGTTTATTGCTGACCTCACTCGCAGGCAGGAACACAACAACAATCCCATGCTCAGGCACTGGGTATCTGTACATCTTCGTAGAAATGGATAAGTAAATATTTATTACTTTATCTATTCCTAAAAGAGTTCAATTAATTTATGAGAGACTTTGTACAAAAGTGGTCTACGTGGGTACCTCTGTCTCAACTATTTCCACCGCCAAGCAGCTATATTTATATAGCTGTGTTCCGGTTTGAAGGGTGAGATATGGCAGAGAAATTACTGGGTACTGCGACGAAATAGCCTTAGGTCACAAGATCGGCAGCGCACGATTAACATCACCGTGGTGTTTGGTGGTGGTCCCCTATTGCCGCTACAATGGCCGCTTACCATCTAATGCGGGCCGCATGCTTCTTTGCCAATGTAGTTGTATAAAAAAATATAATGAATTAATTTTAAGTCAAATAACATTTATGGATTTTTAATTGGTCCGAAATAAAATTATATTATTATATTCGTTGTTTTCATTTTCGATGTTTTAAACGCCGATATATTAGTTGTAGTCAGTTTACATAAGGTGGGTCGTGTGCTTCTAGACTTTGTATATAAAATATTATATTCGTTGTTTTCATTTTCGATGTTTTAAACGCCGATATATTAGTTGTAGTCAGTTTACATAAGGTGGGTCGTGTGCTTCTAGACTTTGTATAAAAAAATAATACATTAAAAAATGTTATTTCATCGTACCAACAGAGTTGGTCTAAACAGAGTGCCGGTGTTAAAATAAGAAGAGGCGTGCTCAGTTGGTTCGGACATGTAGAAAGAATGCAGAAAGAATTACGAAACAGATATACAATTGTATATTGACTCCTACATTCTTCCAGTTTCGCATTGTATATCTGCTTTGTAATCCTTTCCTTTAATTAAAAAGGATAACTAGGAGAAATAAATAAGATTTTATTAAAAAAAAATTAAACACGTCTAAGTGACGGCCCAATGGCAAATAAAAAGAATCTGTCTTTTATAACCTACTAGAAACTTCATATATACAATGCGAAAGTGGAAGGATGACCAATATGATCGTGTTTTATCAAAATTGCGCCTTAGAAACCGGCGAGCGCGCATGAGAAGAGCAATGAATGTTAAAGAAGCGAGTGAAGTGTGTAAGGAATGAGTCATGTGACGCTCGGTCCTCTCTGCCTACCCCGCAAGGGATTTGGCGTGAAGTTATACATAGACAGATTATATCATCATCAGCTGTTATCATAATCATCTAACGGCTGATGAAGCTTACGAGTTATAACGCTAAAAATTCATATCACATACAACGAAAGTATCGGCATTTAAAACATCGATAATCGAAATAGTGAATGTACAAAATACCGATACATAATATACGATTTTTACGAGCTCGGTGGTGCAGTGGTTTGTAACGCTACTTTGACACTAAAGCTCGTAGGTTCGATTCCCACACAGAACAAACATTTGTGTGTAAGAACATATCTGTTTGTCTTGGTCTGGGTGCTTTTTAGGGAGGTAGGGTGCATCAAGGCAACCCGTCTGGGGAAGTAACACCATCACACAAAACCGCAGCCAAGTAACAGCTCTCTGGATGGTTGTTGTGTTCCTGCGTGTGAGTGAGGTCGCCAGTGAGCTCCTAAGAATTTGCTGTGTTAGTAGCAGAGGTGGCATCGCGCGAGTGATGTATTATAGACTACGGTAACCGCTTTACATCAGGTGGGTTGTATGCTTGTATGCCTCCCGACGTTGTATAAAATGAAATCATAATGTATTTTTTTTTCTCAGATGTCTATCGAGCGACGCAACAAGAGACGCGAAATGAGTATGACCACTGGTTCTGAAACTGAGAAGTCCAATTCCCACAAAGCCAATCAATCACTCGAAAGGTATGTTTTTTTTCTATACATCGTCGGGAGGCACACAAGCATACGGCCTACCTGATGTAAAGCAGTTACCGTGGCCTGTTAACGCTTGTAATCGTATTAAGTTACATTTGCGCTGTATCTACATCGGGCTGAGTGATACTTAATATATCGCAAGCGTTAATACGCTACGGTACCCGCTTTACATCAGGTGGGTCGTATGCTTGTATACCTCCCGACGTAGTATTAAAAAAAAAAGAAATTAACATAGTCGAGCATTGTAGTAGAACATTGTCGAGCTCGGTGGCGCAGTGGTGAAACGCGCTGTTACGCTACTTTACCACCAACGCTCGTGGGTTCGATTCCCACACAATACAAACATTTGTGTGCATGAACATGTCTGTTTGTCTTGGTCTGGGTATTTTCTATATATAATAAGTATGTATTTACAAAAAAAAATGTGTTTACGTATGTTTATCAGTTGTCTAGTACCCATAACACAAGCTTCGCTTACTTTGGGGCTAGATGGCGCTGTGTAATTTGTCCGACAATATTTATTATTGTATTTATTTATTATTATAGTAACCGTTGAGGCCCGCGTGGCTGAATTCCGTTGCGGCGCTAAGTATATAACGGGCCTTAAGGCGTCATTTCACCGCTACGTGTCGGAGGGTAAAGTAGAACGCGCAGCCCTTATTGGTTAGTTCACGAATCAACATACCGGCGGTATATTGGCTTATTAGTTAAAATATTCAGTCGATAGGCTATAGGCTCGTATCGTTGGGATATATCGTTTCGATTGTATCGAGCATATCGTTTTGTGGGCGCGGGTTGCCTTATGCGCAGACAAGTGGTTTTTTGCTTGGTGATACGACCCACTTGATGTAAAGTGGTAGATATAATCATAAACCGATTAGCCACTTCACATCATACCACATCAACCCTTACTCATGCCACTTCTATGTCAATAATAGAAACCAACTGCATTATTATTTAAAAAAAGGTTCCTTGTCCAAACTCGATACGGCAATGATTTCACAATATTATTACTTTATGAATATATTTACATCACCACATCGACCCTTACTCATCCCACTGCAGGGATACGGGTCTCCCTTCAATCGAAGGGGTTTAGAGCATACTCCACCACGCTGCTCAAATGCGGATTGGCGGAGACCAGTATTTTCAAGCCGCCCGAGGGCCACTGACTTAGCTTAATGACTGTCATCTATCGACATCAACCGGGACCGATGGCTTAACGCGCCCTCCGAAGCACGGAGAAACTATATGGGTAAACTCATCCATGGACAGGCTGCGGTCGACGTTGCTTAACCTGCGTGATTTTGGTTAGAATGACAAGCGCGACGACGCCATCGAGCTCTCGAGAGATAAGCCTCTCTCGAGCCCTCGACGTCGGAATAAATACACCTTCAGTCAGTGGCCTTCGGGCGGCTTGAAAACAGTGGCCTTCGCCAATTCGCATTTGAGCAGCGTGGCGGAGTATGCTCTAAACCCCTTCGGTTGAAGGGAGACCCGTATCCCTGCAGTGGGATGAGTAAGGGTTGATGTGGTATGGGTGTATTTATGATCATAATAATTTCAATTGACGAGATACATGGGTGTGTTTATGATCATAATAACTTAATTAAGGAGATACATCGGTGTGTTTATGATCATAATAATTTAATTAACGAGATACATGGGTGTGTTTATGATCATAATAACTTAATTAAGGAGATACATCGGTGTGTTTATGATCATAATAATTTAATTAACGAGATATATGGGTGTATTTATGATCATAATAATTTCAATTGACGAGATACATGGGTGTGTTTATGATCATAATAACTTAATTAAGGAGATACATCGGTGTGTTTATGATCAATCATAATAATTTAATTAACGAGATAAATGGGTGTTTTTATGATCATAATAACTTAAATAAGGAGATACATCGGTGTGTTTATGATCATAATAATTTAATTAACGAGATACATGGTATGATCATAATAACTTCAGATGCAAGGAACTGAACGAGACATCAGTGAGTGTGGTCGTTGAGCCGGAGCCGAGGGTCCGCCTGAACAACAACCCCACAATCAAGTACAACGACAACGAGACTTCGTACTCTGAAAGTAACGCGCACAAGCCCTTTGATAATAATAATGAAGACTGGAAACTTAGGAGGGAGAACGTAAGTACGCCTACAGCATGCTCGAACTATACCTATGTATTTGTAAAGGGCTGCACTTTGCCCAAAAACATATATTTGTCAAATGATGTCAGGTAGGCGAAAATGTCAAACGACTGTCCTTGATGCACGTCTTTATTGCACTGAAGTCGAAACGTAAAATAAAATGCAACAGTATTGAAATAGTGCGCGTCAGCATAAATATTAAAACTAATAGGTAATGTACGATACTCGTACAGTATTTTTAGGGTTACTTAACCAAATAGAAACATATTTTTTCTTGAATTTCTCAAGGGATTGCATGAGGTCCTTCGAAAAAGGCGTGATGAGACCACTTTTTTTATACTACGTTGGGAGGCATACTACCATACGGCCCACCTGATGTAAAGCGGGTACCGTAACCTATTAACGCTTGCGATATAATAAGTATCACTCGCGCGATGCCTCCTCTGTTGTTTACACTACTCCTTGGGAGCTAACTGGTGACCTCACTCACACGCAGGAACGTTGTTATTTGGCTGCGGATTTCTGTGAGGTGGAGATACTTTCCCAGATGGGCTGCTTTGTACCTCTCTTATTTTATGATGTAAAGCGATTACCGTAGCCTATGCTAGCAACAAAAAGAATGTCGCTTACAGTTAATAACGCGACTGCGATACCAACGCTCGTGGATTCGATTCTCACACAGGACACACAGTTGTGTGTATGAATATTTCTGTTTGTCTTGGTCTGGGTGTTTTTATGTATTCTGTGAAGTGGAGCTACTTGCCCAGTCGAGCTGCTATATATATATGTGTTTTTGATAAATATCTGATTCTAGGTTTTTTTTCATATCATATCACAATTTATTTTACACTGGTTATGTATTACAGAGCCTTATTTGTTCATTCACAAGACACACGTGTAGGTAAGATTGACTAAAACTGTATGATGTAAAATAGTCAGATTAGAAATGTATGTATGTATATCTTCACGCCAGGTCCCTTGCGGGGTAGGCAGACAGAACCGAGTGTCATAAGATGCGGTCCCTACACACCTCACTCGCTTCTTTAACATTCATAGCACTTTTCATGCACGCTTGCTGGTTCCTAGGGCTCCTGACATCACTATCTGATAAAACACGACCAATTTGGTCATCAATTAGACTAGAAATGCTACCAACAAAATATTATTATTAAAAACACGTTAGTACATTCATTATGCCATGAGACAAAGTGTAATTAAAGAAAACATAAGTTTTCACTCAGCTTCCATACATTTTGACATACAACTTTTCGATTCGAATATGGCTTTCCGAGGTAATGTGGATAACCCACCTGACCCCGTGATGCTTCGAGAATGTAATTCTGTTTCAGACTGAACCATCAGCGGATACGTCCCAGGCGTCGGCTGCCAAGCAACGACCGCATCGACGTTCGGCTGTCGCCTTCAGGGAGCCGCCGAAGAGGAGGCGGGATCGAGACCGGGACACAGGTATTGTGTAGCAAAGACGAGCCTGATGGCGGAGTTGGTAGCAGCGCTTAATAAAAAATGTTTTTGATAAATATCTAAATCCTGTTACATATAGAAGAGGAGATAGAGTACTTGTAAAAAGTGAATCTGGTAACAAATTTTGTAATGTTTATTCAGGTCCTTTTGAAGTCCTGGAGGATTTAAATTCTAATGTATCAATTTTAAAAGACGATAAAATTGAAATTGTACATAAAAATCGCACGAAAATGTACTTTAGCTAAATATCACTTTATTAATAAAATAATGTTTCATTTTACTATTATGCTATTGTACTCAAAAAAAAAAATATATTTAAAATGTTTATATCATAGTTGTAAGAACTATATATTAATGTATCTAAAAATAATAATAATATTGTATTTTTTTTCCGCTATAAGGGGCGTGTAGTGTGAATACCCCTTTTGTCTAGTTCCTAGTATCCTATATATATTAAACCTATTTTACTCATAATAAACACTCATACTCGAGACACCGTGTTTACTTTACGTCCCAACCTTACATTCTGATAAAACACGATCAATTTGGTCATGGTAGGTTAGTCCTCGGCTCCTACATCCTTCCACTTTCGCATTGTATATATGAAGTTTCTAGTAGGTTATAAAAGATAAAGATTCTTTATTTGCCATTGACACGTCTTTAATTTTTTTTTTAATAAAATCTTATTTATTTCACCTAGTTATCCTTAAAGTAGTTTTAATTAAAGGAAATGCGAAACTGGAAGGATGTAGGAGGCGAAGAAGACCAAGAAAAAACCTACCATGACCTAATTGGTCGGTGTTTTATCAGAAGGTAATGTCAGGAGCACTAGGAACAGCGAGCGTGCATGACAAGAGCGATGAATGTTAAAGAAGCGAGTGAGCTGTATAAGGACCGCGTCTTATAACGCTCGGTTCTCTCTGCCTAACCCGCAATGGACTTGGTGTTAAGATATACAATACATACATACAATTACATTTCTATTACGTTAGTTGTACAAACAGATAATCCAACTCTGTTCCCCAGGTGCTACTACGGACTGCCAAGATTCATCAGATGCCACCACAGCTGATGAGAAACCAAAAGAGACAATAAACGGTAACTAATTATCTGTTGTTACGAGTATTGTAATCTCCTAATAATTATTCTAAAACAGTCAAATCCAATATAATCTGCACGTGGTGCTGCCTGTTAATTAACAATCCTGGTTCCTGCGGAGGAGAGGGAGGGCGCAGCGAAGCGGACAAATACCTTCACCTCACGGAAGATCGCAGCCAAATAATAATCCCTGGATAGCTATATACCTCACGGGAATTCGGGGAGTCGTAACTACTGACGTGCTTTAGTGTGATAAATATATTTTTTTAATTCGAAATAAATTAACAATAAAAAAATATTTAAAAGCTCTAAAAATAACACAATAAACTTTAAATTATATTGAATTTAATACATTATACAATTTATATTATGTAAAAGCTTGTCGCGAGATTTGCCAGTGTAAATTTTTTTAAAGAAATACATAATTTTTTTTTAATTAATTGTTACAAGGTGAAGGAAGACTCGAGACAAGTTTTTATGTTATATGAATTGTGTTATTTTGATATAATTTATAGATTTATCCGTCTTTTTAGAATGTCTAAATAAAACTGCGTTGAAGATAGAAGATTCTTTCTGCTCATTTATTTTTGAATATTTAATTTTCGCTGGATATTTGTTTGTCTTGTTTATTTTTTTTCTAATGCGTCATTGTTGCATGGTAATTTTTCTGTTCATTTAATGCAGTCAAATTCTTCAATAAGGATACCTCATAGCGACTTGACTCTACTCAAGGCCACGTATGTATGGCCATCAGCGAAAAGCCTAAATAGACAACGTCATAGTCGACAGTACCCACTATCCTCTATTTCGTGTAATGGCTGGCCCAACATCCTTTTATCACCAGTACTGTGGACAATATTTTGCTGCATATTGCACTGCTTTGGGTTGAATAAGGTTTTCTACTTTTAGTATCATTTTCGACGGTAAGTTTTTCTTGCCGTTTTAACTTCGCTTTCTTTAACATTCTCTTCCTTTGTGTTGATGTTTCAGTTTTTTCATCATATTGTTATTGAGAGTACCTTAGAAGCTTAGAGAAGGGTAAAAGCTAATATGCTACAGGGTTCGTCCCGGTGCCCTGAGACAACCACAATATCATGTTTGGTATACCCTATTGCCACTCAGTCCTCGGCATTACCATAACTTAGATGTTTGTAAGTTTTCTTGTCCGCTTCTAATCCACTAGGATGACCGTAACCCCTAGTCAAGCCCAAGGATTTGACGAAGATACTGATTGTGATATGAAGCGACTGCCGTTAGACCTCGAGGGAAAACCAGATCTATCTTAGGTTAGGTCACACGTATTTCAAAAATACCGCCGAGCAAGTGATAATTACAAATATGTACATAAATTCGATAACACAAATTTAGTGGTACGTGCCAGGATTTGAACTGGGGTCCACAAGCCAGTTCCTTATACACTAGGCTATCACTGGCTATTCGGTGTTTGTATGTATACACCACTTATTTCATCTTGATCTTGATGATTTTGGAGCGTTCCTTCTCATAGACATGTCCCACCACCATCCCATGGTTCCACCGACCTTGCGGTCATTTGAGCCAAAACGCGGGAGATGCGGGACGACACTTGCTGCTCTGAGACTCCCTTTCGTGCCGTGGGTAGAAGAAACAATTTGTGGGGAGTCAAGAAATACCCCTTACAAATTGTTTATGTCTCTTATTACGCCTTCTCCTACGTATACGCCGTCATTTCATTGCAGTATGAAGGGGCTCGTGAGTATTCCTGTGGATAGTTCTGTGCCTTCAGCTCTTGATCCTTTTCTACCTCTTCTTCGGCGTTCCTTCGCGCAAATTCCACACATGGCGTATAAACCCGCGGAAAACCGCGAAGTTTTCCGTCGACAACACAAGGTTCCCGAAATACACTGATCTCGTTTCCTCTTCACGGCGCTGGATCCCGTCCATAATTCTTTCACGCAGATCGGCATGCCTTGGACAGGACCACAGAACGTTATCTATGTCCTTCTTCCTTTCACAACACAAACACATGCTGTTCCCACATCCTTAACCCCCAGGAGTTGCGAAGCTGGATGATCCTGTTCGACCCAGTGTAATCAAGGTCTTACCGACATGTCGGGGAAAAATCGATAGAGTTCCTAGACTCCGTGCCCCAGCGAGTTAGTTATTCGCCCACCGTTGCGTCCCAGATTTCGCTACTTCGACGCCCCCTACCTCTCATAAAACACGCAAACCAAGATTTATCCTGTGTGGTAATTGAACCCACAAGCCTCGTTTTTAAAGTAGCTTTGCTATCTACTCCACCACCGGTCACAAATACAATATTTCGAGTCTATGCTTTGACTGGTGAGAAGTTTCCTCGTTGGGGCCAACTCTGAGTGAAGTAGCTATGCTGTGGTGGTAGTATGGATTATCACAATTGAATATGTCTACAACATCTCGTGTCTGTGCTGTTAACCTTTGAAGAGTTTATTTATCTGCAGCTAATCCTGGATGCCGGTTTAGGTCAGGTGATTATGATAAAAATGAATTGTAGTCTAAGCTATACAATATGCCAAATTTCAGCTCAACCGGACACCGAGAAGTGAGTCAAATTTAACGTACAAGATTTGATTTCCTACAGACACCGGGATAGCTGAATCTAAATAAAAGTTTGCAGAATGAGAAACTTGTAAATACATAATGTTTGCCTTAAATTTTCAATAACGATTTTGGTTGAATTTCACTAGTAATAATAATTTTACTTATTCGTTGTAGGTCACGGTCGAAGAAGATGTTTCACGAGGTTAAAGTCTGCATCAACTTCGCGCCTAAATTATTCTCCAAAGTATGTATACGTAATCCACATTTCTCTACATTTTGTTAGTAAGTTTTAAGTACTGTAGGCCGAATCTACTAAAAACTGCAACTGCACTGCAGCGCGGCGTGTATCAAAATGCGTACATTTTGACGTTTCGGTATTCTGTTGAGCGATCTGACAGCAGCGACGTTGCAGGAATGCTGCAGTAAATGACTCGCTATTCTGTTAAAAAACCTACATTGCACCTGCACGTTTCCTGCAATATAATCGTATTCTGATAATTTGTTTTGACATTTGTATAGCGGTGGCAGAAGTTTTGAAGGAGTTTACTTGCAATTTTGTTAACGTTACTCTTGAGCAACTTTTGCGAAGTGAAATTAATATTCTGAAGCGGTGATTTATATTTGTTTTGTTTTGGGAGATGTTTGTGGATACATATGATTAAGTAAAGCTTATTTTCGGTTAGAAATACCTCCACGCCGGCAACCAAGGGCAATGGAGTGTGAAACTATAGGAGTCAACATTAAATAAAAATCCAGTTTATTAGATTGAAATATGACAGAATAAATAAAAAAATAAAGATTTAAATATGGTTAAATTTCAGGTGTTAAGTAGTTCACTTGCAGTATACGCACAGTTCCAGCGTAGTTGCAGTGCAGGAAATTTTAATAGAATACACCTATTGGCACTGCACTATTCCTGCACCACTCAGTGACAGGCGTAAATGTGCAGTTGCAGTTATTTAGCAGAATTGGCAGGATACACATGGATAGAACACTATCCATGTGTATCCTGCGGGTTATCCAGCTAGTTAAAAATAAAACATTAGTTGCAGCCAAATTTAGCACAAAACATAGCACAAGTTTTGCTTAACATGGCGCTAGGTGGCGCTGTATATTTTGTCTGAAGATAGAGACTTATTTATTATAGAAAGAATAACTAATACAAGTAGACTACAAATTAACGTAGATAATTTCCTAATGGGTTAGTTTGTTCTATTCCTGCGAGTGAGAAAGGTCAACAGGAGGCCAGCTTTTCTGCAGTTTCTTCCATTATTTGCAGACGAATCAATTTCCCGACGGTATTGCACTACTTCTTTCGCCCTCTCCTTTCAAGTATTTCGTCGCAAAAATCCATTGAATTTCTCCAAAACACTTTTGTTTTTGAGCTGAAAAAAAAAACATCGATCTGATGACCTGCTTCAGTTGGTTATAAATTATTACTTAAATGCGGCATTGAATTTTCCCAGACGTGGCGAGGGATGGTCCAGTCCGCTAGAATCCTTGAGACAACAGCTTCGCAAGTTAGACGACCTGGAGGATCAGTTCCCGGACTTGGCGTGCCAACCCGCGTACAGCCTCAGATATCCTTTTGGTGAAATAGGTATGTAATATACTCAATTCCGGTATTGGCTCACTATTTTAACATGTAGGTACGGGATTATTTTAGAAAGATCACAAAATGTATATCACGGAAGCTAAAATCATAAAATTATATTCTCTATCTTGACCCACTTATATCCATCGACTCCTTACAAATCTTTTGAGGTCGTCGCTTCATCTAGTTGCGGGTCGTATCACTCTGCGTGTATCAGTACGGGAACTCTACGCCTTTTCCAATCCATTTAATTTTATATCAATATTTTTTCTTATCTTTCCAGGTGCAGTAGCCACAGCCGACACACCGGAGCTGGAATTCGTTAGGCACCGAGCTCTCGTCGAAAGAGAAGGCATGAGACGGGCTCGCGCGGTCTTAAAACGGAGGAGGGCCGCTTTGAAGGAAACAAGAGCCTCCTTATCACCGCACCGAGCGCCCTCTGTGAGTAAATGAATAAGTTAACTAATATTTGGTCGTTTGGATATCAAGTTAATTTAATTTTGGATGCAGGTAGACGCTAGATTGGGAGATGGTGAACTGTTTCCTCCAATTTACGTATCTTGTTCCGTAGTCAAATAGAAAATGTTGGTTAGTGCCTATACTTAAGTGTGAAATTAGCGTAGTTTTGAAAGTAGTTATAGTTCGAGAATTAATATTACTTATGAGCTGTACAATCTCTCGATGACAATAAAACTTCCTTTGTTCACTTGGTTAACAAATTTTTACATATATTATATTCCAAAAACCTATGAAAATTCCGCGAAATATGATAACAATCAAGTGAAACATTATTAAATCTTTAATGAATGCATGTATATCTTCACGCCAGGTTACTTGCGGTAGGCAAAGGGAACCAAGCGCTATAAGACACGCCCTAACACACCTCGCTCTCTTCTTTAACATTCATAGTTCTTTTTATGCAAGGTCGCCGGTTCCTAAGTGTAAGTGTTTTAATGACATGAAATTACTTGATGGTAGTCTTATTGAGGGAAGATATTGCAAAAAGAAATAATTAATCACAAGATATGCCTTTTTTAAGGCGTCGCGTATTTCCAGTATGAATGCGCTAAAATTGCGTCCCCCTCCATGGTTACCTATCATAGATCTGCTACTCTTTAAGATATATTCTACGCTGTAACGGACTTCAGAGACTTTTGAGTTTGCGCTTACTTTGTATGTATTAATTTCTATAAGACAAACTCTTCGTACCGCGGCATCTGGAGGAGGGTTTTGAAAAAACAAGCGTAAAATGGTAATAGTATATCCGTGCCGTGAGTTCTGATCGTCTTAGCTGCCAAAACTTTTTAAACTTATGCACAGTGAAGGGAAAATAAAGTAAAAAACAAAAGTCATGTTTTTACAATTCAGTAAATTGCAACTTTCGGATACATCGATATCAAAAACCCAGAATGCCCAAAAAACAGCCGAGAAATCGTTTTTACATTAATAACCAAGACTCACGTATAATGGCTTTCTATTACTAACATTGGGTGTTTCATCAGTAATAACTGAAACAAATGGTGTCATTTTCATGCGTGATTTTTTTACGTCGGCCACAAAATGAATAATTTAAAATAATGTTAAATAACTTGACCCTGGTTTTGCATTTTGTTGATCTTGTAAATGAATTTCTAAAACTGAAATTGCATTGCGATAGTACCGACTAAAAATCGAAGTATATTTATTGAAGTCATGCCCCCTAAAAACAATTCTTGTTATGCTAAATGTTATTTTAGGGTTTGCTACTTTTTACCATAGATAGACAATAAACATAACTTTAACTTTTTTTTTCAAATAAGTATAAAAATTGTTAATCATATTACGCTACTTGCCTTTCCACTTTCGGTTTGGGCGCCATTTTATAATATTATTAATTATTACTACATTATTTTATTATCAAATTATTCAAAAGAAAAGGGCATTATTGTATAGTATAAAGACAAATAACGTAAATTTTACCTGGTAGTTAGTTTTGGCACATCACTACAAAAATAAACAGTTGATCTATCCTTGTAACAGCCAAGTGGGGTGGTTTTAAAAAAATATTGTTTTCTTATTTATTTAACATTAAATGTGGCGCAATAATATTTATTTTAAGTTGACATAATGATATATTTTTAAATTTGTTAGTATGGCAATAAACATTTTTTTAAATCTTAAATTCAAGACCACTTGAAATTTATGTCGTCCGTTCGATCACGACCAGTCTGCGATTCTGACAGGTCGTGGTCTTTCGTTGGCCGCACTGTTATCGATTTGTAATGTTTACATATACTTCGTTGTTTATTTTCGACTTCAAAATAAATCATTTTCTCTCCTCTGACAACCGTAAGTCATAGCGCCTAAACCGTCGGAGCCAGAACACGCGCGTGGCTTACGCGAGCCGAACGTACACGTACAGCATACATACTATATCTATGTTGATATGGTCAACAGGAAAATGTAGGTAACCCATACATACTGCCCCTTGATAATCCCCTCACTACATGGCAACGCACGAGATGTACCTAGTACATAACGCAATTGCAAATTAAACAATGTGTCTCTACCTACCCCGCAAGGGATCTGGCGTGAAGATATACATACATACAAGAACCAGACAATGAACTGGGAGACAATATTTGCATGAATATATAACTTTGTGCAATAAAGTGTTACTAATTAAATTAATCACCACTTCACCACATCAACCCTTACTCATCCCACTGCAGCGATACGGGTCTCCCTTCAACCGAAGGGGTTTAGAGCATACTCCGCCACGCTGCTCAAATGCGGATTGGCGGAGGCGCAGTGGAAGCGTGCTGGACCCATTAAATGAAATAAATAAGCACGTTTATATGACAAAATTAATGTTGCTATTGAGAATAACTTTATGTCAGTTGTTTTTTCCGGATTTTTGGTCTGTACGTATTATTTTCTTACATTGACGTGGCGCCAGGAGGAGCGCGAGGCGACTGAACTCGAAGTAGCGTTGCATCGAGCACGAGCATTGCTCGGCGAAAAAGAGATACGCCTCCGTCACATCGAGCGAGCATTGCGGCGCTTGGCTGACGCACACCCGCCTCCTCTTATACAGGTTCTAAAGTCGACTTTGTTTCTATATTCACAAGCTCTACTTTTCTTTAGTGGTCTTATATTTCGTATATTATTTGCACATTTTATCCTGCAAATAGATATTTTTGTTCCATAAATTGGCTTTTATTATTTTTTGGAAGTCGTCTGTTATTTTGCATTCTTCGTTTATCGGCTTTTTATGGTTTGAAAAAGAGTTATGATCTTTTCTTATTGTTGGTTTCGTTATTGTAGGTTTTTATAGACTTAATTTTTCATAGTTTCGTTGCTCGTTACTCGTTAGTCAAATTCGATGTTCTTTCTACATTTTTTGTTTATAAAATATTTTCAGTTCATTCATGTTTATGGCTACAAGCGACGCATAACTGATGATTTTGGAAATCTAAGGAGGTTCCCTTGTGCTGTGTACAAAAGCTGTGTTTTGTACAGTGAAAATTATTTGGCTGAAATGATAATGGTTATGGTAATATTGTACATTTTCAATCAATTTTGTTATAAAAGTATTTTCCACAGTTTTATGTTATTTATTAATAATAGGTTTATTAATAATAGGCCGCTTGGGTTCAGAATAGCCTATTTTCGAAAAGCTTATTTCAAATTCCAACATGTTCAGTTCCCAATATATCCAACGTTGATAAAAAGTTGAATTAACAAAAAAAAAATTTAATTAAGAGAGTAAATTACATTTTTGAAAAAGAAGCCTATGAAAGTATAGGAAGTATCACTCGCTTGTTGCAACCTTTCGTTATTCCTCAGGGGCCGTCGGCAACCTGGCTTATTTGTGGGAAGATAATGACTTCCAGAAAGTTGTTATTTGACCGCCATTCTATGTTGTTGGCGTACTTCCTAAGTCGGGCTGCTTCGATGCGTATATGTGATTTAAGAGAGACAGGGTGCATCAAGCAGCATGTCCGGGGAAGTATCTCCACTTCACAGAAAACCGCAGCAAAATAACAACTCCCTACATTGTTGTGTTCCTGCCTGTGAGTGAGGTCACCAGTAAGCTCCTAAGGAGTTGCTGTGTCGGCAGCACAGGAGGCATCGCGCGTGTAATATTTAATGTATTGCAAACGTTCATAGACTACGGTAACCGCTTTGCACGGTGGGCCGTATGCTTGTATGTCTCCCAACATTGTATAAAAAAAATGTACAATAATATCGGTTATGCGTTGGCAACACTGCTCTTTTTTTATTTGCTGTTTTGTATAACCATTTTACCAGAGATAGACTTTGTACAAAAGTCGTCCGCGTGGGTACCTCTGTCTCACCTATTTCTACCGCCAAGCAGCTATATTTATATAGCTGTGTTCCGGTTTGAAGGATGAGATATGGCAGAGAAATTACTGGGTACTGCGACGAAACAGCCTTAGATCACAAGATTGGCAGCGCGCGAGTAACATCCCCGTGGTGTTGCGAGCGTCAATATGCTGCGGTGACCGCTTACCATCTAATGCGGGCCGCGTGCTTGTTTGCCAATCTAGTTGTAAAAAAAATAAGGTGACTTATTTTAATATCTTTAGATAACAGTACTCCATTCTCTAAAGTTTTGTATGCTGCTTACCCTCGCCTCACATGAGGCTACCTTAACCCTTCGAAACCCGGGTGGTCGTATATGACCGCGAAATGTATGGGAAAACGTATATAACGGGTTCTGACTGGTCACTGACATTTGTGTATGGCATGTGATGACAGGAGGCGACAACCAGCGACGCGTCGTCAGGAAGCGAGGCGGCTGGCGAGGCGGAGGCGGGCGGCGCCGTGCTGCGCTCGCTCAGAGCCTTGCACGCCGATGTGCGGGATATTTGGCGGGCTTTAGACGCCAGGAGGCCGCATACAGGTGATTTGTATTACTTATGTCGTAAAACTTATGATCAGAGCGGTAAGGCGTATCAACGCACCCCATCTGAAGAAGTACCTCCATCTCACAGATCACACACCACACAGTTCTGTGAGGTGGAGGTACTTCCCCAGATGGACTGCATTGATGCACCCTACCTATTAACTGTTATCTATACAGATAAATAAAATTGGAGTGTCTGTTTGTAATATTAAAATAACCGCTTTTTATTAAATGCATATCGATGTATACACGGTACATAAACCAAAATATTTTTTTTTTTACAATTTTTGTCTGTCTGTCCGTTTGTTCCGGGTAATCTCTGAAACGGCTGGACCGATTTTGACGGGACTTTCACTGGCAGATAGCTGATGTAATAAGGAGTAACTTAGGCTACTTTTGTTTTAGAATTTTTATTTATATAAATTAATAATAAAAATAATAACTATTCCGCGCGGATGAAGTCGCGACCACAGCTAGTATATATATATATATATATATATATATGTATTGATTTTTATTTATTTTCTTGCATTCTTTTTACAAAACCACGGTATAAGAAACCTTTGCAGTAATGTTATTTAGTTGCTTAGTATTAGTAAAGCAGCCCGTCTGGGGAATTATCTCCTCACAGAAAACCGCTGCCAAATAACAATTCCTTTGGCTGTTGTGTACCTGCGTGTGAGTTAGGCCACCAGTAAGCTCCTAATGTGTTGCTGTGTTAGCAGCAGAGATGGCATCGCAAGTGATACTGAAAGCGTTCATAGACTACGGTAGCCACTTTACATCAGGTGGGCCGTATGCGTGTATGCCTCCCACGTTGAATAAAAAAAAGTGCGAGACTTGCTAATGTAGATCTTTTTTAATATCTTCTGTAGATGTTATAACGTTCTACTGTTAGATGGAACTAAAGATCATTCAAGTGCAAAGACAGATATGGCTCATCTAAGAAATCGGGCGGAAGAAGCAACTTTTTTTTTATACATCGGCGGCGGATCGGCGGGGTCCGCTACCTAAGCCGAGATTTGACGAAGATACTGATTTTGATATGGAGCGACTGCCGTCCGGCCTCCACAACCCGGAGGGAAAGCCAGACCTTTCTTAGGGTAAGGTTACACGTCTACTGAAATATAGTTTCTTGAGCGTGCGGGTTTCCTCGTGATGTTTTCCTTCACCGCCGAGCAAGTGACAATTACAAATCCTACTAATATTATAAATGTGAAAGTTTGTATGTATGGATAAATAAATAAATAAAGAAATATTATCGGACAAATTACACAGCGCCATCTAGCCCCAAAGTAAGCAAAGCTTGTGTTATGGGTACTAGACGACTGATAAACATACGTAAATACATTTTTTTTTTTTTTGGATGGGTGGATGTTTGTTGCTCTTTCACGCTTAACCCTTCGAAACCCGGGTGGTCATATATGACCGCGAAATGTATGGGAAAACGTATATAACGGGTTCTGACTGTTAAACGGCTGAACGGATTTGAATGAAATTTGGCACGTATATAGATTATGATCTGAATTAACACATAGGCTACGTTATTTGACTCCACGCGGGCGGAGCCGCGGGCAGCAGCTAGTGTGTACATAATTCCGAAAACCCTGGGCTGACACTGCTCGATGTCTTTTGAAGTTAGCATTTGAATAATATGAGCTTGTCTTGCAGCTTCACCGGAGACCAGCTCCTGCAATGCAACCACGTCACAAACCAGAATCACTTTATCAGCTGTAAGTTATTTTTTACACCACTCAAATGATAAACAAGCGTACAGCCTGCCTGATGGTAGGTAACTAACTACCTACCACCAGAAATTATGTTTTAATTTTTTGGCATTAGGTATTATTTTATGGCGTAAGTCTGCCATAAAATAATACCTAGTGGAGGGTTGTTGTGTTCCTGCGTGTGAGTGTGGTCACTAGTAACCATGTTAATTTTAACTTGCAACCCGTCTGTAGAAGTACCTCCACCTCACAGAAAACCGCAGCCAAATAACAACTCTCTGGAGGGTTGTTGTGTTCCTGCGTGTGAGTGAGGTCACCAGTAAGCTCCCAAGGAGTTGCTGTGTAAGCAGCAGAGGGGGACATCGTGCGAGTGATAATTTATATATAGCAAGCGTTAATAGGTTACGGTACCCGCTTTACATCAGGTGGAACATATGCTTGTATGCCTCCCGACGTAGTATAAAAAAGAAACAAATCGATCAATCAATTTGTACCGTGAAGTCGTTTTAATTTGCGATTTTTAATTCAGTACTAATAGTTCTTACTAGCGATGATTTTACTTCGTAATTAATAATTTTTTAAACACACACCAAAAATGGATGTATGTTGTCACAGCAATTCTTGTGGGTTCGACTCCCACACAGAACAAACATTTGCACGAACATGTCTGCTTGTCTTGTTCAGGACGTTTTCAAGAGAGGTAGGGCGCATTTTATTTTTGATTTCAATTCAACAGTCAGCCGAGCCTGCTTTGGCAAGCTGAGGAAGTACATCCACCCCACAGATTAACCGCAGGCAAATAACAACTTCCCGTAAAGTTGTAGTGTTGCTGCGAGTGAGCGAGATTACCAGTATGCTCCTAAGGAGTTGATGTGTTACTTATCAGCAGGGGTGGCAACACGCGAGTGATACTTGATGTATTACAAGCGTGCATAGGCTATGGTAACCGCTTTACATCAGGTGGGTTATGTTTGTTTGCTTCCTGACTTTCTATATAAAAATCTTGGAAATGTCGGAAGTGGAACAATCGCTTTGTAAACCCTTTCGCAATACAACGGCGTTTTTAAAACTATTGAAAAGAGCTATGAATGTTAAAGAAGCGAGTGAAGTGTGTAAGGACCGAGTCGTGTGGCGCTCGGTTCTCTTTACCTTCCCCACATGGGACTTGGTGTAATGATAGAATTTTCAATTGTTGAAGGAAATTTGTATGTCTTCTTATGTCTTCCAGCCTGAAGCGGGTGTCAGAGATAACTCGGACGATGGCGTCGCTGAGAGGGCAAGGGGGCTTCGCGCCTGGCTTCAAACTGCTCCTTAAATTGTTATGGTTTCGTTATGCTAACTTGCAATACGGTTGTATCAAAGAATCTCATATTTACCCTATCTCTATATCCTATATATGTGGATAGAAAGGTTGATCTTCCGGAACACGGAGGAAATGATCAAAGGCGAACCGATAGATCCATTTTGCTTTTTAACTCAACTCACCACTGGGGGGTCGGGTGAACGGTGAACAGCGGTGAAGTTGAACGCGCAGCTTTAATTGGCTAAGTTCATTTAATAATAAAATATATATTATCATTCTTTTTAGCGTTTTCCCGTTTTCTAATCCATTAGGATTGGTGGGCTACCTAAGACTAAGGATTTGACGAGGATACTGATTTTTACATGGAGCGACTGCCGTCAGACCTCCAAACCTATAGGGAAAACAATGCCTTTCTTAGGTTACTTCATACGTCTATAGAAATATAATTTCTTGGACTTGCATGTTTCCTCGCGATATTTTCCTTTACCGCCGAGCGAGTGATAATTACAAATATGTACGTAAATCTGAAAACTAGCTAGTTCACGTAGTAAAACCCTAAGTATTTATTATCGCGTATGTACATACAATACATACAAACTGGTTTGTAAACTTTTCTAGAAAGATTTATTTATAAATAGTTAATAGATTCAGGCGTTATTTAGCGAAAGTCAAATTTGCAGACAATGTAATCTAAACTACTTTGTGTGCTTCCATTACCGGTTAGTTCATGCAAACTAGCGCCTGCCCACCCACTATCGTTAGTGGATACATGCCGCCGTTGCCATGGCTGCTCCGGTCGTCGGTGCCTCGGCTGCTGCGATCGTCTCTGCGAAAGCCCGCCAAGCCACGAACCGCATGCACCCGCCACCTTTACTACCCTGGCTGCTCCGATCGTCTGTGCGACACGTGTATCATCTCTCCACGAGACATCCTCAGACTCGTGCACTGTAAATGTTAGTCGTTAGATTAACTTGCTTCGAATCATGCACTTCGAGAATGCATGGCGGGCATTCGCAGAGACGACCCCGGCCGAGAAGATCGAGCAGGCTTGTCAGACGATACCGGCCGGCGCTAGTTCGCATGAACTAATCGACAGCGGAAGCACACAAAGTAGATGAAATTGCCTGTTTTCTAAAGTCCAAATTTTATGCAAGTTACAAGGGCATTAGTTTATTACAAAGGCTTGCGTTTTCTATTCCAGAGAATTTTAACCTATAAGAATACAACTATGTTATTCAGTTTTGGGAATTTCGATAGCCATAAGTGGAAATAAAAAGATCTCTAGCGTATATACCAAGCCTATACTTGTTTAGTTTACCTATTCTAACCAGAAGTGCATCCGAATATTTAAATCAAGGATACAATGTTCTATCCTCGAGGTTTTATCGCCGAGTTATGTACACTTAGATTTTCACTTGAAATAAATAAAATGGCGGTATTGTATTGCGGTATCTTATATGTGTATATATTTAAATCTAAATATGTATATAGCTATATATATTACATTTATATATATTCGGAACTTGGTAAGCCCCGCTATTTTCGAGCTAATTGGGTACAATCAGGTTTCCAAAAGAGGACTACTTCCTAAGTTTTGGTTATGTGATTATGACCATTTACAGGGTAGCAGCTGTTGTTAATGCATTTTCTTATTAATATCAGCATCGTTTGCCACAAATACACCGTATTGTATTTGCATTTCGAAACTTTTAATTTGCAAATTTGCTTATGATTTATTGAATCTTATCAATGGACAGTCGTCGGCAAATGTGGTTAAAGTATTGTTTTGATTACATCGATTAAATTGTTTTCACCTACAAGGTATTATATAAGATTTTATTACTAAGAGTTGGCGAGTATACTAGATTTCACTCGAATTAAACTCGAAATATAACTAGAATTGTGTTCTAACGTAACTTAGTTATTCAGCGTAATTCTTATGATTATGAACGACTTTCTTTTATTTAAGAAATATTTTTTTTAAGAAAATTGTATTCAAACACGCATAATTCCCTGTTTTTTTCCCTTTAAAAATATTTTAAAACAGGCAATTTATGCGTGTGACGTATTTCTTTAAAATTTACTGAGTTCTACGTTTTGTTTTGTAAGCATGTATATACATATTTATTACTTACGTGAGAAGAATATTTCCATAAAATTATATAATGCTGCATATGAGTAATTTTATGGTAGTATGATAATAATTTATAGATTAATTTTCAATATTAATCTCAAAATATATATGTTATCAAAACTATTATTTGCCGAAGACGTTTAAGTCGTTCGCACAATATATACATTCCATGTTTTTTTGTAAGAATAACGCAATAATTTATGTGTAGAAATGTAATTATGTAATCACTTATGACTTTGTGCTATGCTAGTTAGTTTTTGTCTTATTATCTCTGCGACATGTGATGTGCATTTATTTTAAAAATAAATATTACGTGTTAAGATATGCTAGATATTTCAAACAATGAGCTACTTGCGTAACACTTGTGTTATGTGTACCATCACTCACAAAGATATTTGTAACAGTTTGCTATGTGATTGTATCACTCACACAGGTATATTCGATAATCTGAAATGCATGCAAACTGCGGGGTGAATAGAAAATAAAATGTATTTTCCAAAAAACAAACATAAAAAAATTAACTGGCTTGTAAAAGAAAGACAAGTGAAAAGACGGTATTAAGATAAGAAAAGGCAAGCTCCATTGGTTCGGGCATATGGAAAGAATGCAGGATGTAAGAATGACGAAACAGATATACAGTGCGAAAGTGTAAGAATGTAGGAGCCGAAGAAGTCCAAGACTACCATGACCAAACTAATCGTGTTTTATCAGAAGGTGAGGCCAGGAGCTGTAGGAACCGAGCGTGCATTAGAACCGCGTTTTACGGCGCGTTGTCTCTGTCTACCCCGCAATGGACCCTAGCGTTAAGATATACACACGTACATAGACTTATTTGTTTCGAAAAAAATAACGTATCAATTTACCCCGCATTGTTGCACCTCTGATTACAATATACATTTTCTAATTCTGTGACATAAATCTTTTCAATATTATGCTAAGGAAAGGCTGTGAGAAGCTCGGTGGCGCAGTGTTTAATATCACTGTTTTGACACCGGGGCTCGTGGATTCGATTCTTACACAGGACAAACATTTGTTTGCATGAACATGTTTGTCTTGGTCTGGGTATTTTTAAGAGAGGTACGGCGCATCAAAACGGCCCGTTGGCAAAGGACATCCACTTCCGCGGTCAAATAACTTCTGTTACGGTTGTTGTTCCTGGGTGTCGGTAAAGTCACCAGTAAGCTCCTAAGGAGATGCTGTGCTAGCAGCAGAGGTGGCATCGCGGGAGCGATTCTTAATATGTATTACTAGCGTTTATAGGCGTATATACCACTTTACATCTTCCGATGTTGTCTATGAAAAATAAATATCGAAGATAGCTTATATATGATATGAAACATTTTAAAATCTATGCGTACCTTTCAGAAACGCGACGCACGTGTATTTTAAATTACTAATTTACGCCAGTTGATTTATGAATATAATTAAAATTGCTTTGTCAATATCTCGGTGTTATTTTTCATCTAGTCACGAAATGCTGTGTAATGTGTATTGTCCAAAAACCTATACTATCTATCCTGCTCTAACTTGAAGAGATTGCGGGTGAATACGTTAGTTATAGTGGAAAGGCATTAAACTAATTGCCTCGCTTATATTGATATCTCAAAAAACATTCCTAGTGGTAAGATTTCCAAATTTATGTTGTGATATAGATAATATTTATATATCCCATTTTACAATTAATTTCGATTTAAATGTGTTATGGTTGCATTTTCGACATCGGTGCACATTCGGCCATTGAAAAGTATACACTAGAGTGTTAAGAATTTAAGAATTATATTGGAATTGATGTATCGGTGCAACCGTTCGGTGTCGACTTTATCAATCGTCGTGTATTTGTGTGTGACCCAAATTATTCCAGTGTGATTTTGATGAATTAATATTTTAGCCAAACTGTAGATAATTAGATACTTCTAGTCAAATAACATCACACATAGTGAAATGTTGATTATATGTCAAATGTAAGTTATGACGTCATTAAAACGTCAAAATCTATCACGATTGACAATCAATCAGTAGTTATAACTACCACTGGTAAGCATGTTTGCTCATCTCATTCGCCACAAGGTGGCCAACTCTTTAGAATAATTTGAAACAGATGATCAATTATGTGTGGTATATAGTGTAATCCATTTGTATTGTATTTATTTGATTTATATGAGCCAAGTGAAAATACAGATCTAAATGTAAGTATATGGTATAGACGACTGATGTAAGCTTTAACTGGTAGCGCGCAGGTATTGCCCAGACGTGGGCCGTGGGTATTTATTTTTACAAAATTGAGAATTTCAGCCGTATTTTATATACAATAAAACATATAATATAATTTCGACGATTATTTTTTTTTGATTGATGAATTGAATGAAATTGTAATTCATTTTGTAATTAAATATTATGATTTTCGAGAGTTATAAAAACAATAATTGATTTAAAACATGCTAGATATTTAAATATGATTACATATCCGTCTGTCTGCTGTAAAGCAGATGGTGTTAAAATAATGTCGATGTGTATTTTTTCTTGGCATCAATTGTACCCTAGTAGGCGCCATGTGTCAATAAGTTCTCGCTAGGCGGGTAGACTGAACGATATCGACGCGTTTGATCGTCGGAATCACTGTGTGTTTAGCATGTGTTTATTTCGTTCTGTGCATGGATATCGTATCGGTGGTGTTTCATGACGCATCTGGAAATGTTTTTGAAAATGACGTAGTTAAAATAATACGTATATGCATTTAGACATTGACTTGGAATACGACACTTTTGGTTTTTGGTGGATACGTTAACTACATTTTATGGAGCGGCAGCCTTATTAAATTACAGGTACAGTTCGATACGCGGGCGGCTCGCCGACGTCCATGTGACGTCAAGTTACGGGCTCGTGTGCTTGATAGGACTATTTAAACATAATTATATTTCTTAGATACAGTTCGCTAGCGCTCTCGGGGGCAGGTCGCCGACGTCCGTGTGACGTTTATTATACGCTATGGCCACAGTTTAATAAAAGTAGATCTATATAAGGTAGATCCAGGGCGCGTAGAAACATCCAGGATTTTTACATTTTTGTTATGATGATTGCTAAGTCATTTGAATTCGTAAAAAAAAAATGTTTAAATTGCAACTTCTAAACTGTAAGAAATATATTTTATTACAAATAAACACTACCTTTTTAGCGGAAAACACCAATATGTAGTAGTATTATATTGCATAAGCGGTGTTGATAACCGCAATAAAAAAATCCGCTTCTAATCTCATTGCATAAAACACTTACCATTTAGACAAATTTGCATATGTTTACAAAAATCATTTGTTTACAACAAATTTTTTTGTAAACAAATGTGTCATGAAAGATTAAAGTCCACAGTGGCCAACGGTTAGCTGAAGTATTACGCCATTTGCTACTACATGCCTATTTACTAAATTTATGTTTTTCGTAATATAACTTGTATATTACTCCTGCAATTTTGTTAGACTAGACCCTGTATATTTTTCAGGCTGCTTTGGCACCAAACGTATTGTCAGACGCTGACTGGAAACTAGCGCTACGTGGTTTATATATTCTCTATACATACACAACTTTTTGTTAACAGCGAATTAATTAAAGCGTACTATTCTACGCTTCGCGTAGTTGCAGCCGTATACTATAATACGCCACTCACTATGAGCACTTGACGTTGATCGTTTACGAAGCTGAGTGCAACTGCACATCATATCCCAACGCAGACAGTGGTCTCTATTTGTTCATTTATTTATATGGAGAATAGTCGGCTGCTCATCGTATGCAGTGTTAAAATAAGCAAACAATTTACATTGGCTTACAGTGAGACCGCTTACTGTCTGCGGTTTTCTATAATTTTGGTGTAATCCTAATATTGTGGATTGAGACGAAATGTATTTTAAAATTTTGAATATGGTAGTTTCGTCTTTTTACATTGGGTTTACTTAGCCAACTGACTGATAGCGGCTGTTAATAAATTTGGTGTAAATGCGACTTTAATATTTTTGAAATTATTTTAAAATTTCACATACAGTGATTCCGTCGACGCGTAGTGTGAAGGCACTGTGATAATAAAGTTTAGAATTCATCTTTCGACCGCATTTCGATTGGTCATTTCTTAGGAGTCCATTGTTCATAAAACGCCTAGATTTTTTATTTTTAAATTGCGATATTTACGAGCACTGAAATGTATAGAATGACCGTGTCATTACCTCATGTATGCATTTATGTCTGAGCTGACGATATATGTGTTGAGGAGTCAACAATACGTTTCCAGTTACGCTAGAAAGAAACAGTTATTCTGAGTCTGCAGATCAGGCTTCAGGCGTATTGTAATCCCTAAGACCATATTTCATATAATAATGTAATATTATAAGCATACAATATTTAGACTATAGGAGAATGCTCACAAATGTATGGAAAAAAAATCTCAAAGTAAACTAATACAGTTGTAGCTGAAATTTGTGATACACGACTGTTTATATTCCATTATAAGATTCGTTCACTAAGTATATGTTTCTTTTTGTTTATGAGTATTTTTATATGTGAATTACTTTGCCAAATCGCGAATAAATCATTCAATAATAGTATTCATATAATATAGGAGGCCATACATCTTTTTATAAGCAAAAATTTTACAGATGGAAAATTCATCTGTAGCGAAAAAAAAAAAAAATCTATTATTTAGACATGGAATATTGGAGTCGAATATTTGTAGTCTTATCACTAAATATAAGTTAAATTTTCAGCTATACCTGTATCTGTTGACCTCGGCATTTTCGGCAATGTTCTTGTTTTGTTTTATATGTAGATTATTTTTCTTTTGTTATATATATGGTCACAAATACTGCGTCGAGTAGCCTTTAGCTATAAAGAGACCTATGGATTGCTCTCCAGACAGCAAAGTTAATGCTATCTCTGCTATTTTTGTTACAAATGCAAATTAAAAACAAATTATTGTAATGATTGTAATTCATGGAACCTAATGAGATATATTGAAATTCAAGTCTGTATAATATTTATTTACTCTTGTCTTGAATTCCACACGGATGCACTATGCTTAAATATCGTTATTTTATATTTTACACTGCTACACAATTAGAAAAATATTATTTACCATCAAGTTTAAAAATGTATCTTAGTAAATGTTGAACCTTCACTGTATGTATGCATCGGTTCAATTAATGTTCATAAAAATCTAAAACATATTTATAAGAAAGTACTTACGTCCAAAATAGTTCTATTCCAATTATTTACGAGTATTGTTATAGTCGCATTTCCTTATAAAAATATTGCATTTAAAATTATTTTCGTAATTGCCGCACTATATTGTACAACACTTGGGAAATTAATTGCCACATCGAAGACTGAAAGTATCATCGGAATTACTAGCCTCATCTGTATTTAAAATATTACAAGTATTTGTAACAAGCTCACCAGTTTTTGTGCCATACATTGAACAGTCCCGGTGTGGCAAGTTAATTGTTATTCTTATAAATCATTGTTCCATTATAATAGAGAGTATGATATATGGAAGAAAATAGAACGAAGAATATGAGAGTATGTTAAAATAGAAGAGAGAGAAAGATAGATTAGGATAATTCAATGCAATTTAAGTATCTATTACTATTATTATGCATTATAATGAAAAGAAGTAAATAAAAGATAGAAATATGGAAGAACACGTAAAATAATAATACCTATCTATTGTATTGAACCTCTGTAACTCTGTATTCTAAGTTATACTAAAAATAAAATTCAAATACTGTTATTACTTCGTTAAGTATCTGTAATAAAAGAAGCCAAAAATAAAATTGTAATGTTCAAATAATTACATTCCAGTTACACTGTAAGAATACGTCATAAATATACAGTGCTATGCTAATGTACAGTGGGGTCGGCATTTATCTGACCATTTCCGGTTAGTTCAGTTTAAGTTTCTCTGTAGATGAAAAGTTATCTTCGTCTCTAGCTATCTCTTGACACAGTTGGGTTCAAATATCTTGTATTATCTATGTTCCAGTAACAAATTTCAATGCATTTTTTATTATTTTGGATTGGAATTTTCTTGTAAAAATTCTGTTTGAACCAGGTCAGAAAAATTGCTTTTCTTAGTTAAGAAAAATCAGTCAAATGATCAAAAGTAATTTTAGTGGCGACAGATCAAGCTACACAAAACCATTCTAATCTCACCTTTACTGTCGCGAATTAAGATGCATGGGACTTAAGTCGTTGGGATCTTAATCTGTCATTGTCTGTACATAGTCCTCTGCTGAATTCTATACAGTGTAACTGAATGTCTAGATTGTTTACAGTCGTTCACAACGATTTCTGCTGAAATAAAACACAAATACTATAGTTTTGTTTTATTTAAAGATGAAGGAAATGTCATAAGGGTTCTCCGTAGGGTAGAAGGAACATGACATTACTGCAGAAGACTCGTTAAAAAAAAGGTACTGGTTTGAAAGAATAAAAGTTTACTCTGGTTACAACTGGTGATTTTGGTTTGCCGATAATTGTATGTATTACTGTTATAGGTATGGAACTTACCACGATTTGTTTTTATATTTTCCTGAGATTTCTGCGACGGAATCCAACGGTCGAGTTATGGAAATGCTATGTGCGAGCTACGAAGGGCAATCTCAAATAGGACACTGTGAGTGTAGTGTGTAAGGTGCCGAGTAATAAGCTACGCAGAAAGAGGGTCGCCTTCTCCAGTCATCCCGGGACCGCGGCGTCTGCGTCGCGGAAATATCGGGAAAATATATAAACAACTCGTGGCAAGTCCCGTATCTACAATAGTAATATAAACAACGGTGAGAGTTTAAAATTATACATTACATACATTTAATTACGGAACTCTTTTACTTTGGCTACTAAACTACTCTAGAATTGACTTTAGCGATGCTCTAATTCGCCTCTTGTTTATTATTAAGTTTACATATTTTTTTACATAAATACTGTTTACGTGCCAAAGTGCTCCGGCCGTTTCGCTATACACTGCCGGCTGTTCAGCGATACGGCTACAGTGGGCGTATACCGTGCGAGGCCGCGCAACGGAAACAATCTATACATTCTATTACAACTTCATACGTTGTAATAGGCGTTAGACCCGACTCTTTCATTGCGCACTTTGTAAATTCAATATGATAGTCAAATGCCTTCACAGATATTGAAATGATTTTAACAGTTATTCTTATTTTGAATGTAGAATACTGTCAGCCAATAATTTGTTAACACACCAACGGGAACTTTTTGTGACGTATGCAATCGATTAGGTACGCATCTGCGGTAGCTGTTATCCCTGACATTTCCATTCAAGAAAGAAATGCATACAACATTTTCTGAATGAACAATTGAGAATTATGTTGATACTGTTGATTGTAGGCGCTTGGTGGACTTTTGAAGACATCTCGTTAATGTTAATTCTTGCACTTGTACAGATTCCACTTCACAATTTTATTTATTAATTATTTTTACCGACGGGTTTCGCCTTTACGGCATTATCATATTATATGTTGTATAAAATACCTTAATAATGCCGTAATTAATTAATAAATAAAATTGTGAAGTGGAATCTGTACAAGTGCAAGAATTACCATTAACGAGACATTATTTAGAATTTTAAATTAAGAAGTATATATGTACCTACGAGTTTATTTTAGCAAATCAACATGTTTTAATTTGAAATGCAATTTCGAAATTGGAAGCAAGCGTAGTGTATAATGGTAGTGTGGGGTTATATTTAATCTATGTGTATTTTCTTTTTTGTTTTTAATCATGCGTATGTATATAGAACGAATTCTTCCTGCGATCTTTCCGCCGGATTTTTTCCTATTTCAGCTTGGTAAAGAGAGGTTCCTAAACATAACATCACTCGCACTTACTTTCGTTGATTAGATCGATGACCCCATGAAGTCATGTCCATGCCCGACTCTGACATGTACCTACAGCTGATGGTGATTTAGTCCCATAGTTATCTTGTACATAACGCAAATCGTGGTGGTAAACCATTTCTTAAAAGTGCCACCCTAGTAGGCGTAGTCACAGTGATAAGATAATTTATTTAAAAAGGTACGAAAGATGTTACGTAATTCGATAATTCAACTTAGTATGCCCTCGCAGGAGCGTGCAAATATTTCGGTAGTTATTAGTAACACGGTGCTAAACAATCTAAAAGGTAGGTTGTTATATTAAATTACAATTCAACAAATTTGTTACTGGAATATTTTTTAACTGTATGGCAACATTTTGTCAAGAGCCATTCATGCAATTTTTTTAGGGTTCCGTACCCAAAGGGTAAAACGGAACCCTATTACTGAGGCTCCGCTGTCCGTCCGTCCGTCCGTCCGTCCGTCCGTCCGTCCGTCCGTCCGTCCGTCCGTCCGTCCGTCCGTCCGTCTGTCACCAGGCTGTATCTCATGAACCGTGATAGTTAGAGAGTTGAAATTTTCACAGATGATGTATTTCTGTTGCCGCTATAACAACAAATACTAAAAAATAGAATAAAATAAATATTTAAGGGGGCTCCCATACAACAAACGTGATTTTTTCGCCGTTTTTATAGATAATGGTACGGAACCCTTCGTGCGCGAGTCTGACTCGCACTTGGCCGATTTTTTTAAATTAATGTTATCCTTAAGGTTTTAAAATTGTCAGGCAAATGATTCAATTTTTTTATTGACATGCAATGCACATTCCGCGAATATAATTCAAGTCTGTTTAAGTACGACCAATCTGTCTCTGTGTCTACTTTTGGTCGATATACAATCGCCATGTCTAGTAAATTATGGACACCTGCAATACTAGAAGTGTCACTCGTGCGATGCCAAGCCTGTAAAACCCTCTTCAAGTCTTTTTTGGAGAACCTCATGCTGTAGTCCCTTGGAAAAACCTCGGCAGACTTCATTCCTCGGTTCAAGAGTTCTCTCTTGAAATCTTCTCTGGACCAATGAATTCCCAGCCGTCGGCAGGCGAAAAATATGTACAGACATCTTGTTTCTCATCTCACAAAATGATGTGTATTGGCAATTCCATATAAAACCAAATTTCTTAAATTTTTTAAATCATTTATTTCACTATTTTTCACAATCATAACACTTATCATTGTATACAATTTATTTTATTTTATTCTTATACGTAATTATAATTACAACGGGAAATATAGCAATTTCAATTATTATTTATGTTTCCCGAATTTTGGCGATTTCATAGTTACCTGATGACTGGAGAAAGAGAAATAACAAGGAAACACAAATAAGAATAGTGGTAGTCTCGTTATAATATCAGTAACAGTGAATGTTTGAAATCATATACACAGTTTTTTACTTAGATATCAACAATTAACATATACCTAATATATTCCTACTGTATTCAAAGTTGGAAATAACAGAAACGTAGTATTGTCTTAGGTTTTCGCGATTGTTACACATTGAATTAAACAATTTTTTTTTTTTAACGGAAGTATCGCGTATTTTATTTATTTTGTTGAACCTGACGTTTCGAACGCTTTGCAGCGTCCGTGGTCGTTTCAGAGAGCACAAGGCATCTGCGACGCTGAGCATCTAGAGGAGGAACTCCAACATCTCAAACAAGTACTGCGGAGCAACAGTCACAAACTCCCTCGTATGCGTCACAGAAGCCGCCCGAAGCCACCTACAGTTGAACGTCAACCTGCCATCTTACCATACTTAAAGGGAGTCACAGACAAAATTGGCAACATCTTACGGCGAGCTTCAATTAAAACTTACTTCAAGCCCCATAAGAAGATCAGTCAATTTCTAAGACCTATCAAGTCTAATATCCCCTTACAAGATGCAGGAGTATACAAATTAGACTGCGAATGTGGTTTATCATACATAGGGCAAACAAAGAGAAGCGTAGGTACTCGTGTGAAAGAACACATTGCTGACATGAAGAATAGGCGCGATAAAAACTCTGCAGTTTGTGAACATACACTGGACCAGCCAAACCATTACATCCGGTTTGATAAACCACAAATCCTCGCCAAGGAGAATCGCTACATGCCGAGAATGTTGCGCGAGGCTATTGAAATAAGAAAACACCCCAATTTCAATAGAGAAGATGGTTGGCAAGTACCACCTGCTTGGGATCCAGTCCTAAAAATAATCAAATCCCAAAGATCTAAAAAATGTTCGGACACTGTGAGCGATTTTTGTGTGAATCGGAACATATATAATTAATCCATCCATGTCGGTAGATGTAATAATTGAATAACTAATGTAAGACAAATACCACCTTAGTCTTCCTGCGACCACGGACGCTGCAAAGCGTTCGAAACGTCAGGTTCAACAAAATAAATAAAATACGCGATACTTCCGTTAAAAATTGTTTAATTCAACAGAAATGTACATTACATCCTATGTAAGTATATGCTAAGTCCGGTGCTAAATAAGCATACTTACAGCCTTCAAAGGGAAACGGTCACCGTAGCCTATGGATGTTTGCAACAAACAGTATTCCTGGCGTTTGCATTCCCGCTAACGCAGCAACCCTCGGAAGCAAAGATGGCGCCGTATACACAGATCGGAAATCTATAGCAATATGTAAAGTGGATGAGTTTATTTCAACAAAAAATTCTTTGCATTTCATAGCCAACTTCTCGAGGAAGAGTATATAGGCTGTGCAACATCACGATACGACCATATAAGCAGAAGAAAGAGGAAATTTAAATAAAAACAAAGTTTGTAACTTTGAAAGTTGTAATAGAACCACGGAAATACGTGTTTTTGAAGTTGTGGGCTGCTGCTAGTATTCATAAAATTATCCAACGGAATTGAAAAATCTAGGAGGTTTAAGTTCAACTAGCCAAACATACACTTTGGTACTTTTATGTATAGTTTCTGTCACTCTTGTGACAAACAAACAGCAGCGGGGACTCATTATCGTCCTAAGGGCCAAGATTAAACTATATAAATAGCACGCAGCACCTTTCGTTTCTGTAAATGGTGTATTTATATCTTTAGTTAAGAAATGAGAAACTTAATTTTATTATTTTTTTAAAGAAATAACAAACAATAGAGTATTATGTACATAAAAGCCCTAATTCGCAGGAAGTGACAGGTTGCACGCAAACATGAATGTTAGAAAAAAATCCGTACCGGAACGCTGCCACTTTCCTGCTTTGCCCGCCTCTGTGGGTTTTGGCTTTATGTGTATATATTAAAGTATGTTATTACAGTGTAACTGTATATCTATATTGTCTACAATACGTTTACAACGATTTCTGCTAAAATAAACATATTACTATTAAGTTACTATGACACCAACGCTCGTAGGTTCTATTCCCACACAGGACAAACATTTGTGTGCATGAACATGTCTGTTTGTCTCGGTCTGGGTATTTTTAAGAGAGGTAGGGCGCATCAAAGCTTATCGTCTTGGGAAGTACCTCCACCTCATAGAAAACCGCAATCAATTAACAACTCCCTAGAGGGTCGTTGTGTTCCCGCGTGTGTGCGAGGCCACCAGTAACCTCATATAGAGTTGCTTGCTGTGTTAGCAGCAGAGCTGGCATCGTGTGAGTGTTACTTAAGGTATCGCAAGCCTTTATAGGCTACGGTAACCACCTTACATCAGGTGGGCCGTATGCTTGCATGCCTCCCGACGTTATATAAAATAAATATATATATATTTATATATATATTCATCCCAGGTCTCTTGTAGGAAGAACCGAGCGCCACAATACGCGGTCGTTACAAATAAAATATGATGATTAAAAATTTGTTGATATACCACAATAAACTCAAAATAATATTCTCGAATTAAAAATTTTGAAAATTTTTTAATGATCCTTTAGTACAGCTAAAAGCACATCACGCTATACATTCAAAGTGCCTTTGTAATTCTCATTACGTACGTAATAAGAACGATTCAATGGTTAACGTGTAAAGTTAGGCGTACTTAACTGTACCATAAACATGACTATTTATTTATATACGTGTAGCGCGCAGAGTATATTCAAATATAGGTATAATCATTACGAGGCGTAATTGCAATGTATGAACAAAATTTTCTTTCAATTAAGTATAAACGTCCAGTGTTGCTATGTTCAGATCACCTGAGTAAAACCGTCGCCATTACAGCCGCTAAGAGTTTTGCTGCATCTGAAAATACAAGAGAAACAAAATAGGTTAATTTTATTATTTATATAAACGTCGGGAGACATACAACTTGCATACGCGTTACTGGTGGTACCTAATGTAAAACGTGAACATTTAGTATCACTCGCGCGATGCTACCTCTGCTGCTAACACGGTTGCTGTGGAGCGGCAGGGGAGGAGCTTACTGGTGACTTCGCTCACGCACACAATAATTCTCCAGGGAGTTGTTATTTGGCTGCTGTTAGTTGTTTTCTGTGAGGTAGAGGTGTTTCCTCAAACGGGCTGCTTTGATCCGCCCTGCCTGTCTTAAGACACCCAGACTAAGATAAATAGACATGTTCATGCACACAAATGTAAGTATGTCTTGTGTGGGAATCAAACTCACGAGCGTTGGTGTCAAGTAACGTTACTACGTTACCATCGCGCCACAGAGCTCGTCCAAGCAAGCTATCGGAATCTGTTTAAAGAGTAAACCTACAGATCCCAAAATATCTAGTATACATGATATACTATTACAGTATAAAATTATGTTACTCAGCCAAATAACAACTCCCTGGAAGGTTGTTGTGTTCCTGCAAGTAAGTAATGTCACCAGTAGGCTCCTAAGGAATAGCAGTAAAGGTCGCATCGCGTGAGTGATACTAAATATATAATAGATTCAGGCATTACTTTGCGAAAGTGAAATTTACAGGCAATTTGATCTAAACTACTTTGTGTGCTTCCGCTCCCGATTAGTTCGTGTAAACTACTCTCTGCCGACATCCACACACTTTCGTTAGTAGATGCATGCTGGTCGTCTCTGCCTCGGCTGCTGCGGTCGTCCGTGGAAAGGTATGGTTTTCCCTCTGGCTTGTGGAGGTCAAACGGCAGTCGCTCCATGTAGGAATCAATAGCATCGCTAAATCCTTAGGCTTAGGCAGCGGACCCCGCTAATCCTAATGGATTAAGACACTGGATAAGGCTAGGAAGAAGATTCAGTGTGTGTGATGTGCAAACAACTTACCGAGAATCCCTCTAGCTCCAATATACAGCGCTGAGTTGTACAATGCTGATTTGCCGTCAATCTGCCGGCCACCTCTGGTCACTTTAGGTGTGCATACTACGGGGAGGGTTTGATCTGACGTCGGTATGAAGGTGGACCACACGTACCACAGCTTCGACGTGGCGTTCCACGACTGGGAGCCGTGGAAGTGTCCTGGCACCTGAACAATTTAAAGTTCTTGTAATTTAAGGAACTTACTAGTGAGCTTATTCACACGCAGGAACACAACCTTCTAGGGAGTTGTTATTTGACTTAGACGGCTGACTGATGTTGATACGGCTAGAATAGTTTATTTCAGCTATTTTCATAGTATTATGTCATACGGAATTCTTCTTTGGGGTAATTCCGCGGACATTAACACCATCTTTTTATTGCAAAAGAGAGCCATAAGAGTTATCTACAAACTTGGTCTCCGGGAGAGCCTTAGAGAAAAATTCGAAGAAATAAATATTTTAACTGTCGCATCGCAATATATCTATGAAAATATTTTGTATGTCCATAAAAACATAGACTCATTTTCTAAAAAGAGTGATACTCATAACATAAATATTAGATATAAGCATAATCTTGTGTTACATGCAAGCCGTCTCCACAAAATAAGTAATTCTTTTATGGGACAATGTATACGGTTCTATAACAAACTTCCTAGCATTATAAGAGAATTGTCAATAACAAATTTAAAACTACTATTAAAGCTAAATTGTGTAGCAGGCATATTATAAAGTATCTGACTATATTAATGATAAAAATGCCTGGGAGTGAGTCGATCCAATTATAATGTAATTAATAAATTATGTAAATTTGTTTGGATACCAAAAGAGGGATGCCTGAGTTTTTTGGCAGTATTTTTATCAGTACTCACCTAGTCATAAACTGCACGGTAGGGAAAAAAATTGTGTCGATTCCAAACAAATGTAGCCGTTTTTACGGAGTAAAAAGATTTTGACTTTGACTGCGGTTTTCTGTGAGGTGGAGGTACTTCCCCAGACGGGCTTTGATTCGTCCTTCCCCTCTTTAAAACACCCAGACCAAGACAAACATACATGTTCATGCACACAAATGTTTGTCCTTGTTGGGAATCGAACCCACGAGCGTTGGTGTCAAAGTAACGTAACAGCACGTTTCACCACTGCGCCACCGAGCTCGTCAAAACATCGTTAATAAATGGACTCTATGGTCACCGTACCTTCTTTTATTAGACTGCGTAATCGATAAATCGGATATTTTCAACACCAACCTTTAGTCCATCGTCGCCAACCGTCCACACGAGGTTCGGTGCTGGGATCCCTGATGAGGAGCAGTTGAGTATTGGATTGGATTCATTTGTTAGTCTTGTCACGGCCAATTCAGCATCAGTTGGTGCAACTGAAAATCACAGATCAGTGAGTTTACAGTTTTATTTGCATTTATATAAATAATTCTTCTGTACGCGTGTGCTCTGTGCACTGATGAAATCTTTTGCTCGTGTATTGGTGAGTCTGAATTTATCGCGTTAATGTTAATACTTGCACTTGTACAGATTCCACTTCACAATTTTATTTAATAATTGGCAGAGCTGCGATAGCCAGCGGAGCCACATTACCCTCAAAATTGCCGTTTGGGGTAGACTGATGTCATCCAGCTAGCGTTTAGACGGTAATAGTGAGAAACTCCAAAATCGACACACTAATAGCTAACATATTGTAGTTTTGTATCCTTTAATTTGAAATTTAAATGTTCGTTGGTGAGGAAGAACGGTCCAAAATCGTTCCAATTAGAAAAAAAAAAACATGGGAAAACGTATGGCCGGCCACTCTGCAGTGCAGAGTCTGCACTGCACTCCCATCAACAGAAAAAGTAACAGCACTCGTCGCTAGATGTCGTACAGGGTTCCATATATTTTTAAAAAATTAAAAATAAAATATTTAAATATTTTTTAAATTAAAAAATATCAGCTCTGCCTACACAGCTTGCTGTTATTTACTAGTTATTTTTACCGACCGGTTTCGCCTTTACGGCATTATTAATAATGCCGTAAAGGCGAAACCGCTTCAAAATTCCACCAAGTGCCTACAATCAACAGTATCAACATAATAAAGTCTGAATTTAGATTCACAATTGGATCTAGCAATTGGTTTCTAGCAATTATTTTCGTTATATTCATGCAGGACAACGTCTGCCGGTTTGCTGTTAGGTATACATTACAAGTACAAATGAAGTTTGCAAGTTAAACGTGACACTTTGGAACTTGTACCGTTCATAAGTTGTACGCAATCAGTACATACTAATATATTTGAATAAGAATATACTTAGAATACACACTGGAACCGCAATGGTCGCGTACTGTGCAGTTCCAGGGGAGTTTTCTTCCGAGAATTCTCAAGCTGTGGAATGAGCTCCCAGCCGCGGTTTTTCCAAGGGACTACAGCATGGAATTCTTCAAGAAATGCGTGAAGAGGTTTTTAGAGGGTCGACAACTCACGAGTGCCACCCCTGGTATTGCAAATGTCCATAGGCTATGGTGACTGATTACCATCAGGCAGGCCATATGCTTGATTGCCACCTTAGTGGTATAAAAAAATATAAAGCGGAAGAGTCTGTTTGTTTGAGCGAGCTAATCTCTAGATTTGTGAACCAGTAAGCTCCAAAGGAGTTGCTGTGTTAGCAGCAGAGGTGGCATCGCGCGAGTGACACTTAATTACAAGCGTTCATAGGCTAAGGTACCCGCTTTACATCAGGCGGGCCGTATGCTTGTATGCCTCCCGACGTTGTATAAAAAATATTCGATAGATA
Source organism: Pyralis farinalis (assembly GCA_947507595.1). Classification (NCBI taxonomy): domain Eukaryota; kingdom Metazoa; phylum Arthropoda; class Insecta; order Lepidoptera; family Pyralidae; genus Pyralis; species Pyralis farinalis. The sequence continues at coordinate 7,226,366 of OX382275.1, forward strand.
TACCTACATAATTAATGTTACTTGGAAAAGGTTCTTCAAACCGATTTTTATTACGAGTACTGATAGGAACAAACATAATTTTTAGATTAACCGACTTCGACTAGCGAAGGTGTGTTAGGTTTCTTTTTTATTATTATGTAAGTAGTTGTAAAGAATGGGTTTTAAAGAAAGGGTGGACTGTATTTAATAAATAGGTAAAAGACCAGATATCAGAGTATTTTCTATTTATTTAGGATATAGGAGTTACAATAAAATAATGCTTACCAAAGACGCGCGATGAAAACAAGAAATATAACACTACAGAAAACAAAAGAAAGAATAATACCAGAGTGTAAAAACTTAGAGTTTACAAAAGTATAAAAAGGTTATATTAAAGCTATCCTCAACAGTAGTAATGTTAATTTCGGTATTCTTAACCACTTAAGGTATTCTTAACTTGGCCGCACCGAGAAGGATTATCTGTTTCAATTGTTTTTTTTTTCATATTTTAAAGCATAATATTAAGCTCTTCAAGCGACAACCGGAAAAAAATTAACTTTGTTAATAAGTACTAATATTCAGAACTATTAATTAATTCTTGTCTATCTGCCTATCTACCTTTCTGCCTATTACTTTCTGACAGTTGCCCGCTTCGATTGCTAGCTGACCTCTTAGACTCTTTTTACTTTCCGTGGCTAGCATCGAAAACAAGATGGCAACCGGGAGGTAAGGCGGTATACGTTATCAACACACTGGACGTGTGCGTTCCAGGGTTCACCCGTACGGGTATTCTACGTCTGCCCAATACTGCCGGACCTGTTCACACCTGACGCCCGCCAGAACTGCCTGCTCCACTGAACTACGCTCGTTGCACCTAGCCTTCCGCTGCCTCTCGCCTACTCCCCATCTACGGCGCGTATTCTGCAACTCTTCGGAAAAGCTAAGTGTCTACTAGACAACCGTAGCGGACACCACGACCTTACCCACGACCCCTAACTATGAACTTTGGAAAGAATCTTTGTAGGGATCTCTTGTTTTTATTTTTCTCACCATATTGGAATACCGAGCCTGTTTGCTCCAGGGGTACCACTGCGACAGTAGGGCGCATCAAAGCAGCCCAACTGGGTAAGTACTTCAATCTCATAGAGAACCGCAGTCAAATAACAATTTCCTGGAGGGTTGTTGTGTTCCTGCGGGGAAGCGAGATCACCATTAAGCTAAGGAGTAGCTGTGTTAGTAGCAGATACTTTTCATCAGGTAGGCTGTATGCTTGTATGACTTCCAAGTTTGTATTGTTTGTAAACTTACCTATTGCTTCGACGACTAACGACTTCGCATCAGTGTAGAACTCAGGCCCCTCCCCGGACACGTCGCAAGAAAAGTTCTGGTTTTTGGTCGGCGGCTGGACTGGTTCTACTGTAATGACACATTTTGCAGTGTCTTCCTTGCAGTCTAGCTTCATTTGGTATTCTGGCAATGACCAGGCGTGCATCATAGGGCTGCCATGCATCTAAAAATATAGAACATCGTGTGCTCAAAGTGGTAGTGGTAGTGATCAGAGTGGTAAACAGAGGAATTCCAAATGAAAGGTTTTTCATACAATTTTCTTATCCCGATATCGTGCACAGCAGCGAACCGCTCCAAAAGCAGGCCGTATGTTTGAGGGTGTTTTCTCCTAGTTACTGCCCGTAATAATCTGTCTTCATGTGACTTTTTTTTTACGGTCCGTTAGCAGTACTAGCAAGTAGAGACCAGGAGCTATTAATATTCCAAGATTTATAAAAAACGACCTGCATTATTCCCAAGGTAGTATTCTCACCATTGCGAGTATACGATACGATCTGAATTCCAATTTCATACAAGAAACGTCAAATTCGTAATACCATGTCACGCCGTACGCAGCCTTGCGGCACTAGTGTCGCACGGCCATGAAAAGCTACACAAAGGACTCTAAATATTGTGTTCACGGCTGTAACTGCCGATTTTTCGAGGATGTAAGTATGTTTGCCCTTAAAGAATATTGCACTACTTCTTATGGAGTTGGGCGATGACTAATTAAGATAGCCGGGATTGACTTTTCTTGAGGTTGTCAGTGACTGCTTCGATCGCAGCCGGGGTTTGAGAGTTCAATGTGAGCTATGTCTAAATATCCTTGTGAGTCGATACAAAAACGAGCTGTGAGAATCGTTGATGATCCTAAACTCAAGAGCTCAATACCGCGCCTGAGTTGGATTATCAACGATTTTCACAGCTCGTATACTCGTAAACTCAGATGCGGTATTAAGCTCTCGAGTTCAAGGAGAGATTTTACTGCCTTTGCGTGTTCTAATGATTGTACAATGGGTTATGTTCCGAGGAGTTGTTCAATATGATGCCAATAGTCTCATTTTACAATTGTCGATGGCTGGGAGTTCATCCTCATACACTGGAGCTGCAATGGTCACGTATCATGCGGTTCCAGAGAAGTTTTCTAACGCGAACTATAAAGTTGTGAAATAAACTTCCTGTCGAGGTTTTTCCTAGGGACATTACCTAAGCATGGGGTTCTTCAAGAAAGGCGTAAAGAGGTTTTTACAGGGTCGGCAACGAGCCTATGAGCGTTCACAATACAAGGACTATCGCTCTCGTGTCGTTCTGTACTAAAAAAACAGTGAAGGTTGCTATTAGGCTGCGGCTTTTTGTGATTTGGAGGTACTTCCCTAGTAGGTCTAACGCTCTTTTGTTAGGACCTTGTTTGTTAAGTAGCAAGGTGCACCATGTGTGATTGATGTGAGTTTGATTTTCATTCTAAAAGATGATATTGAGTCGCTCGCACCTCGAAAGTCTATTTAGAAAGTCTGAGATCGAAGACCTTAATGACTTGAGTTCATAATTCATGTAGGCTGATTCTACTAAATAACTGCAACTGCACTGCAGCGCGGCGTGTGTCAAAATGAGTACATTTTGATGTTTCGTTAAACGTCTCTGCTGTCAGATCGCTTGACGAAACGTCAAAATGTACGCATTTTGACACATGCCGCGCTGCAGTGCAGTTGCAGTTTTTTAGTCGAATCGGCCTACTGTACCGCCGTGTACAATGGTTGTCATCTCATTTGCGAGTAAATAAATTTATTTAAAACACGTACAGGTTAGTAGTATATAATTTATTTTAATTTTACTTAGTATACAATTGTATTTGGAGCCAAGAAGGCCAAGACTTATCTACCATGACCAAATTGATCGTGTTCTATCAGAAGGCGATGTCAGGAACCTTAGAAACCGAGTGTGCTAAGAGGTTTGTAAGGTTCGAGACATGTGGCGCTCGGTTCTCTCTGCCTACACCGCAAGGAATTTGGCGTGAAGTTATAGATAGATAGATACAATAGTATACTAAGAATTTCTGTTTAATCTTCACTGGGATAAGTTAAAATTAATTTCTTAAGTCCATGGGTCCAACCACACTCATCACAACGACGACGTACAAGTTTCTGTACTTTGTTATAAATGTTGTACATAAATTCTCCAAAACTCAATTTAATTAATGGCGGGAACCGTGCCCTTCTTTGTACAGATAGTGTAAATGTTATGTCCTATCATGAAGAGAGAAGTCTGAGGGCAGATTCACCTAGTTCGGCCATAAGTTCTGTTACAAATGAATATGCATTTATTTTTTTATGAAGTAATGTAATCTTAATAAAATTTATATGTACATATTTATGGAAGTCTCAGCAAAAAATAAACAAAATATTCTATTCGAAATTACCACCTTTGGCTTTGATACAAGCCTTTATTCTGACTAGCCACGAATCTATGGATTTACGCATTGTTTCCATCAGAAATTTAGTCATTGCTTGCTCCAGAGATTTCTTAAGAGACACGTTTTGAGCAAGCCATGTCCTCTAAAACTGACCATACTTTGTAGTCTAAGAGATCTGGGCAGGAATGAGGGCCAGTTTTGGGCTCTTATAAAGTCCGGAATGTTGGTTTCGAGCGAGGCTTGGGTAGTTCATGCCTATTGACCTGGTGCAGAGTCCTGCTGGAAAGTCCATGGTACATTTTAAAAAGTGTATTGCTGTGAGGTTTCACAACACGATTCTAGCCCAGTCTCTTGATACTCTTTGGCTGAAGTCTCTACTCCTTTTTCACAAAAATTAAGCTTTGTCGCTCCTTGATAAGACACCCCCACAGTACCATTACAGACGCAGGATGATGACCACGTTGTACCTTTCCGACCATTTGGGTGGCTTCTTTAGTACTGTGTGTATTTTGTCAGTTTGCTTGTTGTAGTGCTCTTCAATTGTGAATAAGTTTACATCAGTAAAGAGGATATTTTCGGTAGTCTCTGCGATGGCGGATGACCCCAGCAGACGAGGCAGAGACTACCGGAGCAGCCATGGTAGCGTCGGCATGTTGCATTTACTAACAGTAGTGGGTGGGTGCCGGCCGGCGCTAGGCCTCATGAACTAATTGGTAGCGGAAGCACACAAAGCAGGTTAGATCAAATTGCATAGTTATATACAGCCGTAATTTATATTTTCTTTCTTTCACTTATTTCGTTATTCACTTTTCTTCCTTTCTGTTTTCCCGGTTTCTGAGGGTCGTATTGTGATGTTGAAAAGCCTACAACACTCCTCAAGAATTGCGCTATCATTTTCCATCCATAAAATATGTATATTCAATTTAGTAAATATTTTTTTTCAAATACGCATGTTAGATTCCGAGTTTAGCGCGTACAAACAAACAAACAAAGAAAACTATTCCGCTTCATATAGTATAGTTGTTCGTTTAAAGTAATAGGATATTTGTTATTGTACATCAGGCCGTATGCTTGTTTCCCGACGGTGTAGAATTAAATGTACATATTTTACGGATGGAAAAACACATTTTTTTTTTATACGGCCCACCTGATGTACAGTGGTTACCGTAAGTTATGAACGCATACAGTGCTCTGCTGCTAATACAGCAACTCCTTAGAAGTTATTCTGGTAAGGTCACTCACCCGCAGGGACACAACAATCTGATAAAAGATTACAAACTAAATGTTATTGAACAATTAGCATAACTGAACAAAAATATCTCAAAATATTCTTATGAGCAAACAGACAGATCTAAGCATATAGGTAGGTATTGAGCAGTCAGAACCCGTTATATACGTTTTCCCATACATTTCGCGGTCGTATTCGACCACCCGGGTTTCGAAGGGTTAATATACGAGATATTTGTAATTATCTCTAGCTCTGCGGTGAAGGTAAACATCAGGTATGTCCGCAAGTCCAAGAAATTATTTTTCTAAAGACGCACTTAATTTAAGAAAGTTTGTTTGCTAGCGCCACCGAACGCGTCAATCCATTCATAAAAAGGCTGCAGTCGACGTTGCTCAACTTGCGTGTCCAATTGGAGTGTCACGCGCAATCATGCTCCTGGAGATAATTTATAGTTGGTTTTAAATTAACAAATCAGTGAACCCCAAATGAACACTGCAATGAAGGACATTATGAATGATCCCGCATATTTGATTGAACATACATTCTACAATTCAAATTGTTCGTTTTACAAAATTGTTTTTAGTCTACGTATCTACGTCTTCACGCCAGGATCCTTCCGGGGTAGCCAGAGATAACCGATCGCCACAGACCTCACTCCCTTCTTTAACATGCTCGATGACGCAGTGGTTATTAACGCTACTTTGACACCATTGCTCGTGATTTCGATTCCGAGAACAATTTTGTGCAGGAACATGTCAATTTGTCTTGGTCTGGGTGTTTTTAAGAGAGGTAGGGCGCGTCAAAGCTGCCCGTCTGGGAAAGTACCTCTACCTCACAGAACACTGCATCCACATAACAACTCCCTGGAGGGTTGCCGTATTCCCGCGTGAGAATGAGGTCACTAGTAAGCTGATGTACAGTGGTTACCGTAAGCTATGAACGCATGTAGTGCTCTGCTGCTAATACAGCAACTCCTTTTTTTTGGTAAGCTCACTCACTCGCAGGAGCACAACAATCTGATAAAGGATTACAAACTAAATGTTATTGAACAATTAGAATAATTATACAAAAAAAAATCTCATAATACTAATGAGCAAACAGATAGACCTAAGCAACTCCCATCTAATAAATACGAGTATCTTTTCACTCACCCTATTCATCCCCACCCTCCGTTCAATATAAGAGACGGCACTACGATGGATTTGTCACTTGTAGCTTGTTATTCTAACGACTAACATCTACAGCGCCCGAGGATGCCTCGTGGAGAGGCGAAACACGTGTCGCAGAGACGACAAGGACCAGCAACGGTGGCGGGGGTGTATGCGGTTCCTGTTCCAGATAGCGGACAATCACGAGGACCACCGCAGCAGCCGAGACAGAGACGACCGGTGCAAGCATAGCAGCGCCGGCATGACGCATCTACTAACGGTAGTGAGTGGCTACCAGCCGGCGCTAGTTCGCATAAACTAATTGGTGGCGGAAGCACACAAAGCAGGTTAGATCAAATTGCATGGAAATTTACGTTTCGCAATCGCCTGAATGTATTAACTAGCCAAAAAGAGCTGCCCGTTCTACTTTACCCCACAACCAGCAGCGGTGAATTGAGTTACTACGTAATATCAATCCCAACGGTTCTCCATAGATTATTTCGTTAATGGTCTCTGCCTACCCCAATGACAGACAAGCGTAATAAATATAAATAAATAAATATTGTAGGACAAATCACACAGCGCCATCTAGCCCCAAAGTAAGCGAAGCTTGTGTTATGGTTACTAGACAACTGATAAACATACGTAAATACATTTTTTTGTTAATACATACTTATTATACATAGAAAATACCCAGACCAATACAAACAGACATGTTCATGCACACAAATGTTTGTCCTGTGTGGGAATCGAACCCACGAGCGTTGGTGTCAAAGTAGCGTAACAGCGCGTTCCACCACTGCGCCACCGAGCTCGTCAGTAATGGTATGTATGTACGTATAATGACATTTCCGCCATCTCGTTTTATGAGGATAGGAAGTCATTATCTTGTGGTTACTGTGACCAAAGACAAAGATCTGCCATTTGAAGCGACAGATACGGAACTGTGGTTCATTTGGAGACGTCGCTAGTAAATTGATATATCCTCTTGCATCTTGCCACACCATGAGTATTCTAACAAAAATCGGCCAAGTGCGAGTCGGACTCGCGCACGAAGGGTTCCGTACCACTATCTATAAATACGGCAAAAAAGTCACGTTTGTTGTATGGGAGCCCCCTTAAATATTTGTTTTATTTTAATTTAATTATTTATTCTTAAAGTGAATATATAACTAAATATTCTGTGAATATTTCAAGCATCTACCTGTTGCCGTTATCAATATCGAGGAAAAACGAGCAAAAAAATCACGTTTGTTGTATGGGAGCCCCCTTAAATATTTATGTTATTCTATTTTTTAGTATTTGTTGTTATAGCGGCAACAGAAATACATCATCTGTGAAAATTTCAACTGTCTAACTATCACGGTTCGTGAGATACAGCCTGGTGACAGACGGACGGACGGACAGCGAAGTCTCAGTAATAGGGTTCCGTTTTACCCTTTGGGTACGGAACCCTAAAAATGTGTTATTAGGAACTAGGAATGTACCGTAACAACAATCTCACAGACTCTTGTGTTGCTGTGAATGAGTGGTGTATGCTTGATACATCATAGAACCACACGTACAGGCTTGCGATGCCATCATTCCTAAAAAGTACTAATAAGTTCGGTAACTCCTATCTCTGTCGAACTATTAAAAAGTGGAACGCCTTGCCTCCACATGTGTTCCTTCCTTCCTACAACATGGGATCCTTCAAACGAAGCGTGAAGAAGCACCTTGCGGGTACCATGCTGGTAGCGTCAACTGACAGGACACTGTAGTCCTTTGTCAGTTGCCGCTGCAATTTGGGCTCCTCAACTTAGCAAAAGGCGCTTACCAACAGGCGAAGCGGAGCCACTATGCCAATATAAAAAAAAATACATATTTTTGGGTCAGCAATGCGTGCAAGTGACGAGGAAGTATTGCCTCTCAGAAAACCGCAGCCAAATAACGAGTCTTTGGAGGGTAGCTATGTTCCAGCGAGCAAGATACTAAGCATTTTTTTTTATACTACTTCGGGAGGCATACAAGCATACGGCCCACCTGATGTAAAGCGGCTACCGTAGCCCATTAACGCTTGTAATATATTAAGTATCACTCGCGCGATGCCTCCTCTGCTGCTTACACAGCAACTCCTTGGGCACACTTCCCCAGATGGGCTGCTTTGATGCGCCCTTCCTCTCTTAAAACATCCAGACCAAGACAAACAGACATGCTCATGGGCACAAGTGTTTGCCTTGTGTGGGAATCGAACTCACGAGCGTTGGTGTCAAAGTCGCGTCATTCACGACTAAGCACCGAGCTCGTCGATTCCTCCTGTCGAGTCCTGAGGAGTTTCTGTATTAGCTTCTGGGGTAGCAAATGATACTTCCTGTATTATAAGCGTTCATTTGCTACGGCAGAGATTTCCAATAACTTTGTCCTTTGACTCCTTGCCTATATAAGAGTAGTGATATCCTAGTGGATAAAGAACTGAGCTATTGACCAAATGGCTGCCGGTTCGAATCCTAAACTAAATTTCGTGTTTACTGATTTATGTACATATTTGTAATTTGCAATTGTCACTTGCTCGGCGGTGGAGGAAAACATCGTCAGGAAACAGGAAAGCCACTCCTCAAAGTAATTATATTTCGAAGGACTTGTGACCTGACCTGAGCAAGATCTGGTTTTCCCTCTGGCGTATGGAGGTCTGACGACAGTCGCACCATGTTTCAGTATATTCAATAAATCCTTAGGCTTAGGTAGCGGACGCTGCCAATCATAATCCATTAGGAAATGGCATAACGCTACGAAGATACTCCTTATATTTTGCTGCTCTCCGTAGACCCCTGCCTAACTAATGTTCGGTAACGGCATACAAGCATACGGCCCACCTGATGTAAAGAGGTTACCTGAGTTCCTAAGGAGCGGCTGTGATAGCAGCAGAGGTGGCACTATGGTCACCGCTTTATATTAGGTGGACCATATGCTTGTATACCTCCCTACGTTGTAAACAAATGTCTTGTGTAGGTATCAAACCTATAAAACCTAACAAACTATCTGTTTATCTTAGTAGCATTGCTAGATTGCATAGAGTAGATACTCCGCCACAGGGCTCGTTGCGGGACCTTGTGAGAGTGATGAGTTTAACCTTCTCAAATGAAACCGGATGGTCGAAATAATGTGAGTTGTTTGTAATTAGCTGAATTAGTTATCTCTCATTGTTTGATGTCGCGGTCCGACATAGTATGACATAATTGTTATGGGCGGGTATGTTAATATGCTAGTGGGTCAACATTATCTTAGAGTCAAGCCAATCTCACGATCACGGGGGGGGGGGGGGGGGGGGGGGCACCCATTCGCAGGAGCACAACAACCCTCTAGGTTACACTCGCCCTCATATTGTTTTTATAAGCAACGCTGAATTTAAGACCAATTCCAAAGAAACGCTCAGTACTGAACGATATATATGTTTTTTTAAAACATATATTGTATTTATTATTGATGTACAAGTAACCAAAATTTTAATATTGTGGCCACTTATGACAATAATCAAAATTGTGACTAATTGTACATAGATAATAAATACGGAATATGTCTCAAGAAAACATAAATATGGTTCTGCAATACCAGTATTGAACGCTTCTTTTGGAATTGGTCTTATTATCGGCGTTGTTAATGAGGCCGCCACTTAGCTTTGTACACCCTCTTAAAAAGCAAAACTTGTCTAAATACAAAGCTTGATCCAAATCATTAGTTCCAAGAAACACTAAAACATTCGTATTTATACAAGAACTAGCTATACCTCGCGGTTTCGTTTGCGTATATCCCGGTATCCCGTGGGAACAGCTATTGTTACGTTCTTATTTTTTTCTCGGTTTCTAAGGGTGGTATTGTGATGTTCAATAGCCTATAACCTTCCACGAGAATTAGGTTATAAATTGCAAAGAGATTTTTTGTAATCCGCCTGGAAATTCCGGCCGTTAGCGCGTACAATCAAACAATCAAAGAAACAATCTCTTCCCCATATACATTAGTATAGATTGCTCGTTAAAACTAATAGGATATTTATAATCTCTATCTTGGCGGTGAAGGAAAACATTGTGTGGGAGTCCGCAAGTCTAAGAAATCATGTTACCAAAGTATCGCCTAACCTAAGTAAGGTCTGGTCTAACATCTGGGTTGAGGAGGTCTGACGGCAGTGGCTTTATGTTGAAATTATTGTGTTGGTAGTAGTCGCCAAATACTTACACGTAGATAGCGGACCCTGTCAATCTTAATCTTTTAGAAAACGGCGTAATGCTAGGATTTTTAGGCAGAAGATTGTTAGCTGTTATCTCAGAATACAGAATAACCTGTTACTCTACACTCCCTTTCTCATTCACTCTCTAAACTTTCATAATACTACACACTTTGGTGTTTCAATTGTTTTAAAGTGACTTGCTGCTCTATTCATTCACATCTATATTATATCTATTCTCTGGAAAAAGGCGTATAGAATATGTAACTGACAAGGATGCTTATAATAATTCAGCACACGCAACCTTAGCTTAATAATCTTTCAGTTCTATCATTATAATTTATGACATCATTATTATTGTATCAATATGCCGAGTTCAGATAATTGTACGATTAATGAATAATTGTCAAGTTTCTTTCGGCATTTGTTCTTCGCCAATGATCATTTCCGAAGTACTAGCGGATTCAAAAAGATAAATAATAACACAAGAGAATTGAATAAGATACAGTAAGATTATATTTAAAAAAAGCCGTCATGTGTGGGTCTGACTCGTGCACCGAGGGTTCTGTAAAATAATATTTACGCTAATTATTTTCGCAAAAAAAATATTTTTTTATTGTGATCGAACTATAAATTTACAGTTCTCCGATTTTTTCCTCCTACCAAATTTCATGACTGGGTTAACGGAAAGTACTCTATAGGTTTTGATTCTCTTGCGAGTGTCAAAATATGCGCATAATCGAGGCATAAATAACCGTATCTTTTTATTGCGTAGACTTAGAATTTGGATTTTTTCACTGCTCCAAGGGATTGCAGACCTGAGTATTCAATATTAATTTCAGCTTGATAGCTCCACCCGTCCCTAAGAAAAAGGCTCTTGACAGACAGACGGACAGACAGATGGACAACAAAGTAATCCTATAAGGATACCATGATTACTGATACCACGATTCCCGCGTCATCCATCCTTGGCAACACAAGCTCGCAGCGTATAAAACTATGATACACCGTTTGATGAGCGTTCCATTAAGTAAGGATAATTACAACAAAGAACTTGATGTAATATATCAGATCGCGAAGTCAAACGGTTATTCCAAATCTACCATCGATAAATTATTGCGTAAAAAGACGAGTAGTATCGTTAACAGACTATTGTACGCGGTTCCATATATTTCGACAAATAAATACACTGCGAGTTTGTCATACCTGGGAAAAATCACTGACAAAATAGTTCACATATTTAGAAAAAATAATATACTTGTTGCTCTCAAATCCCATAATTCACTCAAATCGCTTTGTAACACTAAAGATAAAATCCCGCCCAATAAAAAATCCGGCGTCTATAAGCTGTTCTGCGATGAACACGTTTATATCGGTCAAACTGGTCGTAATTTTGAAACACGATTTCACGATCACGTATCGGCGTATAAAAACAATCGCCCAGAAAGGTCACACTTTGCCGAGCATCTCAGAGACAAAGGACATAATTTATCCCCCACTAATACATATCAAATTTTACACACCATAGACAAAGGTTTAAAACTAAATATTAGGGAACAATTAGAAATTAATAAACATAAAAATTCTAAAATTACTCTCATGAACAAACAGACTGACGTAAAACCATTTCCCACTATTAAATATCTTTTCGCTCATACCATCCACCCCCACCCTCAATTCAATATAAGGGACGGCACTGCGATGGATTTGTCATTTGTAGCATGTTATTCTTACGATTAACGTCTTCAACGCCTGATGATGCCTCGTGGAGAGGCGAAACACGTGTCGCAGCGACGACCAGGCCAGTCGTGGCAGCGACGGTGGTGGTAGGGGCATGCGGATCCTGTTCCAGATGGCGGACGACCGCAGCAGCCGAGGCAGAGACTACTGAAGCAGCCATGGCAGCGTCGGCATGTTGCATTTACTAACAGTAGTGGGTTGGTGCCGGGCGGCGCTAGGCCGCATGAACTAATTGGTGGCGGAAGTACACAAAGCAGGTTAGATCAAATTGCAATCCTATAAGGGTTCCGTTTTACCTTTTGAGGTACGGAACCTTAAAAATGAAGACTGATCTCTCTGCGAGGACCCACCCATAGGCATATATAAAAAATCTAAATATTTTATCTTCATTAATGCGAATACTCACATTACGTGGTCGGTACATCATAAACGACTGATTGTTCTTCTGCATAGAGACTGATTGCAGTTTGTCGCCCTCTGTGAAGGTCCACGAGCAGGTGATCTCCCACCCCAGGTCCGGTATCCATTCCTGGGTCATATTTACCTTCGTGCTACTCGCTGTCGCTGTAAAAATCAAATTTGTGTCACTTTAATACGTGTTCCAGAGAAGTAGAGCTCAGTGATGAGGATGTTAGATGACCTGGGATATACTCTTCGGAAGATCGCAGCCGAAGCGCTCGATGGCACAGTGGATAGTAACGCTACTTTAATATCAACGCTCGTGGGTTAATTTCCGCACAGGACAAAGAGTTATGTGCGTGTACATTAGACATGTTAAACTAAACATGTCTTTATATTTTTCTGGGTGTTTTTAAGAGAGGTAGGGCGCATCCAAACCGCCCGTCTGGGGATGTACCTCCACCTCACAGAATAACTATTACCCTGGTGAGTTGTTCCTGCGAATGAGTGAGAACACCAGTAAGCTGCTAAGGAGTTGCTGTGTGTTGCAGAGGTGGCATCGCGCGTGTGATACTTAATTTGTTGCAAGTGTTCATAGGCTACGATAACAGCTTTATATCAGGTGGGATGTATGCTTATATACACCCCGCTAATTAACCAACGAGGCTCTGGCGAAGGATAGGTGGGGTGCACCAAAGCAGATCGATCATAGACTACGATAACGATTTTACATCAGGTAGGCCTTGTATGTCTCCCGACGTCGTATAAAAAAGTAGTCGATAGCGATGAGTATGAACTAGTGAAATTAGTTTTTTAGGAGTAAGCTGCACCTCGAAAGAAGTGTGTTTTATTGAACCAGAGGAGTACCCGCAGCCTATGTAGTCAGATTGATAGCGCCTAAATTTCACATGTTATCAAAAATCTGGTAAAGCAATTTTCATTAGGATTTCGAACAAAAAGCTGAAGAAAAAAGCTTCGTACTGGTGTATTACGCGGCTGACTGGCTTTTTTTGTAAAGCGAAAAGAGAAAAAAATAGTGTTCCTGAAAATTATTAAGATTATACAGAAAGTTTCTATGCTGCTATCATTAAAACATCTTGATTTCAAACTAAGTTTGTTTATGGCAATTACATCAGTATTGAGTGAGCTAGTTAACTACTACTACCCCTAGCAAATGCAAGTTTTATTACTAATAAATCTGTATTCTCTACAGTACACATGACACGGGCGCTTTCTTCCCCAGTTCAATTCCGATTATGCTCGTTTATGTTTTATATTTTTAATTTAGACGAATTACCGAACGACGCTGCGAGTTGGCGCTATCATCTCTCGTTAAATTCTATTGTAAATCGACTACGTAATATCGGGGCAGGCAAACAGATATTGACGTATGTATGATTGAGGCATGTAACTTTACAGATGATGTGAAATATGCCCTAATAGTGTATTGATATGGTGAATCATTAATTTTATGTGTGTAGTCACAGTGTTATATACGTTGTTATATGTGTCATTGATAAAAGCATTGCTGAGCAAGATATCGCGTTCACTACATGGTGACCGTGATGGGATATAAAACTGTGCTTTTTCGGTCTTCTGACTAAAATCCCACCACTATAATCTAATCCAACACGATTGTACTGATTCCAAGAGTTCCGAGAGGAGAGCTGCACTGCATTTAACCAAAAAACATTTTTTTCATAATTTATGATGACGTGATTTCCTTATTCATATTTATGTTATTGAAATGTAATGCAATAAAAAATATGTATTAAATTTTTTAATTAAATGTTGAGGGTGGTTTTTTGATAATTTTGTGAGTTTGAATTGATAGCTTATTTGATACAGGCGATCCTGTGTCAGGTAAGGTATACAATATAATAACAAAATAAATAATTTTCCATCTTGTTTGTCGATAATTTGTCCGGATACATAAAGGGATCATATTTGTCAATTAATTGAAAAGTTATTAAATACAACCCTTATTTTTGTAAATATCTAAATATTTTCACGTCAAATCCCTTGAGGAGTAGACCGAGGAGATCGATGTTTATGATCTATTCCAAAATCTCATTATTTTTCATAAGTTTACTAACTAACGACTTTAGTTATTATTTGATAATAAAAACTATGAATTAACTTTAGAACTAGGCAAAGTGGTATTTTCCATGTTAGCAAGTTTCAAAGGTTTCCCGTTTTATGTTCACATAGGTATTTTAAATTGCTAAAACCTTACTAGTCTGATTTAGAAACAAACTAATGACAACAAAGTTACGTTAAGATTATTTTAGTACTATAATCAAGGAGCAATATGACCACCTTCCTATAATCACAAAGTATCCTAAGAATTGTTATTTTAGTCAATGTGCGTACTCCTAATAAACGTGTCACGCTATACGGCACACAGCATGAGCTCCCTTAAGTCTTAAGAGGCAAGCTTAATTTGTTCAATTGGCCAGTCGTGCGCTCCTTAATGCTATAATGTAGCATATTTGGGACACTTAGAATAATATTCGTCAATGTGTTTTAAAACACGGAAACGTTTGGATAAAACGACTATTATTGAATGAACTAGTGATGTTCGTATAATGTTGTCTTTTGTCGATATTGTTTAGAGAATTGTATTACTGATTTGCTGTATATGTTTATAGGGTTTTGTACCCAAAGGGTTCCAACTTAGTCGTATTAAGGCTCTGCTTTTTGTCCGTCTGTACCAGGACTGTACCTTTTGAGTATGAATTATAGCGCTTTAACGATAACTACTAGAAACACGACAAAAGTAAAATTTAAAGGGAAATTTGAACCCTAAGTGTGTGAGCTCGCCTCGCGCTATGCTCTCGCGACTCAGCCCAACGAACATACACCCCGACTGATATAAAGCATTTACCACATTATATGATCGTTGCAATACAACAACAATACAAGAGTTATCCTTACCAAACCTTGCTGCTAACAGTGAGTTTTTATTTGGAGGTCTTCCGTAAGGTAGACTTATTAAACATTGCTAAGACGTACCTCACCTTGGTCAGAGCCTCATTTGCTAATTGGCAGGGTGCCGCACGCGCAGGTGGGGTTGACTGGCTCTAAAGATGCGATATCGTATTAAGGAGTGTATATAGCTCAGTACATATAAGTCCTTACAGTAAAAGCCAACCCCACGTGCATGCACCCTTTGTGTACAGAATCCCAGAAACACCCTCATACAACACATCGTTAAGAGCAAATTGTCGAATTTTGGCATATTTCTAAAATCGGTGTTTATAAATCCTGGTACCGTATTTCAGTTTAATAACGCTGAATCTTTTTTCTATCTATCTGTAACTTCACGCCAAATCTTTTGCGGGGCAGGCAGAGGGAACCGAGCGCCACTTTTTTCCACTTCTAAATATTTGGCGGTTTGATTTATAGTATTGCTAGTCGAATATACAGCTAATATTAGTACAGTCACTGGAATTTGTAATCAGTCTTATAAGAATAGATCAAATCGTGTTGCCTGCAAAATAAGTTTGTTTAGAAAAATAAATCTCTATCGTTTTTCGCAACATTTTGACTACCGCAACTGTCGTTTGTATATTCAAATAAACATGAAAAAATACTTGGGTAATAGCAGAAATGATCGTCGACCAATATAATAAACTAAGAAGAAGAAGAACATAAAATGAATGGAATTGTACGAAAAACCAAAACCATTCGGACTTCTTCCCGCGCTTTTGACGAGTGACATTGTTCTTATATTTGAATTTTTTACAATTCAGTGTAAAGTTAGTTTTATGTGACAATTTCGATAGTGTTTTGTAACATAAGTGCTAGTGCAATTATACAACAATGAAAAAACTCAAATATAACACGTTTATGAACTTTTTGGAAGACGTGAATAAGTTCATAAAGAAAACCTTGTAAAATTCCTATCGTTTTACGGGTGGAATTTAAACTGGGTTGATTGGGTCGAAGTACCCTTCCCAAGTATTTTTTGAGCACAGTTCCTGAAGCTGGAACATAGAATTAAGATTTTTAAATGGTTCTAAACTGATGACGTGGCTGTATGGGCTAGATCCCTTTGCCTTTCCCCTCGGGGATAAAAAGAACCAAAACCATTCTGACATGATATCATTTTGGCCTTGTGGACTAATTATTTTTACTTCACTGACCTCATAATAGACCTGTTTACAAAACTCAACGTTTCTATGTTACATTAATTTGTTGTTCCATATCATGTTTAGTTAACAAATGTTGTTTTAATGTGCACCATCAAATAATAAACAGATGTCCGTTGATGGCCCGCCATAATTGATTTTAATTGGACTTTATTAAACACTGTCTTTCTCCTACTTAGTTATCTGTGAGAAATAATGCGTGGTCGAATAAGAATTATGAGGTCGGTAATAAGTCGTGTAGCTTCATCATGAAATTCACTATCATGTTTAAATTCAAAACCAACCTACACTTGGTGCTTCCTGCTTCTTAAGATAGGAGGCTGTAGCAAAAGAGTGGTAGGGTGTATCAATGTAGCCCGAGTAGAGAAATAATAATTCCTTTGGGGTTGTTGTGTTTTTACAAGTGAGGTAATATAAGATATAACAACAAAATATTTATATTTTTTAATAAATACAAACAAATTTATAATTTCGGTTGGTGTAAATTTCAATTAATTTAAAAATCGTGAAACATACTTTTTAAATGTATAAAATCGTTTACTATAACAATTACTTGTTAAATCTAACTAAATTTTATAGTCAGGTAGGGCGTCACTATTTTTACTGATCAAGTCCACTGAGGATTAGGTCTATTTTCAGAAAATTGCAGCTAAATATCACTTTTATTCAGGTTTTTGGGTTTGTCCGACTGAGTAAGATTACTGGCAAGGCTGTGCGGAGTTATTGGCAAGCTACATAAAAGCATTCTTTGTATTGTAAATAATCAATTATAGCTATAGTAAACAGTTCTATACCTGTTTGTCATTGTAAAAAGTAAATGTATAATAATTACTTACTTTATCTTATTACGTATATATATAATACAAACATGTATATCTATATAGGTATGTATAATGTATAATGAGAGATTTGACATTTTACATAAAAAATAACGCCGAGCCAAGCTCGGTCGCTAGGTAATTAACATTAATTATCCAGACGGCTGGTTGAATTTTAGTTCAGACTTCGTTAGATTTGATGTGACAGGCCCGTATTAAAATAAGATAGATGTGACAATGTGACAAACATAGCGGCCATCGTCCCCACTTATATACTTAGATATTATTGTGTGCTTTAATAATGTTCGTCGTTACGATATTACCGTGGACGTTCACGGCACAACGGCAACATAAGGAACTCAAATGGATGGAAATATATAAATAGCTTTTAAATTTCCATTATTGTTTAATATTTTTTATTGAAAATGACATTTGAATATGTTTTTTTTTACAAGTTCAGTCCACATGGCTGGTGATACATCACTCGCGCGATGTCACCTCTACTGCTAATGCAGCAACTCCTTGGTTGCTTACTGGTTATCTTACTCACATGCAGGAACACGACAATCCTCCGGTTTTGGTTTTCTGGGAGATGTTGTTACCTTCATCGAAGTTAGTTAAGATAAGACGTTCTCTGTGGATGAGACTATCGAAGACTTTAATCACAAACTCCAGAAACAAAATGCATGAATTGAAATATTACATAGGTACCAAATAACAAATTACAAATAAATATATTGATATAAGTTTTTTCAAGAAAAATTACTTGAATATAGGAGACGTCCGCACTTTTCAATATTCTGCAGAAATAATGGGATGGATGTACTCGACATGCAAAATATAAAAGCTACTTCACCGCTGCTACGTTTTACCGTGGACGTCGATGGCCACGATAACGTAACGTGAGAAATATAAAAGCTCACGTTATGAGAGGCTCTTCTTGTCAGCCTGACGAACACGCGAGTTAAACAGCATCGACCGCAGCCTATAATAAGTGACTATTTTAGATGAGTTTAGTCATCTCATCGGTCGGTAGCGTTTAATGAACGTTAAAGAAGCAAATGATGTGTATAAGGAGGGTGTCCTATCGCGCGCGTCTTCTCTCTGCCTACCCCGCAAGAGGTCTGCCTAGAAGATATACATGCAGCACACATACATACGTTTATAGACTGTGATAACCACTTTACATCAGGTGGGCCGTATGCTCGTTTGTCTCCCGAAGTTGTATAAATAACATGTAAAAGGAATCATCATTGCTCACCTAATAGAATGGATATTAATACAATAGATGTTTCCCATCTCATATCCGCTACCATCACAATAACACTGCAGTGATCTTTTATTACACATAAAACAGTGAATAATAAAATGTCAGCACGTAGGTCTGTGTGTCACAAACGTTTAAAAACTACTGGTTACGAATCGGCGCGCGAGCATTCACAATAAAACTACATTTGACAGATTAATGTGCAATCTTTTTGGTGGTATCAATATTAACTACAATACAGTGAAATATCGTTGATTCCTCAATACGAGTATATTTCATTATACCTACATATTAGAGACCGTAATTTAGTATGAGTGTTAGATTTTTTTTAAATAGTCCCGCGAATTTGATGTACTGAAAGTCTTATTATTAGCAGCGTAAAAAGTGTTTACTTTTGTGCATAGTTATATTATGGTAAGAAACTGTTTCAATTCAAAATAAAACTAGACGCTTTGGGATTTTGTCCGTTAGCTAATTGCAGACATTTTAAATTTTCTTAAAAACTCTTCTTTAAACTTTAAACAAGTTACGTCAAAACACATTCACTGTTAAATATGTATATACACAAAAACACACACATACACACACTCAACAAATACATATGTACTCGAAAATTGTATGATATAGATATGAAAAGAAACTTAAACGTATCAGCAATATTTGAAATTATAATTTTAGAACATCTTTTAAAATGGAATCAAAGAATATGACGTTATATTTACTTTAGGTTCTGTATCTGGATTAGCATAATAGTATTATTTATTATTAGTATAGATTAGATTACATAATTGGGTATAAAAATTTCATTCGTTCGAGAAAACGAAAAATAAATGAACTTACTAAAATAATTTAAAGCCAAAGAGACATAAACTAAATGTGTGATTCGCAATCAATTAGTTCATGCTACCACTACCGTTAATAAATTGCGTTCAGGCAGCCGAGACAAATAATCGGACGGAATTCAGGGACAGGGTTCCTACCGAAAAGATATAGACAAGATTTCAAAGTACGAGTAGTATAACTATATTACAGTTCAGCCATAGTCACAGATTATTACTAAATGAGAAATAATGTCATAAAACGAGCATGGTTTTATTGTAATTTAATTAATTGACGACTTAACTACGTAAATATTACTTAACTTGCCAAATGCGACGATTCATGTACATACATACATACGTTCCCATACCAAAATTTAAGAGACAGTTACATTTAGCACTTAGCCGCAGTTCCTGCCTGCGAGAGTAAGGATGGGGATAATTATCCCTTGATTTGTAACGAAACTCAGTAAAGGTGGTTTACCATTTTTATCTTATTTCGTTGAACGTGCTTTAGATGCTTATCGTTGCTGATATGGGTGCTCCGGTCGTCTCTACGGTTGCCCGCAATCTGCAACACGAACCGCATGCCCCCGCCATTATTGCTGTCCATATTGCTCTGGTCGTCTCTGCCTTTGACATGTATTAGTGCTTCCCTGCCATCAGTAACTACCCGCTACCGACTTTCCCGACCTAGCGGTCATTTGAGCAGTACCGCGGGAGATGCCGTGCGACTGCAAATTTCGCCACCGACGACTCGGTAACAGAAGATGTAGGTGATCGCCATCGCTGATGTAGTCGTCTCTGTGTGTGTCCAGCATGTGTTTTATTTACACATCGTCGGGAGGCATACAAGCATATGGTCCACCTGATGTAAAGCGGTTACCGTAGCCTATAACCGCTTGTACATATTATACTGCTGTACCTTAAGTATCATCACTCGTGCGATGCCTCCTCTACTGCTAGTACAGCAACTCCTTAGCAGCATACTGGTGACCTCATTCAAACTTAGGAACACAACAACTATACAGAGATTCCTTATTTGGCTGCGGTTTTCTGTGAGGTGTAATCTTATGTAATGATTTCATAAGCATAATGATTGATTTGGTGTTGAATAGTTAGCGATGGTGATGTCTTTAGCACTAAGGTTCGTAGGTTCGTTTCGCACACAAGGCAAATATTTGTGTGTATATCTGTATCTAGGTCTTGGTGTTTTCTATATATTATAAGTAGGTATTTAAGATCGTTGAAATTTTCTATGTCAAAAATCGCCTATGTTAACGGTAAAAATATACAGCAAATAAGAATAATTGATGGGAAGACATGCGACTGTCAAATCATTCATTGAATGACCATTAAATATTTCAAACAAAATTTACCGCCACTAAACTTCGTAATAACAAATAGTACATTTTGTTCTACACGATTTAGCTTAAATCAATTATTCGTGTGATTTGATATTTCACCCAGTGTTAAAAGACACCTTTACGTGTGTATTTTTTCTGTCCAGTGTACATTTTAAATTAGTCGGTTCGTTCCAAGTGCTTTTGAAATAATAGCCGTGATAATAGGCGCACAGTAATTGAATGAACGTTGAGTAATAAAGCTGGGTTAGAATATGATTTTCGTTTAACAGCTTTGTTCTGACAAACCCTTTGTGGTGCTCATGACGCATTATCGTTAGGTACTTAAATGCTTTTTAGAGCATTTTATTGTGTTTTCATTGGGTAATATTTATATTTTTGTTTATATTATACAAAGATAACTTGTGAACTATGAACGACCTTAATAGCGTCAGTACTGACGAGGTCGTTGGCGCAGTGGTCAATGACGATATATTGACACCAACACTAGTGAATTCGATTTCCACACAGGACATATATTTGTTACATGAAATCTGTTTGATTAGGAGAGACGTTGGGAGCATTAAATCAGTCTGGGGAAGAACTTCCGCATAAAAGCACACGTAAATAACAACTCCCTATAGGGTTGTTGTGTTCCTGCATGGGAGTGAGTTCACCAGTAAGCACCTAAGGAGTTGCTGTGTTAGCAGCAAAGGTGGCATTACGCGAGTGTTGCTTAATGTATTGCGTTAATAGGTTACGGTATCCGTTTTACATTAATAAAGTATTATAATAAAATTGCATTATTGGTATCAGTGTCAGTGTGTCTGTCTGATCGACACACAAAAAGTTCATAAATATTGACCTCACCCTACCTACAGGTTCATTTAACTCAAGCTCCGCCGGGCTTCGGATTGCATGTTAAGCTGTCGTTTAGACAAACGATGATGTACTGAAAGATTCTAGCAATTGGCTACATCCCTACTAAACAATTTCTCTGGACATAACCCATTGTACAATCGGTAGAACACACAAAGGTAAGCCAATGTTTCTGTACTTGACATTTAATACCGTGTCTAGACTTAAAGTTGTCTATGGACTAAAGGTTCTTATTAACCAACTGTATTTATCTATCTATATAAGATGTATATGAGAGCTCGATGGCATCGTTGTGCGTATCATTCTAAACGAATATGCAGGTTAAGCTACTTCGACGGCAGTCTGTGTATGAGTTTATCTATCTCGAGCTGGGCACGTTAATTCGTCCGTCCCGGCCGTTGTCGTTAGATGACAGTCGTGAAGCTAAATAAGTGGCTACCGGGCGGCTTGAAAACACTGACCTCCGCCAATTCGCAGTTGAGCAGCGTTGTGGAGTAAGGGGAAGTCCCTTCGGTCGAAACGAGACCCGTATCCCTTCAGTGGGATGATTTAGGGATGGTGTAGTAGTAGTATTACTTGTACAAATATGGGTATATAAACAAACTTTCACGGGCATACCCTATCTGCGGCTTACGCGGGTTCGAAAGGGCATATGATGGCATAGTTTCGACACACTGACCTTTCTAGCACGGTACAAGATTTTAGGTCGCATCATTGTTCAATATCCTATCAAAATACGTTAACTTGGCTATACCTACCTAGTAGGTAGAGTTGCGAAACTTTGTTATGTAAATTGTATTTGTAAAAAATATGTTACATTATTGAAGAGTATTTTTTAGAACAATAACATTATGTTATTTATATTTTGGGGTATAAGTGGTTTATATATCTATCAGTGTTATAGTTAAAGTTCCTGATCCTGTCTGATGATCCTGATCCTGATCTGTAGTCCAATTCTATTAAAAAATTGCAACTGCGCGGCGTGTGTATACAAAATGTGTATTTTTTCATTTTGACATTTCGTTGTTCTGTTAAGCGATCTGCCATGCAATTCTCTAAGCGACTCGTAATGGCTGTGTGCGTCGCTGTGATCACAGATGTCACAGCTTTGACATCGTCTACTGCGATCACGGCTAAATTATTTGGTATTCTATAAGGCTGTAAGCGGACGCGAGGCTGTTTGCCTTGTAGAATTCCAATTCCAAACGCAGCCTTGCGGCGCAAGTGTCGCACAACCATGAAAAGCGACACCAAAGAATTGCAATTTTGTGTTCAAGGCTGTAACAGCCGATGTTTCCGAGGATGTAAGGATGTTTGCTCTTACAGAATTGCATGGCTGACAGCAGCGAAACATTACAACAGCGCTATTCTGTTAAAACACCTTCACTGCACTTACACGTTTCTTGCAATATAATCGTAATCTGATAAATTGTTTTGACATTTCTATAGCTGTGACAGAAGTTTTAAAGGAGTTCATTTGCAGTTTTATTAACGTTAGTCGTGCAACTTTTGCGAAAAGAAATTAATATCAATAAATGGAAGTTTATTTAATAACGACTTCTAACTTTCTACTTCTACTTCGAAGCAAACTTTCTACTTTCTACTTCTACTTCGAATGGGTGACTCAGTGGTCAACTGCCTGCTTTATGCAGACGATGCGGCATTAATAGCAGAATCACCATCCGAACTGCAAACATTAGTTACAACAATGAAAGATGATTGTATGAAGAAAGGCTTACAATTGAATGCGAAGAAAACCAAGATAATGGTATTTGAAAGAGAGACAACCAGAACGAACACTAGGATTATGGTTGATGATGTAGTGTTGGAGCAAGTGAATGAGATTGTATATCTTGGAAGTGCTTTTAGCAGCAATGGAAGGTACACCGCTGATGTGGAGAGACGAGTGAGTGCCGGGAATAGGGTGAATGGAGCGTTGGGTAAACTTCTAGGCTGCCGAAATCTAAGCCAGAAGGCACAGCTCGCTGTACACAACGCGGTGCTAATACCAACGCTAACTTATGGAAGTGAGAGCTGGGTATGGCAGAGAGAGCATGAAAGTAGAATAAATGCGGTCGAGATGCGAGCATTGCGCAAAATTTGTGGCGTAACGCTTGCTGACCGCGTTCGTAATGAAGACGTGAGAGAAAGAGTTGGTCTAAAAGAGAGTGTCGGTGTTAAGATAAGAAAGGGCATGCTCCGTTGGTTCGGACATGTAGAAAGAATGCGGGACGAAAGAATGACGAAACAGATATACAATGCAAAAGTGGAAGGATGTAGGAGCCGAGGAAGGCCGAGACTAACCTACCATGACCAAATTGGTCGTGTTTTATCAGAAGGTGATGTCAGAAGCCCCAGGAACCGGCGAGCGTGCATGAAAAGAGCTATGAATGTGAAAGAAGCGAGTGAAGTATGCAAGGACCGCGTCTTATGGCGCTCGGTTCTCTCTGCCTACCCCGCAAGGGACTTGGCGTGAAGATATACATACATACATACATACTTCGAAGCATTTTTGTATGTATGACACGCGACATCTTCGTCAATTAAGAACCGATTTCCGAAATTGTCTATTTATTAAGAAGGTATTATCGTCTGACTGGTCACCACATAAATTTGTCGAAGATTACCAAAGTTATTTTAAAGGGCGTTAAGCTTGGTAATTATGAAAGTTCTGTCTTTGTTGGGAAGATTCTGGCAGTCGCACTTCTAAGTTCAAGGGACTACGACTTCATTGAAATTAATTTGACTTTATTCAAGTCAGTCTCATGCTTTATACATCTTGTAATTTAGTAGTGCTAAATTTGTGTCGAACAATCTACTATAAAACTGCAGCTGCACGTTTACGCTTGTCATCTGAGTCGTGCAGCCATGCAATTCTCTAAGCGACTCGTAATGGCTGTGTGCGTCGCTGTGATCACAGATGTCACAGCTTTGACATTGTCTACTGCGATCACGGCTAAATTATTTGGTATTCTATAAGGCTGTAAGCGTACGCGAGGCTGTTTGCCTTGTAGAATTCCAATTCCAAACGCAGCCTTGCGGCGC
This sequence comes from Pyralis farinalis, assembly GCA_947507595.1. Classification (NCBI taxonomy): domain Eukaryota; kingdom Metazoa; phylum Arthropoda; class Insecta; order Lepidoptera; family Pyralidae; genus Pyralis; species Pyralis farinalis. The sequence continues at coordinate 7,251,118 of OX382275.1, forward strand.
TAGTGTCGCACAACCATGAAAAGCGACACCAAAGAATTGCAATTTTGTGTTCAAGGCTGTAACAGCCGATGTTTCCGAGGATGTAAGGACGTTTGCTCTTACAGAATTGAGACAATACATGTATTCTATTAAAATTTCACGTACTGCAGAGGTCGCGGAACGGCACTGCAACTACGCTGCAACTGTGCGTATACTGCAAATGAACTACTTATCACCTGTCATATTTAGGGATTGCAGCACCGGTACTGAAATCGAATTTGTATTTCCTGGTGCTGGAGTAGATTCCGTACCGGGAAATACCGGGAAATTCGATACTAAGCATTTAACATTTTTTATACTAGAGTAAAAAAAATTAAATGCTTATTATACGTGAAATATAATGTTGTAGTAAAATCACAATACAAATCATTGAATTCATCGTCATCAATCCATCACCTACTAAGCTTTTCATCGATGTCCGGGGTTCGTATTCCGACTTTTACTTCTCCACACCGCGCGGTCGGTATTCCTTATTGTGAGACAATTGGCATGCATGTCACTCTTCACGACGTCAAGACGGCACTCCTTGGGCATATACCTTCTACCGGGATCCGGCGGATGTAGCTGGTTTGTTCCCCACTTAATTTACCGATTTTGGTGAGACGTGGCTGTACCAGCGTAGGCGATGCCCTTGCAGTTTGTCTGCTATGTCACGGACATGAAGGCAACCATAGATGCGGGAGTGCCTTACCTAATCCTTCTGCTCATCCAGCAGAGCATATTCAGATATGTAAACCTATCTTTTGAGCTTACCGGAATTTTAGGGTCACAGCTCAGACCAAATAAAAAGTTTTTTATTTGGTCTGAGGGTCACAGATGATAGCAGCCATCTCACGCCACATAGCCCAAGTCGCCGATATTCGTGTTTTGACATCGTAATCGATGCCACTGGACGCGTCGAGGACAGATCCCAAATACTTACACTGGTCCGTGGACTTGACCGTGTCGTCGCCAATGCGGACGGATGTGGAATCTGATATTAGAGGCCAAACCACAAAGAGACCAAGAAGTCGGTCTTCGCCACATTCAGTTTCAGACCGCAGTTCTTAAGCATCGCACCAGACACCTTGTCCACGTCCGCCAGCGCAACGTCCTCAGCATGTATTACCATCCACGGAGGTTGTTCATGATTTCTCTGATGCTGTTCGAAACTATGTCTAATGATGACGACCGCGGTGGCACAGTGATGAATCACGCGACTTTGACACCAACGCGTACAATTCCCACACAGGACATTTGTGTGCATGGACATGTATGTTTGTCTTGGTCTGGGTGTAATTAAGAGAGGTAGGGCGCATCGAAGCTGTCCGCTTGGGGAAGAACCTCCACCTCACAACACCGCAGCCAAATAAAAACTCCCTAAAGGGTTGTTGTGTCCCTGCGTGTGAGTGAGGTCACCAGTAAGCTCCTAAGGATTTGCTGTATTAGCAGCAGAGGAGACATCGCGCGAACAGAAACGGACTGAGGACGGATCCCTGGCGGACTCCGACGGTGATCGCAAAGGGCTGTGTACCGCCAGTAACTCTACTAACTATGGAATCTGAACCGAGATGCATTTTTCGATAAATATCAATGTATCTCCTGAAGTTGTGTATAAAAATAAAACCGGCCAAGTGCGAGTCGGACTCGCACACGTAAGGGTTCTGTACCATTATCTACTGCAAAAAAAAATCACGTTTGTTGTATGGGAGCCCCCCTTAAATATTTGTTTTATTTTAATTTAATTATTTATTTTTGAATATATAACTAAATATTCTGTGAATATTTCAAGCGTCTACCTGTTGCCGTTATCAATATCGAGCAAAAACAAGCAAAAAAATCACGTTTGTTGTATGGGAGCCCCCTTAAATATTTATTTTATTCTATTTTTTAGTATTTGTTCTTATAGCGGCAACAGAAATACACCATCTGTGAAAATTTTAACTGTCTAACTATCACGGTTCGTGAGATACAGCCTGGTGACAGACGGACGGACGGACCGACGGACGGACGGACAGCGGAGTCTCAGTAATAGGGTTCCGTTTTACCTTTAAGTACGGAACCCTAAAAACCAGCGATACTTTCTCTGGTACCTGTCTAATATTCTCATGTTCTAGCATTATATAAAACTATGTGTACCTAAGTTACCATCATAATGTTATCTAAAATTTTCTTAAATGGAACGGTGCAATGCGTGGAGGCTCAATGGTAACGGCCATTTCCATTTTAGGGTTCCGTACCTAAAGGGTAAAACGGGCCCTATTACTGAGTCTCCGCTGTCCGTCAAACGTCGTACAAAAAAAAACTAAATAGCATCATTCATGCATCTTTTTATTTTAATCTTTACCTCAATATATATCTAGTAACCAGAATACTACAGCTTTTTTTTACAACCGCACCGCTCCCCGACTGAGGATTTTCCAAGGGACTACTGCATGGGGTTCTTCAAGAAAGACGTGCAGAGATTTATAAAGAGTCGGCAACGCATGAGTGACTCGCTGTCTGCTCTGGTGTTGCACGGTGAATGTTTATCATTAGGCAGACTTAGCGTAATATTAATATACGTACATAGTTGAATTAAAAGTGATATCTAAAGAATACTTAAATAAATAATCTTTGAATCCATTGGTTAATGAAAACGGGGGTATTCAGGGTAAATTAATGTATGCTACAAAAGTAATTTAGTCGATAGTCAATATTGAAGCTCGCAAACCCTCCGGCAAGGGCCGACGCGTGGGCAGAATCGCATTCAATAAGGTGTCTTAGCTATCAATCGTATAATATCGATATGTTAAATTGGCCATAGAGTAAAAATGGGCCATAGGTAAGAGTAATATGGCTAAAAGGCAAGAATAAATTTTTTTATTTTCTAAGTTCTACCATCGAAGAAGCGCGAGTAAAGGCAAAAAGGCAGGAAGAGCGAGGCGGGAGTAATTTGAATTAAAAATTATGTTTTTTATTTTAATCTGGTATAAAAGATCAGTTTGTAAATATATTTGTGTACATAAAGATCTACCTTTATCTATTTATTATATTTTATATATAATTGTAGCAACATTAGGTCAGTATTGGATCATTTATATGTAGATAGCTTGGTCTTTTGTAGGCAGGCCAAGCAATGAACGTCCCTCCGGTTCTGGATGTCCCTGGAGCGGGTACAGTACCATCAATAGGGTACAATGTCGTCATAAAATGCGCATGACTTGGACCATTTCGGCTTTCTCGCATAAAGCACAGTCTCTATATGAGATGATGATTTGCATCATATCCAGAAGCCTTGACCCTCTTCATACCATGTGTCGCTTGCACTATATTGCTGCAAGCCGTTTACCGTGGCAGATAGGCTTTGCTTTCTCTGTACTTTTTTTTTCTAGAATTAAGAGGGTGCACAAAGCTAAGTGGCGCCCTCATTTTGTTTTTATTAATAACGATGTATTTAAGACCAATTCCAAAAAAAACGCTCTATAGGGCATTGAAGAACCATATTTATGTTTTTTGAGACATATTCTGTTTTTATTATTTATGTAGAATTAGTCATACTTTTGATTATTGCTATAAGTGGCCACAATAAGCAATAATTAAAATTTCGGTTACTTGTCATAGATAATAAATACAAGATATGTTTAAAAAAAACGTAAATATGGTTCTTCAGTGCCCTATAGAGCGTTTTGGAATTGGTCTTAAATTCAGCGTTATTAATAAAAACAAAATGAGGGCGCCACTTAGCTTTGTGCACCCTCTTAAGAATTTTGGAATGTTCTTATTCTTTCTGTAAGTGACTATTTAATAAAGCTAGCGTGATCTCTTTCTGCAATTGAGTCGTTCCATTCTTACCCTTCTGGTCATCGGCGGCGAATGCGTATTCAGGATACATTCTCTATTTTTTTTTTATACTACGTCGGGAGGCATACAAGCCTACGGCCCAACTGATTTAAAGCGGGTACCGTAGCCTATTAACGCTTGCGATATATTAATGTATCACTCGCGCGATGCCTCCTTTGCTGCTTACACAGTAACTGGGGAGCTTACTGGTGACCTCACTCACACGCAGGAACACAACAACGCTAGGCAGTTGTTATTTGACTGCGGTTTTCTGTGAGGTGTAGGTACTTCCCCAGATGGGCTGCTTTGATGCGCCCTACCTCTCTTAGCTCTATTTGATACTATTGCTGGCGTGCCTCAAGGTAGCGTGTTGTTACCTCTTTTATTTGTTGTATCCATCAATTCCATAACTAAATACTAATTGAATTTTTTTATATATATTTTTTATTACAGTCCTCTTTACACAAATGATTTATCGATTTTTAAACAAGCTCCCATGTTTAAATTGTCAAATGCTAATATTCTGTATTAACAAAGTTCTCTCCAGTATATGTGTCTGGTGTAAATATCATGTTCTAATTGTTAAGCTTGTTTGGAATATTCCTTCCTTCCTAATGTTAACTCTGATACAAAATTCAGGAACAATGTTGAAAACCTTGAAACTATTTTTAATATTTCTATATCTTTGCTAGCGGATGTTCATGAAGTTGAGTCTGGTTCACTTTATTTTTTATTTTTTTTATACCACTAAGGTGGCAATCAAGCATACGGCCTGCCTGATGTTAAACAGTCACCGTAGCCTATGGATATTTGCAACACCAGAGGCGTAACTCATGCGTTGCCGACCCTCTAAAAACCTAGTATTGTCTTAGGTTTTCGCGATTGTTACACATTGAATTAAACAATTTTTTTTTTAACGGAAGTAAAGCGTTCGAAACGTCAGGTTCAACAAAATAAATAAAATACGCGATACTTCCGTTAAAAAAAAAATTGTTTAATTCAATCTCTAAAAACCTCTTCACGCATTTCTTGAAGAACTCCATGCTGTAGTCCTTTGGAAAAACCTCGGCTGGGAGCTCATTCCTTACTTAGAAGCTTGCTCGATTTTCTGTCAATATACAAAATTTTATTGAAATGATATTAAGCTGTAATGATATTGATTACCTACTGCATAATAATTCTAGTCATCTAGGTAGGCACCAATCTACAGAAACGAGCATCTTTTAGCGACCCCCTGACGTATTTTTATGGTCCAGTAGTCGATTGTCGGCACGTAGCGCCATGACAAAGAAGTTCTTCCACTATTAGTTATTATTACACCAAGGTTTCGTATCCTACTTGATGTGCTAACTGTATCTTTTTATTAGGGTTTATTAGGGTTATTGCATGAATTTAGGGCACTGAATTTACCCAAGTAAAATACTATGTGCATATATCAGACTATATTTACAAAAGCAAAAAGAGTTACGAAAGAAATGTATTAAGCAAGAGTGAATGGTGATGTCGGGAGAGGCCATAGAGGCATACATATAGATCAAATTGGTGATGTGTTGAAAAAGTGCCAAATCAAAAGTACCTAAAACCGAAGAGCATGGTTGAAGAGGTTGGTGAGTGTAGAAGAAGCGAGAGCGGTATGTTTGGATCTGTGCACCTGGCGTTCTATAGTCTTTGTCTACCCTAATGGGAGACAGGCGTGATGATATGTATGTATGTACCTACAAAAAATTTTATAATTAAACTTTGGCTAGTATTTAAAGGTTTCGCCTTTAAATACTAGCCAAAGTTTAATTATAAAAGGCAACAGGAAGAAAATAACCTAGAAAATATCGATTCGATTCTAGCTCAAAGAGAATTGAAATTTTTAAATCGAGTTGATTAGTCACGTGGAAAATTAAATGGCCATAGAGGTGATAGTTAGATAGGCTGCAATGTGCTGAGATATAAACTTGACAACATCTATTCTGTGGTCACGTCATTCAATCAGAAGGACTTTGAAGACATGAGAATACGAGGAGCAGCCGGAACGAGCTGCCTCCCACCACGGAAGCAAATTTGAAGACTTATTCACGTCAACAAACGTCGACTGTAATCTGTCTATGGATGGGTACCAATTTCGTTTATTACAAGGTTATCTATTATTTAAAATATTTAGCTGGCTTAAGTTAGTAGTCTCGAATATCGTTGCCTATAGAGATGAGATAAGATATTAACAAGCCATTAATATCAGCCGAGTAATATCTTTCTTGTGGAGTAGATGCTTGAGATCTGATATCGGTAATTGGAGCTTAAGTAATTGGTTAATAACTATTGAATAATTTAATTGGAATTTATAAATTCCAACCGCTGATCAACATCGAATCACTTGCCATTAACATCTGATGAGCTCGATGGGAGAGTGGGGAAATGCGCTATTACGTTACTTTGACACCGACACTCGTGGGTTCGATTCCTACAAGTACTAACATTTGTGTGCATGAACATGTACATGATACATCTTATGGGTGTTTTTAAGAGAGGTAGGGCGCATTAAAGCAGCCCGTTCAGGGAAGTAACTCCACTCCACCTCACAGAAAACCGAAGCCAAAAAAAAACTGTAAGCCGTAAGGGATTTGGTGTGAAGTTATAGTAGTAATAAAAAGTACAAGGAGGCGGCTCTGATTCATGGTAAGCATGAAGGAAGTAACTGAAGAGAACCAGTGACACCGATATTACCTAGTAACTCAATTCACCGCAACTGGCGGTGGGCGCAGATCTTATTGGCTAATTCGCGGATCAACATCGTGGCATTTTTTTATACCACTAAGGTGGCAATCAAGCATACGGCCTGCCTGATGGTAAACAATCACCGTAGCCTATGGACATTTGCGACACCAGGGTTGTCACTCATGCGTTGCCGACCCTTATCAGCTTATCAGGTTAAAATATTCACCCATTCATCAGTAGGCTCGAATCTACAATCGCATATACAATACATTAAATGTCACTCGCGCGATGCCACCTCTACTGCTAACACTGCAACTCCTCAGGAGCTTTCTGGTGACACACAACCCTCTAGGGGGATTTTTTTATATTACATCGGGAGGCATACAAGTATACGGCCCACCTGATTTAAAGTGTTTTCCGTAGCCTATAAACGTTTGCAATACATTAAGTATTACTTACTAGCGCGATGCCACCTCTGCTGCTAACACAGCAACTCCTTAGGAGCTTACCGGAGACCATACTCACACGCAGGAACACAACAACCCTCTAGGGAGTTGTTATTTGGCCGCGGTTTCCTGTGAGGTGAAGGTATGCTTCCCCTTAAAAATCTTAATTATGTCTAATATCGGTTAAGGCCATCGTCACAGATCGTATCAAATTAGGCCAGATGATTGTTTGTCTTCGGTGTAGTATATATATAATCCAAACAACTAATTGGTTGTCCAGTTCATAAGTAGTCTATACAAATGTTTTGGCGAGTATATGTGCGAACAAGGAATGTACTTATAGTAGGAAAATATCGTTGTACGTTTGTTCTGTGTCATGTTTTAAATTTGTTCGTAAACTTACAACTGGGTACATACGTTTATTAATTGTCAGCTTATCATTAACAATTGATCAAAGCGAGTGAAGTATGCAAGGGCCGCGTCTTATGGCGCTCGGTTCTCTCTGCCTACCCCGCAAGGGACTTGGCGTGAAGATATACATACATAAATACATACAATTGATCAATATTACTTGTTATGACGAATTCTTAGAAAATAGCTAATTATTTACTCCAGCACCACCACCACGTCAACCCTAAGACATCGCACTGCAGGGATACGGGTCTCCCTTCAACTGAAGGGCGCAAATTGAAGGCGCCAGTGTTTTCAAGCCGCCTGAGGGCCACTGACTTAGCTTAACGACTGTCATCTATCGACAACAGCCGGGACCGACGGCTTAACGTGCCAACCGAAGCACGGAGAAACTCGAGATAGATAAATAAATAAATATTTGCGGACAAATTACACAGCGCCAGTTAGCCCCAAAGTAAGCGAAGCTTGTGTTATGGCTACTAGACAACTGATAAACATACGTAAATTTTTTTTTTGTAAATACATACTTATCATACATAGAAAATACCCAGACCAAGACAAACAGACATGTTCATGCACACAAATGTTTGTACTGTGTGGGAATCGAACCCACGAGCGATGGTGTCAAAGTAGCGTAACAACGCGTTTCACCACTGCGCCACCGAGCTCGTCAGGCTCGGCAGATATCCGTAGACAGGCTGCGGTCGACGTTGCTTAACCTGCGTGTTTGTTACAATGACACGTGCCACGACGCCATCTAGCTCTCATCGAGATCTTATTTACTATTCCTTAATAATTCATCAGGTATTATATGTATACCTATATACATGTATGTACAGCAGTGATGGATAAAGAACCTGTCTACCTATGGTCTGGTTCGAATCGGCATTTACCACTAAATTTGTGTTTTCGCATCTATGTACAACATTTGATATTATCTCTAGCTCGGCGGTGAAGGAAAACATCATGTGGCAAGCGTTCATAGGCTATGGCACTTTACATAAGGTAATTTACGTATGCTGAGAGGTAGGGCGCATCAATGCAGCCTGCCTGGGGATGTACCTCACAGAAAACCGCAGCCAAATAACAACTCCTTAGAGGGTTGTTGTGTTCCTGCATGTGAGTGAGGTCACCAGTAAGCTCCCAAGGAGTTGCTGTGTAAGCAGCAGAGGAGGCATCGCGCGAGTGATACTTAATATATTACAAGCGTTAATAGGCTACGGTACCCTTTACATCAGGTGGGCCGTATGCTTGTATGCTTTTGAGCGTTGCATAAATATAAGAAAAGCTTACATACACTGCTATATTAGTGGTAGAAAGTTTCAGTACTATGATTTTTTACTATTATTGATGTGCTGTAAAAACGCGGTCGAAATGCGTGCGATGTGCAAAATTTGTGGCGTAAGTAGACCGTATTCGCAATGATGATGTTAGAAACAGAGCTGGTCTGAAAGAGAATGTCGGTGTTAAAATAATAAGAGGCGTGCTCCGTTGGTTCCGACATGTAAAAAGAATGCAAGAACAAAGAATTACGAAAGAGATATACAAAGCGAAGGAAGGATGTAGGAGCCGAGAAAGGCCAAGACTTTCCTACCATGATCAAATTGATCGTGATCGAAGGTGATGTCAGGAGCTTTAGAAATCGGCGAGCGTGCATGAGAAGAGCAATGAATGCTAAAGAAGCGAGTGAGATTTGTAAGGATCGAGTCATGTAGCGCTTGGTCCTCTCTCCCCCGCCAGGGATTTGGCGTTAGTTATAGATATATTATGGATAGATTGTACTGTGATAGTTTTTGAAGTGTTACTTTGATATTAGTTGAACCGTAACTATACCTAAAAATGTCCGTAAAATGTCGCAAAATGTATTGATACGCCATTTATTTAGGGGCTAAATTACGCCAGATATTTTGTGTAAATCGAGCAAAGGAGCAAAATGGTGAATTGAGTGCGGACAGCTGACATATTACAGGCTATTTAGCATTCGGGAGAAAAACGGCGGGTATTTCTAACAATCTGTTGATTAAAACTTTTCCGCTCACTCACAAGTTTCTATTTCTTTCTTATTGTATTTTAGGGTTCCCAGCTCAAATATTTCTAACGAGATCGTACGACCACAGAGAGAATACAGTCAGCAATAGAATGAGCATCTCCAACTGAGAAATGTGTATAATTTATAATAAAAAAAAATATTTGTGTATATATATAAAAAATAATGTTTGTCTGTATGTCCTCTATGGACTCAAAAACGGCTGGGCAGATTTTGATGAAATTTTCATTGAATTTTCAGGTTAGCCCAGCAGGTGATCCTGTGAAGTTTGGTAGCGATCATATCACCCGTGCGAAGCCGGGGCGGATAGCTAGTAATTTATAAAAGACTGAACGAAGCACTTGCTTTATCATCACTTGCTCCAATAACAGAAAGCCAAATAAATCATAAGATATCATTATATGAATCCTAATGTATGTGCTCCTTTTTTCTTTTTTTTTATAATTAGTATAATATCGATATGATGTTACGTCCCTATTACTCAGTCAAACCGGCATATTGTAGTTTACCTTCTTCTTTCCTATCGTAACTCTAGCGTGTAATAGTGTTCATCTTTCGTTTAAATTTTATACAACTTCTATTTGTGAGAGACTACAATTGGCTCGATTAGCAAATGAGACTGTTACATTATCATGGTATTTGTAGCTGTTGGCTTTCCTAATTATAAATAAATAAATATTGACGGACTCGGTGGTGGAGTAAAATATTCTAACAGTCGCATCGCAATATATCTATGAAAATCTTTTGTATGTCCACAAAAACATAGACTCATTTTGTAAAAAGAGTGATACTCATAACATAAATACTAGATATAAGCATAATCTTGTGTTACATGCAAGCCGTCTCCACAAAATAAGTAATTCTTTTATGGGGCAATGTATACGGTTCTATAACAAACTTCCCAGCAATATAAGAGAATTGTCAATAAACAAGTTTAAAACTACTATTAAAGCCAAATTGTGTAGCAGGGCATATTATAAAGTATCTGACTATATTAATGTTAAAAATGCCTGGGATTGAGTCGATCCAATTATAATGTAATTAATAAATTATGTAAATTTGTTTGGATACCAAAAGAGGGATGCCTGAGTTTTTTGGCAGTATTTTTATCAGTGCTCACCCAGTCATGAACTGCACGGTAGGGAAAAAAATTGTGACGATTCCAAACAAATGTAGCCATTTTTACGGAATAAAAAGATTTTGACTTTGACTTTGAGTGGTTAATAATTAACACCAAGAATCGCCCTCATACGGCTAAGCATATGAGCCTGGAATTCAGAAACCCGGAGGACTAGTGTGAGATGGACGATCACAACATAAAAGCAGTGCATATCCGGCCATAAGTTCTGTTACAAATGAAGTTGCATTTATTTTTTATGAAGTGATGTAATCTTAATAAAACTTATGTGCATATTTATGGAAGTCTCAGCAAAAAAATGATTCTATTCGAAATGGCCACCTTTGGCTTTGATACAGGCCTTTAATCTGTCGGTCTCGGCAGCGCCATGATCTGGTGTCCGCGCTTGGAAGCGCGGACCTCTCGCTCCCGAGCGTGGTCTGCTCCATGCTCGGGAGTGACAGTGCCTGGCAGGCGATGGCCTCCTTCTGCGAGACGGTCATGTCCCAGAAGGAGGCCTCGGAGCGGGACAGGGAGGATGATCCCGAGGCTGTCCCGCTCCGGAGACGGCGGACGGGAGTGCGGCGTAGGCACTACGCGCACCTATTGCCGCCTCCCTAACTTGTGGGACTAGGGGTCAGGATGGGAATCTGGCCCCATAATGGTCCCGCCGCCGGAGGGGCTGTCCCAATTTGCCGGGACGGCCCCTTCTGAGGGGCTGGCCAGTCGCAGTGGTGTCCTGTTGCTGACAGATCCGGGGCACCACACCAACGCGGCCGATGGCATTTCGCGGGGTCGTTTAGTGGGTATACCGTCGGACAACCGACGGGGAGTCCCACACTACCACCGGAGGCCACCCAGGCACCGGTGGTGTGCGTAATGCATTTTTCCCCGCGACACCAAAAAAAAAAAAAAAAGGCCTTTAATCTGTCTGGTCACGAATCTATGAAATTACACGCTGTTTCCATTGGAAGTTTAGCCACTTCTTGCTCCTGAGATTTTTTAAGAGACACAATGTCGGCGTGTCGTTTCGCGTAGGCCATCTCAATTGACCATAATTTGTAGTCTAAGGGGTTCAGATCTAGGCTAGACGAGGGCCAGCCTTCAGATCTAATAAGATCTGGAACGTTGGTATCGAGTCAGACTTGGGTAGTTCGTGCCTTGCGACCAGGTGCAGAGTCCTGTTGGAAAGTCCACGGTAAAAAGTGCTGAGAGCACTTTTAAACTTAAACTTTGTAAGTATAGTATTACGCAATCGTTTATTGGATAACTATTTTTTTTATACAACGTCGGGAGGCACACGGCCCACCTGATGTAAAGCGGTTACCATAGCCTACGATCGCTTGCAATGTATTAAGCATTAAGCATTACTCGCGCGATCGCATCTCTGTTGCTAACACAACAACTCCTTAGGAACTTACTGCTGGCTCACACGCAGGAATACAACATTCCCCCTGGGAGTTGTCCACGGTACATTTTTTAAAAGTATTGCTGAGAGGTTTCAACAAGAGGATCCAAGACAGTCTCTTGATACATTTTGGCTGAAGTCTGACTCCCCTTTCACAAAAATGAAGCTTTGTGACTCCTTGATAAGACACCCCGCACCAAACTATTACAGACGCAGGATGATGACCACGTTGTACCATTCCGACCACATAGGTCGCTTCTTTAGAACTGTGTGCGTGCACTTTGTAATTTGTCTTAATGCTAATTGCATTCTCTACCCATCCATTAGGCGTCCATCAGGTGGGCCGTATGCTTGCGTGCCTCCCAACGTTGTATAAAAATAAATGTACACTTTATCATAATTAACACTTGCTCAGCGGTGAAGGAAATTATTGTGAGGAAGCCGGTACGTCTAGAAAATTATATTTTGAAAGACATGTGACTTAACTTAAAAAAGGTCTGTTCTTTGTAGATGATGCTATGGAGCTCTGATGGCAGTCGCTCTATGTAAAATTGGGTATCATGTAATGTTACAACCTTATTTAATGATTTATATAGAATCTTTTCTTTGCATGTTCTGTTTAGTCTATGACAATTTGTCAAAAATATTGATTAACAATTAAAAATTTTAAAATATTACATTTTAGTGTCGGAAAACAGAAAACAAGTCAGTCTGGAGGAAGCTTTCGAGAAGTAGAGATTCAGTGCACCACGTCTGAGACCACCAGCCTCCGGCTGAGGGCTACGTGGTGAACCCTCGGGATATTACTACCTCCGACCTAAAATCTATAATTTTATCTATATTTTTTGACAAACATTCGGTTCACAGAGACAATGTAGTGTATATCTCTAAAAAGGTTTTACAAAATATATTATTCAAAAAGGTTATTACGCTAGATATTTTAAACATTACAATCATTACCAAAAACTTGAGTAAGATTGCCAAAGACTTGGGTAACGGACTTCACCAATCCTAATGGATTACGAAATGGAATAATCCTGGGAAGAAGAAGATTTATTGTGTGACAGTACGGAATCCTTAGCAAATTGAACACACCCTTGACCGGTTCCTTTATTTATTTTGACAAGGAAATTTATAATTCCAAAGGCACATAAGTTTTGCACTTCAATATATCTGCCGACAAAATTTGTTCTACTGTTTTATTTGGGAAGAAATGCGTGTAAATACCGAATCGATCAAATTTTGATGTCGATATTTATCTCAAATAGACTGCGCAAAATTACCACTGTCGGTTTACCATATGTGACTTTTGAGACAATTGTAAATAACAATGAAAGTTTTTTTGAGTTTAATAATGAGTAATTATCTTACTGGCAATTTGATCTACACCACCGTCAATAGATGCATGCCGTCGCTGCCATGGCTGCTCTGGTCGTCTCTGACTCGGCTGCTGCGAATTTATCTCTGAAAGTTCGCCATCTGAAATATGAATCGCGTGCACCCGCCACCGTTGCTGTCCTGGCTGCTCCGGTCGTCTCTGCAACACGTGTTTCCACGAGGCATCTTCAGGAATAATAATATCTTACTGCTGTAGGTACAGGACGCCATGGTCAGGGGATCCCATCCCGTGACCACGGCGGCGTCTGCAACGTCGTCGAAATGGAAAAATATATAAACAAATATAATTCCCGTACCTACAATGGTTAAGTAAACAACGGTAAAATTTTTTAATTATACATTGTAAAGTAATTTTATCTGTCAACCCAGCGATGTATCAAAGGTAGATACGTTATACACCAGCATTGTTGTCTTTTATGTGAAATGGCGCAAGTAGTACTATATCTAAACACTTTGCTCTAAACAAAGAGACAAATGATAGGGCATACTTGTCGTTAGAAAGAGATGAATATATATCTTAATAGATTTATTCTTTGTGGCGAAGTACGTATAGTCGCGACGCGAGAGCGTGGCCAACTGAATGCGAGTTGGGCAATTACCTTACTTTTGTATTGCTAATCTAGAGCTTGTACGATGTATCTATAACTATAAAAACATCTTAGTGTCAACCCCATTAATTCTTCTACAATCGCTTTTGCTATCGATAGGGAATTCATCCTTACGCATTGGAATAAGAATGGTCGCGCACTGTGCGGTTCACGTGGAGGTCTCTATAGCGAGAAACCTTGTGGGGAGCTCTTAAGTTGTGTGATAGACGCCTCGAATAGAATTTTAATATGGTCCACTGGGGATGTAGATACTTTAGCTTGCAACTCAGGAAGTATCACTCGCGCATCTGTGGTATAGTGCGTTTGTTATATATTTTTAAGAGAGGTAGGGCGCATAAAAGCAGCCCATCTGGGGAAGTACCTCCACCTCACAGAAAACCGCAGTCAAATAACAACTCCTCAGAGTGTTGTTGTGTTGCTGATACTTGATGTATTGCATGCGTTCATAGGCTACGGTAATCGCTTTGCATCAGGTCGGCCGTATGCTTGTATGCCTTTCAACGTTGTATAAAAAAAAAAATTAAAACCACAGCTTGGGCAAATAGTTGCGAAGAGTGTATTTTTGTACATATGTAAATGTTGAGACTTCGATGGCGTTGTTGCGCGTGTCATTCTAACCGAACATGCAGGTTAAGCAATGTCGACCGCAGCCTGTCTATGGATGGGTTTATCTATCTCGAGTTTCTCCGTGCTTCGGAGGGCACGTTAAGCCGCCGGTCCGGGCTGTTGTCGATAGATGACAGACGTTAAGCTAAGTCAGTAGCCCTCGGGCGGCTTGAAAACTTTTGAGCCCCGTGGTGGAGTATGCTCTAAACCCCTTCGATTGAAGGGATACCCGTATCCCTGCAGTGGGATGAGTAAGGGTTGATGTGATGATGTAAATATATTCATAAACTGATAATATTGTGAAATCATTGCCGTATCGAGTTTGGGCAAGGAACCTTTTTTTAAATAATAATGCAGTTGGTTTCTATTATTTGACATAGAAGCCAAAAGAGTTGTATAAAAAGTCCAATAAGGTAACAAGCGTGCTGCCCGTCTGATAGTATTTTGTTTTTTTTTTTCTGTTAGTTGGGTGGTAGTTTTTTTTAGGAGTCTTTTTTTCTCCCGTGTCTTTCGTCGGCTGCTCTTTTCGACTAACATGGCTATGGGCGTTTAAGTTGCGGATAGATGCCGACGGGGCTAGTTCGTCTGCTGGCACACACCACAAAGCAGGTTAGATTAAAGGTTGGTTACATTCAAATTTAAATTGTATGTAAAGCTTACGTATAATTTAAACACGTACATATAATTTAAACACGCGTGTTCGTAACACGACTTGACTGTAATGATATCAAATAAGCCGTAAACTCCAATAGACCTTCAACCAAAAGAAATTAAGAAGGCTATTAGCAGGACACTCGAAGATGCAATTTATCCTCATTAAAATAATGCCGCCTTTCCATTAATCACCTCTGCTCCATTAGTGCTCGAATCGGTTAACGGACGCCCTAAATGCTTAAATATTCTTTAAGCGGATTCTGCTTTTCTAGAACGCAAAATGTAGACTTTTCATTTTAAGGTGAATGAATTGTTTGAACTTTCTGCAGATTTCTACCATTTGTTTGGCTTTGTAATATATATTGATTGCTTTATTGTCGTAGTATATTTTTTTTTACTTTTTTTGATAATAAATAAATAAATAAAATGTTTATTTGTAGTATCAGAAGTTTTGTCATGTAGAAATGGCTGTTTGGAGTTTTCTTTTAGGCAAACAAATTGCCTGTATTAGGAATCCCCGCTCTTCGTTTATAAATATAATCTTCTTATGTACTAGACATTATTTATCTTAGGTGCTATTTACAACATTTTTATGTTTACCATATATATTTACACAAATATGCTTAAATACATACACATACCCATCCATCCATACATGTGTTTGAAACAAAGTCGGGAGGCATACAAGTATACGGTCCACCTGATATAAAACGGTTACAGTAGCGAGTGAACGCTTGTAATTCATTAAGTGTCGCGCGATGCCTTCGCTGCTGCTAACACAACAGCTCATTAGGAGTTTTCTGGTGACCTCACACACAGGTTAGGCAGGTAGGCGTTGAATTTATTGAGAGTTTTTTTATACAGGGTTGGAAGGCATGCAAGCATACCGCCTACCTGACGGGAAGTTTACTGATGGTAACTTATATCTATCTATAACTTCACGCTAAACCTTTTTTGGGGTAGGCAGAGAGAACCGAGCGTCACATGACTCGATCCTTAACACCTCACTCGCTTTTTAAACATTCATTGCTCTTCTCATACACGCTCGCCGGTTTCTAAGGATCCTGACATCACCTTCTGATAAAACACGGTCAGTTTGGTCATGATAGGTAAGTGTTAGCCTTCCTCGGCGCTTACATCCTTCTACTTTCGCGTTGTTTATCTGTTTTGTAATTCTTTATTCTTGTATTCTTTGGGCACATCCGAACTAACGGAGTATACCTCTTCTTATTTTAACACCGACACTCTTTCGGACCAGCTCTGTTTTCTAACATCATCATTACGAATACGTTATGCAAGCGTTACGCCACAAATTTTGCCGCAACGTTCGTATTTCGACCGCGTTTATTTTACTTTCATGCTCTCTTTGCCATATCCAGCTGCCGCTTTCATAGGTAAGCGTTAGGACCAGCATTGTATTGTGTTTGCTGTGCCTTCTGGCTTAAGTTTTTGCTGCCAAGAATTTTTCTCAACGCTCCATTCACACTATTCCCAGCACTAACTAGAATAACCAGTAATTAGAATACTTATACGCAAATAGAAAAAATGACTCAAAGTGTTTTTTTTTATACTACGTCGGGAGGCATATAAGCACACGGCCCACCTGTTGTAAAGCGGGTACCGTAGCCTATTAACGCTTGCGATATATTAATTATCACTCGCGCGATGCCTCCTCTGCTGCTTACAGAGCAACTCCTTGGGAGCTAACAGGTGACCTCACTCACACGCAGGTACATAA
This sequence comes from Pyralis farinalis, assembly GCA_947507595.1. Taxonomy (NCBI): domain Eukaryota; kingdom Metazoa; phylum Arthropoda; class Insecta; order Lepidoptera; family Pyralidae; genus Pyralis; species Pyralis farinalis. The sequence goes on from OX382275.1 coordinate 7,268,094, forward strand.
CAACCCTCTAGGGAGTTGTTGTTTGGCTGCGGTTTTCTGTGAGGTGGAGGTACTTCCCCAGACGGACTGCTCTGACGCGTCCTACCTCTCTTAAAACATCCAGACCAAGACAAACAGATATGTTCATGCACACAAATGTTTGTCTTGTGTGGGAACCGAACCCACGAGCGTTGGTGTCAAAGTCGCGTTATTCACGACTGAGGCACCGAGCTCGTTAAAAAAGTATGCCCTAATTCCAGAACTGGTTTAAAAATGCTCACCTTGCGCTCCGCAAAGTAAAATTGGGACAGCCTAAAAGATCTTCTTTTAGCAATAAAACTTTGTTGGAGCCATATTCCGACTTTTAAGCGCAGTTAGGACTAAGTGAACACATTATATGCGTTAAGTTGGACCATCTACAGCTGGATAGGTGACATTAGGGGATGGGGAAATGATTTTAATAAGGTGTGAGGTAGAAGAAGCGGAAGTGTAAGTGAAACTGGAACATAAAATTTCATATTCATCATAGACGAGCTCGGTGGCGCAGTGGTGAAACGCGCTGTTACGCTACTTTGACACCAACGCTCGTGGGCTCGATTCCCACACAGTACAAACATTTGTGTGCATGAACATGTCTGTTTGTATTGGTCTGGGTATTTTCTATGTATAATAAGTATGTATTTACAAAAAAAAAATGTATTTACGTATGTTTATCAGTTGTCTAGTACCCATAACACAAGCTTCGCTTACTTTGGGGCTAGGTGGCGCTGTGTAATTTGTCCGACATATTTAGTTAAAAGTAAAACTAATAAATCATGGCAATTTGATATGACTACTAGATTTCTAAGCGGCAGTAAACAAAGTAGTTTAGATCAAATTGTCATATTATTTCAGTTTTTTTTAAACTACATATGAGTGTTAGTGAAACTTTATATTCCATTATCTACTATCTAAGATCAAATTTGACTTTCGCAAAATAACGCCTTAATCTATTAACTAAAAACATGGTTTAAACGTGCATCAAAAAAATTTTGTCTCATTTCTTACATTTATTAATCTTATGCGTTTCGCTCTAATCGAACACACGGGTTAAGCAGCGGCGACTGCAGTCTGTGTATGGATGGGTTTGTATGGATGTCTCCAGCGTCTTTGTGCTTCAGAAGGTTGCCACTGCCAATTAACACTAGAAAGATCGAAGTCGTCAAATTGACGATTTTGTGAAGTTAAATGGTAATATTTTCAAAGTTACGCTTCGTTGCAACATGACATTTTGTGACTTTTATTATTTTGTGGTTTTAAACATCCTGTCGATATATCACGTCGTTATCTTAATTACCTGTGGAATTACAATGAGTAATACCTATAAAGACCACTATCGTCAAAATGATCCAATACAAAGGGCTCGGTTAACTTTGATACTTGAGGGTACTTAGAAATATATATTTTGTTTACATTATCGCTCAATATTTATTATTGTGCTAGCTTATTGTTCGACCAGTGTTGAATATCTTAGTGATGTGTAAAGAGGATATGTATTAATTTTGAATAAAATCGATATAAGTGCTCGTAGAAATCTCTCTGACTTTGAAATACAGAGACAATTGCAAAATCTTCGGAATTTGCATAGCTCAGAGTCTGATTCGGGTGGAGAAGATAGTGCTGATGCAGTTGATATCGCAGATACGGACTACAGTCGTCGCAGTATCGGATTGAGATGCAGGCGTAGGCGGGGTAGCCGCGGTGGGAGTTCTTCCAATCGACAATCGGAACTACCTGCTCCAGGTGATACTTTGGTCGCAAGTGATGGCACCGAATAGAAGTGTGTAGCACATACCCAGAGCAGAAGCGAGACCGGACGGCGTAGTTGTCAAAACGTGCTTCGGGAAACTCCAAGCCCAACCCCCTACGCAAAACTATTCGTTGAAAATGGTAAGGTGATTACTGCTTGGCGCCTATTCCTTGATGACAGAACTCTTCGACTCATAAAGAAAATCTTCTGGTCGAAAGCCAGATGCTTCTCTACGATGTCATCCTGTGCTTCTCAATGCATTCCATCGGATTTCACCCTCATTCTCCTTTCAATTATTTTTCCATACACTTTGGCTACTAAGCTGATCAAACTGATGGCCCTATAGTTGTCACAGTCCATGCCTTGCCTTTATACAAGGGCACGATAAGTGCGCGTCTCCAATCGGTTGAGACCCCTCTGGTTCTCCAGCTTAATTTGCTGGAAAACCAGAAGGCGTCCCTAACGTAGGTGCCACCTAGTTTGATCATCTCAGCTGTAACCATATCGATTCCCGCTGACATTTCATTTTTCAAACTTCATATCGACCATTCAATCTCATCCATAGTAATGTCTACATGGCATTGTCGAGTCAGTCAAGACTCATTCACAGTGCCAGCGTCCTGGACATAATCACACATTTCTCTAAAATATTTACTCCACCGTTCTAACACTTCTTGAGTGTTAACAAGAATGCTACCAGCTTTACATTTTATCTTGTCCATTCTGAATACCGACGAAACACTTCGAGACTTCTTTACCTCTCTCCAGAAGAGTTTGGTATTCGCCTCGAAGTTCTTCGTCATCCTCTCTTCCTCATTAATAAGTAGTCTTTCACGCTTCTATTTCACTAAAGCTTTGATCATTCTTGCGTGACGGTATATTTCTTTCTTCTTCTCTTTCATACCATCACTCTGGTGCAAAAATGATACATATTACAGCCACGCTTTCCTCTTTTTTTCATGGAGAATTCAACCTCCGCATCCCACCAGACATCTCCTCTCAGTGTTCTACATCTCTTTGCGCATCCACATACTTTTTTCGCACTGTTGACCACATTTTCTTTCAGAACTTTTCAAAATTCGTCTATATCTGAAGTCGGAAAGACTCACATTCGCAAGTCTTTCACTGACTAGACGTACTTACACTTTCATCGTTTCATCTACTCACTTCTTATTCTTCCACGATCTCCGAAAGGAATACGCACTCGCCAGTGCCTTTACTTATTGAAAAGGCCCACAAATCGACTTATCGCCAGATCGATAGCGATCCGTTTCAAGAGTGGGACCTCTGTAGGCTCTTGAACCCATTAACGACTTTCGGAGACGTCCGTCTATCAAAATCAAATCAATCACACTTTTCTGTTCATTTCGTCTGCAAGTGTAAATACGTATATCCTTGTGTCGAAAGAACGTGTTCGACACATGGAGGTATCGTTCATACGTCTAAAAGTAACTTACCAGCATCGTTCACTCTCTTATCTCCATATGGATCAAGCACTGCCTCATAACTGTTTCGCTTGGTCATAACCCATCTATTTAGAACTTCACGCATAATTATCCGTTCATTCGCTTCAGTCAAATCTAGAATACCCCTTACAGTCTCCCAAAACTTCTCGAGCTCCTGGGGATTAGTAGAGCTCACAGGAGCATATGCAGCAACCAAAAAGACTCGCATAATCCCCAGTTTGATTTTAACTCATACAAGTCTTGGGCCTACTTAATCGTAACCTTTCACACCAGCGGCCAAGCAAGATGAAAGCACGACATCAGCGCTAAAAGATAAAAATTCTTTATTTGCCTTTAGACCCACATGGGCACTTAGACACGTCTTACATTCTCAATATTATAAGGTTTTTTTTAATTTTTTCTCTTTTTTAATCTACCAGCATTTCAAACGACCAGACGTTATAGTCCTGGTTAACCCCAGTCACAGGGCCATCATACCACCTGGCAGATCGTCTGTGCCGCTTCCCTTTCGCTTGCTCTCTGACACACTCAAAGCATCTAGTCATCTCTCGTTAATTATATCTATCAACTCATAAATCTTATCTTGTATAACCTCTCACATTCCATGAGCCTAAACGATACTCTACTCTCCTCGACCCGTCGGGTTGGGCGTTGCGTGGTGGGTGACGGCCCCCACCGCTGCATGCTTTAGTCTTGCACCGACGAGGGCCGATCGGTGCACGTCGCCTCTGGGCGACGCCCTAATCCGCGTGTCTGTGTGGTTTACGGCCAGAATTGCAATCCACAGTGTTGGACTGCAAGGGTCGCGGCGTGCACGCTTCTGGTACCGACCCCTAAACCATGGTATGTACTATGTGGGCAATGGTAACCAGTTTATATAATGTTTGGGCATTTTCTTATACGCCTTGTGACGTTGTATAAAAAGACAGATGGAAGATGAAGCCAGTGTTTTCTCTTTTTTCTAATTTAGTTAAAAAACACTAAAGAAACGATTTCATGAAACCTTTCCTACAGTCGTAAATTCCCAGTCTACCCAATTATTGCCGAGTTAACTGCCTGTCCAGACTAGGTGATTTAAAAGCTCTAACATTTCTGTAGTTTCATGTACTACCACAGATAAAAATGCCTACCAATTAAAAAAATAGCATGTTGCTGCTTTTTCTATCGAATTCATAGCAACCTTTTTATACTACGTTAGAAAAGTGTGAATGCGCTACCATTACCATATTAAACTACTGAGGCCATTAAGAAAATAAATTATCGAGAACCAATGAGACGATTTTGCGTAGTAACTCGATTCACCGCTACAAGTAGAGTAGAACGCGCCTCTTATTGGCTAGTTAACAGATGAACATCGCGGTACTTATCAGCTTATTGGTTAAAATATCCTCCCATCCGTTTGTAGGGTCGAATCGCTGAGATATTTAGGAACTGTGGCTTCATACGGATTCAAGTGGTTTGTGATCGAGACCGATAAGACGAGAGAGAAGGATGTACACTTGGGAAATACTCTTGGGATTTAGGCTCAACCCTACACAGCATGATTTTATTAACCTCTACAAACTTTACATCTTGGCCATAAGTATGACTTGCATCATTAACGACAATGGGTTACTTACCACGAGCCCAGGGGAGTATCTCTGCCCTAAAACGGCTAGTAGTAGCTAGGCGGTTTGTAGAGCTACACTTTGTAGAATTAGGGCCTTGGCTTTATACGACATAACTTTTTAATACTGAAACATGTTCCTTACGAGTCTCTGAAATCTGCTTCATTTAAAATATTTCTGTTTTATATTATACAATGTCGGGACGCATTCGAGCATACGGTCCACCTGAAAGCGGTTACCGTAGCCAATGAACGCTTGCAACACATTAAAGTACCATTCGCACGATACCACCTCTACCGCTAACACAGCAACTGCTTAGGAAGTCAGTTTACTTGCTTATGCTTAACAGAACAACACTCCTGGGAGTTGTTCATAATTGCTCATCATAATTATGTGGAATCGTCATTGTTATCCGGTAACATTGGATTGGAACAAAAACGGTAACATTAGATTGGAACAAAAACGGCAACAGTACCTCTCCTATATGTAAAAATGGAAGTTATGCTTAGTTTGGAATAGAAAATAACATACTCGTACATTCAATTTGAGCTTACGTTATTTCATAATAAATTAGAAAATAGAATAAACCAGTTGAGAATGCGCAAGCTTGCATTGCCAGAGGAACACCTGGCTCGTCAATTATTTAACAATTTAATTATTTAAAATATAAAAAGAGCCCTAGAAACCGGCGAGCGTGCATGAAAAGAGCAATGAATGTGAAAGAAGCGAGTGAGGTATGTAAGGATCGAGTCGCGTGGCGCTCGGTTCTCTCTGCCTACCCCGTAAGGGATTTGGCGTGAAGTTATAGATAGATAGATAGATAATTATTTAAATTTTTATAACTTTGTCGGCCATTTTGACCGTGTTCCTTAAGAAATATGATATTGGTTTTTAAGATATTCCTATTCTACATTTTAATTTACTTTTCGAATCTAAATTAAATTCAATAATAAATCTAATTTTAATTATTTTTTTGAATAATTTATCGGCCATTTTGACCATGTTCCTTAAGAGAGAGGAGGTTGGTTTTTCAGACATTCCTATTCTACTTTTTTATGCTGAATCCGAATCTGAAGTCAAAAATCGAATATTCGAAAAAAAGCGACAGACACACACACAGACAAACATATAGATTTCATATAGGAACGGTGTTCCTGATATATATAATATATATATATATATATATATATATATATATATAATATATATATGTATATTACTGTGAACAATGAGGGTTTTAGGTTACTATTCTAATGAACTTCTCCGTTTTAGCGTAAGATAGGTTTAGTAAAAAAAATTTAACTTTACTTTTCTTAACGTGAGTATCTTTACTACAAATATTAACAATTCTATTGTATATGAAGGGTAACATAAATTGCTGCATATTTCGTGCAAATGTAAAGTACACTTTCACCTGTTCTGATTTGAAAACACGGTATAAATTATTTGTTTAAATGTTAATTTGATAATTTAACAACAACCAAGAATGAATTCATATACGAGTACAATGTGTTTTTATGTTCTCGGGCGTAAGGATCAAAGAATAGGTTCGGCCTTCATTTTCAGCTGTTGAGTTTCCCGTTCATAGCATAGATACTCATACACTTTACTGAAGATTGAAGAGGTGTTAAGATAAGAAAAGGCATGCTCCATTGGTTCGGACATGTAGAAAGAATGCAGGTAGAAAGAATTACGAAACAGATATACAATGCAAAAGTGGAAGGATGTAGGAGCCGAGGAACGCCAAGACTAACCTATCATGACCAAACCGGTCGTGTTTTATCACAAGGTGACATCTAGTAACCGGCGAGCGCGCATGAAAAGATTGTCGAATGTTATTGAAGCGAGTGAAGTGTGTAAGGACCACGTCTTATGGCGCTCGGTTTGCTCTGCCTACCCCGCAAGGGATTTGGCGTGAAGTTATATACATATATATATATATAATAATTATATAGACAAGAATTGCTTGTTTATAGTATAATAAGATTGTGAGAAGATGGTAGGTTGTTTATTATTTGTTTGTCTAAATTTTATACAACTCCGGCTTTGATTTAATTTAGTATTAAATCAAAGTCGGAGTTGTATAAAATTTAGAATAGTATACGACAGTAAATTTTTAAGGCAAACATGCAAATAATTTGTTCTCTATGCATATCCCCCATAAGATAGCTCGATGGTGTCGTTGGGCGTGTCATTCTAACCGAACACGCAGGTTAAGCAACCTCAACCGCAGACTGTCTATGGATGGGTTTATCTATCTCGAATTTCTCCGTGTTTCGGAGGGCAATTTAAACCGTAGTTTGGTTGATAGATTACAGTCGTTAAGCTAAGTCAGTGGCCCTCAGGCGGCTTGAAAACACTGGCCTTCGCCAATCCACATTTGAGCAGCGTGGTGGAGTATGGTCTAAACCCCTTCGGTTGAAGGAAGACTAGTAATAATGCATTAACAGTACAAATAAACAAATAACGACGACGGCGTCGTTGACGGGCCCGGTGATGTGGTGGTAAGCGATGCTACTGTAACATCAAGGTTTGTTTGTTCGATTCTCACACAAGACATGCATTTGTGTGTATGCACATACTTGTTTGTACTGGTCTGAGTATTTTTAAGAGAGGTGGGGCGCGCCAAAGTAGCTATGTAACAACTTTCTCGAGGGTTGTTCTGTTCTTGAGAATGAGTGGAGTTACCAGTAAGCTCCTAAGGAGTTGCTGTGTCAGCAGCAGGGGCAATGCGCGTGCTATTTTTTATACTTTTTTTTATACTACGTCCGAAGGCATACAAGCATACGGTCCACCGGTAAAGCGGTTACCGTAGCTTATGAACGCATGTAATACATTAAGTATCACTCGCGCGATGACAGCAACTCCTTAGGAACTTACTGGTGACCTCACTCACACGCAGTACACAACCACCCTCTAGGGAGTTGTTATTTGGCTGCGGTTTTGTGTGAGGTGGAGGTACATCCCTAGAGGAGCTGCTTTGATACGCCCTACCTCTTAGAACTCTCATCTAGACAAAGACAAACAGACATGTTCGTGTACACAAATGGTTGTCATGTGTGGTAATCGAACCCACGAGCGTTGGTGTCAAAGCCGCGTCATTCACAATTACGCCGCCGAGCTTGTCAAAACTTATTGTATTGCAAGCATTAATAGGCTAAGGATACCACTTCTAATAAGGTTTGCCAGTATGCGCCCCGGCATTGTATAAAGAAAAATACATACACACAAGTGTATAAAGAAAAGCACATTCAGTAATATGTAGAACAAATGTGAAAACAGAGACGAACAAAACATTATACGCGTAAATTAAATCGATCTACAAAACACAAAGGAAAAGTACTATAATAGTCTCGAAGTAAAAAGCGGTATGTCAGAGAGTTGATCAAAAAGAACACAACCGTGAGTATCGAGTAACAACTCCACATGACAGATAAAAGTCCGTAATCCCTCTGGCAGGACGTTCGTTACGTATAATGAACAGATTTGTGGATCGTTTTTAAGCTTTCATTGGAACGTGCAATCTGTTTGTGGACGGCACATGTTCAATCCATATCGCTCGGAGAGTTAGTGAACTACAATTGTAATGGACTATGGAAGCTACAATAAATGTAAATTAAATTTAAATAAAATTTGTGTTCTCCTGTGAGTACAGTCATTAGTAAGCCGGTGAAGAGTTGCTACATCTGCTGCAACTCTACGCAACTTTGTTTTTAAGGTTCGTCTTTCCACTTTGTGCACGAAAATTTACTATTTCCAAACATAAATATATAGCCAGATAAAAGGAGAGTGTTGAAATTCTGGCGAATATGTTATTTCCGCACCCGTGTGATACGCCGCTGTTTTGTCTTGTCATCATCGTATGTGGGCAGCGTAGAAATAGACACATCAAACATTGAAAGTATTGTAATCTAGTAAGATTTTCTCTCTCTCCCTCTCTGTATGCAATCTTATATAACTAGAGATCAGTAATAGCAAATAGGTAAAGAAAATTCATTAACCTTTTTCCTCTATAGATCAAATGTTTTTCAGGAACACCGTTCCTATATGAAATCTATACGTTTGTCTGTGTGTGCGTTCGAATATTCGAATTTTCACTTCAGATTCGGATTCAGCATGGAAAAGTAGAGTAGGAATTCAGAAACACCGTTCCTATCTCTTAAGGAACATGGTCAAAATGGCCGACGAATTAAAAAAAAAATTGAATTGTTATATAATTGACAAGCCAGGTGTTCCTCTGGCAATGCAAGCTTGCGCATTCTCAACGCGTTTTGTTTGTATTTTAGAGTTATTAAAAAAATAGAAACAAAGGTAAGTCGAGTTTCAGGAGTGTTAGTGTTAACTAAAATATGTCGAATAGAGTCGAAAACATGCAATTTCGTATACATTTTCCGAAAATGTTCAATAATGATTACAGTCCAAGTTCGCCTTGTAGCGGACACTAGTATATAAGAATCCGACGTACGTCGAGAGACGACTGAATGAAGCTTCCACACTCTAGTTCTATTTCGTGATATCGTATTTCACGGTAGAGGAGGGACTCGAACCGAAATATTTCCGGGACCTCTTAATAAGATAAGGACGGTGGTATGGTGTACTGTTACGATTCTTTGATGGATTACCGTCGAGATTTGTAGCTTGTCATCCTAGCGAGTACTAGTTGATCGTTTGTTTTTGGGGATTGTCCTATTAAAGTCAAATATTTACTTTGGACTGAATGAATACCAAAAAACCTTAAAGTAACGTGCATAAAATCAGTCAATGCGCTTTTATCCTCATAAAGAGACAATCAACAATATAAAATACAATAATATAATAAGTTTAGTTATCATAGCGCTACAATATTTCTTCCTAGCGTTATCTCGTTTCATAATTCATTACGATTAGCGAGGTCCGCTACCTAAACCTAAGAATTTGGCAAAGATCTTTACATAAAACTACTGCCGTCAGACCAGCACGATCCAGAGGGAAAAGCAGACCTTTCTTAGGTTAGGTTATGACCTATATGTCTTTTCAAACATAATTTCTTGCACGTCCGGTTTTCCACACAATATTTCGTTCATCCCCGAGCAAGTGATAAATATGTAAATAAATCCGCATAGACGAATTTAGTGCACCACACACTAGGATTTGAATCGTAGGTTAAGGCTATTTATCGACCGGGCTATCACTACCATTGAGCTACAACATACATACATATCATCACGCCTGTGTTCATCCCATTGGGGTAGGTAGTGACTATAGAACGCCAGGTGCACCGATCCAAGCATACCGCTCTCGCTTCTTCCACACTCATCAACCTCTTCATGCATGCTCTTCGATTTTGGGCTATTTTTTGAGCTACAACAATCACAACTAAAACAGTTACGATTGTGAAAAATAATTTCTTCTTCACGCCACACTTTCGGCTTCACGTCAAGTCCAATAGGGAGCGACGGGCAATCCTCATACATTTTTCCTTTTTTTATACAACGTCAGGAGGCATACAAACATATAGCCCACCTGTCTGTAAAGTGGGTACCATAGCCAAGTAAACACTTGTAATACATTAAATATAATTCGCGCGATGCCACCTCTGCTGCTAACACTCCAGATGGGGTACTGCTTTGATGCACCCTATCTCTTTAACATACATAGCTTTTTTCGTGCACTCTCTTTTTGTAAAATGTGTTACTCGTATTATTGGCAGGAAAGGCGTCCCCGTTTTTCTTTTCGGTTACGGAAAGTTACTCCTTCTTTTCTGATGTCGGGTAACAGATGGATTTTGGCGAGAGGTAATTTTAAAGTTGGTAATACGAAATCACAGGTAACTCATTTTATTCGCTGTGCCGAAGGTGAAATAGTTTCCTTGGCGGGAGAGTCCGAGGAAATCCGTCGCCAATTGAAAAATCTTTGTGGGATGTGAGTGGAAGGGAAATGTTGAGATATAGATTTACTGGATGTGGCTGATCTTTTTGTGGAATAAGCACAAATCTGGGCACCGAGATTCGAACTGTGTGTAAAACAAAATGACGAATTGTCATGGAAAGTGGAGACTTTTCATGACAATTCGTCATTTTTCGTCATTTTGTGCCCTTCAAAAAAGTCAAAAACATCCAAATCATGTCTCAGGTACTCTAATGTTTATTCAAGATTTGCTCATTTTTAAGAGAGGTACGGTGCATCAAAGCAGTCCGTCTGGGGAAGTACCGCCACCTCACAAAAAACCGTAGCCAAATAACAACTCCCTAGAGGGTTGTTGTGTTCCTGCGTGTGAGTGAGGTCACCAGTAAGCTCGTATGGATTTGCTGTGTTAGCAGCAGAGGTGGCATCGCGCGAGTGATACTTAATGTATTGCATGCGTTTATAGGCTACGGTGACCGCTTTACATAAGGTAGGCCGTATGCTTGTATGCTTCTCGAAGTTGTATAAAAAAATATTATAGGGCATCCGACAACGTTTCGGCAGGTGTAACCCGTTATTTAAAAAAACCGGCCAAGTGCGAGTCGGACTCGCGCAAGGGTTCCGTACCTATAAAACCTATACGTATCTATAGAAACGACAAAAAAATCACGTTTGTTGTATGGGAGCCCCCTTAAATATTTGTTTTATTTTCATTTAATTATTTATTTTTAAAGTAAATATATAACTAAATATTCTGTGAATATTTCATGCATCTACCTGTTGCCGTTATCAACATCGAGCAAAAAAAAATCACGTTTGTTGTATGGGAGCCCTCTGAAATATTTATTTTTTAGTATTTGTTGTCATAGCGGCAACAGAAATACATCATCTGTGAAAATTTCAACTATCTAATTATCACAGTTCATGAGATACAGCCTGGTGACAGACGGACGGACAGCGGAGTCTCAGTAATAGGGTCCCGTTTTACCCTTTGGGTACAGAACCCTAAAAATTGCATATTTTACCCCTTCCATGCATGTATATAAGAGATATTTGCGTTTTCGTTAATTCGCAATTGGCTCTGCTGTATCTGATGGTAAGCGAAAGACGAGCCCAAATCGCAACTGCAACTGACAAAAGGCTACACAGTGTCCTGTCAGTTGACGCTACCATGCTGAGCCGCCAGGTGCTTCTTCACGCTTCGTTTGAAGGATCCCATGTTGTAGGAAGGAGGGAACACGTGTGCAGGCAAGGCGTTCCACTTTTTAATGGTACTCGTACGACAAAGATAGGAGTTGCCGAACTTTTTGGTACGCGAAGAAATATTCTCAACGGTGGAACAATGACATGGCAAGGCTGCACGTGTGGTTCTATGACGGAAGGGAGATGGTGGGATAAGGGAAAACAGTTCTTCAGAGCACTCGCCATGGTAAAGGCGGTAAAATACGCTTAGCAAACCAATTTCTGGACAGAACCCACCACCTCCCATGGCTCCACCGACCTCGCGGTCATTTGAGCCGAATCGCGGGAGATGCGCACGGCACATGCTGCTCTAAGGCTCTCTTCGTGCCGCGGGCAATTCTTCACTCCCTACAAATTATTTATTCTGCTCTATTGTGTCTAGGTCCGCCTTCTCCCCATTCTGGGGTAACGACATGCACATTTACGCCTACCAATTTCTGGACAAAGCGAAGTGACGTTTTCCAAAGACAGACAAGAGCAAGAGTATATAGACGATAAGACATAATGAATAGATTGTATCAACCTTCCCGTCATAAATACATATATGAAAAAAATTCATACAACATGTCATCATCATCATCATCATCACATCAACCCTTACTCATCCCACTGCAGGGATACGGGTCTCCCTTCAACCGAAGGGGTTTAGAGCATACTCCACCACGCTGCTCAGTTGCTCACTGCTTAACGACTGTTATCTATCGAGAACAGCTGGGACGGACGGCTTAACGTGCCCATCCGAAGCACGGAGAAACTCGAGACTGATAAACCCATCCATAGACAGGTTGCGGACGACGTTGCTTAACCTGCGTGTTTGGTTGGAATGATACGCGCAACGGCGCCATCGAGCTCTCATATGTTAAATTTAATACAAGATGTGCATATACCTTTATTACCATTTGCTGGAGGATATAAAACTTTTGGAAAGAAAATCGTTCGAATTTCCACTCTACAATTGGTTGTTCACTCACTGCTTCTACAGTGTCAATATGAGACACAAAATGTCCCGATAATACGTACACAATTTTGTTAAATGTCGTTAATATAGTTCATTTTTATTTAATCTTTAATTGGCTACATTTTTATTTTCATAACATGACATTGACATTTCTTTTATTTTTCTCTATCTATCTATATATAACTTCATAACAAATCCCTTGCGGGGTAAGCAGAGAGAACCGAGCGCCACGTGACTCGATCCTTACATATCTCACTCGCTTCTTTCACATTCATTGCTCTTCTCATGCACGCTCACCGGTTTCTAGGGCTCTTAACATCATCTTCTGATAGAACACGACCAATTTGGTCATGGTAGGTTAACCTCGGCCTTCCTCGGCTCCTACATCTTTCCACTTTTGCATTGTATATCTGCATCGTCATTCTTTCATCCTGCATTCTTTCTACATGTCCGAACCAACGGAGCATAAATTGAATTTCATATTATATATAACTATTGTATGTAACTTGATTATTCTTATTCAATTTATGTTTGTGATTATTATTTGAATAAGTTGTCGCAAATTTTTAAGAAATTTATAACCTAAATATTTGTAGGCTGAAGTTGCGATGACATCAATGACCCTTCTTTTTAGAAAACCTACGTGTAAATCACTAAATGTAAATAAATGAAGTTGGGCACAAAAACACAACTGAACAAACGAGAAAAAATGTTTCATTAGTTCAGTCAACTGAACTAATGAGAAAAAATGTTTCATTAGTTCAGTCAACTGAACTGGTCGGCTGAACAAGTGGGAACAGAGGGAATATACAAACACGTAAAAAATTGTAAAGACCTTTTTTGTATACTGCATTTCGCAAATAAATGATTGATTTGATTTGATTCAAAGTGGTTATATTGTAAATTAATCATAATTAATATCACCATGAATGATATACTATTTTGTATTGTATTTTTATAGACATACTTTTTTGTGATGATTAAGCCAGTGATTGTTCAGTGGATAAAGAACCGACTTATTATGCGACGGTCTCTGGTTCGAATCTTTTAAAATTTTGGTTTTCGAATTTATGCACGTATTTGTAATTAGAGGTCGATGGCGTCGTTGCACGTGCCATTCTAACCGAACACGCAGGTTAAGCGACGTCAACCGCAGCCTGTCTATGGATGGGTTTATTACTATCTCGAGTTTCTCCGAGCTTCGGAGGGCACGTTAAGTTAAGTCGGTCCCGGCTGTTGTCGATAGATGACAGTCGTTAAGCTAAGTCAGTGGCCCTCGGGCGGCTTGAAAGCACTGGCTTCTGCCAATCCGCATTTGAGCAGCGTGGTGGAGTATGCTCTAAACCTCTTCGGTTTATACAATACACCTTGTAAAGACCCTCAGGACACTACCCAATCCCTGAAGACATCACATTAAGGAATAAAATTAGCAATAGAGATAAGTTACACCCTGCACACTGACAAACAATAGACTTTCATGAGGCTACAACACAAGGAGAAATAGACCAACTTACCAGCAATGCGAACACAAAAATCTATACAGACGGCAGTAAACTCGACAATGATGACACTGGAGCAGGAACAGTTATCTACCTACAAGACGGAGAAGTCATTACAAAGAAAACCAAATTAAATAGATGCACCACTGTTTTTGCTGCAGACTTACTGCAATCAACGTAGCCCTCCAATGGATTGACAAGCAGCCAAAAGCCAAGATAGCAAACACAACTGTCAGTATTGCCTCAGACAGCCAATCGGCTCTGAAGGCTATACAAGACCGAAACAACTCGGACCCCACTGTGCACGCCATTCACATACTGCTTCTAAAACACAAAACTAGTATACATATAACATTTATATTTGTTTGGGTCAAGGCTCACATAGGTATACTTGGCAACGAGCTGGCGGATGAGGTAGCTAAACAAGCTGCCTCACTAAGAACCCCATTTGCAAACTCTGACTTTCCCATCTCATACGCCAAGAGAATTATTAAGCATGAAACTCAAGTAGCGTGGGAACAATTATATGAGACAGACGCACTCAATCACCACATACACAAACTCCTTCCAAATTAAGCATCAATTGGTAAATTCACATCGATTATCCCGCCCACCTTTGAAATAACACAGACACTCACCAATCATGGATACCATAAACTATATTTAAACCGATTTCATATTATTGACAACAATACATGCCCTTGCGATAACACATCAATTCAGGACCTAGATTACTTAATTCAAAAGTGCCCCATATTCATGAATCACAGACACACCCATGAAATGACATGCAACAATCTTGGAATTGACCCATATAATTTCTTGGAAATAATATGTAAAGAACAGTCTGTAAATACTTATGTACAACATATAAATTATATAGTTAATAATCTTAAAAAAGTAAATGTAACTTAATAGGATAATATGCAATAAAGCTGTAAGTTAACTTGTATATATATATAATGTAAATTAGATTTAACTTCATGTGAGACTCATCACTATCAACTTTTAAAACAATTACATTGTTTTAAATAAATAATTACATAATATGTACCTTAACTTTTGTAAATATCTAAACATTAATTAATGCTTAATTCCATGTATCTTTATAAAAATACCTGTATCAAATAGCAGGTAAAAAAAAAAATCAATCACCTTGTAAAGTTAAACATTATCTGTTTTTGTGAATCTGATATATAAACATTTGTAAACCATGTAACCTACTTTCATGTACAATATACTCCCCTGGGAAGTGGAGTAACTTCCTGGGGGGAAAAAAAAACCACCTCGGTTGAAGGGAGACCCGTATCCCTGCAGTGGGATTAGTAAGGGTTGATGTGGTGTGGTATTTATAATTATCATTCGACAGCGAAACAAAACATCGTGGAAAACCCGTATGTACCAGAAATTATACTTCGAAAGACGTGCGACTTAGCCTGAGATACGTCTGGTTTTCTCTCTGGGTTGTGGAGGAATCACTTCACTCTATGTAAAACTCAGTATTTTTGTCAAATCCTTAGGCTTAGGTAGCTGACTCTACCCATACTAATGAATAAGAAGACTTTACTGACACATAACAGATTTGGTCGTAGTAGGCGAGTGTTGATCGTCGTCGGCTACCTACGTTCTTTTATTTTCGCATTGTTACATCAGTTTCGTCATTCTTTTCTCTTGCATTCTTTCTATATGTCCGAACCAACGAAATACGTCTCATCTTATCTTAACACCGATATTCTCTTTCAGACCAATTCTCTTTCTTACATCATCCTTGCGAACTCGGTCTACAAATGTTACGCGACAGATTTTGTACAATCCAAACTTGTATTATGTTGCGAATAATAAAACAATGTGTATGTGATACGATAGTATTCCATATATTCGAGTGAGACTCGTGTCGAGCTTAGAATACTAAAAACATGGTCACTTCTAGTGAACCATTGCGTTCAGATATTAGTTTTAAAGCCTCACAGAGGGCTTTGACGTCATACCTAATAGCGCTGCCAATGTTCATACTCTTTTTATTACTCTATGTGGCGTTATTACCCAAAGATGAGATTTAATATAGGTACGTGACTTTGTTTCACGTAATATTAGTTTTTGCTGGAAAAATATTAATATGAATACATAAAACGTAACCGTATATACCGGTACTCGTGGTATTGCAAGCGTTGCTGCTACAGTAGATATTTTCCCGCCTTTTTTAAGTTCCCCTCCCGCGGGGAGTTCATTCAGAGAGTGTACAATCTAAGGGTTTGCGAAATATAACCCTTTTCGAACAGCACAGTACGCGATCATTAGTTCCAACGTTTGGGGATGAATTATGGTGGATATATGTGTGGTGTACGAAGTGATTATGTCTTACGTTATTGGATATTTCCTCAGTGTCTGTAACTGCAGAGATAAATTGAGTAAGCACCCTACTGCGTAATTTGACGACGATTGATTGATATTGTATATGGGATAACATCTTTTTTATAAACTTAACTTACATAATTTACGGTTAGCTGGAAGACATTTTATTAGGGACTCCACATCAATCCTTACTCATCCCACTGCAGGGACACGGTTCATTCAGCCTTCAACCGAAGGGATTTAGAGCATACTCCACGACGCTGCTCAAATGCGGATTGGCAGAGGCCAGTGTTTTTAAGCCGCCCGAGGGCCACTGATGACTTAGCTTAACGACTGTCATCTATCGACGACAGCCGGGACCGACAGCTTAACGTGCCCTCCGAAGCACGGAACATTAGCATTAGCGATTAGGTTGGTGCATTTCCTCATGTCGAGTTTTCTTAATGTATTCGGAACGACGGGAAGTTGTGTATTGTAATGTATATTGTTGTATAATAGGCCAGTCATAATAGGGTTCGAACAACAAAAAAATTCTTTACAGCAATCCGACACCGGGATATTGTAGAATAAGATATTCTAAAAGAGGGAAAAATAAATCGAACAGTCTGCTGCTATCCGGGGTGGAATGGGGTGCTTTTTAGGGGTTGAAATCAGTTTTTCGGGATTTCTGGCAAACGGTGCATTCTATCGAAAAAAGTTAAATTCTTTTTTCTCGAAAAAAATAATTAAAAACTAAAAAATCGGTTTTTTGCATTTTTTTCGAAAAATTTAAGGTTAGGGTAAAAATGGTTTATACAAAAGTTGTAGATCTTTTTATTATCTACAACTTTTACATTTAACTTTTTTCGATAGAATGCACCGTTTAGCCAAAAATCGCGAAAAACTGATTTCAACCCCTAAAAAGCACCCCATTCCACCCCGGATAGCAGCAGACTGTTCGATTTATTTTTCCCTCTTTTAGAATAGCTTATTCTACAATATCCCAGTGTCGGTTTGCTGTAACAATTTTTTTTATTTTTTTATTTTTCTCTCCTATTTATATATATATCCTTTATATATATATATATATATATATATATATATATATATATATATATATATATATATATATATATATATCCTTTATTGCACAACAAATTAAAAGGTTACAATCGTTAAAATACATAGTTCGCAAAGGCGAGCTTATCTCTAAAAGAGATTTCTTCCAGCCAACCTCCAACAGTGGGTCATGTTGTCAGTAGTGGAATAGCTGTATGTGCCTGAATAAGAGTTATACATACATACACACACTTACATACATAATATATATACGATATATATATATATATATATATACATTTCTGAATGGATAAGTAGTAATCTTTCAATTTCTTTTTGAATGAGAAAACAGATGGGCTTTCACGAATACGTGTACGTAATTTATTCCACAACTGAGCAGCACGGTAGGTAAAAGAGTTATAAAAAAAATTTGTTTGCGCAGTTGGGAGCAACAGCGTCTTGGTTTACTAGCCTATAAGTATATTGTGCTGGGCTGCGGATTTTTTAAGGTTTAGTATTGAACCACAGTAGTGATAGTACGGTAGCTAAAGAATCACGCTATTGACTAACTGGTCACCGGTTTATACCCTGGCATGTACCACTAAATTCGTGTTGTAGGATTTATGTACAAATTTCTGACTATCACTAGCTCGGCGGTGAAGGAAAACATCGTGAGGAAACCCGCACGTCCAAGAAATTTTGTGAAGAAAGAAAAGAAAATGAAGTTTATATCTCTTTAATTAGACACCCCCACTAAACAGACGCAGGATGATAACCACGTTGCAACTTTCCGACCACATGCGCGGCTTCTTTAGAACGGTGTGCGTACACTTCTTCATTTTGCTTGTTGTAGTAATCTTTAATCGTGAATTTTTTTCGCCAGTAAAGAGGATATTTCTGTGTATCGGCTGTTCTTTTTCTGTTGTTTGGCGTTTTGATCGATCCACTCTCTTCAACTGTAGGGATTGATTTAGGACATGTCCTGTATATCGACGATACGCGCCGAGCTTCAGGTATTGTTTTATTATACGCGACAGAGTCCTAGCGCGAATCTTCTTCATTTTTCGCGATAAATTTTTTTGTTTCCTAATTGGGTTTCAGCGAATTCTGGCTTTAACAGTACTAACAGCCTTCGTAGTTCTAACAGCACGCGGTGGCCCAGATCTTTTATGGTATTCAACAGAGGAAGTGTTGGTATATCTGTCGATAGTACGATATAGGAACATACGGCTGATACCAAGTTTTTGAAGTGTCTTGAATATGAGCGACAGCTTCATACTCACTTTGTGCAAGGCAATCACTGCTATCCTATTTTCTTTGACACCCCATTCCATACGGTAATTTGATAATAAACACGAAAAAAATATGTAAAACGGCGGGAAATCGAATGAAGTTTTTAACATTATAATTGCGTTCCAAATTCAAAATAATTAAAGAGTTGAAAAAAAGAAACGTTTATATGTAACAGTATTTATGGCCAGACTAGTTATAAAAAAATATGTCAGTATAGCTGTTGTACATATATATATATATATAAATAATGAAGTCAAGTGCAAAAATAAAGCAATATTAATGTATGTGCTGAATTATTTCTGGATATCTTTGTCTAATAATTAATTCTATAATAAGCGTATAGTATAGTTTTATAACGATAATTTTTGATGGGCCCTTGAAGATATTTTCAGTATAGGATAGAACTGTTTCAGGCAATTTCTTATAAAATTGAATAAAATTTATAATCAAGTGTCTGAACAGTGATTTCATGGAGCCCATATTATAAATAGAGCCAATAGATTTCCATTTGCGAGATAAAAATTGTTTCAATATCAGCCGTTTTTCTTCCCAAGAGTATACCATACGATATAATGCTGCGAAAGTAGCTGAAATAGACTAAACGCGCATCAGCTATGTATGTCAATTGTCTGATTCTCCTAACTGCATATGCGGCGGAGCTGAACTCAGTGGCAACGTTTTTATATGTGGGTGCCAAATTGTAATTTGGAATCTACCGTAATTTCAAGAAATACAGTATCTTTAATGTATTAATGTCATTAAAATATATGTATTGGCCGGTATAAGATGGTAAAAAACTATGGTAACCACTTTACATCAAGTAGCCGTATACTTGTTTGCCTCCAGACGTTACATAAATAATGGGACCACAATAATGAGTGTACAATCTATCTTACAATCCCATGATTTCGATCGCCATTTGTAAAGTTCATTTCGAGTCATTATATTTGTTGGTGAACTATTCAAATGTCTAGTGATAATTATTTTTCCTAGTCGATTTAAATAGTACAGCTTTTGTTTTATTTAAATTATATCGAACACGTATAGAAATCATTAAAAGCCAAATGTATTTGTTATTCATTCATGTCTACTCGTATTATAGGTTTTTATACAACGTCGGGGGGCAACGTGGAATGTGAGCGGCGGATTGAATGATAAGCTGAACGAGCTGATGGAAGATATAAATGAGAGACGTTTAGATGCTTTGTGTGTGAGACTAAGCGCTAGGGGAGCGACACCGATGATCTCCCCGGTGGAATGATGACCGTATGGTCTGGCGGGTACCTCACGTTTTTTACGTTTTCGTACGTTTTTTACGTTTAAATATTTTTTGATATTCACTGCATATAGCATGAAACAGATTGGTATAAAGAAAATCTGGATCATCTACAGTGTAATCCAACAATTGCAATCTGTCCTCCAATACATTATTTTATCTAATAAGTCTGTTTCTGGTCAGTGGTCTGTACAAGAGATGATTTCTCAAATCTGTATTATGTGAACTTTGATAAACTACCAACTGACCGCAATGATCTGAGGGCAAGTTGCCAATTATTGTTTTATTTATATGGTCACAATTACAAAAAACATTATCAAGACAAGCTGCAGATGTGGCCGTTATACGCGTAGGCTCCAGAAATAGGTTTTCTAGATCAAAGGATTTAAATAAATTTAAAAACCGAATACTTGTTTGTGTTTCTACTAATATATCAATATTGAAATCACCGCAGACGATTATGTCATTTTGCTTTTGTAAACTTTTCTTAAAATATCCTCCATTACTTGCTCAAATAGCAAATAATCGCCACTAGGAGGTCTATATACACAAATAATTATATAATTTTCTAATTCAGCACAAGACACCTCGATAGTGCACTCAATAGAGAGCCTAACAATATCCAAACGTTCTTTGGCTTTTGGTAATTTTTTAACACAATCATTGACCCACCTCTTATTGAAGACTCTCTATTAAAGCAACTGACTATTTTATATTTACTAATACTAAATAACATTTCACTTTATTTTAACCAATGCTCAGTCAAACATAAAATATCAATGTTATATTTTTCCATAAAAAAATGTACTACATTTTCACAGCCAGGAAAGCCTTGAATATTTTGGTGTACAAGATTTACGTTTTGCTTTCCTTATGTCTCATTTAGCAGTTTAAATCTGTAGTCAAATCAATAAAATTATTTTTAGTTTGTCGTTTACAATGTAAACTGTGTGATGGTCAGAGGTATGATCTGCATTTAAAAACACTATAGGAAATGGGATTTGTTTAGCGGTGAGCACATTCACTTGAGACAGACTTGTTCAAACTGAATGAAGTTCAACCGCCTTCACTGGGACACTTTAGTCCAAATATTCCTTCCTACAGATACAATTTAATGAATTTACCCTAAATGGAAACGAGCAATATTGTCATAGCATGTTTACAAAGTGAACTCATACTTGAACGTAAACAGGAAAATAAACTTCCTTCATTCGAAGCTTAATAATGTTCTATATACTATACGTAACCAACAAACATGTAACATTTGTTGACATGTCAACACAAGCCTTAAAAAAACACGACAAAAATATTAATAGCCATTGCATGACTGGATTACCTAATTGTAGCATTAGTACATTATTTAGGTGAAACCTTGAACTGTTGTACACCTACGATAAGGGGTTGTACACATCCTGGAAATACACCAAGAAACAAGAATGTGAGGCAGTTTCAAGTAGGAGAAAATATTCATACGGTACATTTAAGTTTGAATGAATAGGATGTTTGTTTTTTTGTATAATCTTTATTGTACTACAAGAAAAAAAATGCATAAACGAAATGCAATTCACCCCTTAATCGTATAGATACAGTCTGCAGGCATTTGTTATGAAATATAAAGTTTATTACTATGAAAGGAATTTAGCACGTGGAAACGTCTGAGATGTTAAAATCAACACCTGGTTGATGTGTAAAATATTACTACTAACTATATTTAACGACAAGTTCCTTGTGGGATAAGGGCACCGAGCATCATAAGTTTCGCTTCTTACTTTACTTGTTTCTTTAATTCATAGTTATTGACGTGATAACGTCTTATAAATCGATGAACGCCGGGTGCACGCACGAAAAAGTGTCGCGTTCCGCCTGTGCATGCGAGAGCGCGTAACAAGCGATAGAGAGGCACGATCGGCCTAAGCGTTCGGCGTGTGACGCATCTATCTCTCTTCCACTCCATCGGCCGATGCGTCGGAGTAGAAGAGAGACAGCGGCAGCACACAACCCACACGTGTACTGTTTTGTCAACTTTTGAATGTTTTCTTATGACGTTATCACGTCAAAAAATTATCGTCCGTAAGCCGACTTTACAGATAACATTTATGTGTATGAACAATACGAACATGTCTGTCTTGGTATCTTTAAGAGAGGTACGGCGGTTCAGCCCATCTGTGGAAGTGACTCGGTTGAACAGAAATCTACAATCAAATAGCAACTTCCTGGACTGTTGTACCGTAGCCTATGACCGCTTGTAATAAATTAAGTATAAAACGCGCGATGTCTCCTCTGCTGCTAACATAGCAATTCCTTAGGAGCTTATAATTGACCTCACTCACATGCACGAAAACAACAACCCTCTAGGGAGTTGCTATTTGGCAACGGTTTTCTGTGAGGGGGAGGTACTTCCCCAAACGGGCTGCTTTGATGTGCCCTACTTCTCTTAAAACATCCAGACTAAGACAAACAGACATGTTCATTCACATAAATGTTTATCTTGTGCGTGAATCGAACCCACGAGAGTTGGTGTCAAAGTCGCGTCATTTACAACTGAGCCTACCGAGCTCGTCAAACTTTGATATGCCCTACTTCTCTTAAAAACATCCAGACTTAGACAAACAAACATGTTATGCACAAAGATGTTTGTCCTTTGTGGGAATTGAATCCACGAGCGTTGGTGTCAAAGTCGTCATTCACGACTGCGCCACCGAGCTCGTCAAAATTATTATGCTTCTTCACAACACAGGTACCACATATTTTACGTAATGTTTGTGTACTCACCATATTTATGGTCTCTGCCATACGTAACTCTCGCTACCTTACGTACGTATAATTCATAAAGCCAGCTGTGTCTTCTGAATTTACTGCCAGACTGCCTTTAGTCTCTCCATATAAGCTATATATCTTCCATCCCAGCTAAAACGCATCCAACTACAATCTTATCCATTCATTTCATCTTCTCATTTCGTAGGACACTCGGAAAGTTTTGCGAATATAAAAAAAACTATTCTACCGGTATATATTTTTATATTAAATCTTTTCAAAGAACTCTCCACCAGCCTATAGAAAGTTTCATACGTCTGAACCAGTTTTCGAAACACTTTTTCCTGTCTGCCGCAGACCTCATTTACAGCAGCGAACACTGACAGCGCATCTTCCGGCGACGAAAATCGTATCCCTCTGAGCTGATTTTTTATTTTCGGGAATAAAAAGAAGTCACACGGTGCTAGGTCAGGGCTGTAAGGAGAGTGACCCAGGAGTTTGACCGGCGTGCTGTTCAGGAAGTCCCTCGTTTTGAGCGCGGTGTGCGCGGGCGCGTTGTCGTGGTGGAGCAGTAGCCCGCGGAGCCCTGTGTGTTTGGTCGCTTGTTGCTCACAACAGAGAAAACTTCTGTCAAGCATTTGGTATATATTCGGCGTTGATGCTTCTTTGGTTTTGTAAAGGAATTGAAACCAGCTAGCCAGTCAAATTGAAAAAGCTCGCGATCAAAATCTTCCCCCCCCGCTTCTAGAGCGCTTCACTTTGGTAGGCGTTGATTCATATTGAAACACCTCAAACCGTCGACTGGTGCTTCGTTTCTGGATCGTATCGATAAATGCAGCAGTCATCACCTGTAATGATATCGTAAACACGCCGAGACAAACCTGCTTCAAATTTGTTTATCATATCACGGCACCATTCCACCCGGGCCTGCTTCTGAGCAACGGTGAGCTTCTGAAATTATCCTCCTCACAGGAAGATGCAAGTGTAGAATCTCGTGAAGGCTTCCCGATCTAATCTGCAGTATGTACTGAATCTCCCGATATGTAAATCGCTTATTGTCTTGGATTAAATTTTTCACTGCTAGCACGTTTTCTTCCGTAACAGCCGTCGAAGGGCGACCACTTCTTTCTTCATCCCCCAAAGTTAGACGACCGCGCTTAAATTCGTTATACCAACGATACACGGTTGCCTTGGAAGCGCCTTCATCCATGAATGCATTTTGAAGTCTTTTGTACGATTCGTCCGGTTTCAGGCGACACTTGAAATCGTAAAAAAACATAGCGCAAAAATGTTCCCGGCGCAGACACATTTTTCAATGAGACACGATAATTTAAATTTGCTCGCAAAAAATGTGGAAGGAAATTTTTAAATTGGAACGTACCTATTTTTACTTATAAATAATCATATTTTCAAAATAGACTTTAACTGGCCAGTCTCTCATACATAAAATCATTTTTTCGCAATACTTTCTATAATAAATGGAATACCATTTATTATAGAAAGTATTGCGAAAAAATGTTTTTATTCAATATATAATAAAAGTGCATTTATTCGGTCAATGTTTACGCTTATTATCTAGGCAATACAATAATTATTTTCTATTGTGTATACACCATTATATTTGACGGCTACATTTTACGACTAAAAGTGCCTATAATTTATTTATAATTAGGCAATCGCGAGTAGCTGATTTACGTGAAATTAATGAAATTTAGTGACATAAAAACTTGAGAATATCATATATAATAAGAATATATATCATATTTTACAGATTACGTTTCCAGATTTAACCACAAATACTTGTTTTTTTTATTACGTCGGGAGGCATACAAGCATACGGCTCTCCTTACATAATGTAGATATCGTAACCTATGAATGCTTGTAATACCCGAATCATTCGCGTGATGCCACCTCTGCTAACCCAGCAACTCCTTAGGAGCTTACTGGTTCATTTATTCGCACGAACACAACAGGGAGTTACCTATTACTTGGATGCGGTTTTCTGTGAGGTGGAGGTACAGGCTCAGTCGGGCCGCTTTGATGCGCCATACATCTCATCTTAAAAATACTCAGAGCGGAACAAACAGATATGTTTATGCACACAAATGTTTGGAATCGAACCTACGAGCTCTTGTGTTGAAGTAGCCATTGCTAACCACTCGGCCACAGGGCTCAAAAGTCAAAAGTTTATTACTCTGATGCACGTTACGGGTACGTAAAGACGCGTACCATTTATGAAAATATATTTATTTAAGTCATATAGCATTAGGAACCTGAAATATTTACAATCATGCAGGTCAGTCATAATATATCTCTCCTTTAGTCTGTTCTTTTATGGAAGTATCTAATAATGACTCTGTTCCGTATTTATTTTTTAATACGTACCTACCACACGCAAACATTACAAATATACTTAATACAACATAAAATAAAAGTAAAACAGATAGGCAGGTACTGGTAAGGTAGGTACTTTTATACTTTTTTTTACCGGCGAGCGTGCATGAAAAGAGCTATGAATGTCACAGAAGCGAGTGAAGTATGTAAGGACCGCGTCTTAGAGACCCCGCAGACTTACAATTTCAAGTTGGCAGACTATCGAACAACTAAATTGCGTACTCTCACAATTTAATCGGCCGATTTTATTGTGTTGGTTGCCAGCCGCTGATCTAATCGATTTAGTCGGTAATAGTGTTGCTAGCTAGGAGACGTATGCCTGAAAATGGGGTAAAGGAATGCTTTAATTTCTCTATTCATAAAAAGAAGAAGTAAACAAATGAGAACATTTTGGGTGCATCCTTTGCTACGTCACAGATTACAATATGGAAAAGATCATACTCGTACCTTGCATTATAAAGTGAGATGTTGATGTTCCCAGATATTTTTTTTTTCATTCTACAGAATAAGTACCTATTTCTTATTTTGGTGAGCTGGTATATGCAATCAGGCCAGCAATAAGCATAAGGCTTTCAAGTCATATTATTACGTCCTTACTCAAAGAAAAATTTAAACTACGCAAAACGTATGTTTAATTACAGACATACCCGAGCATATCAATTGGTACGAGTAGAATGGGCGTTTGGCATTTTAGCTAACAAATGGCGTATATTTCATCGCCCTATAAATGTCCATATAAATTTTGCTGTAAAGATTATAAAGGCAGTATGTATTTTACACAACTACGTTCGCTCAAAAGACGGAATAACTTTTAAGGATACATTGTACGAATGTCCTTTGGACGAATACCGTCATTATTTGTCACGCAGAAATCAATAGGGGAAGCAACATTACAAATTGTGTAAATGTTCGGCAGTATCTGACATCTTATATTATTCAACCTCATGGATCTGTTCCATTTCAATAGGATAAAGTGTAGAACTAGGTACTTAAAAAACAGAAATGTGGAATGGGGTACAAAAAGTATTCAAATACAAAATGCAAATACTTTTCTCATTCATTGTTTCAAGTGAAAAATAAGAAATAAATACAAAATAGGTTTGATTTTTGGCGGGTATTAAAATTCAAAATACATTTTTAAAATAAAATACTTAACAGGTTCACCTGTCAAACACCCTGAACACGCCATGTGTCTACAAAAATCGTTGAATTTTAATATAGAATGGCTTAATGGGCTAGGTTCCTTTATCTTTCTTTACAATATATTTATTCCTTTATTTTATTTATTTATTTATTATTTATTAAAGGACCACAAACAAGTTCACAATATTTTATAATTATGAAATTATGTTAGTACTTATCTAATTATGAACCCAACACTGTTGGCCACAAATTTATTATATACATTAGTATACGTGTAGATCTTATAAAAAAGTAGTCTAAGTTACAATTCATTTGAGTGTGATGGTGGTATTACATGTACACGGAATTGAGTTATGTTAAGATTTACAGAGTTTGTGATTAGTAAAGTACGAGTAGTTTAGGTGTTTTACTATATTTTATAGGTAGTGAAAGATCACTGTAAAGGAACTTCTCCTTTCAAACAAAGAAGTGATTGAAATTTCATAACTACACCTCGACTAATCGAATCCACCCGAATGCCCTACGGCGTATACATCCTTGGGTTCGATTTATTATAATGATCACAATCGGGTGAATTCGACCCGCCGAACTGTATACAAGTTACACATATTCTTCAACAATTTTTTTTCTTAAGTTTACCAATAACCAACCTCCTAAAGGCGCCACTAGTCAGTGCAAAGATATCAGCATCGCAGAAATTGCTGTTGTAAGTATTCATCAAACGAGTCATAGGATTCCGTATGCCAGCATTTGTCCTAACTATAGTAGTTGAGAAGGTTTGAAGGGGACGTGTTGATCTAAAATGGGAACGCAACGGTATTCGATAATATAATTTTGATGTAAGTTCCGAACAATCGTATCTATTATTACAAATATCATACAATAACATACATTCTAATTGTTTCCGCCTAGATTTCAAATCAAGCAGATTGCTAACTTTAAGAAGTTGGCCATATGGTAGACGATTACGGTTACATTTGTACTGTATACATCTCAAATATTTCTTTTGTACCATTTCAAGTTTATTGGAATATTTCTCATATATCGGATTCCATATTGCTGCTGCATATTCAAGCTGTGAGCGAATTAATGATTGATAAATATAAATGTAAGTTAAGTAATTCTGGAACTTAGCACTCGATCTTATGACAAATCCATAGATTTTATATGCCTTATTGATAATGTTTTCTATTCCTTATTAAATATTTATTCCTATTTTCATTGCTGTTCATCATAAATCTTTTAGGAGTAACATAAGAAGCTTTTTGTTGGTTATAATATAGGTTGTATCTGTTAATAATCTTAATATAATTAAAATAATGATACAAGTACTTAACCCCAAATTCTTTAAATTCAATTTACAATCCAATCCCTAGTTTAATGTCTAAAGGAATTTAGTACCGTATAATTAGTACATCAATACAATACAATACAATACTCTTTATTGCACCACATAAGACAGTATACATATTAAAATGACAACTTAAAATTAAAGTACAAAAGGCGGTCTTATCGCATAGCGATCTCTTCCAGACAACCTGAGGGTAGAGGAAAAAATAAAAGAACAAAATAGGTAGGTGGCGCAGCACAAATAATAAACATACTAAAGTTAAATACTTAGTTCGTATAAATGGTAGTTAAAAAGAAAATCAGTTCCAAATTACTCATTAAATTCCAATTACTTATTAGAGCTTCGCAGATTTCCTCCCATAGTTTTCACCTAAGATTTATGCCAGAGTAATGCCTTAAGTAATTTTTGGATAGGACCGGCCTTTGTTACACTTCATCTATTAGTTCTTCGACTTTTTCGTTCGAAAGAAGTGACCGGTCCGTGGGGAAATCATGCGCACGCATGCTGTCCTCTGTCATCTCGCCGTGCGACTGACCAACTAAGTTGGATAGTTTGCGAGCTTCCATATTGTATCCGTGCTAATAAGCAGTCGGCCGACAGTTGGCCAACTTTTTAATTTGTGCGAATCGGAAAGGAATCGCGATTCTGATACGATCGGAGTCCAATTAGTTAGTTGGACGATTTAGTTGTATATGTTGTGCGGGCTATCATATACTACTATGCCTATTGGTATATGCTGCGATTTAGTCGGCCAACTTGAAATTGGAAGTCTGCGGGGTCTCTTTTATGGCGCTCGGTTCTCTCCGCCTACCCCGTAAGGGACTCGGCGTGAAGATATACATACATACTTACTTTTTTTACTTTACCTACGAGTTTAAACTAATAGCAAAATATGCAATAAGAGACTGCTGATAGTGGCCTCGACATGAGACCCTGGAAATATCGATACATCGATGGGAAAAATAGATGAACATGCAGTCGAAGGCAAAAATTAGTATATGAGTAAAATTTGTACCATTTTTTATACCACAAACTGGAAAACGAGCTCAAGGTAAGCAGAGTTACCGTAGCCTATGGGCATTTGCAACACCAGGGGTGTCACTCTTGCGTAACCGATCCTCTAAGAACCTCTTCACGCCTTTCCTGAAGAACCCCGTACTGTAGTCCCATGGGAAAACCTCCGCAGGGAGCTCATTCCACAATTTAATAGGTCTCGGTAGAAAACTTCTTGTGAACCGCACAGTGCGCGACCATTGCGGTTCCTGTGTATGAGGATGAACTCCCAGCCGTCGGGCCTGGAGTCGTTACCTCAATTGGGTCATAAAAATCACTGTTCCACTCAGTATAAATTACGCTCGGTGAGTTCTGATCGATACCTAATAAATACGTTCTCGCACTCAACAATTTAATTTACGCCTGATCGTTTTGGATGTCAATAATAATATAGGCGAACTTGATATTGGAGCGGAGAACGACTTTATGATGATGTACGATGAGCTCGGTGGCTCAGTCGCGAATGACGCGACTTTGACACCAACGCTCGTGGGTTCGATTCCCACACAAGGCAAACATTTGTGTGCATGAACATGTTTGTCTGTATTGGTCTGGATGTTTTAAGAGAGGTAGGGCGCGTCAATGCAGCCCGTCTGGGGAAGTACCTCCACCTCACAGAAAACCGCAGCCAAATAACAACTCCCTGGAGGGTTGTTGTGTTCCTGCGTGTGAGTGAGGTCACCAGGAAGCTCCCAAGGAGTTGGTGTGTAAGCAGCAGAGGAGGCATCGCGCGAGTGATAATATATCGCAAGAGTTAATAGGCTACGGTACCCGCTTTACACCAGGTCGGCCGTATGCTTGTATGCCCCCTGACGTAGTATCAAAAAAAAGTCTAAAGGCCAAAATCGACAGAGGCGGAAAAAGCGGCAAATCGGCAGCAATCCGAGATGGGATTTTTTGTAACATTTATATTCTTCTTCGCGTTATCCCGTTTCCTATTAGATTAGGATTAGCGGCGTCCGCTACCTAAGCTTAAAGATTTGGCGAATATACTGATTATTAGTCTATGCTGCTAACACAGCGCCTCCTTAGGAGCGTACTGGTGACCTCACTCACACACAGGAACACAACAATTCTCTATAGAGTTGTTATATGGTTGCGGTTTCTGTGAGGTGGAGGTACTTCCCCAGACGGGCTGTTGAGATGTGCCGTACCTCTCTTAAAACATCCAGACTAAGACACACAGACATGTTCACGCACACAAATGTTTGTCTTGTCTGGGAATCGAATCCACGAGCGTTGGTGTCAAAGTCGCGTCATTCACGTCAATACCGTAACCGTCGTCGAGGTGTTTAAGGACCACGTCTTATGGCGCTCGGTTTTCTCTGCCTACCCCGCAATTGCCGTGGCGTGAAAATATACAGACACACTTTCTTCTTCTTTTCTTCTTTTTAGCCCTTATCTACCAGTAATCTGGTGTAGGCCTCCTTCTGACTCCTCTTGTTCCTTTCTCACTTTTGTTTGGACAGCTTCATAACTCCCAGAGATTCTTAGCACCCCTGGGTCTGCTAGAGCCCACGTTGCTGTCTTTGCTGGGTTTCGCATTCCCGCTGGGAACTCGGGGCCATTGTGCTTTCATATTTCTGAAGGGATTAGGCTTAGTAACCCACCCGCTTGCCCAAGGCGTCTTGGTGAGTGAGAAGTAGTCCTACTAGCTCGGACTGTGGGTGTCGGTCTTTTCACGAAGACTCTTCCGCTACCAACCCAAGGAGGATACTCCTTCCCTGAGCATCTCCGGATCAACAAACCGAGTTTCGTCATGTTGATCCCCCCTGTCTCTCTTAGTTCGTTGACCATGTCTCCCACTGGGGTTTCACCCAATCTTTAACATAGTTACTCAACGGGGCCCACCGCGTGAAGGTGAGAGTGGAGTTGGAGTACAGAGGCTAGAGAAAATTTCTTGTAATTTTTCTTATATTCCGCGTAACACCCCCTTGGACGCCATACAGACACACACACCTACATATAAATATTGCAAATATATTCAAGAGAAACATCAGTCGCAATAATTTAACGGAGGAGATAATCGAACGCTACTTTGACACCAACGCTCGTGGGTTCGATTCCCACACAGTACAAACATTTGTGTGCATGAACATGTCTGTTTGTTTTGGTCTGGGTATTTTCTATGTATAATAAGTATGTATTTACAAAAAAAAATGTATTTACGTATGTTTATCAGTTGTCTAGTACCCATAACACAAGCTTCGCTTACTTTGGGGCTAGGTGGCGCTGTGTAATTTGTCCGACAATATTTATTATTTATTTAATCAATATATTGAGAGTGCTTCTAAACGAGATTTACTCAGAACTACGTGCAGCGTAGTTCCGCGAACTACTGGCGAACACGCTGTAATATTTAAGGCGCAGGTGCCCGGATTAACATTCGTCCGAATTAATTCCCGGGGAATTTAAATTCGCCGAACGAGCACCGAGTCCCCAGCGTTCGATTGTCGAAGACTCGCCGTAAGCTTCTTACTCCACTAAGAAGATTCCACCGGATCCCTTTGCCTCGCAACTTTGTAGTATTAAAAATTTAAATCGTATTTTTCTGCCGGATGACCCGTGCGGATTTTGGTTCTTTGAAGTTTTTAATAAACAACCACACAGAGATTTGTAATTGTACAAATTGGTTTTGGTCTATTTCCTATTTGAATTCAGGTATGGCTTTTTGTGGGAATTTAATATCTAGTAGACGACGAAGGCTCGTCAGTAGTCAATGGTCAGTCAGTAGAGCTCGGTGGTGCAGTGGTTAGTAACGCTACCTTGATACTAAAGTTCGTGGTTTCGATTTCCACACAGCATAAACATTAGTGTGCATGAAAATGTCTGTTTGTATTGGTGTTTTTAAGAGATGTAGGGCGCATCAAAGCAGCCCGTGTGGAGAAGTACCTACACCTCGAAGAAAACGGTAGCCAAAAAACAACTCCGTGAATGATTGTTGTATTCCTGAGTTTGAGCCACCAGTAAGTTCCTAAGGAGTTGTTGTGTTAGCAGCAGAGATGTCATTGCGCGAATGATGCTTTATAGATTGCAAGCGTTCATAGGCTATGGTAACCGCTTTACATCAGGTGGGCCGTGTACCTCCCGACGTTGTATAAAAAAATAAGTATCCAAGTAAAAATTTAAACAAATGCGTGAAACTATACTTACAAAGTTTAAGTTTATAAGTAAAATGCTCACAGCAATACGCTGAGGGCATTTAAAAAAAATGCACCGTGGACTTTACAATAGGACTGTGTCCTGGTTACAAGGCACGAACTACCCAAGCCTGGCTCGAAACTAACGTTCCGGACTTTATAAGGGCTGAAGACTGGCCATCGTCTAGCCCAGATCTGAACCCCTTGTACTGCAAATTATGGACAGTTTTAGAGGACATGGCCTGCTCGAAACGATACGCCGACATTGTAATAATAATAATAATAATGTTTATTCAGAATCAGTTTACATATTTAGAAACCAGTGATTGGCGCTTCCTTTTAGGTGATGTAACACCTGTGCCAGGAGGCACCGCTCTTCCATAACACGTTTTACATTGACTATATTTAAATAAAATTAGGTAACTTAATTATACATTATTAGAGTGACAAAAAGATTGTAGTTTGTGCGGATATTGTGTGTGTTTGTGTGTGTACCTGTGGGTGTGTGTGTGTACCTGTGTGTGTGTGTGCGTGTGCGTGTGTGTGTGTGTGTGTCTATCTGTGGGTGTAGGTGTATGCGTTTGTGTGGGTGCGTGTTTGTGTCATATGCTCTAATATCCGTAAAAACACATAGTTTGTATGCTCAACTAATTAAATAAAGGCAAGTCTATCTATTTCTGTATTTCTATTAGGTCTTACTTTCCAGGAGATCTTCTGTGTTGTCATAATTAAGGGTCATCAGCCAATCGATTGTACATTTTTTGCAGTCATATATGTTCAGTGAGTGTATGCTAAGTTTTTTATTCACATAATTATACAGGTGTACCGATTGTTTAGGTAGTTGGCGGTTGGCAAAAGAAGTATTTATTATTGGTACCTTTGCTACAATATCTTTCCGACGTCGCCTCAAAAGTTGAGTATTGTACGGAAGATATTTATGCTTATATGTGATGGTTTGCAAAATATATAACTTGCGCACGCTAAGCAGGTCGGCAATAGAGTAAAGTTCTTGTGTTGGGAATATGCGGGGTTTAAAGTGCATCACTTTAATTAAGGCTCGCTGAGCTCTTTCTATTTCGAGAAACTTCATTTTGGTCGCCCCGCCCCAGATTGGAATGCAGTACGCTAAAAGTGATTGTGCCAGTATAATATAAACATTCTTTATAAGGTTCTTAGTTGCCACATGCCTAAGAGTCTTGAAAACCCAAATAAGTTTCCTAATTCTAGTGGATGTGAGATCAATTTGCATATGCCATGAAAGCCTCTGATCAATCATAACTCCCAGATATTTAGTATGAGGTACCTTGTTAATGACTGGACAATTGCAGTTACTAGTAGAGGTACGGTCGCATAGGTGTAGTTTCAATTTAAGATCCGTCCTCGGTTGCGTTCTTTTGTTTATACTGAAGCATATATAATTTGTTTTAGAGATATTGAGAGTGAGGAGATTAGAAGATAACCATTGTGAAACCTTAGCAAGTCCAATTTCTGCGTCACTTTTAAGGCTCTCCCAGTCTCTACCAGTAAATACTATAGCCGTGTCATCGGCATAGGAAAAAACTTTAGCATTATTTATTTCAGCTTTACACAGATCGTTAATATAGATCAAAAACAGAGTGGGTCCAAGTACGCTTCCCTGAGGGACACCGTAGGTAACGTTGAGATCTTTGCTAATACTTGATTTGCTAATAATTGTATCTCTTAAGAAAGCAAGCAGTGGCTAAATTTCCCATGGAAACCGTGCGTAAATCCATAGAGTCGTGGCCAGACAGTTTAAAGGCCTGTATCAAAACCAAATGTGGCCATTTCGAACAGAATCATTTTTTTATTTTTTACTGAGACGTCCATAAATGTGTACGAGTGTGTCCTCAACTGTAAAATTGGGGTTTGTATAGATAATTGTATGTACGTATGAATATATATATTTTACGCGAAGTCTTTTGCGGGGTATGAAGAGGGAGCTGAATGCCATAAGACACGGCCCTTACACACTTTTTAGATTTAATATACATAAGTTTTATGAAGATTACATCCTACTAATATTTTGTATGTATGGATGGATGTTTGTTGCTCTTTCACGCTTAAACGGCTGAACGGATTTGAATGTAATTTGGTACGTAGATAGATTATGATCTGGATTAACACATAGGGTACGTTATTTGACTCCACGCGGGCGGAGCCGCGGGCAGCAGCTAGTTACTTCATAAAAAAATGAATGCATATTCATTTGTAACAGAACTTGTGGCCGGACTAGGTATACCTTATAGTTCTTATGCTCACCCAATGTAAATATAAAAAACCAGCCTGTAAAGCGATGGTTCCTAGTTCGATCGATATGTAACGCTAAATTCGCGTTTTCGAATTTATGTGCATACATATTTGTAACTGTCACTTGCTCGGCGGTGAAGGAAAACATCGCGAGGAAACCCGGACGTCTTAGAAACTATATTTAAAAAAAAATGTGTGACTTAACCTAAACAAAGTCTTATTTGCCCTATGAGTTATGAATGTGTGATGGCAGTTGCTGTATGTAAAAAATTATCTATAAAAACGGCAAAAAAATCACGTTTGTTGTATGGGAGCCCCCCTTAAATATTTTTGTATGGGAGCCCCCCTTAAATATTTTTGTTTTATTTTAATTTAATTATTTATTCTTAAAGTGAATATATAAATAAATATTCTGTGAATATTTCAAGCGTCTACCTGTTGGCATTATCAATATCGAGCAAAAATGAGCAAAAAAATCACGTTTGTTGTATGGGAGCCCCCTTAAATATTTATTTTATTCTATTTTTTAGTATTTGTTGTTATAGCGGCAACAGAAATACATCATCTGTGAAAATTTCAACTGTCTAACTATCACGGTTCATGAGATACAGCCTGGTGACAGACGGACGGACGGACGGACGGACGGACAGCGGAGCCTCAGTAATAGGGTTCTGTTTTACCCTTTGGGTACGGAACCCTAAAAACAGTATCTTCGCAATCGTTAGGCTTAAGTAACGAAAGAATATTCTTCTCAGATTTTTATGGAGATCTTTATGCCGATCGGTGGGAGAGGCCTATATTCAATAATTCAGTTCAATAGAAGAAGACATGATAATAATTTCAATATTTAAAAATGTGTTTTACGTGACTCTATATGTGTATAGATGAATGCAATGTACAGAGAACGACTGATCAATGTTTACACCCATGCATCTTATGCCGTTGCAGTAAAAGTGAGATTTGCATCGTGTGTACAATACATAATATATACATTACGACCTAGGTATTTGCTAATTATTGATAAAGGAATTATTGAACCATGTGGGTTACAGAAAAGTTTCCGTGGGTCCAGTTCGTTGAATAAATAAATTCTCCAACAATCTTAACCTGTTTATTGGAACGTTAACTTGGACGTTTGGGAAAACACGTCTGCCAATATCAGCTACAGATTTAACCAATTTTCATGTTGATTTTGTTGACGTCAGAGCGTCAACGACGTCTACCCTTACGTGTCAGCGAGATCGAAATCTCAGTGATATTCGATTTTTAATACAATTATATTTTCCACAGAATACCGTAATGAATCTAGTGTCATATCATAAAAAGCTTTCAAAATCTCTTTTTGCTACACACCATTAAATCTGCCGGCAATTTTGATTACCAATTAATATAATAATACTTCCAATAATTCAACTAATGTTCGATTAAGGACATTAATCGACCCTTAGACGAATTATTTGAATTAAAATTAATTGGTATGTAGTAAAAAGAGATGAACGTATTGATTACAAAAGCTTTTTATGATATGACACTTGACTATGTTGAACTCTACGATATGGTTACTTTTTAATAGTAATAACAAAATAATATTTTTAATTATGGCGAAACTATTATACCTTCATTATGGGGAAAAAATATTCAAGAAACCTCAAATTGTTTTTAAAAGCTCCTTGAAATGATATATTACATGACATTGCTACAACTAAATAATATATTTATTTCTCCCATTTATTAATGTAACAGCCACCATATTACATACCATTCTAAAAAGTAGTCTATGTCACTCAGATCATTTTAGTTAATCGATTGGTAACTCATTCATCAATCTGATGACTAGTTTAACTGTTATCATGAAACATAATGTACATACAAACAAGCATCACTAGTCTGGCCATAAATACTGTTACATAGATATTTTTCTTTTTTTCGACAGCTTTAGCTTAAGCTTTAGCTTTAGCTTAAGCTTGGTATCAGCCGTATGTTCGCATATCGTACTATCGACAGATATACCAACTTCTTCTGTTGAAAAATATATTCTGCTGATGATCATAAAAAATCGGGACGACCGCGTGTTGTTAGAACTACAAAGGCTGTTAATGCTGTTAAAGCCAGAATTCGCCGAAACTCCATTAGGAAACAAAAATCGTGTAATAAAACAGGACTTGAAGCTCGGCGCTTATCTATACACTAGCTTTTTCACGCGGCTTCGCACTCGTACATTTTGGAATTTCGGCAGTTTTCCTTATTTTTATTTTACTTCATATTTTTAAGTACCATCAGCATTAAATAGTTAGTAAAACTACCAAATATACTTATTTCAGATATATTACTTGGATGCGCTTTCAGCAGGGATGGAAGGTACACCGCAGATGTGGAAAGACGAGTGAGTGCTGGGAATAGTGTGAATGGAGCGTTGGGAAAACTTCTTGGCAGTAAAAACCTGAGCCAGAAGGCACAACTCGCTATACACAATGCAGTGTTGGTCCCAACGCTAACTTATGGAAGCGATATGGCAGAAAGAGCATGAAAGTAGAATAAACGCGGTTGAAATGCGAGCGCTGCGCAAAATTTGTGGCGTAAGGCTTGTAGACCGTATTCACAATGATGATGTTAGAAATAGAGTTGGACTGAAAGAGAGCGTCGGTGTTAAAATAAGAAGAGGCATGCTCCGATGGTTCGGGCATGTAGAAAGAATGCAAGATGAAAGAATGACGAAGCAGATATACAATGCAAAAGTGGAAGGATGTAGGAGCCGGGGAAGGCCAAGACTTACCTACCATGACCAAATTGGTCATGTTCTATCAGAAGGTGATGTCAGGAGCCCTAGAAACCGGCGAGCGTGCATGAGAAGAGCAATGAATGTTAAAGAAGCGAGTGAGATATGTAAGGATCGAGTCACGTGGCGCTCGGTTCTCTCTGCCTACCCCGCAAGGGATTTGGCGTGAAGTTATTATATATAAGATATATTACGATATGTTCGGTTTTCATTAAGTATATGATACTGGCTGTATACACTCAAAGCACCTCTTTATACGCAACATTACCTATTTTAAAAACATAAAAATTTCAAATCACTAACTTTAAAAATATCTGTTAACCCCTTGAAATTAATATAGATTTCTTGATATAGATTAGCGTCTCGTCCATACACACTTTCCCACTTTTCATCCCCTGAGGGTGCAATTTTTAAAAACGGTGAAACCATTTTTTTGTGTTCTAATAGAGAGTAGTTTTATGTCACTAACTTTAAAAAATATTTCTACTCCATGCAATGCGGGTTGCATTGCATGGAGCCCTCTTTCAGCCCTCTAAGGGTGGAATTTTGAAAAACGTTGAAATTACTTTTTGACGTCTTGATTGAGAGTACCTATATTTATAAAGTTTAAATAAAATAGTTCACTTAAAAAAAAAACTATTTCTTAACAGTTCAACATTTAATTGAAGACATACTTTTGACTCTTATTACACCCTTTAAGGGTGGAATTTTTAAAAACGCTGAAATCTATTTTTTGTATTCTAATAGAGAGTATCTGTACAAAGTTTCAAGTCACTAATTTCAAAAAATATTCCTACTCCATACAAACTGTCAACCCCCTTGTCAGCCCTCTAAGGGTGGAATTTTGAATCAGGTTGGAATTACTTTTTTGACTCCTTGATTGAGAGTATATTTACAAAGTCTCAAGTAGCTCACTTTAAAAAAATCTATTTCTTAACAGTTCAAATTTTAATTCAAGAAATACTTTTGACTCCCATTAAACTCTTTAAGGTCAAAGGGTGGAATTTTTGAAAATTATGAAATTATCTAATAGAGAGTAAATGTACAAAGTTTTAAGTCACTAACTTTAAAAAATATTTCTACTCCATACAAATTGTCAATCTCTTTTCACCCCTTCAGGGATTGAATTTCAAAAATCCTTTCTTATCTCTCATGTACATTACAAAGGTAACATCTACGCAAAATTTCAGCCTTCTAGGTTCAAGGGGTGTGGCGTCGGCGTTGATGAGTCAACTGGACAGTTCCACCACTCATACCCACCACTGTGTCTCCTGTGTAGCCGGAATTAACAGCGGCGACCACCAAAAAGGCAATGAACAGTGAAGTTCATTGCTGACCCGGGGGTTAAACTACAGCTACCTTGGAACTTACAACGAATTTAATCAGAAGAAATTTGTAGGAGTAGGAAGTTTTGGAATTGACTTCCCCTCTTGGCAAAGTGAGAGACAGCAATATGACAAATAAGGCATTTAAAAACTTCAAAGAAATGGCTAGTCAAGTGAAGCTCAACTGCCGTGCACCACGGTTTATCAAATATCTAACACTATTGGGACCTAAACTGTGAGTTGTTACCTAACAAATCGATTCCAATAATATAGATTGCAGAACCACCTAAACGCCTGGTAACTCTCCCTTGTTGCCACCAAATCAGAACAGTTGAAATCAGAACAGAAGTTGATGAGTCAGTGAATTAGTCAGGAACTCCATTTTTATTAATATACCTAGGTATAAAATTCATAGTCTTGACTAACTGCTATATCACCGTACAGCCTCAACCACCAGTCCTAGAGATATGAAATTTGGAGGGTGTAGTTTTTGTAAAATGTAGATATCCACTGAGAAAGGGTTTTTCGAAATTCCAACCCTAAGGGGATGAAAATGGATGTAAAAGTTTGTATAAAAATTCGCATTCCCCTGTGTGTATCAACCTTTAACTTGGTCGAAACAAATAATGAAACATATATTTTAGGAGTTTTCGAAAGTCAAGGGGTGAAATGGGGTGCAAGTTTGTATGAAAAATTGTATTTCCTGTTTGAAATTTGGCATAAATACTTTTAAATACATTAAATAACACGTATCTTTCGAAAATCAACCCCTAAGGTGGTAAATGGGGTGTAAAAATCTACATCATGCATACTGAACTAAACTCATGTTAACTAACAACAATAAAGAAAAAAAATCTGATCAATCATCCTATCATCTGGATGGCTGACCCTTTTTTTACATACTTGAGGCCCTTAATTTGTAAATTTCTTGTGCTAGTTTTTCAGTACGCCTTTGAATTTTTTTTTATTTTCTAGTTTTTGATAACTAAAATAATTATAAGAAAAAACAAACGGGGAATATACAGCGCGAAAGTAGAAGGATCTAGGAGTTGAGTTGAACCATGACCAAATTGATAGTGTTTTCATGTGGCGCGCAGTTCTTTCTGCCTATCCCGCAAGTATTTGTCGTGATGTTGTAGATAGATAGATATATTTATTTAACGCGAGAAAAAATAACGACTAAATACGTCTAAAATTATTTTCCAAACTATTTAATTCTATGTAATGTATATTCTCGCCGTGGATTTTGTTCTCGCATAAAGCCCTGGGCATAGCCGTTATACAAGCAAACGTTTTCGAGGAATTTTATGTAATAAACTACGCTAACACAGCTGAATTGATTTGTACGGAGTGAATATTTCAACATACCATAAACCTGATACGAAATATCATGACTAGAACAATGATCGACCAATATCGTAGTGACAGTACACAAGGACGGCAGCCAACCAAAATTAGCATTATACACAAATTTTGTCGAGCTTGATGGCGCAGCGGTTAATAACGCAACTTTGACACCAACGCTCGTGGATTCGATTCCCACGCAGTACAAACATGTGTGTGCCTCTGCCTCGGCTGCTCCGTTCGTCTCTACCTCGTCTGCTGCGGTTGTCCTCGCGATTGCTCGCCATATGGAACAGAAACCGCACGCACCCGCCACCGTTGCTGCCAGGACTGCCCTGGTCGTTAGAATAACATGCAACAAGGATTTGTAGCATTCTGACGATTAACATCTACAGCACCTGCATGGATGCCTTGTGGAGAGGCGAAACACGTGTCGCAACGACGACCAAGGCAGTCATGGCAGCAACAGTGGTGGGTGCATGCGGTTTCTGTTCCTGGTGGCGAGCAATCGCGAGGACGACCGCAGCAGTCGAGGTAGAGCCTACCGGAGCAGTCATGGCAGCGACGGCATATTGCGTCTAACGGTAATAGATAGGTGGCGGCCGGCGTTAGTTCGCATGAACTAATTGGTGGCGGAAGCAGGTTAGATCTACATGCAATAACACAACGTAAAATACAAAATAAATTTACATGCAATTTGCATGTAAGTTTGACATTTGCCAAGTAGCGCCCGAATCTATTAACTATTATTTGTACAGCAAAATGCAGATCATCCTTATAACTAGAAGTTCGATTGTGTCTCTTATTACATACCCAAAACAACAGTGTAAAGGTCAACGTATCAAGCTTGGCGTGTACTTAACTGTACCTCAACTGAGAACCTAATGTAATATGGTCCACGATGATTCATTAATGTTGTAATTTACCTCTCACAGCCGTAACAGATTTCCAGAATCCCTTTACAATTTCAGAACACATGCTCAGTATGGCAATAGACATTCCCTTTGTGGATGAAACAATGGCCGCGCACGCTCCGAATTTTAAATCTATGTGGCCACCAATAATGGAACGTGTTTCCTGTTGCATTTAAAGAAAATAACACGTATTTATAATGTATTATATATTGTTAGATATACGTGTATGTTATACAGAATATATATATTCTAATGAATATGGGTTTCCTCGCGATGTTTCTTTTTCGCAACCGAACAAGTGATAATTACAAATGTGCACATCTTTTTATACAACGCCGGAAGGCATACAAGCATACGGCCCACGTGATGTAAAGCAGTTACCGTAGCCTATTAACGTTTGTAATTAATTATCACCCGCGCGATGCCTCCTCTGCTGCTTACACAGCAATTCCTTATGAGCTTACTGGTGACCTCACTCACACGCAGGAACAGAACAACCCTCTAGGAGGTTGTTATTTGGCTGCAGTTTTCTGTTTGGTGGAGGTACTTCCCCAGATGGGCTGCTTTGGTACGCCCTATCTCTCTTAACGTACATAAATTTAAGAATACGAATTTAGTCCAGACCTAGACCAGTCGGTTGGCTGGTGAAGCCCTAGAAACCGGCGAGTATGAGAAGGGCTGTGAATGTTCAAGTGAAGCGTGTAAGTACTGAGTCATTGGTCACTCGGTCCTCACTGTCTACTCCGCAAGCGACTCGGCGTGAAGATATAGTAGTAGTATATCTTAGTGGATAAATAACCAATCAAGCATCTATATCTATATAGCTGTGTTCCGGTTTGAAGGGTGAGATATGGCAGAGAAATTACTGGGTACTGTGAGAAAAATCCTATGGTCACAAGGTTGGCAGCGCGCGAGTAACATAGGCTGCGGTGACCGCTTAGCATCTAATGCGGGCCGCATGCTTGTTTTGCCAATCTAGTTCTATATAAAAAAACTGCCTGGGCCTGGTTCGAATCCTATTGTGGGTATGTACCACTAAATTCGTGTTTTTGTATTTATGTACATATTTGTAATTATCAGTTGCTAGGCGGCGAAGGAAAAAGTTGTACGTCAATGTAATTAAAATTTGAAAGACCTGTGACCTAACCGAAAGACAAGTTTGGTATTCTCTGTGGGTTGTAGCGGAATGGCGGTAGTCGCTCTACGTCAAAATCTTCTCCAAATCTTTAGGCATAGGTAGCGGAACCTAATGGATTACGAAACGGGGTAATATTAGGAAGAAGGAGATACGTATATGTTGTATGTGAACCATACACTAAGAAACCACTTGGTGGCATAAAGCCATATTTAACCCACTGAAGTTTAATGTTTTAGCACATAAACATCTCCACCAATTCGACATTTTAACCAATAAGGTGAAGTGACGTTGATCCGTGAATTATTACCAATCCGAACTGCGCGCTCTACTTCACTCCCCGTGTCGCAGCGAAGATTTGAGTTCCAAAGCAAAACGGTTCTATTGGTTCTCCATTGGTTATTTCCTGCTTGAACACCATGCAGGGTTTTGACTGAAACCGGACGAATCGTACGATAAACTTCAAATGACATTCGTGGATGAAATGGTATAATGAATGCAACCGCGGTCGACTAACTTTGGGGGATGAAGAAGAAAGTGGTCGCCCTTTGACGGCTGTTACCGAAGAAAACGTGTTAGCAGTGAAAAATTTAATCCAAGACAATAGGCGAGTTACGTATCGGAAGATTCAGCCGTTTCGTCCACTTTGGTAACTAAATTTACGTAACCACAACGTTAAGCAACAAAACACAGCACGCCGGTCAAACTTCTGGGTCACTCTCCTTACAGCCCTGCACTGTCAGCATTCGAGCAGGCTGTAAATGAGGTGTCTGCGGCGGACTGGAAAAAGTGTTTTGAAAACTGGTTCAGACGCATGAAACTTTGTACAGAGGCTGGTGGAGAGAACTTTGAAAAGATTTAATAAAAAAATATTTACCTTCAGAACACTTTTTATTTTCCCAAAACTTTCTGAGTGTCCCACGTATGTACTTACATAAATTCTAAAACATGTATGTAGTGTTACATGCCAGAATTCACTATCATTGCTATCACTGCTTCGATGCTTGCACTATCTATCTATCTATAATTTCACGCCAAATCCCTTGCGGGGTAGATATAGAGATGCTAGCACCACACCACTCGTTCCTTACATACCACGTTCGCTTCTTTAACATTCATAGTTTATTCAATGCACGCTCGCTGGATTTAAGGGCTCCTGATACCACCTCCTGATAATACTTTACCATTTTGGTCATGGTATATGAGTTCCTTCCTCGACTCCTACCTTCCTTCTTTCTACATTGGCATAGTATATCTGTTTCATCATTTTCTTGTTGTTATACGTTTATTATCTGTGACCAGCCCGGTGGCGGAATGGTTAGCAGTGAGTGCTCTTTACTCGTAGGTTCGATTTCCATGCAGGATAAACATTTGTGTGCAAGAACATGTCGGTTGTCA
This sequence comes from Pyralis farinalis, assembly GCA_947507595.1. Classification (NCBI taxonomy): domain Eukaryota; kingdom Metazoa; phylum Arthropoda; class Insecta; order Lepidoptera; family Pyralidae; genus Pyralis; species Pyralis farinalis. The sequence goes on from OX382275.1 coordinate 7,311,471, forward strand.
TGGTCTGAGTGTTTTAAACAGAGGTAGGACGCATCAATGCAGCGCGTTTGTGGAAGTGCCTCCCTCTTACAGAAAAATTACGCCAGTGCAGTGACATTTAATGTATTGCAAGCGATTATTCTGGTAACCATTTTACATAACATGGGCAGTATGCTTGTATGTTTCACGAAGGTCCTAAGGAGTTCGTATATTAGCAGCATAAGTGTCATCGCGTAAGTGACACTTCAGGTATTGCAAGCGTTTATAGGCTACAGTATCCACTTTACATAAAGGTAGGCAGTATGCTTGTACGTTGCATAAAAAATACTATTGTACATCCACATTAGCCCTTACTCATCCCACTGCAGGGATACGGGTCTCCCTTCAACCGAAGGGGTTTGGAGCATACTCCACCACTCTGCTCATTGATGCATACCAGTGTTTTCAAGCCGAGCTTAACGACTGTCATCTATCGACAACACTCGGGACCGACGGCTTAACGTGCCCTCCGAACGGAGAAGCTCGAGATAGATAACCCCATCTATAGACAGGCGGCGGTCGACGTTACATAACCTGCATATTCGGTTACAATGAAACCTGCGACGACGCCAGCAAGCTTTTAATTATTATACATATAATTGATATGAACAAGTTTCTTAGAACATTTTGGAGCAGATTCTGGCTTCAGTTGTTCCGAGGAACATATTAAAGTAATGTTGTCCATACATATAAACACGTCGGGAGGCATACAAGCATACATCCCACCTGATGTAAAGCGGTTACTGTAATGGTTTGGGTGTTTTTAAGATGCATAAAAGCAACCCGTCTGCGGAAGTACCTTCACCTCACAGAAAATCGCTGCCAAATAACACCTTAGAGGGTTGTTATATTCCTGCGTGCGAGTGAGGTCACCAGTAAGTTCCTAAGGAGTTGCTGTGTTAGTAGCAGAGGTGGCATCGCGCGAGTGATACTTAATGTATTGCAAGCGTTCATAGGCTACGTCACCAGTAAGCTCCCAAAGAGTTGCCGTGTTAGCACCAGAGGAGGCATCGCGCGATTGATACTTAATGTATTACAAGCGTTCGTAGGCTACGGTAACCGTCTTTAGATTAGGTGGGCCGTATGCTAGTATGCCTTTTTTTTTTTTTTTTTTTTTTTTTTTGTGACGCGGGGAAAAATGCGTTACGCACACCACCGGTGCCTGGGTGGCCTCCGGTGGTAGTGTGGGACTCCCCGTCGGCTGGCCGACGGTATACCCACTAAACAACCCCGCGAAATGCCATCGGCCGCGTTGGTGTGGTGCCCCGGATCTGTCAGCAACAGGGCACCACTGCGACTGGCCAGCCCCTCAAAAGGGGCCGGACTTCTTCTCTCTAGGGGCCATCCCGGCAAATTGGGACAGCCCCTCCGGCGGCGGGACCATTATGGGGCCAGGTTCCCAGCCTGACCCCTAGTCCCACAGGTTAGGGAGGCGGCAGTAGGTGCGCGTAGCGCCTACGCCGCACTCCCGTCCGCCGTCTCCGGAGCGGGGCAGCCTGAGGATCGTCCTCCCTGTCCCGCTCCGCGGCCTCCTTCTGGGACATGACGGTCTCACAGAAGGAGGCCATCGCCTGCCAGGCACTCACTCCCGAGCATGGAGCGGACCACGCTCGGGAGCGAGAGGTCCGCGCTGCCTAGCGCGGACACCAGATCGTGGCGCTGCCGAGACCATCTGGGACACTGCTCTAGAGTATGCTGAGCAGTGTCCTCGGCCGCGCCACAATCGTGGCAGCCTGGCCGCTCCTCCCGCCTCGCGACCCGGTGCAGGTACTCACCGAAGCATCCATGTCCGGTGAGCACCTGCACCATGCGGAAAGTGAGGGGTTTGCGCCTACGACGCATCCACGCCTCCAGGACCGGGCGCAGCGCCTCCGCAACGCGGACTCCGTACCGCGGCTGCGCCAGGTCCTCCCCCCACCTCCGCATCATCTCCACATGCCCTCGCTGGCGATACCGCCCCACCTCCACCGACGTGGGGCGCTCGCCGAGAATCCTCCTATCCGAGACAAACCCGTATACCTCGGCAAGCACCTCCGCCTCCAACTCCCAGGGCGGGTCGCCAGCAAGGGCGGTCGCGGCCGTCCACGCCACCGTCCGGTACCCCCTTATCGCCCTCTGCGCTATGACCCGCTGCGCTCTGCGCAGCTGAGCCCTATTCCGAGCGCAGAGGGCTTCCGCCCATATGGGGGCACCGTACGTGGCCATACTCCGGCAGATGCCGGAGTACAGCCGCCTGCACGCGGCGCTAGGCCCGCCCACATTGGGCAGGAGGCGACCCAGCGCCGCCGCAGCTCTGATGACCCTCGGCCCCAACCGCTCGAAGTGGGGGCCGAAGGTCCATCTCCCGTCCAGGGTGAGGCCCAGATAGCTAATCTGGGCACTCACCCTAATCCTTTCTCCTCCTATTTGGAGGTGCGCTCCCGAGGGGGGGCCCCGCCTACCGGTCCCGCGGAAGAGGAGGGCCTCGGTTTTATCCAAGCGGACCCGAAGCCCAAGCCTCTCTATGCGGCTGACCACCAGTCCTACACCGACTTCGGCCAGCCGCGCCGCCTCCACGAAGGTCTTACCCCGGGATGTGACGAGGGTGTCATCTGCATAGCAGATGACGCCCATCCCGGGGAGGAGACGGCCCCGCAGGACCCAGTCGTATGCGAGGTCCCACAGAATGGGGCCCAGAACGGACCCCTGTGGGACACCGCACACGACGTGTCTTCTCACCATCTGGCCCCTCGCGTCCTATGCTAGTATGCCTGCCGAAGTTGTATAAAATAAACAAATAAAAAAATTGACACGTTCATGCACACAAATGTTTGTCTTGTGTGGGAATCGAACTCACGAACGTTAGTGACAAAGTAACATAACAACGCGTTTCACCACTGCGCCACCGATCACTGAATGACTAGGTTTTAATACGACAAAGTAGGGTTTAGTACACAATGAAAAGCAACCAAGATCCAAGCAACACAAAAATGCCAACAATTTTCTAATATAATTCAAAGTCAAACTAACAACCCTTTAGGCCCTTTAGGGCATCACCGTGTTTATAAATATGGACTACATTACTTCAATATGTTCCTGGGAAAAACTGAAGTAAGAATCTCCTCCAAAATGTTCTAAGAAAGAATGTTCTATGAAATTCAATTATTGTATTTTATGTATCTATATATCTATACAGATAAATAAAATTGGAATGTCTGTTTGTAATATTAAAATAACCGCTTTTTACTAAATGCATATGGATGTATACACAGTACATATAACAAAATGAATATTTTTACAATTATTGTCTGCCTGTCTGTCTGTCCGTCTGTCTGTTTGTTCCGGCTAATCTCTGAAACGGCTGGACCGATTTTGTCGGGACTTTCACTGGCAGATAGCTGATGTAATAAGGAGTAACTTAAGCTACCTTTATTTTAGAATATTTATTTATTTTTATTAATATAAATAAATAATAAAAAAAAACTATTCCGCGCGGACGAAGTCGCGGGCACGGCTAGTTAGGGGTTAAAGTATGAAATTTGCGATTTGTACTGAAAAATTAAAACTTGTTTTTTCTAAGATGTAACATTAATCAAAATATTTACCCTCATTATCTATACATTGTTGCCATCTAATGGGAAGTTTATTTATGCCTTTGCGATAGAACTCTGGGGATTTACAAGTAGATTCGACAAACTGTGTGAAAGCATTTTGTAATGCCTCCTGGGTAGATTTTTTTTTACCACGTAGTAAATTGACTAAATCACGAAAAAAATGGTAGGCAGTTGGAGCAAGGTCTGGCGAGTACGGAGGATAACGTATGGTTTCTAACTGCAGCTCCTGTAGAGTTACAACGGCTTCTCGTGCAGTGTGTGGCCTTGCATTATCATGGAGCAATAATGGTGAAGATCGATTCACGAGTCGGGGCTGTTTCACTGCCAGTTTCGCCATCATTGTTCGAAGTTCGGTACAGTAAACATCTGCTGTTATTGCTTGACCAGACTTGAGATAGCTATTGTGAATAACGCCATGAAGAGACCACCAAAAAGTTACCGTTACCTTTTTATTGGTAAGATTTGCTTTAGGGCACTGTTGCGGCGTTTGACCTGGGGTCAGCCATTGCATTTTTCTCTTACGGTAATCGTAAAGAATCCACTTTTCGTCACATGTCACAATTCGATGCAATATTCCTTTATTTCTGTACCGATTCAACAATGCCTTGTTGAACAAGTTTCAATACGCGTTTCTTTCTGCAGTTCAGTCAAATCATGAGGCACCCACTTTTGTCAATATTGTGCATAAGGTAACGTTAAACCATACCGGTAATTCCTCGGTAGTTTGACTCGGATCGGCTTCCACCATCTCCTTCAATTCAGCGTTATTCAGCTGTGCGGGCCGGTCTTCCACGTGGTTCGTCCTTCAAGTCGAAGTTTCTATTACGGAAGCCTTTAAACCAAAAAAAACGGTGCATTTATTAGCAGTCTCCTCTCCAAACGCAGCATTGACATTGCGAGCCGTTTCTGCCGCGTTAGTTCCGCGTCGGAATTCGTATTCAAAAATTATTCGGATTTTCGGAGTATCCTTCTTTCCCGTCTAAGCTGAATAAAGGAAAAACAATTGATATTCAAAAATCAAATGTTGCACATTTTTTAAAAGAAAATTTTCTTAGGTACCATGTGAAAAAGGTTTCTCTCGAAAATCTTGCACTATGAAAGTTTAATGTCAATTCAAAGTATCTATTACTATAAAACGGCAATTTTATACTTTAAGCCCTATTGTATGTATCAATAAGGGTCGGACAACATTTCAAAAAGTGATTCAATTTAATTATAAGGAATATTTATTTCCATAAAAAAATGGAACTCTGGAGGCTTTTAGGGCAACCACCACAACAAATTCTTACGCTACTGCAGAGATACGCGCTTAATATCATTGCAGGGAGGTCTCCGTTCAAACGAAAAGTTTTAGAGCATACTCTGTAATGCCGCCAACTGTGTATTGATGAACCAGAGTTGATGAACAACGACGGTTTACACTTATCACCAGGACCGATGGATTAACGTGTCGATCTTGTAACTGCAAAGACATTTGTTTTATATCGTCCAGAGCTAATCATGCATACGGGCCTGATGTAAAGTTATTACTAGTGTTTATGAAGTATCGCTGGCACATGACCATCTCCGCTGCTAACATAGGGACTAATCAAAAACATCTTCACTCACTCTCAGGAACACGACAACCCTCCAGGGAGTTGTTATTTATCTGCGATTTTCTATGAAGTCGATGTTCCAGTCGGGCTTCTTACGGAATGATATGTACCCTACCACCCAACCCAACGTCTTTTAAGATACTCTATGTACGGAATTTAAAAATCTATAAAGAAAAGAAATTACATAGTTCGTGAGGTCTGGTTTAGATGCAATGCTCTAAATAAAAACCACCTGTAAAATAACATTCTAGTTAAGCGTGGTAATAAAACTCTAAGTGTTTACTAGAATTGTGTGGGCATGCTCCCGGGTCGTTAAACAAAATGAACTGTTCAAGAAAAATGTAATACTTTTGAAACGGTAATTTAATTAATTAAAAAATAAGGCGTCACCGGTTAAGAACATTATAAAATAATGAATTTTAGTTTCATTCAAGTCAAGAAATTGTAAAACTTTCTAGCCATGCATTATGTTTACATTGATCCTAAATAATTCCATTATATCCAGAGCCTTTCCTTCTGCTTGTAAAAATGCTCACGTAGTCCCTTTGCCCAAAAAACCCAATCCTTCGACTAGCTCAGATTATCGTCTTATTTCTATTCTTCCTTTCTTATCCAAGGTCCTCGAACGCTTGGTTCAGCAACAGTTAAGTTGTTGCTTTGACAAGTACAAGATTCTCAATCTCTTCCAATCAGGTTTCCGCCCGGGTCATAGCACGACTACCGCTCTCCTGAAACTTACTGAGATTATCCGTTCTAATATGGATAATGCTCAACTTACGGTTTTGACATTACTCGACTTTAGTAACGCATTGAATACTGTGGATTATGACATACTTTTGATGCGTTTACGTTCTATCAATGTATCTCCTTCGGCACTTGAGTGGTATCGTTCTTACCTGTATGGTCGTCAGCAACGAGTGCGTATTGAGGATACATGCTATATACATGCTCTTCTTGGTGCGCAGCTACTGCTGGCGTGCCTCAGGGTGGCATGTTGTCTCCTCTTTTATTTGCATTATTCATCAATTCCATCACATCCGAAGTTCGCTCTTCCTGCCATCTTTATGCAGATGATTTGCAGATTTACACACAGTCACCCCTGCCTGAACTTCTGAATGCCATTTCCGCTATTAACGAAGATCTTAAGCGTATATCTGTCTGTCTGGAGTAAGTCTCACGGTCTCTTTGTCAATCCATTGAAATCGCAGGCTATTATTATTGGTAGTTCTCGTCGCATATCAAAAAATGTCTGGAATAATATCCCTTGTATTTTTTTGACGATACACCAATAAAAATCTGGAAATAATTGTTGATAATTCTTTATCCTGGTCAGCATAGATTGCGGAAGTAAGTGGGAAATTGTTTGCTGTGTCTAGTTCGCTAAGAAGGTTACGAAATTTTCTGCCAATAGACACTAAAATTCCGTTCGCATAATCCTTGCTCCTTCCTATCCTGGACTACACTGATTCCTGCTATTTGTTCAATGATGTATCTGTAACCACATGTAAGAAACATCTTCAACCTTAACATAAAAGAAGAAAGGTCTCGTCTGGTGAAGTCTACGCTCCTATCCATCGTGTGCCTTGTTGTTGTTGTGTTAATTTATTTTCTAACGAACTCTACAGTACGTTTTTTTTCTATTTTCTCTTTATTTATATTTAAGGCTTACGTTTTTATAATGGCAGCCTTATCATAACCTAATCTACAGTATGATTACTTTTTAATATTAATATTTAGTATATTATGTACTGAGGGGTGATAGCTTAGTAGATAAAGAACTATACTATAACTTCACGCCAAATCCCTTGCGGGGTAGGCAGAGAGAACCGAGCGCCACGTGACTCGATCCTTACATATCTCACTCGCTTCTTTAACATTCATTGCTCTTCTCATGCACGCACGCCGGTTTCTAGGGCTCCTGACATCACCTTCTGATAGAACATGACCAATTTGGTCATGGTAGGTAAGTCTTGGCCTTCCCCGGCTCCTACATCCTTCCACTTTTGCATTGTATATCTGCTTCGTCATTCTTTCATCTTGCATTCTTTCTACATGCCCGAACCATCGGAGCATGCCTCTTCTTATTTTAACACCGACGCTCTCTTTCAGACCAACTCTATTTCTAACATCATCATTGCGAATACGGTCTACGAGCCTTACGCCACAAATTTTGCGCAGCGCTCGCATTTCAACCGCGTTTATTCTACTTTCATGCTCTTTCTGCCATACCTAGATGCGTACCTACCTGCGTAGATAAAGAACGGGCCTATTAATCGACTGGTCTCTGGTTCGAATCCTGGTGTGGGCATGTGCCACAAAATTCGTGTATTCGCATTTGTGTACATATTTGTAATAATCACTTGCTCGGAGGTGAAGGGAAATATCGTGGGGAAACCCACGTATCCAAGAAATAATATTTCGAAAGGGAAAACGAGACCTTTATTAGGTTAAGAGGGGACATAAAGCTAAGTGGCGCCCTCATGTTGTTTTTATTAATAACGCTGAATTTAAGACCAATTAAAAAAAACGCTTAATACAGACACTGAAGAATCATATATTTGTTTTTTGAAACATAGCTTATATTTATTATCTATGTACAAGTAACCAAAATTTTAATTATTGCTTATTGTGGCCACTTATAGCAATAATCAAAATTATGACTAATTGTACATAAACAATAAAAACGGTATATGTCTCAAAAAAACATAAATATGGTTCAGAAGTGCTCAACAAAGGCGTTTTTGGACTTCATACAGGCGTTATTAATAAAAACAATGAGTCTTAATAGAGCGGTTTTTACGGCACCGCCTCAAGATGTAATACAGTAGCTAAGCAACGGTTGTAAATAAATAAATAATAAATAAATATTGTCAGACAAATTACACAGAGCCATCTAGCCCCAAAGTAAGCGAAAGCTTGTGTTATGGGTACTAGGCAATTGATAAACATACGTAAATACATTTTTTTTTTGTAAATACATACTTATTATACATATAAAATACCCAGACCAATACAAACAGACATGTTCATGCACACAAATGTTTGTACTGTGTGGGAATCGAACCCACGAGCGTTGGTGTCCAAGTAGCGTAACAGCGCGTTCCACCACTGCGCCACCGAGCTCGTCAAGTGTAAGAGTAGTGTTGTAAGAGTGATATGTAGTCCATTTTGACTATACGAGTATTTGGGTCAGCGACATGTCGGAGCTTTGTGAAGACGTACATAAGTTTGCGAACTCTTCTAGATGTACTCTTGAGATGGGATTGAAAGTTAAGCTTATTATCTACAATAATACCTAAGTATTTATGGAGTGAGTGAGTGAAAGTGAGAGCTAACATGCGAATGTGCTACAATTGAAAGGTGAGACAGAATGTTTTGGGGTATATGGTTAATGGAAAAGGTGATGTACTGGGTTTTTCAATATTGAGAGTGGGTGAATTATCACGCCGGAAGCACAGTCAACCCAATTATGCGTGGGAAAAGGTAGCTGCCCAATTATCATCAGCGTAAGAAATTGTCTTGCTAAAGGGTAAGGAGATGGAGTAAAGATCGTTGATGTACACCAAGTAGTGGGACCCAGGATGCTTCCTTGTGAAACGCAAAATTTCTCAGATAACTGTAAACTTACGACATCGTCAATGCACAGACTGACTGCGCCCGCTAAGGTAACTTTTAATAAGTTAAATTTGGATACCATGAACCCCCAGTAACTCTAATTTGTTTAAGAACAGAGGAATCGAGACTGTGTCAAAAGCATTCTATATTTAAAGTAAGGTCTATATTATAAGCAAGGTCTATAGTATAAATAATGAACTTTATATTTATTATGTAATTCTGAATACTTACTAAATTTTTGATATTTTTAGTAACAATGACAGGCATGTTATCTAATTTCTTAATATATTCATTTACTGTTTAAAAATTCATATTCGCTGACCGTTACTAACCGCTCCAAATACAATCGCTCTAAATTCGTCGTATACGACCCGCACGCTAATGATGATCGCGTTCAACAGAACATAGATTTCTGTCACGTGCAAATAAATTAGGCGTTTCTAATTTGTTCGCCATTCCGAATTCGGTGTGCTTCTCCCTAACATAGTATGATGGCAAGCAGTAACTAAACTCAGCACCCAACTTAATAAGTAAGACCAAATTGCATGCAATAATTAATGCATAACCCATATCGTATTCAACTCCTTTGTTGTTTATCAATGCAACTGCAAGCAACAAATGGTGTAAAAAGAGTGACAAACCGAGGTAATATCTAAGAGATTACTGTGTAGGGGACTTTAGAAAGGGCGTTTGTAAATTTTACAGGATGTAAATCTCCAAATAGATGCCCCCAATGTTACAAGCGTCGATAGGTTACACAGACCATCTAACGTAACGATGATCATTACCATCACTTTGGTTTGTCTATAACCATTGTATATTTTTTATTTTTTTATCCATATTAATATAGATTAATATAGCGCTTCATGTTTTAATTGTTTAATTAGAGGTAACTAATATTTTAGCGCTGTCTTGTGTGTCTGTGCTTTTAGTCAGGGTCAAGTGTCCTGACACGAGTTTAACATTTTTTACTCATTCAAAAAAGTGCACAACGCCGCTAAAAAGTTTTCACTTCAAAAAAAAGAATGAAGAATCATGTTAAAGTCATTACGTATGTTATTTCGGTTGGTATTGCCGCGGTGCAAAGGTCTTAATACGTATTGAAAAGCGGGAGAATCTGACCTACATCCCTGGTCATCTATAATTCAAGGTACAGAGTGGCTGCATTGTCAGTATTATTAGCGATTGACCTACTGTGCCTAGTTCCCTACTCTGTTGCGGCTAATTTAAGATATCAATCATCATAAACCGTTAATCGAGAATTCGGCTTTGCTATTTTAGAGTTGATTAATTATTATCGAAATGTCAAGGGAGTTGTGTTACAGAATTTACATTGCATTTATGTGTGAGACATGAATTTCGACCTTCGGTCTTGCACGTAAACTTGCTGCGTAATTTGTACAGCATAAAGATTAATTTCGCTTGCTACGGAACCGGTTGCAAGCCGACTGGGGAAGTACCTCCACCTCACGGAAAACCGCAACCTGGGGTTTCTGAGAGCTAGTGAGGTTAGTAGTAAGCTTTTTGACGAGCACGGTGGCTCAGTAGTGAATGACGCGACTTTGACACCAACGCTCGTGGGTTTGATTCTCACACAAGGCAAACATTTGTGTGCATGAACATATCTTGGTCTGGATGTTTTAAGAGAGGTAGGGCGCATCAAAGCAGCCCGTCTGGGGAAGTACCTCCACCTCAAAATAACAACTCCCTAGAGGGTTGTTGTGTTCCTGCGTGTGAGTGAGGTCACCAGTAAGCTCCCAAAGAGTTGCTGTGTAAGTAGCAGATGAGGCATCGCGTGATACTTAATATATCGCAAGCGTTAATAGGCTACGGTAACCGCTTTACATCAGGTGGGCCGTATGCTTGTATGCCTCCCGACGTTGTATAAAAAAAAAAGAAAAAAGAGGAGTTGGTGTATTAGTAGCAGGGGTGGCAATGAGCGAACGATCCTTTTTTTACAACGTCGGAAGGCGTACTAGCATTAGGCCCACCTAATGTAAAGCGGTTACCGGAGCTTATGAACGCTTGTATTAAGCTTCACTAGCACGATGCCACTGCTGCTGCTAACACAGTAACTCCTTAAGAGTTCACTAGTGACCTCAATCAGGCGAAGGAACTCAACATCGCTCCAGGGAGTTATTCTTTGGCTGTATAAGATGATGATACTCGTACTTGCCCAGTTTGATGCAGCCCTACCTGCCTTAAAAACATCCAGACCAATTCAAACATAACATGTTCATTCACAGAAATGTTTGTCTCGTGTAGGAATCGAACCCATGAGCGTCGGTGTCAAAGTAGCGTTATTAAAAACTGCGCCACCGAGCTCGTCTGAATTAGTGCAGCACGAAGATTAATTTCGCCTACTACGGAACCCGTAGCAATCCTACTGGAAAAGTACCTCACAGAGAATTTTAAATCTAAATATCCAACCTACAGGTACTCAGCTGAAAAAATACTCTAAAAGAATTCCCAGACCTGCTTATAAAGTTTTATACCACCCGTACAACGACAATGAATTTTTTTTCAAGTGGTAATGTATCTTTACGTATTTCTTATACACAAGTATTTGATTTGCACTTCTCAGAAAATTGCAGCCAAGTAACAACTTCCTGGGGTTTATGCGAGTTAGTAAGGTTGCCAGTAAGATCCCAAGAAGTTGGTGTATTAGCCAGTTCTGACTATCATTAATCACATCACAGGGGGTGGGTCATGTGCCTCCTGATTAGAAATAAAAGACATACAAATAGAAATAATACATAACATTCAATAAAAAGAAAAGATTTTATTCATTTTATACCATTAAGGTGGCAAGCAAGCACCATAGCCTATGTGCAACACCACTCAAGAGTTAAACTAACTCGACATTACACGGAAGATATCCCGGACATCAATTTGTAAGAGATTTGTAACAAACAACTTAAAAATGGAAAAGCACCGGATGAGGACGAAATTACAGCGGAGCTTCTGAAAGCGGGCGGAAAGGTCCTCCAGAGGCTATTCAATTCTGTCATACATTCCTGTGAAACACCGGAATCGTGGATCAGAAGCCTGGTCATGTTATTCTTCAAATAGGGTGATAAGACTATATTTTTTTTTTTTATATTCGTGCACCCCTGCTAATGGGCAAGGCTCTTTTTATCACAATATCTATTTATAACATTTTCATTTCAAATTATTCCATTAATATAAATTATCACATTCATACATCATACTCTCTTGGTTGGGTTGTTGTGTGCCTGCGTGTGAGTGAGGTCAACAGTAAGCTCCCAAGGAGTTGCTGTGTAAGCAGAAGAGGAGGCAACGCGCGAGTGATACTTAATATATATCAAGCGTTAATAGGCTACAGTACCCGCTTTACATCAGGTGGACCGTATGCTAGTATGCCTCCCGACGTAGTATAAAAAAAAATCTGGATCCGGGAAAGGCTTTGGGTCACATACATACCCTCCGCCAGATTAAATAGAAAACTGAGGAGTATATAATCTGCCTTTATATCTGGCATATGTGAACTACGAAAAAGCCTTATACTTAGTCTGGCCATAAATACTGTTACAATTAAAAATAAACAAAATATTACATTTGAATTTGGATTCTGTCATTTTTATATGATTGTTCATTGCGTTTTCTCATTTTGGCGCCAATACATTGTACAATATTTTGCGATATTAAAATGGAGTGGGGTGATAAAGAGAACCGAATCGCTGTGATTGCATTACACAAAGTAGGTATCGAGCCAAATGTAGTTTTTAAAACTCTCCATACATTTGGTATTAGTAAAATGTTTGTGTACCGGGCTATTAATAGGTACAATGAGACCTCCTCTGTTTGTGACAGAAAAAGATCTGGCGGTCCACGTAGTGTTCGTACGAAAAAGGTGGTGAAAGCAGTAAGGGAAAGAATTCGAAGAAATCCTGTCCGAAAGCAAAAGATTTTATCTCGGGAGATGAAGATAGCAACTAGAACCATGTCGCGTATTTTAAAAGATGTCTTAGGACTTGCAGCCTATAAGAGATGTACTGGTCATTTCTTAACTGATAATTTAAAAAAGAATAGGGTGGTAAAATCGAAACAACTGCTAAAGCGGTACGCAAAGGGAGGTCACAGACAAAGATTGTTTACGGATGAGAAAATTTTTACAATTTGGTCAATTGAATCAGAACCCGTTATATACGTTTTCCTATACATTTCGCGGTCATATATGACCACCCGGGTTTCGAAGGGTTAAGCAACATTTTGACAAACAAAATGACCGTATTTATGCTCAAAGCTCTAAGGAAGCTTCCCAATTAGTCGACAGAGTGCAACGTGGGCAGTATCCGACTTCAGTGATGGTTTGGTGGGGTATTAGCTATGAAGGAGTGACTGAGCCATACTTTTGTGAAAAAGGTATCAAAACATCGGCACAAGTGTATCAAGATACCATTCTTGAGAAGGTAGGGAAGCCCCTTAACAACTCCACGTTCAATAACCAAGAATCGTCCTTCCAGCAAGACTCGGCGCCGAGTCATAAAGCTCGTCTACGCAGTCTTGGTTGGAAACGAAGGAACGTTTCGGACTTCATCAGAGCTGAAGACTGGCCGTCGTCTAGTCCCAATCTTAATCCGCTGGATTATGATTTATGGTCAGTTTTAGAGAGTACGGCTTGCTCTAAACGCCATGATAATTTAGAGTCCCTAAAACAATCCGTACAATTAGCAGTAAAGAATTTTCCCATGGAAAGAGTACGTGCTTCTATTGATAACTGGCTTCAACGTTTAAAGGACTATATAGCAGCCAATGGAGACCACTTCGAATAATCTTTTTACATTTTAAATTGTTTTCTATTTATGTATCAAACTAACACACTGTAAAAGTAATAAATGTTATTTGCAATAGATTTTTTTTTTCTTTGTTTCAGTATTTATGGCAAGACTAGGTATACCCTTGAGAAATGGGCGGATGCTGAGTTGACTATCAGTAAATAGAAGCGTTGAAGTATTTGTACAGAAAGGCTGTACAGAAAATGTTGTGCATCCGAGTACAGGACCCGAGTACGAATTCGAACCAAGTGCGAAAAGGGGTAGGACAGGGCAATGTTATAGCCCCGAAACTCTTCACTGCAGCATAGGAAGATATCTTTAAGTTCTTGGACTGGAAAGGATACGGTACAAACATCAATGGCGAATATATCACTCACCTTCGATTTGCCGACGATGGGAACTATCCATGGTGAAATTGCTGGAGGAACTTAGCGCTAGGACAAGAGTAACATCGTGGTGAATGTTCATGTTATACCACGATTGGTGCACTAAGTTCGAAGACGAACTCGCACTTGACTGCTTTTTTTTTAACTTTATATGAATTTTCAATCATCTCAATTTTACAGACATATAGTTAATCAAGTTTCATCCAAATGTAACTGAACAGTTATTTTATAACATTATCATCGAACGATTGTTCAACGTGATTCTTTAAATTGATATAACTTTTTTATTTATGAACTGATTGAAATAAAACAAACACTAAATATTAAGTGACATTTACCGCAAATCACTAGTGAAAACCGCCCCCAAATCGGTTAAGCTGTTTCTGAGATTAGCGCGCACAAACGTACAGGCGATCAGACAAAAACAATAATTGTTTTGGGTTCTATTACGTTGATAAAGTCCCCCAATAATAGTTTTTCTCTATATCTTTAAAGACATCAGTTACATCAGCGATCAGTTACATTTTTATTATATGTATAGACTTTAACTTAAAAAAAAACTTTCCACACGGAAGAACATAAAACAATCCATCTGGGGAAGTACTTTCACCTCACAGAAAAATAGCCACTCCTTGGAGGGCTGTTGTATTCCTGCCAGTGAGCAAGGTCACCAGTAACTAAAGAGAAAAAAAGGAAAAAGTGATAAGGAGATGCTGTGTTAGCAGCAAAGATGGCATTGTGCGAGCAATGTTTGGCACATATTCACAAGTTACGATAACCACTTTAAATCGGGTGCGACGTATGATTGTATACCTCGCCACGTTGTATAAAAAAATTCGGAACTTGCTTTGGCACTAAATTAATCAGACACAGTGGACAAAAGGGTTGGACCTTTCACATCCCTCATCCGTTTCCGTCGCAATGAAAGCCATCCGTCATCTTAACGATCTGGTCTGCGCACAAATTAAGTTCTATCTCATTTACATCCCATTTGTGTGTCTTCTTTGAGCTGAAATACGCCACCGGCTGAATACTCACCTTTTCCTTGTTTACCACATCAACCGGTTTTATACCCTTCGGATTCCTCGGCCTTCAACCATCACCGTTAATAATCCATCTATATATCGGAGGGTGGTAATCGTTTTTTTTTTATATTCGAAAACTTTAAAGAATATTTAATTTTTTGGAATCACAGTAGACTCCAAACAACCAATTATTGTGAGGCCAATTACAGTTAGGAGAATCATACAATTGTCGGACGTGGTTAGGCTGCAGCGCGCTTAGTCTAATTTCAGCTACTTTCATAGCATTATGCCCCACGACAGTGTACAAGAATCGACACTTGAAATATACATTGTAGCATTGCAGTATGTAACAGAAAATACATTCGACTGTCAAGACTGCTACTCTGGCTGTTGTGTGTCGTCTTTGTTCAAAGATTTCTTATTTGTCAAAACATATGTAAGAATATGTAATACGCAGTTTTTTCGCATTGAGGAGGTCCTGATGTTTGGCCAATAAATGGTATATAAATATATACATTGCAGTAATTATAAGTATAAAATTCATATTAAAATAATAAGAACAGGAACGATAGCATTACGATGCACTATCATAAACATTTGGCATAAAATTTACAATTCGAAAATAAAAAAATAACCCATAATTGTGTAGTTGGATTTGTCAATTAATAATTTGTTCAACTATCGCTTAAATTGTTTAGTGGGCAATTCTACGCGTAGGTAGTTTATTGTTTATTTATATTATATACGAAAAATGCATAAACTCACGCATAAGTCTTTGTTTGCGTTGGCAGGCATCCGATTGGCGGGGGAATAGATTCCACCTTCTTCAATTTTACAAGAGATTATAATATCAAAATATATCCTGTTGCGCAATTAACGCTACATATTAACATAAGATTACTATAGAAACGAAAAAAAATGGTTTTTGTTTCACCATACAGATAATAAATATATACTATCTGTACTGGTTTGAGGCACCAGTCTCTTCGGAGGCGTGGGTTCGAATCCCACCGCTGCCACCATGTTATGTTGTATGAATTAAACACCTCGGCTGCTCGACAACAACTGGTTTATTATACCTCCACCGACAGTTACAATAATATATAACCTACCCAAAACCCAATCTATCTAACACATTTTCATATCCACCTTCAGAAATAGAAGATATATACGGACGTTCTTCTGGCTGCTTTGGTACTCTCAGAGATACGTTGTTCATGTATCCACGATGCATCCTCAAGCACAATATGTGTTAATAATTAGATTAAGACTAAGCCGTATATTTGTTGAAATAACCGCCTATAAACATTTGTGATACAAGAAGTATTACTTGCGCATTGCCATTCAAGCTGCCACTGGACCTTCTTAGGAGCTTACTGGTAACCTCACTCAGTTGCAGGAGCTGAACAACCCTCAAGGGTGTAGTTATTTAGCTGCGGTTTTTTATAAGGTTCAAAGTCGGGATGCTTTGATGCGCTTTACCGCTCTTAAAAACACCACAGACCAATACAAGCAGACATGTTCTTACACACAAATGTCCTGTATGGGAGTTGAATCCACGAGCGTTTGTGTTAAAGTAGCAATGCTAACCATTTCATCACCGAGATCGTCAAAATGGTGGGAAATCGCAGACATAGCCGCAGCAATCGGGACAGAGGCAACTAAAGCAGCCATGGCAGCGACGGTATGCATCTACTACCGGTAGTGGGTAGTTATCCGCGCCGGCGCGACCGGCGCCGCGGCGCTAGTTCGATAAACGAACTTTTTGTACAATGTCAATGTTTGTAAAATATTTTCGTAAATTATTTTCGAAAAATAATGTATTTTTTTGTGCTCCATGACATTGCTTCTTACCAAACTTCACGTTTCTAGGTCAACGGGTAGTACCCTATAGCTTAAGATTCCCTGACAAGTGACAAAATTTACGCATAAACGGCCGAAACTTTTGATTTCGTTGATTTAGAAGTTTTTTCACAACTCGAAGGGATTGCAGACCTGAGTAGCTTTTTTTTAGCTTGATAGCTCCACCCGTCCCTGAGAAAAAGGGTCTTGACAGACAGACAGACGGACAACAAAGTGGTCCTATATGGCTTAATGTTTTCCTTTTGAGGTACGGAACCCTAAAAACATGTTAAAATGATGCAAAATGTTAAAGTTTGTTATAATACATAATACTTGTATCATATTGAAGAAAAAAAACATTGTATGAAATGCTTATCTTATATCATAAGAGGTCTGAGCCACGGCGTTTTCATATGAATAAATAATTTCGAAAGGGCAGCTTTATGAAATTCCGAGCGGCTATCGGAAGTTGAACGTAATCACAAGGCGAGTGTCTATACATAATACTCTTTACGATACCAACATGCTAAGAATTTATAGACAAAATCCCTTTTTGCATATCCTACACAAATAGGCCACTCCCATCTACATACATTTCCATTTGAGGCTAGAAATAGCCGCACGCTTTCAGCATTTCTGTTTTCTGCGAAGGAGATTCACATGTATTCGTACATATGGAAACTTTTCACGCTTTACATTTTATACTCTCACTCGCATAAGATGATGTGAAAAATAATTTGTCGAGTGCGTTTTAATTGACCCCACTGTACGGGGTATTCGGCTGGTCAGGAAACGAGGAACTAAGCAAAAGACGTAGGGTACAGCGATATTTAAGATGCGGAATAGTACTGATTACAGTCATCATGATTTCAATCCCGATTCAATCGCTACGTAACGCATGCTAGTCGTGCGCGTGCGTTGTCTTAAAGAATCTTTGAAAATTGAAATATTGTTCTATTAACTACTAACTCGTATGAGTCAAAGATTAACAACTACGAAAAAAACATGACAGTGCTTGACGACCAGGTTACCGACCTAAAATAACGTAAACAATACAAATATGAAATGTGAATTACTTTAAAATAAAATAGAAAGGATAGAGAAACTCCAGTTGGCAAATCGGCTAAAGATATGTGGTGTTGAAGAGGAGAAGGAAGAAAGAGACATGATTGCTGGGCAGGTCGCAACGATAATTCACCAGAATTCAGAAGACATCCTGTCAGTGAATAGGAGACGAAACATCCGGAGCACTAACAATAAGGAACCAGCTACAATAACGGTTATACAGCGTGAGGGTGCGCGTGATTCGTGGATGACGGCGTAAAAAAAAATAACTATTACCCCAAGTGACCTAGGAAAAGAGGAGTCTAATCGAAAGATATACCTCCGCGAGTCGCTGACCGTGAATGCGGCATTCATATTGTGGAAGTCTAAACTTCTAAAGATCAACTGAAGGAAGACTTCAAATATATTTGGTGTAAAAATGGCGCAGCACTACTGCGGAAAAGTGACGGTGCGAAAAAAGTGTTCAAGGTTCGATGATCCCAGCCCGATATTGAAAAATAAAATGTGATCTTTCTCGTGAGAAGCGGTAAGCAAAAACTATAACTGTTTTTGTATTTGTATAAATGTATCTATATATAAAAAAGGCGTCAATTAGTCCCAATATAAAACTGATATGAACTGCGAAACATAGAACGATTTCACTCATGACATCCCTATCCAGAGTAATAGATTACTAACATTTCATGTAAATATACGCTCTATATGCTAAAACTTCGCTCATCTCGAACATATTGCGTTAAGTTCACATCATACTATTCACGTAATAGTGATTACGGAAGCTCATCAGACTGCAGTCTTATGTTGCTATGTCTTTTGATACTTTCAATAATAGTGGCTTTTATTATACTTTGTAACTGATTTATTGCCGCCTGCAAATTTATATGTATGTTTCTACGCGGGTGACTCCTATGGGACAGGCTTAGCCTAGTTTAGGAGTCACAGGATACTGTAACATTGGCAATGATTGGTTGTAATAAATATATTTCTTTCTTTCTTTCATAATAAAATTGACAGTGTAGGTATGTATGAACTACCAGACTATAATCTGTATACAGAACTAGAAACACATAAAAAGGGTGGCGGTATTTTGTTATATGTACACAAATCAATTTATTAAAAAAAATCTATGCAAAAGAATTTTAGCATCTGTCGGGTGAAATAATTACAAACAATAAATGTAACATAGGTTTCTGCTTTTTCTCTTATTTTACAAACACTTAACTAACTTACAAATTGGCTCTTATTTCATCAGGGGCTAGAGGCACCTGATGAAATAAGAGCCAATTTGTGAAAGAATTGGCTCAAATCATACCTAATTGTGCGCGACAAAATAACTATATAATATGGAAGATGAAGTGAATGAAGAAGTGACCTCGTACACACGCGTAGAAAAATACGGAAACCACGTGTCCCCATCATGTATAGACCATGTATTTGTAACGTAAGTGAATGCAATGTTTACACCGGCGTAATGAGCATTGTGCCAGCTGATCACAATATACCCGATTGTGCATTGCTTGGCCTCGTTATGCGATGATACATTCCCGCGCAGTAACAAACTAATGAACAATTTTTAACGGAAGTATCGCGTGTTTTATTTATTTTGTTGAAACCTTTGCAAACGCTTTGCAGCGTCCGTGGTCGCAGGAAAGTCAGTCAGTCAGTCTTTCCTGCGACCACGGACGCTGCAAAGCGTTCGAAACGTCAGGTTTCAACAAAATAAATAAAACACGCGATACTTCCGTTAAAAATTGTTTAATTTCAATGTGTAACAATCGCGAAAACCTAAGACAATAACAAACTAATAAATAGAATAGAATAGAATAACAATAAATTACACAATGGGCTATCTATTATTGACTGGTACATCCCTTTAACTTGTAGTAATTCGAACGACATTAATTTACATACACGACAAATTTAGTGATGCATACAACAAATGTGTGATGAGTATGGCAAGCGAAAAAACTGTCATTGAGTCAATGATCGCCTTTAAAAATGTGTCAAAAAAGGGGCGAATTGTTTGAAATTGGTGAAAGGACAAAAATAAGGCTAAATAAAACAAGTTGTCTCTAATAATTACAATAACACCAGAAAGGCATGGCAAATAATAAATAACTTAACAGGAAAAGTGACTAAATGTACAAATGATTTATTACTAAAAACATTTAACATAGATCCCATCACATTTGGTAACCAGTTCGTCACGAAATTCTATAGCTGTACGAGAAACATAAGCAGCCTCTGGTTCAGGCCAATCCTCGAACGCCATAGCTATCAGTGTACCACTGACAGATCAATAAATAAATAAATATTGTCGGACAAATTACACAGCGCCACCTAGCCCCAAAGTAAGCGAAGCTTGTGTTATGGGTACTAGACAACTGATAAACATACGTAAATACATTTTTTTTTGTAAATACATACTTATTATACATAGAAAATACCCAGACCACGAGCGTTGGTGTCAAAGTAGCGTAACAGCGCGTTTCACCACTACGCCACCGAGCTCGTCAATTCAATCAATGAGATTGAAGCATGCAAATGACATAGATTAATAAATCGTTGTATTGATTCAGGTATTTATCCGGACCTTTTAAAAATTGGTGATGTTCGGCCAATTCACAAAAAAGGTAAACAAAACGATTGTACCGATCGATCAGTAGATAAATTACCTCTGAGATTACACCTGACGGTAGAGCCTTGATGTTTAAGCCTACAATTAAAAACTAAAAATAGAGTAAACAATTTCCATATAATTCCATCTTTTCATGTGAAAAATTGGTTTCTCCAAGTTCTATTTTCTTATTTAACTCGTATAATTATGATAGAACTTCACTTCAGGTAGGGCGCATAAAAGCAGCCCGTCTGGGGAAGTACCTCCACCTCACAGAAAACCGCAGCAAAATAACAACTCCCTGGAGGGTTGTTGTGTTAATGAGTGTGAGTGAGGTCACCAGAGGCATCGCGCGAGTGATACTTAATATATCGCAAGCATTATTAGTGATACTTAATATATCGCAAGCATCATATTCTGAATAATATATTGGGCCAGACAAAGAACTACGAAGTGACTACTAAACTCTACAGCCATGCAATTCTCTAAGCGACTCGTAATGGCTGTGTGCGTCGCCGTGATCACAGATGTCATAGCTTTGACATCGTCTACTGCGATCACGGCTAAATTATTTGGTATTCTATAAGGCTGTAAGCGTACGCGAGGCTGTTTGCCTTGTAGAATTCCAATTCCTTGCGGCGCTAGTGTCGCACAACCATGAAAAGCGACACCAAAGAATTGCAATTTTGTTTTCAAGGCTGTAACGGTCGATGTTTCCGAGGATGTAAGGATGTTTGCTCTTACAGAATTGCATGGCTGGAGAGAAGTGAAGAAGTCCCGGGGGTGCATCGTTAGGCACCACGAACACCATATGCCAGACAAGTTAAAGCCTAAAACAGGTGACATTCATGCTAACACTGAAGTTGAGTGATGATGATGATGATGACAGATGAAGCTCTTTTTTTCGCTCTTGTTTGGCATCGATATAGATGCCAGACGGGCTGCGTGTTGCTCAGAATAAGCTCTTTGAATGTGAGATTGCGAAGGGGTGACGTAGTAGTGAATTCTCAGCTTTCAAGATAAAAAGATAAAGATAAAAATCATTTATTTGCCAATAGGGCACTTAGACACGTCTTACATTGTTTAAATTAAATCATATTGTATCTTAATAGTTAATTACTTATGTAGACGATGCCATATTAATAGCAGAATCACCATTCTAATTATCACCAGTCACATTGATTAAAGATAACTGTATGAAAAATGCAATTGAAAGTGATGAATGTCATGATGGTATAGTGTTGGAACAAGTGAATGAGATTGTATATGTTGGAACCGCTTTTAAAAGTAACAGAATATACATCGCTATTGTGGAGAGATGAGTGATTGCAGGGAGGTTGTAACTAAAGCGGTAGGTAAACTTCTAGATAGTCAAAACTTAAGCCAAAAGGCGCGCTGTACACAACGCTGGAGCTGGCGTGGGCATATAGATAGCGGTAGATTATTTATACATATCGCGAGGTAATATTAGAATAAGTCAGAACTAAGTAAGGTAATTTATATAATGGTTTTAAAAATAGAGTTAAAGGCAATTGTTTAGAGTTCGGTAACCAATTATATAATACAATGGACATGTTGTTGTGGATTGTGCCTAAATGTGCGTTCAAGCACACACGTTTAAGAAATTATATTTCGAAAAACATGTGACCTAGCCTAAGATACGAGTAGATCTGGTTTAATCTGGTTATCCCTGCGGATTGTGGAGTTTTGACGGTAGTTACGACGACGAGGAAGAAGTTATGTAATATAAATATACAATTTCCTTAAAATAAATATTATAAATTGAACTACAAATTTCAAAGTTGCGTTGTTCATGAGTTGTTTTCTTTGCAACATTGTGAAGGCCTTTGTTTCGTTAGTTTCACTCGTCCCGTTCCGAGCGCAGTGTGTTTGTTGAGACAAATCTTTTTGTATCTCTCCTCTAAGTGGCATGCCATTTCCGATTGTTATTTTAACTCTACATAGTTCGTGTACTTGTATTTCAGTTTCGAACCCGTGAGAACTTGAAATAACAACAGAGCATATTATGTTGAAACTCCTGTAATTAATTATGTTGATACCGTTGATTGTAGGCGCTTGGTGGAATTTTGAAGACATCGCGTTAATGTTAATACTTGCACTTGTACAGATTCCACTTCACAATTTTATTTAATAATTATTTTTACCGACCGGTTTCGCCTTTACGGCATTATCAAGGTATTTTATACAACATATATATAGTGTAATCACTATCACTGATTGCACGGTACCGCCATATGTTGTATAAAATACCTTGATAACGCCGTAAAGGCGAAACCTGTAATTAATGTCTGTGAGATAATTCGGAAATTATGTTTCTTGTAAACATTGACCAACTAATTAGCTAAAATTTTAATTAAAAGGATACAAGCATATGACTCACATGATGTAAAGTGGATACATTAAGTATCACTAGAGCGATGTAACCTCTGCTGCTAACATAGTAAACTCCTTAGGAGCTTACTGGTGACATCGCTCTCACGTAGAAACACAACAACCTTCCAGGGAGTTGTTATTGGCTGCGGTTTTCTGTGGTATGCAGGTACTTCCCCAAAAGGGCTGCTTTGATGTAACCTACCTCTCTTAAAAGTAATTCAAATGCGGCATGAATTATAGTGAACAATTACTATTACTTTTAGACCCTACTTCGCCTGGGCGCGGTGAATGTGAATGGACGATGTTAACAATATATAGTTTTCAGATTAACCCGTCAAATGCCATTATATACTTGTTGCCATAACGCGCAAGGTTCGATTAAACCGCTCGGCACTCAACGGATCAAGAGCAAGCTATATTAAGAATTAGCTCTAATTTTACAGAAATTGCAACCATTTGAAAACTCCGGTGTACTTTTTCATTGTATTGTGAGTAACTTGCGTCACTGAACACTTCCAAGGAAGTTGTGCATCGGCAGAGTGTGTAGATATCACATTCACATCAACCCTTACTTCCACTTACACCTTAATTCCACTGCTGAGATACGGGTCTCCCTTCAACCGAAGGAGGTTTTTTTTTAGAACATACTCCACGCTGCTCAAATGCGGATTGGCGGAGACCAGGGCCACCGACTTAGCTTAACGACTGTCATCTATCGACAACAGCCGGGACCGACGGCTTAACGTGCCCTCCGAAGCGCGGAGCAACTCGAGATAAATAAACAAATCCATACACAGGCTGCGTTGCTTAACCTGCGTGTTTGGGTTAGAATGACACGCCGTCGAGCTCTCAGTGTGTGTAGATACTAAAATGTTTTATACCCGAATAGTCTTTCTAATGTAAAACGAGTAAAGTTGCGGTATAAGAAATGTTCAGGGTATGAATTTCAATCAATCTGTAAACCTAAATTAGGTACTGTAATTGATAGCAAATGAAAACAAATACTTATTAATGTTCTAAATTTGTTGCAAGCATTAAAAATACCATTTTTTCCTCACCATCATCATATTAGCCGAAGGACGTCTACTGCTGAACATAAGCCTCCTCCTTAGACTTTCACAGCGATCGATCTTGTGCTGTTTGCATCTAACGGCTCCCTGCGATTTTCTCAAGATCGTCTGTCCATCGTGTGGGGGGCACCTACCTACGCAGCGTTTTCCGGTTCGTGGTCGCCATTCGAGAACCTTTCTGCCCCAACCTTTTTTCCTCATAATGTATTCCAATAATATTTCGTCCTCAAATTAAATTTTAGTCAAATTACGAGACCTTCGGATTTCGAGAAAAATATGAATCAACACTGTGATTAATATAAATTATTTCGGTCCTACCAATTTCTCAGGTGTTTCGTCAAAGTATTTAATCACGGCGAATATTATTTATTATTTGCATAAACGGATTACGGGTGACATTTCGTTTTATAAGCGTAAACTTACGCTGCGGGAACATTAGCGTGCGGTCTCTCTGCGACAAATTGCATTTAATATCAGTTATTATGTTTCCGAGTTTTATGTATGTTTTGTTACTATTCGTGTTTCTTAAAGTCTTGCTTAATATTATTTTAGTTTATATAAATTCTTTGACAGTTATGTATCTTGTTCTTTTTTAATTATTAAGTTAATAAACAAGCGTATAATTTACCAAATGGTGAACCAAAAGTCGTTTGCGTGGGTACCTCTGTCTCACCTATTTCTACCGCCAAGCAGCTATATTTATCTAGCTGTGTTCCGGTTCGAAGGGTAAGGTAGGTATGCCAGAGAAATTACTGGGTACTGTGAGAAAAAATCCTAGGTCACACGATTGGCAGCGCGCGAGTAACATCCCCATAAAGAAGTCGATCAAGTGGTTGCAAAGGTACAACGTGGTCATCCTCCTGAGTCTGTAATGGTTTGGTGCGGGTGTCTTATCAAGGAGTCACAAAGCTTCATTTTTGTGACAAAGAAGTGGAGACTTCAGACAAAGTGTATCAAGAGATTGTCTTGGATCATTTCGTGAAACCTCTCAGCAATACACTTTTAGAAATATACCGTGGACTTTCCAGCAGGACTCTACACCCGGTCACAGGGCACGAACAACTCAAGCCTGACTCGAAACCAACGTTCCGGACTTTGTAAGAGCTGAGACTGGCCCTCGTCTAGCCCAGATCTGAATCCCCTTAGACTACAAACTATGGTCAGTTTTAGAGGACATGACCAGCTCGACACGACATTGTGTCTCTTAAGAAATCTCTGGAGCTAGTAGTGGCTAAATTTCCCATGGAAAGAGTGGGGAAATCCATAAATTCGTGGTCAGACAGATTAAAGGCCTGTATCGAAGCCAAAGGTGGCTATTTCGAATATAATCATTATTTATTTTTTGCTGAGAATTCCATATATATGTACATATAAGTTTTATTAAGATTACATTACTTCATAAAAAAATAAATTCATATTCATTTTTAACAGAACTTATGGCCGGACTAGGTATAATAAATGACCTAAAACAGTTTTGTCCTTGTTTGACAATTATGTTAAAAAAATACATCAAAATACTGTCGTCTATGGTGGTCAGATGCTTGTCCGCGATATTGCGGAGTGAAAAAACTTGATCCGTACATCCCTTTCCATTACGAAATAATCCCTGTGCCTCCGTGAACATTCCATCGGATTTTACCCCCACTCACGTTTCTATTATCCTTCCGTATGTTTGTGCTGCTAAGCGGATGTAACTGATGGCTTTATAGTTGGCGCAGTCCATGCGTGACCCTTAGCCTTTATACAAGGGTACGGAGACTGCGCGTCTCCAGTCTATTGAGACCCTTCTAGTTCTCCAGCATAGATTGCTTAAGTACCAGAAGGTGTGGCAGACGTAAGTGCCACCTAGTTAGATCACCACAGCTGCGATCGCCAATAGTGAACTATTTTTTTTAGTTTTTTGTTTGAAAGGTCTTATTTGATCAGTCCCATATTAATATTAACTTGACAAAGTTAAACTACTAAAATTTCTGACTACCTATTTAAGAAACTACTACGACTACGTAAAAAGAGACGCTAGTTTCGGTTATACGCGTGCAAGCTTGTATTTCATTGTCACAGTCTGCAAAATTTTTGTTTATCTAAATTACGATCTTGTCATGATTTCAGTGGGTCATGTACCAGAAGCGTGGTCGTTCGCGACCCCTGTCAATAATTTAGATTTCAATTCTAGTCCGAAACCGCACCGATGTGCGGGCTAGGGCGTCCCCCGGAGGCGACGCGCACGCATCCGCCCCTGTCGGTGCGAACATAGGTGCATGCGGCGGTGGGGCTGACACCCACCACGCAGCGCCAATTCCGGCGGGTCGAGAAGAGCCGAGTGGTGTATAGGCACGTGGAATGTGAGAGGTGGATTGAGTGATATGATGAATAAGGACATAATGAATGAGAGACTCTTAGGTGCTATATGTGTGACTATTACGAAATTGAACGTGGCACTGCTGGAAAGAAAAAGAGATAGGAACGTATTCCCTTCTCTGTCCAACAGCACCGTAAATATGAAGAAGACAAAGATTATGATATTTGAAAGAGTAGGAAACAGAACCAATGTAAGGATTACGGTTGATGACGAAGTGTTGGAACAAGTGAATGAGATTGTATATCTTGGATGCGCTTTCAGCAGGGATGGAAGGTACACCGCTGATGTGGAAAGGCGAGTGAGTGCTGGGAATAGTATAAATGGAGCGTTAGGAAACTTTTTTGGCCGTAAAATCTTGAGCCAGGGGGTACAACTCGCTATACACAGTGCGGTGCTGGTCCCAACGCTTATGGAAGCGAGAGCTGGGTATGGAAGAGAGAGCATGAAAGTGGAATGACCATGGTCAAAATGCGAGCTTTGCGAAAAATTTGTGGTTTAACGTTTATAGACCGTAACCGCAATGATGATGTTAGAAACAGAGCTAGTCTGAGAGAGAGTGTCGGTGTTAAAATAAGAAGGGACATACTCCGTTCATTCGGACATGTAGAAAGAATGTAGGAAGAAATAATTACGAAACATATAAAACGCAAATATAGAAGGATGTAGGAGCTGAGGAATACCAAGACTTATCTACCATGACCAAATTGATCGTGTTTGGTCAGAAGGTGATGTCAGGAGCCTTAAAACCGGCGAGCGTGCATAAGAAGAACAATGAATGTTAAGGAAGCGAGTGAGGTTTGTAAGGATCGAGTCATGTGGCGCTCGCTTATCTCTGCCTACCCCGCAAGGGATTCGGCGTGAATTTATAGATAGATAAATTACGATAATATTTTTAAAACAGCCGTAAGCGTTACGCAAAATTTATATTAGCTTATAGACCGTGGTCACAATAATGATATTGGAAACAAAGTGGATCTGAAAGAGAGTTTTGGTATGTTTGACGTTACGCGTGTGATGCTTAATGTATTGCGAGCGTTTATAGGCTACGGTAACCGCTTTACATAAGGTGGGCCGTATGCTTGTATGTCTCCCGACGTTGTATAAAAAAAAGACAAGTTGTAAAAATAAACGATATTTCTTTTCGTTTAATCATTCTGTTGTCTTGGCCATTAAGAAACATCTTATATTTTTTTATCCTAAATCCTCATAACTCCTTTTTGATGTTTTTGCGAGTGAGTGAACTTATCGATAAAAGTGGACCACTCAATCTGTAATAGAATTACACGAGATGTTGTGTACAGAAGGTAATATTAGAGTTTGTACGCGATACAATAGTTGTGATTTGGGTCGCGATTCCTATTAAATATATCTTTACGAGACAAGGGACGCACAAGCAGCAAAATGGAAGGATAGAAAAGCTTGGCAAGTGGGTTCGAACTCGCAAAATTGCAATAATAAAATCGCGCCGAAATTCGCTTATCTTTATAAGTAGGTGTACTTCTGAAATTTGGCAACAAGCACGAGTAAACAGAAATTGTAAATTTGTAGTTATAACTATATAAAAGATAAGATAGGCTACAAAAAGGGAACAACAAATTTATTAAAGACTAAGTTTAATAAATTTGTTGTTCCTTTTTAGGGTTCCGTACCCAAAGGGTAAAACGGACCCTATTACTAAGACTCCGTTGTCCGTCCGTCCGTCCGTCTATCACCAAGCTGTATCTCATGAACCGTGATAATTAAACAGTTGAAATTATCACAGATGATGTATTTCTGTAGCCGCTATAATAACAAATACTAAAAAATAGAATAAAATAAATATTTAAGGGGGCTCCCATAAAACAAACGTGATTTTTTTGCTCGTTTTTGCTCGATATTGATAACGGCAACAGGTAGACGCTTGGAGTAATCACAAAATATTTTGTTATATATTCACTTTAAAAATAAATAATTAAATTAAAGTAAAACAAATATTTAAGGGGGGCTCCCATACAACAAACGTGATTTTTTTTGCCGTTTTTATAGATAATGGTACGGAACCCTTCGTGTGCGAGTCCGACTCGCACTAGGCCGATTTTTTTTAGTATTACAAGCGTTCATAACCTACGATAACCATAGAGTTCCACTTTTAAATCTTCTAATTGGTGCTGTTTCGTTTGGAGTGGCCACTTCCAGGAACTTTTTACATATCCCACGTCTTATCTACCTATTTACTACCGATAAAATACATTTGATAAATAAATAAATTTATCAAGCAAACTAGAAAAGATTAATTTTCTTTCTGCCTCAATACCGTCTACGACTTCCAAGAGAAGCTATAAGAGGATTAGAGACCTCTAAAAATACTTTGCAAAAATAAACTCGAGTGCGTACCTGACTATTATATCTGGTAGAAAGAAAATGTTGAATGAAAGGTAGTCTCAGATAAAACGAACAGAAGTGGATGGCTTAATTTTCCGGTTAAAGACACTTTGTCGAGGAAAAAATCGGTTTCCCATTTCGCCTTTCACACTCCTCGAACCATGGATTTAAGCTGAAGGATTGAGATTTCAAGTGGATCCAACTCATTGTTTACTGAAGGCGCAATTTGCGAAAGTAATTATATTCTGGATGAACGACGACAATAGGGAAAATATTTTTGAAATGAAATTTGAGTTGAAATCATTTTGAGAACGCAATAAATGGTTTTGTGTCATAAATTCTTCATTTTGTGTTATAAATTATTTATTTTGTAAAAATATATATGAAAGGAAATTCGATTTGAATTGATTTAGAGATTGGCGATAAAAGGTTTTGTGTTATAATTTATGTCAATAATTTATTTATATTTTGATAATAAATGGCTTTGGAAAAATATTTTTGAAATGAAATTTGATTCATGCATACATATGCTATGTTTTTGTGTTAAAGGGCAAACAAGCATTCTACCCGTTTGATAATGTCATCACCTATGTCGTATGTATGTAGGGGTTACACATACACCACTTTATTTACTTTTGGACACGTAAAATAGTTTAACAACTCGGCACGTCTAGACACCTCGACTAACACCTTTCGCCATTAGCCTTATGTCTCTCTCTTACATACTTCCTCTCACTCACACACATTCGTTTAAAAACAAACTATAATCGTCTTTAACGTTCAAAAATACTAAATTTCTACATGTATGTGTGCGTGTAACTTGCAGTACTTACATGAGCTCGCCAGGCCAGCTGCAAGCGCAAGACCTCCACCTGGGCTTATTGGTGACTTACAAATTGATAATAACAACACAATACAATTGTACTAATTTGTTGGAACGCAACTTTCACTATGTCACAGCACTGCCAACTAGCGCACTCTTCTATAAATTGGCAAGGTGCACCGCGTACAGGTAATGTTGGATATGGCTCTAAAAATATATTGAGACCTCAAAAGTGTTAGATGGATTATAATAATGAGTACATTTGGTTGTTTACTGTCAAAAACATATAGGTGCCACAAGCTATTTGAAGGCCGGTCTGTAGGCCGATTTTACTAAAAACTGCAACTGCACTGCAGCGCCGCGTGTGTCAAAATGCGTACATTTTGACGTATCGTTAAGCGACCTAAGCAGCGACATGTATACCTTCTTTTTGTGGCTAATTGTCTACTAGTATCTGATATGTATATAATAAATAATAAATAAATATTGCCGGACAAATTACACAGCGCCACCTAGCCCCAAAGTAAGCGAAGCTTGTGTTATGGGTACTAGACAACTGATAAACATACGTAAATACATTTTTTTTTTGTAAATACATACTTATTATACATAGAAAATACCCAGACCAATACAAACAGACATGTTCATGCACACAAATGTTTGTACTGTGTGGGAATCGAACACACGAGCGTTGGTGTCAAAGTAGCGTAACAGCGCGTTTCACCACTGCGCCACCGAGCTCGTCAAAATGTACTGGTATTTATGTGTATTGTATATATTTGTGTATGTGTTTGAAGATGGATATGTTAGTATTTATATGTATGATATTTATATAAGTTTACGTTTATCTATATGTGTAACAGATATTGTTTTGTTTGTTTATTAATACAGTGTGAATGACTTTGTGCTCACACCTACTTTATTAAATTGACATTTCCTATCAGGTAATTCTGTGGTTGACTGGAAGAGATCGCGGATGGGATAAGTCCGCTATTGTACAAACAATTTTTTTTTTTTCGTTTTTATCTGTATTTTGTTTTTCCTTGTAGTACAATAAAGATTATACAAACAAACAAACAAACCTTCTGACGTTGTATAAAAAAAATCCAGTCTGTCTATCCGTCTGTCCATCTATCATCACAGGGCTCTTTTGAAACGTGATGGTAGATATTTGAAATTATGGTGAAGTGTGATCTGAAGATCTCTATAAGAACCATTAATATAAGTAATTTTTGTTAATACGTTTTGCTCGCTTGCAATACATAAAGTATCACTCGCGCAAGCCACCTCTGCTGCTGCACACGGTAACTCCTTAGGAGCTTACTGGTGACCTAACTCACACGCAGGAACACAACAACCTCTATGGAGTTGTTATTCTGCGGCGGTTTGCTGTGGCGTTTTGTTTATATTAGAGGGGTTCAAGCTAGCATATGGGTCACCTGATGGTAAGTGGTCACTACTGCCCATGCACATCAGCAACACCAAAGGGTCACTGGTCTGTTGCCAGCCTGTTTAGGGCAACATAGGCTCTTTTCTTGAAGGCACCCATATCATATTTGTTCGGGAACACCGCTGAGGGTAATTTATTTCACAATTGCACCGTACGTGGTAGAAAATGCTTCAAAATACGTACTGTAGTGGTTTGTCTTTCATCAGGATGGTGAGGGTGAAATTTAACACTAGGTACGATAGTGGAACTCGGCGGCTGATATTAAGTTGAACAGCTCCTCCGAATACTCCCCATGATACAATTTGTACAGTACATAAAGAGGAGCAACCTCTCTTCGTGTACAAAGCGAGTCCAGTCGAGCGGAGATCACTGGGTCGTCGACGATTCGAACTGCTCTACGTTGTACGCGATCAAGTGGAGTAAGCAAATATTGAAAATCTTATATATAAATAAAATTGAAGTGTCTGTCTGTGATTTCAAAATAAAGCCTTTATCTTAAGATCATATTATTATTTTCACGTTACCAAAGCCTAAATACGCATTTTTAACTTTTTTGTCTGTCTGTCTGTCTGTTTGTTTATCCGGGCTAATCTTAGAAATGGCGGAACCAATTTTAACGTGACTTTCACTAGTACCTACCAGTGAAAGTCGCTAGTCGGTAGAGGACTATTCAGAGCAGAATATAGGGTACTTTTTATCCCGTAAATATATAGGGTTCCTGCGTAAAAAAAGAAAAACTGTTAAAATTAGGGGGAAATATCTTCCCCTTTGCGGGACTTTGCAATTTTATATTTATTATTTTCATAGAATACGTATTTTTTGTAACATAAAATAACTACGCATTTTTTATGTAATATAAATAAAATACATGTACGTTGCCTCCTGTAAAGGTCAATAGATGGCGCTGTACGAAAATTGAATCCCTCTATGACTGCATCTACGAACTTTGTTTTTTTTTAAAACTTAAACAATTTCATGTCTACAGACAAATAAAGGCAACTAAAAGCCCAAATCTCATGCGTGCGAAGCCGCGGGCTTCTGCTAGTGTACAATAAAAATTAAACAGAGACTGGAAGGATGTAGAAGTCGAGGAAGATCAAGACTTACCTATCATGACCAAATGGTGTTTTATCAGAAGGTGATGTCCCTAGGAGCCCTAAAAACCGTGCGAACGTACATGAGAAAAGCTATGAATATTAAAGTGAGGTGTAAGGAAAAGTTATAATAATATTAGGTAACATGTTCCAAGGTAGTTCTATTTCAAATTTTGTAGTTGGTTTTCTATTTAGTTTTTACTAAGTAACTTCTAAGTAACCTATTTTTCAGTTTCAATAACTTTCAGTATGACCTACTTATTAATTTATTTGTATACAACAGCCAGTTCGAGTATGACTCTATACTATATCTGTAAAATATTTAAGACTACATTATTTTTAATAGTTTAGTAAAAAAGAAATACATTATTGTTAAAAAAAAACTGCAACAACCATTTAGGTATTTTTTTACTGGCGCTTTTAATATTTATTGTTCAAGCATATGGAGCATGATATACAGTAACTGAAAAATTCTAATTACGAGGTCTATCTCAAAAACGAAACTATTTTTGAGATAGACCTCGTAACTAAAATAGGGGCACTTTTAGGGACGTATTTAGCGGCCCCCTATTTTTTCATTCAAAAAATACTAATTTACTCATATATGTGTAATGTGTATACAGTACACGCGCTCTTGCATATCCCTGCCACAGAGTTAATGATGTTTTATTTCAAGCCGGACACTACTGACTTACGTTCTTATGATCTACGCAATAGGAGTTAAAATTCAATTGCTTTGACTTGATTTTCTAATGTACTGGTTATAAGTTATAATACTCTATAAAGAAATTAAATTTACATAAGAGCAACAAAGTGTCTTCATTACCAGTTAAAATGTTTGAGGGGGTCGACGATTCTATTGGGATAATGTAAATCTTACCCAATTACCGGCGAGGGTATAAAATTTGCATACCAGTAAGCATATTAAATTTGTTTCGGGTTAATTAAAACATTACAAACCTTGGATGTTTTCCAAAAAACCAATTTAAACCTTCATCAAAATGATAAATTAGCGTAAAGTCAAAGTGGACAACTGTTCAACTAAGTAAGTACATTGTATCAGACGCGATTTATATGTATTATGTATATCGACGATATGCCCCGAGCATTCTGGTCTTGTTTTATTATACGCGACAGATTCCAAGATAAATTACCATATAAAAAAAACCTCACAGAAAACCGCAACAAAATAACAACTCCACAGAGGTTGTTGTGTTCCTGCGTGTGAGTTAGGTCACCAGTAAGCTCCTAAGGAATTACCGTGTTAGCAGCAGAGGTGGCATTGCGCGGGTGATGATTAATGTATTGCAAGCGAGCAAAACGTATTTACAAAGATGAACGCACCTACAGTGTTTAATAAAATCGGCTATGTATGGGTCTGAATTAAACATGATAGGTCCCCTTTAATTTTTAACTTCGTTTTACTTATATTAATGGTTCTTATAGAGAGAGAGAGAGAGAGAGAGAGAGATTCACGATAATTTCAAATACCAACCATTACGTTTTAAAAGATAGAGCCCTGTGATAGACCGACGGACGGATAGACAGACTGGTTTTTTTCCGTTTTCGGCGAATTCTGGCTTTAACAACACTAACTGCCTTTGTAGTTCTAACAGCACGCGGTCGCACCGATCTTCTATGGGCTTTAACAGAATATAGTGTTGGTATATCTGTCGGTAGTACGATATGTGTACATGTAGCTGATACCAAGCTATTGAAGTGTCTTGAATATGACCGACGGCTCCATACCC
This sequence comes from Pyralis farinalis, assembly GCA_947507595.1. Classification (NCBI taxonomy): domain Eukaryota; kingdom Metazoa; phylum Arthropoda; class Insecta; order Lepidoptera; family Pyralidae; genus Pyralis; species Pyralis farinalis. Next base: position 7,345,328 of record OX382275.1, read on the forward strand.
ACTTTGTGCAAGACAATCACTGCAATCCTTTTTTCTTTAACAATCCATTCCATATTGTAATTTGATAATAAACACCAAAAAATATGTAAAACGACGGGAAATCGAAAGTAGTTTTTAACACAGCGTTCCAAATTCAAAATAATTAAAGAGTTGAAAAAAGAAAAGTTTCTACGTAGGTAACAGTATTTATGGCCAGACTAGGTACATGGTATTAAGCACTTGACTTTAAGGAGAAACTTTGCACGTTGTGTTCCAAAGAGATTGGGAAACGATAGGAGAAAAAAGAAAATCGATATCGAAATCGAGATGTAATAAAATAATGAAATGTAAGAGACTAAGAGAAATATGGCAATTCGATAAGTCTATGATCGATGTATGATTTCGGAGATGATGATGTCTTTTAACAGTACTAAATGGTAGCTGCGACAACAAATAGGCAAAACAACAGTCGAATACTTATTAGTTTCGTATACTTTTAAATACTTGTGTATTTTCCGAGATTGTGTGATTCCTGTATGACCATGGACTAAAGGTTGTCGAATATATACTATTTTCATAGTATTAGAGCTGGATCTGGCACTGTATGGAAATCACATCTTTCTTTTTGCTAGAAGCCTACCTACCTCAAATATGTGCCTTAAAAATGACAATATCTTGCTGAATATCTTCGTGTTCGCTCCAAGTTGAACATGTTCACAGATAAACCATAATGAGAACGCCTCGTTAGCTTACATCGCACCACCGCGGGCAAGGTTACAACTTTGCCATGTTTTGGATACGACTTAGAGGTATTTGAAATTGAGAATAACTATCATATCATGTGTCTAGCCGTGGCTTCGCTCATGCCTGATGTTTCGTAACTGACGAGTAACGTTTAGAAGCACACTACGGCACGTTACTTTTATTTTTTATAACGTCGCGAGGCATACAAGCATATGGCCCATATTGTGTAAAGTGGTTTCCGTAGCCTATAGATGCTTCCATCATCATCATCCGAGCGTTAGTCGCGGTCGCGTCCCATGCTCTCGCTTCGGAGCCCGGGGCCCGCATTTCAAGTTTTACATCTCCACTTCGCGCGGTTTTTGGCATCCCTTACTGTGAGACCATTGGCACGCATGTCATCCCTTACGACGTCAAGTCAGCACTTCTTGGGCACAGCGGAGGTTGCATGGCCAGACAATTTGTTCCCCACGTAACTTGCCAGTTTTCGTAAGACGTGACCGTACCAGCGTAGGCGATGCTCTGGCAGTTTGTCTGTTATGTCACGGACATGAAGGCTACCGCGAATGCGCTAGTTCTTTACGCGATCCTTTCGCGTCAATCCGCACATCCAGCATATTCATCTCCGTGACACGCAGCTCCTGCTTGTGACGCACCAGTACAGGCCACTCCTCGCTGCCATATAAAAGGACAGGTCTAATGATGGATTTATAAACCTGACCTTTCAGCTTAACCGGCATTTTTGGATTACAGTTGACACCAGCCATCTCACGTTATTTAGCCCAAGCCGCTGAATACGTGCCTAGACGTCGCGTTCCCGCGTGTGGGAATCGAACCCCCGAGCGTTGGTGTCAAAATTACTAACCGCTGCACCACCAAGCTCGTCAAAGAACGAATGAATGAATTTATTTGCATTAAATAGGGTTACAAAAATAGATGTTATAATTACAACAATAAGTTTGTCGTACTTTACCAACTTTGGCATGCAAATGTCATGAAACACAAACAATTATAATAAACAATTGGTACTTTTACGAAGATAAATAAATTTTGAGATTTCTAATTTTATCATTACATTGTACGTCGTACTAATTAACTTATATCATTTACATTTTATAACTTTATTTAACGAACTCTTTCAATAAATAGAAATTGTTTTCCTTTAACCATAGTAGCAGTTTACTTTTAAATAATATGATATCACAATATTTAATTACCCAATGTAATTAAATATTGTTTTGTAATTATATATCTTTACACAAATACAGTCACACTGTTAGTTACATGCCCTGCAGAATCCCATCGGCGACAGCGTCGGCACAGGCGCTGGGATCGTCCAGCGAGAAGCAAACTTGTCCCCAGGGGTAGGAGAAGAAAATGCGCAGCCCTTTCGAATCCGCCGACCTAAAGTGCCACAGACAGCGGCAGTCTGCTGTACGCGGTCGCGTTGGGAATGCAAGTGGCATCTTATTATGTATCAGGCAGTGATCTGAGGACCCGAGAGGGGCGCAAACAGATACATAATAGTTATCAGGGTGAGAGGTCAACAGAAGATTTAAAAAGCAGAGCGCATGTTCCTCTATATCTCGCACCCGCGAGGCGAGGCGAAGAAACCAGTTGCGTCAGACCATATGTTAAGGCAAAGTCGTGGTAAGATCTTCCCGCTTGGTCAGTAGAACGTGACCCGAGCTCATTCTACGTGGTGGGCATTTAAATCGCCTAGAACTACAATTTCAGCGGAAGGGATCTGCTGGAGCATAATATCAGTTGTCATTTGAATGTATTTCACAAGACACTCCGTTCGGCGTTACCGCTATGGGACCTGTAGAGTCACGCATAGATACGGATATGATCCCTGAAATCTGCGCGCAGCCATATAATATACGGGCCCCTCTCTTCAAGTCTGCCAAGGTGTCGGTAACAGATATCCTCACGAACGTAAGCGCAGACACCAGCGTGTGGCACAAAATTGTGTTCCTCATTGTAGCCTGGGTACCACAGGTATGTGTCATCATTAGGTGAGGATATCTGTCAAAAAGAACAAGGATGGCTTAGCTGTCTCTAGATGTTGATAGACAGCATTGAGGTTTGAGTGAATTAGTATGCCATTATGTATTTTTTGTAGTATATTCAAACAACAACGTAGAAGTCTAACTTATAATCTAATTGATTTCGTCTTTTCATAAGACTTTTCAGTATAATATTGATAGCGTAGCACATGTTCACTGTAGGAAAAATAAATTAAAAATATGTGTGTAGCAGTAACAAAATGGCCATAGCTCAACTACTCGTACAGTGATGTTCTGTTTTGATGGAGATAACGCTGATTATTATATTACAATCATAGACCAGCCACGAGCCGAGCCATGAAACAAACAGGTACAACCGATAAATATCGGGTGTGCCATGATATTAACACAATAAAAACTGTTTATACGCTTTTATAAGGTAAATTTAGATCAATCGGCACAGGTCAGTGTTTTCAAGAAGCCCGAAATCCTTAAAGACTGTAACATAGTGACAACAACCGAGAACGACGGGTTAATATGCATTCCGAAGCATAGATTTTTTAGTACAGATGCTAAAGTTAATTAGAATTCGCGTTACCTTAATAATATGTTAGATACTAAATGCTACTAAACAGCAATTTGTGAGGCGTAAGTAAATAAAATAAACAAAAATGCAAAACGCCTCCGATGTTGGGTTCCGTGTCAATGAGACATTAAGGGTTAACGCGTTTAACTTGCCTTATTTCACTCGGTAAAAACATTAAATGAAAATGTTACTGCAGACGAGAGGGCGTGGACGTAATAAATTCCTTTACGACTGTACAATTCGACACAAAAGTAATAAAATCATAAAAATACTTATATTCGCCGCTGAGAAAATGAGCTCTTGACAGCTGTCAGTTGATGCGGTAGATGACGTGGAACGCGAGAAACTGAAAACGATGGCTGTAAATCATACTTATGTATTGGCAAGTAGTCAGGAACGTATTCTCTTTTAGAATTGTATATATTTTTGATTTATTGAAAAAACTTTTGTATACGACTATACCGTCGAAGTGTATACAAATGTATTAATTTTTTCAAGCTGCTGAGGGTCACCTTCTACCGATTTAAATAACGTTTATTTAATTTATATTATTTTATTTAATCATCCTTTATTATATTTTATTTTCTTTTTTTCAACCTAACGAATGTAAAGAATACTTGTAATGTAATGCTACATTGGTCTACCGCAAATTAGCGGAGAAACAGTAAGATTTTACAGAAACATAATACGAATACTTCTGTTTATTTAATTTACTCACACATATAATATAAATTTTATACGATCCCCAATATTTTATACAGTCTTATTTAAAACTAACACTTTCATTATTAAAAGATCCCGTACATGTTACTTACGGACCTAGTCTAATTTCACCTACGTATTTGTAAGAAAAAGTACTTAGCTTGTACAAAACATTATCAATATCCTCAATGGAAAATTATTAATTATTGTATTTAATACGAATAAAATATTTGGTTAATGACTACCATCTTGCCCATGAGACACGGACGCGGCCACTTCGATATATTACTGCAGTTTTAATTAAGTGAAGACAGGCGTTCCGTGACCGTAGATCAATTAATTATTCATGTGGTGCACGCTAGGGTAGTTCAATACAAGCGCCACCTTTATTTTCTAAATAATCGATAAACGGCAACTCTCCGCCCCTAGAATTAAGACAACTCAATTCTTACAACATTTCGATAGCTTGATTGTGAAAATCGATGAAACTACTTGTTGAGGTAAGCTATATCTTAGAACAAATAGAAGCTATATATGGAAGCTAAAAACAATGCATGTTTGTAATTATCACTTGTTAGGCGTGAAGGACAACATCAAGAGGAAACCCACTTTTGCTAGGAAGCAAAATGCTCAGTGCAATGTCATATTCTACATTTATATGTTTTCATAAAAGAAAATACATATTATAAGTTCGTCGACTATTACTCGTTAATCATTAACCCGTAAAGCCTGCTTAGCCGTCATAGTTTCCCTTTTGAGAACACGAAGAAATACCATGATCAAGTCCAGTTTGCTCAGGGTTTACTGTTAGATTTTAGTGTCATAGAATAATTCGGCATAAGACCACTAAAATATAAAAATGTAACACTCGACTGACCTAGTCTTAGCTCTAATACATAATGTTTTTCCTTTTTATTCCCAGACTTGAAGTGTGTTTAATGTCAATACCAGCATGTGTAATCGTTTCTATGTATTATTTACCTCGTCCTCCGTCAAAAATGGCAGAATTATTTACTAATAAAACCAGGATGTGCCGCGTCCTTTAGTTGAAAAATATAAGTTAACTCTTATAACTTTAAACAATAATGGTAATATAAATTACTGTTTAGACTTGTATTAATTAAACACTTCTTTCCACGATTGTACAAATTAACCTTTCTTGCTACCAAGCCTTGAGTTTACGAACGAAAATCAAGACTTGTATAGATTTTTACATACTAGTGTTTGCTTCAATAATTATTAAAAAATTGAGGAAAATGGACACGAATTTTTCGCGCGTTTCCAAGTTTTGTTCATAGATTCAAATTTTTTTATTGACAACTTTTTTTTTGATTGACTAACAGCGGAAAAAAGGTACTGAATGGCTTTATCTTTGCGTATTTATACACAGAGTACCTGGGCAACTGACAGTCAGTTGACCGTATTTATGCTCAAAGCTCTAAGGAAGCTTCCCAATTAGTCGACAGAGTGCAACGTGGGCACTATACGACTTCAGTGATGGTTTGGAGGGGTATTAGCTATGAAGGAGTGACTGAGCCATACTTTTGTGAAAAAGGTATCAAAACATAGGCACAAGTGTATCAAGATACCATTCTTGAGAAGGTAGTGAAGCCCCTGAACAACACCATGTCCAATAACCAAGAATGGTCCTTACAGCAAGACTCGGGTCATAAAGCTCTGTCTACGTAGTCTTGGTTGGAAACGAACGTTACGAAGACTGGCCGTCGTCTAGTCCCGATCTTAATCCGCTGGATTATGACTTATGGTCAGTTTTAGAGAGTACGGCTTGCTCTAAACGCCATGATAATTTGTAGTTCCTAAAACAATCCGTACGATTGGCAGTGAAGAATTTTCCCATGGAAAGAGTGCGTGCTTCTATTGATAACTGGCCTCAACGTTTAAAGAACTGTATGGCAGCCAATTGAGACCACTTCGAATAAGCTTTTTATATTTTAAATTGTTTTATATTTATAAAAAAAATAAAAATATAAGTATTAAACTAACACACTGTAAAAGTAGTAAATGTTGTTTGCAATAGAAAATTTTTGTTTCAGTATTTATGGCAAGACTAGGTATGCACATACATTAGATAAATAACTTTAAATGAGCAATTCTTGTAGGTACATGTATAAACTATTTCGTGTGTCTCGGAAACGGCCTATTACTGAGGCTCCGCTGTCCGTCCATCCGTCCGTCCGTCTGTCACCAGGCGGTATCTCATGAACCGTGATAGTTAGACAGTTGAAATTTTCACAGATGATGTATTTCTGTTGCCGCTATAACAACAAATACTAAAAAATAGAATAAAATAAATATTTAAGGGGGCTCCCATACAACAAACGTGATTTTTTTGCTCATTTTTGCTCGATATTGATAACGGCAACAGGTAGATGCTTGAAATATTCACAGAATATTTAGTTATATATTCACGTTAAGAATAAATAATTAAATTAAAATAAAACAAATATTTAAGGGGGGCTCCCATACAACAAACGTGATTTTTTTGCTCATTTTTGTTCGATGTTGATAACGGCAATAGGTAGATGCTTGAAATATTCACAGAATATTTAGTTATATATTCACTTTAAGAACAATATTTAAATTTAAATAAAACAAATATTTAGGGGGGGCTCCCATACAACAAACGTGATTTTTTTGCCGTTTTTATAGATAGTGGTACGGAACCCTTCGTGAGCTAGTCCGACTCGCACTTGGCCGATTTTTAAATATATTGCGCTCCTGAAACTTTTTATTAATACAGAAATTGATCCAAATCGTTACAGTCGTTTTCCTGATACACGAAATATGTTTATATATTGATTGTTTTTCAAAGTTAAACGTTACAAAAATCTTTTGTTACATTTGAATAGAGGAAATGAGATTTGATTTAATTTGAAGAAAACAACACATAACATACATCATGTAAATGACTTTTTAAAACTTTATTTTATTTTAGATTAATATAATAACAATATACTGCCTATAATACAGGAATAATAGCCTAGTGGGTTGGAGAATCGGCCTATTGATCAAGTTCCCAGTTCGAATCACATTAGTGTTTCCAATGTATTGTACATATTCGTAGTTATAACTTGCTCGGCGGTGATGGAAAACATCCCGAGGAAACTCGCACGTCTGAGAATTTATATTTCTAAAGTCGTGTAAGAAAATCAGACCCTTTTTATAGCGTGCCTACTATAAAAAGGGTCTGATTTTCTCCCGAGGTTATCAAGGAGTCACGAAGTTTCTTTTTTGTGAAAAAGGAGTGAGCCTGCACTCCTCAGCCAAAGTGTATGAAGAGATTGTCTTGGATCGTGTTGTGCATCCTCTCAGCAACATACTTTTAAAAAATGCACCGTGGACTTTCCATAAGGACTCTGTACCTGGACACAAAGCACGAACTACCCAAGCCTGGCTCGAAACCAATGTTCCGGACTTTATAAGAGCTGAAGACTGGCCATCGTCTAGCCCAGATCTGATCAGAACTATTTAGACCATAAATTATGGCCTTAGAGGACAGAGGCCTGCTCGAAACGATACGTCGACAGTGTTTCTCTAGAGATTCTGGAGCAAGCAGTGGCTAAATTTCCCATGGAAACAGTGCCTAAATGCATGGTCCGTGGCCAGACATATTAAAGGTCTGTATCAAAGCCAGAGGTTGCCATTACGAATAGAATCATTAAATATGTACCTACTTATAAGTTTTAGTAAGATTACATTACTTCATAAAAAAATAAACACGTATTCATTTGTAACAGAACTTATGACCGAACTACGTAGAAATCGAACCCAAGAGCGTAGATGTCAAACTTCCTAACTTTATCCCGTTTTCTAATCCATCGGGATCGGCGGGGTTACTAAGCTAGTAGCCTATGGGTTTAGCGAAGATACTAATTTTTATGTGGAGCGCTGTCATCAGCCTCCGCAATCCAGAGGTGAGACCAGTAAGGTTACTCTGGAAACCAATTCCGACATATCGGAATTGGAATTAACATCTTGAATCATAACAGAAGTACCAAATTAGTTTGATGTTGATGATAGATTGTCCAGTTAGGCACTATTGATTAAATTTAATCACACATTGCCCAAAATATTGTCATCATAATGAATTATCACTCAAAACTTTGACATTGGAATTGGATTGCCATAGGAATTAGCGTCAAGAGTAACCCCCACTGATCTTTCTTAGATTAGGTCACACGTCTTTCGAAATATAATTTCTTGGACTTGCGGGTTTCCTTACAATGTTTTCCTTCACCACCGAGCAAATGATAATTACAAATATGTTCATAAATCTGAAAACACGAATTTAGTGTACATACTAGGATTCGAACTGGCGGCCAATTGGTCAACAGGCAACTTCCTTACCCGTTGGACTATCGCTGGTACCGCGATCGGTCTCATATTAAGTGTAATTACTAATATGCCAAATAAAAAAATCATTCTACGAAGTCAAACACTGTAATTATTACTATTAAATAAATATTTAATGTATGTATGCATACATACATACATTAAATTACACATACATTAAATGTGATGACGGCAGAACACATGAACAATATACCCTGGACATTCATGAAACGCTCCATAACGTTATAAACTGGTTGACATGTAATAATTTAATTATAAATTTAGATAAGACTAAAATAATTAGCTTTACATGAAGACCGATACAAACTATTATTAATATTGATTATCAAAAGAAAAAAATTGAATCAGTTGACATGACAAAATTTTTGGGTGTTTCAATAGACAGCAAATTGTCGTGGAAAAATCACACGGAGGAAATTTGCGCTAAGTTAAGTAAATTTGCATATGCACTGTTTAAATTATCAAAATACGTGAACAGAGAAGCAATTCTTACAGCTTATTATTGATATGTAGCATCAACATTAAGATACGCTATAATTTTTTGGGGCAATTCACAATGCTCTCATCTCGACCGCATTTATTCTACTTTCATGCTCTCTCTGCCATACCCAGCTCTCACTTCCATAAGTTAGCGTTGGGATTAGCACCGCTAGATTAGATATTTAACGTAATTTATATAAGTCCAAACTCAGTTAGCTTAGAACTATTTTCGAGCTGAAATTGCGTGAGAAAGAACCTAACACGTCATTCCATAAAAATGAACTATAATGCAGCTAATTTTAAATTGTTTTTAAGTACTCCCTAACCTACCTACAATTGCGCGCGCAATTAAGAGCGCAAATACAAATTATATGATGTTATTCAACGGCGTTATTCAAATAAGGGTAGCGTGCGGTCGTAAGGGGTAAAATAGGACTGTCAGTGGTGCTAACTTCACTTTTTACGTCGTTTTTGTTTGTCGTAGAGTTAGTGTACGGGATATTAATGTCACTTGGAGTTAAACACGAGTGAGGGAATTGTTACTTGGCTACAGTCTTATGTACTTTTTTTTCGTACAACGGTATTCAAGTACAGCATGTGAATGCTTGTAATACAGGACGTATCACTTATGTTCATGCACATAAATGTTTGTCTTTTGTTTGTTGAATGTTTTTTTTATTAATTATAGCTATTAAAAGTTATTACGTAATCAGCTATCAAAACAGAATAAATAGAGAAAGATTATAAATAGATACAGTTGAATATAGACAAGTTAATGGCAGAGCATTCCAGAAGTAAGTACATAGATTGTACCGAAAAATACTTAGAATAATAATTAGCATAGAGTAATAAAAAAATACAAATAAAAACAAAAATATTTATTTCAAAGTATAATTATAGCCACAGAAGTATTACGACACATATTTATATTACATATTGGTAATTAATATATGTATATAGATGTGAAACAGTTGAACGGGTTGTCACTCAGCATAGTGCTGTGACAGACTAAAAGACAATCACAGCGCTGATTATTAGTGGAGTCACTGTTTGGACGAACGGGATACATGAAATTATCATAACTATATTACAGGCTACGAGCATACAAGCTAAACAGTAGAATGTAAGCAAAAACTATATTCGACGTGGTCTAAGAATATATACCTACATACGCAAGCTCAAACCCACTCACATACGCCGTGCATATAAAATATACACATAGACTCTACATACTAAACGACAACCAAATATGACTAGATTTTTGTAAAAGTAATAATTTGTTTTTTGAATGCAACTTTTTTAAGAGAGGTAGGGTGCATCAAAGCAGTCCGTCTGGGGAAGTACCTCCAGATCATAGAAAGCCGCAGCAAAATAACAACTCCCTAGAGGGTTGTTGTCTTCCTGCGTGTGAGTGAGGTCACCAGTAACCTCCCAAGGAGTTGCTGTGTAAGCAGCAGAGGAGGCATCATGCGAGTGATACTTAATATATCGCAAGCGTTAATAGGCTACGGTTCCCGCTTTACATCAGGTCGGCCGTATGCTTGTATGCATAAATTTAAAACAAATAACGTTTCTTTATTTCATATATCGCGGAATATTATTTCAACATCTCGTGGCAGAATATTTGAAACTATTAGCTTGGCTTTTAATTATACCGTAGAGCATTGTTGCAAGGTGAACAGAACTGTATGTCTATCTTCCATCTTCAATCGGTACATTTGATTCATGTATGCACGACCAGGTATAGAAAAGCAAGCCGTAGGTACACAAGCGTCCTGTAATCTTTGAATGTACCGCTTAGTGCGGGACAATAAGGGTAGGATATAAACCGTATTAGTATAATTATATTTTGAAAGAATTATCGAGTTACACAGAACAACACTCACTAATATGCTCTCGAACCCTGTAAACCACTTTTATCTATAAAAACAATTTCTTACAGTTTCGAGTACATGTTTTTCAAGCTTAGTGGACCATCCATTATGACTCCTAAATTTCGGGCCTCTGTAACGCAATTTTGGTTATCTCCGTTTAAGTTAACTAGAGGTTTTTGAGTTGAAAGTTGACTAACTTGGTTTTCCGTGGCAAAAACTAAATTTCGATCTGAATTTAGATATAGTCCATTTAGATTTAGATGAGCTCAATCAGAAATCCGAGTTAAATTTCGTTAAATATAGGCACGGATATATCTACTTCATTGGGTATAGATGAAATATATAGCTGAACATCATTAGTGTACAGGTAGTAATTACAATGATTTTTTGTGATGATTTTTTGACGGGCTCGATAGCGCAGTCGTGAATGATGCGACTTTGACACCAACGCTCGTGGGTTCGATTCCCACACAAAGCAAACATTTGTGTGCATGAACATGTCTGTTTGTCTTGGTCTGTATGTTTTAAGAGAAGTAGGACGCATCAAAGCAGCCCGTCTGGGGAAGTACCTCCACCTCACAGAAAACCGCAGCCAAATAACAACTCCCTAGAGGGTTGTTGTGTCCTGCATGTGAGTGAGGTCACCAGTAAGCTCCCAAGGAGTTGCTGTGTAAGCAGCAGAGGAGGCATCGCGCGAGTGATACTTAATATATTGCAAGCGTTAATAGGCTACGGTACTCACTTTACATCAGGTGGGCCGTATGCGTGTATGCCTCCCGACGTTGTATAAAAAAAAATGAATGCAAGGAATAATACATGGGGCACACTAAAAGTTTTGCACTTCTAGCTAATCGGAACTATTTGAATTTCGAATGTTATATTTTTTGAAACGTTGCAACCTACTTAGTAATAAAAAAAAACAATTGGCGGGAAATCATTTGTCAATTGTTTTTTATCACACATCAAAGTTCTACGTACGCAACGAAAATGGAATTGAGTCGAAAAGATTTTAGAGCGATGATTTTTTATGATTTTAAAAGTTCTCTCTCTCCGCAAGACTGTGCTGCTCGTCTTCAAAATGCTTTTGGGAGAGAAGCACCTTCTTTGAGCACCGTGAGGCGATGGTTTGCTGAATTTGAGAGAGGTCGAGTTTCTTTACATGACGAATTTCGTGAAGGGCGGCCTTCAACTGCCATCAACGTAAATAATGTGGCTACTGTTAAGCGGCTAATTGAAGAAAACCCGCGGATTACCTATGAGACAATTCGAGAACTATTGGGGATTGGTATGAGACAAATTCAGAAAATTTTACACGAAGAATTGAAAGTTCGGAAACTTTGTTGTCGATGGATCCCTCATGAACTGACAGCGGAGCAGAAGCGGGCTCGCGTGGAATGGTGCTCACAGATGCTACTGAAGTACGACCACGGACATTCTAATGCTGTTTATGACATTATCACAGGAGACGAAACGTGGATTTATTGTTTTGAACCCGAAAAAAAACAGCAATCTTGTGAATGGGTGTTTGAAAATGAGAACAGGCCAACAAAAGTGAGGCAGGCGAGAAACGTTGGTAAAAAAATGATCGCGTTTTTTTTGTCAGCTACGGGCAAGTTCGCGAAAGACGACCAAAAAGCCGCGTTCTCCTACATCATGACGCTTCTTCACACACGGCCAACAAAACAAAGTCATTTTTAACTTCCGAAAAAGTACAACTCGTTACCCATCCTGCGCATAGCCCCGACCTTGCACCCTGTGATTTCTGTATTTTCCCCAAAATCAAAGATTTGATGAGAGGTTTCACTTTTACCAACTCCGAAGAGTCAGTGATAGCGTTCAATCAGCACGTAGAAAACATGCCTTCAGATCTGTGCTCCTCCTGTTTTAAAAAATGGTTCGATTGCATGAAAAAATGTTTAAAATGTAAAGGAGAGTATTTTGAAAAGCAATAAACATAATATTTTGATTATAACATGTTGTTTTTTTAAGTTACGCAAAACTTATAGTGTGACCTACGTATCTGCTGTATACAGGATGAAACTCGAGAGCAGCACACTCTGGTCGAAGATTTTGTGATATTGATATACTGTTGAGGAAAGTTTGCAATTTTTGAGAATGCTACCCGCTTCAAACGTACGATACGGTATATAAAATATACTTTCTAATTTTTTTCTTGAGTTGTTTTCCATTTTTATTGTTCAATTATATCGCTTGTTGTGCATATGTTACAACACTTCAGATTAATAACTTCAGTTATAATTACGAAAGGCAATTGCATACTATTTGCGAGCACGCGACTTGGCGGCGCTAGCGTGAATGAAACGCCTTGCTTATGTCTGAATTTAATATTTTTATTTCTACTGTATGCACCAAAGTCTATTTGTGTTATTTCTCTAGGTACATTATTCTAATCTGCAATACTTTTATAATAATTGCATAATTACGATCCGGGTTTGCTGGTATATTAAAATCTAGTAATTATCTTGTTAGTTCTGGAATACGACAGAGATATCGGTAATTATTCAGCACATGTATTAATATATCTCTAAGTTACCGGCTGATATCATTATATATTCTTACATATTTTTTTTTGTAATATGACAACTGGTAAAAACCTATATTGGCAATTTTAATTCGTATTTCTTCTTCGTCAATAATCATTCAGTAAAACTTGTACATTAATAAAGAAAACCGAAAACTATGAAAAATAAATAACATGCAATAATATTTTACTTAAAAAATGTAATACGAGTCTAATTCTCCGCGGGGAGCAGCAGCTCAGTTTCGGTCACCTGATGGCCCTTTTTGTAATAAAAGAAAAGATCTCGAACGAAGAACGGACGCATTACTGTAAGCAGATGCATGCCGTCGCTACGATGACTGAACTGCCATGCAATTCTGTAAGAGCAAACATACTTACATCCTCGGAAACATCGGCTGTTACAGCCTAGAACACAAAATTGCAATTCTTTGGTGTCGCTTTTCATGATTGTGCGACACTAGCGCCGCAAGGCTGCGTTTGGAATTAGAATTCTACAAGGCAAACAGCCTCGCGTACGCTTACAGCCTTATAGAATACCAAATAATTTAGCCGTGATCGCAGTAGACGATGTCAAAGCTGTGACATCTGTGATCACAGCGACGCACACAGCCATTACGAGTCGCTTAGAGAATTGCATGGCTGGTTATCTCTACGTCGGCTGCTGCGGTCACCTCTGCGTAATCGCATGCACTTGCAACAAATTAGTTGCTAGAATAACATTCCACAAAGGACCTTCGACGATCACAGCAGCTATGGCAGTGTTGGCATACAACTACTAATGGAAGGGGCCGGCCGGCGCCAGTTCGCACAAACTAACCGGTAGCGGAGCACACAAACTAGCTTAGATCCAATAAGAGATGTATATCCTTTTCTAGTTCCGGGTTATCGTAACCAACTTCATTAAAATTTGTTTAGCGGTTTAGTGTTGGTTGCCAGTTTTAATACAAGCAAGCTCGGAGCCTCAAGAAAGCTCGGAGTCCTGAACAGGGTGCGCCGGTTCTTCACGCCGGACCAACTTTGTCTGCTTTATAAGACACAAGTTCGGGCCTGCGTGGAGTATTGCTCGCATCTCTGGGACGGCTCCGCACAGTATCTTCTTGAGGCTCTCGATAGGTTGCAGCGACGGGCTATCCGCATAATTGACGACGAAGAGGTCACCAAAAGCCTAGAACCTCTTCAACTCTGTAGGGACATAGGCTCTCTAAGCGTATTTTACCGCCTTTACCATGGCGAGTGCTCTGAAGAACTGTTTTCCCTTATCCCACCCTCACCCTTCCGTCATAGAACCACACGTGCGGGCTTGCGATGTCATAGTTCCACGGTTGAGAATATCTCTTCGCGTACCAAAAAGTTCGGCAACTCCTATCTTTGTCGTACCATCAAAAAGTGGAACGCCTTGCCTGCACATGTGTTTCCTCCTTCCTACAATATGGGATCCTTCAAACGAAGCGTGAAGAAGCATTTTGCGGGTCAGCATGGCAGCGTCAACTGACAGAATGCGGGATGTAGTATGCTGTCAGTTGCAGTTGCGATTTGGGCTCCTCTTTCGCTTACCATCAGGCAAAGAGGGGCCACTATGCTGAACTAATATAAAAACTAATATAAAAATATAAAAAACTAATATAAAAAAAGCAGTATCGATTCCGCTGGCCCATCCCCTCTGCCTTGGCACATTAACTCATTACCAGATTTCTTATTATTTTAGATTCCTTATTCATGCATAGTAGTAGAACTATCCTTCTAAACTATATATTAAAATCTTAAGTTTAAAATGTCACGGGGGCCCTACTGTGGCAGTGTGTGCAGTGTGGCGTCAATGCCGAAGACGTTACCTCGCTATATAACAAGCTGCGCAAGGTAGTCAGCCCTTCGGTCAACAGTAGTCTCGACGAGACGTTTAGAAATGCATTAACATGAGTGCATTAGGATCCACCAACTCCAGGTCTCGACTCTGAAGTGAACAAAACCAGACGGAGGATGATCTATCGTAGTCAATGTTGTTGCGGTATCTGTTTTAAGCCAGTTATTTTCTGCGTGCAATGGAATGTAACCAAGCTGTGTCAAAACATATAAAAACAATAAAAATTCTATATTTGCCATTATATAAGCAATGAAAATTCTATATTTGCCATTATATAAGCAATGAAAATTCTATATTTGCCATTATATAAGCAATGAAAATTCTATATTTGCCATTATATAAGCAATGAAAATTCTATATTTGCCATTATATAAGCAATGAAAATTCTATATTTGCCATTATATAAGCAATGAAAATTCTATATTTGCCATTATATAAGCAATGAAAATTCTATATTTGCCATTATATAAGCAATGAAAATTCTATATTTGCAATTATATAAGCAATGAAAATTCTATATTTGCCATTATATAAGCAATGAAAATTCTATATTTGCCGTTATATAAGCAATGAAAATTCTATATTTGCCGTTATATAAGCAATGAAAATTCTATATTTGCCATTATATAAGCAATGAAAATTCTATATTTGCCATTATATAAGCAATGAAAATTCTATATTTGCCATTATATAAGCAATGAAAATTCTATATTTGCCATTATATAAGCAATGAAAATTCTATATTTGCCATTATATAAGCAATGAAAATTCTATATTTGCCATTATATAAGCAATGAAAATTCTATATTTGCCATTATATAAGCAATGAAAATTCTATATTTGCCATTATATAAGCAATGAAAATTCTATATTTGCCATTATATAAGCAATGAAAATTCTATATTTGCCATTATATAAGCAATGAAAATTCTATATTTGCCATTATATAAGCAATGAAAATTCTATATTTGCCATTATATAAGCAATGAAAATTCTATATTTGCCATTATATAAGCAATGAAAATTGTATATTTGCCATTATATAAGCAATGAAAATTCTATATTTGCCATTATATAAGCAATGAAAATTGTATATTTGCCATTATATAAGCAAAGAAAATTCTATATTTGCCATTATATAAGCAATGAAAATTCTATATTTGCCATTATATAAGCAATGAAAATTCTATATTTGCCATTATATAAGCAATGAAAATTCTATATTTGCCGTTATATAAGCAATGAAAATTCTATATTTGCCGTTATATAAGCAATGAAAATTCTATATTTGCCATTATATAAGCAATGAAAATTCTATATTTGCCATTATATAAGCAATGAAAATTCTATATTTGCCATTATATAAGCAATGAAAATTCTATATTTGCCATTATATAAGCAATGAAAATTCTATATTTGCCATTATATAAGCAATGAAAATTCTATATTTGCCATTATATAAGCAATGAAAATTCTATATTTGCCATTATATAAGCAATGAAAATTCTATATTTGCCATTATATAAGCAATGAAAATTCTATATTTGCCATTATATAAGCAATGAAAATTGTATATTTGCCATTATATAAGCAATGAAAATTCTATATTTGCCATTATATAAGCAATGAAAATTCTATATTTGCCATTATATAAGCAATGAAAATTCTATATTTGCCATTATATAAGCAATGAAAATTCTATATTTGCCATTATATAAGCAATGAAAATTCTATATTTGCCATTATATAAGCAATGAAAATTCTATATTTGCCATTATATAAGCAATGAAAATTCTATATTTGCCATTATATAAGCAATGAAAATTCTATATTTGCCATTATATAAGCAATGAAAATTCTATATTTGCCATTATATAAGCAATGAAAATTCTATATTTGCCATTATATAAGCAATGAAAATTCTATATTTGCCATTATATAAGCAATGAAAAGTCTATATTTGCCATTATATAAGCAATGAAAATTCTATATTTGCCATTATATAAGCAATGAAAATTCTATATTTGCCATTATATAAGCAATGAAAATTCTATATTTGCCATTATATAAGCAATGAAAATTCTATATTTGAAATTATATAAGCAATGAAAATTCTATATTTGCCATTACATAAGCAATGAAAATTCTATATTTGCCTCACGCGACTTAGACACGTCTTACGTTCTTTAAATCAAATCTTATTGTATCTTATATTTTTTACAGTTTTAGTTCTTTATATTTTTATTAACTTTTAAGCTATTGCATAGCTTTTATCGCGGGCTTTGAGCGCGGCGACCGAATCAAGAAATTCCGTAACGAAAAAAAACCTAACACCCCCCCACTCCGCCTACCATGTAGCTCGTTTTTTTTCATAATCATCAGATGATGATGATGATGATCCGTCGGGTAGCAAACAAGTGTTCAGCCCGCCTGATGTGAAACTGTTACACAGCCTATGGACACTTTTAGACTCCGTCGGGTGGCAAACAAGTAAGAAAATTGGTAGAAGAAATTTTTTCAACACATTTCAACAACAACCGTCCAGGGAATTGTTATTTGGCTGTAGTTACCTGTGAGGTGGTAACGTCCCTCACTCGCATGAACACAACAATCCTCCATGGAATTGTTATTCGGCTGCAGTTTTGAGCATATTTTTCGTGAGGTAGTAACGTCACTCACTCGCATGAACGCAACATCTGTCCAGCGAATTATTATTTGGCTGCAGTTTTTACAATGATTTACTACCTGTGAGATGGTAATGTCACTCACTCGCATGAACACAACAACCGTCCAGGGAATTGTTATTTTGCTGCAGTTTTCCGTGAGGTAGTAACGTCACTCACTCGCATGAACACAACAACCGTCCAGGGAATTGTTATTTGGCTGCAGTTTTCCGTGAGGTAGTAACATCACTCACTAGCCTGAACACAACAACCATCCAGCGAATTGTTATTTGGCTGCAGTTGCCTGTGAGGTGGTAACGTCACTCAAAAAAATGGGTGCGTGTACTTATGTACGCGCGTGAGAAGTTATACTTCTCTGGCATCATTAAATAACAAATCCCTGGAGGGAATAACAATTCCCTGGACGGTTGTTGTGTTCATGCGAGTGAGTGACGTTACCACCTCACAGGCAACTGCAGCCGAATAACAATTCCCTGGACGGTTGTTGTGTTCAGGCGAGTGAGTTACGTTACCACCTCACAGGCAACTGCACCCAAAAAACAATTCCCTGGACGGATTAAATTAAAAATTTAAATAACCCCCGACGCAATATAATGGTATACACAATTATTATCATTAATTATTAATAATGATATACACAAAAACACTCTCGATTAAGTCCCCTTTTAAACAAAAACAAATAAAATCAAAATCGGTTCATCCATTTCGAAGCTACGATGCCACAGACAGATACAGAGATACACAGATACACACATCAAACTTATAACACCCCTCTTTTCCGTCGGGGGTTTAAAATGAAGCTTTGTGACTCCTTGATAAGACACCGCCCCCCACTAAACCATTACAGACGCAGGATGATGATCACGTTGTACCTTTCCGACCACATGGATGGCTTTTTTAGAACTGTATGCGTACACTTTGTCATTTTGCTTGTTGTAGTGTAATAGTAGTAGTAGAGAGGATACTTCTGTGCCTTTCACGTGCGTATCGAGACAGAAGGCATTTTTATCGACCCACTCTCTTCAACTGTAGGGATTGATTTAGAGCATACCCTGTATACCGAGTATAAGCGCCGAGCTTCAGGTCTTGTTTTATTAGACGTAACTTGTCTGGCCATAAATTCTGTTACATAGAAACTTTTCTTTTTTCAACTCTTTAATTATTTTGAATTTGGAACACGTTTATTATGTTAACAACTTCTTTCGATTTCCCGCCGTTTTACATATTTTTTTCGCGTTTATTATCAAATTACAATATGGAATGGGTTGTAAAAAAAATAGGATTGATTTCCTTACACAAAGTGGGTATGGAGCCGTCGGTCATATACAAGACACTTCAAAAGCTTGCCACCAGCCGCATGTTCGTATATGTACTATCGACAGATATACCACCACTTCCTCTGTTGAAGACCATATAAGATCGGGGCGACCGCGTGCTGTTAGAACTACAATGACTGTTGCTGCTGTTAAAGCCAGAGTTCGCCGAAACCCTAATAGGAAACAAAAATCTTATGGCAAGACATGAAGATTACCGCTAGGACTCTGTCGCGTATACAAGACCTGAAGCTCGGCGCCTATCGTCGATATACAGTATTTGCCCTAAATCAATCCCTACAGTTATAGTGTGGATCGATCAAAACGCCTTCTATCCCGATACACACGTGAAAGGCACAGAAATATCCTATTTACTGATGAAAAAATTTTCACGATTGAAGAGTACTACAACAAGCAAAATGACAAAGTGTACGAACACATTTCTAAAGAAGATGCCCAAGTGGTCGGAAAGGTACAAAGTGGTCATCATCCTGCGTCTGATGCTACATTTTTGTGAAAATGGAATGAATACTTCAGCCATATTGTATCAAGACATGGATTCGTGTTGTAAAAGCTCTCAGCAATATTTTTTTTTTAAATTCACCGTGGACTTTCCAGCAGGACTTTGCACCTGGTAACAAGGCACGAACTACTCAAGCCTGGCTAGAAATCAACGTTCCGGACTTTATAAGACCTGCATACTGGCCTTCGTCTAGCCCAGATCTGAACTCCTAAGACTACAAATTATGGTCAGTTTTAGAGGATATGACCTGCTCGAAATGACTTTTAAGAACTCTCTTGGGCAAGCAATGGCCAGACAGATTAAAGGCCTGTATCAAAGCTAAAGGTGGCCATTTCGAATAGAATTTGTTGAGACTTCCATAAATATGTACATATAAGTTATATTAAGATCACATTACTTAATAAAAAAATAAATGCATATTCATTTGTAAAAGAACCTATAGCCGGACTAGGTAGTTGTGAGTATTTATACATTGATACGTATTATTATATATACATACAAAATATAGTTTACACGCACACCATATATGACATTTGCGGATTTATCGCTGCACGCGTCTCCATATTTTTCATGCAGAAGCTGAAAATCAGTGGTTTGCTCTTTGTGCAAATAATGCGTTGATCTGCTGCCTCTTTGTATCAATGACTATTTTATATTTTGTTTACTCATTGTGCACCTGTCAATATGTACTGTTATGTGTCATGAAGGTACAAATAAATGGCTTATGTATCTATCTTAAGGTTAACTATTGACGTACAATTATGATTATTATTAGTATTTTACCCACTATTATTAATTCCTTTCATTGCGGTTCAGAAACACGTTTTCATCGGCATCCATACCAACGACACATATATCAACCGCATTGACCGGCACAGGTTACCCTTCAATTAATTAGAAATTTTGCTCTGGAAGAAAAATTTTACCTGGGATTAGCCATTAGTCACGAATCCCGAATATTGTCCATGCTCGTCCTGTGGTAAGAGCATGTTTTCGGGTTATTACCTACGAGACCAGCAGTGCTATGGACGCATGAAATAAAAAGAAAAGCTGGCAAAATCACGCATGAAATATTGCGGATTACGGATGTCCACCATGTCTAATGGGGAAGGATGCTTTGGTGCGATATTCCTCGCGTAGCTGTATGTTCAAAATAGATTTCAAAGTGCATTTAATAAGGTTGTCAATCGGTGCTAGAGAATTTAGATGTTTCCAAAAGAGGCAGCAGCAAATTAAGCAAATTTGGGAACGTAAACACTGTCATTTATATATATAAATATGTTTTATATGAACTCGAAAACGACTGGAGCGATTTTGATGAAATTTTTAGAAGATCTTCTAATTAGCGCAGCCGGTGATCCTGTGAAGTTTGGAAGCGATCAGGTCACCCGTGTGAACAAGCCTGGGCGGTCGTTGGTATTCTAATAAAATAGAAGCGCAATGCGAATTAATTCCAAATAGCTATCTGCTCAATTTTTGAATTTGACGATGGATTTTGTGATGACATCGTATAAGGAGTTGCTGTATTAGCAGCAGAGGTTTACTGACAAATTACCGTTTGTATCAAATTTCTGGAATATTTCGGAATATTTTAACTATAACTTCACGTCAGATCTATTGCGGTGTAGATAGAGAAAACCGGGCGTTCATCTATCTATCTATAACTGCCCGTTATATCCCTTGCGGGGCTGATAGATAGAACGAGTGCCATATGACTCGGTTCTTACACACCTCATTTATTTAACATTCATAGCTTTAACGTTCATATTTGTTATAATTTAATTCCAAACCGATGGATACTTGACCTCTGATCGTTTTAGTTAATCATATATAAATAAGTCTGTGTACCATTATTATTTAAAATTACAAGTCTGAATATACAATGATATATATCTGTATTTCATCTAAACGAACCTCACTTAAGCCTAACCATTATGTACTAAATTTAAATCAGCCAGAACAATAACACAAAGTACTTAATTAGGTACAAAATGGATGAAAAAAGACGCATAATAAGATTAGTTGGGACAGACAATCCCGTGGCAAATGAGAGATAACGGACGAACCCGCGCGCATGAATTAAAAGATTACTGCGAACAATTACCGCCGTGGAAAGCGACCTCTAATTTTGTACAACAAACCGCATAATTTATTTATTCCCCCATATGGAACTGGAGAATAAATAGACGCATAATTTGTTGGCATAATTTCTATATATCTATATCTCCACGTCATATTGCGGGGCAGGCAGAGGGAACCACGCCGCTTTTTTTTATATTATCTCAGCATAGTGGCTCCGCTTCGCCTAGCGAAAAGAGGAGTCCAAATAACTTCACTCGGTCCATTCACACTTCACTCGATTTAATATTTATAGTTTTATTCATGCACGCTCACCGTTTTTTGGAGTTTCTAAAAAATCGGCCATGTGCGAGTCGGACTCGCGCACGAAGGGTTCCGTACCATTATCTATAAAAACGGCAAAAAAAAACACGTTTGTTGTATGGGAGCCCCCCTTAAATATTTGTTTTATTTTAATTTAATTATTTATTCTTGAAGTAAATATATAACTAAATATTCTGTGAATATTTCAAGCGTCTACCTGTTGCCTTTATCAATATCCAGCAGAAATGAGCAAAAAAATCACGTTTGTTGTATGGGAGCCCCCTTAAATATTTATTTTATTCTATTTTTTAGTATTTGTTGTTACAGCGGCAACAGAAATACATCATCTGTGAAAATTTCAACTGTCTAACTATCACGGTTTATGAGATGCAGCCTGGTGACAGACGGACGGACGGACGGACGGACAGCGGAGCCTCAGTAATAGGGTTCCGTTTTACCCTTTGGGTACGGAACCCTAAAAATGGTTCTTCTGACATCACTCTGATAAAACAAGAACTCGGCTTCTACATCCTTTCACTTTCGCATTGTATATTTGTTCCGCATTTTTTCCCTGTTCCATTATTATCAATATTTTTCTTGTCCGGGTATAATTTCTATTTTATTAACATTGCTAATATTACTAATGAAATCAGGATAATGATTATGATAAATAAACATTCTCGAACAAATTAAACAACGCCATTTAGCCCAATTTAAGCAAAGTTTGTACTAAGGGTACGAATAAACTAAAACTAAAAATCGGCCAAGTGCGAGTGGGACTCGCGCACGAAGGGTTCCGTACCATTATCTATAAAAAAGGCAATAAAATCACGTTTGTTGTATGGGAGCCCCCTTAAATATTTATTTTATTCTATTTTTTAGTATTTGTTGTTATAGCGGCAACAGAAATACATCATCTGTGAAAATTTCAACTGTCTAACTATCACGGTTCATGAGATACAGCCTGGTGACAGACGGACGGACGGACGGACGGACGGACGGAAACAGCGGAGCCTCAGTAATAGGGTTCCGTTTTACCTTTTGGGTACGGAACCCTAAAAACTACTCATATGTTTCTGGGAATCGAAGCCACGGTCTTGGCGCCATAGTAGCCACGGCTAAACATCGCATCACCGTGTTCATCAAGATATATATATTATATTATAACTTCAAGCCAAATCCTTTTGGGGTAGGCAGGGAGTATCGAGCGCCACAGGACCCGATCCTTACATACCTCTCTCGCTCGCTCACGTTCATACTATGAACGTTTAAAAGCGAGAGAGTATGAACTTCATAGCTCTTCTCATTATCAAGATGATGTCAAGAATGTAATTTCAAGAAGATAATACATCTTGAAAGTGGAAGAATGTAGTAGATGACGAAGGCAATTTACGTATAACGAGCCCTAGTAGCTATGAATGTTAAAGATGCTAGGGATGTCTATAAGAAACGTCTTGTGGTGATCGGTTCTCTCTGCATACTCCGCAAGGGACCTGACTTCAAGTGTAGGATATTTCTTATTCATAAGCTTCGGTAACCGCTTGACATTAGATGGGTCACAACTTGGTCTGGTTGTTTTTAAAAGAGGTAGGGTGTGAGGTGCACCGTAGCCCGTCTGGGGAAGTACAAGCCAAATAACAAATACCTGGAGGGTTGTTGTGTTCCTGCGTGTGAATGAGGTCACCAGTACGCTCCCAAGGAGATGCCGTGCAGAGGAAAATCAGAGGTGGCATCACGCGAGTGGTACTTAAAGTATTGCGAGCGATCATTGGCTACGGGAACCGCTTTCCATCAAGTGGGTCGTATCCTTGTAAAAAAAACCCAGTGATCGTATGTAGGTACCACAAACCAATAGGCACCTAAACTTTGGGTTTTAGTACCTCATATCTCAACGATTCGACCCTACTGACCAAAGGAAGAATATTTTAACCAATAAGCCGAGAAGTGCTGTGATATTGAAGGAACTAGCCAAAAAGAGCTGCAGATCCTACTTTGCTCCTGACCCGTAGCGGTGATTAAGTTACCATGTAATATCGATCTCATCGGCCCTCCATAGATTGTTTCCTTCACTGTAGCTATAAAGATAAAAGATAAAGATCATTGATGACGAGCTCGGTGGCGCAGTGGTGAAACGCGTTGTTACACTAACTTTGACACCAACGCTCGTGGGTTCGATTCCCACACAGTACAAACATTTGTGTGCATGAACATGTCTGTTTGTCTTGGTCTGGGTATTTTCTATGTATGATAAGTATGTATTTACAAAAAAAATGTATTTACGTATGTTTATCAGTTGTCTAGTACCCATAGCACAAGCTTCGCTTACTTTGGGGCTAGATGGCGCTGTGTAATTTGTCCGACAATATTTATTTATTTTTATTTATTTGCTTATAGGCCATTACGGGCACTTAGACACGTCTTACATTCTTTAAATTAGATCATTTTGTATCTTAATAATTTTAGTTTTTTTTTCTTTTTAGTTTTAACCTTTCTTTTTTAATCTACCAGCATTTTGAAAATGACCATTGGCGAAGAAGAAATACCAAAAGAAACTTGCCAATATGGGTCTTTTTTTCATCGTTAATATATATTACAATAAATATATGTGAGTGTACATATGGTGAAATCAAGTGGTACAATTAAAGATATATTAATACATGTGCTGAATCATTTCCAAACATCTCTGGTAGTTAGGTATTCATTGATTCTATAATAACCCTTCTTGCACAGAGTATTTTTGATGTACCTTTTGAACATATTGTCAGACAAGGACAGAACTGTTTCAGGTAATTATAGCGTAAAAGATGCTGTCAGTTAGGTACTGAACTTGCGATTCCCTCTTTTATCTTCAAGCTTATTAATCAAATTACATTTTACTACCAGCTGTAGTTAATGCATCGTAAACATATCTTATAGAGCTTTTGGCTGTTGTATCTGTAGATGACATAAACGAGGGGACGAAGAGATGATGCATAGCGACGGTGCACCTGCTACCCTCTTAAGCAGTGCATTCTTAATGAAGTAGGCAACTTACACTAATCGTATAATAACATTTGCGGCAGGGTTGTCAGCAGTCGTGAAATAAAAATAAGGTAATATTTAAATCTTGTTAAATTTGTTCACCCTCACACACTGGAACCGCAATGGTCGCGTACTGTGCGGTTCCAGCGAAGTTTTCTTCCGAGAACTCTCAAGCTGTGGAATGAACTCCCAGCCGAGGTTTTTCCAAGGGACTTCAGCATGGGGTTCTTCAAGAAAGGGGTGAAGAGGTTTTTACCGGGCCAGCAACGCATGAGTGACAACCCGGGTGTTGCAAATGTTCATAGGTAACTGCTTACCAGCAGGCAGACCGTACGTTTGATTGACACTTTAATGGTATAAAATGACACTTGTTCAAATGTCACAATGTTATTTATTCCTATTTTTATTTTTATCTGCCAGATGTTTTGTTTCTAATAAATACCTTGATAATGCCGTAAAGGCGAGACCGATCGGTCAAACCAGGTATAGATCGGTAAAAACTCAGTATAGGTTTGACCAGACGGAGACTTTGTACAAAAATCGTCTGCATGGGTACCTCTGTCTCACCTATTTCTACCGCCGAGCAGCTATATTTATATAGCCGTGTTCCGCTTTGAAGGGTGAGATATGGCAGAGAAATTACTGGGCACTGTGACGAAACATCCTTAGGTCACGAGATTGGCAGCGCGTGAGTAACATCCCCGTGGTGTTGCGAGCGTCGATAAGCTACGGTGACCGCTTACCATCTAATGCGGGCCGCATGCTTGTTTGCCAATCTAGTTTCATAAAAAAAATAAGTAACAACATTGTGAAGTGGAATCTGTACAAGTGTTTGCATTAACAGGGGGTATTCTAATTTTGAAGATATCTTGGCATTAAGCTAAGCCCTTATTTTATTTTTATTAATAATGCTGAATTTAAGACCTATCTATCTATCTATAACTACACGCCAAATCCCTTGCGGGGTAGACAGAGAGAATCGAGTGCCACGTGTGTCGATCCTGACATATTGCACTCGCTTCTTTAACATTCATTGCTCTTCTCATGCACGCTCGCCGGTTTCTAGGGCTCCTGACATCACCTTCTGATAGAACACGACCAATTTGGTCATGGTAGTAAGTCTTGGCCTTCCCCGGCTCCTACATCCTTCCACTTTTTCATTGTATATCTGCTTCGTCATTCTTTCATCTTGCATTCTTTCTACATGTCCGAACCAACGGAGCATGCCTCTTCTTATTTTAACACCGACGCTCTGTTTCAGACCAACTCTTTTTCTAACATCATCATTGCGAATACGGTTTAGAAGCCTTACGCCAAAAATTTTGCGCAACGCTTGCATTTCGACCGCGTTTATTCTACTTTCATGCTCTTTATAACCAGCTCTCGCTTCCATAAGTTAGCATTGGGACCAACACTGCATTGTGTATAGCGAGTTGTGCCTTCTGGCTCAGGATTTTACTGCCAAGAAGTTTTCCCAACGCTCCATTCACACTATTCCCAGCACTCACTCGTCTTTGCACATCTGCGGTGTACCTTATTTAAGACTAATTCCAAAAAACGCTCAATACTGAGACTGAAGAAGCTTCGCTTCGCTTGCAGGGTAAACAGATAGACCTGAGCGCCATTAGTCGCGGTCCTTACACACCTCACTCGCTTCTTTAACATTCGTAGCTCTTTTCATGCACGCGCGCCGATCCCTGTGGCTCCTGACATCACCATATGATAAAACACGACCAATTTGGTCATGGTAGGTTAGTCTCGGTCTACCTCGGCTCCTACATCCTTCCACTTTCACATTGTATATCTGTTTCGTCATTCTGTCATCCTGCATTTATGCATGCAGCATGCCTTTTCTTGTGATATGATATATCATTAACTTAAAGTATAAAAATGCAGATATTACTTGAGAACAAACAAGCCATAAAGTACAAACAAAATTTCATTGAATGTCTATTTGTTTAGGTCCCAACTCGATAAAAAAAACGATATAAAAATAATCGGTCGGAGTTATAACGGTACTTTCTGTTTGTACAACATCGGCAAGCATGCATGCGTACGGCCCACCTGATGTAAAGTTGTTCCGTAGTTTTCATGGGCAAGTTTTGCTCGCGCGGTGCCACTTTTTGCTAACTTTACTTAAGTTTTTAAGTTTACCGGTAACAATTTTTCAGGGAGTTGATATTTTTTCAGGGATTTTCTGTGAGGTGCTTCATTAGTATACATATATAAAAAATATGCAATAATACATTGTAACAATAATTACAAATATGAGCTTTGTGTTAAATTCTATAACTCTACATCAACTGTAGATGCTAGACAACTGTGCGTGGTTTCTTGAAAACCATGCAGACAGATATAAACATAGCTAAAATCTGGTGAAATCTATACTAATATATAAAGTGGAAAAGTTTGTTTGTTGGTACGTGCTAATCTCAGGAACTGCCAGTGAGATTTGAAAAATTGTTTTATCATTTATTTAATACCTCAATTCTTGTGAAAGGTTATAGGCTATTCAACATCACGACAACTCATAGAAACCGAGTAAAAAAGGATAAAATTAAGTTTATAAATAGCTACGACATCAACTTCCTCCCTGCTTTTCTTTTCAACCCTCATACTTAAATGGCGAAGAGGAAGTTAATTCAACGCCACCGTAACGGGAAGAAAGTGTCAATGCCAAATCATAAAATTAATAAGGATCGAATTTTGTTCATAGAGACAGAGTAATCAGCGGCTGGTGTTTTATCGTTAAAGTTTTCGTCGGTCAAACACACAAATAGAGAAGCAACATCTCTATATGTAGGTAGGCTGCGAGTTCGACCGATCGGAGATTAGTGGCAAGCTGACGATCGAATTATTTGCGGTCATGTAGTGTAACTGGACGTATCATGTATAATGAATTACGAATGTTAAACATGCACAGTACGTTTGAAGTGGTTACATGTTTATCTTACAACTTTTTGAATAATTGTGTTTCTGTTCTTAAATGTTTTTAAGGGAGCATTTGCAAAGAAAACACGCGAATATGGAGGTTGTTTGTTACGTTAATCCTGCTTTTAGCTCTATGTTAAGGATAACATGTAAAAAGTATAACGAGCTTATATGGGATTGTAATAAAGCTGTTATGTAGGATTATAGTTGAACTTTTTTTTGGATGAAATGTGCTTACGAAATAAAAAGGTTTTGGAGGGGCTCCATTGTTTAGGTTACTTACGAAAGGCGAAAAAATAAGCTTCTTTCGGTGGATTTAATTTTCATTGCATTGCTATCGCGTTATCTACGTGTTTGTACATATATATATATATATTCTATATACTAGTACTTTATGAATATATATGGAGAAATGAAGTTACTGGCTGACTGACTAAGCATTGCTCAAATCACTGGGTCTAGAAATTTGCATACAGATTTGCTAAATGGCGTCAGAAGGTATTAAGAAAGGGGTTTTGAATATTTATCTCCTAAGAGAACAAAATAGGATAAATAATTTGCATGAAAATACGTGATTTCTGAAGGTAAATGCAATAAAGATTATATAAATATGTAAAAAAAATATTATTTTACTTCCAATCTGAGTGAGTAGGTAAAAGGGAGTAATTTACTGCGTCATTCGTTTTTGAAAACCTGGGCGTGTACCACAGGACAAAAGTCACTTCTATCGGTCTCTGTCTTAACAATTTGTAACCAAATAAAATGTTAGTTTCTGTCTACTTCACACATTGACATGATATTAAATGTTTCACGGTATTGCCGGTAGATGGCGTTATATTTAAAAATGTATAATATTTGTAAAAATAATGCAGGACAAAAGAATGACGGAACAGATATACAATGCGAAAGTGGAAGGATGTAGGAGCCGAGAAAGACCAAGATTAACCTACTATGACCAAATTGGTCGTGTTATTCAGAAGCTGATGTCGGGAGCCCTAGAAATCGGTGAGCGCGCATGAAAAGAGCTATGAATACTAGAGAAGCGAGTGAAGCGTGTAAGAAGCGCGTCTTATGGCGTTCGGTTCTCTCTGCCTAGCCTGTCAGGGACCTGGCCTGAAGATATACATACATACATAATATTTGTACTTGACATTAGACTTGTCTGTAATACTTTCCATAAACACTACTTGATGTACATTTTTTGTGCGTTTTTAGGGTTCCGTACCCAAAGGGTAAAACGGAACCCTATTACTGAGACTTCGCTGTCCGTCCGTCCGTCCGTCCGTCTGTCACCAGGCTGTATCTCACGAACCGTGATAGTTAGACAGTTGAAATTTTCACAGATGATGTATTTCTATTGCCGCTGTAACAACAAATACTAAAAAATAGAATAACATAAATATTTAAGGGGGCCATACAACAAACGTGATTTTTTTGCTCGTTTTTGCTCGATATTGATAACGGCAACAGGTAGGCGCTTGAAATATTCACAGAATATTTAGGTATATATTCACTTTAAGAATAAATAATTAAATTAAAATAAAACAAATATTTAAGGGGGGCTCCCATACAACAACGTCAAAGATTTTTTTGCCAATTTAATATATAGTGGTACGGAACCCTTCGTGCGCGAGTCCGACTCGCACTTGGCCGATTTTTAATTTTACTCCAAAACATCATCGCTCATCCTGTCCTCCGAGCAATACATCATCGCCCAGCCACTAAAAACTGTTTTTGAAGTTAGTACATATTTGTAATTATTACTTACTCGACGGCGAAGGAAAACATCGCAAGAAAATTCTCAAGTACAAGAAATTATATTACAAAAGACGTGTTACTCAACCAAAAGGTCTTTCCCTCTGAATTATGGAGGTCTGATGGCATTCGCTCCATGTTAAATCCAGTATCTTCGCTAGAAGAAAGAACATAAGCTACCATCTAAGTAACGAGCTATAAAATAAGTAAGTATAACTTCGTTCAAATCCACTGCGCCACCGCGCTAATCAAAACATTGCGCAGGAATTGTGCCCGTTTTCAATCCCTTAAAGAAAACTTCACGGCAAATCCCTTGCGGAGTAGGCAGAAGGAAAAATATTTATTTAAGCATAATCAAAACCTGGGTGATTTTATGTCAGATGTTAATAAATTTTACGTGTTTTACAAATCTCTTCATAAATTCTTTACACTTTTATAATGGTGTACAAGAAACTTGTACTATTATTCTCGTAACCTAGTTATTAGTTGAAGTGAATATAAACGCCCAGTAACTCGATATTCCCGTTGGAGGTCTTCGGTAGTTTGTTAAACATTCCAGTTAATTTACAAACTAATTTATTTCCATACTGAACTTCAGGTGAGTTAAAATTGCCGGGTGTTCCAATTACACATTGCGGTAATGACTACGTAATTTATATCATATTAACTGTATCAGTATTGTGATTATTAGGCACTTAACTATGAAATTACCATTTTGTATAGAACTAACTGCATTCCGCGACTTCTACGCGCATATCCCGGTATCCGGTAATCGCTTTTTTTACTTTCTTTTTTCTCGCCTTTCAAGTGTCGTACTGTGACGTTGATTAGACTATAGCTTTCCTAAATAATCTAAATCTAAATTCCTAAAGCTGTTAAATGCAAAAAGATTTTTTCTTATCACACTGGTAGTTCCAGAGATTAGCACATTCAAACAAATAACAAAATTTTGGCTCAATCGTGAATGACACAACTTTGACACCAACGCTCGTGGGTTCGATTCTCACACAAGGCAAACATTTGTGTGCATGAACATATCTGTTTGTCTTGGTCTGGATGTTTGTTGGCAAGAGAGGTAGGGCGCATCAAAGCAGACCGTCTGGAGGAGCACCTCCTCCTCACAGAATCCGCAGCCAAATAACAGTTCTCCGAAGGGTTGCTGTGATCCTGTGATCAATAAGCTCCTAAGGAGTAGCTGTGTTAGCAGGAGAGGTGGCATCGCGTGAGTGATACCGAATGTG
Source organism: Pyralis farinalis (assembly GCA_947507595.1). Classification (NCBI taxonomy): domain Eukaryota; kingdom Metazoa; phylum Arthropoda; class Insecta; order Lepidoptera; family Pyralidae; genus Pyralis; species Pyralis farinalis. The sequence goes on from OX382275.1 coordinate 7,376,326, forward strand.
TTTCAAACGTTCATAGGCTATGGTAACCGCTTTACATCAAGTAGCCCGTATGTTTGTAATCGTATATCTGCCGACGTTGTATATAAAAACTAGCATTGCATGTATAGTTTCTTTTTTCAATACTAGATGGCGGAATTCAGTTTTAATTTGATCATGCAACGCGATTTTGTAGGTGATGCTCAACGTGAGATGAAGATATCTCTATATACAAAACTAATATTTGCTCGGCTTTTTACTAACGCCCACGTACCCCGGGGAAATAGTGTCGAAAATGAAACGCCCGCTTTGTTTCAGCCGCGTTTATTTTTATCATAGAATATTCAGCGATAAAGAGTTATTGTATCAAGAAAATACACACTATTGTGTTGTATGTAACGAAGTTTTCTGCGATGTTATTTGAGAACAAAAGGCTGCGAGAGGCGTTGTTAAAAGTTAACTTAATGCAAGCATTACGTTTCAACAGTTATTACAAAAGCGTACGGAACAACAAAACTTTAAGGCAGACTGTAAAGGGTGTTAATAGTGCATTACTTACTTTTCTTTAATGATCTTAAGTTTTATATTATGTTCAGTGATCGGAAATTCGGGGGCTATTAACCTAAACTTCAATTTTCAATAGTAATAGTATGGACATGCCTTTTTATTGTCTATATACTTGTAAAGTACAAGGTAACAACTCACAATTTAGGTCCCAATAGTGTTAGATAAGCTTCACTTGACTAGCCATCTCTTTGAGGTTTTTTAATGCCTTATTTGTTAGTGACCTAACCTAGAAAGGTCTGGTTTTCCACCTGGGATGTGGAGGTCTGACGGTAGTCGCTCCATGTAAAAATTCAGTATCTTCGCCAAATCCTTAATCTTAGGCAAGGGTCCTCGCCAACGCCAACGAGTTCCACGGCAGCTGTAGTTTAACCCCCGGGACAGCAATGGACTTCACTGTTCATTGCCTTTTTGGTGGTCGCCGCTGTTAATTCTGGCTACACAGGAGACACAGCGATGGGAATGAGTGGTGGGCATGTACCATATACTTGTAAAATATCCCGGAAGCCCGGGTTCGTAAAAAGCGTTATGTAACTCTTTACCACCTTAATCAACTATGTTTCTACGATGAAACTCAATTAGAATTTCGAATTTATCAAACTATAAATTGGATTTTATAATCATCAGTTTCGGCATATTTAAATTGTAATAATAAAGCTGTTCTTGTAAAATAGACATCCGAATGGGCATGTTCATATTATGCCAGCTTCTCAACTTAAGGTACAATGGCCTCCGAATTTCCGATCGCTGATTATGTTATTATAATCTGGTTTTAAATGATAAAAAGACTAAAGTAATTAAGTTCTCAACACCTAATGTAAGACAGGTGGCTACCAATGTACATGTTAATGGAACTAATTTAGCCCCTGTGGAGACAACTGTGTTCTTGGGTATAACAATTGACTCCAAACTACAATGGGGCCCACAAATTGAAAAATTATCAGGAAAACTAAGTTCTGCAGCCTATGCAGTGAAAACTATTAGACGGCTCACTGATGTTGATACGGCTAGAATAGTTTATTTCAGCTACTTTCATAGTATTATGTCATATGGAATTCTTCTTTGGGGTAACTCCGCGGACATTAACACCATCTTTTTATTGCAAAAGAGAGCCATAAGAGCTATCTACAAACTTGGTCCCCGGGAGAGCTTTGCGGGGTAGGCAGAGAGAACCGAGCTCCACATGATTCGATTCTTCAACATTCATTGCTCTTCTCATGCACGCTTGCCGGAGATGGGCAGTATCATTTCCTTATTTTAATATATTAAATATTTTTCTGCGGTTGCCAACCAGTCTGTCAAGTGTGGCAACAATGAGTACGACAAAAAGACGGCCTCTAGTCACCGGCAGCCCCGCTGATCTTGGCACCGGTAGCGGTCAGAGTGTCGGCGCGGTTAGGGATGCGAAGAATCCTCGGCTCCGACGCTGCGGGTACCACCGCAACGGACTGGTCCTGGCAACATACAAAACGGTACAATAAGGCATGACGAGAAGATAGTGGAGCTGGAAGAGGAACTAAGCAAGTTGCATTGGGATATAATAGGACTGTCCGAAGTCCGAAGACAGGGGGAGGACACGGTAATCCTTAAATCCGGCAACTTCCTTTATAACCGGGAGGGCGATCATTTATCCCAAGGTGGTGTCGGGTTTATGGTCCGTAAGCCTCTCTCGTCAGCAATGTACTAAAGATCGAGGCTGTGTCGGTGGGTTGCGTACCTTATACTCAGAATTACCAACGGTATTCGTTGAATGTCATACAGATCTACGCACCAACTTGATGATGAGGTAGAGGATATGTATGAGGCTCCAAAGTCATACATACCTCTAAAACACATTACACAGTGCTGATGGGGGATTTCAATGTAAAACTAGGCACGAAACAGAACAGTGGCTAAGAGTGGGGCAATTTGTGCAACGAACCAAAGGGGACCACTGCTGGTCGACTTCATGGAGAAGGAGAAATTCTTTATGATGTAGCCATTCCCTATAAGCCGCGATCTGCTGCCTTTTTAACGAGTCTCCTGCAGAAACACCACGACCACTTTTCGCCTGGGGAGCACATGGGCTCTCTCGCGCGTCTAGTCAGGGTGCCAATGTTCCAGGTCGCGAAACGGATCTTCCTTTTGGCTCGCGTCTTTAGCCGCGCTCGCCCATCGTACGGTAGCCCTTGTTCACTTATCACAGGAGTCGGGCGAGGTGACTACGCGCCGTTTTGCGGCGGCGCCCTATCCGTGGCACAAGAACTTTTGTTTCCTTTCATAACTTACGTTACATTTTTTCATTTACAAAAACAGATGAAGAGGTCTATATAGACCATGAGAGATGTTTATTGTCACTGAAGTGGAAGTATCATAATTTCAAATAAACATATTTATTCTCTCCATTATGACAAACCTTCTCCATAAATATATTATTACTGTAAAACTCGTTTTTTGTAAGATGTAACATAATTATAATCAAAATATTTACCCTCATTATCTATACATTGCTGCCATCTAATCGGAAGTTTATTTATGCCTTTGCGATAGAACTCCGGGGATCTAGATTCGACAAGCCGTGTGAAAGCATTTTGTACTGCCTCCTGGGAAGAAATTTTTTTACCACGTAGAAAATTGTCCAAATCTCGAAAAAAAATGGTAGTCAGTTGGAGCAAGGTTTGGCGAGAACGGAGGATGACGTATGGTTTCTAAATGCAGCTCCTGTAGAGATACAACGGTTTCTCGTGCAGATAATGAGTTAAATAAGATAATGAGTATAAAATGCAAAAAAGTATAAATATACGAAAAGTGATAACTGCTGGATTTGTTCACACTCTTCAAATCCTTAAGTATACTGTCTTATATGCAATTTGATCTAATTTGATCTTAGATCAAATTGCATGTAAATTTGACTTTCCAAAATAACGCCTGAATCTATTAACTATATACTGTCTTACTAATCCACCTCCGACACTTTAGTCCACTAGTGACCTCACTCACACGCAGGAACACAACAACCCTCTAGGGAGTTGTTATTTGGCTGCAGGTTTCTATGAGGTGGAGGTACTTCCCCAGACGGGCTGCTTTGATTCGCCCTATCTCTCTTAATTAATAAACTTAATTGAACATTAGAGAAAAAAGTGTCTGGGAGACATGTGTCAGGTCAGGAGACCTTCAGTATGTGTAGTCTTCCTAAAAACTATCCCATTCTTGCAGCATCGCTACAGTATTCTGCAGCTGTATATTTAATACGCCCCATTTGAGAATCCCTCGTTACGGTAACGTAAGTCGATAAAAACTCCAATGAAATTCTGAGAACACACTCTGGGGCGATTTATTAAAGCCGTTCCACCTACAATGTTTCGTTGAAGTGAGTTCGAGAATTCTGTGATAAGCTAGGTGTTATTTCTCTGCGAATATGAAGTACTAGCTGATGCCCGCGGCTCCGCCCGCGTGGAGTCAAATAACGTAGGCTATGTGTTAATCCAGATCATAATCTATCTAGGTGCCAAATTTCATTCAAATCCGTTTAGCCGTTTAAGCGTGAAAGAGTAACATCCATACATACAAACTTTCGCATTTATAATATTAAGTAGGATAACAAACAGTGTCGATTCGGTTTGAATCCTGGCGTGGGCCACTAAATTCGTATTTTCGAATTTATAATTATCACTTGCTTCTGAGGAGTTGTTGGGGGTTTTACTGCAGGGGTGATACACGTGGTACTTCCTGTATTGTAACCGTTCATAAGCTGTGGCAACCTCTTTACATGCTCAGCGAAAGGAAAAAAATCCTACATACTCGTAAGATTGTTGCGCATAAACAATTTTTCTGAATAATTAAAAGGTATACGGATGAAAATATACACTGATGAGTCATATGTCCACTCCTCACTCGCCAATCATAAATATTGGTCTGATGGGCCAGTAACAGGGTTAAAAATCCATTTGGAAGGGTTATCGTTTGGTTATTGTATGTACATGCTGGCTCAAAGGTTGGTTTCGTACCTAACGCATCGTTGGTTTTTAAGTCTGGAAATAAGTCCCGTGACTACCACAACGACGTGAACTACGAAAATTATGAAAAGTCGCTTAAAACTCAGTTAATACCTAACCTTCCACCAAAGTCCGTGGTGGTAGTTGAAATAAATAGTAGCTATCTCGCTCAGCTCATAAGTATTGCGATTTAGCGCGGACATGCAGCCAGCATCGTTGATACAATGCCACGGTGGAGACACTTTTTAGGGTTCCGTACCCAAAGGGTAAAACGGAACCCTATTACTGTGGCTCCGCTGTCCGTCCGTCCGTCCGTCCGTCCGTCACCAGGCTGTATCTCATGAACCGTGATAGATAGACAGTTGAAATTTTCACAAATGATGTATTTCTGTTGCCGCTATAACAACAAATACTAAAAAATAGCTCATTTTTGCTCGATATTGATAACGGCAACAGGTAGACGCTTGAAATATTGACAGAATATTTAGTTATATATTCACTTTAAGAATAAATAATTAAATTAAAATAAAACAAATATTTAAGGGGGGCTCCCGTACAACAAACGTGATTTTTTTGCCGTTTTTATAGATAATGGTACGGAACCCTTCGTGCGCGAGTCCGACTCGCACTTGGCCGATTTTTAGATTTATTTTAGGTTATTATTTTAGAATTATTAACATTCAGTTTTAGTTTTATTACGTATTTATTTAATTTTAGTTAAGTAATTACCTGTTATTATTTTGTAAATATTTAATACAAGATATGTTTAAAAAAGTCTTATTTACGTTTAATTAAACAGGCGTAGATCATAAGATTTGTTGCTTTATTATTACTTTCTATAAAAAAATATTGGTACTTTTGCAAGCAATAATACAGCAATTCAGAAAACTATCATGTATGTGACAAGAAGTAAACGCGATATTCACAGACTTTATACCCATTCTGCCAAGACTGCCTTGATCAAAAATTATGTTCTTACGGCGCCTAAATCATTTAATATAATTCAAAACTCTTTAAATAATAATAATAATATTATGTTTAAAAATATACAAGAGACTTTTTACGAATTAGATATTTATTTTGGCGCCGTCATCAGCGCGTTTACATCTTTGCCCACTCAAAATGGTCAGTATCAGTACTTAATTATGTTTATACCGCTTTCTGATATAGCCCAACGAAGATGAAATTAGTAGCAAATAAAACTATCTAACAATTCACGTAATACACATTCCATTGCTTTCCATTCACACACATCATTTTCCAGAGCCGGAACAAACCACCGGATGGTAGACATCAATCAGAAGGCCTCGCTGACATTCAAGTAGATGGTACAGTGGCCGATAAATAAATCATACGCTCGTCATGATAGCTGTGCCACTGTGATATGGTGCTGTAACTACCTACATCAATAGTGAACGTTCGCCCGGTGCAGTTATATTCATACAACGTTGGCAAGCAAGCATACTGCCCACCTGATAGCGGTTACTGTAACCTATGAACGCTAGTGCAACACATTACGTATTTCTCGAGCGATGCCACCTCTTCTACCAACACAGCTACTCCTTAGGAGCTTACTGGTGCCCTCACTTACGCGCAGGAACACAACAACCCTCCAGGGAGTTGTTATTTGGCTGCGGTTTTCTACGGCGGTATTTCTCCAGACGGCTTTGATGAGCCCTACCTCTCTTACACCATTCATAAAAACACCCAGTCATGTACATATATGTTTTTCCTGCATTTTTTTTATACAACGTCGGGAGGCATACAAGTATACCGCCTACCTGATGTAAAGCAGTTACCGTAGCCTATTAATGCTTGTAACATATTAAGTATTACTCGCACGATGCCACCTCTTCTACCAACACAGCTTCCTTCCTTACGAGCTTACTGGTGACCTCACTCATACGCAGGAACGCAACAACCCTCCAGGGATTTGTTATTTGGCTGCGGTTTTCCAGGGAGGTACTTATCCAGATCGGCTGCTTTGATGCGCGCTACCTCTTAAAACATTCAGATCAAGACAACCAGACATGTATATATATGTCTGTCCTGTGTGGGAATCAAACCCACTACGCCACCGCGCTAATCAAAACATTGCACAGGTATTGTGTCGGTTTTCAAGTTGAAAAGCTCCCCATTCTAAGTAAAGTATGTCATCTACTTGTACATTACTAAAAAGCTATGATCGAGCTCGAAATTGAACCTGAGCTTCAGTTACGTCAAGATATACTTGATATATGTAGAAGGGGCATGCTCCAATGGTTCGGACAAGTAGAAATAATGCACGAAGAAAGAATTACGAAATATATATACAATGCGAAAGTAGAAGGATATAGGAGCCGAGGAAGGCCAATACTTACTACCTTGACCAAATTGATCGTGTTTTATCAGAAGGTGATGGTGAAGTACCGCGTCATGTGGCACTCTATTCTCTCTGCTTACACCGCAAGGAATTTGGCGTGAAGATATAAACATATACTTGCTATAAAAAGCAGCGTAATTGCTTTAGCGGTTCGAGAGACATTTTGGTAAGTTGGTAAATATTTATGTATTGTAGTATATATATACATATAGAATATTATATAGTTAATAGAATATTATATAACAAAGACACATAGAAACAGTCACGTGTCAAAAACAAAACTATTCAAGGGGTCTTTGACGTAATATAAATATTATTTTGGGGTATAAGTGGCTCAATGAACCATAGCCAACCTCACCTGCACGTGGTGCACCCTGCTTATCAATAGACGAGGCTCTGGAGAAAGAGAGGTAGGGCACGACGTTAACCCGACTGGTGAAGTACCTCCAACTAACAGAAGACGGCAGCCAAATGACAACTCCCTGGTACCTGCGTATGAGTGAGGTCAACAGAAGATGAGGATTTGCTGTGTTGAGAGCGGGGGTGGCAACGCGCTAGCGTCTCTCTTTTTGTTGCTAGCGTTCATTGACTACGGTAACCGCTTTACATTAGGCAGAGTGTATGCTTGTCTGCTATCCGTCGTAGTATAAAAAAAGAAACATACAAAATATTTATTTCGTCTATAAAGATAATTATAATTAGGTACTTCGTAAAAGCATGGGAAGTTAAAAACAAAAATATGCTTTAGATTATATTATATAGACTTTGTATAATGCTAACAAAATCAAATGTACGATGTATTTTAAATACTTAAAAGCTGCTAATCCAACATGGAAGTAATAATAGAAACATGGCAACTCTAAAGCCCTCATTTTGGTTAACTGTTACGATAGCAACATTATTTTAAATAGTGAAAGGAAATAAACATTTACAGAACGACTCTTATCATGCAATTGTTGCAATCAACAAAGAAAAACGTAATGATTATTGCCGAAAATAATATTAAAAGATATACACGGAAACAATGTACGTTTTACGTTGCGTGAAACCATTTTAGGGGTGGCGGGGGCGTTTGATTTATATGATTCATTTGTCAATGTACCAGTAGATGCAGATATGGTATGGGTAAAGCCCGAGTTATGGGGAGAGTTGATATTGTTCGGGTATTGCTCAGAAGGATATATATTTTTTTATACAACGTCGGAGGGCACACAAGCATACGGCCCACCTGATGTAAAGCAGTTACCGTAGCCTATTAACGTTTGTAATTATATTAAGTATCACTTGCGCGATGCCTCCTCTGCTGCTTACACAGCAACTCCTTAGGAGCTTACTGGTGACCTCACTCACACGCAGGAACACAACAACCCTCTAGGGAGTTGTTATTTGTCTGGTGTTTTCTGTGAGGTGGAGGTACTTCCCCAGACGGGCTACTTTGCTACGTCCTACCTCTCTTAAAACATCCAGACCAAAACAAACAGATAATTGAAAGTTTTCTAAATTAATCAGTAAAATCATATCGTTTTTCTAATTTTACCCGGCGGTAGTCAACTTTGCCCGGGTTAAATATTCCGAATCCAACCGACCTCGCCCACAACCTAATATATCATAATATATGCATGTGGCTATTCCGCCATTCGGAAGAATAATGTTATACAGAACGGTCATGGGTGAAAATGTATGGAGTGATGGAAGGTCAACTTTTAGAAAAATTACTGGCCATTTTTTTAGTTACGCTCGGTTGGATTGGCGTTTTATTGTACAAAATGTTTTCATGAATTTGAGAAATGGCGGAAATATTCATTATTTTAGACCAAGCCCTAGACTAAATCAAATCTATGCATACTTAACATCACGCCAGTCTGCCATCGACATTATCTTCTTTCCGATTAATGTTGCATTATTTTAATCACTTCCTTAATATTTTTAAACTAACTTTTACAAGTCAAACACATGTTTTCTTTTTGTAGGTTATGGCCTGGTAACAAAGGCCTTTTAAGCCATATCTTTCTTTTTCATAAGTTTCATTTATTTACATGGTTCTCACCATGACTTAATCACGTCTTCCGAAAAGTGTATAAACGTGTTATATTGTGAGTAGCCTAAATCGCAACTGCAACTGATAAAAGACTACACAGTGTCCTGTCAGTTGACGCTGCCATGCTGACTCGCAAGATGCTTCTTCACGCTTCGTTTGAAGGATCCCTGCTGAACGCTTGCTGACCGCGTTCGTAATGACGACGTGAGAGAAAGAGCTGGTCTCAAAGAGAGTGTCGGTGTTAAGATAAAAAAAGGCATGCTCCGTTGGTTCGGACATGTAGAAAGAGTGCAGGACTAAAGAATGACGAAACAGATATAGAATGCAAAAGTGGCCTATCATGAGTAAATTGATCATTTTTTATCAGAAGGTGATGTCAGGAGCCCCAGGAACCGGCGAGCGTGCATGAAAAGAGCTATGAATGTTAGAGAAGCGAGTGAAGTATGTAAGGATCGCGTCTTATGGCGCTCGGTTCGCTCTGCCTACCCCGCAAGGGACCTGGCGTGGAGATATACATACATACATACCTACATCAACCTCTTCATGCATGGTCTTCGGTTTTGGGTGGTTTTGATTTGGACCTTTTGGTATACGTACGCCCCTGTAAATATGTCATCTTATTTTGCCCAATACACTTCATTCGTAATTGTTTTATCATTAATTATTTCTAAATGTCCAAATTAACTCAGCATACCTTTTATCAAATTCATTTTAAGAAATTTTTATGTAGGTAATTGTAAAAAGATAATGATGCCTAAGAATAGAAACACATTTTATTTCTTCAAAATATGATTGAATTGCGACGAAACGGCTAGCGATCTGCTTGTTGGACTCTGATATTCAAAAAATGCGGTTACGCAAATTAAAACCCCTTGTAACAAAGCCTACTGTGATTCAGCCAAACCAACGCGGTTCCACTAACTGCCGTGTCTCTCGCACATTAAGCCAACAAGAGCCGCAGCCGGGAATTAACACGCCAACAATATTCAATATAGAATTACTGTGAGCTTACTCACTGTTAGATTATATCTGGAAGGGACTAGCATTTTTTTGTGCCTCTTCGATTGTTAAAATAGAAAGCGGTTCAATTTGACGAGCTCGGTGGCGCAGTGGTGAAACGCGCTGTTACGCTACTTTGACACCAATGGTCGTGGGTTCGATTCCCACACACTACAAACATTTGTGTGCATGAACATGTCTGTTTGTATTGGTCTGGGTATTTTCTATGTATAATAAGTATGTGTTTACAAAAAAAATATGTATTTACGTATGTTTATCAGTTGTCTAGTACACATAACACAAGCTTCGCTTACTTTGGGGCTAGGTGGCGCTGTGTAATTTGTCTGACAATATTTATTTATTTATTTATAATTGATATAAAGTGACTATCGTAGGCGGCGCTTCTAATACAAGATGTATGCGCGTATTATGTATATCTCGTACGGATTATATATATAAAAAAATAACTATATATATAACTACGGTCTATTCGTTTAGTAGTAAACTATATGTTGACCAATTTAGCTATATTCATGAACTACATATAACTAGTCTGGTCATAAATACTGTTACATAGAAACTTTTCTTTTTTTCAACTGTTTAATTATTTCGAATTTGGAACGCGTTTATTATGTTAAAAACTTCTTTTGATTTACCGCCGTTTTACATATTTTTTTCGTGTTTATTATGAAATTACATTATGGAATTGCTTCGTACAAAGTAGGTATGGTCACATTCAAGACACATCAAAAGCTTGGTATCAGTCGTATCTTCGTACATCGTACTATCGACAGATATACCAACACTTCCTCTGTTGAAGACCATAAAAGATCGGGGCGACCGCGTGCTGTTAGAACTACAAAGGCTGTTAATGCTGTTAAGGCCAGAATTCGCCGAAACTCCATTAGAAAACAAAAAAATAGCGCGAGAAATGAAGATTCTCGACCTGACCCGACCGCACAAGACCTGGAGATCGACGCTTATCGTTAATATACAGGACAGCATCCTAAGGTCACAAGATTGGCAGCGCGCGAGTAACATCCCCGTGGTGTTGCGAGCGTCAATAGGCTGCAGTGACCGCTTACCATCTGATGCGGGCCGCAAACTTTGAACTTTTGTACAGTGTCCTCTGTTTGCAATTAAAATAATTAATTTAACTACAAAATCGATAAACACCTATACCTATACAAATCTATGAGTTTAATGTAGTTGATGATCTCCATGACGGAGTTGTTAGTAACGCTACTTGGACATCAAGGCTTGCAGATTCGATCCTCGCACAGGGCAAACGTTTGTGAGCATGAACATGTCTGTTTGTCTTGATCTGATTTTTTTTAAGAGAGCTAGGGCGCATCAAAGCATTCTGTCTTGGTGAAGTACCTCCACCTCACACAACCCACACGTCCAAAACATTGTATTTTGAAAGACGCGTGTCCTTACCTAATAATGACCTGGTTTTCCTTCTGGATTGCGGAGGTCTGAGGGTAGTCGCTCCATGTAAAAATCGGTATCTACGCCAAGGCTTAGGTAGCGGACCCCGCCAATCCTAGTGGACTAGGAAACGGGATAAAGCTAAGAAAAAGAATATGACAATTGGTATTAATATAAGATAAATATATCAAGAACAGTTAATTATGTTCTCTATAATACCACGCTCACTTGTCTCTTCCAGCAATTCAACCTTTTTTCAACCACAATTTATACTAAAGGAGCAGACCGCGTGCCCGGTACAAGAAAATAAAAAAAGGAACTGCCGATTCACTAATGCAGCGGTCATAATTGCCTGTTAGCACAATTTAACGACTCTAATTGCCCGTAGGACCATTATTGTGGTATTCTGAACGGATATTGAAGTACTCCGAAAGGGTTAAGTTTTTTAAAAGCACAACTTAGTGTTGTGAGTGGTTTTGTTTGGTTCAGCTTTTGTTGAGGAGAGAAGTTTGTTACATTTGTTTTCTTTATTTGCCATTGTGCCCTCGCGGGCATTTAGACACGTCTTCCATTTTTTGAAATATCATCTTATTGTATCACATTCAATTCTCTGATGTTACTATTTTTCTTTTTTAATCTGCTACCATTTCGGAAACGACCATTGGCGAAGAAGAAATGCCGAAAGAAACTATTGGTCTCTTTTGACATTGACAATTACATATTACAATAAATTCACGTCAGCATATTACTTCGAAAATAAAAATAACAATTTTATTAAAAACTAATAATTTTATCAAATGCTTGAATCGAGAAATGTGAAAGCTCCGAAATTAAGTTCAACAAAACGGACTCGCGTGAATGGATCTAAACAAAGTTCAGGAGGATGGGGGCGGGTTCACTAGGAGGCCCCGGACGGAGGTGGCCGGCATTTCCGGACAGATCAGGAGGTCCGGACAGAGATGCAGGCTAAGGTGAAAAACAGGCTTATGACCACCCTGATGGAAAGCAGTTACCGTAGCTTATGTTTTCTAAAAGGCGGACAGTTATTTGCTCACCGTTTAAAAACCTTTCCACGCCTTTCTGGAAAATCACATGCTATAATTCCCAGGGAAAACCTTGGCACTGAGTTCAGTTCCACTACTTAGAGTTATCGGTAGAAAATTTGTTACTGTAACTAAAAATAAGGAATTTGAGTTTAAGGACGTATGTCAAAGCAGTGTAGTGTGAGAAGGGAACTAATACGGTCGCGTCCTGCCACTCAGCACAGGCACGAATAATTAGCGAATTGAGCTACCGCAGTCTAGCCACTGAAACTACTGCTATGGTATCCGAACACCTCAGCCAACGTGTTGTTTGCCTTTATACAACACGCCATCGACACTATGGATGAAGTCAGCGTCATACGCATCTGCAAGTCTAATTACAGTAAAGATGACAGTTGCAGTGGTAAGATGCTGCAGTTCACGGATGCTCGGCGAGACTGCGGAGATGCCAGCCGTCATGCAGCAAGGATGGAGGAGTCAAAAGTATTCAAGACGTCATCAGTCAGTCAGAAGTATTCAAGGCGATCAATCCAGACGACGTGCCTTCTTTTGTAGCAAAAGACTTACACAACCTGCCATCTGCCATCATGGAATGCATCGACGTTGGTACGCTGCTGAAGGACATCAGAAGGCTGAAAGCCAGCCTCGTCGATGTTCAGTTCGATAATCAATATCGGAAACAATAATTAGTGGACCACGTACGGAGATATTATCTTTAAAAAGAAACGTTTCCGTAAGTAGGTCACCTGGGGTCGATAATATTAACACGCGTCATGGTGCACAAAATGCACCCGTATGCAGTACACAACCACCCTCTAGGGAGTTGTTATTTGGCTGCGGTTTTCTGTGAAGTGGAGGTACTTTCCAGACGGGCTGCTTTGATGCCCTACCTCTCTCAAAACATCCAGACCAAGTTAAACAGACATGTTCATGCACACAAATGTTTGCCTTGTGTGGGAACTGAATCCACGAGCGTTGGTGTCAAAGTCGACTGAGCCACCGAGCTCGTCAAAACAGCGTATCGTATAATGCCGCCAGCTCTGCTCTGCCGGTATAAGTTACTTTTGTTTAATAATTTAACTCTATAGGCTCCACTCGCCCATACCTTTTGTTATATTTGTAGTTCTTAATAGTGTTACATAGCGTATCTCTCGACATCCATCTACAGGAAGGTTTAGTTTTCACGATGATCTGTATGTAGATGTGCACATTGGGGGCGTCGGCGGCCTTGTTAGCTTGTGTGCCGGCGTGTCTCAAAGCATATGCCGACAAGTTACCCTATGTTTTTAGGGTTCCGTACCCAAAGGGTAAAACGGAACCCTATTACTGAGGCTCCGCTGTCCGTCCGTCCGTCCGTCCGTCCGTCCGTCCGTCCGTCTGTCATCAGGCTGTATCTCATGAACCGTGATAGTTAGACAATTGAAATTTTCACAGATGATGTATTTCTGTTGCCGCTATAACAACAAATACTAAAAAATAGAATAAAATAAATATTTAAGGGGGCTCCCATACAACAAACGTGATATTTTTGCTCATTTTTGCTCGATATTGATAACGGCAACAGGTAGACGCTTGAAATATTCACAGAATATTTAGTTATATATTCACTTTAAGAATAAATAACAAAATTAAAATAAAACAAATATTTAAGGGGGGCTCCCATACAACAAACATGATTGTTTTTGCCGTTTTTATAGATATGGTACGGAACCCTTCGTGTGCGAGTCCGACTCGCACTTGGCCGATTTTTTGTTATTGTTTATTTTGTTGCAACTCACACCACCAAAATTATAAAATATAGTTGTCTCGACGGATTCCTGCATTAATTACAACCGCCGTGGTTTCATAATGCATGTACATGATTTATGTTTGTATTTGATGTTTACACGTTAAATAAAATAAAAAAAAAAATGTATCAGTTAAAAGAAATAAGTTTGAACAAAGTTACTACGTAGATGGGATTCGAGAGGTGCGCGCAGACAAGTTCCGCCTAGCAGCGCAGCATATTCAACCATTTTGGAGGGTACGCGGCATCCCGCCAGACGACGCAACCGTTTGGACACTTTACCAGGGGGAGACTTTCTACAAAAGTCGTCTGCATGGGTACCTTTGTCTCACCTATTTCTACCGCCGAGCAGCTACATTTATATAGGTGTATTCCGGTTTGAACGGTGAGATATGGCAGAGAAATTACTGGGTACTGACTGATGATGATGAAATAGCTTTAGGTCACAAGATTGGCAACGCGCGAGTGACATCCCCGTGGTGATGCGAGCGTCAATAGGCTGCGGTGACCGCTTGCCATCTAATGCGGGCCGCATGCTTGTTTGTCAATCTAGTTGTATAAAAAAAACTTTAGTTATCATGACTCGCTCGCCTCTCTCGACCCCATCCTCGTCACGTGAAAGTGCTCACTTCTTCTTCTTCTTACTTTAGTTTGTTTACGCCGAGTCGTCTAGTTCCTCCGCAAATACCCACTTTTATTACTATAAGAACTCGTCGATAGTCTGTTTATAGCAACACTTGTAAAAAAAGCAATTATAACAAAATTCTGTTTTTCACATCATTACACATAAAATACTATTCGATAAATTTCTAAGATATTGATTTGTTATATCCATAAAGTATGGTAACATTATACATTTCAATATCAATATAGGATTGTCTATGTATTTCTTAGAATAGACAATATTTCAAAGCAATATTGGATGGAAAACGAATTATTATTTCGATGCTCTAGTATTTACGTTTGATTCGATATTGATAGAGGCATGTATTTCTGGGAATGTGGAATCATTTTAGTTAACGCTAAACTCTATTTAATGAGAAACTGAAATGGTTATATTCAGTAAGCTTTTTAATGATTGTATTTCAACTTTGTCTACACATCTATCTCTACCTTCACGCCAAGACCCTTGCGGGGTAGTCAGATAGCACTGAGCGCCATATGACTGGGTCCTAACAAACTTCATTCGCTTCTTTATCTTCGTAGCTCTATTCATGCATTGGTGAGCATGTTCCTAGGTATCCTAATGCTAACTTCTGATAACACCCTACCAATTTAATTGTGGTAGGTAAGTCTTGATTTTACTCGGCTTCTACGTGCTTCTAATTTCGCGTTGTATATCTATTTTGTAATTCTCTTCTATTGCATTCTTTCTACATGCCCGTACCAAAGGAGCTTTTTAGTTACAATTCTGAATTATTTATTACTAGCAGAAGCCCGCGGCTTAGCACGCATGAGATTTGGGCTTTTAGTAGCCTTTATTTCTCTATTGACCTCCAATTCTTTCTGTTTAAAAAAAAAACGAAGTTCAGGTTCGTAGATGCAACCATAGAGCGATTCAATTTTTATACAGCGCCATCTATTGACGCACGGGAGGCAACGTATATTTATTTTATTTTTATAACATAAAAATGCGTACTTATTTTATGTCACAAAAATACGTATTCTGTGAAAATAATGATAAAATCGCAAAGTTACCGATATTTCCCCCTAATTTTAACAGTTTTTAATTTTTTACGCAGGAACCCTAAATAATTACGGAATAAAAAGTAGCCTATATTCTGCTCTGAACAGTCCTCTACCTACCCGTGAAAGTCCCATCAAAATCTGTTCAGCCATTTCGAAGATTAGCCCGGACAAACAAACAAACAGACAGACAGACAAAAAAGTTAAAAATGCATTTTTAGACTTTGGTAACGTGAAAATAACGATATGAGCTTATGATAAAGGCTTTATTTTGAAATCACAGACAGACACTTCAATTTTATTTATATGTATAGATGTATAGATATGTATAGAAAAGATGAACTGTGGAAATATAACAAGCGTAGGTATACAAATCATCTGAAAATCTGAATGAGTTTAATAAGCTAAACTGGTAAAAGCACCCACTCCATACTCATTCATGTTAGCCGGATAACTTTACCCGTTCAAACTTTATGAGTGTTAACTCTTCTAGGTCGTCAGACGACTAAACCAATCCCATTCGTACTAATGGAACATTAATAACGTGACAAGGAGTAGCAACAGGCGTAGCAAGGGCAACGCTTGGACGATCAAAACCTAGTTACAAGCAACACCGCAACCGCTTCACATCAGGAGGGCCTATACTTGTTTGTAATATGACTGACTGCTGTAAGTCAAAAATACCCTTATGCACAAGAATACAATATATCATTATTATATTTATTACAGTTACTGTTTTAGTGAAGAAGCACTTACAAGTGCCTCTCAAAACAAATTTGTTCAGTAATATATAAAACCAATATTTGTATTATGTGAAAGGGTTCAGTATATTTGAGTCATCCATCAACAAATACTCCGTTTTGCATATATATTGCGTTTGGGGCTTCATAATGAAATATTTTGATAAAACGTCGGGGGTGAAATTTCGGTTGGAACAGTCTTTCGTAATAAATGCTTAAATTTTGCAAGGTTGCTGTATTTTTAGGCTACCGTGACGATTATGTAAAAAAGCAACCTACGTGGCACGAGTACTTTTCCGGGAGCAAGTAGATTGTAATGACTGAAACTGAGTTTAAACCCTCCGTCCGACCCACACGTTTATTTCCACTTCAATCCATTAAAAATTAAATGATTTTCAAAAGTCTATGCCAGTAAGGGTAAAACTTTGAGCCTTTTTCGGGATTACCTGACTAACAGAATTTTTATGTGGAAATCAAAGGTCTTGGACACGATCTTTGCCAAAAGGAGTACAGATCTAAATTAGTGAATGTTAAAATGGGTGTTCCACAGGGCTCAATATTGGGGCCCGTATTTTTTACCTTATTCATTGATGACCTCATAACTTTTATGAAGAATTGTAATCGTTCGTTACAGTTGGTGTTATTCGCTGATGACACCAATGCAATTGTCTCGGCAGATAGCTTGCTAGAACTCGAAGTTACTGTAAATCAGACTCTGAAAGATTTTAGTGAATGGTTTACCTCAAACGGCCTCGTGATCAATACCACAAAAACTAATGTAATGCTGTTCCGAACAAATGCAAGGAATAAATCTAAGCTGAATATTGTGTTGAATGGTGAAACAGTCCAGATGGTAGAAGTGGTAAAATTTTTAGGAGTTCACATTGACAGTCGTTTATCATGGAAGCAAGAACTAACATACATTGATAAGAAAATAAGCTCTGCGTGTTATGTGCTGAGAAGCTTGCGCGACGAGGTAGGAATAAGACACCTAACGATGGTTTATTACTCGTTGATTGAATCCAGACTCCGCTATAGTATTTTATTTTTGGGTAAAAGCTATTATTATAATATGAAGAAAGCTTTACTCTTGCAAAAAAGAGCTATCAGAATAATGACTCGTATAAAACAGCGAGAATCATATAAGGAACAATTTAAAAACCTGGAAATTTTAACAGCTCCTGGTCTGTATATTTTAGTATTATTGACTAATATGGTTAAATATTTGCATGAATACGAAAATAGAGATGAGAGAATTCGCAGGGAGGGTACTAGGAGAAAGTGTATGCTAACAATGGCACCAAATCTAAAGATTGCGAGGCAAAATTCTCACTATGAGGCCATTAAGATTTTCAATGCGTTACCTGTTGGAGTTAAAATTCTGCTTTACAAGCCTGACTTCATTGTAACAATAAAAAACGCACTGTTGAAAGAGAGCATCTACACGGTTGAAGTAAGTAAGTAATGTAAAAGTGACGTATTATATCGTAATTAATGCATGCAAATTGCTTATTATTGTTTAGATTGGCATTGTGGACATTTTTTGTATATTTTTTTTGTACTTAATACCAATATTTTATAATAATTAATAATGTAAAGATTTATTGACATTATCATGACATTTCTGACTTCGTTTTGCTTTGATAATGAACGTAGGTACCTAAATCTTAATTAGTCTCATAGTCTAGTTTGATTTCATGTGTGTATAAGTTGTATTGCAATGTAATATTGTTTTTATCCTACACAATGTATTTTGTTACGGAATAAACGAATTGAATTGAAGGGTTAACTATTTTTCTTGTGAAGTTTACTTTTGGCTACTATATATTATGTATGTCCCTTTATGTTATTTCGGTTTTATTTAACGGAAAGGCATCGTTTTTGTATTTGTTGAAGTGAAAACTTCTTTAGCGACGTTGTGCACTTTTTGGGATTAGTAAAAAATGCTAGTCGTCAGTCGTCGACGTCAGGCCGTCAGGCCGTCAGGACACGTGACCCTGACCGCAAGATTTTGATGAGAATAATTACTTAAGTTCGCTGCAGCGCTAAAACATTAGTTCCCTCTAATTAAACAATTAAAACATTAATATCATTCATATTCATAGGGCATTATTTTCTCGCGACCGAAACGTTATAAGCGCCATTGAAATTCTTGGCGTTTACGCGTTTCGTATGTAATATAAATTGTCATGTTTGTGTACTATAGCGCAATAAATGAATATTGTATTTTACCACATATATGATAGTACTTTTATACTGATAAATAAAGCAATTCGTGCGAAATTATTCCCTAACCATTATACAAATAACCTAACCAAAATATTCAAAAATGCACCCTTCTGCCGGCACTCCCGGAGTGCAACCCATTTTTGTTCTTACCGGAGACATCCTTTCCTATTCAAATGGTTTTCCCCGTTATATTTCCGTAATATTTGACCAAATTATCAGATACATAAAATGAAATGAACTACCGTATTAAATATATCTTCTTCATCTTCTAAGTGTTTCCTAACTAATTAGGATTAGCAGGGTTCGCTACCCAAGCCTAAGGATTTGGCGAAGATACAGATTTTTACGTGCGACTGCTATCAGACCTCCGCAACCCAGAGGGTAAAGCAGATCATTCTTAGGTAAGGTCACACGTCATTCGAAATATAATTTCTTGGACTTGCATGTTTCCTCGCGATGTTTTCCTTCACCGCCAAGCAAGTGATAATTACAAATATGTACATGAATGCGAAAATACGAATTTAGTGGTACATGTCAGGGTTCGAACCGGTGACCTGTTGGTCACTAGACTGTCACTGCTCCCATACATATATGCATGTATATAATATATATATATATATATGTATATATATATATGTTATATACACGTCTGCATTCTTTCTACATGCCCGAACCATCGGAGCATGCCTCTTCCTCTTCTTATTTTAACATATATATATATATATATATATATATATATATCGCAGATTAAGCTTTATTTTCATCACGCTTGCTAGTAAAATTTAAGATAATAATGTTAAAACAAAAAAAGGCATGCTCCGATGGTTCGGGCATGTAGAAAGAATGCAAGATGAAAGAATGACGAAGCAGATATACAATGCAAAAGTGGAAAGATGTAGGAGCCGGGGAAGGCCAAGACTTACCTACCATGACCAAATTGGTCGTGTTCTATCAGAAGGTGATGTCAGGAGCCCTAGAAACCGGCGAGCGTGCATGAGAAGAGCAATGAATGTTAAAGAAGCGAGTGAGATATGTGAGGATCGAGTCACGTGGCGCTCGGTTCTCTCTGCCTACCCCGCAAGGGATTTGGCGTGAAGTTATAGATATAGATAGATAATTTTAAATTTGACTAGTTTTTTTTTAAGTTTATTTTTCAATTTTCAAGTTGTTAAATTAACAAAATATTACTTAATGAATCAAGTATCAATGTTGGACGCAAATTACTATATTTAAGTGGTTTCCCACTATGTGGATAAACCTGCGAGATTTTTGTGTGTGGGGATATATTTATAATAGTGTATGTGAATATTAAATGTTATTGTTTAGTCAATATAAAAAAAATATTTCATAATTTTGTGGTAATATTTTATTACCTGCATCAATTCTAACTCAACCCACTGTAGGAATACGGATCTTCATTCAACCGAAGAGGTTTAGAGCATACTCCGCCACGCTGCTCAAATGCGGATTGGCGGAGGCCAGTGTTTTCAAGCCGCCTGAAGACCACTGACTTAGCTTAACGACGGCTTAACGTGATCACCGACAGAAGAAAAAGCGTCACAAAGAAGCTGGAAATAGATAAACCCATCCATAGACAGGCTGTGGTCGACATTTTGACGAGCTCAGTGACGCAGTCGTGAATGGCGCGATTTTGACACCAACACTCGTGGGTTCGATTCCCACTCAAGACAAACATTTGCGTGCATGAACATGTCTATTTGTCTTGGTCTGGATGATTTTAAGAAAGGTAGGGCGCATCAAAACAGCCCGTCTGGGAAAGTACCTTACAGAAAACCGCAGGCAAATAACAACTCGCTAGAGGGTTGTTGTGTTCCTGTGTATGAGTGAGGTAATAAGATCCTGGTGTTGCTGCATTAGCAGCAGCGAAGGCATCGCGCGTGTGATCTTAATGTATTACATGCGTTCATAGGCTACAGTAAGTGCTTTACATCAGGTGGGCCGTATGTTTGAATGCCTTCCGATGATGATTAAAAAAATCGGTCAAGTGCGAGTCGGACTCGCGCACGAAGGGTTCCGTACCACTATCTATAAAACGGCAAAAAAATCACGTTTGTTGTATGGGAGCCCCCCTTAAATATTTGTTTTATTTTAATTTTATTATTGATTCTTAAAGTGAATATATAACTAAATATTCTGTGAATATTTCAAGCGTCTACCTGTTGCCGTTATCAATATCGAGCAAAAACGAGCATTAAAATCACGTTTGTTGTATGGGAGCCCCCTTAAATAATTATGTTATTCTAATTTTTAGTAATTATTGTTATAGCGGCAACAGAAATACATCATCTGTGAAAATTTCAACTGTCTAACTATCACGGTTCGCGAGATACAGCCTGGTGACAGACGGACGGACGGACGGACGGACGGACGGACAGCGAAGTCTCAGTAATAGGGTTCCGTTTTACCCTTTGGGTACGGAACCCTAAAAAACGCCATTGCTTAACCTGCGTATTCTGTTAGAATGACACTCGCAATGGCGTCATTGAGTTCTTTTATATAAGATATATATTTACATATTATCACTACTATCTGAATCTGACGAGTTATATATCTGTAACTAGGTATCGAATCGATTTTACAGATTGTATATTTCGAAAGCGCTGTATGTGGAGTTACAAGTGCAGGGAACAGTGTGAATGGAGCGTTGGGTAAACTTCTAGGCGATCGAAATCTAAACCAGAAGACAAAGTTATACACAACGCGGTGCTAATCCCAACGCTAACTTATAGGAAGTGAAAGCTGCATATGGCAGATAGAGCATGAACGTAGAGTGAATGCGCTCGAGATGCGAGAATTGCGTAAAATTTGTGGCATAACCCTTGATGATCGCGTTCGCAATGAGTAAGAGAGATGGGCATGATATTTTTCTTCGATCCTTCAGTGACAGTATATGTGTATGTATATATTCACGCCAGGTCCCTTGCGGGGTAGGCAGAGAGAACCGAGCGCCATAAGACGCGGTCCTCACATATTTCACTCGCTTCCCTAACATTCATAGCTCTTTTCATGTATGCTCGCCGGTTCCTAGGGCTCCTGACATCACCTACTGATAAAACACGATCAATTTGGTCATCGTGGGTTAGTCTTGGTCTTCCTTCCACTTTCGCATTGTATATCTCTTTCGTCATTCTTTCATCAAACATTCATTCTACATATCCGAACCAATGGAGAATGCCTTTTCTTATCATAACACCAACACTCTCTTTCAGACCAAGTTTCTTTTTACGTCATCATTACGATCGCGGTCAGCAAACCTTACGCCACATATTTTGCATAATTCCCTCTACCGCATTTGTTCTAATTTCAAGTTATCTTTGCCGTACCCAGCTTTTACTTCCATAAATTAGCGTTGGGATTAGCACCGCGTTGTGTACAGCGAGCTTCGAAATCCACTCTGTGCTTCTCAAAGCATTCCATTGGATTACAGCCTCATTCTCCTTTCAATGATTTTTCCATACACTATAACTGCTAAGCTGATCAAACTGATGGCCCTATATTTGGTATAGTCCATACGTGAACCCTTGCCTTTATACAAGAGCACGATGACTGAGCGTCTCCAATAGGTCGGGATCTCTCTGGTTTCCAGCATAATTGGCTCAAAAACGAGAAGGCGTCCCTAACGTAAGTGCCACCTAGTTTGATCATCTGGGCTGTAGCCATATCGATTCCCGCTGACTTTCCATTTTTGAAACTTCGTATCGACGATTCAATCTTATCTGTGGTAACGTCCTGGGCATAATCATACATTTCTCTAAAATATTCACTCCACCTAACACTTCCTGGGTGTTAGCAAGGATGCCACCAGCATTACATTTTATCTTGTTCATTCCGGATGCTGACGAACCTCTTTACCTCTCTCCAGAAGAGTTTGGTATTCGCCTCGAAGTTCTTCGTCAGCTTCGCATACTCATTCATAAGCACGCTTCTCTATCTCTTTCACTAAAGCTTTGGTTTCATTTCTTGCATCTACGGCATATTTCCTTCTTCTTCTCTTTCATCTCTGTTGCAACGATGATACGTAATCCAATCATGCTTTCCTCTTATTTTCCACGGAGGATTCAACCTCCGCATCTCACCAGGCATTTTCTCTCGTTATTCTACGTCTCTTTGCGCATCCACATACTTCTTTAGCACTGTCCAGCATACTTTTTTCAGACTTTCCAACATTCGTCTACATCTGAGTGGGAAAGACTCGCGAGACGTACATACGTACTCCTTACACTTTCATCTTTTCACTTAAAAAAGAATTCGCACTCTCCAGTACCTCCACTTCTTGAAAAGGCCCACAAACCGGCTTATCACCAGATAATGATCCGTTTCAAGAGTGAGATCTCTGAAGGCTCTTGTATCCATTAACCACTTTCGGAGACGTACATCTATCAAAACCAAATCAATCACATTGTTCTGTTCATACCGTCTCAATGCATAGATGTGAAAATCCTTGGGATGGAAAAACGTGTTCGACACATGGAAGTTTCGTTCCATACATACGTCGTAAAGTAACTTACCAGCATCGTTCACTCTCTTATCTCCGAATAGATCAAGGTTAGCCTCATGATTCGCTTGGTCCCAGCCCAACCCATTTAGATCACCACACATAATTATTCGTTCATTGGCATCAGCCAAATCCAGAATACCCCTTACAGTCTCCCAAAACTTATGAGCTCCTGGGGATTAGCAGAGCTAACAGGAGCATATGCTGCAACCAATAAGACTCGCGTAATCCGCAGTTTTATCTTAAACCAGAGAAGTCTCGGACTTACTAAATCGTAATCTTTCACACCAGCGGCCAAGCGAGATGAAGTATGACACCTATGCCAGCGCTGGTATGATCGTCCTGGTTCACCCCGGACCACAGGGCCATCATACCACTGGGCAGACCTTCGGTATCGCTTCCATTTTGCTTGGTCTCTGACACACATAAGGCAACTCTCGTTCATTATATCTATCAACTCATTTATGTTATGTTGTAATCCACCTCTCACATTCCATGTGCCTATATGACGATCAGCTCTCCTCGACCCGCCGGGTTGGTCGTTGCGTGGTGGGTGGCGGCCCCCACTACCGCATGCACTTAATCCCACACTCCGAAGGCGGATCGGTGCGCGACGTTAAGTGTCAAACTGACAGTATGCCTAATCCATTTCACCTTAGTTATGGTACTATTTTCTGATGTAAATTTTAAAAATTATGTTTAAAACAACTCTCAACCAGTTGAAAATGCGCAAGCTTACATTGCCAGAGGAACACCTGGCTCGTCAATTATATAACAGTATTTTTTTTTACGTAAACGCACAGACGAACATATAGATTTCATATAGAAATGGTGTTTCTGAAAAGATGACTGTCTATGTCTTGATAATCCGGATAAGAATTTAAAAACTCAAGCCGGTCGAAGTTGTAACTAAAAGTTTGTCGTTAAAACTGTACCTATTCCTATGCCCTGTACCCTTTTACGACAAAAACAATCAAACAAACAAAAAGTACCTTATCTCTGTAGTGACTCCCGTATTTTTATTTTCAGATGATTTTATTGTTGAAATAAGAAGAGGCATGCTCCGTTATTTCGGATATGTTTAAAGAATGCAGAAAGAAAGAATTACGAACAGATATACAAAGCGAAAGTAGAAGGATGTTACAGCTGAGGACGGCCAGGACTTGCCTACCAATACCAAATTGATTTTGTTTTAGCAGAAGGTGATATCAGAGAGCAATGAATGTTAAAGAAGCGAGTGAGGTTTGTAAGGATCGAGTAATGTGGAGCTAGACACTCTTTGCCTAACCTGCAAGGGATTTGACGTGGAGTTATAGTTGCAATGCTATTATTTGACATAAATTTGTCATTCATAGGGACATTTTGACAGGCTACATACTCGTAAAAAAAACTGTTTCTAAAGCGAAGGTCCGTCCGTCTATCCTTATGTACCATTCTAAGTAGAAAGTTGTAAATTTTATATACACAATAGACGGACGGACGGACATTTGCTTTAGAAACATTTTTTTTTCTGTAGCCTGTCAAAATGTCCTTATCGCGCCTGATGGAAAGCGTCAATAAGAACCAGATGCGAGAACAGCCATCACAGTGATTAAACCGTATCCTCAAAAAGCAACATACACATGGAATATCCTACTTTTTTGAAGACAGTCAACAGAAGCTAAATGAAACCGCGTTGCTTAAATTTTCTAGGTCTGTGATGATAATTAATGAATACGTCAAATTTTGATGAGCTTGATGGCGCAGTGGTGAATAACGCGACTTTGATACCAACTTTCGTGGGTTCGATTCCCACACGTGACAAACATTTGTGTGCATGAATATTTAAGAGAGGTAGGGCGCAACCACCGTTTGCTTCCCAGACTCTTTTATTTTGGCTTTGCCCGTCTGGGAAAGTACCTCTAGCTCACAGAAAACCGTAGCCAAATAACAGCTCCCTAGAGAGTTGTTGTGTTCCTGCATGTGAGTGAGGTCACTAGTAAGCTCCTAAGGAGTTGCTGTGTTAGCAGTTGAGATGGCATCGCGCGAATAAATAAATAAATAAATAAATATTGTCGGACAAATTACACAGCGCCACCTAGCCCCAAAGTAAGCGAAGCTTGTGTTATGGGTACTAGACAACTGATAAACATACGTAAATATTTTTTTTTTTTGTAAATACATACTTATTATACATAGAAAATACCCAGACCAATACAAACAGACATGTTCATGCACACAAATGTTTGTACTGTGTGGGAATCGAACCCACGAGCGTTGGTGTTAAAGTAGCGTAACAGCGCGTTCCACCACTGAGCCACCGAGCTCGTCTACAATGAAAGTATTTTCACAAATAGTACCCTTCTATGCTTTAAATTAAATGTTGTTAGTTAATAAGTACTACGTACATCGTTTGACTAATAAGCAACTAACCCACCTGATTTGAAGCGGTGACAAGTAGTATAGTTATCTTCTAACGCAGCAATTAATTAGAAGTTCCGGCGAGTGAATTGCTATTTGGCGTTGGTTTAAGAAGGCTTACTATTACAGAAGGGGCAAAGACAATCATTTGCCATGTTCGGCCAACAAACGAAGTTCCGGCGGAAGTGAAATGATCAATATTTATTTAACAGGAGCAGTCCGAGAGGGAAACGTTTCACTATAGGCTTACTAATGTGTTCCTGCGAGTGAGTAATATCATTAGTGTTTCATAGTTCCTTTTTTAGTCTATCTATCTATAATTTCTTTTTTTTATACAACGTCGGGAGGCATGCAAGCATACGGCTCACCTGATGCAAAACGGTTACCCGTAGTCTACGAACGCTTGCAATACATTAAGTAGCACTCGCGCGATGCCACCTCAGCAGCAAATCATTAGGATCTTACTGGTGACCTCACTCATACGCAGGATCACGACATCTCTCTAGGGAGTTGTTACTTGGGTTAGGAGGTACTTCCCCAGACGGCCTGTTTTGAAACACCTACATCTCTTAAAAAGTCTCCAGACCAAGATAAACAGGCATGTTATTGTACACAAATGTTTGTCGTTGGTGGGAATCGAACCCACGAGCGTCGGTGCCAAAGTAACGTAACAGCGCGTTTCACCACTGCGCTTCCAATGAGTTTAAACCATTCAGTTGTATAGGTGGTTGCTTTGTTCTGGTTTCTTACATAGTCGGTAGATTTTAAGGATTGCAGTAGACAAACGATTTAATTTTGAATTATGACGTTTAAATTTTCTACATTTTTGTTCTTTGCTTCAAAAATGACTCGTTCAATTGTGATTTTGTGGTCAGGAAAGATGCTCGGGACACAAGTGTTGATGAGCTCGTCCTTCATTAAGAAGAAATTGTAAAATTCGGCGAAAACAAAGTCAATCCGTTCGTCGACAGGAATACGACCATTACCGATAGTCTATCCGAGAAACCTGCGGGAGATGGATCGTTTAGCAATGCAAATCACATGTTTATCGTGAGCTGAAGTTTCGTCTCATAGCGCCACAAAGTCGATGATTTGAGGCAAGCGTTTACTTCAACGGCAGCTGTCGATCTTGAAATGGCTGGTAGTGTTGACGGAAATCGTCAGGCAGTAGAATCATGGCGCCAAAACATCTCGAGTCACCCAGATCGTTATATGATTTCAATACGCGTTTATGAGCTGTTCTGAGCTGCGCATCTGCGCATCGCTGATGATAAGTTTACTTGTTACTGAAACTTTGGTTCTTGCTGACCGTTTTGCAATATTTGATGTCGGTTTTTCGTTGTTGAAGGTTTAACTACGAAAACTTAATTTAAACGCTGTATGAGTCGTTATTCATCCTTTTAGTAACATGACCGCTATTCCAGATGAAACAACTGCAATTTCAGATACCTTGCGGAAAGTGAGCAAAGCGGGCAAGTTCAATTGTACCTATGAGGAATGTCTGCCTAGTTCCACCAAGCGCATCGAGGAAAAAAGAGCCATTTCCATTATCAATTGCCTTCGTTAACGTATCGCACACTTCCTTCTGTTGGGGGTTCAACACTGGTACATTCGCTCCAATTGATTGGTTCAATGCATTTCGAAAATATTCACGTTCACATTCCAATTCTCAACTAAAAGCGACGTTCATTCCACGATTTGGTAGTAGCATTCTTAACTTCACTAACAAACTACCGCACATGATGTAGCACGTGTGTCTTTAGTTAAAACCAAAGCCTGGTTATGTATCTTTTCATTCACCTCGAGATTGGGATTCCCTGAACTGACACGATATCAATGTAAAATGTCTTTTGACATACATGTACATTTTGGTTCCACAATTCATGCTATTTCCGTGGGAAGCACTTGGAAATATAGCAACTGCTTCAGCGATTGCCATGTACCAGTGAGTATCGTTTTCAAGCAAATTGGGCTGTTGACATGAACCCGGAAATATTGGACACTCTATACCACCACAGTTCGAAGTGACTCAAATGATGGCGGCCGACCAACATTCACTAGCAACAACCGCAAGTAGAAGCATTCGTCATTCTTTGAATAAACTGTATAAATACAATTAAAAACATCAGCAGAACGCACATCCGGATGATCAGGTACCATATTGTCTTGCTCCAGACGTTGAAGAATCTGGAATGAGCGTTCCAAGTGTAACAACGTGGCATATTGCGTTCGTTTAAATGAATCGCCTAATGGCAAATCGAAAACAAACTGGCCAATGTTGTCGCTGGAGGTGTTGTTGCTGGACGTGAGGTGTAGTACTCGCCAAGACGAACAAAAGAATATTTATCGAAATTTGTCAATTCGTTCTTGAGATATCATAAAAAAGGCGTTTCGTATAATATTTTTTCATTAATTTTATCCATGTTTTAATACTTATTCACCTCTGCTGGTAACACAGTAATTCCATAGAAGCTTATTGGTGACCCCACTCACTCGTATGAACACAACAACCCACAAGGATTTGTTATTTGCACGCGGCTGCGAGGTGAAGATACTTCCCGAGACGGGCTGCATTGATGTGCCCTAGCTCTCTTAAAATCTTCTATTTCATAGTTAAAATTAATATACTTCTTTAATCACGGGCGTTAACCGCGGTCATTTAATAGGCGTGCTCGGGGATAGAAATCCCACGCGTAAAGGCCCCTTAAAAAAGGTTGATGTAATATATTATAGCCGCTGTGACCTGCTCTAAGGGATATAAATGGGAGAATACACCTACGAACAGGTCAGGGCAGGTATTGGGACTATTGCAAATATGTCGGAAATGATTGAGCTATTGAAATGAGATCTGGATGATTTATTAGTACTGGGCTATTACAAAAGAGGGACGGACACCTGCTATAACTATCATACTTGATGTTACTTCCGGCAGGCGGTGGCTCGCCGCTCACTAGATGGATCCCCGATATGCCAGAGAAAGTCGGCCGGGGGCAACACCAATGTGAGTGACTCAGGGATGTCGATAGGTGTGCTGAGCTTTCTCTGAAGTTACTCGCGGCGTTATGCCCTTTAACACTTTCATCCCTGGGGCATATCATCTTCTAGAGCGATATACTCTATCTACTCCTGTCTGGACGGCCAATGAAGGTAAGCCAGAGCTGAGAGTCCAGCGGGCCTTCATGAGTTTCCTCTCCGACCGACGAAGACACACCGGAGACGAAGGCCCTGATCGACTCTCTGGAGCACTCGGGTACCCGTGGTGTCGTTACGCACCAACAGCTCGCCACAAGCTGCCCTGCGGGGTACTACTATTATTATTATGCGCTGGTTTTAAATATGAATGTGGACGTGAGTAGTGTTTGCGGTGCGTAGATAAATAAAATGTATATCAGTACATGTTATCGGGGGGCACGGCAGTGCCCCCGCCAAGTCGAGCGCGAAGCAAACACTGCCGTACCATCCTTTACCAAGCTTCACACAACATTAACTACGAGTATAATAATAAAGAAATCGTAGTAAGGAACCTTAGACTTGGCACGACTTTGTCTACGAGTAGATTTCATTACTTTTTAGAGATAAACATGCAGCTCCATCGAGACTTGGCTAGTTTTTTACAGAATGTTTTTGGTGGGATTATGTTATACATCTTCTGTGTACTTATTTATATTATATACATCTATATTAATTAAAATGAAAGTTTAAAATTACACATTATTGTACTGAAAGCCATGTATAGTGTCACATAGCTAGTACAACAATATACGTAACAACGTTCGGCTCTCAGTACTATGTAACGTGTATTGACCAACAGCAGGAACATGTGATCGCTCTCCGCTGGGCACATGTTCGGACCTACATCCTCAACGACATACGACACGACTAGCACTCATGAAGATGAATCTTTTGCTATGTGATTAGGTAAGTGAATACATATTGTCGGATAAATTACACAGAGCCATGTAGCACCAAAGTAAGCGAAGCTTGTGTTATGGATACTAGACAACTGATAAAGATACGTAAATATATACATCTATATATGTATTTGTAAATAATAGAGGTCGAAATGAAACTATACCACAAATTCAAGATATGTAAACAAAATGTTTGTACTGAAAAAACGACTTAAAACACTGTATGTCAGCGACCAACGATACTAAGATGAGCCCTGCGAGGCTTCTAGGGTGCGGTTTTATGTACAATATATTATGAATTAATTTTGAATAAATGAAAAAAAAAAATTATGAAACTGCCGTTTTATACTCGTAGTAGGTACCTAATAGATACTTTGAATTGTCATTAAACTTGCGTGGCGTGAGATTTTCGAGTAAAACTTTTTTCACATGAAAACTATGAGGGTTTTCTTTTAAAAAATGTGCTACATTTGATTTTCAAATTTCAATTGTTTTATTTATTCAGTTTAGACGGGAAAGATGGATACTTTGAAAATCCGAGTAATTTTTGAATATGAGTTCCGACGCGGAACTTACGCGACAGTAACTGCTCGCAATATCAATGCTGCGTTTGGAGAGGAGACTGCTAATGACCGTACCGTGCGTTTTTGGTTTAAACGCTTTCATGATAGAAACTTCGACTTGAAGAAAGAACCACGTGGAAGACTGCCCACACAGATGAATAACGCTGAATTGAAGGAGATGGTGGAAGTGCAAGTCAAACTACCCAGGAATTAACATGATGACGGCATGATTTAACGTTGCCTTACCTACAATATTGACGCGTTTGCGTTGACATTGAAACTGACAGTGCAACAGCCCCGACTCGTCAATCAATCTTCACCATTATTGGTCCATGATAACGCAACCTCACACTGCACGAGAAACCGTCATAACTCTACAGGAGCTGCAGTTAGAAACCATATGTCATCATCCGTACTCGCCAGACCTTGCTCCAACGGACTACCATTTTTTTCGTAATTTGGACAATTTGATACTTGATAAAAAAGGCATGATAAAGAAGGCATTGAACTGCCTTCTTCCCAGGAGGCAGTTCAAAATGCTTTCACACAGTTTGTCGAATTTAGATCTCCAGAGTTCTATCGCAAAGGACTAAATAAACTTTCGATTATACGGCAGCAATGTATAGAGGATAAATATTTTGATTAAATAAATATGTTACAACTTAGAAAAAAAACGAGTTTTAATTATATAATAGATTCGACAAACTGTGTGAAAGCTTTTGTACTACTTCCTGGAAACAAAATTTTTTTTACCACATAGAAAATTGTTCAAATCACGAAAGAAAATTTAATTGCGTGGTCACCAATCGTGTGTGTGAATTTGTACTGTGCATGTGTTAAAGTAGTTAATTTATATAATTATTGTTCCATTTCCATACCAAATTGACTCCAAATACGAACAGACTCAAAAGTAATGTTAAATGGAAATCGACCGTTTGAGTTATATGTCTTTTGACACCCGTAAAATTTCACGTTAGGTTTTGGGGTAGCAGTTCAATAATTTGTGCTGTACGTGGAATTCCTTAGATTTTGTGTCTTTAGGATAATAACTTGTGATAAATCCACTGCAGACACAGATCTGCTTGGGAATGACTTCATATACGAAAGGACTTGAAATCTAGCTCAATGAGCTCCCAATTAAAACATAGGATTACCCGGACATCCAAGAAATTATATTTCGAAAGACATGTGACGTAACCTAAGAAAGGTCTGTTTTCTCTCTGGGCTGTGGGGGTATGACGGCAGTCGCTCGAACTGCCGTCATACCCCCGAACATACGAACATACTAAAATAAATAAATTCCAAAACACGAATTTAGTGTCGAGAATTCGAACCGGGAACGAGTTGGTCAATAAACCGGTTCTTATCCACTGACCTATCAGTGTTCTGCTCAAAATATCGCCTCCACATACGATGCATATTTCCTTAGATCTTTAAAACTCATCTCGATCACTATAAAATAATCAAAGAAAAGCCATTGAAGTTCTTTAAACAAGGCATGCCGGATAGCAATGGCGCATAATTTCATTTCTTGTTAGATCAACCGCATTGCGCAACGGTATTTGAATAGCAATACCTAGGAATCAGTTTTTAGATAACCAATGTCTTCATTACTGGAAGACGGACAGCGAATACTAATAGGAATCACCTGAATAGTAGATTGGCTATTATTTTTTAAGATGCCTTTTTTACGCAGACCTATGTGTAATTCTTTTTAGACGGGAGACATACAAGAATACGGTTCATCTAAATTAAAGCGGTTACCGTAGCATATGAACGCTTTCAATACATTAAGCGTCACTCGCGCGATGCCACCTCTGCTGCTAACACAGCAACTCCTTAGGAGCTTACTGGTGACCTCACTCACATGCAGGAACACAATAATCCTCTAAGGAGTTATTTAGCTACGGTTATAAAAAATTATAGCTTTTAGAGAGCTTTAATTTTTTTGTGGATTTTTGAAACTCAAAAATCCACAAAAAAATTAAAGCATAAGGGATTCAAGCTGATGGAAGTTATGATTAAACTATCGGTGTACTTTTAAAGTATGAATCAAAAATGGTTTTAATCTAAATGAACATTTTTCAATGTCGACACTTTCTTATTTGGTAACATTTAATTATAGCTCAATTCTAATATATTAGTGAAATATTTCCCATAATATCTATGCTCGATAAGTCTTTGTACTGTATGTAACAATAGAATTCCTTAATTTCTTGCTTGCAGTTTTTTAAGTAACCCGCAGATATTAATGAAATTAATGATGCAGTGTATAAAAAAATAATGCTAATTCCAAGTTTCTTTTAACGACTGTGCGTGGCTTTTTTTTAATTATGTACGAGTAAAATCATCCTGTGTATTGCAGTAGTAAGTACCTTATCTCTCTGTTATCAGACACTCATTTGTTAGTGTACAGGATGTACCTCACCGCAGGTGAGGTTAGCGTTGACTATTTTATGAGTTGAATACGACTCCTAGTGTTTTTATATAGCGTATTTATTTATTCTGTTTATAATCATTATCTACAATTTAAGGTAACGCTGATATTATAAGTTTTGAGAATGTATATATATATATATATATATATATTTAGAACATGAATATTTTCTTTTCGCGAACGCAGAAATACATTTAAAGTAATATGTATTTTAAGGAATTAAAAAATATTTAATAAAACAACCTAATATGCAGGAAAAGATATATAAAAAAAATACATTATATTTGCGATTACATGACGCTAAAAAAATTTAGTGAACGCTAAATTTTTGATCATACGCGGAATTATTAATTATAGGCACTGTACTATTCTTATGGTGATTCTAAGAAAAAATTTGTACTCGTATAAAGTGCTACGATGCTATGCCATACTATATCTTTGGACTTTCTTACGCTTCTACATAATCTACGATACGACATCGCCGTAGTAATTACGGGTAAGTCTCGTAGCAAACACAATAAAGTCTACGAAAATACTCGCTGTTATCGAGTGCTACGACGATGTGCTACATCTTTGACCTTTCATTACATTACGTAGCCACTAGTACGTGTAGTAGTAATTACGTAGTAGCTGACCTCGCAAATTTAGATTTTTTATATTCGTATAGGCATGAACATCAAGGTTATTATAAAAGATTTTATAATTTTAAGTTACCGTCTTTCTAGTGTTATCCCATTTCCTAATTTATTGGGATTAACGTGATCCGTAGTCAAAACCTAAACATTTTTACGAAGGCTAACATACTGATTTTGGCATGGAGTGACTGCCTTCAGACCTCCACAACCCAAACTGACAACCTGGCCTATTAGAAAAGAAATTATGAGATATATAAGAAATTATATGTCGAATTTCTTGGACTTGTAGATTTCCTCACGATGTTTTCCTTTAGCGCAGAGTTACTAATAATTACAATGGTCATAAATCCGAATACACGTATTTAGTGGTACATGTACATACCAGGATCTGAGTCAGGGGTTAGACGGTTAATAGGGTGGTTCTTGATCGACTATCCTCCTAGTATATTAAGAAAAAAAACCTACGATCCTTCATCTAAAGCGAGATGCCTGAGTAGATACACGCGGATGCGTGAGACCCATTAACCTGAACCCAATAGACTACAGTTTTGAAGTTTATTCTTAAAAGGCATGCAGAGGTTTTTACAGGTCGAACAACGCACGTATTTAATAATCTTGGTATTGGAAACGTTCATAGACTATGGTAAATGCTTATTATGAGACAGGCTTTGTTTGCCACTTTAATAGCTAAAAAAGACATTTAGATATAGCTTGGTATTAAAGACTTTATGTAAGATGTGTATAAATAAATAGCTCGCGAGAGACAGTGGCATATAAAGATTTTTTTTTTATATTTATCTTTTATTTTCGATCAGGCCCCAAATTTTTTTATATGCAACGTCGGGAGGCATACAAACATAGGACGACCTGATGTAAAATGTTTACGCCTTTGAACGCGTGTAATATATGAGCTATTGTAGGCGCATTGCCATTCCCGCTGCTAACTCAGCGACTCGTCAGGAGTTTACATGCAACCCCACTCACTCGCAAGGATACAACCCCCCAAGGAGTTGTTATTTAGCTGTGGTTTCCTGTGAGGTGTAGGTAGTTCCCTGGTCAGGCTGCTTTCATGTGCCTCTCTTAAAATACCCAGACCAAGACAAAACATGTTTGTTGTGTGTGGGAATCGAACCCACGAGCCGTGTTGTTTAAGTAACAATGCTAACCACTTCGCCGGTATCGTCAAAAAATTACCCATAATTATCATTAATCTAACACGTTTCTTTTTATAATAAGACTGCTTTAATTTTAAAGCCTCAAACACGGCCTTATACGGCCTTGACCGTCGCATGTTTTGCCGCAATCACGATGAACCGCCATTTGCCTTATCGGCTGCGGATCATTAGCGATTTGGAATTAAACATTTCTAAACGGTTTCTCTCATGTGTACGGTCTGATTTGTGATAATGTTCTATTTGGTTTGTACCTTTGAAATAGCACTTTATGTAATACTCGTGTAAAGTATGGTTAGTATCAGAAATGTCACACCTAAATAACTTGTGTAGATTTAAAAAGCAAAACATCATCTAAATAATTAAGAGAGTTAAGGCGCATCAAAGCAACCCGTCTGGGGAAGTACCTACACCTCACAGAAAACCATAGCCAAATAATAACTCCCTGTGTGTGAGTGAGGTCACCAGTAAGCTCCCAAGGAGTTGATGTGTCCCAGAGGAGGCATCGCGCGAATGATGCATTAATAGGCTACGGTACCCGCTTTACATCAGGTGGGCCGTATGCTTGAATGCCTCCCGACGTAGTATAAAAAAAAATTGTTGTTCAAATATTGAATTTGAATCGTTAAAGCCATTTCTGTGATATACAAGAATTGCCTGTTGAAATAATATGAAAAAAATGGCAAAAAGACAGTGTTCTCAGTAGGTTTCGAAACATAGTCCTTTGTGACTATATAAATAGTACATTCGGGTGGACCAAATACGTAATAATTATTAAATCGAATAACTGGTATCAGTGTTTTAAATTATTTAAATACAACATTTGGCCCAAACCCTTGGATCCGTATCCGATATACCCCAAGTATATTTATGTATGTAAAAAAAATGCTCCTAATATCCTAATAATAAGATATGTATGTATGTATATGTTCACGCCAGCTCTCTTGCGGGGTAGGCAGAGAGAACCTAGCGCCACAAGACGCGGTCCTTACATACCTCACTCGCTTTTTTAATATTCGACTATCATTTTGCATTCATGGATATTGACATGCATTCTTCTGATAAAATACGATCAATTTGGACCTGGTTTTCCATGGCTCTTACTTCCTTGCAAGATATTAAGATAAAAAAGAAGATCCAGCTACTGCGACAGGGACTGGGTTCCTGCCACTCGACGCTCCAGTAAACTGCACAACTTGCATATGCTTAGTTGGAAGACACCGCGTTTTTGCTTCTTTTTTTGAATCTGTCACCTTAACAACTTCTCTTTCTGCGGAGTTATTCTGCGTGAGCTAAAAACTAAACAAGTGAGAGTCGATGTTCTCATCATTACCGTCGTATAAAAAAAACTTTAATTTTAAACTTTTTTTCTTTCATTATCTTTTGTTACAGTGGTCACAGTAATACATACTCTGAAAATTTCAAGTCTTAAGCGAGTCACGCACTATGCATATACGATAACGTATCTGTATCTGAGTATATATCCTTCAATATTCTATGATGTAATTGTATGTTCTAACACACACAGCGCAGATAATTTATATTGTATTGTATCTGTAGACACTGACCAATATCGCAAGACGGTGATAATATTATCTGCTTATACAAATACTCGTAGATCCAGAGATAACATCTGCAGACACAAATACGACATAGACTTTTACCTGAAAACGAAGAAAGGATGGTCGCGCGGAGGTGCGGTCTACGGTGTGCCGGATGGAGTGTAGCCAGCACTACGTTGTAACGGAAGAATTACAGTTTTATTAGAGATCTTTTCAGTTTACTTAAGCCATCTAAATTTACAGTTTTTTAAAATGGCGGCCTCATCTATTTTGTGCAGGGTAGTCCGTCCACTATGCTCGGGAGTGACAGTGCCTAGCAGGCGATGGCCTCCTTCTGTGAGACGGTCATGTCCCAGAAGGAGGCCGCGGAGCGGGACAGGGAGGATGATCCCTTGGCTGTCCCGCTCCGGAGACGGCGGACGGGAGTGCGGCGTAGGCGCTACGCGCACCTATTGCCGCCTCCCTAACCTGTGGGACTAGGGGTCAGGATGGGAACCTGGCCCCATAATGGTCCCGCCGCCGGAGGGGCTGTCCCAATTTGCCGGGATGCCCCTAGAGAGAAGAAGTCCGGCCCCTTTTGAGGGGCTGGCCAGTCGCAGTGGTGCCCTGTTGCTGACAGATCCGGGGCACCACACCAACGCGGCCGATGGCATTTCGCGGGGTTGTTTAGTGGGTATACCGTCGGACAGCCGACGGGGAGTCCCACACTACCACCGGAGGCCACCCAGGCACCGGTGGTGTGCGTAACGCATTTTTCCCCGCGTCACAAAAAAAAAAAAAAAAAAAGGGTAGTCCGTCCACTAATGCAGCTTCAGTAAAACTCCTTCACAATTTAGTTTTCAATACTCCCCCTATATTATTGAATATCTTTCATTATTTAAATCATAGATTATACGTGTTTTATTTCCAATCATATTGAGTACAAGACTACACTCAGAAGTCTTATACCACGACAATTCTTGCATTCCTGCTGTGAACCTTTGTACAGCGGCACACTTATGGCCTTTACCCAATCGTCTGGTAATGTAATCTCCCTATCCTAACCTTGTAAATTATTGTACGTTCGATTACGATGTTTAGACATCCTAAAAAACTAAATTACCAAAGCAAATAATGTACTAATTTTGGCCGATATTCATAATATCTTATGGACCTACGGTGTGAAAAATTAAAATAATATCAAACGATCATAGTGAAAATGTAGAAGCTGTAAAACACAAATGATTTCAAGGAATACGATACATACACATGCCACTTAGCTTTGTTCAGTAGAATTAAGAATTTAGCTCTCGCATGATGTGATGCAGATACTGCCATCGAATAACAGACGCATGATTGCTGATACTGGCACGTAGTTGACGCTCAATGAAAAAATATGGAAAGCAGAGAGAAGAATAAATTTAAGAGTGTTGTAATCGTCTAGTAGGGTATTGGATAAGCGTGATATAGTCTTTGAGAGAGTAGGGATTTACAATAAGTCAAAACATCATTTTTTCTAACTTGTTCTATTAATAAAACATGTGGTTTTTCTGAGTAAAAAGCATGCCCTTTTCCATTCGCCTCACTTCGTGATTTACAACCAAGAGACAGGACAATCTCCGCTTAGACCACTGTTTTTATTATATTAAATAAATAAAATAAATAAATAATAATCATATGTTTTAATTGGGAGGGATCATCAAGCCACATTTCAAGTCTGTTCGTATATGAAGCCATTCTCTAAGTAGATCTGTGTCTACAGTGAATTTATCTCAAGTTAGCATCCTAAAGACACAAAATCTAAGAAATTCCACGTACACACACTGTTACCCCAACATCTACTGTGAAATTTTACGCGTGTCAAAAGACATATAATCCAAGAGGTCGATTTTCATTTAACATTTCTATTGAGTCTGTTCGTAATTGAAGTCAATTGGGTATGGAAATGGAATAGTAAAAAAAAATATATGATAATCAACAATTCATCTATTACAACTATTAACTACTTTAACACATGCACAGTACAAATTTACACACACAATTGTTGACCACACAATTAATTTTTCAAACACATGCTTACCATCAGTCCAGATTTTATTGTACAGAGTATTTATATATTTGTATGTTACAATATGATTGCACTTAGAAATATACATGTAAATATTTACGTGCAAGCTCAAAAGTTTACATTATTTTTCTTTAGATCAGATATGGGATTTATTTATATTATATATTTATATTTTTTTAGATTATATTGTTTGTGAAAACGCTTGAAACTTGTATATAATTTTTTTATTTTTTATTACCGGGCACTCTGCCCGTAATTGCTTCTCGCGGTTCCGTTGCGTGAAATGCCTAGGCGATCACGAACGGGGCCAGTGTCCGCGCGACCCGGCGGTGGAGCCGCCAGCGTGCGTTCTCTGCGGTGCCGTGGGGCATACCGCCAACTATGGCGGCTGCCCTAAGGCGCCGAAGAGGCGCACGAGGCCGGCACAAGCCAACGGGCGCTCGCACATGCGCCTCCCTCCGCCCTCCCATAGCCAAACGGCTTACCCCCAGCTTCGGCCCACTCGGGTCCCCCAGCCGTTTATTCCGGCACCCATCCCCGCAGTGTCTGCATGGGCTTCACCCAGGCAGCCTCTTGCGCCCCTACCCACACCGGTCGAACCCGTAGAGACTGCCCCAGCAGCTGCACCCCAGCAGACTCCCCCTCAGGGAGGACGCAAACCTCACTTTACGGACATAGTGTTTGACATGGCGAGTAAAATCGACATGTCAGAGTTATTCGTCCTAGCCCGCGAGCTACATGACTTTCAGGACACTGGAGTGGGAAACCAATTCCAGATCGTCTGTAAACACATCGCTGTGTTTGAGTCCATCATGGACTATCGCGCGCCTGCCCACCTTCGGCGCACAAACCTTTCCCAACAATAATGGGTTCACGGAATCAAAGAGTGAAACCACGCTCCCTTTCCCTTGCGTTCTATAACGCAAACGGCCTTGCGTGGCAACGGGATGAAGTACACCAGTACCTAACCGACCACCAAGTTGATATCCTCCTAGTGCAGGAGACCCTTTTGAAACCATGCAATCGCGACCCGCGCATTGCAAATTACAACGTCATCCGTAATGATAGAGAGGGCCGCGGGGGCGGAACCCTCATCTATTACAAACGGTCCCTGCACTGCATCCCACTGGAACCCGCATCTCTCGAAAACCTCGAGGTCACCATCTGCAGGCTAGGGATGACCGGCCATCAGCCGATCAATATCGCGTCCGCGTACCTCCCCCCGAGCAAGCGTATCCTTCAGAGCGACTTGCAAGCCCTCTTTGCCCTAGGAAACTCCACCATTCTGGCTGGAGATTTCAATAGTAAGCACACCCAGTGGAATAGCCACTCGTCTTCACCAAACGGCGTAATCCTAGAGAGCCTACAGGACTCCCTAGGATTCGACGTCATAGCCCCCATGTCTCCCACCCACTATTCCGCAACAGTGGGACACCGCCCGACCGTTCTGGATTTTGCACTTTTAAAGAACGTAGCCTTACGGATGCGTTCAATCCAAGTGCACACAGAACTTAGCTCTGACCACCGGCCAGTTCTGATCGAGTT
This sequence comes from Pyralis farinalis, assembly GCA_947507595.1. Classification (NCBI taxonomy): domain Eukaryota; kingdom Metazoa; phylum Arthropoda; class Insecta; order Lepidoptera; family Pyralidae; genus Pyralis; species Pyralis farinalis. Next base: position 7,415,942 of record OX382275.1, read on the forward strand.
CGGGCAACCAACTGACTTACCGACAGACGAGGACACCAGACGGGTAACGGACTGGCGAAAACTCAAAAGAGTGCTCGCACAGACTTCCACACCCGAACTGGAGCAAGTACCCGAACAGATTCTCACAAATGACGAGACCGACCTTGCGATCGACGCCCTCACTAGCCACTTGCAAACGGCAGCTAACAACTGCTCCAGAGAGATTTCAACAGCCGACTTAGCTCGGCGTTGGGAACTCCCTGCTTACTTGCGAGAACTAGTGTCGGAAAAGAACGCAGCGACACGCGCCCATGACTCTTGTCCCACCGAACAGAACCGTTCTCGGATGCGCTATTTACAACGCCAAGTAAAGAAGCACATCAAAGAGTTCAGGGATGAACGGTGGGCCAACTTTGTTGGAGAAATTAAGCCCTCGCACACGGCGTACTGGCGAGTTGCTAAATCTCTCCGTTCCGACCAAATCACCCAATGCCCTCCCCTGACCCGACCAGACGGTACGATAGCGTTCGATGATGACGAAAAGGCTGAATGCTTTGCAGACAGCCTGGAGAGCCAATGCTCTCCTAGTCTAGAACCAACCGACGACGAACACGTGCAGATGGTTGACTCCGAGGTGGAACGAATCCTCGCGACACCTCCCACGATCCCCCTCGAGCCTACAACGGTCGAGGAGGTCCAAACGATCATCAGGGACCTTCGGAGCCGGAAAGCTCCCGGAGCTGACGGCATCACGAACTCGGTCCTCAAACTCCTCCCAGGCCCCCTGATAGTCCTTCTCGTGGCGATATTCAACGCCGCTCTCGCGAACTGCAGATTTCCAGACTCCTGGAAAGATGCAGACGTAGTTGGCATCCCCAAACCAGGCAAATGCCTGAAGAACCCCGCCTCTTACAGGCCCATTAGTCTCCTCAAATGCCTGGGGAAAGTCTATGAACGCATCATAGCCATTCGCCTCAAAAAGTTCGTAGAACTTAGAGGCATTCTCATAGACGAGCAGTTTGGGTTCCGTCCCAAACACTCGGCAGTCCACCAGGTGCACCGCATCACGGAGCACGTCCTCTCCAACTTTCAAACAGGGCGCCATACCGGTGCCCTGTTTTTCGACGTCGCGAAAGCGTTTGACAAAGTCTGGCACAATGGCTTAATATATAAGCTACACCAAATGGAAGTGCCAGACAGTCTCGTGCACATCTTACGAGACTACTTGTCAAACCGCTCCCTCCGCGTCAGAGTCCACGGCACTCTCTCGAGGCCGCATCCTATCCGAGCCGGGGTCCCTCAGGGCTCCGTGCTCGGTCCTTTTTTTTTTTTTTTTTTTTTTTTTTTTTTTTTTTTTTTTTTTTTTTTTGTGACGCGGGGAAAAATGCGTTACGCACACCACCGGTGCCTGGGTGGCCTCCGGTGGTAGTGTGGGACTCCCCGTCGGCTGTCCGACGGTATACCCACTAAACAACCCCGCGAAATGCCATCGGCCGCGTTGGTGTGGTGCCCCGGATCTGTCAGCAACAGGGCACCACTGCGACTGGCCAGCCCCTCAAGAGGGGCCGGACTTCTTCTCTCTAGGGGCCGTCCCGGCAAATTGGGACAGCCCCTCCGGCGGCGGGACCATTATGGGGCCAGGTTCCCATCCTGACCCCTAGTCCCACAGGTTAGGGAGGCGGCAGTAGGTGCGCGTAGCGCCTACGCCGCACTCCCGTCCGCCGTCTCCGGAGCGGGACAGCCTGAGGATCGTCCTCCCTATCCCGCTCCGAGGCCTCCTTCTGGGACATGACGGTCTCACAGAAGGAGGCCATCGCCTGCCAGGCACTGTCACTCCCGAGCATGGAGCGGACCACGCTCGGGAGCGAGAGGTCCGCGCTTCCTAGCGCGGACACCAGATCGCGGCGCTGCCGAGACCACCTGGGACACCGCTCCAGAGTGTGCTGAGCGGTGTCCTCGGCCGCGCCACAATCGTGGCAGCCCGGCGTCATCTCCCGCCTCGCGACCCGGTGCAGGTACTCACCGAAGCACCCATGTCCAGTGAGCACCTGCACCATGCGGAAAGTGAGGGGTTTGCGCCGGCGGCGCATCCACGCCTCCAGGACCGGGCGCAGCGCATCCGCAACGCGGACTCCATACCGCGGCTGCGCCAGGTCCTCCCCCCACCTCCGCATCATCTCCACATGCCCTCGCTGGCGATACCGCCCCACCTCCACCGATGTGGGGCGCTCACCGAGGCTCCTCCTTTCCGAGACAAACCCGTATACCTCGGCGAGCACCTCCGCCTCCAACTCCCAGGGCGGGTCGCCAGCGAGGGCGGTCGCGGCCGTCCAAGCCACCGTACGGTACCCCCTTATCGCCCTCTGCGCTATGACCCGCTGCGCTCTGCGCAGCTGGGCCCTGTTGCGGCTGCAGAGGGCGTCCGCCCATATTGGGGCACCGTACGTGGCCATACTCCGGCAGACGCCGGAGTACAGCCGTCTGCACGCGGCGCTGGGCCCGCCCAAATTGGGCAGGAGACGGCCCAGCGCCGCCGCAGCTCTGATGACCTTCGGCCCCAACCGCTCGAAGTGGGGGCCGAAGGTCCATCTCCCGTCCAGGGTGAGGCCCAGGTAGCTCATCTGGGCACTCACCCTTACTCGCTGTCCTCCTATTTGGAGGTGCGCTCCCGAGGGGGGGCCCCGCCTGCCGGTCCCGCGGAAGAGGAGGGCCTCGGTTTTATCCAAACGGACCCGAAGCCCAAGCCTCTCTATGCGGCTGACCACCAGTCCTACACCGACTTCGGCCAGCCGCGCCGCTGACACGAAGGTCTTGCCCCGGGATGTGACGAGGGTGTCATCTGCATAGCAGATGACGCCCATCCCGGGGAGGAGACGGCCCCGCAGGACCCAGTCGTATGCGAGGTCCCACAGAATGGGGCCCAGAACGGACCCCTGTGGGACACCGCACACGACGCGCCTTCTGACCATCTGGCCCCTCGCGTCCTCGTAGCGCACCTCCCTGTCCTCCAAATACGCCTTCAACAGCCTCCCCAAGTACGGAGGCACCCCAAAGTATTTGAGGGCCTCCAGTATGGTACTGTGGGGGAGGCTGTTGAAGGCGTTGGCGATGTCTAGAGACACCGCCACCACCACATCTCCCTCGCGCTCCGCATCCTCCGTCACCGACCTTAGGCGCCTAATGGCGTCGACGGTCGACCGTCTGGCCCGGAACCCGAACTGGGCATCCGATAGGCCCGGTCCCGGGCCATCCTCCAAGTGCTGAGCGAGGCGGGAAGCGACGACCCTTTCGAGGGCCTTCCCCGCCTCGTTCAGCAGAACGACCGGTCGAACCGCCGACCCCGAGTCCGGGGGCCGGTCTCCCTTCAACAGAAGGCAGAGCCGGCCCACCCTGAAGGGTCCCGGGCAGCACCCCGACCGCAAACAGCAGTCGAGGAGCTCCCGGAACCTGTCTCCGAGGTGCACGAGAGCCAACGCTAGCACCTTCCCGTGCACCCCGTCCGGACCCGGCGCCCTCTTCTTGCCTCGGAGGCGGTCAACGACCGCCTCCATCTCCTGGTCGGTGACGGGCGGCGGAGCGCCCTCCTCCTCTCCTCTGGAGTCCGACGTCCGACGTAGGGCCATCCTCGGGGGAGCGTAGCCCCGTGGGGTGTCGGGGAAGAGTTCCCCGACAACCCTCTCCAACACGGCTGGCTGGAGGGTCTCCGTCAGTGGGGCCGACAGAGCGCGGATCTTGTTCCGCGCTCCTCTGTACGGTCGGCCCCACGGGTCCCTATCCAAACCCTCCAGCAGCTCCTGCCACGCTCCCTCCTTGGCCCTACTGATGGCCATCTGCAGGGCCCTCCTGCTCTCCACGTAGACTCCGTGCAGATGGCCATCCCTTTCTTCGTCCCGGGGGCGGCGACGCCTGCTCCGAGTATACGCCCTACGCGCCCCGTTGCAGGCGTCCCGGAGGTCGGCTATCTCAGCCGACCACCAGTAGACCGCCCGCCTCGGAGGCGGACGCCCAACGCTGGGCATGGCCGCCCTGCAAACCGCCGTGAAGGCGTCGCAGAGACGACCAGCCCCCTCCTCGGCGTCCAGCTCCTCCATTGGCGGGAGGCCCCAGCGGCCGACAATGGCCGCCTCCTCGGCCAGTTCCCGGTCGAGCCTGGTGAGCGCCCAACGCGGGAACCGGCTCCGCCACCGGGACGAAGTCGTCGGACTCCCGGGGGCTGGAGACACCTCGAACCTGATGTAACGATGGTCCGAGAGTGTCTCCACCCCCGTCTACACCCTCCAACCCTCCACTCGGCGTGCGGTGGACGCGGTGGCGAAGGACAGATCCACCACCGATCCTCCGTTCCACCGCACGCACGTGTGGACTGTCCCCCTATTCAAGAGGGACAGTCCCGCGGCCAGCGCCCACTCCTCCACTTTCCGCCCTTTGGCTTCCGTGGCCGGGTTGCCCCACGCCGTGGATTTGGCGTTGAAGTCCCCGGCCACGATAACCTGGGCGGGCGCTAGCCGCCTCACTGCCGACCCCAGAGCATCGAGCAGCTGCTCCAGGGCCGGCAGGTCGCGGTTCGGGGAGAAGTACACACCGATGATTGCGTACTCTCCCCGAACCGCCGCCACGTAACCGCCACCCCTCCCCCACACCACGAGTGGGGGGCTGGCGCCAGGCCTCGTGACGATGGCCACGGAACCGTCCAGATCCCCGGCCCAGTTAGGCCGGGAGGGCACGGAATATGGTTCCGCAACCACCGCCACGTCCACGTCCCACTCCGCCATGGTCTGCAGGAAAAGGTCCTGAGCCCCGGCGGAGTGGTTGACGTTGGCCTGCAGGAAGCGGGGATGTCCGGCCATTATTCGGACATCCTCAGGCGCCACCTGCCGCCCACTCCCGCGAGAGATGGGGGGCGTTCTCCCGCGGACGGATGGGGGGTTGCAAAGACGGCCCCCCATCACGTGCGTCGCCCTGCGTCCGGCGTCTGCGCACACGGAGCAGCGGACCTGGGCCGAGCAGCCCGAGGCGATGTGCCCCGGCTGCCCGCACCGGTAACAGAGCCGGCTGCGGTCCTCCTTGGAGGGGCACAACTCCGCTGTGTGCCCCTTCCCCATGCACTTAAAACAGTGCATGGGGCGCGCTTCCAGCAAATGAAGCTGCACCCTGCTCCAGCCCACCCCTATACTGCCCAGCTCGAGCAGCTTTTTCGCTGCCGTCACCGAGCAGCGCATCAGGGCGGAGCTGGAGTTCCGCCAGTCCGGGCGGATTTCGCCCACCCGGACCTGCTCGGGGGTGCAGCCCCCCTCGCGCGCGACCGCAGCCTGTACCCGCTGTGCCGTTGCGGCATCGTCCAGACCCGTGAGGCGGAACTCCGCACACTTCACGGGCCTGGACACCTCTACGACGCCGGACAATGCAGCCGTCAGTTTGGCCGCCAAGGCGTCAGCCTTCTCGTGGCTGGTGGAGCCGGGGACTTCGATCAGCCTCGCTCCGGTCGCCGACTTGCGGATCCGGAGCGAGCCGATTCCCAGCTCCCCCAGATTAACCTCCCGCTCTGCTTTGAGCAGGGCCGAGGCATACGATGCCCCCCCTTGGGCTGCCTCCGGCCGTAACTTTAAAATTACGGCCGTGGAGCCGGGGAGCACCACCTTGGGCTTTCGGCCCTCCTCCTTGCCCGCGGGAGTGTTGGCTGACGCCATGGCGGGCGCCGGCCTCGCAGGAGTCGCGGGGGCCGCGGTTTTTCGCGGCTTGCGGCGGACCACGTCGGTCCACGACGTCACCTCCGGGACCTCGGCGGTCCCTGCCGCTGCCGACGGTGTCGCCGCGGCCGGCTTCGCCCTAGATGTGGACGGGCCGAAGCTCGTCCACGACTCCTCCACGGCACCACTACGGCGGACGGGACCCACCTTGGCGGCTTTTGCGGCCGGCCTTGCCCGAGGACGCACATCGAGCTCGGCCGGCGTGCTCGCCCTCTGCGGAGCCGGAGCCGGTCGTCCCGCGCTCTCGATGGCCGCTCTTGTGGCTCTGGCCACCGAGGACCTATCACCCGCCAATGGCGGGCGGGCGATCGCGGGGGGAGGCAACCGAGACTCCAGCTCCGCGAGCCTACCGTCAACCAGGTTGCCGACGAGCCGGGCGATATTTGACTCCAGGGCCTGGAGATCGACCCCTGTCGTCCCGTCGGCCCCTGCGCCTGCGCCCTCCTCTCCTTGCGGAGCTCCTCAAATTCCTGGCGATGCGCCCGGACCTCTTCCCTCAGGGAGGAGACCTCCCGCTGGAGCCGAGCGTTGTCGGCTCGGAGACGGTAGGTCTCCTCCGTCTCTGTGCGCATTACCAGGGATTCGAGGATCTCCCGAATCCCGCCCGCCGCCTTCACAATCTTGGCGGCGTAGCCCCCTTTGAGGCTCGCCGACCTGCCGGTGAGGTCGAGGATAAGCCCCAGCTTCTCCCCGGCCCTCGCCAACAGCTCGTCGGCTCCCCCCTCCGTTGGGCCCGCCGCTCTCCCCTCAGGGCTTCTCCCTTCGGGGCTCTGTTTCGCCGCCTCGGGGCTGTCCCCCTCGGCGCTTCTGGCCACTGCCGTGCCACCATTCTGGCCCTTGCGGGCCCGCCTCTCAAGGAGCGCCTGGATGGCCGCCTCCTTGGCCTCCTCATTGCGCTCCCTGAGCTGTCGGCGGGCTCTGGCCAGACTGGGGGCAATGCCGCCCCTCTTGCCGCGCCTGGCAGTGGTCACCTTCGCACGCTCGTCGGGCGTCTCCGTCTCTGAGCCGGAGAAGAGGCGCTTGCCCCGCCCCAGCTCCGACTCCGAAAGGGTGGGGACCGACATACTGTCGGTCTCCTCCCCTCCGCCAGACAGCAACTCCAGCTCCACCTCCACTAGCTGTGGCTGCTGCGGGAGTTCACCCTCCACGGAACCCTCAGGCCCCAACATCGTCCCGCTCCTCGGCATCACCGGGACTCGGCTGTCTAGGTCCGTGACCGAACCCTAGACAGCCCACACAACACAAAAACACGAACGATAAACACAATAACCCAACAAGTGACAAAACAAACACCAATAAGACCACCTATGTTCGTCACCGAACCCAGCGACAAACACAACAACAACCAACGCAACAAAAACACGCGACACCACCAAACACACGGACACGCTCCACACCACCAAAACAATCAACGAAAACGTCAATTTCTCCTCCTCTACACAACCTCCTCGCCCACAAGTATAGTCTTCTAGTTTTAGTCACCACTCACCGGCCACTGCGTTACCGCGCACCAGGTGAGTGGGTCCAGGGCAGACTACGGGGAAGCACTAGAAAACACTTGGGGCCTGCCCCGCTCCGTGCTCGGTCCTATCCTATACACGTTGTACACCAACGATGTTCCCAAGACTCCCTTCGTGGAGTTAGCCCTCTTCGCCGATGATACGGCACTTTACACTTCCGAACGAGCCAAATCCAACATATCGGATAGGCTCCAGAGAGCGGCTAACGCTCTAGGCGAATGGTTCCGACGTTGGAGAATCGAGGTGAATCCGGAGAAAAGTGCCGCAGTGTTCTTTTCTCGGGATCCACAAGGTCTTACGAGACCCGATTCCCAACATAGGACCGTGCGCCCCATCTCATTGTTCGGCCGACCCATCCCATGGGTCGAGAAGGCCAAATACCTAGGTGTCATCCTAGACTCCAGAATGACGTTTGGACCTCACATCACCGCTGTTAGGAACAAAGCCGCGTTCTACCTAGGCCGGCTCGGTCCGATATTCAGGAATCGTAGAATGTCACTTAGAAATAAGTGTACAGTCTACAAAGCCTGCATCCGCCCCGTTCTCACCTACGCCAGCGTAGTGTTGGCACACGCTGCGCGCTCCCATCTGGCTAAGCTCCAGATTATCCAAAACCGGTTTGCCCGTAATGCAACCGCCACCCCTCACTATCTCAGGGTCGCAGATCTCCATCTCGACCTTGAACTCCCTTCCATCATTAGTTTCATGAAGAAAGCGTCTAGACGCTACTTCGAAACTGCCTCCCAACACCCCAACCCATTGATAGCCCGCGCTGTCAATTACACCCCGCGGATCGACGCCCGGGGGTTCCGGCGCAGACCGCGAAATTCACTCTTTGATCCCGATGATCGCATTACTGTTGCGAACGCCCCCTACCTCTCCCCCTCCAACCCCAACACTCCAGACACACACCGCGCTCGGCGGCTCCGGGCGCGAAGAGAAAGGACTTCTGCGCGATACACCAGGTACCGGTAGCCCACGGTACCTGGGCGCCTCTCTCCGACAGGCCCTTCAGGCACGAACCCGCGTGTTCGATTTGTTTCTCCAGCGACGTCCTGAGCCGAGGTCCGACCCCTCTCGGGGGCCCTTAGGCTGTCGCTTAACTTTGTTTTATACTGTGGCGCCTCACGCCCGCCTCTCTAGTCCGGTGACGTAGTGACAGCCCACTCGGGGCTAACTACATAGTCAGGTCAAAAAAAAAAAAAAAAAAAAACGGCGATCGGTACCAGTCGTCCGCTACCCTCAGCGCTCACACAAGAGATAACTAGCCAGCACAGTTACTTGGAAGCCAGACAAGTCCCAACCTCTGAAGAGTTACCTTCGGCTTCATACTTTTACTCAAGACAGATCAAGCGTTTTATTCTGCACCAATCCACACCTACGACTTACAACCGGAGGTAGAAGAACAGGCCCGCCAGTACCTACATATTATTATTTTACAAATTCGAAAGTGTACGGGTCGTATCGAAGGGGCCCGTACAGCTATATTGTATGTAATAGATTCTATCCAATTACGTTGATAAATAAATAAATAAACGCTTTCTTCTTTTGCGCCATCAAATCTCTCACTTCCACATCGCATCATTCGTTCCTGATCTTCTTACCATTATTTTTCTTATTACCTGCACATATTTTTGACGCAGTTTCTATCACACCATCTTTAACCTCCTTTTAAAATTCTTCTACATATATTAGCCCATTCTTCATTGGACAGCTTCTCAAATCCGTATAAAATAATCCGCACCAAAAATCAGGTCTAGTTGAAAGATTTCGAATGAAAGTATCCCATTTCGTAAATTATCGTATCTGTGTAGGGTGTGATAATTTCAGATTATTAAGTTTTAATATGCAGATTAAATATTATTACATCTTCATAGTGTGTGGACTAGTTTTAACCTATTACGGATCAAAAGGTAGTCCTATGCCATGACTGTGTAATAATTTTAGATTATGAAGTTTTAATAGGCAGATAACTGGTACTGGTGGTACTATGTACTGCCGTTTGAGTATGGAACCCTAAAATCTATATATCCATATTAGTGATGTTACGGAGCTTCGACTCCGACTCCGAAAGGTCGGAACATCCGATTGGTTTTACATCTCCGACTCCGACTTCGGTTCCGATAATTTTGAATCGGAGGATAACGAAGATCGAATCGCAGCGAACGACCGCGGCCAGAACGCGTGCGAAGCAAGTTTTGACTTGTCGCCCGGTAATCTCCCTCCGACGCTCGCGTTTCAACTCATCCAAAAAGCTAGACGTAGTACAGGAATGTAATACGCGGTAAGAAGCCTACATAGTTATTATTCCATAAACATTTTTAAAGTTGGAAAAAATTCATTTTCGAATATTTATTTATTTTTATTTACAGGGGGCACTTTCTACATGCTAAAACTGATGATTAAAATAAAAGATTCGCTGTCTCTGTATGCTAGTAAACACAACATCCCACAAATATCTCCTGATGAATGGCTGCATCTCAATAAATTAGTGTCCATTCTTAAACATTTTGAAGAGGTTACCAGAAACATGAGAGTAATACTACCATTTCATCGGTAATTCCACTTAAGTAAACACATTCTAAAACACACGTTACAATTGGAAGAAAGTAAACCAGACACCAATGAAATATTTAAAACCGCAATAAAATGGACCATCGAACAATTAAATTCAAGATTTGGGGACCTTTCTTTTATCAACTTCTTTGCAATAGCTACATATTTGGATCCTCTGTATAAAACAATTTTTTTTAACGAAGTGAATAAAGAAAATGTTGAATCTGAATTGATCAGTTTGCTTGACAGCATAGATAACTCTGCAAATCTGCAAATAGCAGAGGGTAGTAATACCGACTCTCCCTTAGAAAAACGGGCAAGGTTCGCATCACCATCAGTAGATGTATCTAAAAATATCCAATCCATTTTATCAAATATATTGATGAATAGCGATGATGAGGATGCTAACACCACAACGGATCGCAATCCTGTTGATAAATTCATTGTATGGAAGAGCTTACTTAATGAGTATAACAAAGAAAAACGTATTCCTATTGGTGACAATCACTTACTATGGTGGAGAGTAAATACAAAATTTCAAACATTTTACTCAATTGTTCGTCAATATTTATCGTGTCCACCAGGCTCAGTGGCAAGTGAGCAACTTTTTAGTGGCGCTGGCCTAATATATGATCCGCTGAGAAATAGACTAGGACTAGACGGAGATAAAGCTGCTAAGCTTTTATTTATTAAATACAATGTTTTGCTTTTAGAGTCGCTTAAGTTGATTTAAAAATTTTAATTAAGTATATAATACCTATGTGTGATTGTTGGCACATATTATTATTATTTTTCTATTGTTGCATGTAAGTACGTATGTGTATTAATTGTCATCACTTATATTTGACTGATTAAAGAGACTGATTACGTACTGAATTATGTTTCTATTATTTCATTAGGCCTGCCCTTAACTTAACACATATCTATCTCTCACTACTCCGGGACTGCCTCCGACTCCGACTCCGGCTCTGACTCCGATACATCAAATTTAAAACCTCCGGCTCCGACTCCGATTCCGGTAAACCTACCTCCGTAACATCCCTAATCCATATCTTCACGCCACGTTGCTTGCGGGGTAGCCTGAGAGAACTGAGCGCCACATGACCCGGTCCTTACACACCTCGTTCGCTTCTTTTATATTCGTAGATCTTGTCATGCACGCTCGCCGGTCTTTAGTAATGCCGACATCACCTTCTGATAAAAAACTACCAATTTCTTGACCTTCCTCGACTCTTTCGTCCTTCCAGTTTCGCGTTAACTTAATCCTTGAGAATTCTACTGTGGTATAGTTTTATAAATATCTACTTGCTTTTCTGTTACAAAACGACAACCCAACAAATCATTAGAACGCTGGAATCGAATCCTTAATCCGTCCTTTCAATACTTAAACCGAAATAGGATATTCATGAATAAGAAATTCGGTCGGTATCCCGCGGGATAAATCTTCATTAAACATCATTTAACTGAACCGGGATTTTGAAGACTAGCAATAAATCTTTCATTTAATTCATTTGAATAATTTCACCTAATTACCGTTCCTAGCGTTACCCCGTTTCCTAATCCATTAGGATTGGCGGCGTTCGCTACCTCTAAACCTAAGGTGAAGAGACTGATTTTGACATGGAGTGGCTGCTGTCAGATCTCCACTACCCAGAGGGAAAACCAGACCTTACGTAGGTTAGGCCACCTGTATTTAGAGATGTAATTTCTTAGGTGTGTGGGTTTCCTCACGATGATTTCCTTCAACACCGAGCAAGTGATAATGACAAATATGTACGTAAATTCGAACTAGGATTATTCGGACGTACACAGACTGGTTCTTTATCTATTATGCTAGGCTATCACACCTTAGATTTTACCTAATTAACTATTTATTTATTTAACTACTTATTTATTAATTTATTCATGATAACTATTGTTATGTTATGTAATCTTATACTATGCATAGTCTGGGTACTATAAGTATAGGAGTCTCATTGTATTTTCAACTCACGAAGTAACCCGCATTTTACCTTTGCCATAAAGGAGCTTCTACACTCGTCCCTTACCAAGTGAAACCTGCAGAAGTTGTTAATATTTCATAAGAAACATACGTGACTAGTGTAGAAGCTCCTTTATGACGAAGGTAAAATGCGCGTTACTTCTTGCTTAAAGTGCGGGGTTCAGTTTGTTAAGTTTTTACTATTTGGATAAAAATTAACCTATGTTTTATTACAGAACATTCATAAATTCGTCTAATTTATTTAAATGCTTTTGCCCATTTTAATATGTTAACTAACACTTTAACAAGTTTTCAAACTATATTATTACGATATATTACAATATATAAATAGAATGTAACTACTTTACTATTTCTGTTACATAGAGCATGTTAAAAATGGTTGATCACAAAAAAAAAGATTAACCTTATTGTTAACAGATGTTTTTCTTAATTCATAGAATATATATTTTACTTGCCTACTCGACCCCGTAGGTACTTAGTACTAAGGTTGTACAATCTTGCAATTGTCATTGCAGTACTATGCAATGGATTTTAATGCGTTTTGGTGTTATATGTTTTTGCTTTTGCGTAAGGTTTATATATGCTTACGGTCACGAGGATGACTAAACACTTACGTCGTCAGACAACAAAAGTGTAAATACAGAAAGCATATGTTTTCAAACTTACGACGTGGTACATTGAGGACAAGTTTCTTCATATGCCTTAATATGTTAATAATATACGTGGTGAAGTATGAGTACTTATGTAGTTAGTACCTAGAATAGGATATACCTAATGTAGTATAAGTTTGTAATGTTCAGTAGCACTGCAGTGGCTAATATGTCAGAACTGATCGATTGTGTTACGTTTATTGTATTACCACATACACATAGTTCATGGCAACCCAAGCCAGTACTATAGTGGAGTCAATACGGTATTTTTTACTAAAAATTTTTTGAATAACAACCGATCAGGCTGAAACAGGATGCGTTCGATGGGGAAAAATATGTAGACAAAAGGACCCCAAATTATATATATAAAAATTGAGAAAATAATTGAATAATACTGCCGAATAGGCCTGACAATGTCAACTCGGGGGTTTTCAGGGTCGCTGATCACGATCCCGTCGGATTCCCAAATTCCTCTTCCCCCTTCTCTAATTAACCAGGTGTTCATCCAGGATTTTTTGAAAATATCCATCAGAATTGGATGAAACGGTGGATTCAGGGGTTTGTGGGGTCGCTAATTACGATCCCGACTTCAGAATTCAAAAAATACACCACCCCCCCTCCTCTAATTAAGTCCACATGCTGTTAATTCAGCAGTTTTTGAAAAAATCCATCAGAATTGGGGGTTTTTGGGTACGATCATATCACGTAATCAGCGACCTCAAAAACCCCCGAGTTGTGGACAAAAATAATTTGGGGTCCTTTTGTCTACATTTTTTCCCCATCGAATGCATCCTGCTTCAGCCTGATCGGTTATTATTCAAAAAAAAAATAAAATTCGACTTATTTTTATACCATATTGACTGCACTACTAGGAATATGTGAGTACGGGCCGGGCAGCAGGCGAAAAGTGCAGCGTAGACGCATTCCTGTGCATTGTGGCACTGGTTAAACAAAATTAATTTGATTTCGGACTTTGTTGACGGAACGATAAGTTGTGTTTTGCGAGTTAAAAAACAGTTCCGAAAGAAGAACCAGGATGGGGAAGAGTTATTCGAAAACTGAGGATAGGAGATCGTGATTGCACAAAATGCATCGAGTGGCAGTAACGCCTCGAGCCTCTTTGAGAGTGAAAGTCATGTCCGGGTAAACAATATCCTGATTACGACACTAATGGTGATCTTTGCCATTATTATTTTCACCCTGATGTGTCTAAAAATAAAAGAAAGACACAAGAAGTGGACGGGAGAAAGAATTAATGCAGAATTTGTGAGAAGAATGCGATACCGGCTAGATAGAAAGCGTGAGGAAGCAGAAGTCTAAGATCCGAGCGTCCACCACCCAATTCTCCTAATTTCTAAAAATAATGCGGTTTGTGTTGTGCAATAATAGAAATTAAACTGCAGTCAAAGAACAAATAAATGATTTCGTCAATATACAAAAATCAAAATAGAAAACAGGGAACATTTAAATAAATATAAATATAAGAAATAACTGTGTCTAAAAATAGAATGACAATTCGTAGAATTCCGGCCGGAGACGACGGTGGCCAGATGCAAGTCAGCATTTTGTTTTCGTAGCGTGTGTGAATGAAATATGATGCAACTTGGTTGGTAATTTTAATTTTATGGTCAGGTTTTTAGTTCGTTATGGTCTAAATAATATTTAAGGTCTATGATAAATTTAAAGAAATTAGACCATTGCTTATACAGAAACGGCAAAGCGGATATCAAAGTTCAGTTACGTCAATTAAGCTGCAAGAAGCTGAAAAATTGTAGTTAATTAATATTCTCTGATATAAATCTTAGCAAAGGTAAATCTGAAGCTGAGGTAGTTATAGAAACTAATATCAAGCTTAGTTTTGTGTTTTCTGAAATATCTAAATTGTATAAGGCTCCTGAGCAAAAATTAGTCAAAATGGAATTGGATTTAAAAACTGCATGTGGTTTGATACCAGTATTAGATGACAAGGAAAACAACGAAACGACTGATTGATGCGGTGGGAGTGTATGCTGACATGCTCAATAGTGTCAGTCAGGCATTATTAATAAAATTTGTTTTCATGCAATTTGATCTAACCTGCTTTGTGTGCTTCAGCAACCAATTAGTTCATGCGGCCTAGCGCCGGCCGGCACCCACCCACTACTGTTAGTACGTGCTACATGCCGACGCTGCCATGGCTGCTCCGGTAGTCTCTGCCTCGGCTGCTGCGGTCGTCCGCCATCTGGAACAGAATCCGCATGCCCCCACCACCACCGTCGCTGCCACGACTGGCCTGGTCGTCGCTGCGACACGTGTTTCGCCTCTCCACGAGGCATCATCAGGCGTTGTAGACGTTAATCGTAAGAATAACATGCTACAAGTGACAAATCCATCGCAGTGCCGTCCCTCAATTCAATATAAGGGACGGCACTGCGATGGATGCTTGATGCGATGGATGATGGATGGAGCCATGGCAGCGTCGGCATGTAGCACGTACTAACAGTAGTGGGTGGGTGCCGGCCGGCGCTAGGCCGCATGAACTAATTGGTGGCGGAAGCACACAAAGCAGGTTAGATCAAATTGCATGTAAATTTGACTTTTGCAAAATAACGCCTGAATCTATTAAAATTTGTTTTAAAAGGCAGATTGCTAAGTTACGGGTGAATACTGATTACACGACTGTCACAGGTATGCTACAGGATTTTCGAAGGAAATTATTAACGACAAAATCTTTTACGGCAATACAAGAACAAATCCAGTTCTCAAACCAGGGTTAAAACCGAATTGAATATCAACTTTGAAATACACAACATTTTAAGTTCTTTAATTTGTACATAATAAATAAAATAGAGTGTCAAATTATTACGTGTAGAATCGCGGAAATTATTTTCACAATTTTAGTGATATTATATATACACGCAAGTAATTTTGTATTGCTTGATGAAAGTTTATTTCGTGTCAAAAACGACACTTAAACTAACCTTTTTTGTGGTTTGTTTGCATTTTGTCTCAATTCCAAGTGAATAATGTTAGTAAAATATAATTTTCATGAATTAAGAAAAATCAGACGACACACTGGTTTCTATGTAAAGGAATTGAACTATATTCGGAATAAACCCCCACTGAATTCCCGGCTTACATTTTCAATATTCACAAGTGATATGGTGTGACAGCGTTAATTTGTGCCATTTTTAATTATATTCCGCGTCCGAAACACGTCTCTCGTTTGCATTTTTTGTACAAATATGTACCGAAAAGTTTCATTTGGAAAGGTTATGAAGCGATTTTATACTTTTCCTTGAAACAAGTGAAGACTATTTATTTTAACTTAAATTATAAACTTTCTACAGCCCGCCATTTCGTCCGCGCGTTCTTTCTTTTTCTTAGGCTAGTAAGGATCATACCGGAAGTATGCTTCCGACGATGTATACATATATACATACATTACGTTATGCAATGACTCTTCATCATAAAGAGCTATTGAATTTACTCTATGTATATTTATATATAATGTATATTTTTTATATAAAACGTTGGGAAACATACACGCATACGGCCCACCTAATATAGAGCGATTACCGTATCCTACTTGTATGAACGCTTGCATTAACAGTATGACTCGAACGACCGATTCTACTGCTAACACATCACTCCTTAAGAGCTTACTGGTAACCTTAATCAAACAGAGTTTGATATTTGGTTAGGGTTTTCTGTGAAATATAGATCCTTTCCCAGACAGCAGCCTGCCTAGGGAAGTACCGCCCTGCCTCTCTTATGTGATATCTTATATGAGTGGACTCATTTTACAACGCTTTGGGGACAAGCAAGCGCTATAGAGTTCGTTGTTTTGAGAATGATCCCGATGAAACTTTTGTGTAAATGAAAAAAAAATTGTATAATAATAAATAATATATAATAATAATTATAATAAATAATATATAATAATAATAAATAATATATATGACGGAACGTGGATAAAATTGTCGTCAGGTGGCTCGTTGTTCATGGCGAAATACCAGCGTAGTTAATCTTCTCAATATTTAATCAGCCAATTACAAAAATAATCGTAACAAAAGTTATACTCAGATCGCAGATTACAACGGATTCAAAATGCGGTGGACGCGACACGTGCAGTTGGCTCCATTGCTCGATTCGTAATGCCGCTTCCAATGACGGTATGTCATCTTGACGTTTTTGACAACTGACAACAATCGACATTTCGAGCAAACCATAACAAATACAACCGGTGTTGCCAATTCAACGATGTCGATTCCACCCAAGCGCCGACTTGACATTTTGATCCGTTATTATTAAAACTAGCATCACGGGGATTGATTTCTTCCGGGCTTCTCAATATGGTGTTGCTACCTCTGCGACATATATAATAATAATAATTTCTGTATTCCATTGCTGCGCGACGTGTGTCAGATTGCGTACATTTTGACATTTCTTTATTCTGTTAAACGATCTAACAGCAGTGAAGTTGCAGCAGTGCGACTGCAGTCGCTATACTAAAAAATCTTGACTGCAGCTGCATGCTTTTTGCAATATAATCGCATTCTGATAAACTGTTTTGACATTTATGTAGCGGTCAAAGATACCGAGATAGATGTGTGATAGCCCTAGTGGATAAGGTACCGGCCTATTGACCAACTGGTGAACGTTTCGAAACCCGCATATATCTACAAGAAATTACATTTCGAAAGACGTGTGACCTTTCCTATAAAAGGTCTGGTTTTTCCTTTGGGTCGTGTAGATGTGACGGCATCTCTCCATTTAAAAAATAAGTATCTTCGCCAAATCCTTAGACTAATGTAACGGAAAAGGTGATAATACTAAGAAGTTTTAAAGAAGTTTATTTGCAGTTTTGCTAAGATTAGTCTGAAGCAACTTTCGCGAAGTGAAAACAATATTCTGAAGAGGTGATTTATATTACGAAATATTTGGGAAATATTTGTTGAAATATATGATTAAGCAGCTTCCTCTTTTCAATTGATTACGCTTGGGCTTGAATCTTTT
This sequence comes from Pyralis farinalis, assembly GCA_947507595.1. Lineage (NCBI taxonomy): Eukaryota > Metazoa > Arthropoda > Insecta > Lepidoptera > Pyralidae > Pyralis > Pyralis farinalis. Next base: position 7,433,394 of record OX382275.1, read on the forward strand.
ATTTGACTTTTAATATTTTACTAAAAAAGTTATTACAATTAAAATTACAATTTACTAAAAAAGTAGCTGATTTGCTGGAAACGCACAGTTGCAGAGTAGTTGCGGTGCCGTTGCGCGATCGCTGCAGTGCAGGAAATTTTAATGTACTCGTAACACATTGGCACTGCACTACTCCTGCGCGACTCAAATGACAAATTTAAACGTGCAGCTGTATGTTTTTAGAGTAGATTTTAGAACTAGCTGAAGATTATAGCACAGGCCGCATTAGTGCCTTCGCTGTAAAGACTGCCGAGATCATCGCAAACCATTAGGTAGTTAAGTGGGTAGTAAAGATGTAAACATTTGAGACACGATTGTTTATTAGAATCCACCAGCATCTTTTTCCTATTATAGAAATAGCTCCAAAGTTTGAGGTTAATTGCGAATAGAAGCACAGTTTCTTAGTGTCACAGTTATTTTTCACGATAATCCTCAGAACACAAGTAGATAAACAGCATATAATAAAATAAAATTCATGATAAGCACTTACAATTTGCACAGTGTTTCTACCGTGTACCGTCTACCTTCGGCCTCTGCTCTGAATATAAAGCCAACGCTCTGCTGTTCCCTTCCTACCTTCCGATGACACGATGACACATGTGATAGGTGCAGGCTGGAAAGCATAGTGCAATACAGTCAAATTAACGTCTTATAGAACTATTACAAATAAATGTATATGTATAGCTCGTAAATATTTTAATATTACAAACGGTAATATAAATATTAGTAGTGAATAAATAGGCTTAAACTATATACGAAAAGCTATTATACAAATATTAGAAATCTAAGGAACTTGTACATGCATAATTAAAGATAAGAATTATTCGACAATAACGTAATTTGTATGCGAATGAATTGTACAAGAGATCAAAAAGTAACATTAGATTAGATACAAAGATTCAGTAGCTTCAAACTTAAATTACTTTATTGTCTCTTAATATAATGCTGTTTTACTGTTAAGGAGTACGTAGAATACAAGTGACGATTTCCATTATTACATGAGTTTGAAATACGCAAATTGAATAACTTGCACTGTAAAACTGCAACATTCACTTCTAACATTGATATAAATTGTAAATATTCCTATGCTTCTAAACAGACATGTAATTGCAAAAACAACTATGTAACCCTTTGTGTCTGATGTACTTGGAAAGAAATGACTGTCTCTTTTCTTTTTCCAATAGGATTGAAGGGGACGAGCGACTGCCGTCAAACCTCCACGTCCAAGACGAAAAACCAGAACTTTCTCAGGTTGGGTTTACGTACGGGGTTACGTTTTTCGAAATATAATTACTTGGACGTGTGGGTTTCCTCACGATGTTTCCCTTCACCGCCGAGCAAGTGATAATTACAAATATGTTCATAAATCCGAAAACTCGAATTTATGAATTGGTCAATAGACCGGTATCTTTATACACAGGGCTATCACTACTCTTGAATAACTACCTCTTATGTATTTAGAATTTCATACAAACATCGCCCTTGATGTAAATAGTATTGACTTGTATCAATGATGGTACAAGTCACACAACTTTGTATCTCTAAACCATTGAACAAAAATCAAGACAATACGAATTTCTACGTGTAAATATAAATGAAAACAAAACAAAATTATACAACGTAACTTTTCTAAAAAGTGGCACATTCATTTTTTTTATACACATAAAGTTATGTATATTGTGTTGTGTATGTTATGTTGAGTTGAGTCAATGATATTACTGACGTTGGTATTATTTAATATTTTTTTCTGTTTATCAATGTGTTTGGCACGTAACTTTAAGTATATATCTCCTGTATGCTGATGTTTTGCTATCCCAGCGTTTGAAAAATAAACTACAGATTTTGCGCATCGAAAATCACGGGTTTTTGCACGTACTATCTCACTTTCCCATTTTTTCAGATGCCCCTTTCTAAGCCCAGAACTGACACCCCCAAAATCCGCGTATAAAAAGATAATTGGGGCGGGAGCTTCGTATCGGCCCGTCTTTTTGCGACGTCGACGAAGGTCCCAATAAATAAAGCGAATGGCGTTGGCCGAATGCTATCACATGCACCTGACGATTTTTCAACGAGGCCCCTTAGTGCTATGTTAGTATGGAATGGGTTTCCCAATTAAAATATTTGATAAAATAAAATGTAATTTTAAAATCTAAAGCTCGAGCACACCAAACATACACTCTCCGTATGAATGAGACTGCAAAGTAGATGATTTTTTTTATTATAAAGAATAAACCGCTAATTAATCTTAACACCAAAAACAAGACACCGCCAGGTGGGTATGAAGGAAATAGAGATGGAATGGAGAACCGATGAAACAATTTTGCTTTGTATCTCAACTCACCGCTACAGGTACTTCTCTGCAAACATTTTTAAATATTTTCGAATAGTTCTTGACATAACTGATAAAAACTGGGTTAAATTTGTAATACTTTTCTGCATACAAATCAAACATTTTGTTTCTACTTAATTACCTGTACATACTTAAAAACTTAAATACCTGTACTTTCCCGATCATTCATTTTAAATTAAATAAATTTAAGTTTAAAGATCGGTAATGTTATTTTTTTTTGTTTAAATATATTTATTTATTGGTATTAAATATAGCACGAAACAATTTGGTATGAAGAAAATCAGGATCGTGTAAAGTATGTATAATCCAACAATTGCAAACTATCCATAATATACTGTCCATATAGTATATAAGTTTGATTTTGGTCATTAGTCTGTACAAGATATGACTTCTTAAGTCTGTATTATATAAACCTTGATAAACTACTAACAGACCGCAATAATTTGAGGTTGCCAATTATTGATTTTTTTATATGGTCACAATTACAATAAACATTACCTAAAAAATTTAAGACGTGGCTGTTATACGCATAAAGTCACTGATACGCTACTTACTTTAATATTTTGAGAGATGGAACACCAAAAATAAGTCCCGGTAAATATAATTTTCGAAATAAAAAAGTCCCTTCCATACTACCAGTCTTTAAAGTAGATAGAGGGGTGTAATGTGACGATATCGGCTGAGTGTCAAATCTGGTTCCGTACATTTCGTACCCAATCTACTGCCCCTTGAAAAAGAAACCTGGCTTCTACGCTCAACCGCTGTATCATGACCCTTAACACCTTACCAAATTTAGAACACATGAGATCATCGAACGTTGGTAAAATAATAATACGTATTGATCGAAGTTTTGAGTTCGTATAAAGAGCATAATACTCGTATTATTTCATGTTGAAAGGATTTCGTGATCAAATCCTGAATATATTTAGAAGTTACGGGTTGAGCTGATTTAGATATTTTTGCATCAGCTTTTTACCGAAGGTTTACTTTGAATATGTTTGAAGGAAGTCAAGCGAAAAATGTCTTGAAGAAAAGGTGGAATCAACAAGAATGGACGTACCATTTTATAAGAATCTTAGAATAAGTCTAGATGAAAACACAAGCAAAAAAGTTATTTTTTCATAACAATATCGGGCTCTATTTGTTAGAAAACGGTTGTCTGGTGCGCTTTCATTATTTGAAAACGGAACTAAGATGGCTGCAATGTTGGCATTAAATGTACGACTTTTACCATGTTTTTATTACCATGAAGTATAACTAAGTTCAATTTACAAATACGTCAAATTATTCAACATTTGAATTTAATAGTTGAATGTAATCAAAATTACATTCACTCGTAATTGAGAATAATTTTGACGACAATAATTTCAGTCAAAACAGTCATTGGCGTAAAAGAAATGGTGGAAGAAACATGATTCATTTTAATAGTCAATTATATATTACGAGTACAATAAACAAATGTCAGCATAACAGTCATTTATTTCATCTATCTATCTGCATCCAAGTTCCTTGCGGGGTAGATAGAAACAAGCAAGCACCACACGACTCGATCCTTACACACCTCACTCTTTGTTAATACGCATTGCAAGGGTTCTTGACGTCACCGTCTTATTAGGAGGTCATGATCCAGAAGCGTGCTCGTTCGCGAACCCTGCCAATCATTCAGATTGGAATTCTGGACCAAGAGCGCACCGACGTGCGGACTATAGCGTCCCCCGGAGGCGACGCATTCGCCCCCGTCGGTGCGAATATAGCTACATGCGGCGGTGGGGATCGGCACCCACCACGCAACGCCAATTCCGGCGGGACGAGGAGAGCCGAGTGCTGCATAGGCACATGGATTGTGAGAGGTGGATTGGACAATAATATGACCGAACTGACAGACGTAATGAATGAGAGACGTTTAGATGCTTTGTGTGTGACAATGACTTAGCGCAAGGGGAGCGACACCGATGATTTACCTGGTGGGATGATGGCCCTGTGGTCTGGGGTAGACAGGGATGATCATGCCAGTGCTGGTGTTAGTGTCGTACTCTCCTCTCGCTTAGCCACTGGTGTAAGAGATTACTGTTTGGTAGCGCCTAGACTTCTCTGAGTTCGTATTAAACTGGGCATCACGCGAGCATTTCTGGTTGCAGCATACGCTCCCGTAAGCTCAGCGTATGCTCAAGAACTAGAGAAGTTTTGAGAGTCTGTCATCATAAGGATATTCACACGTATACATGGAGAGAAAAGTGTGATTTTTTGATTTTAATAGATAGACGTCTCCGAAATGCTATAATGGATACAAGAGCCTTTAGAGGTCCCACTCTTGAGACAGACCACTACCTGATGGTAAGACGGTTTGTGGGCCTTTTCAAGAAGTGGAGGCACTGGCGAGTGTGTATCCTTTTCGGAGATTATGAAAGGATAAGGAGCGAACAATTGCAAGATGACAGTGTAAGGAGAACGTATGAGCATCTAGTAAGTGAAAGAGTTGCAAATGTCCATAACCATGGCCAAATTGATTGTGTTTTATGAGAAGGTGATGCAAGAAGTCTTAAAAACTGACGATCGTGCATGAGACGGGCTGCGAATGCTAAAGAAGCGAGTGAGGTATGTAAGGACCAAGTCATGTGGCGCTTAGTTCTTTCTGCATCTGCAAGGGATTTCGCGTGAAGTAGATAGACAGAGATAAATAGCGTTTATTTATTAAATAATGTAGACTTGAAGATAAGACTTAAATCAATAACTTCAACTTCAACCACTTATAACAAGTACTTCCAAATTAATTCCAAATTATATTATATAATAACAAATTATATAATAATAATTATGTCAATAATTTAGAATTCGATACAAAACTGATTTCTATGAAATTGAACTGACACAACATGTAAGATATGTAATTAACTAAAGTAGATTGCGTTAATTGACGCAATATACTTTGGTGTGTATTTTCTATGGAAAATCTAATTTATATTTTCCATTGAAAATTGACACATAATAGAGTTCTGTTAATTAATTAAGTATACGTTGTATTCTATAACTATTAATTAGTGTACATTTATTCGTAAATGAGTACGAAATTGAATAATTAAATAAGGCACGTATCTTTGGGGCTTTGTTATAATAAATATAGAGCCAGTACTTAGATATTTGGTAAGTATTAACAGACAACTTAGAAACACTTTCGCTGCAAATTTGTGTGTTAGTCACCAGCTTAATTTAGTTCATCTTTTACCCATGGAGACGACATGGCAGGATTCAATTAAATGTATTGTATTTAATTGAACAACCTACTAATTCTAGCTGAACCTACGAAAATAATATGTACACAGCAAAAAATACCGAATTGCGCATCAAATTATTGATTTGATGTCATCATCATCATATGCATCACCCATCACATCACATGTTGCCAGGCCACAGTTACCAAAATTGAAGACTAACATATACAATATTAACAACTTATACCACTCGACATGTTGTCATAATATCAATTTTGTATTTTTTGACACTAATAATTTTATTAGTCATTTTATATGACGAAAGGTATATTATATATTTCAAATAAATCTAGAATTAAGATATCCACTTTAGTGGCTTATTTTGTCCACAATTTAACAGTTTACATTGTAAACGTCAAACGAAAGCTAATATCATTGATTTGATGTAGATTTAAATTGCTCAGAAAAACATAAGGAAAGCAAAGCTTAAATCTTGTACACCTAATGTTCCTGGCTTTCCTGGCTGTGAAAATGTGTCACAATTATTTCTGGAAAATACAACATTCATATTTTATGCTTAACAGAACATTGGTTAAAAGAGTGAATTTTTATTTTGTATTAATAATTATAAAATAGTCAGTTGCTCTAATAGGGAGTTTTCAATACGAGGCGGGTCAAAGATTGTGTTAAAAAATTACAAAAAGCCAAAGAATGTTTAGATATTGTTAGGCTCTCTATTGAGTGCACTATCGAGGTGTCATGTGCTAAAGTAGAGAATTATGTAATTATTTGTGTATATAGACGTCCTAGTGGCGATTATTTGCAATTTAAGCAAGTAATGGAGGATATTTTAATTAAAAATTTCATAAGGAAAAACACATAATCATCTGTGGTGATTTTAAAAATATTGGTAGAAACACAAACAACTATTAGACTTTTAAATTTATTTAAATCCTTTGATCTAGAAAATGTATTTCTGGAGCCTACGCGTATATCGGCTACATCTGCAACTTGTCTAGGTAATATTTTCTGTAATTGTGACCATGTAAACATTAAATAGCCGATTAGAGTTGTAAGGTACGTTAACAATAAACATATTTGAAATAGTGTATACTCGAAAATTGAATGAGAGACGTGCATGAGTGGGATGTGATATCTTTGTATGAATTTGGTAATAATGTACTGTATACTCGTAATCTGATATATGTTTGTCCATATACGTAGTGAAGTGTTATCCGATGTGTTACTAACTATATGGGTTTTATTAAATAGTCATTTGATTACATTTACATATTTTGTGATATACGTACATATATTTCATTTTGACTTTTATTTTATTTTAATATTGTTAAAACATGTTCTATATCTTCATATGACAAGGTGAGAAGCCAGTTTAATATCTTCCTTTTGCATTCAAATTCATTAAGATTAAATATCTTTGTTTGTTTATTTTATTGTATAGATAGGAGCCTAAAAACTATAAAATCTCTGGGCAAATGATGTCCGGAGTGCTGTTTTTTGCTTACAGATGTTGTGACATTGTCGGACAAGCGGAAGTGCAGAATCAAATTTTATGTCTCCGTGTTTTTTGAGTACAGTGTTAAGTATGTGAGATATACTTTGGCGAGGTTTTGTAATCAGTTGTTTAAATATAACGAATGACGGTCTAGAAATAGGGGTACCACACAGCGATGTATGTATATGTACGTCTTCACGGCAGGTCCCTTGCGGGGTACGCAGAGACAATCGCGCCATATGACGCGGTCGTTCGCACACTTTACTCGATTCTTTAATATTCATAGCTCTTTTCCTACACGCCCGGTTCCTAGGGCTCCTGATTTCTACTTCTGATAAAACACGACCAATTTAGTCATGGTAGGTAAGTCTTGGTCTTCCTCGGCTCCTACATCCCTCCACTTTCTCATTGTATATCTGTTTCGTCATTCTTTCATCCTGTATTCTTTCTACATGTCCAAACCAACGGAGCATGCCTTTTCTTATTTTAACCCCGACACTCTCTTTCAGACCAAGTCTCTTTCTTACGTCATCATTACGAACAGGGTCAGCAAGCGTTATGCCATAAATACTGCGTAGCGATGGGTAGCACACAGCGATATTAAATAATATATAACATCGCTGTATCACTAATATGTGAGACTAGCTGCAGCTCGCGACTTCATCAGCGCATGTCCCCGTAATCCATGGGAACCGCCTTTTCTTATTTTGTTTCTTTTTGATCGGCGTTTAAAGGCCATATCTCGATGTTAAATAGCCTGTAACCTTCCCCAAGAATTTGACTATGAAATGCAATAAGATTTTTCATATTTGACTCCAATATCCGAGATTACGTGTTCGAACAAACAAAATTATTTTTCGTTTGTTCGATCTTATCATCTGGCAGATATAATATAGAAAAAAAACTGTTCGGCTTTATTCTATTAGTATAGATGACAAGCCTCAATTGATACATTCCTCTGACTTACTGGAGCCAAATAACCACTCTCTGGGAGGGTCGTTGTATTCCTGTAACAAAGTGATGTTACATTTACCTGCGACGATAGTAACCTGCGTTCAAACTCCGTGTTTTATTCGTTACTCAAGCGTTTACAGGCAGTGGTGACTGCTTCATAATATAGATATATTAATAAATATGAAACAGATAAGTCTGATATCCCGGTCGCCTTACTATTTAACAAGAAACATTAAAAATATATTTATTTTCACCAAAAACTTACAAATCATTAACAATATCCTGTGACTCCTAAACTAGGCTAAACATATCTCATAGGAGCCATTCCCATACAGTACTTGTGTTAGAATCTTTTTCCAGTAGCAATTGTAAAATCTTAATTATGCCAATTAACATTACAAGTAACAGGTCGAATAATTATTGTTATGTAGGTATCACAAATTCATCTGTACCGTTTATAAAATGTGCCTGCTTATGGGTATGGTTGGTAATGCTATGCATAATGTTTAAAATAATATTAAAGAAACTATGACACCTACAAGGATAGGTTGACGTAATATTCGAACAACAGATGTAATTAATATAATTAAACAGGAGATAAACCAAGCTATATTTAGCTTAGCGGAGTAACTACGACAATAATAAAGATAGCTTGACATTGTACTCAAACAACAGATGTATTCGAATTAATTAAGCTAAACGTTGATATATTCAGCTTAGCTCGTATATTTGACCATAATGATCCACCCGTCAACACTACCTGACTGCTCGGATGATGAACAACTATAATACTAAGGTTGAAATCACACTACGTGATTTCGGTTTGTTGCTTGTTGGGTTTTATTAGGACAAGAAATGAGAAGCTGCAACGGAAAGCTGCCCCCGATTAGTTTCATTTCACGGTACATACGCCTACTGCATTTCGAGTTAAAAAAAAAAAAAGATTTTAAATACTAATTATTTTTAATTCCCGCATATATAGTTGTACATTTTCCATACATACATACATATCAGCACGCCTGTCTACCATTGGGGTAGGCAGATACTATGGAACGCTAAGTGCCGATCCAAATATACCTCACTCCCTTCTTCCACACTCATCAACCATGCATGCTCTTCGGTTTTGGGTGCTTTAGATTTATTCCTTTTTCAACACATCACCGGCGACTAGAGCAGTCCATGCCGATGTCTTCACTCACAACAAAATAGTTGTGTTTTGTTATCCATTCTTTCCAAATGTCAAAACCATCTCAGCATAGCCTATTTAATTTTGTCACTACATTATCTTTCATTCTACATTGTTCTTATATCGTGCTATTTTTTACTCTATTATTGTCGAAATATATTCTTTAGATGTGCTGGTTTCCTCACGATGTTTTTTTTCACTGCCGAGTAAGTGATGATAACAAATATGCACATGAATAATAATACATGAATTTAGTAGTAAATGATGCGAACCAAGGACCAGTTGGTTAATAAAATGTGGCATTCTCCACTAAACTATCGATGCTCCTGCACTCTAATAATTATTATTATAATTAATAATTAATCTAAGGTAACATAAGATATAAAGCCTCAGCGTTAAGTAAATGTTACAAGCAGATGTCACTAGCGGCAGCGAATGTACGAACATAGTTTCAACCCTTGGGACGCCTGGTCAATAACTATAACGTAATATATATTTCGGTGACCACATCACCGATTCACCGATCACAGATTTAATCGTACATAATACTTCACCACATGCATTCAAAATAAAGTTTACAATGACGCTCACAATTTTTCATTTATAATATTCGCTGTTTCGCTGCCGGGCCCCTCAGTGTGAACTGAGCTTTACGCAATCACTTTATAAACGTCCATCTATTTTATCCGACCCAAGTACCTTCATCACATCAGTTAAAGCTACATCCCTATATCAGTATTATACGAACATTTCCTACAGCTGACAAATAAAAAACATATATTCACTGTGCCCCCATTGTGGGTAAAGGGTTCGAGAAGGCATAAAATCGGCAACATTTTCATTACCCTTTCAATAAAATGTGGTTTGATGTCAGATCATGCTCTTTGACAGGGTTTTTGCAATATTATAATAATGATTTTGTCAGTCTTTTATGTGTATTATGTGCCTTTGATATTGATAACTTCGGTCGTGTTTCTATTATTAGCTTTGGAATTATTAAATAATTTAATTTAGTTTTCATGTGTGTTGTTGACGATATGTGTATATTTTCGTATTTTTGGTATATTTCTTTAATTGACTGACAGATAATACTAGACATGCCTATACAGTGTCTAAAATTTTTATGATTCAGCTGCTACAGATTGAAAAGATATTGTCAGACTGGGGCGATTTAATATTCACACAGCAATCCTAATTAGACCTGTGACAAAAATAGCCGAAATTTGAATCAGGAATATTAGCTTATTGTGTTAATTGTCATACCGAACACACAGGTTAAACAATATCTACCGCTACATGTCTATGGATAGGTTTGTTTGTCTTGAGCTTCTCTGTTCTCGGAGGGTACGGTAAGCCGTCCTCGTTGTTTTCGACACATGACACTTGTTAAGTTAGTGGCATACTTATACATACATGGATTGAAAACATTAGCTTCCGTCGTAGCATACTCTAAACACCTCTGATTGTATGGAAATCCATAACCCCGCAGTGGGATGAATAAGGGTTGGTATGATGGGTACGTATAATAATAATAAAACTGATATTAAGACGAATAACTACCGGAAATATATCATGAAGGATGCCACGCTAGACATCTGTCGAGCGTGTCATCTTCCTGGGGAATCCCTCAGGCATGTTGTTTCCGGTTGTTCTCATCTCGCCAACGGCGAGTACTTTTATTTTTTATTTTTTATACCACTAAGGTGGCAATCAAGCATACGGCCTGCCTGATGTTAAACAGTCACCGTAGCCTATGGACATTTGCAACACCAGGGGCGTCACTCATGCGTTGCCGACCCTCTAAAAACTTCCTCACGCATTTCTTGAAAAACTCCATGCTGTAGTCCCTTGGAAAAACCTCGGCTGGGAGCTCATTCCACAGCTTGAGAGTTCTCGGAAGAAAACTTCTCTGGAACCGCACAGTACGCGACCATTGCGGTTTAAGCGTGTGAGGGTGAACTCCCCGCCGTCGGCGGTGCGGTTATAAAAAGTAGCTGTCGGCATCATTTCGAATAACTCTTCAGAACACAACCCGTTGTACAATCGGTAGAACACACAAAGGGAGGCTAAGTCTCTCCTTAAACTTAAGGGTTCAATACCGTGTGTAAGCTTAGGATTGTCGACAATTCTCACAGCTCGTCTTTGGACCGCTGGACCGTGTGATTCGATATCACACGGTCCAAGCTGGTATCTTCTGAGACTTATATAATATAAGTCTTTGCCCCGCACTGAAGTACTTCTTAGCCCTGTTGAGCACACCAAGTTTTTTCGACGCCAGCTTGACCTTCTCCTCCAGGCGATTTCGATATTGCACATCACTGGAGATCTCGACGCCAAGCATCCTAATATTTTGGTGACGGTAAGTAACTTACACAGACATAACCAAGTAGCCAGGATTATCCATCAGCAACTTGCTTTGAGAAATAGTCTTGTAGTTAATGAGGTGCCATATTACAGGTATATTCTTCTCTTTTAACTTTACATCCGCAAAATGATACCAATATTCTTTCCTTTCGCTCTCCTGTAAAGTTTCTATTTTACAGATTGCCCTTTTTACTTTGTCGACCACCAGTCGATAATATGTATAAATGTTCATCGTATTGTTTCTGCATATATTAAAATAGTTCCCCTGTCATGACTTTGTGGCGACAAATTAATGTATGCAACTGTACGTAATTAAACAATTAAGTATCGGTTGTTTAATGAGTAGTACTCGTCATAGAATCTGTTATGGAAATTATATAGTACCTGGAATAGGTAATATGAAATCGATCTTACTTTTATATACGCTTTTAGTTCTACTTTGGTTTTCTGTATAACTTATTTATTTACATAGTGTACATATACTTTCGTAGGGAACTACAAATGAAAAAAAAACTACTGACTTACCTGTCATGACCAAATTGGTCATATTTTATCAGAAGGTATTTTATCATAATAGGAGCTCCAGATATCATCGAGCGCAGGAGAAGAGAGATAAGGACCGCGGTACGTAGCGCTCGGTTCTCTACCCACCCCACATAGGACTTGGTATGAATGTAGATAGACAGATAAATGAAAAACCTGTGCTTTAAATGAAATATTAGCAGTATCGGCTTAATTAATGAACTTTTTATAGCATGGAAAGTGGTGCAGCGAAACTATTCAAAATAACGATAATTGATGCATGCCGTCTCTGTCGTAGCTGCTCCGGCCGTCACTGTCTTGGCTGCAACGGTCTTCAATATTATTTCCCGCCATCAAAACAGGAACCACAAGCAAACAAAATCGTTACTACCCACCCGCACTGTTAACAGTCTCTAGGATACGTTTTTGTCTCTCCATGAAGCCTGCTCGGGCGTTGAAATAAATAAAAGGAAAGTAAGTGTATGAAGATAAAAGGTAGAGCTTTCTAAATAACAAAATTATAAAACAGAATTTGTCAGCTTTTTAAGATAAAGTCGAAGTTAGAGGAAAAAGATAGATGAGCAAGAATAATATTAATCGAAACGTACCGAAGCAATACATTTCAATTTGTGCTGTCGCGTTGTAGCACCGTGAATGGCAAATTTAAAGAAGATTTTCAGTGAATGCGAACGCTTTTGTTGCATTCTAGATGTTCACGAAACAGACGAAAACATTTTGAGCCAGAATAAAGACCGGATAGACGCGAATGAAGTTTCTTTTGTTACTAAATACATAAATTAATAGTCGCATACATTTTAATCGATTTAAAAAGGGTAATTTTTTAAGAATACTGTAGGTTGGCACTTTTTATACAAAACCGGATGGAAAACTAACATATAACCCCTGATGATCTAGACCATCTATCTATCGATCTAGATCTGAACTAGACCAAGACAGACAGACATGTTCATGCATGCAAGTGTTTGTAACTAAGTATCAGAATTACACTAACAGGACAAAATAACGTGGTATTATGGTACAGCACTATGAGTGACTATTCGATTTCACATCACGGGGAGCATGGGTATCTTTGTCAACCAATGTAAAATAATAGTACTGCGCATCATCAATAAAAAAAGTGACAAAACAAATCAAGAGGGGGACTATTTCAGGGTTGTGCGAGTTGGTCGAGGGTCACTATATTCGTACTACGTGAGCCAATATGTCTGTTTTGTTAGAAGCTCTCATATTGCTAATACGTGCAGGATTAACCGTTATTTTCCTCGAGCATGCTTATATAGCTTTTTAAATTAAACTTAGTAGGATACTTTCTACACTCTATCGTGTATATATAGAGCAAATTAACTGATTGCAAAAAACAGTACACTATTTATGTTGTTGCATTGCATCTATTGAGTACGTTATACCCAAAACTACAATTAACAAGCATAGCAAGTCTCTGGTCACAGTTTTACGTCAATTATGAACCTAATTTGAAAATTAATGTATAGAATATAATAGAAGGTATATCAACACATTAATATATCATCATGTTCTATCAGAAGGTGATGTCAGGAGCCCTAGAAACTGGCGAGCGTGCATGAGAAGAGCAATGAATGTTAAAGAAGCGAGTGAGATATGTAAGGATCGAGTCACGTGGCGCTCGGTTCTCTCTGCCTACCCCGCAAGGGATTTGGCGTGAAGTTATAGAGAGATAGATAGATAGATATATCATCAATTGTACCACATGACATCATTAGTGATATAAGTTTATTGTGATATGATTTGACGATTTGAATTACGACCTATATTGCCAAGTTTAATTCTTGTTTGCCAATGATTATTTTCGAAACACTGGCAGAGTAAGAAATAAAAATGAAAACTAAGAGAAATTATACAACAAGGTTTTATTTTAGAAAATGTACCCCAAGCGAAAACTTAATTACAAATAAAGAATATTTATAATTAGAAATCTTTCATTAGACTGCACCTAGCGTCCAGTTTAATTAAAGTCGGTTGTCACTGTTTGAAAATCATTGCACTTAAAATAGTAAAAGAGCTAGTAAGTAATAATGAACGTTGAGCTTTCGTACTTTTGGGTTAACTATCTAAAAATACCAACAATAACTCTTCTGGCAACAAAATTCATTTTATTTTATTTATGTATTGAGCAAAACAAAGAATTGCTAAGGCTTAAATTTTAAACAATTATCGACAAAAGTATTGATATCATAACAAAACGCAACACACAGTTTACGGACTATTACGGGTGTGGAACAAATTTCATTTTCACACAAATGTTTGTACTGTGTGGGAGCTCGATAAATACGACAACCCTACAGAGAAATATTTGCCTATGGTCTTCTGAGCGCGGAGATAATTTGTAGTTGGACTACTTATTAAATAATACTGGTATTTAAATGGTGGTACGGCAAGTGTTCATGGGCTAAGTTAACTGCTTACTATCAGGCAAAACGTATGTTTGTTTGTCACCTTCGTCGTATAAAATAACTAGTCCAAGAAAGCAAACTTTTTATTACATAATTAAATCTTATTGCTTTATGACCATGTTTATAAAAAAATGAAATTTATTATAAATCTCGTCGTATATTTTCGTGGGTAGGATTTTTAATAAATTACTGTTAAAAGCATAGGTCCAGCAGTTTCACTAGCTTCATGGTACTGAATGTACTATAAAAAAACAAATTATGGCTTTCTTTACAATAATTTTGCGACTTTAATTTTAACTTTTTTTTTAATTTGTGAACTTGTGAAAATTAGGAAACTAAGTCAATGTAATTTAATAAGTGCTAATCTTTGTGACGATTATATTATAATGACTAGTTTTCTATTACTTTGACTTTATTGAACTAGGTTGTACATAACTATTCCATAATTTGTACCTATATTTTGTGTATCAAATGACGTAGGATAATCTTCGTCCACTATCTGGACTATATACCTTCCGGTTGCATCATCAGGCTAGCTTAATGATATCGTAATATTACATTGCAATACGCAACATGTACGGTATCAGTTAATGAAACACAGGAAAGTGGGTCAAATTTGTAAAATTTGATTACTGGAACGCGTGAAGCTAAATAAAAATATGTTTCGGAGTATGTTAGAGTCATCTATATATAATAGCTGCAGCTCGCGGCTTCATTCGCGAGTATACCGGTATCCGGTGGAAATGGCTGTTGCTTTTTAGGGTTCCGTACCCAAAGGGTAAAACGGAACCCTATTACTGAGGCTCCGCTGTCCGTCCGTCCGTCCGTCCGTCCGTCCGTCTGTCACCAGGCTGTATCTCATGAACCGTGATAGTTAGACAGTTGAAATTTTCACAGATGATGTATTTCTGTTGCCGCTATAACAACAAATACTAAAAAATAGAATAAAATAAATATTTAAGGGGGCTCCCATACAACAAACGTGATTTTTTCGCCGTTTTTATAGATAATGGTACGGAACCCTTCGTGCGCGAGTCCGACTCGCACTTGACCGATTTTTTTCTTTTTGCTCGGCTTCTAAGGGTCGTATTGTGATGCCTTCTTAAAGAATTGGGCTTTTTCTTCGTCATTTTTAGGGTTCCATACCCAAAGGGTAAAACGGAACCCTATTACTGAGGCTCCGCTGTCCGTCCGTCCGTCCGTCCGTCCGTCCGTCCGTCTGTCACCAGGCTGTATCTCACGAACCGGGATAGTTAGACAGTTGAAATTTTCACAGATGATGTATTTCTGTTGCCGCTATAACAACAAATACTAAAAAATAGAATAAAATAAATATTTAAGGGGGCTCCCATACAACAAACGTGATTTTTTTTGCTCGTTTTTGCTCGATAACGGCAACAGGTAGACGCTTGAAATATTCACAGAATATTAAGTTATATATTCACTTTAAGAATAAATAATTAAATTAAAATAAAACTAATATTTAAGGGGGGCTCCCATACAACAAACGTGATTTTTTTGCCGTTTTATAGATAATGGTACGGAACCCTTCGTGTGCGAGTCCGACTCGCACGTGGCCGGTTTTTTTTTACATAACGTCGGGAGGCATACAAGCATAGGGGCCACCTGGTGTAAAACGGTTTAAGCAAGGACCGAAGTAAATTTATTTCAATTATTTATTATACATTTATTCATTAAAAGAAATATAAGTAATATTTTGTCTACATAATGTAATTTTTGATTTTATCATTTGAAAATTCGTCTAACGAGTAGTAACTTTGTTGAGCTAAAAAAATTTTGGTTTATTTATAAATACTTTATGGTTTTCTTCTATTTTTAGCAGGTTTGGTAATGCGTTATTTTTTTTGTATGACATAGAGCGGGTCGCATCGATAGTTTGAGTTTCGATGTGGTAGGTATTAGTCTATCTTTATACCGGGTAGGATAGCGTCGGGGTAAATCGTCCTTTTTCGTGTAGAAATGACCCCTTCGTAACATAAAGCAAAATGAACAATACATTAAAAATGTACAAATCGCAAAATGAACAATACGAAGAATGTGCAAAACAGCAAAATGAACAAGAAGAGCCACGTTCACACACCAAAAGTTTATAATATACATAAAATAATTGCAATATTTTTCCTTTTGAACAGTTTCCTTCATAACAGACAATGTTCGATTCTGGCGCTTCGCCGGCCGCTACCACGGCACGCTTGCTTCGCTCGCTCGGCTCACGCGCTGTAGAGTCGCAGTTCTACCTAACACTCCTCTTCGCTCCGCCCGTTGTCGTACCTATTATTAAATAAGAATAATTATCACTAATTTTTATTTCAACTGAGAACCATTTTTATAGTTGTAATTAGAAAAGATTGCTCAAAACTTTTTGTGTGTGAACGTGGCCATCCTTGTACATTTTGCGATTCGCACATTCTGCGTGTTGTTCATTTTGCGATTTGTACATTTTGAGTGTAGTGAGCACGATTTTGCTTCTTGTACATTATACTCTGAATCCGAAATGACGATATTTTTTTTACAAATTGACAGGCTTCTAAAGAATACATAGAGGGTAGTGTTAATATTTTTAATGTTATAAAATGTGGTTTACAGCTCTCTCTAGCTGTGATATTTTCAATTATTCTTATGCACTTCTTTTGTAATCTAAATAAAATATTTGTATCTGTACTATTAGCTCAAAATTAATTCCATAGTTTAATCATGCGTATGCGAAATAGGCAGTAATTGACGCTTTTTTTGTCTGTGTACTTTTTAATTTCTTTGATGAGTGCATTTTTATAATCATTGCTATTTTGTCCACGTGAGCTTTCCATTTAATATTTGTGTCTAGTGTTAAACCAAGTAGAGTTGAGGTTTCTACACACTCGTTTTTTTGGTCTCATTATACTTGCAGTCGATATTAAGAGCGGATTTATCGTAAGGTCTATATTGCAATATTTAAGTCTTCGAAAAGTTGATTGATTGATTGAGTTATGGTTTTTTAACTATCCTACTACAGTTGTCAAATTGTGAGTTGTTTTCTTTTGTCATGGTTATCGTTTGCTGTGTGTGGTGTGAGTATTGAAACAGTACATATGTTTGGTTAATATTTTTCGGAAGCTCGTTTATGTAAAGTAGAAATATACAATCAAATATATAACAAACACAATCACGCTGCCTTAAGGGATAGAAGAATTTAAATTTTGTATGTCCGATCTCACTGTCGTAATTTTTCCGGTTGTTTGGTCATAGTTTTCTATTTTTGCGTATTCTCTTCTATGTTGTAGGTATGATTTGAGGTTAGGTCACAGATATTTCAAAATATAATTTCTTGGACGTGCGACTTCCTCCATAATGTTTTCCTTCACTGCCGAACAAGTTATAATTACCAATATTTTTTTATACTACGTCGGGAGGCATACAAGCATACGACCCACCTGATGTAAAGCGGGTACCGTAGCCTATTAACGCTTACGATACATTAAGTATCAGTCGCGCGATGCTGCTTACACAGCAACTCCTAGCAAGCTTACTGGTGACCTCACTCACACGCAGGAACACAACAACCCTCTAGGGAGTTGTTATTTAGCTGCGGTTTTCTGTGAGGTGGTGGTACTTCCGAAGATGGGCTGCTTTGATGCGTCTACCTTTCTTAAAATAATGTACATACATCCAAAAACACGAATATAGTGGCACATGCCCACGCAAGGTTTCAAACCAGGAACTGTTGGTTATTAAGCTGGTCCTTTATCCACTGGGCTATCACTGTTCGCAGTTAGATAGTGTTAGGTATTAGACATGAAATAAGGTGCTAATTACGAAGTACAAACAATAACAAACGTATTCCAAACTTCTTCCATTAACTGAACGTGTTAAGTGCTCTTATACGGCTGCATTGTAAGTTACGGTACGTCGTCGCAAAGAGCGGTCCCAGTTGGGCAATTAGAGCCGAGATGAAAATGTGTCAGTGGAACAGGCGAACTATGACTTCAAGCAAAATCCATGCTAAGAGAAACAAGCACGGGAGAAGTGATGACTTTGACACCATGACTCGTGGGTTTGATTCCCACATGGGACAAACATTTGTGTTTATGAATGTATGCATGTTCGTCTTAGTCAGAGTATTTACAATGTTTTTTTTATACAAGGCATATAAACATACGGTCCACCTGATGTAAAGCGATTATCGTAACCAATGAACGTTTGTAATACATTAAGTATCACTCGCGTGATGCCTCCTGCTGTTACTTTAAACACAACAACTCTTCAGCAGCTTACTGGTGTCGTCACTCACACGCAGGAACACAACAACCCTCTAGGGAGTTGCTATTTGGCTGCGGTTCTCTGCCAGGTAGAGGTACTTCCCCAGACGGGCTGCTTTGATGCGTCCTACCTCTTTTAAAAGCCAATAGACATGTTCATGCATATAAACCTTTGTCCTGTGTGGGAATCGAACCCACGAGCTTTGTTGTCAAAATCGTATTATTCACGACTGCGCCACTGCACTCGAGCTATCTCTCCTCAATACTTTATTGTTAATTTCAGTATCTCTGCGATTTTCATGGTCGACAACTCCGATCTGAGAGTTATATAAATCTCTCCAAGTCACTTTACCATTCTCTATGTCGAACTCCTTTACTTTACAAACTATGCGTCTCTAGAATGCAGAATCAGGCAGCCGATTCTCTCAGATGTAACTCTAACAAATTCGGTCAATTTGCAAAAACCACGATTCATTAATCATCGTCAGATTTATATTATTTTTATGCATGTGTAAGTATGTCTATGTATACTATCATATGTATTATACAGATATTATAAATGTAATGTTTGTGTATGAATATTTACTGTGTGTTATATTTTTAAATATATAACACATAGTTATACTAATTAAAAATTAATATAACTGTGTGTTATACACATTTATATTAATTTTTAATTAATATAACTGGTGCTTTCTTACTTTGTGTACTTTTTTAAACAAAGTAAGAAAGCAAACTAATATCCAGCTGGTTTGCTTTCTTACTTTGTGTAACGATTCCCTGTGTTTCATTATTGTCATTATTGTACCAATATGCTTATGGGTTTTTTTTGTAATATCTAATTGACAATTTGAAAAGAGACCTATATTGGCAAGTTTCTTTCGGCATTTCTTCTTTGCCAATGGTATTTTCCGAAATGCTAGCAGATTAGAAAAAGGAATAAAGTAAAATAATTGAATTGAATAAGAAACAATAAGATTATATTTCAAAAAATGTAAGACAAGCGAAGCGACATTCGTCAAAAATCTTTATTTGCCATTGGATCCTCGCGGGCACTTAGACACAGTGCCCGCGAGGATCCAATGGCAAATAAAGATTTTTCATCTTTTTTGTACATGTATCCTTGTAACGTTGGCACCCATCCAATTTTTGACATCCTTATATTTATAGGCTGCGGATTCTGTTCCAGATGGCGGACGACCGCAGGAACCGAGGCAGAGACTACCGGAGCAGCCATGGCAGCGTCGGCATATAGCACGCACTAACAGTAGTGGGTGGGTGCCGGCCGGCGCTAGGCCGCATGAACTAATTGGTGGCGGAAGCACACAAAGCAGGTTAGATTAAATTGCATGTAAATTTGACTTTCGCTAAATAACGCCTGAATCTATTAACTATATTCACTAAGATGTTTCACATCTATCGTGGTAAAAAGGAAAAGGATACGTTCCAGTACAGCAGTGAACAGTTTCGGAGAAACGTTAGATTTTTAAGAGAGGTAGGGCGCATCAAAAAAGTCCGTCTGGGGAAGTACCTCCATCTCACAGAAAACCGCAGCCAAATAACAACTCGCTAAGTGGGTTACTGTGTTCCAGTGTGTGAGTGAGGTCACCAGTAAGCTCCTAAGTAGTCGCTGTGTTAGTGGTTACGGTAGCCTATGAACGCTTACACGCATTAAGTATCACTCGCACGATACCACCTCTGCTGCTAATATAGCAACTCCTTAAGAGCTTACTGGTCACCTCACTCACACGCAGAAACACAACGACCCTCTAGGAAGTTGTTGTTTGACTGCGGTTTTCTGTGATGTGGAGGTACTTCCCCAGACGAGCTGCCATAATGCTCTCTACCTCTCTTGAACTATACATACAATATTAGTTGCTTCACATTTCATTATTTCGAAACTTGACTACCGATTGTAACTGCTTTGGTGCACCCTACCTCTCTTAAAACACCCAGACCAAGATAAATGGGCATATTTATGCACACAAATGTTTGTTCTGTGTGGGAATCGAATCCACGAGCGTTGGTGTCAAAGTAACGTAATTGCACGTTTCATCACTGCGCCACCGAGCTGGTCAGTCAATTTTCAATAAGATTTTATCACTCTTCTTGAAAAACAATTCTACCGCGCTTCTGCACCATGCCTGTGGCGCTTTACCCTCAAGGATGACGGAATTGAAATTATTCTGAAGGCACCTAAGTACTGGTTTTCCACCCGCTTTGAGAAGCTCAGTGATTCTGTCATCGCCCGGGGCTATGTTGTACTGTTGTTGGCTGACGTCAGAGATATCCACTGTGAAGTGTCGCGTCAACTTGGCTCTGATGTCGACCTAGAAGCGGGTTCTATTGATTTAATATATAACTGCCCAAAGAAGCTCTCAGTGTCTCTCAAAATCTCTTAAGGGACGACATAACATCTACACTTTTTAACTTCAGTTGCGAGTTGTTACTGGTTTCGGCCAACAGGTATATTCCTTGCGAACATTTTGAAGCCTTTATTCTGCTTAATCAACTCTTCAATACCTTTCGTGTTAAGAGACGAATGTCGCTTCGCAAAGAGACCAAAATTTAAGGGTAGAAACCCTTCATCGTAAGCATCTAAGTTGAGAATTGAAAATTAATAAATATTTCTTACGCACTTAGAACTGTTTACAAAAATAAACATCGCCACAGTTACTTCATAGATACTGTAACATAGACTCTATATATAGATATAATAAAATAGCAATTACATACCAAACCTTATATCCGCTGAGGATATAATCTGTCTTAATTATTTATTAGGATGCTTGGCGTCGAGATCTCCAGTGAAGTGCAATATATAAGTCAACTGGGGGAGAAGGTCAAGCTGGCGTCCAAGAAACTTGGTATGCTCAACAGACTCAACTTCAGCGCGGGGCAAAGACTTGTTATATAAGTCTCAAGTCAGACCGCACTTGGAGTACTGCAGTCACCTTTGGGCGGAAGCACCTGGATAGCAGCTTGGACCATGTGATTCGATTCAGAGACGAGCTGTGAGAATTATCGACATACCTAAGCTTACACACGGTATTAAACCCATAAGTTTAAGGAGAGATTTTGCCTCCTTTTGTGTGTTCTACCGATTGTACAACGGGTTGAGTTCTGAAGAATTGTTCGAAATCATGCCGACATCTACTTTTTATAACCGCACCGCTCGCCTACAGTGGGGAGTCCACCATTACACGTTGGAATCGCAATAGTCGCGTACTGTGCGGTACAAGAGAAGTATTCGTGGCGTGAAGAGAAGTATAGTGGTATATGCCAGGTTTTGAACCGAGGATCCGTTGCTTAATAGGCATAATCCTTATCCACTGCTCTTATCTGTCTATATCGTTACATATTAATAAAAAACGGATTGCACTCCGGGAGTGCCGGCAGAAGTGAAAACTTAAACATTAACGTTGTGCATTTTTCAATATTTTGGAATGGTTAGGGAATAATTTCGCACGAATTTTTGCTGAGTTACCCATGTCTAACAAACACACACACACTCGCCCAAGCGTCCCGCACCGCTTAAACCAAACAGCGATGTTGATAAACTACGTTGAACGAAACGTGTAAGCGCCAGGAATTTCATGGCGCTTACAACGTTTTGGTCGCGAGATAATAATGCCCTATGAACGATCTAGCGCTTCATGTTTTAATTGTTTAATTAGAGGTAACTAATGTTTTAGCGCTGCAGCGGACTTAAGTTCTAATTCTCATTAAAATCTTTCGGTCAGGGTCACGTGTCCTGACGCGAGTTTAACATTTTTTACTCATCCCAAAAAGTGCACAACTTCGCTAAAGAAGTTTTCACTTCAAAAATATTACTAATATTATTCAGACGACAAAATTACTGATATTATTATAATATTAGTAATATTTTTTATTATTAGCAAATAATAAAAAAATATTATTAATATTATTATGACGAGGTCGGTGGCTCTGTCGCGAATGACGCGACTTTGGCACCAACGCTCGTGGGTTCGATTCCCACACAAGGCAAACATTTATGTACATGAACATGTCTGTTTGTCTTGGTCTGGATGCTTTAAGAGAGGTAGCGCGCATCAAAGTAGCCCGTCTGGGGAAGCATTAACAACTCCCTAGAGCGTTGAAAATATAAAAAAAAAGAGTATAATTTACACATAATCTAGGTGACAGTGTCCTAAGTCGTCGAAGTAATAGGTCAGGGTCCTTCGATAATGTCGTTTTCTCAAGGCTTAGAGCTGTCATCCAATAAATCAGTTACCGAGTGAACTTTACTTTGTTCTTGTTACTCTCACCACTTCGACAACAAATTATGACATTTCGTTAACTATTACAGTTAAGTGCTTCTTGCGCAGACATCACGCGGCACTATCAATTCATTGGGTTGCGCTACATGTGCGTTTCACTTTATTTCTTTCAGATTGTTTCCAATAACAATTTTTAATAAAACAACGTCGAGTTAGGTACACTATTTATAACTGCTGCTGGCTGGATCGATTTTTATGATGTTTGTTTTGTTCGATGTGTCTCAGCCCCGCATATCAGAATAACTATTAAAACATGAAAAAAATAAAAGAAACAAAATTATGAAGAAATTTCATTTTCTCATACATTTTATATGAAACGCCTTTTTTATGATATCTCAAGAATGAATTGACAAATTTCAATTAATATTTTTTTGTCCGTTTTGTCGAGTGCTTAAACACCTCCAGCGACAACATTGACCAGTTTCTTTTTGATTTGCCAAGGTGATTCATTTAATCGAACGTTGCCTCTGATACGCCACGTTATTACACTTGGAACGTTCATCCCAGATACTTCAACGTTGAGACCAAGGCAATATGGTTCCTGATCATCCGGATGTGCGTTCTACTGATACTTTTGATCGTATTTACACAGTTTATTCAAAGAGTGACGAATGCTTCTACTTGCAGTTGTTGCTGGTGAATATTCGTCGGACGACATCATTGGAATCACTTCGAACTGTGGTGGAATGATATAGTGTCCAGTATATCATGGTTCATGTCAACAGTTCAATTTGCTTGAAAACGATACTCATGTGAACATGACAATCCCTGAAATTTAACGTAGATCCGAATCCGTTGATACCATACAAGTTATGCGAAAAGAAAAAAATGAAAATGATGAACAAAAATTTTTAAATAAAAAAAGTGGAGCAGTCTTCATTGAAGTCGATGCTGTAAAATATTAAAATATTGTGAACAATGATCGACTTCGTTGAAAGAAGAACACACATGAAGAAAGAAGTTTTTCTTTTTAATTTAATTTTTTTGTTACGAAATTCATCGTAATTAATATAAACGCCTAGATTATTAAATATATATTGGAAATTGCATTAGTTTTTAAGAACAACCCCAGATTATTCTCAAGGTTCACTGATATTGTGACAGGAATAACAGACTGCGCCGATGCATATGAGCTTGTTGTGTACGGCACCACAAATCTTTAATAAAATTTCAGATTGGATCGAGACTATGCATATCAATGTGTTTAAAATTCATTTCGAAAAGCTCTTGAATGCAAATTGTTATTACAGTATACGAGAAAATGACTTCATTAATGATAAATGCTTATGAAAATTGTATCGGTTTTGTAAGTATTGGTTGCTATTCGTTTGACATTAAAATTAATTTTATGAATTAATATTTAATTTTCTTGACATTCCAATGTTATTTAAATGAATGCTCCATCTCTCAAAGTTGTGTAAGCCGCCGTTGTAAGGCATGATAGACTCTAACATTGTTACTACCAAATTAGCATGAAATTGTATGTATAATTCATGTTTTTTTATACGACGTCGGGAGCATGCAAGCATATCCACGTAAATGTAAAGCGGTTACCGTAGTCTATAAACGCTTGCACCGCGCGATGCCACCTCTGACCTCTGCTGCCAACACAGTGACCTTATGTAAAATAAACTTAACTTTTATCTTTATCTTTTAAACGTTTCTACGTAAAGTATCTAGAATTCGGCAATATCAAAGATTTTTTGACGCAGTTATAAATAAAACAAGTAAATAAAAAATATATATAATTCCACTTTTACATCCTACTAATATTATAAATGCGAAAGTTTGTTTGTATGGATGGATGTTTGTTGCTCTTTCACGCTTAAACGGCTGAACGGATTTGAATGAAATTTGGCACGTAGATAGATTATGATCTGGATTAACACATAGGCTACGTTACTTGACTCCACGCGGGCGGAGCCGCGGGCAGCAGCTAGTATATTATAATATAATATACTTTAAAGTGGATTTATAGTATTTTTAAAAGAATAAATATTGCCTCTATATGGAAGTCCATTGTGGAAGTATCTCCGCCTTATCGAAAACCGGAACCAAATAACAACTCTCTGGAGCGTTCTTGTGTTCATGCGCGTAAGTGAGGTAAAGAGTAAGCTCCTGAGGAATTGCTGTGTTAGCAGCTGACGTGGTATCGCGCGAGTGATACTTAATGTGTTATAAGCGTTCATATGCTACGGTAACCGCTTTACATCAAGTGGATCGTATGTTTGTACATAGTATATAAACAAATGAAAATAAATTAAATTAAAGAAGGTATTGTTAAAAATAAATAAAGCTATTTTTGTCAAAACAAGTACACGCGGTTCTGTAATACCTAATATCTCTTTCTAATATCTGACACTCTCTGCAAGTAAAAGTGAAATGGAGATATTGTTGACATGTCAATTTAAAATGGACAATAGAAAACATAAATTAAAAATGTACAATATAAAATAAAATTGTGTGTTCAATAATATAATATTGAGTATTATTTTATGTTATTTCTTACGAAAACAAATTTGTATTTATTTATTAACATAAATTTGACACTTTTTACAGGTCAAATTAATGATATTAGATGTCACCAAATCATCTTAATAAGGCATTCGAGATTTCATGTTCAGGATGTCGCAGTACAATAAATAATTATCGTCATAATAATATTAGTATTAAATAACATTAAATTATGTTAAGAATATACAAATTCAGTGTTCTATCAGAAGGTGATGTCAGGAGCCCTCGAAACCGGCGAGCGTGCATGAGAAGAGCAACGAATGTTAAAGAAGCGAGTGAGATACTCGTATGTAAGGATCGAGTCACGTGGCGCTCGGTTCTCTCTGCTTACCCCGCAAGGGATTTGGCTTATACGTTTGGCTTTGAAGTTATAGATAGAATATACAAAAATAAATGTCACAATAATAATATTATAATTCAGAAAAGTCTAATTTTATAATTCCGATATTAAATTATAGAAGTCACATCTACGAGTATATATTATTTCTTATTCCAACTTTGTTCACAAATTCTTCTTCATTAATAAAAATTCAATTATGGTACCACTTACGCTACCGCGACAAAATGCATTCCGGTAAGATATTATCTTTTATTTCAAATTTGCTCTTAAATTTATGGCAATTAATAATTAAGTACGTCTAACGCTACAGCGATATGTTACACGTACATAACATGTTAGTTTCTTTTTATAATTTATTCAAAAAATTGTCGTATTTAATAAACACGCAAGGATGGTACCACTTACGCTGTACTGAATATATTGTTTTTCAGGATTCCTTTAGTTTTTTTTATGGTTTGTATTCCTGCGGGTACTTTTGCTTCGCCTAATATTTTTAGGGTTCGTTCGTTCGTTCGGGTTCGTTTAATAGTGTTTTTACGCTTTCACATAATAAGCTCGCTATGCTCACTATAAATATATTAGATTTAATTCAGCCAAATTACTATCTCACGATAATCACATAGACACTTGCACAAATTGCAATTTACTTACCTACCTCACTATATCTGTCACTAGTCTAACTTGAACAAGTTAGTACCACATACCACACCAACCCTTACTCATCCCACTGCATGGATACGGGTCTCCCTTTAACCGAAGGGTTTTAGAGCATACTCAACCACGCTGCTCAAATGCGGATTGGCGGGCCAGTGTTTTTAAGCCGCCCGAGGGCCCACTGACTTAGCTTAACGACTGTCATCTATCCAGCCGGGACCGATCGCTTAACGTGACCCCGAAGCACCGAGAAACTCGAGATAGAAAAATCCATCTATAGACAAGCTGCGGTCGACGTTACTTAACCTGCGTGTTCGGTTAGAATGACACGCGCAACGACGCCATCGAGCACTCACAACAAGTGAACAAGTTAAGTTAATTGAACAAGTTACTAATATCTACAAACACATTTACCAAAATAATAATAATGAAAATCACAAGTAATTGAGTGATGAGGCTGAGTACGCGAAGGCTACGGCTCATCTAGTATTTGAGTATCCATAAAGTTCTTCGGTTAGCACAGTTAAGAGCTCAGTTAGCAGTCGTGCCGGTGTACTCGCGGTGGGCGCCCGTTTTACCGCCTTGTTCATTTGTGACGACGATTCACGTGTTACTTGGAACTGTGATCGAGTGATTTTCTGGTACGACTTTCTTTTATTTCCTTTTAATTTTAAATCGATAATTGTGTTCCATTTGTGAATTTTAATTGTTTCGGTTCTATTTTTCCCCTTTTGGCCATATATCGAATGCGGGTAAATATTATTGTTGTACTTTTTATTACATTTCATAATTGTAATTTATGGGTAAATTTATATAGTATAATACAGTACGTATCTGTTACTTTTTGTAACAGAAACTCATTTTAGTAAACGGATTATACATACCTGTCTAAAAAAACGTGATATTTAAATAACTTATGTGAATACACTGGCTTTGAGCTTAACAGCGGATTTAGCGGACGTTATGGCGGATTTGAAAACCTTGTAACACAGGTCTTATGTTTTATTTACATCAGTTTTAGAATGTGAAATAGAGTTTATATCGAAAGTTATAAAAATACCGTAGCGGGAGTTTCTACCAAGTCCTGTGCTGTTAGCGGGGGTTGAAAGTTTAAGTTATTATTTACCATCAGTATAAATTACTGGTAGTTTATGAGGTGAGTGTTAATAAAGTAAATTTACTAGTTAATTAGTTTGACTTGGACCGTACAAGCGTTAATTGGAAAGACAATAGCAGGTGAACTACATAT
This sequence comes from Pyralis farinalis, assembly GCA_947507595.1. Lineage (NCBI taxonomy): Eukaryota > Metazoa > Arthropoda > Insecta > Lepidoptera > Pyralidae > Pyralis > Pyralis farinalis. The sequence continues at coordinate 7,461,298 of OX382275.1, forward strand.
GTAACATAATAAGGGAATTTATTATTGTATGGCCATTAATGAAAGCTGAACTCTTTCTACAAATGACTTACACACTTAGTGCGTAATATTTCTTATGTATATGTAAGAGGTTGTTGTATTATCTATATTGAACAAATAGAAAGTAATTCTACAATTAAAATTTTTAAAGCTGGTAAAACTTACAAAGAGCGTATTTTTCAAACCAATTTCCCATTATTGTCTAGCCAACCTTTATTTAATTGAATTTTAAGAACACATTTGGGTGTAGAGAGCACGTGAGTACAATTCGAATTCAAATGGTTTAATTATTACAAAAACACTTCCACACTGTTTAATAATAATACATGAACAGTATAACTAGTAAGTGTCCAAGTAAAATGTAACTTTAATATAAAAAAATATATATAAACAGTCACAGGAGGGCAGAAAGAAAAGGGACAGAAATAAACAAACAGTTCAAGTTTCGACACAACAGGCAATATTTGTAAGCATAATACTTGTAATATTAGGATAATTCCAACGTACAAACGGTATTCGTTGAACATTGGTTGCAGTCTGTGTTAAGAATTTGAAATAGAAATGTCAAGTTCTACTTATTCTACTAAGTTATTGGCGGCTTTAATTTATAATAAACTACCAGTTGATATTAAAAAATTAGACTCAAAAAATTTCAAATGTACATACGGTGCATGAGTATTTAAATAAAAAGTAGGACATTGATATTTTTCATGATAGACATCATCACTTGACTTAATGCTAGACTATTTTATTGATAATTTATTAATTATTGTGAAATTAAATATGAAACATTTGCACACCTGCGCGCAGGTTGAATACGGCATGCATGAAGGAATTTTTATAATTGTATGACAATTGCGTTTTAACACGAATGTAATCTTATATTCTTGCAAATAAATTGTTTGTTTGTTTGATTTGTTGAATAAAATAATATTTTCAGTTTTTAATTTATTTTGTAGATATTCGACAATTTAGTAATAACATTTACATAACGACTCTTCTTTATACAAGTAGGGACTTGTTACACCATGGTGAACAATTAATTTAATTTAAGGTTGGTACTTGTTTTTGGCACACAAGTATACGGCCCACCTGATGTGAAGCGGTTACCGTGGCTTAAAAAAACGTGCAATACGTTAAGTATATACTCGCGCGATGCCACGTTTGCTGCTAAGATAGCAATTTCTTAGGAGCTTCACTCACAAGCAGGAACACAACAACCCTCTAGGGAGTTGTTATTTGGCTGTGGTTGTTTGTTATGTGTGTGAAGTGGAGGTACTTCACCATACGGGATGCTTTGATGCGTCCTACCTGTCTTAAAAACGCCCAGACCAAGAGAAACATACAGGATCATGCACACAAATGTTTGTCTGTGTGGGAATCGAACCCACGAGCGTTGGTGTCAAAGTAGCGTAACAGTGTTTCACCGAGCTCGTCAAAATATAGTAGATATAAATATTATAAGAATATTACATTAAAATAACAAATAATAAGGAGCGATCAAATATGAGTCGGGCATTTGCTAATAAATTTACATACAATCAAATACAAACTAAATTCATACATCTCGTCATTTACATCAATTCATACTTATAAAATAGTGTATAATAAAACCTTAAATAAATCTAAAAGGGGTGCCATTATTAAGCTCTTATTTATATTTTATTTATTTAATATTTATGCTTTGTCTTATTTTAGAAGTTGGGGACTTCTACGTTACTCTTACGGGCGATAGCATATCGCACGTGTAAATATGCACACTTATATTTATTTTCATTCAATTCAAGTTTGATTGAATATTCATATATATTTTTAGTTATATATATGAATATTCAATCGAACTTGAATATAGACATAGAATAATCATAACAAAAATTCTCGGCTCAAAGGTGAAATTTTATTTTCTTCGTGTTTATATATCTACAATAAATCTTCTATCCATTCAAATTCATATTGCCACAAAACAGAGTTAAATGAGGAAGAACTGTGCCATAGGACCCATTTGACAAAGCTAGTTAAGTTTAATTACAGCCGGGTTAGATATGAATCAGAGAAATTTTGCTTGTTAAATGCACTTAGTAGAGATTTCAGCGAACCGATAGGAAGGGGTACTATTTAGTGAGGGTAACATTGTTTGATAAATTTTTGGAATATTTTCTGAGCTAGACAAGTATATACCCTTGCCTACTGTATACGTCAGTATGACCTAAATTTACACGAGTTGTAGCTTCTTAGATACTCTATTGTGATCTTGCAGCCGCCATGACCACAGAAAAGCTTCATCAAAATATTATCTTCTATTAGATGGCGGTTCCCATGAGTATAATTGGTTGATTCTGCAGATGGTAGGAGCCACGTAACCCCTGTTCAGAAACCTTCATCCTATATTTCTAAAGTAGGTTATAATGTGCCTACTCCACTTTGCAACTCAACTAATTGACAACTACGACTGACAATTTATCTATAAACAGACTATGATCAATGGCACGGACTTGGTCGATTTATTATTTAGAAAAAATAAATATAATAACAACGTTTTACCTCAGAGGGAGACTTTGTGGAAATGTACAAAAGTCGTCTGCGTGGGTACCTCTGTCTCACCTATTTCTACCGCCAAGCAGCTATATTTATATAGCCGTGTTCCGGTTTGAAGGGTGAGATATGGGGAGAAATTTCTGGGTACTGTGACGAAACATCCTTAGGTCACAAGATTGGCAGCGCGCGAGTAACATCCCCGTGGTGTTGCGAGGGTCAATAGGCTGCGGTGACAGCTTACCATCAAATGCGGGCCGCATGCTTGTTTCTAATTTAGTTTAAAAAAAACCTGTTTACAATTAAAGTGTAAGTGTTGATTCCGGATGTAATAGATATCTGGTGCCAGCCATCTCCCAAACTGAAAAATTAATATGTTTTTTTTATTCGGTATAGCTAATAAGAGTAACTTGTCACTGGGGACTCATTTTAAGTAAGAATTAATTTTGTTAGGAGACTACCGACTACTAAGAAAAGGTGAAATAGAATGACTACAATTTCAGTTAGTGGGTAAACATATTGACATATAAAATGCGGACATATATTCTCAACATTTTCCGAAATAAAATTCTCTTTAATTTTTGAGATAAAAATAGAAGGACTTGGAAATAAACGCTTTTAGTTCTTGATTTTTGCTTGCATTTCTTAGTCGTAAATAGTTCCGGGAATCGGAGCTGTGGAGTGTGGATTGCGCGCAATTAGTTTGCGGATTCTGCAAACACAGGATATTCTGCATTAGGGTCTGTTTTTCTTGCTGTATCTTGTTTGACTAGACCACTTGAAGCCATGCAAACCGACCTGAAAATTATTTGTAATTTCTAAGTACCTACTAATTTGATCTGATGAATATAAATAGGAACTTATTGATAATTAATAAACAAGGCTTTGATGAAAGAAATTTTGGGTGCATTGAAGCAGTCCAACTGAAGAGGTATCTCCAGCTCACAAAAGAACAAAAAAAAAGGTTTTCCCGCTTGTGTTCCTGCAAGTTGGTGAAGACAGTAAGCTCTTGCGGTTTGCTGTGTTCGTACTTGAGCGTTCATAGACTATGGTTACCACTTTACAACAGGGCCGTATGCTTGCTTGAATCACAACGTTGTATAAAAATAGCTGACAATAATAAGAAAAAATGTTTGTTGGCTTATGTGATTCCTATTCAATGGTTTAATCAGTTTTCCCTAACGAAAAAATTGAATAATGCTGAAAACTTCTCTTTTTAGCATATCCTATTTGTTTCCTAAACTACTGGGAGTGGCGTGATCTACTACCTACGCCTAAGAAAGATGGCGGAAACCTTGATTTATACATGGGATAACTGATTCCTTAACTCAGAGGGAAAACCGAACCTTTCCCAACGTTAAGTCACATGACTTTAAAATATATTTTTTTGAACGTGCGGGTTTAATCACGATGTTTTCCTTCACAGAGCAATTGAATTCAAGTGAATTTAGTGGTATATACATACATTAGTGGTTAGGATACGAACTAAGGACCACCAGGTAACATGCTGGTCTACTATACGCTACAGCAAACAGAGGTAATTTCAACTATATTTTAGTGCGCACATTTTTGGCAGATGTACGTAGCTGTCGAGATTGCGTTGCGTGTTCTTGGTGACATACTATTTACTACGAGTGTCAAAGTAGCTTCAGTTCAAACACATCTCTGCATCGTCAACAGTGCACCGAGAGCTTTGATCATATAAACTCATGCAACGAATAGAATTGTTAGTGTTCAGTTTTTGGTACTAGATACTTTTATTACAGGGGAAATCTCCGGATAGAAGACAAAAACAATTCTCTCGCTGTAGTTGCTGATAGGCCATTTTGGATAAAGGCCTATATTAAAAATATTTGGCCATAAAACCTGCAAGGGGCAGGAAAAGCGGGAAAGCAGCAGTGTTCCGGGGCGGGATTTTTTGTAACATTCGTGTTTGTATGTAACCTGTCATACATAAAGCGCGCACGATCTGGCACAATGCGATCGTTTTTTGTGTGACACGTTGCGTACAATCACGAATATTGTAAAAAATGCCGTCCCATATTGCTGCCGCTTTTCCACTTTGTCTGCCCCTGTGGATTTTGGCTTTTGAATGAAAGGAAAGTTTTCCTCTTGCACATTTTTTTTATACCCCTAAGGTGACAAACAAGCGTACGGCCTGCCTGATGGTAAGCAGTTACCGTAGCCTATGGGCATTTGCAACACCAGGGGTGTCACTCTTGCGTTGCCGACCCTGTAAGAACCTCTTCACGCCTTTCTTGAAGAACCCCATACTGTAGTCCCTTGGGAAAACCTCGGCAGGGAGCTCATTCTACAACTTAATAGTTCTCGGTAGAAAACTTCTCGTGAAGCGCACAGTGCGCGACCATTGCGGTTCCAGTGTGCGCGGATGAACTCCCAGCCGCCGGCGAGCTGTGGGATTGTAAAACGAGGCTGTTGGTATAATGTCGAACAACTCTTCAGAACACAACCCATTATACAGCCGGTAGAACACGCAAAGGGAAGCAAAATCTCTTTATTTAACATTATATTACATCTTCTTATTCCTAATGCTATTCCGTTTTCTAATCTACGAGTACTGCCGGGTCGGCTTAATATCTAATTTTGACGAGCGCGGTGGCTCAGTCATGAATGTCGCGACTTTGACACCAGCACTCGTGGGTTCGAATCCCACACAAGGCAAACATTTGTGTGCATGAACATTCTGTTTGTCTTGGTCTGGATGTTTTATGAGAGGTAGGGCGCATCAATGCAGCCCATCTGGGGAAGTACCTCCACCTCATAGAAAACCACAGCCAAATAATAACTCCCTAGAGGGTTGTTGTATCCCAAGGAGTTGCTGTGCAAGCAACAGAGGAGGCATCGCGCGAGTGATACTTAATATATCGCAAGCGCTAATAGGCTACGGTACCCGCTTTACATCAGATGGGCCGTATGCTTGTATGCCTCCCGACGTAGTATAAAAAAAAACTCATTTTGATGGTGCCTCTGCCTTCGGAGTTCCACAACCTATAGAGACAACCAGAACTATCTTAATATGTACATAAATTTCAATTTCTGAAGTAATACTCCATCTCAATATCAAGTCCCATTATTTAAGAACATGACAATTTCCTCGATAGATGGCAGTCCTTATGCTAAAAGAAGCAGGGCGCAACAAAGCAACACGACTTCAATGTACGACCCCTGTACAACTCTGCAGAGTTTCTGCTAGTGAGTGAGATTACCAATGTGCTCCTGAGGAGATCCTGTGTTAGTAGTAGCGACGTGCGACGTGTGAGTGATACTCATTGTATTGCAAGCGTTCATTGGCTAAAGCGACTACTTTACATAAGATGGGCAGCACGCTTGTTTGCCTCCCGGCGTAATTTAAATAAGAACTCAGTTACGTTCATAAGATTGTTTATGAATAAAAGAATATAAAATTCATTAAAAATAGAGCAAAATGTACGTACGATAAATTGGAAAATTTTAAATGAGAAATTTTTAACAAGGGCTAATTTTAAAACTGAAAAATTATATAGCTTTCGTTAACTTTCCCCGAAGTTGGATGGGGTAACTATAGCCGCGAACATTGAAACTTGTTTTTTTTTATTAAAAGGGAACTTAATAAAAATTAATTAGTACAACGAGTTTTCAGCAACTTCTGAAACTAAAATCTATGCATATAATAGTACTAACTTATTAATCTATGAATAACTATACGCCAAATCCCTTGCGGGGTAGGCAGAGAGAACCGAACGCCACGTGACTCGGTCCTTATAGTAGTAGCTCTTCTCATGCACCCTCACCGGTTTCTAGTTCTCTTGAAGTCGCCGTCACCATCAATTTGCTATGCCTGCCTGATGATAAACAATAGCTTTATTTTTTATAAGTCTTCAGGAGGCATACAAACATAAGGCTCACCTTATTTAAAATGTCATAGCTTATGAACGCTTGGAATACATACAATATGCAACCCCTGCACAATTCAACTCACCAGCTTACTTTAACGCTCCAGGCAGTTATTTGGCTGCGGTATTTTGTGAGGTGGAAGTACTTCCACAATTGGGATGCTTTGATACGCCTTGACTCTCTTAAAAACACCCAGACTAGAACATACATATTTATGCACACAAATATGTTCTTTGTGGAAATCGAATCACAAGTTTGGGAGTTAAAGGAGCCGTTACAAACCATTCGACCACCTGGCTCGTCAATAGCCTATGGATATTTGCAACACAATTCGCCAGAATGTAGTTATTTGGACGCGGTCTTTTGTTGAGGTAGTAGTTCTCCCCCAAAACTACACTACATCTTAGAACTTAGGTAGACATTTGTCATGGATAGTCACGACCTGCGCATAATCAACACGGCAATTAATAAAATATGTAAAATCAAAATAATTATCATTTCAATTAAGCAAATATTTTGGGTATTCATTGCGACCTTAACCAGCGTTATTACATCGAGAGCCTCATCTCAACAGCCTCAAGAAAGTTCGGAGTCCTGAACAGGGTGCGCCGGTTCTTCACGCCGGACCAACTTTGTCTGCTTTATAAGACACAAGTTCGGGCCTGCGTGGAGTATTGCTCGCATCCCTGTGACGGCTCCGCACAGTATCTTCTTGAGGCTCTCGATAGGTTGCAGCGACGGGCTATCCGCATAATTGACGACGAAGAGGTCACCAAAAACCTAGAACCTCTTCAACTCCGTAGGGACATAGGCTCTCTAAGCGTATTTTACCGCCTTTACCATGGCGAGTGCTCTGAAGAACTGTTTTCCCTTATCCCACCCTCACCCTTCCTCACCACACGTGCGGGCTTGCGATGTCATCGTTCCACGGTTGAGAATATCTCTTCGCGTACCAAAAAGTTCGGCAGCTCTTATCTTTGTCGTACCATTAAAAAGTGGAACGCCTTGCCTGCACATGTGTTCCCTCCTTCCTACAATATGAGATCCTTCAAATGAAGCGTGAAGAAGCATTTTGCGGGTCAGCATGGCAGCGTCAACTGACAGGATACGGGATGTAGTATGTTGTCAGTTGCAGTTGCGATTTGCGAAAGGGGCCACTTTGCTGAACTAATATAAAAAAAAAATTGTATACAAAAAGATTTTTTTTTTTACTATCTGCAATCATTACTGGTACTATAAGCAGGTGGGTTGAAGGTTACAGGGCGTTGGAAGATCATTGTCCAATGACAAATCTCTACATTTCAGCTGGGAACAAAGCTCTCATCCAGCTCCAGGATATTCGCTCTTTTCAGTCTTTTTGCTGGGTTGTTAACTAGTAGCTTCCGAGCCAGTTCGTTTGGGTGAATTGCTAATCGCGCCTTGTATTGAGTGCTTGTTTTCCCAATTTCTTCCTTGACTGTGGGGGTATTGGCAAAATGGTGAATTTACAAATTGGTGATGAACCATGGGGCCTTTAGAATGCACTTAAGGATGCTGTTTTGACAGCGTTGGAGAACTTCTATGTTCGAGTGACTAGAGCTTCCCCACAATTGTAAGCCGTAGGTCCAAATTGGTTTGATTGCAACCTTGTATATGAGCAGTTTGTTTTCCGTAGACAGATATGATTTTCTGCCGAGTAGCCAATCTAGACTTCTGAATCTTATATTGATTTCGTCTCGTTTCGCTTTTATGTCTTTTTTCCAGGTGAGTCGCCGATCAAGGTGAAACCCAAGATACTTAACACAGTCAACGTGTGGGAGCGGTTCATGGCCCAGGGTAACCACTGGGCAGTTACCTTGTCGTAGGGCGAATGTAATTTGGAGGCACTAGACTTGATTCTCCACGTTTCAAGCCAATTATCGATCTTATCTAGGTGGAGTTGGAGCATGGCGGAAGCGACTTCAGGCTTTGTGTGACTGGCTAGGCTAGCGGTATCGTCTGCGTAAGTAGCTGTAGTTACGTGATCACTGGTTGGCAGATCCGCTGTGAACAGTGTGTAAAGATAAGGACCCAGAACAGATCCTTGTGGAACTCCTGCTGCGATGTCATAGATGGTAGACCTGGCATCTTCCTCTTTAACTTGGAAAATCCTATCCGTAAGGTAGGACTGGAGGATTCCAAAGAACGTATGCGGGAGCAGATACTTAATTTTGCAGATGAGTCTCTTATGCCATACTCTATCAAATGCTTGCTGGATGTCAAGAAATGCGGATGCGCAGTATTCCTTTTATTCCAGAGTCGCAAACTCTATGAACCTGTTCAATTGTAGAATGTCGTTGTCTAAAGCCAAACTGGTGATTCGGGATAGTCTTGAGGTCCTCCAAGACGGGGATTAGTCTACTTAGGAAAACCCTCACCCAGACCTTTGATAAAACCGGAAGCAGATTTATTGGACGATATGATGATACAATGTTGGCTGGTTTACCTTGCTTGTGAATCATGACGATTTGAGAGACTTTCCAATGATTAGGAAAGTAAGATGTTCTGTGAGTAGCATTTATTAGGATCGTTAGGAACGCAATAGCTTTTCTAGGTAGTTCTTTGAGAACACGTGAAGTAATCAAATCGTAACCAGGTGCCGACTTGTCTTTTAGCTTTAGGATTACACGCCGAATTTCTGTAGGTGTTGCGAGTCTCAACAGGGGATCCGGTTGTAAAGGTTGGCTCATTATTTGATTTATAGAATATTCTTCAGTTCCGGGATTTGCATTATTAGGTCTGAATACTTTGCTTAGGTAGGTAGCAAACGTCTCTGCTTTCTCCTGACTGGTTATAGCCCATTTACGGTCTGAAGTCTTAATTGGTGATTTTGGTTGTTGGGGCCGGTTGAGGTGCTTAGCCACTTTCCACAGGGAGTAATTGGAGGCCTTGCAAGCGCTCAGTGATTCCACATGTTCTCTGGTTTGGTCACGGGCCTTATTAGATTTCCACTCCGACCGACGAAGACACGCCGGAGACGAAGGCCCTGATCGACTCTCTGGAGCACTCGGGTATCTGTGGTGTCGTTACGCACCAACAGCTCGCCACAAGCTGCCCTGCGGGGTTTATTATTATTAATGTCGGCGGACATCTTGTCGACAACATAAGCTGGAATTTGATATTTGATCACGTTAAACAAAAGCCATGTCAAGTGCAGCTCACTACGGGATTTCATCTTTAAAATATTTGCACTATTCAAAACCGGAGTTACGTGTTTGTGGCCATATTTTAAAACAAAATCTTTCATATGTATTTTAAACACGTTGGATCAATTGTTGGAATTGGAGGCGAGGACCGTATACTACGTCCAAATAATTAATTTTGAAAGCACAAGCGATTCGCAGAGCTTGATGCGAATATCTGTATTTAGGTAGTCTCTCACTTGATATAGGACCTTAAGTCGATATAAACAATTACTTGCTGTAGTCCTCACGTGCTTTAAAAGCGTAATTTTTCGTCCATGTGTATTCCAAAATTGCGAGCCTCTGTTACTCTGTCTATAGGTTCTCCTCTAAGCACGATTGTTAGGTTTTGTTATGCGATTTTATTTATTAGGGCTACGAAATCAAGAATCTTTTTTTTTATTCCCATTAAGGACAAGGGAATTTGCTTCTGACAATGTACTAATGCTTTCTAAATCGTCATTTATTTGCCTACCTGTTGATTTGACATCATATGGATTACATGACGTGTATATATGAATATCATTCTCATATATATTTACAGCGCAGAATATGTTGTACTACATTTGCGCTGTAAATAACAGAGAGAAGAGGACCCAGAATAGAACCTTGCGGAATACCTCTTATCACGTGCCTGGCCTCAGACCTCACCTTATCTCCTTCAGCGTCGCACAGTTCAACTTGCTGCGTTCGATTGCTTAAATAACTATTAAACCAATTTATAGCATTATAATTAAAATCGTAGAAGTGCAGCTTGACTATTGAGCTCTTAAATTGTAATAAAGTGTAAATGAAGTGAAATGAATATGAATGAAAATGAAAAAAAAAGTGAGTAAAATCTGAATGATGTAAGATCATTCACTTTTTACTCTTATCATTTCACTTTATTTAAAAAAATTGTATCTTTCTTCACATTTGCTCTTTTACGGGATATCAATTACTGAACATTTACATTCGCAAAGATCGCCTCTGTTACAACCTTACTTCTAATATATCCATTGGTGATAATAAAACTCCACCTAAGTAACCAGGCTTGTTCCTGATTACTACCCGAAAACAAGACATTTAGTAAAAAGGAATAGATACGTTATGTGTATTCATAATATTCGATATTCAAGTTGCGACGTTTCCAAGGCTGTAGTAGGAGGGTGAACTAGTATTACATTACAGTTATCTTACAAGTGTTTGTAATTGACACAATAAAATTGTATTGTAATTCAATTTCACATGAAGTTTTTTTAATAACGATGCACTTAAAATCTTTTTCAATACGGAAATTAAACAGTGTTTAAAACTCATATGCAAATATCACACAAAAAGTAATGATGATAGCTTATATGCTTATGTTATTTTTAACACATTTAAAGTTATAAAACTTGAAAAAACAATTTTTTACGCGAGAAATTACCACAATCATCGCTCAATTCGAGAGGGCTTTCAGGACTGTCAATTTGAGAAGTTTAAGCTTGCCGTTTTCAAATCATATACCACCAGTGGGGGTTATATAAACTGTGAACAAATATGACTTAATCGACTGAAAAATATGTATATTTTGTAAGCTGTATCGGGGAATACGCAAGTATACAATCGTTCTGATTTGAAGTGATTAAACTCGCTTGCTTCATGAGAAAACGTGTGTGGGTAACCACCCATACACGTTTTGTCATGAATCTCTTTATAACTTACTGGTAATATCAATATTTGAAGTAATTGTTTTCTAGCTGCGACCTTCTGTAAGATAGAGGTGGGTGCTTCTCCAGTCGGTTTGTATTACACTGGAGAATTATCCATATGTTAAACCACTCTTTTATAGATACTAGTTAGTTAGCCGGCAGCCGCGGTGCTTAGGGTTGCCAATATTTTTTCGGCGAAATATAGTATTTTTCAAAATAAGCTATAAAAATATAGTACACTTCTATAAATAATAATATTTTAGGGAAAAATTAAAAAATAGTCAATGATATATTTGTTACTTATTTGCTATATATTTTTTTCCACTTCTTGCATTTTTTAACTATGTTTTGTCTAAAACAAAAGTGTCACATGCTTTATTAAATTCAATTTTTAGATTAATGTAAATCAAAAGCTCATTTTTTATTAATGAGATACTACTTCTGTTTCTTTCTTCCCGCCATTTCCAATTCATAACCGTAAATATCCTTTCTGTAAATGCCGAAGTGGCGGAAATAGAGAGCAGGAATGACACTACCTAAAATAAATTGGGTAATTTATTTTCAGTACATTTTAAAATATGCTGCCATTTTTGGATTTTGGAAACACGCTCGCCTCACTCACAAGTTAATGTAAAAGTGCGTTCAAAAATTTTAAAAATAAACATTTCTTTGTTAGATTTCGATGTTGAAAATATAGTATTTTTGCGTACTAAATATTACTTCAACTGTATATAGTACACAGACCCGAAATATAGTACAATACTAAATATAATAGTACGGTTGGCAACCCTAGCGGTGCTCCACATGCAGGCGAGGTTTGGTTTTGGTGCCTAGTATAATAGTGAGTTACATACACTCACAAAAATGTTTGAATTCATTATTCCACTGTCATTTCATTTGAATGAATTTACACACAAATAAACATATCTACCTATTTTAACTTAATATCTTTACTGGAAAACCTTATTAGGTCAATACTCATCATGGCATCATTGGCCAGAAAATGAGCCCAATATCCTTGATAGGCCGACGACTTAGATATCGAGGAAATTTTCTTTGTTCACATCCCCAATTAAGTTAATTTAGTGACTTTTTGTAGAAATGCTTTGCACATTTCTTAAGGCAGACATATAATTATACCAAGTGGCTACCGAGTGATAAATATTTATGGCTAATTCTAATTGGTGAAATAATGAAAGGGACAAAGAAAAAGTTATGTGAAACCTTGCAAATATAAATTGAAACCAGCTTCTCTGAAGTTGTCGCCTGATCACGACGTTGGATTAATTCCTCTGGAGGTCACTTCATTGTAGTAGGTTTTACTTTTTATAAAAAGTAAGAAAAATTGGTTCCTATACATACAATATACAAGCATACTTAGTTATTTTTTTTTATATACAACGTCGGGAGGCACACAAGTATACAACCCACCTATTGTAAAGCGGTTACCGTAGCCTATGAACGCTTGCAACACAATAAGTATAACTCGCACGAATCAAGTAGCTTTAATGCGCTCAGACATAAACAGACAGGTTCATGCACATAAATGCATGAATCGAACCCACGAGCGTTGGTGTCAAAGTAATGTAATACCGCATTTCACCACTGCAGAGGAATACCTTTAAATCCAAATTTAGTATGACCACCAAACTATATTTGGTTTTATAAGTATTCCTTTCATAGTATTTTTGACGGTACGCAGTGGTTATTAAAGCCATTTTGGCACCAACGCTCGTGGGTTCGATTCCCACATAGACAAACATTTGTGTGTATGAACATGTTTGTTGGTCACGATCTGGGTTTTTTAAGAGAGGTGTTTTTAAGCATCTCGATTGTCGAAGTACTTCCACCTCACAAAATACCGCAGCCAAATAACTCGTAATGCTGCAGTAAAAGTAGTAAGCTCGTGAGTTGAAGTATGTAGGGGTGGCATCGCGCGAGTGATACTTCCAGTATTACTAGTGTTTCGAAGCTGTGACACTTTACATCCCCGTCTGGTGAAGTACCTGAACTTTACAGGCATTCGTAGCCAAATAACAACTCTCTGGATAGTTGATGTATAACTCGTAAGAAGTTGCGGTGATAGCAGCAGAAGTATTCAGGCTCAGGCACCGTTTATTAAGCTACGAAGGTACTTCTCTAAACGGCATGCACCCTACCTCCCTTAATGGAAGAAACATAGGGCCGACTGCTGTGGAAGTCTGAGAGGAATATGTCGATATTTTCGGCTAATGATGATGGACATTTTGATTGTAATAGTTGTGAGTGTACAGTATAACAGAAACAGCATTTTTATCGTTTACATCTTAACATTATTCTGTTTCATAATCCATTACGATTGGCGGGGTCCGCTACCCTAAGCCTAAGGATTTGACGAAGATACAGATTTTAACATATAGCGACTGCCGCCAGACCGCCAGAAACCCGAGGGAAAACCAGACTTTTCTTAGTTCAGGTCACACGTCTTTTGAAAATATAATTTCTTGAATGTGCAGGTTTCCTCAAAAATTTATTTACCGTAGAGCAAGTGACAATTACAAATATGTCCATAAATGCCTAAACACGTGTTTTATCAGAAGGTGATATCAGGAGTCCCAGGAACCGGCGAGTGCATGAAAAGAGCTATCAATATCACAGAAGCGAGTGAAGTGTGTAAGGACCGCATCTTATGACGTTCGGTCCTCTCTACCTAGCCTGTCAGGGACCTGGCGTGAAGATATACATACATACACGAGCTCGGTGGCTCAGTCGTGAATGACGCAGACTTTGACACTAACACTCGTGGGTTCGATTCCCACACAAGGCAAACATTTGTGTGCATGAACATGTCTGTTTGTCTTGATCTGGGTATTTTCTATGTATAATAAGTATGTATTTACAAAAAAAAATGTATTTACGTCTGTTTATCAGTTGTTGTTCGCGACAACTATGTAAATAAATAGATAACCGTCGCGCGTAGTATAAGTGATGCACATTTTATATAGTTATAGTTGTTTATGTATAGTTTGTATTAGTTGTTTATGTAAGGATTAGAATAGGTTTACACAGTTTACATACATACTTTGTTAGAGATAAGTTTTACATGTTTAGTATAGGTACGAGCTGTTGCAAGCCAGGTATATAATAAAGTTATAACGGCGAATTACTGGCTGCAACAGCTCAATAGTGCATAGATGTACCTATTAACGTAGTTTTAAGTTTGTAATGAAAACATTTATACGTAAAACTTATCTGACCCATAAGTTTTGACAATAACTTTAGCAAAAGTTTTTATGGTTTTATATGAAAAGGGGTCAAATGTATGAAATAATAGTACAACTTACAAACATTTTAGACACAAATAAAGCGAGCACGATCAGGTATTGCCTCTAGGTCTGGGCGATTTTGGCTATTGCTATCTCTTTCCCACACATGTACCTCTCGCTCCCATAGCGGGGGTATAAATATGGGCCATACATCGGTGATCGGTACCAGTCGTCCGCTACACTCAGCGCTCACACTACAGTGAAATAGCCAGCCAAGTCACTCCGAAACCAAGCCAGTCCAGACCTAGCAGCAAGTACCTACGGCTCCATACTTCTGAAGACAGCATCAGGCGTTTCATTCTGCACCAACCCACAGACCTGCGACTTACAACCGGAGGTCGAAGAACGAAGCCCGCCAGTACCTACATTTCTATTATTTCTATATTCATTTACGAAAGTGTACGGGTCGTATCGAAGGGGCCCGTACATTTAGGTCCTTCAGCAGCCGGATACTGGGAATAGTTCTTCAGACGACGAAGAAAAATGCCTGTTACAAGAAGTATGGAGTCGGAAAGGAGGACAACACCTGCTCAAGTCGACGGAGCCGCCGCCGCCGCCGCCACAGTGACGCCCGCCGCCGCCGCCACAGTGACGCCCGCCGCCGCCGCCACCGCCGCCGCACCCGCCGTAGCGACGCCAGAGACGTCTACATCCGAAACATCGACGACGACGAACACTACGGCCACTACAACGACCGGTGAGACGACGGCAACTGGCGAGACGACAACCGGCAAGACTGCAGCCACACACCGGACAGCCAGCCCACAGAAGGAGGCCTCTCGCCGCCCGCCCAGCGCGCCCCGCACTACGTCGACAATCAAGCGGAAAGCACTGGCCAAGGCGCGAGAATTCCTTCTACAGAAGGAAGTGGAGCTGGCAGCTGCACGTGTCGCCGCGTTGGAGGCGGACTCTGAAGACGAGATCGAAGCAGACGAGGACTTGGCAACTAGGAACGAGCGAACAACCGACTGGGTCAACAGAAGCACGCTGGCACTCACCATGGAGCCCTACGTACCGAAGCCCGACGTCCCAGGCCCGGACCATCGCAGGACCGATGAAGAGGAGGTTATAGCAGCGCCGCCGCCGCAGACGTGCAGCGACGCACTTCATCGGGGCCACAGCGAGGTCACGCGGCACGCCGAGCAACAAGTACCGGTTCCAGTGAGAGAAGATATAGAGCCAGCACGCTATTGTGAAGAGAGACGACCGCAACGGGAGTTTGACTACAATCAGCTAGCAACTGCCATCACACTTGCAGCGAGAGCCGTTCAACCCGCCATTGCACCGAGGACCGTCGAGTTACCGTCTTTTCACGGGTCATCGAACGAGTGGTTGCCATTCAAGGCCGCCTATGATGAAGCTGCAAGTCACCTCTCCGAACAAGAAAGGCTGTCCAAGTTACGTCACAGCCTGAAGGGAGCTGCCAGAGATGCAACACTATGTCTCTTCGTCGGGTCAACGACTTCAGAAGAAGTTATGAAGATGTTAGCCGCGAGGTTCGGTCGTCCAGTTGCACTGGCAATGACCGAACTGAACAAGCTCCGTGCGCTACCACGACTGGCCGAGAACCCAAGAGACATCTGCATCTTCGCTTCAAAGGTGCTTAACGTCACAGCCACAGTTAAAGCACTGAAGAAGCATCACTATCTACACAACGCCGAAGTGGTACGCAGCGTCATTGAAAAACTGCCGCCAGCGCTGCGCTACAGGTATTACGACTTCGCCGCCGAACAGCCGGAAGATCATCCAGACCTTCTCACGCTGTCCAAGTTTCTGGAAGTCACCGCCGATCGATGTGGAAGCTACGCACCGGCCGAGCTCACTGCGGTTGAAGACCGGCGGGAGCCTGCCGTACGAAAAGGACTACGTGCTTACCACACTCAAGATCAGAAGTCTACTGCGGTGCAACTAAAGTGTCAAGTTTGCAAGAAAGAGGGTCACCATCCGTACGACTGCAACGTGTTCAAGAAAGCCGACCAATTTGCGAGATGGGAGCTAGCCAGAACTCACAGGCTATGCTTCCGTTGTTTGCGAGTCCGCAAATTTCGGCATAACTGCAAGCCAAAGCAGTGTGAAGTCGACGGATGCAAGTACACGCATCACCCTCTTCTACACGACACGAAAAGGAAAGAAAATGAAGTTGAAAATTCAACAGCCATAGTTACGTCGACAAGGGAAAACTTCACTGCTGCCTATCTCAAGATTCTGCCTGTATAAGTGACCGGTCCGAAGGGTACATACGACACTTACGCCCTTTTGGACGACGGCTCTACGTGCACACTCATCGAGTCGGCAGTGGCGAACAAAATCGGCGTACACGGGCCGCCCGCGCCTTTTTACATAGAGGGTGTGGCCGGCGCACGTATTACGGCCGATACATCGGAACGTGTACACTTCACTATACAAGGAAGAAACTCAGTGAAGCACGATGTGTCGGCGCGTACAATGGACAAGCTGATGTTGACGACTCAAGGTGTGCCACGTAGTGTCGTGAAACACTGTCGTCATTTGGAAGACATCGAAGATCAGCTGATTTATGAGGAAGGCTATCCAACCGTGTTGCTGGGTCAAGATAATTGGTCGTTGCTGCTCACACACGACGTGCGAAGAGGGACCACAGCCCAACCAGTCGCTTCATTAACCGACTTGGGATGGGTATTGCACGGCGCGACGGGAAATAAGAAGAAGCAGCAAGTCCATCGAGTTAGCCATCTGACTACAGTAACACTAACGGAGGAACAGACAATGGATGACCTCATGAAGGAGCACTTCGCCCTCGAGTCTCTGGGTGTTCAGCCCAAACATTCACACACCAACGACGAGCTCAACGCGCTGCGCACACTCGAGGAGAAGACGCGTCGATTACCGGCGGGAGGGTTTGAAACAGGATTGCTATTCAAACAAAGCGATTTTGTACCGCCGGATAACTACAACACAGCGATGCGTCGCCTCGAGTTAGTCGAGAAGAAACTCGACAAAAATGTTGAATTGAAGCGGCGCTACGAGACACAAATGAACACTCTGATACAGAGCGGCTATGCAGAGAAGGCTCCAGCAGTGAAAAGCGACAGAACTTGGTATCTGTCACATTTTGCAGTTATCAACCCGCAAAAGCCCGAGAAACTACGCATCGTGCACGACGCGGCAGCCAGGACCCGTGGTATCAGCCTCAACGACATGCTGCTGTCTGGGCCCGACCTCATACAGTCTCTACCCGGAGTGCTGATGAGGTTCCGTCAACGCCCAGTGGCGGTCGCAGCCGATATCAAGGACATGTTCCTGCGCATCAACATACGGAAGGAAGACCGAGACATGCAGAGGTTCCTGTGGAGAGAAGACAGAAGAATAGGTCCACCCACAGAGTACCGCATGAGAAGCGTGATCTTCGGCGCCACGTCGTCACCATGCACGGCGATATACATCAAAAACAAAAACGCCGAGGAATTCAAAGAACAGTTTCCCGAGGCAGCGCAGGCAGTGATAGCAAACCACTACGTCGACGACTATCTTGCCAGCTTTGACACGGAGGAGGTCGCCATACAAGTATCAACACAAGTCGCTACTATACACAAACGAGCGAATTATCATCTTCAACGCTGGGCATCGAACTCAAACAAGGTGCGCGCCGAATTCTCCACTACACCTAAGGGGAATTTAGTGCAACTCGATGCAGAGAAGATATTGGGCATGGTGTGGGACCCGAATGAAGACAATCTGGGCTTCAACATCAATCAACACAAGCTTCCGCCTTCAATATTGGAAGGCACGAAAACACCGACGAAGCGAGAAGCCCTACGTACAGTGATGTCTTTGTTCGACCCGCTGGGCTTAGTTACACCTGTTACAATACAAGCGAAGAAGATTTTACAAGATACTTGGCGTACTGGAATCGACTGGGATGTCAAGTTGCAAGACAGTGAAGCCGAAAGTTGGTCATACTGGCTCTCTCACGTGAGAAGACTACCGAGCCTAGCTATACCAAGGTGCTATCCCGGCGTATCGACCGCACATACGAACGAGATACATACTTTCGTCGATGCAAGTTCGTCGCAATACGCCTGCGCTGTGTATTGGAGGGCACAGGATGCATGCGGGAATATACATGTGTCATTGATAGCTGCAAAAGGCAAAGTTGCACCGTTGAACAAAGTGACGTCAATACCGAGACTCGAACTCCAGTCAGCTGTACTTGGGTGTCGTCTTGCGCGCACAGCCATAGACGAACACGACATAAAGCCGACCCGCCGAGTATATTGGTCGGATTCACGCACGGTACTCTCGTGGCTACGCACTGGCCCGCGAGCGTACAAGCCGTTTGTGGCCCACCGGATCGCGGAGATCGCCGAGGAAACGAAGACCAGCGAGTGGAGATGGGTGCCTACCAAGGAAAATGTTGCAGACGACGCAACGCGCGACACTCCACACGACTTCAACTCCCAACACCTGTGGTTCCACGCCGCGTTTCTACGCGAGTCGGAAGCAAACTGGCCGCGAGAGGTCAATGAACCCGACCATATGGGTCTGACCGGCGAGGAAAGAGTCAGCTTTGTTCGAAACACTACATCACTAAAGGAAGCACTGCCCGACGCAACTCGTTTTTCAAGTTGGTTAAAGTTAGTGCGTACTACGGCGCGTGTACTACAATTCATCGAACTTCTGCGCATCAAGAAACAACTGTGCAACGCGGCCTACAAACGCAATAAGAAAAACGAAGTTGACGACGCTACTTGGACGAAAATAAAGAAAGCAGCGAAGGGAAAAAACAAGAAAATCAGTGCTACGTGTGAAAGTGAAAACAGCTGTTTCATTCAACTTGAAACACATCACTTACATCGTGCCCAACAGCTGTGGATACGCTCAGTGCAAGATGATGCGTTCAGTGAAGATGTCGCAGCTTTAAAGTGTAAAAAACAGTTGCCTGCTAATAGCCGACTAAGTCAGCTGTCCGTCATTATAGACAGCGATGACGTCATACGGCTACGGTCACGAATAGCAGCCGCTGTCGACATCACGGACGAACAAAAAGCTCCGCCGATTATGGATGGCAAACATACATATGTGCAACTGTACATCTCATGGGTACATCGAAGACTCCATCACGGGGGCTTCGAGACCACGACCAACGAAGTTCGACAACACTTATGGGTACTACGACTGCGCAATACAGTTAGAAGTGTGTTGAAAAGATGTCAACAGTGTCGCATCAGGCGGGCCGTGCCCGCTCAACCGTCTACGGGTGACCATCCACGGAGCAGACTGGCGCATCATCAGCGCCCTTTCACCTACACCGGCCTCGACTACTTCGGCCCGATGACAGTCACTGTTGGACGTGCTCATCAGAAGAGATACGGCGTACTGTTTACGTGTCTAACAACGCGAGCAGTACACTTAGAAGTCGCCGGCACTCTCAGCACCGACTCAGCAGTGATGGCATTGCGACGCTTCATCGGCCGTCGTGGATGTCCAACTGAGCTGTGGTCAGACCAGGGTACCAACCTGAAGGGCGCAGACGTGGAGCTGCGCAGAGCCGCGGAGGAAGCCATGAAGGAGGAATCTTCGGTGCGCTTCATACAATGGCGTTACATCCCGCCGAGCGCTCCATTCATGGGCGGCGCTTGGGAGCGCCTTGTACGGAGCGTGAAGACCGCACTGGCTGCTACGCTGCATGAACGAGCCCCGAAGGAAGAAGTTCTCACCACTCTGCTCATCGAGGTCCAACATACACTCAACAGCCGACCACTCACTCACGTGTCAACGGAGGCCGACGACGACGACGCACTCACACCTAACCATTTTTTGATGGGAGGGCCATCACGAGTGCCACTGCCGGGGTCATTCACCGACGCCGACGCAACAGGGCGACGGGAGTGGCGTGCGAGTCAACAGCTCGCCAACCATTTCTGGAGTCGCTGGGTGAAGGAGTACCTGCCAGAACTCCAACACCGGCGGGACCCACGCGCTTCACACGGCGCTATCCGGGTCAATGACCTCGTCTTGATAGCAGATGGCACTCTACCTCGTAACTTGTGGCCACGAGGTGTAGTCGTCGCTACCTACCCCGGACCGGACGGAGAGACACGAGCGGTGGACGTGCGGACCAACAAGGGCGTGCTGCGAAGGCCCACCAAGAAGCTGGTGATCCTGCCTACAGCGACGGTCGACGGCGAGAACACGGAAAATATCTCCAGCTAAGAATAGCTGCGGCGGGAGTATATGTTCGCGACAACTATGTAAATAAATAGATAACCGTCGCGCGTAGTATAAGTGATGCACATTTTATATAGTTATAGTTGTTTATGTATAGTTTGTATTAGTTGTTTATGTAAGGATTAGAATAGGTTTACACAGTTTACATACATACTTTGTTAGAGATAAGTTTTACATGGATAGTATAGGTACGAGCTGTTGCAAGCCAGGTATATAATAAAGTTATAACGGCGAATTACTGGCTGCAACAGCTCAATAGTGCATATATGTACCTATTAACGTAGTTTTAAGTTTGTAATGAAAACATTTATACGTAAAACTTATCTGACCCATAAGTTTTGACAATAACTTTAGCAAAAGTTTTTATGGTTTTATATGAAAAGGGGTCAAATGTATGAAATAATAGTACAACTTACAAATATTTTAGACACAAATAAAGCGAGCACGATCAGGTATTGCCTCTAGGTCTGGGCGATTTTGGCTATTGCTATCTCTTTCCCACACATGTACCTCTCGCTCCCACAGCGGGGGTATAAATATGGGCCATACATCGGTGATCGGTACCAGTCGTCCGCTACACTCAGCGCTCACACTACAGTGAAATAGCCAGCCAAGTCACTCCGAAACCAAGCCAGTCCAGACCTAGCAGCAAGTACCTACGGCTCCATACTTCTGAAGACAGCATCAGGCGTTTCATTCTGCACCAACCCACAGACCTGCGACTTACAACCGGAGGTCGAAGAACGAAGCCCGCCAGTACCTACATTTCTATTATTTCTATATTCATTTACGAAAGTGTACGGGTCGTATCGAAGGGGCCCGTACAGTTGTCTAGTACCCATAACACAAGCTTCGCTTACTTTGGGCTAGATGGTGCTGTGTAATTTGTTCGACAATATCATATATTATACATCCTAAAATTCGAACCAGGGTAGAGTTGGTCAATGTGACCTGACGAGCTCGGTGGCGCAGTGGTGCAACGCGCTGTTACACTACTTTGACACCGACGCTCGTGGGTTCGATTCCCACACAGTACAAACATTTGTGTGCATGAAAATGTCTGTTTGTCTTGGTCTGGGTATTTTCTATGTATAATAAGTATGTATTTACAAAAAAAAATATTTACGTATGTTTATCAGTTTTCTAGTACCCATAACACAAGCTTCGCTTACTTTGGGGCTAGATGGCGCTGTGTAATTTGTCCGACAATATTTATTTATTTATAAAATGTGCGTTTCATTATTCACTAGTCTATTACTGTTCATTGACTCTTTAACATATATTTAAATACGTTTAAATAATATGTAATCCTATTTTATATTCAAAATGTTGCAAAATGTTATAGGTAAACATTTAATCAGCTTAAACTTGGTCTTATTTTTTTCTCCTACACAATTATCTACACGGAAATTGTCCGATGTTTATTACATTGCTTCTCCAACAGTTAAGTGCTTACCAAATCCCGGGTTTTAAGTTTGTTTAATTTACCCCACGAGGTTATCTTAAATGCCCCTTATTTTATCTTTAAACAATCCTGGATAATGGGCTGTTTGCGGATTACAGATAAATCTACTACGTATACAATTTAATCGGGAAAAAGTAAGCTTGGTGGTCCAATGTTTGTTTGGATGTGTGGAGGAATGTTATCGTAAACTAAGTCAGCAGTTTTAGCAGAAAATAAATAATACTAGACATAAGGCGGCGTACAAGGGAAACAAACTGGACTATTCAAACATTTCATGATATCAGATTTATGAAATCACTCGATTTTCAAAGTCAAAGTCAAGTCAAAATCTTTTTATTCCGTAAAAATGGCTACATTTGTTTGGAATCGTCACAATTTTTTTCCCTACCGTGCAGTTTATGACTAGGTGAGCACTGATAAAAATACTGCCAAAAAACTCAGGCATCCCTCTTTTGGTATCCAAACAAATTTACATATTTTATTAATTACATTATAATTGGATCGACTCACTCCCAGGCATTTTTATCATTAATATAGTCAGATACTTTATAATATGCCCTGCTACACAATTTGGCTTTAATAGTAGTTTTAAATTTGTTAATTGACAATTCTCTTATATTGCTGGGAAGTTTGTTATAGAACCGTATACATTGCCCCATAAAAGAATTACTTATTTTGTGGAGACGGCTTGCATGTAAGACAAGACTATGCTTATATCTAGTATTTATGCTATGAGTATCACTCTTTTTACAAAATGAGTCTATGTTTTTATGGACATACAAAAGATTTTCATAGATATATTGCGATGCGACTGTTAAAATATTTATTTCTTTGAATTTTTCTCTAACGCTCTCCCGGGGACCAAGTTTGTAGATAGCTCTTATGGCTCTCTTTTGCAATAAAAAGATGGTGTTAATGTCCGCGGAGTTACCCCAAAGAAAAATTCCATATGACATAATACTATGAAAGTAGCTGAAATAAACTATTCTAGCCGTATCAATATCAGTGAGCCGTCTAATAGTTTTCACTGCATAGGCTGCAGTACTTAGTTTTTCTGATAATTTTTCAATTTGTGGGCCCCATTGTAGTCTGGAGTCAATTGTTATACCCAAGAACACAGTTGTCTCCACAACACATTTTACTGGAGCAATGCATATTCCGTATTGCGCAGAGTAAAAGAGCATTTAGTTATATTTCTGTTGAATAAAGTGTTTTCTTCTTTTAGTTGTGGCAATAAATTTTCATTCATCGACTTTATTCCGTTATCAAATGTATACATATTTTAGAGACGGTTAGGAAATGTACGAATATTTATCATTAGCAGATTCAGTCATAAACTATGGAGTTAGTAGTTACGGTAGAACTTATAGAACTTATTTAGAAAAAATATATAAACTACAAATAAGAATTTAAAAGATCACAATTCCTACACATATAAAAAATAAATACAAAGAACAAGAGAATCAACTATTCAAGTACTGTGGGGTAATGAGTGTATTTGATAAATTTAAAATATCAATTTTATGTGAACAGAGTGGCGATATGGACCGGCTCATCAAAAAAACTAGACCGGCTAATTTAAGACCGCCAACACATAGCGGCACATTCGAGTACATACTACCTAACATAATGAAAGAGTTACCAGACGAAATACATAGTCAGATTACACAAGTAAAAAACATGCACGCTTATACAAAATACTAAAAAGATACAACATGGGAGAACATCCAACGTGTGTGTTGAAGGTTAAGAACTCTTTTCAGTTAACAGGTAGGTACCTATATCTAAAACATAGAAACGCGCGAGTGATACCACTGGCGTTGCGGGTATTTATGGGCTAACCGGTAATCGCTTGCTTACAATCAGGCGGGCATTATTATGTTTGTTGCAACAGTAGTGGTATAAAATAAAAAAATAAAATAAAAAGTCTTTAAATTCTCTGTGATTAATCAGTGTATAACGCGATTACATAATAGCTTTATACCCACACATAATAGTAACCTAGTTAGTGCGTACGATGGGACTGTTGCATGTACGAACGTACTCATAAACATAAAGTAATAAAAATAACATTTTTGGATACGAGTAATCTTTTGCATGAAGAACTTCTTGGTTGCTTCATGCAGAAGATCATTTAAACGAACTCAAATCTGCTGGCCCACGTTGGTGGCTGTATGGTGCGTGTGCAGCTGAGGGTGTGGCACCCACAGCATGCGTGGCTTCATGTTCTTAGCTCATTAATAATTACCCGCAAAAACGGGTCGAGGTGTCGGTTGGACTTGGGCGGGTACTTGGCTGTACACTGTTTGATTTTCGATGTTTGTTTTTATTTGTCATGCGCGCTTCTATAATGTAAGTGACTCATCAACCACTGATAAGCTATGCATAGTTTGAGTCGATAAATATGTATAAAATAGTAACATATATAATGTATTAAGCAATAAAAGTAAAAAAAAATCACATAATTGTATAAAAGGGCCGGCACATATTTCGATTACAAAATTCGAATTACTGGGCACTTTAAATGGCTGCTGCTTGTTATTAAATACAAATCAAACTATGAAAAGAAATATTCGATTTATAACCGACAGAATTAAATTACAAAAATTCTTAGACCTATATTAGGCAACTAATCTTATCCTATGTTAATAAACAAAGCTATTTTTAGTAGTAGGTACGTGTCATAGGGAAGGTGCCGTGTGACGCTTGCCAGTACAGATGAGTTATTTGTAGTTCCGGGAATATTATTGTAAAATTCTAGTAAAAAGTCACCGATCAAATTCAAACTAAACATATTTCGTTAGTAACGAAGATGACCCAGCAAGTGCTGAAATTTGTTTTATAAATTCAAACGGAGTCAAAAATTGCAAGCAAATCAAATACAAAATTTTAATTAAAGACTGGTATCCATGGCCTGCCTCAACCCGCAGCCGCCGAGATGATTCATTGTGTAGTTGGAACGTAGGTGCAGTCTCTATTGCAACCGTGCTTCGTTTTAGTGTATAACACTTCCATGCCATGTTACGTTCAAGTTCAGTCGAGCTGCATGTGTGTAGTGTACAGCCAAGTACCCGCCCAAGTCCAACCGAAACCGCGACCCGTTTGTGCAGGTAATTATTAATGAGCTAAGAACATGAAGCCACGCATGCTGCGGGTGCCACACCCTCAGCTGCACACGCACCATACAGCCATCAACGTGGGCCAGCAGATTTGAGTTCGTTTAAATGATCTTCTGCATGAAGCAACCAAGAAGTTCTTCATGCAAAAGATCACTCGTATCCAAAAATGTTATTTTTATTACTTTATGTTTATGAGTACGTTCGTACATGCAACAGTCCCATCGTACGCACTAACTAGGTAATATTATGTGTGGGTATAAAGCTATTATGTAATCGCGTTATACACTGATTAATCACAGAGAATTTAAAGACTTTTTATTTTATTTTTTTATTTTGTAACGGGCAAGTACGCTACTAGCCTTGCTTATACATTGGACTAAAAAAACTTAATTCAGATCATTCATAAATGCATGCCTGTATTGAAGCAAACTTTTTCACGAGAAAATAGTAACATCTAAGATTTAAATAACTTTGGATAATAATTATTCAAAATAACACAGGAGAATACATGCGCAAAATGTCACAAAATTATTAAAGGTAAAAATCTCACCTGTTTAGTATGTAAACTAGCATTTGATCTTGCATGCACAAATACAGAAAAGCTCTATAAGCTGATGGACTAAGACAGGAAATCGAAGTGGTCATGTGACAAATGTATTTATAATAAGATGCAGTACAAAAATACCAGCACTCCTAAATTACGATAAAACCCATCATCACAAGTAGCATCGACATCAAAGACTATACAGGAACTACGTAAACCAACCCAAAAGGAAACATCCGCTATAAACGACTCTAGACACCTCCAAAACTTATCAACAGATAACGTTACGAAAAGAAAATACAATCATCTCTACATACCTCGTTCAGTTCATTATCAGATATAGACTCCTTTGACGCTCACAAAATGACACAAATGGTGTCAAAACCATCAGGAACAAATTAAACTAGATATTATTGCTGAACAGCGTAAAAACAAAAATTTCAAGAAATTTTGGAAAGCAACCAAAAAGCTTGACATTAAGCCTGGCCTTCCCGTAACCGTCGGGGATGTAAGTGCTCATTTTAAAGTTGAGTCACCGTTGGGACCGAGATGTCGGGTCATCGATGATGGGAATTGTCGTGATTCGGATTTAGTCAGGTTCTCCACAACGCAAGTTGCAAATGTTATCAAGAAAATGAGCGCAGGAAAATCACCGGGATGCGACGGTCTCAGCATCGAGCATTTGCAGTATGCTGGGTTTCACTTAACGACTAACAAACTGTTCTTTTCTTGACCAATAATACAAGTAATATACAGAATAACAATAAATTCTTACTTAGAAATATTAGTAATAATAGCTTAAAAATTATGGTTCCTTGATTGATAATTCAATTAATATTCATAGGAATTATAATGTGATAATTTAAATAATAATGAAATATAGATGAATTTGTATTATTTCACCAAAATATAGTCGGACTTCTAAACAAATCAGACTTAATAGAGCTTATTTTAGAACTTTCAGAGAAGAATCAATGTTTTGATATACTGTGTTTCAGTGAGACTTATAAAATCTGACAGTGAAGGTAATTTACACATTGCAGGTTATCGCGTAGCGGCCTCATACTCAAGTAACCACAAAAAAGAGGTGGTATTTGCATACTAAGTAAACAAGGCATACAAACTCAAGAATGTAATTTAGCTAATGAATTTGCTAGAATGTTGGGCCATCCTCATAACTTTAATTAAATGTATTATAGTCTGCTTTTATAGAATACCGTCATCGTCAAACTTATCACTATTTTTTGAGAAATTGGAAAACTGGAGATCTTAATATAGACAAATTATGTGACATAAGAGAATTCAATGAACTTAAAAGAACTTCCACACAATTCAACAATTCCCACTTTCATATTAGTAGTGCCACTCGTAAGAAAACCTGTTTAGATCATATAATAAGTAATTTTCCGGTAGTTCAAAGTAGCACACATGCCCTACATCTAACTGATCATGATACTGCACATTCAACAAACAGAAACAGATATCTTGGTGCTGTAAGAAATAGGACTATAGCTCCGAAAAATTCACAAAATTTAAAGAGCGTCTAAGCAACTTATATGGAGTATAACGACACCAAGGGTACCCGTGTGCTCCAGAGAGTCGATCAGGGCCTTCGTCTCCGGCGTGTCTTCGTCGGTCGGAGTGGAAACATAAGAAGGCCCGCAGAACTCACAGCTCTGGCTTGCCTTCATTGGCCGTCCAAAGAGGAGTCGATAGAGCATATTGCTTTATCAGGTGATATGCTCCAGGGGTGGAAGTGTTAAAGGGCATAACGCCGCAAGTAACTTCAAAGATAGCTCAGCACACCTCTCGACACCCCTGAGTCCACCCACACCCCCACACCGGTGTTTGTAAGTCACACACCCCCAGCTGACTTTCTCTGGCATTTCGGGGGCACCGCCTGCCGAAAGGAACATCAGACTATGATGGTAATGGCAGCCGTCCGTCCCTCTTCTGCAATAACCCAGTTCTATTAATACTTCCGGATCTTATTTCAATAGCTCATTTGCCTGTTCATGGGTATATTGTCACATTGGTATCCCCGGATCAGGTCACAGCGGGTATAATACATTATTTTTTTTGAAGGGGCCTCTACGCATTGAATTCATATCCTCGCGCATAATGCCCGTGATGTAAGATAAATAATAATGTTAATAAAAAATCTAATACTTCGACTATAAAATTCAATCAAGTTAATTTATTCTTACCTCTTATTGATGAATATGGAGTATTGAAATTAATTAAATCATTAAAGTCGACTTATTCATGCGGATATGACGAAATACAAACCAAAGTAAAAAAAGCTTGCGGAACGGAGATTGATCCCGTACTAACCTACTTAATTAATCTTTCGTTTACTAGCGGGGTATTTCCTGAACAACTGAAAATATCCAAGGTAAAAGGATAAACAAGGATTTCGAGACATTGTAGATAACTATCGACCGATATCGCTGATACCAGTGATGTCAAAAATTTTCGAAAAAGCAATGAATGAACGTACGTCTCACACAATTTACTTAATAAATATAATGTAAAAAACATAGCTCCATCTAATTAACAGGATATTACCTTCAATGGATAAGCGCGTACCGATCACAGCAATATTTTTCGCATGAGTACGGCTTTTGATTTGGTAGAAAAAGTCCGCTTAACAAATGTAATATCTATGGCATAAGAGGTGTAGCCAAGAAATAGATTGAAAGCTATTTGTATAATAGGACCCAATATGTAGAAGTTCCAAAATTAAATTCCAAAATGAACTTAATCTATTCAGATGGTCGTTGGAACCAAACAGAATTGAGGTCGCACAAGAAAGCATATTGGGGTCATTATTATTTCTGCCAGATAACAGATGTTACAAACTATGACTGCATACTTTTTGCTGACGACGTATCTATAATTATACCATGCAATAACATTAACACCTATAACAAGGAAATGAATAACACTATTGTGAACATAATAAATGACAATAACCTGAAGTTAAACTTATCTAAGACAAGAAGATTATTATATGTAATTTACGAACAAAAATGGTAAGAAACGTAATATAAATATAATATGTAAGAATAAAAAAAATTTAGAATCTTTACAAACACAATTTTAACACAATTCTGGACGACAAATGTACATGGGACGCTCATATAGCTAAAATCTGTGCTAAAATTAATGCCTTCTCATACGCGCTATGGCGATTAACTAAAATAAGCAGTAAAATGTTTTCCATTCAAGCGTATCATGGGTATATAGGCGGTATACCTCGATATTGTATACTTCTTTGGGGAATGTAGCAACAACAGCTATCAAATGCCTGTCAGAATATATAATAGACTAAATGAATATATGAAGTCTCTATCGTACTTTACGTATATTTAAAATAAAATTGAAAAACTGGCTAACAGAAAATTGTTTCTACTCTATTGACGAATATTATAACTTTTTCAGGACGTATTGATATAATAATTTCGTTTGTTTCTTAACCGCATATTATAATTTTTACATGCCAGTGTGTGGTAAAATATGTGAAACTTAATGTTATTTGTGACATTATTAAGATCTGTATGTGTGCCACATTTCTAGCATAATAAAGATATTTGTATTTGTATAGAATTAAAAGTCATGAACATACTCAAATATTTTTAATAAATAGAACAAAGATGCTCATTCACACGAATGTTGGTCTTTTGTGGCAATCGAACCCACGACCCTTGGCATTCAAAAGAACCATCCATAGCCACTCAAGCACCGGACTCATCAATAGACAAGGTACTATCACCATTTATCCAAAAAGCTAACAGAGTATGTCAATTATCGCAACTTTCAAACTTCTTCAATTAAAACACGACTTTATGTAACTGTAATGGACTTGAGTTTATAATGATAACCTTTACACAGCTGTAAATGTCTTTATATAGCCTCATTAAAGATATAAGAAGATCAACAAGCGTAATTACCAACGTTGGCGTTAAGGTTGTCACTTATCAAGAACGCTAACAGTGAGTGGCACGTCGCATATAAGTCAAGTCTTGCAGGGGTCCAGTCTTGCTAAGTTACTATAGTGTCTGGACCTCAAGGGAGGATGCGCACAGGTGCGTCGGCCACGCTGACCCCGGGGCGTTGCAGCCCTGTTTCTGCGTTGCTGAATTATCCCAGCGGATGGGTAACCACGTCTTCTGAGACTCTGTTCTCTATTATAATTCTGTTTTAAATTAATTCTAAATTCTCCGAAGCGAAAAATCAAATGGTATCTGTGCGGCATAGCTAACAATAACAAGCATTTATGACTCGAAGCTCGTAACGCAGTGTATACTGCATGACTCTAATGATGTTACTACTTATTCAACATAATTCCATTCGATCCGATCAGGTCTAATTTGATTCGATTCGATTTAATTCTATGTACAGAGATTAAAGTCAATTCAATTATTTATTTTGAAATCTTAAATTTCTTCTTAGCATTGTCCCGTTTCCTAATCCATTAGGATTGGCGGGGTCCGCTACCTCAGTCAAAGGATTTGGCGAAGATACTGATGTTTACATTGCGCGACTTATATCAGACCTCCACAACCAAGGGAGTAAACCAAACCATTCTTAGGTAAGGTTAGGTTAGTTTCGAAATTCAACTTCATGGAAGTGCGGGTTTCGTCACAATGTCTTCTCTCACCGCCGACCAAGTGATCATTACAAATCTTCTATACCTACAGATAAATAAAATTGGAGTGTCTGTTTGTAATATTAAAATAACCGCTTTTTACTAGATGCATATGGACGTATACACGGTACCTATACCAAAATGAATATTTTTACAATTTTTGTCTGTCTGTCTGTTTGTTCCGGATAATCGCAGAAACGGCTGGACCGATTTCACTGGCAGATAGCTGATGTAATAAGGAGTAACTTAGGCTACTTTTATTTTAGAAATTTTATTTATTTTTATTAATATAAATAAATAATATTCCATGCGGATGAAGTCGCGGGCACAGCTAGTATGTATATAAATCCGAAACTACAAATAGTATATGCCAAAAGTCAAAAGGCCGATTCTTTATCCACTGGAATATCAGTTACCACTGCTCATATTATTATTTCGAATTCTTGGCATGTACATATAATACAAAGGTCTTATACAACTGCTAAAGTTCAAGCAAGAATCCTTAATTCTAATACGTATTCGCCATTGATTTATAGTAGTGCCCATCTGCGTGAGTGCAATGGCTTGGAATGTTTCTTTGAAGTTAGTATACTGCTTATATTTTGCTCGCTACTGTGACCTCTGTGGTGGTTCCCTCAATTCTAAGAATTGTGAATCCTTTGGGGCTATAGCTTTCGAGTACTTTCTGTATATCGTTTTCTATCGACTTGATGGAGTGCAGTTCTGAATGGTTGGTTTATATCAAATGGCTTGATCATTGCTTATGGCTACAGCCTCTCAGTATATAGAGACATATAGGGTATTACAAATTAACGCCGCAATCTCTTTTTTTTTTTCTATAACTTCGTGAGACATACAGGCATAAGGTCCACCTGATGTAATGTAAAAAGTGTTTTTAATCATTATTGATTGAATATCAAATGGTTTACCATTTGATATTCAATCTTTAGTTATAAACTATTTAAAATTACTCATTGAGTTGTCCAATTGTTAGAGATTTAAAATGTTTGTGTGTAAAATGCATTCCTATAGCAGGATTCCAACCAAATACCAGAAAGAGAGAAGGATATTATGGTAATTTATGTCAAAAAACTGTCAAACTATACTTTAGTTAACTTATTATTATATCCCTCTGTTGTGCACTCTAAAAAAAAAATGGTTGTTTATAACAAGATTGTGATTGTTGCTATCAAGTATCTTGATTCCATACGAGCCTAACAAGACGATAAATAAATCAAACAAGACGACTGTGATTACCCTGACTATTTCTATTTATTAAGACAGTTAAGATCTATGTCAATATTAACATGAAAAATGATAAATTCAACTAAGTCTTTGGTCAATACTAACATGAAAAATGATTATTTGAACTATTTGTCTTAATAAATTCAACTAAGATCTTTGTCAATGCTAACATCAAAAATGATTATTTGAACTATTTATCTTAATGAGTTCAACTAAGATCTTTGTCAATGCCAACATGAAAAATGATTATTTGAACTATTTATCTTAATGAGTTCAACTAAGATCTTTGTCAATGCCAACATGAAAAATGATTGTTTGAACTATTTATCTTAATGAGTTCAACTAAGATCTTTATCAATACTAATATGAAAAGTGATTATATGAACTATTCATCTTAATGAGTTCAACTAAGATCTTTATCAATACTAATATGAAAAGTGATTATATGAACTATTTATCTTAATAAATGCAACTAAGATCTTTGTCAATACTAACATGATAATGATTAGAATGACAGATTTCCCTTAACTAGTTCAACAAAGAGCTTAGTCAATTTGAATCTCAGGTATTTGTAATTATCAAATTTGTTTCCTTAAATCAACTATGAAACTTGTTCATTACTAATTGGCGACATTGTTGTAATAATTAAGTTATTTTTGTTTAAATGTACTAAGAGACTCTTTGTCTAATTGACTAAGAAATTTATTTTTGCTCTAGCTTTTGGAAGCAGCCTCTTCCAATGGTCTGTATAGGCTGGAGCGGTCTACGTTGCAGATGGTGCAGTGCATTACGCTGGCACTAATATAAAAAATTAATTGCGCTTGACTCCAAAAACACTCTTGATAGGCATTTGAAATATGACAAGGTAAGAGTTTGTTACTTAAGTTCACTCTTAAGTGCAGGTTACTCTGGCCACGAAGTGATACCACATTTAATAATGAACACAGAGTGAAATCAGAGTTAAGTTCGACTTATAAAGAAATTACCTAGTGCCAGCACAATTGTTCCACCTATTAATTCTAACCTAGACCGGTTTTGCCTTTATAGACCATGGGAAAAGGCCGCTAATCTAAAAAACTAAAACAAAAATAAAAACATCATAGATGGGTGGTAAATACAGTGGACATTTTATAGACAAATCAGTACGTACAGAGAACAAAGATTTTTGGTAATGTATAGACAGAGATGAACCTTAATACATATTACAAAAATCGGATATCTTGTCACCAATAGACCCTTCAAAACTAGTCTCAGTAAACAGATAAAATAAAACAATTAAGTAGAATTGCAACGATTTATTTCTTCATTTAAAAAGATAGCAGGTAATGGCCTCGGAGAAGGATTAGATCCTATAGAGCATGGACTCTCTTCTCTGCTCCGTTTCCTCTTTCCCTTTGGTAGAGCCCCTAAATTTTGGAGGCGTCTTCGCTGATTTAATACTTGGTGGACTAGTTTTCCTTTAGCTTGTAATACAATGCCATTGGCCGTTGTGCATGCTGGAATATAGTAGGTTGTTGTCCTCTCACCAGGAAAAAGCTCTTTGATATGATTGGCCCACTTATAATAAATAGGACCGTTAATACATGAATCTTTACTTTCATTAAGAATTGCCTTTGCAATGACAGCTGCTAACAAGTTTCGTGCGCTATCCCCAGTAAGACTGCAGCCTCTATATGCCAAAAGTGTGGCCGAGTCGAGAGATTCTTTCAAGAGGTTTTCCAATACCTGGAACAGAAATTTTATGTCACTAATATAGAACAATTATGTGGATTCTAGACCCATCAAACTTCATTGTAAAAATAACAATATCTACATACAAAATATGTTATTTTAATATAACTTTAACACTCCTATGTGTAATTATATAGATGAAATTTTATTAATTGTCAATCCATACACGTTGCACTGCTGGGCACGGGTCTTCTCTACGGTTAAGTTAAGCTAGGTTTGACAGTGTTTAAACTGAGTAACCAATTAAGTAAATGTATTGCAATGCAACTGTTTTGCATGTTGCAAACAAACAAAGTAGGCTATCGATAATCTTAATAATCAGTTCAATTTCACCAAATTGTGCACTTCTAAAGCAAATGCAAGAGTTGCTATAAAAAATACCAAAATCGCTTAAAGTGGGCTTTTAAAATTCAAAGAGTTCCCTCGATTCCTCGTGGATCCCATCATCAGATTCCGACTTGCTGACTATGGAATTGCTTGTGAAGTATACCCTTTCAAATAAAAAAAGAATTATCTAAATCGGTCCATGCATCTTCAAGTAATCAGGAAAGTTCCATTAAAAAAAGAAAAATTTTAAATGAATCGAGATCCTCCTCGTTTTTTTTAAGTTGGTTAAAAAAAAGATTACTACAGATTGCAATATATACATAAATCACTCTTCTTCAAATCCATTTTTCGAAAATTTAATTTTATTTACTCATTGCCTATAATAGATATAGTCCTTTGACAGACAGACAGACAGTGGTACACACAGCCTCTGATCAACCTATACTGGGGGCCACCTTATGCTGCGGTGATAAGAGCTAAATTTGAATGGTTTTGTATAGCTTGATCTGTGGCCGTCTGTACATACAGGTTTTACTATAAACAATAAAATAAAAATAAAAAATTGCCAACAACTAGAAAACTTAATAGAATCTTGGATATAAATCACTTTAAATTATTATAATAATAATATATTAAAAAATATTTAATAAAATAGCTTACCAGGCATTGAGGACTTGTCCTCTCACTTTCTAAATTCTTGATTAATGGAGGCAGGTTTTCCTTATCTATATCAGAAGACTCTTGAACAACTATAATATCCTTAGGGTCTACTATGGAGTTGAACAAAGACAAATCCAACAGACTCTGCAAATTAATGTTACAATAGTGTTTATACTATTCAGCTATACTTAATAAGTAATTGTCTACATAGGTAGCTACAGAATTACCTACATGTGAGAATCTGGTGTCTATAAAAGACTTAAAAAGCCTGTGTTGCCCCGGCCTCTCACAATATCTATGCAAAATTTGAATCAAATCTGAGCCCTTATTCTATAAGCCGCTCGGTATCAGAAATCTATCGGCTATCTCATTCTTTCTTGACATAAATGTATGACAAAGAATGAGATAGCCAATAGATTTCCGATACTGAGAGACTTATAGAATAAGGGCTCTGTTCAGTAGATTTTGGGATTAGCCCGGACAAACATACGAAGTCTGACTCCACGCGGGCGGAGCCGCTGTCAGCAGCTAGTATAAAGTATATATCAGCATAAGGTCCGTACATAAGTTGTGTATACTAAGATGGCCAAGTTACTACTGGTTTTTTAACTATCCCACGGGAACCATCTGATTTTCCGGCATAAAAAAGTATCTAAGATGTCGACCAGAGATATAAGGTATCACCGTGCTAACCTCTACAGTCCTCCTGACCTCTACAGTTTTATTATAAGTATAGATATAGATTAAAAAAATGCTATTTCTTTTGTCTGAGAGTACCTAGACAACAATATGAAACTAATTACAATATTAGAGTAGTAATATTTACGGATGAAAACTCTGCTTTCCATGATCTCCAACATCTCATAAAAAGAGATCTGGGACCTGTCAGCGGGATTATTTCTTTGACGTCGTCATTGGTCAGAGCTGATAAGGCCTGTATTGTTATTTGTTGTTCTGAAAAGATTAACGACCAAACACAAAAGTTACCAGAGGCGTAAGATAGAATTGGCAAGACGGACTACTAGATCCTCGAGTTCTGAGGAACGGAGAATCAGGGTGGGTAGTATACGTATAAGTGTTCAGATCACGGTCCATATGCGAGTCAGAAACCTGACGCAAATAAATATGCCTTGTTAGATAGGTATACAATTACATTGATACACTGCCTACTTATATCAGACAAACAAAAACAGAAGAAGAAACAGATAGGTATTGTATATTCACAGACAGACTTAGGTACTTACTTGTGAAAACTGGTATTAGTTCTTCCAATTCCCAGGTTTTAAGGAGTTCAGAAACTTCATCCATTGCAAGTTCGTTTGTATTTGTTTTGTATTTTATCGAGAACGATACCACAAATTATAGAGAATAAAGTATTTTAAAAAAGAACAAACAGGACACACGGTATTCAATTGTAAGTAAAACGCTCGACTTATACACGTTTAGACTTGCATAACAAAATGGCAGGCAGCAACTAAGATGTGGCAGCAAGCAGGCAGACAACGCGACGCGAAAAAGACGCATGCCGCTCTCCCCCCACCCACCCCAACTTCCTTCCTTCCTTCCATTTTGATAGATACGATTGTGATCTTGTTAGAATCAACAGATTAAATAATTAAAACGACTAAGATGCTCTTCGTTGAAGTAACAATAAATTTATGTTTAATTCAATATTGCAAAGTGATAAAAATAGTCACGTGACATTGTTGAATTGATCATTTAACTTTGTTGTTTTAATAATATTATATTAGTTGATTAAATTAACTCAAGTTGCTTAAATCAATTATGACGAATTCGTTAAATTAATCATGAAAATAATCAAATCAATTGATTTACATTGTTATTTCGACGATTATTGTGAATTGATTCAAAGTACTAGAATTATTAATGTGACTAACTGTGTATGATCGATTCAATCAAATAAATAAATTATTGATAGATATGGCAAACATACTTGTTAGAATTCATAAACATACTACATTGTTAGTTCAAGCAATAGTAGACTTGCTGTTTCAACTAAGTGGTCTTAATTGACTTTCATAAGATCATAGTTGTTTTATTCAATAATACGTCAACTAAGAGAAAATCGCTCTTAGTTGGGTTTTATTTTTTAGAGTGTGCCCTCCGGTTCTTGCGTCTTAGGCTTGTGTTTATTTTCTTGTGTTAGTTAATCGCTTTATGTTGTCATAGCTTATTATATATAAAAAAAATAAACGGTTTGTACACGTCTTTAGAGATATGATTATTTTGCCTACTGGAGTATGTACGGCGGTCAATTAACAAAGACACGTTATGGATAGAACACATAATGGTAAGCTTTACTAACCATCAATAATGAAGTAATGTGTTTTTAATTTGCCCATGCGACAAATAATATACTTTAATAGAAACCAATTGTTCTGAATATTACTTTTGGCTATATTTATTTTCGCTCGGGGGAGCAAACTATGAATATTTCAGTAGCCAACGTATGGCGTTGTCTCATTTTATGTCTGAATTATAAATGTTTGACTATAGTGGTAATTACAAATAGAGGATAAAATAAATCATAATGGTGAAACTTCCTTTGTGTTGGTTTGGTTTTTTTATACAACGTCGGGAGGCGTACAAGCATATAACCTACCTGATGGTAAGCGGTTACCGCAGCCTATGAACGCTTGTAATACATTAAGTATCACTCGCGCGATGCCACCTCCGTTGCTAGCACAGCAACTCCTTAGGAGATTACTGGTGACCTCACTCACACGCAGGAACGCAACAACAAAGTTGTAATTTGCATGCGGTTTTCGGTTATAATTTTTAATTTTTTATAAATATTGTCGGACAAATTACACAGCGCCATCTAGCCCCAAAGTAAGCGAAGCTTGTGTTATGGGTACTAGACAACTGATAAACATACGTAAATACATTTTTTTTTTGTAAATACATACATATTATACATAGAAAATACTCAGATCAAAACAAACAGACATGTTCATGCACACAAATGTTTGTACTGTGTGGGAATCGAACCCACGAGCGTTGGTGTCAAAGTAGTGTAACAACGCGTTTCACCACTGCGCCACCGAGCTCGTCGACGTCGTGTTAGGTAGAGGTACTTCCCCAGACGGGTTGCTTTGATGCGTCCTATCTCTCTTGAATATCGACTTTTAGAAAAAGCATCTTGCCTATTATAAAAATACCCAGACAAAGACAAAATAGACATGTCCCCACACACAAGTATTTTATTGTGTGGGAATTAAATCCACGAACTTTGGGTTTCAAGTAGTTATTGCTAACTCCTACGAAGGGCTTATCAACATAGTATGCAGTCCATTATATATGAACTGCACGGTAGGGGAAAAAAATGTGACGATTCCAAACAAATGTAGCCATTTTTACGGAATAAAAAGATTTTGACTTTGACTTTGACTTTATACTATAGAGATTTTAATTGAATCCGACAAAAACACGAATTCAGCAATCTCTTTCTTCGATTCACTTTGAAGTTCCTCTTGTAGTACACATAGAAATCTTTCAAACAAAAGAGTCCGACAATACACAAGACAAAAAATTGTGTGCACGGACATGTCTGTTTGTGTTGGTATGGATGTTTTTAGAGAGGCAGGGCGCATCGGGGAAGTACCTCCACCTCACAAAAATCCGCAGCCAAATAACAACTCCCTAGAGGGTTTCTGTGTTCCTGCGTGTGAGTGAGGACACCGGTAAGCTCCTAAGGACTCGAAACCCTCTGGTGATTAAGCGTTCGAACACAGACCGATCGCCGTGTTCGATCGCAGGACGCGTTCAATTTGAACACGTTGGTCGCATCTAGTACGTTTACGGTAACTGATCGCTACCACAAATGCTAACGCAAGCTGAACGCGTTAGTTTGTTTCATACTTTATAATCAGGATTATTTGACCACATTTCTTTTTATTATTTTTATACAACGTCGGGAGGCATACGAGCGTACGGTCCACCTGATGTAAAGCGGTTACCGTAGCCTATTAACGCTTGTAACATATATCACACGCGCGATGCCTCCCCTGCTGCTTACACAGCAACTGCTTGGCAGCAACAACACAACAACCCTCTAGGGAGTTGTTATTTGGCTGCGGTTTTCTGTGAGGTGGAGATACTTCCCCAGACGGGCTGCTTTCATGCGCCCTACCTCTATTAAATTTGCCAAGTTGCCAACTAAGGAGTATACTCATATATTATTCTGTTCTTCATCGTCAACGAGCGCTGCTAGTATAAGAATTTTATCATTGAATAATAATTACAACATTAAGGATATCGTGATTATTATTTATAGTGATATTAGACATTGAATTTATCTTCGTAGCCATCATCCGGCAAGCGCAACTTATCAAGCCCCTTTGTCGATATATTATACTATAATAATGTTACTACATTGTTACCATCTTAATACAGAACGTGATTTAACTGTAATCCCGAGTATAAAGTATGCAATAAACCAACACGTTCAGCTTGCGTTCGGGGCGGGGTTCAGTTACCGCAAATATACTTAAAGCGACCAGCCATGCAATTCTGTAAGAGCCAACGTCCTTACATCCTCGGAAACATCGGCTGTTACAGCCTTGAACACAAAATTGCAATTCTTTGGTGTCGCTTTTTATGGTTGTGCGACACTAGCGCAGCAAGGCTGCGTTTGGAATTGGAATTCTACAAGGCAAAAAGCCTCGCGTACGCTCACAGCCTTATAGAATACCAAATAATTTAGCCGTGATCGCAGTAGACGATGTCAAAGCTGTGACATCTGTGATCACAGCGACGCACACAGCCATTACGAGTCGCTTAGAGAATTGTATGGCTGCTCATACTCGTCCTGCGGCCGAACGCAGCGATCTGTACAACTGCACTGCAGCGCGGCGTGTGTCAAAAACGTCAAAATGTACGTATTTTGATACACGCCGCGCAGTTGCAGTTTTTTAGTAGAATCGGCCTACGGCTCTCGCACGCTCAATTAGTCAGACGCCTTCGATCAATGGAATCTGGTAACACTGATAATAATTGACACTATTTGGTTTCTTTTTATACCATGAAGGTGACTATCAAGCATACAACCTGCCTGATGGTAAGCAATTACCGCTGTCTATGGACATTTGCAAGACCAGGGGTGTCACTCATGCGTTGCCGGCCCTGTAAAGACCTTTGCACGCCTTTCTTGAAGAACTCCATGCTGTCCCTTTTTCCTTTTTTTAGGGTTCCGTACCCAAAGGGTAAAACGGAACCCTATTACTGAGGCTCCGCTGTCCGTCCGTCAGTCCGTCCGTCTGTCTGTGTTATTGAGAGAATGTTGAAACCAACATTCTCTTTGCCTACCCCGTAAAGGATTTAGCGTGAAGTTATAGATAGATTTACTTATTCCTACGTGGAATCTCTTCCGGCAAATCATTGCTTATGCGTTCCAGAGTGGAATAATGTGTGGCGGTAGTAAATAAAATGGTGTATATAAAGTTAACCTATCAACTATTTACTTCTAAACTAACATATTTACAAATGAAGAAAGGGAGGTCAGAAATAATATATCTATTTAATAAAATATAAATATTTTTTAAATGGCATTGGGCGTATTTTATTCATTTCTCATAGTTTTAATTTTTATTTTTCATCAAATGTGCTTCAGAAATGATAATAGGCAAAGGAGAAATGCCGACAAAACTTGCCAATATATGTCTTTTTACAAATTGTCAAATTCTATTACAATTTGTTTATGTACCTGTTTGTAAATGATACCTTAATGACCTGCAGTAGCCTTGCTGATGCCTATAACCTTCATCAAGAATTGCACTATCAAATGCAAAAAGATTTTTTCAAATCCAACTGGTGGATCAAATTCAAACAAATAAACAAACCCCTCCGTTGTGTATATTAGTGTAGGTGACAACAATATAAGACATTTGAATAGACGTAAAGAGGTTTTTACAGGGTCGGCAACGCACTAGTGTCAATTGTGTTGCAAGTGTCCGTAGGCTGTGGTAACTGCTTACCGTCAAGCAGATTGCTTGTTTACCGCTTTAGTGTCATATGGAATTCTTCTTTGGGGTAACTCCGCGGACATTAACACCATCTTTTTATTGCAAAAGAGAACCATAAGAGCTATCTCCAAACTTGGTCCCCGGGAGAGCCTTAGAGAAAATTCAAAGAAATAAATATTTTAACAGTCGCATCGCAATATATCTATGAAAATCTTTTGTATGTCCATAAAAACATAGACTCATTTTGTAAAAAGAGTGATACTCATAG
The DNA here is from genome assembly GCA_947507595.1 of Pyralis farinalis. Taxonomy (NCBI): domain Eukaryota; kingdom Metazoa; phylum Arthropoda; class Insecta; order Lepidoptera; family Pyralidae; genus Pyralis; species Pyralis farinalis. Next base: position 7,502,121 of record OX382275.1, read on the forward strand.
CATAAATACTAGATATAAGCATAATCTTGTGTTACATGCAAGCCGTCTCCACAAAATAAGTAATTCTTTTATGGGACAATGTATACGGTTCTAAAACAAACTTCCCAGCAATATAAGAGAATTGTCAATAAACAAATTTGTAGTTTTAAATTAAAGCCAAATTGTGTAGCTGGGCATATTATAAAGTATCTGACTATATTAATGATAAAAATGCCTGGGAGTGAGTCGATGAAATTATAATGTAATTAATAAAATATGTAAATTTGTATGGATACCAAAAGAGGGATGCCTGAGTTTTTTGGCAGTATTTTTATCAGTGCTCACCTAGTCATAAACTGCATTGTAGGGAAAAAAATTGTGACGATTCCAAACAAATGTAGCCATTTTTACGGAATAAAAAGATTTTGACTTTGTGGTATACGATTAATAAGCCCAATATTAATAGGTTGTAACCAACATGTCTGATTTTGTGCAAAGACATGGAGAAATAAAGACGAAAGTTCGTCACGTACCGCGCTGACGTAAAATTACGTCTTCCCGTAATATAATAAGGGGACAGGAATTGACGTTCACGTGCTATTCTGTCGTGTCATGATGGGTAATACTGGAGAAGAAATGTCACGATAATATAACCTATTACATTTATATTTTACTAGGGACCCGCCCCGGCTTCACACGGGTAGTAGAGCATATTTATTATGCGTACATGTTTTTTCTGTAGTCGGGTCGCATCAGCTTGTTGCGTAAAATATGTGGATTTTAAATGTAATATATGTCTACTCTATTGAAGTATTTTAATGTAATATAAAAAATCTGCTAAACCGCTGGACCTATTTTGATATTTTTTTTGTATGTGAGTGACTTGCTGGATAGTTTAGATTCACGATTGGACCCGGTAGGTGGCGCGGCAATCGGCTTCTAGGAAAAAAATAGCTGGCAAGCCAACGGCAACGTTCAGGCAGGACAACGTCTGTCGGATCCATCATTTAAATTATATGGCGTAAAGGATTATCATAATGTACATAAAATGCTGAAGGTAACCAACGTATATAAGTTGATATTGTATATCCGTATAATATGCGATGAAAGCTTTCAGGCGGCTTTTTTTTTTATACTACGTCGGGAGGTATACAAGCATACGTCCCACCTGATGTAAAGCAGTAAAGCTTGCGATATATTGTATCATTCGCGCGATGCCTCCTCTGCTGCTTACACAGCAATTCCTTGGGAGTTTACGGGTGACCTCACTCACACGCAGGAATACAACAACCCTCTAGGGAGTTGTTATTTGGCTACGGTTTTCTGTGAGGTTGAGGTACTTCCTCAGACGGGCTGCTTTGATGTGGCCTACCTCTCTTACGCGGCTTGACTTTTTCCGACATATCCAACTATTATTTCAACCGATTTACACAAAACCTTAACAAATTATACACCTAAACCATTCAAGAATCGCTCTGTCTATTGGTGATAACCGCATGGAAATCCGTTCAGTTGTTTTTGAGTGAACAGACAGACGCGGTGTGGGACTTTGATTTATGATATGTATTGATTTAATTTGAATATTGTGTATACAACTTTGGCTATTATGTACATTAATTGAAGAATTGTCCTTTTCATATTTATATGGATAATGTTGAGTGTTGGCACTTGTAACTGTGCTTAAAGTGTACTTCTGAGTACTGAGTATAAAACAAACTAATCCGTGGAGGTAATTTGTTACCGCAAATGTACTTGAAGCGACCTGTTCAAACTAAACGCGTCCTGCAGGCAGATCGATCAGAGCGTGCACCGCGCTCAATCGCCGGACGGCTCCAATCAATTGAATCTGGCAACACTGATTGATGTTAACAGTCGAAACTAATTGTAGAATTTATGACATTGAAAACAGAAAAACTAAATACATCTTAGCGTTTTTTTCCTTTGACGAGCGCAGCGACTTTGACACCAACGTGCTCGTGGGTTCGATTCCCACATAGGGCAAATATTTATGTTACATGAACATGTCTGTTTGTCTTGGTCTGTGTTTTTAAGAGAGGCAGGTTGCATCAAAGTAGTCCGTCTGGGGAAGTCTACTTCACAGAAATCCGCAGCTAAATAACAACTCTGTGTTGTGTTCCTGCGTGAGAATGAGGAGACGGGTAAGCTCTTAAAGAGTTACTGTGTCAGCAGGAGAGTCATACTTATATCAGGTGGGTCGTATACTTGCTTGCTTTCCGACGTTTCTATAAAAACGTAAGAACCAAGTTCAAATAAATTACTATGTAATAACCTGGTTTTCTTTTCTTCGTCTTCAACGCCCGTTGACTATACCACATATACCAGTGACATCCCAGTGGCTAATTAGAGATGTGTTCATATTTCTAATTATCACTTGCTCGACGATGAAGGTAAACATCGTGAGGAAACCCACACGTCTAAGAAACTATTATTCAAAAAGACGTGTGACTTCAGTTAACAAAGGTCTGATTTTCCCTCTTGTTTGTTGAGGTCTGATGGGAGTAGCTCCGTGTAAAAATGTGTATCTTCACCAAATCCTTAGACTTAGGTAGCGAACCTCTCCTATTCTAATAGGAAATGCGATAACGCTAAGTAGACTATCGAAATCTATTCATATTTCAAAAAGTATAAAATTCATTAATTCATAGACTCATTTTGTAAAAAGAGTGATGCTCATAACATAAATACTAGATATAAGCATAATCTTGTGTTACATCCAAGCCGTCTCCACAAAATAGGTAATTCTTTTATGGGGCAATGTATACGGTTCTATAACAAACTTCCCAGCAATATAAGAGAATTGTCAATAAACAAATTTAAAACTACCATTAAAGCCAAATTGTGTGGCAGGGGTATATATTATAAAGTATCTGACTATATTAATGATAAAAATGCCTGGGATTGAGTCGATCCAATTATAATGTAATTAATAAATTATGTAAATTTGTTTGGATATCAAAAGAGGGATGCCTGAGTTTTCTGGCAGTATTTTTATCAGTGCTCACCGAGTCATGAACTGCACGGTAGGGAAAACAATTGTGACGATTCCAAACAAATGTAGCCATTTTTACGGAATAAAAAGATTTTGACTTTGACATTCATAATAACGTACCTCGGACAATGAACATGTCTGAGAAATTTATACAAGGACATGGCGGAAAAGAGACGAATGTTCGTCACGTACCCGCTGTAGTAAAATTACACCTTCCCGTAATATAATAGAGACATGAATTGACGTTCACGTGCTATTCTGTCGTATCATGAGATGTAATACTCAAGAAGAAATGTCGCGTATAGTGTTGCCGATCGACAGTCTATCGATAGGCCTATCGATACTTTCGATTTTCTTAGCAACAATATTCTGTTTCCACTATCGATAGTATGAATGCTATTGACAGCTCAGAATAAGGCAATACTATCGATACTATCGAAAGTATTGTTGTTGGTAAATAACAAACTATGGATAGTATCGATACTACCGAATTTTATATAACAATACTATCGACACTATGGATAGTATCGATACTATCGACTGTTTTAGACTGTCGATAGTTTACCAATTTGCAATAGTATTGTTTACAATTTTCAGTTTGACTATTATGGTCAATAATCACAACAATAAGTATATTGGAATAATTAATTTCAAATAGTTTTCCTTGCATAATAATAATAACCTTTTATCATATTAATATTGTAATATTATAAAAAAAAATCGCCCTGTAACGGTCCTCGTTATATTCCGTTCCTAAAACATCGGTACTATTGATAGCTTATTATTTACGAGCAACAATAATATCGATAGTATCGACACTATCAATAGTTTATTTTTCTCGAGCAATATCTTCGCGATTATTATCATTATTATTTATATTATTTTTATTCACGGGCATTATCCCGGTCATTTAATAGGCGTGCGCGGGGATATGGATCCAACGCGTAGAGGCCCTTTGAAGAAGATTCATGTTATGTTGTACACCCACCGAGACCCGCTCCTAAAAATATCGATAGGACCATATATCTATGAGCAGGTCACGGCAGGTATTGGGACTATTGCGAATGTGTAGGAAATGATTTGTCTATTGTAATGAGGTCTGGAGGGATTATTGGTACTGGGTTATTGCAGAAGAGGGACGGACACCTGCCATAACTATCATATCTGACTGTTATTTTTGGCAGGCGGTGGCTCGCCACTCACTAGATGGACCCCCGAAATGCCAGAGAAAGTCGGCCGGGGGCAACACCGGTGTGAGTGACTCAGGGGTGTTGAGAGGTGTGCTGCACTTTCTCCGAAGTTACTCGCGGCGTTATGCCCTTTAACACTTCCACCCCTGGAGTATATCACCTGCTAGAGCAATATACTCTATCGACTCCTCTCTGGACGGCCAATGAAGGCAAGCCAGAGCTGAGAGTCCTACGGCCCACCTGATGTAAAGCGGTTACCGTAGCCTATTAACGCTTGTAACATATTAAGTATCACTCGTGCGATGCTCTGATGTGCCGTGATTTTCAATTCAATTCAATTTATTTATTTTGTGAATACATGAAAATGTTACATAATGAAAAAGTCCTCTATGTTCCGCCGGAGGACATACAAAATTAATGATATGATATGACTATATAATTAATAATCTAAGCAGTCAAATAACTTGCAGCGGTTTACAGTTTCATATCGTTGTTATAAGTTATATAATGTCAATGTAATAAAATAAAATATCAAAGTCTTCAAATTAATAATTGTCAGAAGTGAAAAATGACAATTCATTGATTCTATTCCAATAATGCCGCTTACGCGTTTTGTTCAACGTTATCCAGCAATGAGTTGTTGCCGATCGGCAACAAAGCATGGCGCAAACATTTGGCTCGCGGTGTCGGTCCTAGTACACTAGTACATAATAATTCAATGATCACACCCCTCTTTTTTGCATCGGGGGTTAAAAATTCATGTTTGTGACTTTAAACTGTAATTTACTCACAATTAAACCGTTCGTGTAATGGCTGGCAAAGCTCGCTTTATTAATATTCAACATAATTACACCGTGCTCCATGTGATTATGGATAGCCAGCCATTTAGATTTCTATCTTGTGACGAGCTCGTTGGCTCAGTCGTGAATGACGCGGCTTGGGCACCAACGCTCGTGGGTTCGATTCCCACACAAGACAAAAAATTGTGTGCATGAACATGTCTGTTTGTTTTGATCTGGGTGTTTTCAAGAGAGGTAGGGCGCATCAATGCAGCCTTATCTACCTAGTACCTTCATATCCCAGAAAAACCGCAGCCAAATACACAACAACTCCCAAGGGGGTTGTTGTGTTCCTGCGTGTGAGTGATGATTCCAGTGTGCTCCTAAGGAGTTTCTGCGTTAGCAGCGTTTAGCAAGGCTACTGTAACCGCTTTACATAAGGCGGACCGTATGCTTGTAGAACGATGCTTGGAGTTTCCATGCGAGATAGAATGAATACATCTGTAGTAGAACTACAGTACCGCTGTATGGAAGGATTAGCAAGCTGAAGTGGCAGTGCGTATGCCACATAGCTCGAAGAAGCGATGGGCGCTGGGGCCGAAAGGTTCTAGAAGGTGACCACAAACCAGAAAACGCAAAGTAGGATGAACTGAAGATATGGTACAAAGATTGCAGAGAGCCGATGGATGTAAGTAACATAAGACCGATCGTGGAATTCTAAGGGGCATAGGTACATTCGCAGACTACGGTAAACACTTCACATCAAGTGGTGTAGTATGTCTGTCGTATGTCTCCTGAGGTTGTGTTTAAGTAGATATATCACTGCGGCGATTCTCAAATAGTGTGTGACAAATGTATGATAAAGATTTAGTTGCATTCACATAGTTATCCTACTTTCTGTGGTAATGAGTAAAAGTGTGTTAGCTTTAAGTCACACAAGTCGTGACTCGTGACTTATTCATTACATGCGTACTTTAAACATAACAAAATGCCGTACTCATTTGCCTCTGGCAAAATTAACACCTCAGTATCTCGTTCCCAAATAGATGACTTACATAAACTAATATCTTATCTAAGAAAAGAAAAATATGATTTAAATGAAAATGCCTATTATTAATTAATAGGTATACCGAAATGACGGCACAATGATGAAAGACAATTGAGAGAGGTTTACGATTATATTGAAATACTTGAACAAATATAATGGTACTTGAAAGAGATGAAATCAGAATGAACGCAAGGATTACTTTTAATGATGTAGTGTGGTGTTATCTTCGGTGAATTTAACAGTGATGGAAGATACAGGTCGATGCAGTAAGAGTTAGTGTTGGAAATAGCGTGCAAGAAGCGTTGAGAAAACTTATGCCGTGCTGATCCTAATGCTAACTTATGGAAGCGAGAGCTGCGTATGGCATAGAGGGCATGAAAGAAAATAAACGTGGACGAAATGCGAGCGTTGCAGACAATCTGTGTAACAGAACAGAAATTTTCCGCTGGTTTGGGCGTGTAAAAAGAATACAGGAGAAAAGAATGACGATTACAATGCGGTAGTGCGTGGATGTAGGAGCCGAAGAAATCGGAAAGTTACCTACTGTGAACAAATTGATCGTAATTTGTAAGAAACAATGAACATAATAGAAATCAGTCATGTGGCACTTGATTCTCTCTGCAAATCCTCAATTTGACATAAAGATACAGAGAGACAGAAATTAATTAAGGATTATCCTTTGGAATATTGTACTCTTGAATAAACGCATCAGTTTACAAAATCTATGTTTATACATCGATGAAAGTTAAGCGCCAAATGTGGAGATATTGCCTCAATAATAACGCTTAAATTTCACTAATGTTATTATAGACCATAACACGTATCATCGCGTGGAACTGCAAAATTGCTGAACATAGGCCTCCCCTCTAGAGTGCCATTCGCCTCGATCCTGTGCCACCTGCATCCATCGACTCCCTATAAACCTCTCGAGGTCGTCACTCCATCTAGTGGGGGGTCGTCTCACACTGCGTGTACTAGTATGGGGATGCTACTCGAGAACCTTTCTTCCCCAGCGGTTGTCGGTTCTACGAACTATGTGGCCGGCCCGCTGTCACTTCAGCTTGCTTATCCAGTGGGCTATGTCGGTTACCTTAGTTCTACTGCGGATATCTTCATTTCTGATTCTCTCACGCAGAGAAACCTCGAGCATTGCTCTTTCCATAGCACGCTGAGTGACCTTGAGCTACCGCATACGGCCCGCAGTTAAAATCTAAAATAGATATTTATATATGCTATACCTCCGTGTGCCTTTAGGTACTTACTCAAAATAACAACCAAGCGTTTGTCGTTGAGGTACTGCTAGAATTATGTATGCTAGCATTTGTCGGTAGGTGACTCATAATATCATAACAGGGACTCGCTCGAGGGTAGCTGTCTTGTTTTATGTAATTTTTATAATTTATTGTAGGTACGTCGAATAGCATTTTTTTTCTTGAAAGGTCTCTTTGTAATTGAGAATAATATTTGAACAAGGTTTCATTAAAACGAGATTTAAGACGCAAGATGTCTGTTATTACAACGGAAAAGGAGAGTGATTAAAAATGCATGATCTTGAGAAAATCCCGTCTGATGAAAATTAACAGCTCGCTTTGTATATTACACCTGAATTTCGGGACGCAATAATGTATTTATAAACTTACCTAGTACCGCCATAAATGAATATGCATTTATTTTTTTATGAAGTAATCATAATAAAAATTATATGTACATATTTATGTAAGTCTCAGCAAAAACTAAAATAATGATTTTATTCGCCAATTTTGTCTTTTATACAGGTTTTAATCTGTCTGGCCACGAATTTTCAACAGTCATAACTTTTTCATGCACACTCGGCAGTTCCTAGGAGTTCATCTTTTCACCTTTTGACGAGCACGGTGGCGCAGCGGTTACCAAGTTTACTTTGACGCCAATGTTCGTGGGTTCGAGGTGACTAACATTTGTGTGCATGACATATCTATTTGTCTTGGGCTGGGTGTTTTAAGAGAGGTAGGGCGCGTCAAAGCAGCCCATCTGGGGATGTAACTTCACCACACAGAAAACCGCAGCTAGATAACAACTACCTGGAGCGTTGTTGTATTCCTGCGAGTAAGTGAAGTCACCAGTGTAAGCTCCTGAGGAATTGCTGTATTAGCAGCAGAGGTGGCATCACGCAAGCGATACTTCATGTATTGCAGGCGTTCATAGGCTACGGTAACAGATTTATATCAGGTGGGCCGTATGCTTGTATGAAGTTGTATAAAAATCTTTTTGTGCAGCACTAAAATGGCAGACAAGGATATGACCGGTGAGCAATTACCACCTATAGACATTTACAACATCAGACTAATCATTTATCACTCTTGCGTTGCAAACCCTGTGAAACCCGCAATTGGGACGTGATAGGTGAGTCATGGTCGTCCTCTCTTCTATACATTGGCGATATATGTACTTGACGACCTCGGTGGCTCATTTGTGAATGACGCGACTTTGACAGCTCGTGGGTACGATTCCCACACAAGGGAAACATTTGTGTGCATGAACATGTCTGTTTGTCTTGGTTTGGGTGTTTTAAGAGAGATAGGGCGCATCAAAGCAGCTCGTCTGGGGAAGTACCTCCACCTCACAGAAAACCGTAGCCAAATAACAACTCCCTAGAGGGTTGTTCTGTTCCTGCGTGTGAGTGAGGTCAACAGTACGGTCCCAAGGAGTTGCTGTGTAAGCAGCAGAGGAGGTATCGCGCGAATGGTACTTAATATATCTCAAGCGTTAATAGGCTACGGTACCCGCTTTACATCAGGTGGGCCGTATGCTTGTATGGCTCCCGACGTAGTATAAAAAAAAAAATACTTCGCCCTTCTTTCCCCCTGCATTATTTCTATATGAAATAATTAAAATAAACAAAATAAAAATTGGGATTGGAATTGGGAACTTGCGTTATTTCTATTTGAAATAATTAACACATTTTATTTTCGAAACCTTTTATACACAAAAGATTCAAAAACAAAGAAGCAATCCAGCCCACCACCACGGGGCGTTACTTCAGCTAATACATGTTATTAAACGCAATGGTAAATCGCCTCTGTTCCGGTGGAAAATGAATGTCGCCGTCAGTTGTCCGGCCAATTAACTGAATACATTATAACACTGTGACTAAGAGTCTTTTGTCACGCATATGTGACATAATTGTGACAATTTTTGAGTATAGGCGAGTTCAAGCGAACACAGATATTGTTAAGCGAATATAGGCGTTGTGAAGTAGGAATAAGTTGCGAATGCCGGTTTGCATTGGTTTTGATAAGGCTGGTAGATCCTTTTTATATAGAGATGTATCGGATTCTATAAATAATTGCTCGAAATTCTCCTGTCCTTTCTCGACAATATTTTCAAAAGATACATCTAATATATCCTTTGTGAAAAGACTTATTACAGAATTGATATGGGACTGACAAAATGTCGTTATGTTAATTAATGATTTGAAAACAGATGAATATTGTTTGTTTTGGCATTTTTTCCAATGATCGTTTTCGCGATGCAAGTAAATTAAATAAATGAACATTAAAAATAAAGAGTGCGGGAGATAGCCCAATAGCATATAAGGATTTTTGTTTTTATATTTGTCTATATGTGTATCCTCCGCCAATTCGCAATTGGGCAGCGTAGCAGATTATACTCGAGCAGCATTCCATCAAATGCTTTGATGGAATTATGTTCGAACAAACCTACGCTACTATATATATATATATATATACTAGTACTCGCATATGATCTCTTATTTAATCGGATGATGTTCTAGCACACTTCGCTACGCTGCTCAATAGCGAATTGGCTTAGACCAAGGTGTTCTATCTGCGGGACGGCCACGGGCTCAGGGTAACTGTCCTCTATTAAGAGGGCGTACAAAGCTAAGTGGCGCCCTCATTTTGTTTTTATTAATAACGCTGAATTTAAGACCAATTATCCAAACAACGCTCAATACAGTCACTGAAAAACCATATTTATCTACTTTTTAAACATATTTTGTATTTATTATCTATATATATCATACAGTGCCTGTATTGACAGTTTTTTTTGGAATTGGTCTTAAATTCGGCATTATTAGTAAAAACAAAATGGAGGGCGCCAATTAGCTTTATGTCCCCTCTTAAGTAATGACGCATTAACATGCCGTGCTTGAACATCCTGTAGCTAGAGTATAGATTTAGGGGACGATGAAATTAGATAATTTACCGCTAATCAAAGCCCCCGTTTCACATATGAACTAGCCACCCGCCCTGCTTAGCATGAATATTATATATAGAATGAATAGATAGAAACTTACCTTTTTGTCAATCTTGATTATAAAGCTAGTTAGATGGACAAGATTATCACGGTATGAATGTCATCATCTATTGATTCTACCCGTGTTTTCACTAATTTTCGACGAGCTCGGTGGCTCAGTCGTGAATGACGCGACTTTGACACCAACGGTCATTGGTTCGACACCCACAAACCAAACATTTGTGTGCATGAACATGTCTGTTTGTCTAGGCCTGGATGTTTTAAGAGAGGCAGAGCACATCAAAGCAGATCGTCTGGGGTCACAGAAAACCGCAGCCACCGCAGGTTACCAGTAAGTTAAGGAGTTGTGTAAGCAGCAGAGGAGGCATCGCGCGAGTGATACTTAACATATTATTAGCGTTATTAGGCTGCGGTAAGTGTTTTACCGTGGTTGGCCGTGTGCTTGTACACCACCAGGCATTGTATAAAAAAATGAACAAAAACGATTATTGTGACCTAACTGTAGTAGTTAGATATAGCCACGTAGACTTTTTTTTGTGGGTAATGATGAGTACTTTAAATATAATAACAACGTTCGCGGGCAAATTTTTGGTGCCTTGGGTTTACATTATTGCAATTTCCTTGAGTATCTCTTACTTTTAGAAAATATAATATTGCCCATGTTACTCCTTGATAATGTACCTTTCCATAGGTGTAAGAAATTTTAAAATTGGTTAAGTACTTTTTGAGTTTATCCGTTACAAACAAACATACTACTCCTACTACGCTAATAATTTATTCCACTGCAGAATCACACGGTCTCCTTTCAATCGAAGGGGTTTAGAGCATAATCCACCATGCGGCTTAACTGCAGATTGGTCTAGTGTCTTCAACCTAAGGCTGAGCTTAACGACTGTCATCTATCGACAATAGCCGGAACCGACGATTTAACGTGCCCTTTAAATACACCGAGAAGCTCGAGATAGGTAAACCCATCTATAGACAGGCTGCGGTCGACGTTGCTTAACTGCAACTGCGGTTTTCTGTGACATGAAAATTAATTTGACAAGTTGTTGAAAGTCTGGATCATCAATTCATACAAATCTGTCGTGCTCAGTAATATAGTATCTAAAAATAGTTATGAAGCCATTGACACTTCTTGACCGAAGTAATAATTGTTTCTAGGGCAATGATGGATAAAAAAGTTTCCCGTTTTGATCCAACATTTGTGCTTATTACCAACCATATGCCAACATTGGCCGTCATAAACACCCCATATCGAGCCATACACTACACACCCTATCGCGTGTTCTATATGAATATACTTAAAAGTATTTAACTAATTAAAGGGCCGTATGCACTACCACGTGCTTGTTAATATAATTAAGGCGCATTCTTTTTCATTAGTTCCCAGTTAATGAATATTGATAGTTTGGGAGCGCGGACGAATATCTAATTTGCTAGTACGTGCCAATATCCGGAAGATTTGACAACCCTCTAAAAGTATGGTTCTAAATTCTCATTTTAATATTTGACATTTGTATGGCACTATATCGTTTTTAAAAAGGAATGAAACTGTTACAGAGTGCTATAATGATCGGAAATGAAATCGTTGATCAACTGAATGAGTTTGTTTATCCAGGTTCTAAGCACTTAGCCACATCTTATATTATTTAAATTTGAACATATTATATCTTATTAATTTTTCATAGTTTTAATTTCCCTTTTTTCTATATTCTTTATTGCATATAACAGTGTTAAACATAGTAAGAAAATAGTAGTTATGCAAAGGCAAAAATTTTAATCTCTTTTCTTTTTTCTTTTGGCATTTCTTATTCGCCAATGGTCAGGTCAAGAAATGCCAAAAGCAATTTGTCAATGTAGGTCTTGGTTCAATCGTCAATACTATTATAATAGATTATGTCATATAATACATATGTTAAACATTTTCAGATATCTCTGTCAGTCAGACAGTTTGTAATAACCTTTCTTACCTAAAGCATTTTTGATGTTTCTTTTGAATATACTATCAGCCAAGGATAGAACTGTTAGAGGTTAATTTAATATGAGCTATTGAAAGAAGAAAGAAAGCAGGAATCCGTATCAACGGTGCGTTAGACTTGGCGGTAACAAACTATAACATATAGATCAAAGCTCGCCTATTTTTTATTATTATTTCATATTAATTTTATTTTATTTTATTTTATCGAAATAGCGTTAGAACATGGGCACAGAGTTAGTTATACGGTTACCGGCTTACCATTGTGAATATAATGCAATTGAGTTGGTGTGGGCTCAAATTAAGTGATATGCTGCAACAAAAACTTATAGATTTGATTATATTTTTTTCGAGAATAAATTGACATTTCACATCACTATTGTAATATGTCAAAACGGCCATCATATCGTGCCGCTACTTTACCTGTCATTCAGGTCTAATTTTGATGCACGGCAATAAAACATGGGTATAGCAGAAGAAGCATGAAGGTAGGGGAAACGCTGTAGAAACTATGCTGCTGATGAGTGTGTGTGGAGTTAGAATGACGCATAGACTAAGAAATAGTACGATACATGAACAATGTGGACTAAAAGATGATGTAGTGACAAAAATTGAAAAGGGTATACTGAGATGGTTTGAACATTAGGAAAGAATGAATAACAAATGACTTACTAAAGAAGGGTACCGAGTGAGGGCGAAAAGATATGGGCAGACGGACAATATAGATCAAATTGGTGATATACTAAAAAGGGTCAAATCAAAAACCGAAGAGTATGCATCAAGATGTTGATGAGTATGGAAGAAGCGAAAGAGGTGAAGATAGATATAAATATAAATAAAATAAATATTGTCGGACAAATTACACAGCGCCACCTAGCCCCAAAGTAAGCGAAGCTTGTGTTATGGGTGCTAGACAACTGATAAACATATATAAATACATTTTTTTTTGTAAATATATACTTATTATACATAGAAAATACCCAGACCAAGACAAACAGACATGTTCATGCACACAAATGTTTGTACTGTGTGGGAATCGAACCCACGAGCGTTGGTGTCAAAGTAGCGTAACAGCGCGTTTCACCACTGCGCCATCGAGCTCGTCGATAGAATAAGTTTAATTTACATAATAGAAAGCCATTTCAGTTTCAGAGGTAAGTTTGTATTTGAACCTGGTTTCCATAGTTCCTGCCTACCCTAATGGCACAGGCGTAATAATATGGTACATACATATACAAGTAGGCACATTCATTATTACACTCTCTTCTTTGATGGACTCCATGTGGCAGTCTTCGGAAGAAGATGAGGAATGTAATCAACAACCAGAAGTCCAGTATGAGAGAAACCCGTCAGTACTTAGTGGAATACAGTTTATTGTGTTTTTTTTATACAACGTCTGGAGGCGTACAAGCATACGGCCTACCTGATGTAAAGCGGTTACCGTAGCCGCAATACATTAAGTATCGCTCGCGCGATCCCACCTCTGATGCTAACACAACAACTCTATCGGAGCTTACTAGTGACCTCACTCATACGCAGGAACGCAACAACCCTCTAGGGGAGTTGTTACTAGGCTGCGGTTTTCTGTGAATTGGAGGGTACTTTTCCAGAAAGGATGCTTTGATGTGCCCTACTGCTCTTAAAAATACCTAGACCAAGACACACAGACATGTTCATGCACACAAATGTTTGTCCTGTATGGGAGTTCGATTCCCACGAGTGTTGGTGTCAAAGTAACATAACAGCGCTTTTCGCCACTGCGCCATCGAGCTCTTCAAAACAATACAATCGGTAGAATGTACAAAGAGCGGTAAAGTACGTCCAATACAGTTTACAAACCTTATAATAAGCTTTTGTAGTTGACACACTGATGACATCAAAGTAGAAGGCCATAACCTTGACGTGACACCAAAGGATACCAGTTTTTTGAACCGTATTGAACCCAGGTTTAGATTCATTATTCAAAAACAACAGTTCTAATCACACGAATTATAAATGAGAGTAAATGACATTACCATTTTCCAATTCAGACAGCAATCAAGATTATACTTAAGCGAAATAGAAATGAAATCTCTGGATGCCATTATTTTGGGATTTCATCTGAAATATTGAGAATTAAGTAGATCTCCACTAGTTTTAAAGCAGAAGTTTTCGTGATAAACCAAATGTCAAATGAAGCTCTGCTGAATTTTGGCAGTCCAAATTGACTAGGAAACTCCTAAGCAGTTCTTGAATTAGCAGCAGGATCGTAAGGTGGCAGGCACGTTAACGAAACAACAAGAACTCAGGGAACTCAAATATATATCCTACTTATACAGTAAAATTAACAAACAAATTTCGATATACAAAGATAATAAATTCCAGTGTAAAAGAAAAGTATTAAACTGGCTCCTCACCTTATCATATGATGAGACGGAGAATTTACTAACAATATTAAAATGAAACGCAAATCAGAATATTTTGCATATTATTTATTTCATAGGTTCCCTACACAATATTTACATATTAAACACACGGAAATTTCAGCACGTTTCAGAACAGATCACACCTCAAATACATCCTTACACACGCTCTTATACACTCTCATACTTAGGTACATACACAGTATTATATCTATCTATATATATATAGATATATATACTTAGTCTGGCCATAAATACTGTTACAATTAAAAATAAACAAAATATTACATTCGAATTTGGAATCTGTCATTTTTATATGATTGTTCATTGAGTTTTCTCATTTTGGCGCCAATACAGTGTACAATATTTTTCGATATTAAAGTGGAGTGGGGTGATA
This sequence comes from Pyralis farinalis, assembly GCA_947507595.1. Lineage (NCBI taxonomy): Eukaryota > Metazoa > Arthropoda > Insecta > Lepidoptera > Pyralidae > Pyralis > Pyralis farinalis. Next base: position 7,517,161 of record OX382275.1, read on the forward strand.
AAGAGAACCGAATCGCTGTGATTGCGTTATACAAAGTAGGTATGGAGCCAAATGCAATTTTTGAAACTCTCCATACGCTTGGTATTAGTAAAATGTTTGTGTACCGGGCTATTAATAGGTACAATGAGACCTCCTCTGTTCGTGACAGAAAAAGATCTGGCCGTCCACGTAGTGTTCATACGACAAAGGTGGTCAAAGCAGTAAGGGAAAGAATTTGAAGAAATTATGTCCGAAAGCAAAAGATTTTATCTCTGGAGATGAAGATAGCACCTAGAACCATGTCGCGTATTTTAAAAGATGACTTAGGACTTGCAGCCTATAAGAGACGTACTGGTCATTTCTTAACTGATAATTTAAAAAAGAATAGGGTGGTAAAATCGAAACAACTACTGAAGCGGTACGCAAAGGGAGGTCACAGAAAAATTTTGTTTACGGATTTTGTTACGGAGAATTTTTTTACAATTGAGCAACATTTTAACAAACAAAATGACCGTATTTATGCTTAAAGCTCTAAGGAAGCTTCCCAATTATTCGACAGAGTGCAACGTGGGCACTATGCGACTTCAGTGATGGTTTGGTGGGGTATTAGCTATGAAGGAGTGACTGAGCCATACTTTTGTGAAAAAGGTATCAAAACATCGGCACAAGTGTATCAAGTTACCATTCTTGAGAAGGTAGTGAAGCCCTTTAACAACACCATGTTCAATAACCAAGAATGGTCCTTCCAGCAAGAAACGAACGTTTCGGACTTCATCAGAGCTGAAGAGTGGCTGTCGTCTAGTCCCGATCTTAATCCGCTGGATTATGATTTATAGTCAGTTTTAGAGAGTACGGCTGGCTCTAAACGCCATGATAATTTGGAGTCCCTAAAATAATCCGTACGATTGGCAGTGAAGAATTTTACTTGACTTACTTACTACTACTACTAATTGAAAGAGTGCGTGCTTCTATTGATAACTGGGCTCAACGTTTAAAGAACTGTATGGCAGCCAATGGAGACCACTTCGAATAAGCTTTTATATTTTAAATTGTTTTATATTTATGTATTAAACTAATACACTGTAAAAGTAATAAATGTTATTTGTAATAGAAAATTTTATTTTTCTTTGTTTCAGTATTTATGGCAAGACTAGGACTAGACTATATACACATATATATATATGTATATATATATATATATATATATAACTTAAAAAAACAACATGTTATAACCAAAATATTATGTTTATTGCTTTTCAAAATACTCTCCTTTACATTTTAAACATTTTTTCATGCGATCGAACCATTTTTTAAAACAGGAGGACCACAGATCTGAAGTCATGTTTTCTACGTGCTGATTGAACGCTATCACTGCCTCTTCGGAGTTGGTAAAAGTGAAACCTCCTTGGGGAAAATACAGAAATCACAGGGTGCTAGGTCGGGGCTATGCGCAGGATAGGTAACAAGTTGTACTTTTTCGGAAGTTAAAAATGACTTTGTTTTGTTGGCCGTGTGTGAAGAAGCGTTGTCATGATGTAGGAGAACGCGGCTTTTTGGTCGTCTTTCGCGAACTTTTTCTAACACCATGTTTAAACAAATGGTAGAATACCACTCGGCATTAACACTCTTTTGATCTTCAAGTGGAATTGTGCAGATGGGACCTGTAGCTGAGAAAAAAAACGCGATCATTTTTTTACCAACGTTTCTCGCCTGCCTCACTTTTGTTGGCCTGTTCTCATTTTCAAACACCCATTCACAAGATTGCTGTTTTTTTTCGGGTTCAAAACAATAAATCCACGTTTCGTCTCCTGTGATAATGTCATAAACAGCATTAGAATGTCCGTGGTCGTACTTCAGTAGCATCTGTGAGCACCATTCCACGCGAGCCCGCTTCTGCTCCGCTGTCAGTTCATGAGAGATCCAACGACAACAAAGTTTCCGAACTTTCAATTCTTCGTGTAAAATTTTCTGAATTTGGCTCATACCAATCCCCAATAGTTTTCGAATTGTCTCATAGGTAATCCGCGGGTTTTCTTCAATTAGCCGCTTAACAGTAGCCACATTATTTACGTTGACGGCAGTTGAAGGCCGCCCTTCACGAAATTCGTCATGTAAAGAAACTCGACCTCTCTCAAATTCAGCAAACCATCGACTCACGGTGCTCAAAGAAGGTGCTTCTCTGCCAAAAGCATTTTGAAGACGAGCAGCACAATCTTGCGGAGAGAGAGAACTTTTAAAATCATAACAAAACATCACTCTAAAATCTTTTCGACTCAATTCCATTTTCGTTGCGTACGTAGAACTTTGATCTGTGATAAAAAACAATTGACAAATGATTTCCCGCCAATTGTTTTTTTTTTATTACTAAGTAGGTTGCAACGTTTCAAAAAATATAACATTCGAAATTCAAATAGTTCCGATTAGCTAGAAGTGCAAAACTTTTAGCGTGCCCCTAGTATATATATATATATATATATATATATGTTATGTGATGCAGTAAGGACGTTATACGATTTGTATGATGTAGTATCGTCTTTATTACTGTTATGGGTACTGTCACCTACTACACCTAGTGCAGACTCTCACGAGGACTACTTAATTATGACTCTAAACCTACCTGTAAGTACCAAAATAAAAAAATAAAAAATACCAAAACGATTTTCAATTTCCGTCGACGGTAACGTCGTGTCGTGCACGTCCATACCTCCACTTGATGATATCATAGCACCAGCTGCCCTGTAAAACCGTAGTTGCCTCGCGTCATTTTTGCGATATAGTGCGTTGCTACAAGGCTTCACCTTGTATAAGTTTAAGTCTTCTTGCCCGCCCTTCATCGCCTCTCTCACGCCAGCCTTTATTATTTCCTTTTCTTTTTAATAACTGTTATTGAAAATGGGATTTGAGTATGATGCTGTTATATATCTATTATAATATGAATCGAATTAGTAAAGGTAACATTGTCAATGTTTACGGCAAGGAAATTAACAATTGCGATTTTACGGTAATCGTCAACTACCAAGGTAAACCGTGGACGTCGTCGGTCACGATAACGTGAAGTGCAGAATTAAATGAGGTCACCATAAGTTTCTTCCTTGAAGTATATAGCAGAGTAACCGCTCGTTTGTTATTTAAACCGACGGAACCCATTCTATATAAGCGGCATATACTTTGCAGACCATTTTACTAAGTAGTTGATTGAATTGTTATTGCAATTTTATGTTTTATTTGTCTGAATACTACGGGGAGCGTGGGAGTGACCGTGAACATGATTGAAAGGAGTATGTAACTCTCCTCTTGTCTTGCAAGTGTCCATAGGCCAAGTTAACTGCATGGCTTCACGCCAGGTTATTGGTTACTTTGGTATATGAATGGTTGCTATATAGAATTTATAGATCGTTCTAAAAAGTAAATGAGTTCGATAGCGTCATTGCGCGTGTCATGCAGGTTAAGCAACGCGTTTTCGCCTTATCCTGTGAACGAAGAGAGACATGTATTTTTAAGAGAGGTTTTTATACTATGTAAGGAGACATACAAGCATAATGCCCACCTGATGTAAAGCTCTAACGTATGGATATGGATGGATACTTTTGGCTAGTAGATACCTATCTTTCGATTTCTGACGAGCTCGGTGGCGCAGCCGTGAATGACACGACTTTGACACCAACGTTCGTGGGTTCGATTCCCACACAAGGCAAACATTTGTGTGCATGAACATGTCTGTTTGTCTTGGTCTGGATATTTTAATAGAGGTAGGGCGTATCAAAACATTCCGTCTGGGGAAGCCTTTACCTCTCAGAAAACCGGAGCCAAATAATAACTGAGTGATCACCATTAAGCTCATAACGAGTAGCTGTGTTAGCAGCAGAGGGGGCATCGTGCGTGTGATAATTAATATGTTGCAAGCGTTTATAGGCTACGGTTACGACTTTACATCAGGCGAGTAAGGAAATACATCGGCAAACAGTCTCGGTTGGTGTCGACAGATGGCGACCGTCATTTATCGATGATGATGATGATCAAACAGCTAAAACTGACCGATTATCGTTCCTCAAGTACAGCAAAAATCGAAATAGATAATCTTATCTATTGACAGGCTGGGGCCAACATTGCTTAACCTGCGTGGGTATATTGTTCTATAGATTCCCATGGAGTAGATCTCGTTAAGTATGGTACTACATCAATCTTCATGACGAGAGCCTCTAAGTGGTGGATACTGGATCCATGCTCATAAAATGACCGGGATTACCCATGAGTTTAGATAGACCTTCTGCTTCTTCTTAGCGTTACCCCGTTTCCTAACGATTGGCAGCGTCCACTACCAAAGCCTAAGGATTTGAAGATACAGATTTTTACATGGAGCGACGGCCGGCAGACCTCCACAACTCGGAGGGAAAATGAGACCTTTATTGGCAGAGCTGCGATAGCCAGCGGAGCCACATTACCCTCAAAATTGCCGTTTGGGGTAGACTGATGTCATCCAGCTAGCGTTTAGACGGTAATAGTGAGAAACACCAAAATCGACACACTAATAGCTAACATATTGTAGTTTTGGATCCTTTAATTTGAAATTTAAATGTTCGTTGGTGAGGAAGAACGGTCCAAAATCGTTCCAATTAGAAAAAAAAACATATGGGAAAACGTATGGCCGGCCACTCTGCAGTGCAGAGTCTGCACTGCACTCCCATCAACAGAAAAGTAACAGCACTCGTCGCTAGATGTCGTACAGGGTTCCATATATTTAAAAAAAAATAAAAAATAAAAAAAAAATTATTTAAATATTTTTTAAATTTAAAAAATATCAGCTCTGCCTACACAGCTTGCTGTTATTTACTAGTCTTAGGTTAGGTCACACGTCTATCGAAATAAAATTTCTTGGACGTGCGGGTTTCCTCGCGATGTTTTCCATGGCCGCCGAGCAAGTGACTAATGTACATAAATACGAGAACACGAATTTTGTACACGCCAGGATTGGAACCGGGGACTTGTTGGGCAAGAATCAAAAGGCCGGTTCCTCATCCACTGGGCTACAACTGCTCAACGACTGTCATTTATCGACAACAGCTAAAACCAACCGATTAAGGTTCCTCACGAAAGCACGGATAAGTTCGATATAGATGATCCTGTCCATTGACAGGCTGGGGCCGACATTGGTTAACCTGTTTAAATTAAATATTATGCGGCTATTGGAGTCCCAAGACCGGTAACTGACCGTCATGGAACTCCAGCAGTTAGCACGTCTAAACTTGGCTGTATAATTTTTAATTTATTTTGTTAATACGAGTAGTTTATACATATAGTATTATTTCAGAAATTTATTAATGTAAAGGAAACACAGATCATATAAATGCTGTGTAATAGGTACATATATAAGAATTATGATACTGCCGGTGTACATTTTCCATAAATAAATAAATAAAATCAGCGTGGGTATATTGTTCCGTTGATATCCTCTGAAGTAGATCTCGGCGTGTGTGCTACAACATTAATCTTTATGACGAGAGCTTCTATGTGTTGGATCCATATACACGTTTAGATAGAACTATAATAGTAATTTTAGAATACAATTTATCTTATAAAGTGTTAATGAATACTAGAAAATCTGTTTTAGATTTAATGAATCGATATTCAATTCAAACAAGCCTCTTAATTGAGATTAAAGCAATTCACAAAGTACGAGTACATTTCAATCAAATTGAAATTTAGAGTATTATTCTATCTGTCTATCTATAACTTCACGCCAAATCCCTTGCGGGGTAGACAGAGGGAACCGAGGGCTACATGACTCGATCCTTACACACCTCATTCTTGAACATTCGTTGCTTTTCTCATGCGCTTTCGCCGGTTTCTATGGCTCCTGATCACCATCTGATAGAACACGACCAATTTGGTCATGGTAGGTAAGTCTTGGCCTTCCTCGGCTCCTGCATCGTTCTACTTTCGCGTTGTATTTTTTAGGGTTCCGTACCCAAAGGGTAAAACGGAACCCTATTACTGAGGCTCCGCTGTCCGTCCGTCCGTCCGTCTGTCACCAGGCTGTATCTCATGAACCGTGATAGTTAGACAGTTGAAATTTTCACAGATGATGTATTTCTATTGCCGCTATAACAACAAATACTAAAAAATATAATAAAATAAATATTTAAGGGGGCTCCCATACAACAAACGTGATATTTTTGTATTTTTTATAGATAATGGTACGGAACCCTTCGTGCGCGGGTCCCACTCGCACTTGGGCGATTTTTTATACAACGTCGAGAGGCATACAAGCATACGGTCCACCTGATGTAAAGCGGTCACCGTAGGCTATGAATGCTTGCTCCTCCTCCTCTACTGCTAAGACAGCAACTCCTTAGGAGCTTACTAGTGACCTCACTCACACTCAGGAATACAACAACCCTCTAGGTAGTTATTATTTGGCTGCGGTTTTCTGTGAGGTGGAGGCACTTCCCAGACGGGCTGCTTTGATGCGCCCTACCTCTCTTAAAACATTCAGACCAAGACAGACATGTTCATGCACACAAATGTTTGCCTTGTGTGGTAATCGAACCCACGAGCGTTGGTGTCAAAGTCGTGTCATTCACGGCTGCGCCACCAAGCTCGTCAAATCTGTTTATATGTTTGTTTACATGTGTTAATCAACAGGGTGCACCGCGTATTGGGAAGCTTTTACTATTTGACGAGTTCGGTAGCGAAGTGATAAGCAACGCTACTTTGACACCCACGGTCGTGGATTTGATTCTCACATAGGGCGAAAATTTGTGTACATGAACATGGCTGTTGTCCTTGGTCTGGGTTTCAGGAGAGGTAGGGCGCATCAAAGCAGCCCGTCTGGGGAAGTACCTCCACCTCACAGAAAACCGCAGCTCAATTAAAACCTCACGGAGTTTTGTTGTATTCCTGCGAGTGAATGAGGTCTCCAGTAAGCACATAATGAGTGGTAGCAGCAGAGGTGGTATCGAGTGAGGAATATTTAATGCATTGCAAGCATTTTAGGCTACGTTGGAGCTTTACATCAGGTGGGCATTATGCTTGTATGTCTCCTTACATTGTATAAAAAAAGTAAACTATTTAGACTTCAAAGATATATGATAATGTAGATTTCTTTTTATACTACGTCGGGAGGCATACAACCATACGGCCCACCTGATGTAAAGCGGCTACCGTAGCCTGTTAACGCTTGTAATATATTAAGTATCACTCGCGCGATGCCTACTCTGCTGCTTACACAGCAAGACCTTGGGAGCGTACTGGTGACCTCACTCACACGCAGGAACGCAACAACCCTCTAGGAAGTTGTTTATTTGACTGCGGTTTTCTGTGAGGTGGAGGTACTACCCCAGACGGGCTGCTTTGATGCGCCCTACCTCTCTTAAAACATTTAGCTCAAGACAAATAGATATGTCACTTGCACAAATGTTTTCCTTGTGTGGGAAAGTATACATATAACGACTACCGAACTTCATGAAAGCAAAGCTGCGAGTGAAAGGTGGTGAAGCCATTTTAATAATGGATCGTGTTGGCTCAAAATTCAAATTTCGTCTTCCCGTAAACCTCAAAACGTTTTCCGGTTTGCGAAATCTTACTAAGATTTTATCGAGTTAAACTGCTATTTCTTTAGGGAAAGGGTAAAAGAGTAAGTGAAATGCTAAATTGAACCATATGCAGAGAGTTTAAAGTTTCAATAGAAATGGCTATTCTGCTTCTTAAGATGTAGATATTTGGCCATGATAAGGACATCTAAATATAGAATCATCGAGCTCGGTAGCGCAGTGGTTAGTAATGCTACTTTGACTCCAGCGCTAGTGGGTTCGTTTCCCACACAGCACACATATTTATGTGAATGAACATGTCTGCTTGTTTTGGTCTGGGTGTTTTCTATGTATCGTAGCATGTATTTTCAGAATAAAATGTATCTATGTACGCTTAGCAGATATCTAGTACCTATAACACAGGCTTCGCTTACTTTGGGGCTAGATGTGTAATTTACCCGATAAAAAAAATATATTTAAAAAATTTATAAAAATTATGATGATGGAATAATGTATATGTTTATACGTAGGTCACACTATAAGTTTTGCGTAACTAAAAAAAACAACATGTTTTAACCAAAATATTATGTTTATTACTTTTCAAAATACTCTCCTTTACATTTTAAACATTTTTTCATGCGATCGATTTTCAATCGATCCATTTTTTGAACCAGGAAGACCACAGATCTGAAGTCATGTTTTCTACGTGCTGATTGAACGCTATCACTGCCTCTTCGGAGTTGGTAAAAGTGAAACCTCTCATCAAATCTTTGATTTTGGGGAAAATACAGAAATCACAGGGTGCTAGGTCGGGGCTATGCGCAGGATGGGTAACGAGTTGTACTTTTTCGGAAGTTAAAAATGACTTTGTTTTGTTGGCCGTGTGAAGAAGCGTTGTCATGATGTAGGAGAACGCGGCTTTTTGATCGTATTTCGCGAACTTTTTCTAACACCCTGGGTAAACAAATGGTAGAATACCACTCGGCATTAACATTCTTTTGATCTTCAAGTGGAATTGTGCAGATGGGACCCGTAGCTGAGAAAAAAAACGCGATTATTTTTTTACCAACGTTTCTCGCCTGCCTCACTTTTGTTGGCCTGTTCTCATTTTCAAACATCCATTCACAATATTGCTGTTTTTTTTCGGGTTCAAAACAATAAATCCACGTTTCGTCTCCTATGACAATGTCATAAACAGCATTAGAATGTCCGTGGTCGTACTTCAGTAGCATCTGTGAGCACCATTCCACGCGAGCCCGCTTCTGCTCCGCTGTCAGTTCATGAGGGATCCAACGACAATAAACTTTCCGAACTTTCAATTATTCGTGTAATATTTTCTGAGTTTGGCTCATACCAATCCCCAATAGTTCTCGAATTGTCTTATAGGTAATCCGTGGGTTTTCTTCAATTAGCCGCTTAACAGTAGCCACATTATTTACGTTGACGGCAGTTGAAGGCCGCCCTTCACGAAATTCGCCATGTAAAGAAACTCGACCTCTCTCAAATTCAGCAAAGCATCGCCTCACGGTGCTCAAAGAAGGTGCTTCTCTCCTAAAAGCATTTTGAAGACGAGCAGCACAGTCTTGCGGAGAAAGAGAACTTTTAAAATCATAAAAAAATCATCACTCTAAAATCTTTTCGACTCAATTCCATTTTCGTTGCGTACGTAGAACTTTGATGTGTGATAAAAAACAATTGACAAATGATTTCCCGCCAATTGTTTTTTTTATTTCTAAATAGGTTGCAACGTTTCAAAAAATATAACATTCGAAATTCAAATAGTTCCGATTAGCTAGAAGTGCAAAACTTTTAGTGTGCCCCATGTATACATATATTAGTGGACCCGACACACGTTGTCCAGCCCAAAATATGAAAATAATCATAGAACACTCACTCAAATACATACAAAAAATTTCTTCGTTATCGGCCCAGCTCATTAGAAAGAATTTAATGACATCCCACGTATAGAAGAATTATATATATATATATGTCGTCGCATCATGAAAATTAAGATCATCACTTATGGCGCTGTAGTCATTTTATTGAAGGAACGCCATCTGTTAGCTAGTTCCAGAAACTATCATAGGCGGCGCTGTTCTGAGGTTGTTTGGAGCTAACTTCCGTTGGATTACATTCTTCATGCTAAAAAAGGGGCGATGGAAGTGGGGGCGACTGGCAGGGGACACTTTTCGATCACGCGCCGGACCAAAAACACCTCTTTGAGCTCCAAATAACTTAAGGGCATCTTTAATCGATTTGCATCACATTATTAGTTGCATATTGTTGTAAAACGTGTTTCGGAGGATCAATACACGCACCTAACCAATCTATCAGGGCTTTTATGTCGTGTGCCTTCGAATGGATGAGCAAGAATCCATCGTTATATATATATAACAAAGCTAAGTGGCGCCCTCATTTTGTTTTTATTAATAACGCTGTATTAAAGACCAATTCCAAAAAAAAACGCTCTATAGGGCACTGAAGAACCATATTTATGTTTTTTGAGACATATTCTGTTTTTATTATTTATGTAGAATTAGTCATACTTTTGATTATTGCTATAAGTGGCCACAATAAGCAATAATTAAAATTTTGGTTACTTGTCATAGATAATAAATACCTACAAGATATGTTTAAAAGAAAAACGTAAATATGGTTGTTCAGTGGCCTATAGAGCGTTTTTTTTGGAATTGGTCTTAAATACCGCGTTATTAATAAAAATAAAATGAGGGCGCCACTTAGCTTTGTGCACCCTCTTAACATTCATAGCTCTTTTCATGCACGCACGCTGGTTCCTAGGACTCCCGATATCGCCTTCTGATGAAACACCGCCAATTTCGTCACATTCCATCAGAAGGTCGGGGGTAGGTGATTCTCTGCCTTATTCGATTTCTCCATTCTTCCACTTTTCATTTTGAATTTGTTCCGTCATTATTTCACCCTGCATACTTTCTACGTGCCCAAATATGCTTTTCAATAACACCGACACTCTCTCCCAGATCAACTTTATTTCTTAAATCATCGTTTCATGATATAATTTCTACATAAAACCTCAAATTTGGAGTCAGTAAACGCTGTAAGTAAAATAAAAATAACGTAACATTATCAAAAATCCAATCGGCTATCCAATTATGATTGGAATTAAGCAAAATGCGAATTGAAATGCGGCGAGCGTGCACTAATGAAGCCATTGTCGGAATCGTTTTGGCAGATGGTTTTTGTCGGCAATTAACCGGAAAACCGGTTCAGCTGCGGTCAATTTGACCGATATCTTGCACAGAACACTACAATTATTGGACAGTGCGTGTGAAGCGGTATTTAATTACCGTTTGAGATAATTTATTGTGGGGGTAAAATAATGTTTTTACCCAATTTCAAAAAGGAGGTGGTATTCAAATCGACGTGTATATTTTTTTGTGTATATATTATTAATAAATTTCATATAACACGTGACTGCAGGTCGTATGGAGATGTTTAAAGGCGCTCAGCGTGCTATAGAAAAAGTTTGGGGTTTCTCTACGTCAAATAAACAGAAATGAGGAAATCATGTCAAAATCCATACCTTCACCAAATCCTTAGGCGTAGGTAGCGGACTTTGCCAATCCTAATGGTCTAGAAAACGCTATACCTAACGTTAAAAAGAAGCACTTTTAATACATAGAGAATAGTAGACTAAAACGAAATATACGTTCATGCAAATATTTGTATTGTATGCAATTTGATCTCGCCTATTTTGTATGCTTCCTCCACCACCAATTAGTTCATAGAATTAGCGCCGACCGGCACCCACTCACTATAGTTAGTAAAGGCAAGTCATCGCTGCTACGACCGGTCGCCTCTGCCCTGGCTGCTCCGGTCGTCTCGGTGACAAGTGTATCGCCTCTCCACGAGACATCCTCAGGCGCTGTACATGTTAGTTGTGAGAATGAAATGTTCGTCCAGGACAGGAATAGAACTCACAACCTTGGATAAAAAGTATCCATCGAATCATTGAACTGCAATAAATGTTGGTCACATTTCCACCATTTGCCCCGTAACCTCTTTTTCATTACCAAAAGACCATCACTCTTCATAATTGAATGCTAAAGACTTTAGTGGTGTCAAAGCGATAGCACTCTATAGGTCGATCTAATTTGTCACTTGATAAAGTGACCTTATATACCGTATCTACCTACGAACAGTAAATTATAATGCGACACTGATTTAAACCAGTTCTCATAAAGGTTAGAATACAGAGGCGAGGAGATAGCGGTAGGTTTATTTCTCGTCTCGTTGTCGATTTAATATAATGTCAACCTTACACAGTAATAAGACTCTCTCTCGAAAAAACAATGTGCTCATTTTAATAAGTTGACATTTAGGTAACCGCTTGAGTACTACAGTTAACAGTATATGAAAGAATACCTTTTACAAGCGTCTTCCCTAATGTAAAATGGTTCAATATCTATCTACTAACTTTATTTGCCTATAATACAATATCAACTATCTTTATTTGCTAAATACATTTTTGATCCAGAGTTGTTAAATAAATATAATTTGCCAAAAAATGTGTTAATCTTATTACATGCAGGTTCTCAAATGTCTTGAGAAATATTATATTAAACTACAGCTACACGTTCCGGCTTCGAACCGTGCGATATCAGCACGGGTATTGCTACCAAACTTCACAGAATCACCCTCTGGACAAATCTGAAGATTTCCTGAAATTTGCATTTTTCGAGTCCATAGAAGACAAACATACTTACATTGATTGAGGGTTATAGTTTTCCTGCGTGTGAGTGCGGTCATCAGAAAACTCTAAAGAGTTGCTGTGCCTCTGCTGTTAACATTAAGTAAATTAAATGTCACTCGCGCCTGATACCACCTCTGTGCTATCACGCGAGTGATACTTAATTTATTGCAGGCATCCCTATGCTATCATAACCATTTTATATCAGGCGAGTCACATGTCTCGCGACCTTTTATAAAAAAATTGATTAAAAATGGTTCAATATTTGCATATCATTGCTTTTACTTTTTATTATAATATCTTTAGAAACTTTATCCCTAGAAACCGGCGAACGTGCATGAGAAGAGCAATAAATGTTAAAGAAGCGAGTGAGATATGTAAGGATCGAGTCCCGTGGCGCTCGGTTCTCTCTGCCTACCACGCAAGGGATTTGGCGTGAAGTTATAGATAGATAGATATAGTAATTGCCAAAATACATTTTTATTTCAGCGTTGACAGGCAGGTTCGCAAATGTATACGGGAATATTATATTTAATATATATGTATACTGAAAGTCACAAATTGAAGGAAAACCTCGTATCAAAATCTAAGTTTTCCATCAGTGACTTCGGCTGCTCGTTGATTTGCGAGTCAGTAAGCCTTCAGAACCCGTTATATACCTTTTCCCATACATTTCGCGGTCAAATATGACCACACGGGTTTCGAAGAGGACTTTGATCTATCTATCTATCTATAACTTCACGCCAAATCCCTTGCGGGGTAGGCAGAGAGAACCGAGCGCCACGTGACTCGATCCTTATATATCTCACTCGCTTCTTTAACATTCATTGCTCTTCTCATGCACGCACGCCGGTTTCTAGGGCTCCTGACATCACCTTCTGATAGAACATGACCAATTTGGTCATGGTAGGTAAGTCTTGGCCTTCCCCGGCTCCTACATCCTTCCACTTTTGCATTGTATATCTGCTTCGTCATTCTTTCATCTTGCATTCTTTCTACATGCCCGAACCATCGGAGCATGCCTCTTCTTATTTTAACACCGACGCTCTCTTTCATACCAACTCTATTTCTAACATCATCATTGCGAATACGGTCTACGAGCCTTACGCCACAAATTTTGCGCAGCGCTCGCATTTCAACCGCGTTTATTCTACTTTCATGCTCTTTCTGCCATACCCAACTCTCGCTTCCATAAGTGGACTTTGATAACATGTATAAAGTCTTATTTTTCTTATCGGTATTCTGTAACCGTTTCGTTTCATTAGGAATGACAGAGTTCACTGCCTTGCGAACTGGCGAAGGTACAATTTTTTACACAGAGCGACTGTAAGCAGATGTCCACAACCAAAGACAAATACCATTTCTTGGACGCGTGGGTTTCCTCACGATGTTCCCTCACCGCAGAGCAAATTATATTTACATCATTCAGCAAACGTCAGGTTCAACAAAATAAATAAAACACGCGATACTTCCGTTAAAAATTGTTTAATTCCAATATATTTACATATGTATAGAAACCTGAAAAAGTTAAATTTGGTGAGTTAAATACAGTACACGTGGTTGTTTCGATCATTACCGATGTGTTGACGTCGACTGCAATTATTTTATTTCTTTCAATTTTTCATTATTTTATAAAAAAATATATACATTACGGCAGGCGGCTGTCCCTCTTCTGTAATAGTCTAGTACCAATAGTACCACCAGATTTCATTAACATAGCCCAATAATTTCCCACGCATTCGCAACATCCTCAATACCTGCATGTTATACTTAACAAGATCTCCCTGGCGGGTTGTTGTGTTTCTGCGTGTGAGTTAGGTTACCAGTAAGTACCAGTAAGTACCAGTATTGGCAGCAGAGGTGGCATCATGCGAGTGATACTTAATATATTACCAGCGTTCGGAGGCTATGATAACCACTTTACATCAGGTGGGTCGTATGCTTGTATGCCTCTCGATGTTGTATAAAAAAAAATTAATATACGTATTTTAAGAATGAATATATATACATATATATAATGATAGATATATAATGAAATAGATAATAGAAAAATGACGAGGAATGGCGCATCAAAGCAGCTCGTCTGGGGATGTGCTTCCACCTCCAGAAAGACACAGCCAAATAGTAACTCCGTGGAGAGTTGTGTTCCTGTGAGTGAGTGACCAGAAAGCTCCTAAAGAGTTGTTAGCGGCAGAGGTGGCATGGCGCGAGTGATGTTTAACTTGCAAGCGTTCGTAGGCTACGGCAATCGCTTTACATCAGGTGGAGCATATGCATTGCATAAAAAAAGATAGATATATTATCTCCACGCCTAGTCTTGCGGTGTACTCGGTTTCTACGCACCTCATTTGCTTCTTTAACATTCAAAGCCTATATACCGCCGGTTCCCATGGTCCCTGATGACACCGTAAGACATGGTAAGTAATTCTTACATTGCTTCCATATAAATATCTTCTTGTTCATAGCGTCCTTCCGTTTTCCAATCCATTAGAATTGGTAGGGTCCGCTACCAGAGCCTAAGGATATGGTGAAGGTACTAATCTTTATCTAATCCGTCAGACCTCTGTAATAAAAAGCGAAAACAAAGCAAAGTCCTTCTTTGGTAAGGTCATGCGTCTTTCCAATATAGATCTTGGACATACGAGTTTCCACTTGATGTTTTTCCGTCACGGCGGAGCAAGTAATGATTACAAATATGTACGTAAAGAAAACACAAATTCAGTGGTACACGCCAGGATTCAAACCGGGTACGGGGACTGTCGGGGGGTCACTCACTAGGCAGGTTCTTTACCCACTGGGCTATTGCTCAAAACAACTTACACTATAAACTTGTATAATATTAATTTCAAACAACAGTAGTGGAGATTTCTTGCCAACATGAAACGTGATATAGCCAGTTCTTAACTTACTAAGTTCACCGTTGCTAAGTAGAGTTAGCTTTCAGCAATTTGTTAAATAGTACTCAGACGAGTAGGTATTTTAGTAATGAAGGAAAATCAATCATGTGGAGTCAACTTGGTTTGGTAGTCTAGATACTTTAAACTGTTACTACATAAGAATATACTGAAAATTGAAGCTCTTTTATATTGGTTCTGCTTATAAATAACTGTTTTTAGGGTTCAAAACCAAGAAGGAAAAAAGGAATCGTATCATGATGAAAAAAATATTTTCAAGTCCATCTGGTAGTTCCAGAAATCAGCACGTTCAAACTAATAACTCTTCCGCTTTATATATTAGTATAGATATCCATAGCTTACCCAATTTCCACTTTGGTAAGCATTTCTTACACTTTGAGTGTCAACTCCTTGGTTTCAATACAGTCAAAGGGCACATTAACAAAATAATTTCGGCCTCAACCGGTAATTAAGTGCCGCTTCACACGCACAGCTCAATAATTGTAGTGGTCTGTACTAGATCCTGCTCAAATTGACCGCAGCTGAACCGGTTTTCCGGTTAATTGCCGACAAAAACCGTCTGCCGAAACGATTCCGACAATGGCTTCATTAGTGCACGCTCGCCGCATTTCAATTCGCATTTTGCTTAATTCCAATCATAATTGGATAACCGTTTGGATTTTAGATGAAGATGCGAGTTATTTTGCTATTATTTATATTTGGGAGGTTTAAATAGTTCGAAATTATTATTTGAGTCAAAGTTAAACTACGTAATATATATCTACAGGATACAAAATATTGAAAATCTCAAGGTTATTTTAAGGGGTCGGCTGTCTGTGTATGTAAGATATCTGCTTAGCGTTACTCTATTTCCTAATTTACTACGATTAGCGGGGTTCGATGCCTAAGCCTAAGAGTTCAGAAAGCTTTTACATGGAGCGGCTGCTGTCAAACCTCTACAATCCAAAGGAAAAATCAGATTTTTCTTAGGTAAGGTACACATCACATACACATTCACATGTCTTTCGAAATATAATTTCCTGTTTTATTCCTCACGGTGTCTTCTTTCACCGCCAAGCAAATGATAATTATGAACATAAACACGAAAATACGAATGTAGTTGTAAATGCACACGTCAGGATTCGAATCAGGGACGAATCGATCAATAGACTAACCCGTTACCCATTGGGCTATCAATGCTCATGTATGTATATGTAAGTATCTATACGTTGGTATATCTTTGGGTAGTTAAATAAAGGTGTGCACTTATTTTTTTTATACCACTAAGGTGGCAAACAAGCATACGTCCTGCCTGATGGTAAGCAGTTACCGTAGCCTATGGCCATTTGCAACACCAGGGGTGTCACTCTTGCGTTGCCGACCCTTAAATTCTCTCTTAATTATTTCTTTGTTTGTTAAATACCACCACGTACGAACGAGGTTGGCTTTGGCTCTAAATATAATAGTGAGCTACTTACATTAATGATTACGAAATTAGTTATAAGTTAATGATACCAAAAATTTAACAATCGCAGCGATGTCTTTAATTAATTCATAATATAATCATCATTTCTCTATCAACCCTGTAAGGGACTTGATCTGAAGGTATATAGATAGATAGTAACAATGAAACTTTCACCACACCAACCCTGACTTATATCACTGCTGGGATACTGGTGTCCATGCAGCCGAAGGGGTTTAGACTACTCTCCGCCACTATGCTCGCGAATTTGCGGTGACCGATGTTTTAAGAAGGAAGATTTACTGTTCTTGGAAATAAAAATATAAAATTGTTATAAAAAAAACTATCTTGTATGTAAGCATAGTCTTGACTGTGCAGCTAAGAGTGTGCTCTGAATATTTGAAGAGCAAATATAATTCGTATTATGTAAGGCATAAGAACGGCATAAAGGTCATAGTCTCAAATTTGAAGCGCACATAGCACGTAGCAAAATTTTGAGGAAAGACTAAAGTCATCATCATATCAGTTGAAGGACGTCCACTGCTTAACATAGCCCCCCCCTAATGACTGGAAAGATAAAGTAGTTAATACAACGTTTTTAAATGCAAATTTTCATTAGATAGGCCGCATCGAGTTCAACTGGTCCAGAAAACAATTCAAGCAAAGCTGAGCGCATTTATTAGTGCACGGTAAATGCATATCAGCATTCGCATAGCAACAGTTCCCAGAGTGGTTGTTTGTGTCGCTGGCGTGATGCATCCGCTGTGCACAAAATACAAGTCGCACAAAATACACAAAAAAACATGTTTCACCAACTGGGACGTGACACAGTTTTTACACAATGTGCGCCGCTTAATGTAATTATATGTAGAAATATGACAAACACGTTACGTATAAAAACATCTGTATGTTGATTGTGGTTGATAATAAAAGATAAAAGTAAAGTTTAAAAAAAACCGTCCGTCCGTTCCGTCCGTTTATGGTTTTCGAATTTTTCCTTTACTTATGCTACACATTGCTTCTTACCAAATTTCATGATTCTAGGTCAACGGGAAGTACCCTATAGGTTTTGATTCCATTGCGAGTGTCAAAATATGCGCATAAACGAGGCATAAACAGACGTATCTTTGGAGGGATTATAGGCCTGAGTATTTGATATTAATTTCAGCTTGATAGCCTCCTCTCTCCGACAGGCCCTTCAGGCACGAACCCGCGTGTTCGATTTGATTCTCCAACGTCGTCCTGAGCCGAGGTCCGACCCCTCTCGGGGGCCCTTAGGCTGTCGTTTAACTTTGTTTTCTAGGCTGTGACGCCTCACGCCCGCCTCTTTAGTCCGGTGACGTAGTGACAGCCCACTCGGGGCTAACTACATAGTCAGGTCAAAAAAAAAAAAAATGATAGCTCCACCCGTTTCTGAGAAAAATGGTCTTGACGGACAGACAGACGGATAACAAACTGATCCTATAAGGGTTCCGTTTTCCTTTTAAGGTACGGAACCCTAATTATTAGCCCTCGTGTGTGCACACGTCGTATAATTTTAAACAAAATGTTATTACTTTTTATTAATTTAGTTTTTTCCTATGGCAGTATAGATGTACAATAATTATTATTTTAGGTAGTATAATTGAAACATGAATGAGAAATATGAATCCCTAACCCATAAAATAGTACAGTTTCTCCCTCTATTTCTCTGCACTGACATTTTGGCCTCTAGAAATAAAACTATAAATGCGATTGAGATGCGGTTTTCACCAGAAAGTCAAACTAAATTGCATCTTTCTAATGGTATCAAAATGGAGTTAATTTGATAACCGGAAGGATTTAAAAAAGTACATTTTGTAAAAGTAGTGGTGGGATTTACGCGAATTGTTTTATAAAACGTCGGAACGCAAACAAGCATACGGGTCAGCTGATGTAGCCTACGAACGCTTGCAACATATTAAGTATAACTCACATGCTCTACATAGGAGCTTACTGGTGAACTCACTCCCTCAAAAGAATACAATAATCCTCCAGAGAGTTGTTATTTGGCTGCGGTTTTTTGTTAGTGGCACTTCCCGGCGGTGCGATCACCAGATCGCGGCCGCTTTTTGTTTAACAGGTTGCATACAAACCCTAATGTTACAAAAAATCTCATCTCACTCGGATCACAGCCGCTTTCCCTCTTTTATCGCCCCTACGGCTTTTGACTTTAAGCTGAGGCGGTGGACTTCATGGCGTGATAACACTGGCCTATGTCAACCTGCTATGGAGCATCTACATGGCGTTGTATGGCAGAGTATGCTGAAAGTAAGATTAGATTCCAGTTTGTTTGCAACCCGACGCGTAATATGGACTAATCTTAAAACTTGTATGGTAGTTCTGTAAGCAAACAGATTGCTAATAACCTACCTGATTTTTGCCGGAGTTGGCGAGGAAGGAAAGTAAATAATCTGTTGACATAGGATCTATGTGTTTAGGACCGTTCGTTGTTTCTGATAGGTACTGTTTTCTGGAAATATTGGTGTAGGAAAGTTTACACTACTTACTCGCAGCATATTTTACATGTAAGAACTAATACAGAATAAATTCGAGGGGCGTTGGCAAGGGACCGCATGGCATGACTTTGATTTCTTGAAAGATATTTGTGAATATTTGACCTTATTTCTTATAACTAGAATATATTTATTATGTATTAGTAAATGTAGGTAGCTACTACAGACTTAATTTGTATCTTAAAAATAACTAGAATTAAATTACAAATGAATTAAAAAAAAACTTAGTATTAAAATCTAAGACGGGCTGCGATGGCAGCGTGCTGAATATGTTGGCGCCGTTACCTCGCTATATACCAATGCTGATACGTTGGGAGAAAGCCGCTAGACCTTCTGTCACAAGTAGTTTCGACCATATGCCATGCCGCTGACTTATCGTTCTTGCTAAAAATAGCCAGTAGTGATATTGATGCACCAGACCTTCTTGATAACGTAAAATTATGTATCCCAAGACAAATTACATTGCACTATCTAATCCCATACTAAGCAAGATTTGTACTGTAGGTAGTAGACAACAGATAAACGTACAGGCATATATGCACACAAAATTACAATCACAATACTTTCGTAATGGCTTTCGATCACTCATAAGTAAAAATCTGAATCAGGTGTAAATGCACAGGGAATGTTTGAGTTATTTTAGTGGATTCAATATCCTAAAACATATATTTTTTACTACCCCAAACAAGCAAACAGCACGCCTGACCTAACCTTTTCCCGATGCAATAAGGAGTGCCACAGTATGACTATGATCTCGATTTACCAATTTTGCAGGCAGTAGAAGTGCTGCCTGCAATGTTGGTAAATCAGGACTATGAGCTTCCTGGTAACCTCACTCTCTCAAGAGATTACAACAATTTTCCAGGGACGTTTCACTTGACCGTAATGTCCTGCAAAATAGAAGTCCTTCCTCAATTAGATTATGAGGAGGCATACAAGCATACGGCCCACCTGATGTAAAGCGGTTACCGTAGCCTATGAACGCTTGCAATACGTTAAGTATTACTCGCGCGATGCCAACTACGCTGTTAACACAGTAACTCCTTAGGAACTTACTGGTGACCTCACTCACACGCAGGAACACAACAACCCTCTAAGGAGTTGTTATTTTGCTGCGGTTTTCTGTGAGGTGGAGGTACGTCCACAGACGGGATGCTTTGATGCGCCCAACCTCTCTTAAAATATAACTAGTGTGGCCATAAATACTGTTACATAGAAAATTTTCGTCTTTTTTCAACCCTTTAATCTTCTTCTTCCCGCGCTTTTGACGAGTGACATTGTTGTTTTACTTGAATTTTTTACAATTCAGTATAAAATTAGTTTTGTGTGACAATTTCGATAGTATTTTGTAACATAAGTGCTAGTGAAATTATACAGTAATGAAAAAACTCAAATATAACACGTTTATGCACTTTTTGGAAGACGTGAATAAGTTCTTCAAGAAAACCTTGTAAAAGTCACTATCGTTTTACGGGTGATATTTAAATTGGGTTGATTGGGTCTATGTACCCTTCCCAAGTATTTTTTCAGCACAGTTCCTGAAGCTGGAACATAGAATTAAGATTTTCAAATGGTTCTAAAACTGAAAACTTTGACACTGGCATAAAGTAGCAACACTATTGCCATATATATGCAAAAAAAAAAACTAATTATTATGAATTTAGAAGTCGTATATTATGTTAAAAACTTCTTTCGATTTCCAGCCGTTTTACACACTTTTTTCGTGTTTATTATCAAATAACAATGTTATGTAATGGGGTGTTAAAGAAAATAGGTACAGTGATTGTCTTGCACAAAGTGGGTGGGAGCCGTCGGTCATAGTCAAGATATTTCCGGAGCTTGGTGTCAGCCGTATGTTCGTATATCGTATTATCGACAGATTACCAACACTTCATCTGTTGAAGACCATAATAGATCGGGGGTGACCCCGTGCTATTAGAACTAGAAAGGCTGTTAATGCTGTTAAATCCAGAATTCGCCGAAACCCCATTAGGAAACAAAATCTTATCGCGAGAAATGAAGATTCCCGCTAGGACTCTGTCGCCTATAATAAAACAAAACATCAAGCTCGGCGCTTATAGTCGATATACAGGACATGCCCTAATTCTATCACTACAGTTGAAGAGGGCGGAGCCTTCTGTCCCGATACGCAGCTTTTCAGCACATAACTAGTAATATAAAAGAACTACCCAAGCCTGGCTCGAAACCAACGTTCCGGACTTTATAAGAGCCTAGCCCTCGTCTAGCCCAGATCTGAACCCCTTAGATAACAAATTATGGTCAGTTTTAGAGGACATGGCCTGCTCGAAACAAAACACCTACATTGTGTCTCTTAAGAAATCTCTGGAGCAAGCAGTGGCAAAATTTTCCATGGAAACAGTTCGTATATCCATAGATTCGTAGCGCACCTAAACGATCGCAGCACCCTAACGGTCCAGCGTAATCTTTATAAATATCGTATCACCAATACTTATTTCCCTCTCATGGCACGCCTAAAGAAGTTTCAAAGAATTTGAATTTAAATACATAAATTTAAGAGACACGTTATTTCGAGAATACAATAGTCGCTATTATCGCTAAAGCGATCTCTTCCAGTCAAACGTACCGAAGAAAAACAAACATATATATACATTCGCTTTGAGATATCACGATTATTGGTACAGCTAAGTAATAAATTAAAAGCCGTGTGGCTGTGTCACGACACATTCACATGATCTTTAGCTATCAAGTGGTGTAATTAAATTTTGGATGTAAAGGAGTGATACGTAGCTAGAACACTAAACTATATTCCCCGATTTTGTTATCATTGTTATTTGAATTGCCTCCCACAATGCGAGCAAATTTAATGACGTATTGTTGACGTGAATACGTCATTAAATTAGATATAATTTGAAGGATGCCTGAATCTGATCATACATAATAAACAGAGAACCTCCACCCTTTTTAAGAGAGGTAGGGCGCATCAAAGCAGCCCATCTGGAGAAATACCTCCACCTCACAGAAAACCGCAGCCAAATAACAACTCCCTAGAGGCTTATTGTGTTCCTGCGTGTGAGTGAAGTCACGAGTAAGTTCCCATGAAGTTGCTGTGTTAGCAGCAGAGGTCACTCACGCGAGTGATACTTAATTACCAACGTTCATTGGCTACGACAACCATTTTACATCAGGTGGATCGTATGCTTGTTTGCCTCCTGACGTTGTATGAAAAAAAATACCTTTTCGTCAATCAGTAAAAACATATATCACTATTTAAGACCTTCGTATATCACAATGTATGAAACCTCCAAGCTTTTAATCTAACCTCGCCAACAAACAGACTATTTTCCTAAAATAACGTCCATTGTACTTAATAGATATTAACTAGACAGACGAGCTCGGTGGCTCAGTCGTGAATGACGCGACTTTGACACCTATACTAATAACTATCTATCTATAACTTCACGCCAAATCCCTTGCGGGGTAGGCAGAGAGAACCGAGCGCCACGTGACTCGATCCTTACATATCTCACTCGCTTCTTTAACATTCATTGCACTTCTCATGCACGCACGCCGGTTTCTAGAGCTCCTGACATCACCTTCTGATAGAACATGACCAATTTGGTCATGGTAGGTAAGTCTTGGTCTTCCCCGGCTCCTACATCCTTCCACTTTTGCATTGTATATCTGCTTCGTCATTCTTTCATCTTGCATTCTTTCTACATGCCCGAACCATCGGAGCATGCCTCTTCTTATTTTAACACCGACGCTCTCTTTCAGACCAACTCTATTTCTAACATCATCATTGCGAATACGGTCTACGAGCCTTACGCCACAAATTTTGCGCAGCGCTCGCATTTCAACCGCGTTTATTCTACTTTCATGCTCTTTCTGCCATACCCAACTCTCGCTTCCATAAGTTAGCGTTGGGACCAACACTGCATTGTGTATAGTAAGTTGTGCCTTCTGGCTCAGGATTTTACTGCCAAGAAGTTTTCCCAACGCTCCATTCACACTATTCCCAGTACTCACTCGTCTTTCCACATCTGCGGTGTACCTTCCATCCCTGCTGAAAGCGCATCCAAGATATACAAACTCATCCACTTGTTCCAACACTTCATCATCAATCGTAATCCTTACATTAGTTCTGGATTCTTCTCTTTCAAATACCATTATCTTTGTTTTCTTCGCATTCAGTAGTAAGCCTTTCTCCATACAGTCGTCTTTCATCGTGTGACCAGTGTTTGCAGTTTAGATGGTGTATCTGCTAATAGCACGGCATCGTCTGCATACAGCAGACAGTTCACCACTTGGTCACCCATGCGCAATCCCACATTCGTTGACCTAATATAATTATAAAATACATTTAAAAATATAAAAACGGGTACCCACAGGTAACGGAGCGGAGGCCCAAGCTACCGGTGGTCATTATTATTATTATTATTAATATATTACAAGCGTTAACAGGCTACGGTAGCCGCTTTACATCAGGTGGGCCGTATGGTTGTATGCCTCCCGACGTATTATAAAAAAAAAACTATATTATCATATATCTTTGGAGTCTAAATAGTTTACTTTTTTTATACTATGTAAGGAGACATACAAGCATAATGCCCACCTGATGTAAAGCTCTAACGTATGGATATGGATGGATACTTTTGGCTAGTAGATACCTATCTTTCGATTTCTGACGAGCTCGGTGGCGCAGCCGTGAATGACACGACTTTGACACCAACGTTCGTGGGTTCGATTCCCACACAAGGCAAACATTTGTGTGCATGAACATGTCTGTTTGTCTTGTTCTGGGTATTTTCTATGTATAATAAATATGTATTTACAAAAAAAAGATGTATTTACGTATGTTTATCAGTTGTCTAGTACCCATAACACAAGCTTCGCTTACTTTGGGGCTAGATGGCGCTGTGCAATTTGTCCGACAATATTTATTTATTTATACATACTGTATTTAATGGAAATTTATTTTACATGGCTATAATAAATATATTGTACCTGTACCCTGTCATTCAGGTATTTCCAGTAGATTACTTCTCACCCCACAATCTGTTGTTCAGTGCACGTAACATCCGATCATCTAACAAGTCTCCACAGCTTGTTAGTCAAAAGGTTGTTAACGCCCTGTGGTGACAGCCATGCACAATGCACTGGCTTAATTATCAACGAACATAGCCTTAAAGCTACGCTGGATGCGCCATCTTCCGGGCGTTAGTTTGTATCTACTATATATGCGCACATTGAACGGTCAAAAACATCTATGGTCAAAAATGATAGGTGTTTATCTTGCTACACTTTGGCGAAAGTCTTTTATCCTTTAATGATAGGTGAATGATTTTTAACTGACCTTGTAAAAGAGGTTTTCGGTTTATGGCGAGATTAAGACGTGTATCGTTATTTTACGTCTATCGTTTTTCGACGAGCTTGGTGCTGCAGTGGTTAATCTGGTGCTGCTTTGACACCAACGCTCGTGGGTTCGATTCCCACACAAAACAAACATTTATGTGCATGAAAATGTTTATTTGTCTTGGTTTGGGTGTTTTCTGTGTAACATAAGTATATATTTACAACTAAAAAAATTATTTACGTATGTTTATCAGTTTTCTAGTGCTCATAACACAAGTTTTGCTTTCTTTGGGGTTTTTTTTATACTACGTCGGGAGGCCTACGGCATACGGCCCACCTGATGTAAATCGGGTACCATAGCCTATTAATGCTTGCGATATATTCAGTATCACTCGCGTGATGCCTTCTCTGCTACTTACACAGCAACTCCTTAGGAGCTTACTGGTGACGTCACTCACACGCAGAACACAACCACCTCCATCTAGGGAGCTGTTATTTGGCTGCGGTTCTCTGTGAGTTGGAGATACTTCCCCAGACGGACTGCTTTGATACGCCCAACCTCTCTTAAAATATAACTAGTGTGGCCATAAATATTGTTACATAGAATATTTTAGTCTTTTTTTCAACTCTTGAATTTAAAAGTCGTATATTATGTTAAAAACTTCGTTCGATTTCCAGCCGTTTTACTCATTTTTTTCGTGTTTATTATCAAATAACAATGTTTGATGCGCCCTACCTCTGTTAAAAAGCTAGATGGCGCTGTGTATTAATATTAATATTATTATATTATCACACAGCTGTCACACATCAAGGTTGATACAAGGCCATTACATGACAAATTTACTGTATTTATTGTCAATGTGTATAAGGATTGGTCTCGTTCGCGCGTTGGCATCTCTGCTGTTGATTGATACTCCTTAGTAGCTTATGGTTTAGATCAAATTGCCTGTAAATTTGACTTACGTAAAATAACGCCTGAATCTATCAAATACGCTCATATCACATCTAGTCAATCTATCTCTTTCTCCATATACCATGATTACTATCACACGCCACATAAATATTTCGTCCTACAGCTTTGTCTGCCATAAGCCTCTAGGGCCTCGGCCATTTTAATAATAAGCAGCGAGGTCATTAAACTTTGCTAATTGAAATTTAGTGGCGACCTTTTTAGGAGGCGCGTATTTTATTATTTTATATGACTAGTTGTCCTCAATGATAGGCGGTAATATAAAGTGATGATACTTAATGTTAGCTTTCGTTTTTAGTGAAATGTATGTACCAGGCTACTAAGAAAGTATTGCGATAAAATTATTTTTATGTATGAGAGACTGGCCAGTTATAATCTATTTTGAAAATATGATTAATTATAAGTAAAAATAGGCACGTTCCAATTTCGAAATTTGCCTTCACCCTTTTTGCGAGCTAATTTAAATTATCGTGTTCATTGAAAAATTAATCTGCGCAGGGAACATTTTTGCGCTATGATTTTTTTACGATTTCAAGTGTCCACAATACTCTCGCTCTCAAAGCCAGCTGCTGGTAGATTATCCTGGCCACTTGGTTATGTCTATGCTCGCCGTTAGCAAAATGATTACAACCGGAAATAACATGCCTGAGGGATTCCCCAAGAAGATGACATGCTGGACAGATGTCTAGCGTGTCATTCTTCACGATATATTTCCGACAGTTATTCGTCTTGATAACTTCATCCACAATACCACAGACAAAACCTTCAGTTTCCCCAAAAATGTCAGGATACAGAGTCCACCGTGTCTACATCAGGCCCATATGGCCTTCTGAAACGTCCGTATTGCAGAGTAACGCCAGTTCTCTTTAACCAAAGATAAAGGGGTTAATTCACGATCCACATTAACTACATCCCTATGCATGTCCACTTTAGTATGCAGGAAATATTCTCTGAGGTTACATATCTCTCGGTTATGTAAGGTATTGACGTTCAAAAAACCTAGACAGCCATTTCCGTGGGACCTCATTACTGATGAACGTGGATGTTGTATACGGTGTGTAGTCAACTGTGTTCGGACTTTCCGATCGATAGAGTCAAGTTCAGTCTGAGTTCACTTAATATTAAAACCGGCATGACCCAACCATAATATTGTTTGATTTGACTGTTTCATATCGGTATGAATAACTCCTAAGTTCTCAGACATACCTAAGTATCTTAGGTTTAGGTTTCTGAAAGGGATTTCAGAGATTTAAGTGTATAGTACCTACCTGAAAGTTCAAGTCTTCAGATACTAGTATTTTTCCTTTCTTTCCATGCATGACAGCATATTTATCTATACCAAATTTAATTTTAATAGATTTACTGAAGTTTTAAGTCACCTTTAGTAAGACAATTAATTGGACTGTGCTAGATGCAAAAATTTTGAGATCACCATGTATAGAAGGTGGGATATAGCCTGAACTCCCCTTCGCAACCTGTAACTTACTTTGAATCTTCCAATAATGTACTTAAATGATTCAAAGTCCTTTTAATCTCAATTAGCTCGCGTTCATCATTGATTGATCAGCATCCTGGATGGAAAAGAACCGTATTCCATTGCTTCATACATGACTTTAAGAAAGTGCATAAAGTTGCACCAATTTTATACAAGTTTAAGACGTTCACGTGGTGAAACGCGCTGTTACGCCGCTTTGACACGAACGCTCGTGGGTTCGATTACCACACAGGACAAACATTTGTGTGCGTGAACATGTCTGTTTGTCTTGGTCTGGGTATTTTCTATATATAATAAGTGTGCATTTACAAAAAAAATGTATTTACGTATGTTTATCAGTTGTCTAGTACCCATAACACAAGCTGCGCTTACTTTGAGACTAGATGGCGCTGGGTAATATGTCCGACAATATTTATTATTTATTTATTATTGTTCACAAGCCATGTATGAGACACAGAATCATAGGCCTTCTTGTAGTCTATCCAAGATATCGATAGATCTATATGGTTCCGGCGAACCTGATGGCTAATGGCCATGTCAATGAGGAGCAACTCCTTGGTACCACGAGATCCGTTCTTACATCCATTCTGACCAGCACAGATAACATTTATAATGTCAATGTTATGTGATTTTGTTTCTCAGAATGGATGTCAGGAGCTTATAGATGGTGGGTAAGCAAGTTATTGGTCTGTAGTTTTTGGGATCTATGGTGCTTCCGGATTTGCAAAGGAGATGGTTGATACACGTTGTCATAAAATTTGAAAGAAACCCAATAAACAACGCATGTTGGAATTGATCCGCCAAACAAGTATGTGAACTTGGTAACCATTTAAGCCAATCATTTTTAAGTTCGTCCGCTCCTGGCAATTTTTAATTGGCTATAAACCGGACTGCATTGGTTATATCGTCTGCCATAATTGGCCTTTATATACGTTAGTCATTGGTGTTATGATTTCACTTGCTTGTTTGAACGTTACAATCCATGCATCATCAGGGTGACTGATAGGCGTCGACTTGGTCGACGCCTATCAGTTCCGCCAGAATGAATTCATAGCTTCTACATCAGGCAGACGCACATCAGCCCCATTTTGTTCGGGTCGTTCCCAAATTCTAAATACCTTCCTTTGATTACTTTGGAACATGCGATTTTGAGTATATCTATTCACACGCTTCCTGTACCTTCGTTTGCCCATGCATAGGCTTTCTGTTTCAGAGACTCTATGCGTTCAGTGATCCGAGACATAGGTTGGCGTGGTTCAACATTAGTACCACAAATGATCAGTCACAAAACGCATGACTGTTAGGCGAGTATTACCCGCCCTGAAACAAGTAAGTCTACCATTGAGAACCCTAGTATCAGCTATACGCTTTTCAATTCTACGAGTATATTACCAAGAAGGCGTTTGGTCGGCTGAACGTGTAGCTCTGCCACAATAGGAAAATTTCATACGACCTACATGACATGCTACAACCGCTGTACAAAATTTAATGTGTATATACAAAAAATACACCAAATAAAAAAAAGCAGTGATAGTCTAGCGGTGGTAACTCTAGGAGGAAGAAGAATACGAGAGTTCCCCTGAATGTTTGTTTACATTGTTACGATTGTGCGTTGTGTAAAAATGAATAGTGGTTATTATTATATCCATATAATACGTTGTGGTAAACTATAAATAAATTTAATTAGGTAATTAATGTAAATTTATTAATGACCAGATGCATTGGACACCTGTCCATTAACAAGAATACCAATAATGAGCATGCATTATCAAATTAACTTCAAAACAACAAGCATATTCCGTATATATAATGCCGATAGGTAACTATGTCAGTAACCACGTACTATTAATATACAGGTCCATCAGCGCCTTTATTACGTGGGAAATATGGCGGAAATTCCTTAAGCTATTTTGTATTCACATCCCATGTTCCCAAGAGTGGTTTATAATTAGTGACGGTGTCAAATTTAATGTAATTAAAAAAGTTGTGATCGGGATCGAAAGTTAAAAAAAAACAAGGAAGTCGCGGCTTGCTTTATTTAGGGTTCCGTGAAGCTTTTTTATAGTTATTGCAAAACCCGTGGTAGCAAAATTGCTTGCTTTGATAATAACACGGTAGTATAAATAAAGACTTTGCCTCCCTAAGTGTGTTCAACTGATTGTACAATAGGTATACAAAGAGAAGTTATTGCTGAAGATGAAATTAATGCTTACAGGTTAATTTTACAACCGTACCGCTAACCATCAGTGGGAAATTCATCCCCACATATTGAAAGCTCAATGGTCGTATACTACTGGGTATCAGAGAAAGATTCCGAGGACTCTTAAATTTTGGATTGAACTCCTCTTCGTGGTTTTCTCCTGGGACTACAACAAGAGGTTCGCCAAAAAGTCGTGATAAGGTTTTCACAGAGACGCTTCTGGTATTGCAACTGTCAATAGGCTACGGTAACGACTACCATCAGGCAGGCCGTATGTTTATAACCTTAAAGGTAAAACAAATATATTTTAAACTAGCACTTAAGTACCTGCCGTTCGAGTCGTAGCAACTCCCTACCATCTTAATAATGACCTCACTCCCAAGAACACAACGACCTTTCATGAAAATGTCATTTGTCTGCGATCTTTTGTAATGTAGGCACGTAGCTGTTTGAGCTGCTTCTTGTATATTAGATATTTTTATTTACATACAATAATATCGAAGCAGGCTTGAACATGCAAATGGAATATTTTCAAATAGCGATGGATATAGACTTGAATATAAGTAAAGACAGTCTGTTTTAAAACGCTGTTTTTTTCACGAGCTCGGTGGCGTAGTGGTGAAACACGCAATTACAATCATTAGACATCGATGCTCGTGGGTTCGATTCCTACACAGAACAAACATTTGTGTGCAATAACATCTGTCTGTCTGTTTGTCTTGGTCTGGATGATTTTAAGAGAGGTAGGGCGCATCAAAGCAATCCGTCTGGGGAAGTACCTCCACATCACAGAAAACCGCAGCCAAATCACAACTCCCTAGAGGGTTGTTCTATTCCTGCATGCGAGTGAGGTCTCCAGTAAGCTCTTAAGTAGTTGCTGTGTTAGCAGTGGAGGCAGCATCGCGTGCGTTAAACTTAATGTATTGCAAGCGTTTATAAGCTACTGTAACCGCTTTACATCAGGTGGGCCGTATGTTTGTATGCCTCCCGACGTTGTATAAAAAGAAACGCAAACTGAATATTTTTTATACCACTAAAGTGACAAACAAGCATTTGCAACACCATGGGTATCACTATTGCGTTGTCGACCCTGTAAAAACCTCTTCATGCCTTTCTTGAAGAACCCCATGCTATAGTACCTTGGGAAACCTCGGCTGGGAGCTCATTCCACACCTTATTAGTTCTTGGTAGAAAACTTCTCTGGTACCGCACGGTATGCGACCATTGCGGCTCAAGTAAAGGCGGATGAACTCCTATCTGTAAGCGAGCTGTGCGATTGTAAAACGAGGGTGTTGACAACAACTCCTCAGAACACACCCTTTTTTTTTTTTTTTGTGAAGCGGGGAAAAATGCGTTACGCACACCACCGGTGCCTGGGTGGCCTCCGGTGGTAGTGTGGGACTCCCCGTCGGCTATCCGACGGTATACCCACTAAACGACCCCGCTGCCATCGGCCGCGTTGGTGTGGTGCCCCGGATCTGTCAGCAACAGGGCACCTCAGAACACACCCTATTGTACAATCGGTGGAACACGCAAACGGAGGCAAAGTCTCCTCTTAAACTCAAGGGCCGCGTGTAAGTTTAGGATCACGCATAGACGATTCTCACAGCTCGTCTTTATACCGAGTCACAAGGTAGCTGGCGTCAACTTGCCCCCGCCCAGAGGTGACTACAGTACTAATACAGATAGTGTAACCATTGCAAAATCCGGATGGTGGTGTGACCCATAGTGGTTGACAGCAGTCGTTCCTTTCATCAATCAGTATCTTCGTCCAATCCTTAGGTTTAGATAGCAATCCTCGCCTATGTTCGTGGATTGAGAAAAGTATAACCCCTGCAATACGAAGAAAATACTCTATCTGATACAAATGTCTTTAACTGTTACTGCGTACAAGAGTAACAAACATCCATACAACCTAAGATGTTTTTATAGTTATAGATACGTCGTACACGCACTAGAATGGCAATACGAAAATAAGGTAATTGCTCAACTCGCATTCAGTTGGACACGCTCTCGTGTCGCGACTACTTCGCTACAAAGCATAAATGTCTTAAGATATATATATATATATATTTATATATTCATCTCTTTCTAACGACAGGTATGCCCTATCATTTGTCTCTTTGTTAGAGCAAAGTGTCATAATAAATAACTGTATGTAGATATAGTACCTACTTGCGCCATTTTAAAATAAAATAATGTTGGTGTATAACGTGTCTACCGTTTGATACGTCGCTGCATATATCTGTACAAACTTTCAAGTTTATAATATTAAGTAGGATAATAATCTCTTACGGAACCTTTTGGCCAAAGACACTTTTTTTGAATTCTTTTAAACAGCGAAGTAGGTATTGTTTGAAGTAGTTAATATATTTATTACTGGTTTCATTAAATCCAGTATTTTAAACTTAATGACGGGTATTATATTGAGATTATTCGAGTCACAGTGGAGAGGTACAAGCAGTAAGTAAGTCATGTAGCGAAGGCTGTCAAGATACAGCCACGTCATCAACGTCACCGGACAGCGGGGTGTACGCAATAAGCGGGGTAGTGCGGCGACACGCGCCGCCTGCCGCCGCTTCGCTTCTTTCTAGAAACGTCCAAAAGAAATTTATGCATTTGATCACATCGCTGCGGCACCGCCATCACCCGCTGACCGCTGACTTCCTGAAAGAGCTCTAAGCCTTTTTTACGATTGCACAAAAAAGGAGCCCAAAATTTTCAGGGTTGACATATTTATGTACAACAGTGTTTTTATTCCGCCATAAACATTCTAAATGGAATTGGATGTATGACTATCTTGTTATGAATTTTTTTAACCATCACCAACATTACTTGGTCGCTGCCTGCGTAGTTGGCTGTTTTTACATACGAATTAACTTTCGTAGGTACGTAAGAACAGCCAACAATAAATAATTTGTTATTTGAAAAAAAGCATGTTGTTAAATCTTGTGTAATTAATATGATTATGCAATAAACAGAAAAAGTTTTTTTTTTATACAACGTCGGAAGGCACAGAAGCACACGGATCTTTTTGACGTTAAGCGGTTTCTAGCCGAACATTGCTACCCCTGTTGCAAATACAGCAACTCCTTAAGAGTTTACAAGGTAACCCCACTCACTAGCAGGAACACAGCAACCCTTTAGGAAGTTATAATTTAATATCGTAATTGACTTTTAATACATTGTACCCGCTTTTCAAAATTACAAATAACAACGGGATCGTTACACAGCTACGAACTTTTATTTGAAGTGATCCTACTGCGTATGTCTTTATACTGTGTCCAAACTAAGGAAGAGGCGCGATATAATTTTCGTAAAGTACATAATTTTATTTTTCGTTAACCCCTTAGTAGGTTGTAAAGTATCGTATTACCGCCACTTAGTTTTTATAACCCGTTAAAAATACCAGTGATCGTGAAGTTTGTAATGCCTTAATGAAGCATTAATTAATTGGAATGGAGTAATAGAAGGGATGCTGGCGGAACGGAAGGATTATTAAGAGCAATTCAAACTTTGACATTGAGATAAGATCTTTATTACGTGAAGTGGTAATGATGTGGGTCCCTCCATCCATTTTAGGGTCCCGCCTCAAATTAAAAATGAATAGCGATGTCCTGAATATCATGTCTAACTAATTAGAGAGGATTCAAAACTAATAAGATTATTTTTAGAAAACCAATGGTGGGAAGTGTGTAATATATACCTACGTGAAAGAGCCTCTTCCTTGCGATATACTGTTTCCTAATTTATTGCGATGTGCCTTTTACCTTTTTTTTATTTATTTATTTTTATTACAAAATTATAGTTTGGTATATGGCACAACAAAAACAAAACCACCGAGTTTTGTCTGATATGCCTATTACATTCTGCACTTAAACTTAGGCATATTTTATCTAATACCTAGCTTAAGGGTATGGTGAACATACTGATTTTGACATGGAATAACTGCCGCCGCCAGACCTGCATAAGCCATATATCAAAATGTAATTGTTGAATGTGCGGGTTTCCTCACGATGTTTTCCATCACCGGGAAGCAAGTGATAATTGCAAATATGTACATAAATCCAAAAACACTAATTTAGTGTTACATGTCAGAGTTTGAATAGGTGACCATTTGGTCAATAGGTTCCTTATCCACTGGACTACCACTGCTTTTGGTAGTAAATTATTTATTAACCCTTCGAAACCCGGGTGGTCGTATACGACCGCGAAATGTATGGGAAAACCTATATAACGGGTTCTGACTGCTCAATGATGGAGATATCTCTGTATCTATTAGCTCATGCAAACTAATCAGATACTGTACAGCCTACATAGATACAAAGATATATTCACCATTAAATTAGTTTAATTTCAAAGTAACTCAATACATTGAAAGGAATGATGCTAAATTAAAAAAACTAAGAAATTAAAAACTTGCTTGCATGTATCAATATTTCTTGTCTTTGTATATATACTTATAATCTTCTTCTTTACTGTTCTTTTTTCATAACATACATAATAACGATTCTACTATATTTATTTTTATTGTTTTCAGAGAAATATTAGACAGTGTTGAATTTCTAAGTTTTTTTAAATTTAGTGTCATTTAGTACCAAATTAAACAAAGTTTCTGCTATTGGCACTAGATAACTTAAAAACATACGAAATACTTTTTTATACACATATAATACATAGAAACGTCCAGACTAAGACAGACAGAAATGTTCATGAACACAAACATTTTATCTTGGACGGGAATCAAACCCATTACCTTTGTGTTATAGCCATTCGACCAGGCTTGTCAAACAGCTTGAGGATTTTTTTTTATTTTCTACTAAAATGAGTAGCTGATTTTGTTAAACAAAATTTTTAATAAAATAATGAAAACTTCAACAATACATTATTTCATTTTCATTCCCGCCAAAACGATCACGCTCGAAATTGATATCTTTTTAAGTTTTTTATACAAATACATTCAACTTAGAAATAATATACGTGATGCCTAAAATATCTAATTTATCGATCCAAGTTCGTTGGCGTTCTTTATTGTGATTTTTCCTTAACCCTTCGAAACCCGGGTGGTCGAATACGACCGCGAAATGTATGGGAAAACGTATATAACGGGTTCTGACTGCTCAATATTTAAAACAGAGTAGATAAATAACCTACACAGCAGTCCAAGAATAATTACAAAAATTACTTTCCAGCAATTTCTTCTAGATTTCTAGATATGGTCATTTTATTTAAAAAAAAGCGAAGTGATTTGGCAAGAAAGAAAATTAATTAAAAAAACTGGATTTTATTTGAATTAGTAGTGATCGTACTCCATAAACTAACTGTGATCATCGCTGTATACTAAGCTCCGATGTGTGTCAGTAAAAAACCCGATATGAATCTCGTTCACATTGAACAAAACGTCAGTAGGGCTATGTCCAATTCAAGGCCAAGTCCAAGTTTTAAGTAATATTTCGTAATCTCAAATATAATTTGTTCAATGTGGGATTGAGATTAATTAATAACTACGAGTAGCTTCGCATGGATGATCCGATCCCTACCAGACTTCACAGGATTACCCCTAGGCTCAACTGAAGGTCCCTAAAAAATTCTTTAAAATCAGTCCAGCCGTTTTTAACTGTATATGAAATATACATACATACTACGAATTTTATATATAAGATGTCAAACTCCACAATCGATCATCAAGGTCAAATCTGGCGCTACTATGGTGATTTATGAGTAAACCTTATCTATCTATAACTTCACGCCAAATCCCTTGCGGGGTAGGCAAAGAGGACCGAGCGCAACATGGCTCGACCTTTGCATACCTTATTCATTTGTTAACATTCATTATTAGTCTTTTGCATGCTCGACGATTTCTAAGGTTCCTGACATCTCCTTCTGATATAACACGATCAATTTGGTCATGGTGGATAAGTCTTGGCCTTCCTCGGCTCCTTCATCATTCCGCTTTCACATTTTATATCTGTTTCGTAATTATTTTTTCCTGCATTCTTTCCATATATACGAACCAACGCAACACGCCTCTTTTTTCATCGATGCTCTCCTTCAGATCAACTCTGTTTTTAACATCGTCATTGCGATTACGTAAAGAGTAAACTCACTGGTCTAAAAATATGCCAGAATGTATTCAGGAATTCCGAATTTCAGCACGCTCGTGTCACCAAAGACCGCATCCATGTGCTGATTGTACGAATTCCTGATCGCTTACGGAGCACTCAAAGGAGAGGGCACAAGTTTGAAATTGCGCGAAAGGGTGACCGATTTTTTCCCCACTTTTTATTTGTTAGAGAAAAGGTACATTCGGAATGAATTATATTATTGTATCGTCTTGAATGTATATAGGTAATAGATTCAGGCGTTATTTTGCGAAAGTTAAAATTACAAAAAAATTGAATTAAACTACTTTGTGTACTTCCGCTAACGATTAGTACGTGCGAACTACTGCCAGCCAGCACTCACCTACTAACGTTAGTACATTGCATGCCGCTGCTACCAGGGCTGCTCTGGTCGTCTATGCCTTGGCTGCTGGGGTCGTCTCTGCGAATGTCCGCCATCTGGAACATGAACCGCATACACCCACCACTGTTGCTTCTCTGGCTGCTCCAGCCGACTCTGCGACACGTATATTGTATAATATTATGTAATTCTGCTATGAATGAAACGAGAGCCTTAACTTTTCGTGGAGCAATACACTTATTTGTCACTTTCAACGTAAAATATGTAGGTTGTAACGTCGTGAATTTATCAATTTAACATGAACGCGCCTGAAGAGGGCTATAAAATATCACGTTGCAAGCTACCTGCTACTTTTAATGGCGTTCTGCTATTTTATATTTCGCTAGTATTTGACTGCCTCTTTTAAAACATTAATTACCCAACATCCATCCGCATACCTGTCGACGTGATCTTCAAGTGTGTGCCTCCACGTCGCGCACTACGCCTCGTCGATGCGCTGCATCTATGTATGTGTGCGTTGACTGGTGGAGGCACACACTTGAAGATCACGTCGACATGCCTAATACGTATATGTAATTTAAAGTGGAGCAGTGCAGAGCAGTTAGTATATGGAATTTTTCCTAAAAATAAGTTTTGTAAACCTTTTTATATTTTTTTATACAATTTATGGTCCCGACGTTGCATAAACAAATGTACATATGGGAAAAAAGGCTAGGACGATTTGATTTCAAATCTTCCCTATGAAACTTATTTATAAAAAGCGAACGTAGTTGGATCAATTGCCTAGTTTGATATTATTTATTTATACGACTAGAACTAGAGAACAGGAAACAAAAACAAGAAATAATTATTTTTACACCAAAGTACTCTTTTGAAAATAAAATTTTCTATGCACATTTAGAAATAAAGCTTATTTAAATTTAAGCAACAGTCAACATTTCCACTTCCCTGAACAATAACTGAAGTGTCAATTAAGCTCCAGTAATGGCATCCTACCGTCTGACTTCAATACAATCTAATCTAAAAGTTCGCTAATGTACGGCGAAACGAGATATAAAAAGAAACAAAAGAACTCCCACTTAACGCCCTCTCTCTTTGTTACAGATGGAAGCGTCCGATTGTTAAACATGAATATCAAGTATTTGGTTCTGATGATTGCCACAACAGTCGAAATAAACGTGACCGAGAGCCGACAAAACGACAAAAGGAGGTGGAAGACAGAAAAATCTTACTCCCACTACCTAAACATATGCGATATTCAAGATCGAGCTTCAAAAGTACACTGCTATTGCGAGAATCTAAAAATGAAAACGGCTATTAGGGCCGACTGCTGGGTATTCAACGGTGGAATCGCCGAGGATGATCCTTTCTGGTCGAATTTCTACTCCCAGCCGAAATTGGAAAAGCTCAGTTTCAACGTTCGCGCCGATGGCGGGCTTACATATATACCCTCCAAAGTAATAGTTCGACTCGAACGCTTACAATACCTTAATATTCAGTACGCAAACATTTTTAGCGTTCCGTCTTTCGCATTCACAAATTCCTCTACGCTTAGAGAAATAACTTTACCAAAGAACAAAATAACGAAACTGGAAAAGATGTCGTTCGCTCATCTAATAATGCTGTCAAATGTCAGCTTAGTAGAAAATCAGATATCGGAGTTGAAAAGGGACGTATTCTACGTGTTACCAAATCTGCAAAGGTTACATCTGTCGAAGAACCTAATAAGCGTATTGCACGATGGGTGCTTTAAGCACCTGAACAACTTAATTAGATTGGATCTCGACAACAATGCTCTGACAGTAATCATTAAAGAGAACTTTCAGGGGCTGTCCAATCTTATTACGCTGGATATGAGAAACAACACATTAAGAATGATCGGGGACTTGGCGTTTGCAGAACTTTGGAGCCTTCAGGAACTTTACCTTGATGGCAACGAAATAGAATTCATATCTGAGAGAGGTTTCGGTGGTTTGTCCTTGCTGAGAAAACTTTCTTTAGCCGATAATAAGTTAGCGACATTAGACGACGGTGTACTAGGTGATGTCGAGAAGTTGACTGTTTTGGATTTGAGGAATAATAATTTGGAATCGGTGAGACAGGAGGCCGTGCAATCTATCTTAGAAAATATGAAGACGAACTATGCTTTAATCTCTCTTGACGGTAAGTATTGTTTTAAACTTCTATCGACTTATGATATTTTCTATGGATAATAAATTTATATGTGTATTTATTTTAATACACGAGTACAGGTTTCACTTAATTTTTGAAATATAACAACAGGAAGACATTATTTATTAAAAGTGAACTCATAACCACAAACAACTATATTATGAGAAAATATGAATTATAGACTACCTACATACATACTTATTATTTTCTGGAACCGTAATAGCACAATAGATAAAGAACCGGTCTAGAGATCAACTGGTCCTAGCTTTGAATCCTAGCATGTACCATTAAATTGTACTCCAAATAATATCACCGATGAAAACTGTACAAATTAACATTAAATAGAATTATTGGCAATGTTGTACAAAAAGAGCTATGGATGCTAATGAAGCGAGCGAACTGTGTAAGAACCGCGTCTTGTGCCGTTCAGTTCTCTCTACTTATCCTGTAAAGAATCTGGCGTAAAGATCAGATAAATAAAATTTTTGGTATTCATCATGAAACTTGTAAAGCTTGTGAGCTTTTATCAAAGGACTTTTTAACAACATGATACAGACGATGAGAGGCCAATTTGGAAACTGTCCAACTTCAAGCTTCCGTACAAGCTTTTTCTTATATAACACTATTAGTCCCTAGGCAATTAAGTAATTAAAATAATATGCCTATCTGTACACTTTTTTAACACTAAGGTGACAAATAAGCATGCAACCTACCTGATGGTAAACAGCTACATGTAGACATTTCCAACTCTAGGGCAGTACGCGACTATTGCGCTTCCAGCGTATCAGAGTGGACTTGCTACCGTCGGCGAGCAGTGCGGTTGTAAAAAGAAGCTATCAGCATCAAATCGAATAATTCTTTAGAACTCAACTCTTTGTACAATCGGTAGAACACACAAAGGGCCGTATAACACGCGTAAGCTTACAATCGTCGACAATTCTCACAGCTGGTCTCTGAACCAAATCACACGGACCTAGCTGGAGAACCTGGAGACCAGCTAGGTCCGTGTGATTTGATTCTCCAGCCAGGTAACTACGGTACTCTATGTACGATCTGACTTGACTTGTATAACATAAGTCTTTCTCCCGCGCTGAAGTACTTCTTTGCACTGTTAAGCACACCGAGTTTTTGCCTTACTAGCTTCACCTTCTCTTAAATATAATTTCTTAGATGTGCCGGTTACCTCACGATGTTTTTCCTTCACAACCGATCCCCCGTTTCTTAATCCATTAGGATTGGCAGAGTCCGCTACCTGACCCTGAGGGTTTTGTGAAGATACTGATTTTTAGTTAGAGCGGCTGTCGTCAGACCTCCACAATCAGTTATTCAACTAAGAATGAAAGAAATAATGAAAGGAAAGTAGAAAGAATACACGATGAAAAAATGACGAAATAGATGTACTTAATGGGAAAGTAGAACGCACAGAAACTCCTTAGGAGCTTACTGGTGACCTCACTCACTTGCAGGAACACAACAACCCTATGGAGAGTTGTTATTTAGCTGTGGTTTTCTGTGAGCTGGAGGTACTTCCCCAGACGGGACGCTTTAATGCACCGCTCTAAAAAAATGTCGAATCGGATTCAAATTCGAATCGAATCCAATTCGCATGCCGAAGAAGTTACATTTCAGAAAATCTGTGAACTCAACAAAGGGCGAAATATCAGGATTTTCGCCTAATTTTGAGGTTTTTTTTATTTTTTATTTTTGGTTTCCCATGTGGGTTGTAAAGGTCTAATGGCATTCACTCCATGTCAAAATCTGCATCGTTTTAGTATTAGGTTGGTTAAACCGCCCCCATCCTATTTGATCAGGAAACGGGATAACGCTGGGAATAAGATTTATATTTAGTTATTACATTACAACAACAACAAATTTTGATATCTTGGTATTATGTTATATGCTCTTCCCAAATTATGATAAATCATATAGTTTTAATGTTCTAGTTTTGAGGTAAATAAAATTATATAAACTTATAAGGACTTGCTGACATTTGTGCCTTTTCTTATACAACGTTGGGAGGCATGCATGTACACGGCCCACGACGCAGTCTACCTAGAGCGGTAGTACCTTATCAACATAATGTGTTTGTATTGATTTGGGTATTTTAAAAATCATTACAAACAGATATTCTACAATGCAATAAAAAAAATACATTCGATTTTTTAAATTAGTGCAAATAAATGTTTGTCTTGTGCGGAAATTGAACCCATGAATTTTGGCGTTAAAGTCATTGCTAACCAATCGACCACCGGGCCCGTCAAATACTTATTGTAGTTATGAGTTATGTTAAGTGTAGTTTTGTAGTTCGAACATTACAGCGCTCGTCTCTGATAAGGAATTCAGCATCGGCATATAATAGAATCAAGATTGTTATTCATCGCAAATTTTTGTTCAAAATTATTTTCGGGAAATAAAGATTTCGCTGCGAAAGTTTCACCTAATTGCGTTACGAGTTATTTTCCTCTGGTTCTAATTTGGTTATTTGTTTTCATAATAAAGGAAATAAAATAAAGTTTTATTTTTTAACATTGTTGCTATGTTTTTAGACAATAATTATTATGCATATTCCGTAATGTAAACTCTGTTATTATTGCACCAAGTTAGTGTCAGAAAATTATAGCTGTATTGTAGACTTACCACGATAATTAATTCATAATGCTTAGATGAAGTGTAAACAAAGAAAACATTTTCACATGAATTGAGACATTTTTATATGCCTTAAGAGCTCGATGTCGTCATTGCACGTGTCAATCTAACCGAACATGCAGGTTAAGCAACGGCGACCGCAGCCTGTCTATGGACGAGTTTATCTATCTCGAGTTTCTCCGTACTATAGACGTTGGTCCCGGCTGTTGTCCATAGATGATAGTCGTTAAGCTAAGTTAGTGGGCTTCGGGCGGCTTGAAAACACTGGCCTCCGTCAATCCGCATTTGAGCAGCGTATGCTGAGCAGAGTATGCTCTAAATCCCTTCGCTCGATGGGAGATCCGTATCCCTGCAGTGGGATGAGTAAGGGTTGATGTGGTATTGTATGGGGTATATGACTTAATATGATACAACAATCTCCTCGTTTGTAGAACGCTTTGTGTCTTTGGTTCTTACGCGTAGAAATGGAAGTCAAAGCTCACCTATCATAACGAATTTGTCTTTTTTAACAGACGGTTTTCTTCTTACCTTCAAGGTCGTCCGCAGGCAGTACGTGTAGATTGTGAATTGTCTGACTGAATGGACTTCAATGCTGGCGTGCCACAGGGTGGAATCTCGTCTCCCTTGCTATTTTCTATTTTTATTAATTTTCTTTCTTTATCTTTGAGCTGTCCTTACCATTTCTATGCCGATGTTCTTCAAATTTACATACAGACAACCACTGAGGACATAGATAAAGAAGTTACGCAGTTAAATTCAGACTTACATGGTATTAGTAGGTGGTCTAAAGATTTTGGGATTTTCGTCAACCCTAAGCTGTTGTCGTGGGCAGTTCTAGGCAACTTGCAAAGATAAAAGATAAAAATAAAAATCATTTATTTGCCATTAGACCCTTACGGGTACTTAGACACGTCTTACATTCTTTAAATTAAACCATATTGTATCTTAATAATTTTCCAGTTTTTTTTTACTTTTAATCTCTCTTTTTTAATCTACCAGCATTTCGGAAATGACCATTGGCGAAAAAGAAATGCCAAAAAAAACTTTCTAATATGGGTCTTTTTTTTCCATCGTTAAAATATATTACAATAAATATACGTGAGTGTACATATAGTGAAATCAAGTGGTACAATTAAAGATATATTAATACATGTGCTGAATCATTTTCAAGCATCTCTATCAGTGAGATATTCATCGATTCTATAATAACCCTTCTTGCACAGAGTATTTTGATGTACCTTTTGAACATATTCTCAGGCAAGGACAGAACTGTTTCAGGTAATTTATTATAGAATCGAATACAATTTACAATAAAAGATCTACTAGTCTTAGCAAGTCGATGTACAGGCATACGCAATCTATTCTTACTTCTAAGATTTTCACTAAATTTAGAAAATGACTCGAGCATACATTATATTATAGATTCCAGTTCTATTTTATCTGTTATATTTGAGAACTGCATTATACCTTTCAGCCCCCATGTTAAAGATCTTGGTCTCCACATCGACTCGACACTTACGCGGACAATGCAAATCACAGAGGTCACTCGTGCGGTTATTTCTTCCTAGCGATTCCTCAATCGGTTTAGAAATTTTTAGAATCTATATTAAGGTCACTCTAGTAACCTCACTCACATTCCTCAGTATTGGTTATGCTGATGTCTGCTATCCTGATCTAAACGAAGATCTTTTCTATAAGCTGGACCGGCTTATCAATAATGTATGTATGTATATCTTCACGCCAAATCCCTTGTGGAGTAGGCAGAGAGAACTGAGCGCCATAAGACGCGGTTCTTACATACTTCACTCGCTATATATTCATAGCCCTTTTCATTCACGCTCGCCGGTTCTTGGGGCTCCTGACATCACTTTCTGATAAAACACTACCAATTTGGTCATGGTAGGTTAGTCTCGATCTTCCTGGGCTCCTACATCCTTCCACTTTTGCATTGTATATCTGTTTCGTCCTACGAATAAATAAGTTTCGTCATTCTTTCGTCCCGCATTCTTTCTACATGTCCAAACCAATGGAGCATGCCTTTTCTTATCTTATCACCGACACTCTCTTTCAGACCAATTCTTTCTCTCACGTTTTTATTACGAACGCGGTCACCAAGCGTTATGCCACAAATTTTGCGCAATGCTCTCATCTCAACCGCATTTATTATACTTTCATGCTCTCTCTACCATACCCAGCTCTCACTTCCATAAGTTAGCGTTGGGATTAACACCACGTTGTGTACAGCGAGCTGTGCCTTCTAGCTTAGATTTCAGCTGCGTAGAATTTTACCCAACGCTCCATTCACCCTATTCTCTGCATTGACTCATCTCTCCACATCAGCGATGTACCTTCCATTGCTGCTAAAAGCACTTCCAATTATCAATAATGCTATCCGTTTTATCCTTTGTCTCCGCATATTCAATAATGTCTCAGCTCAAGTGGCTTCCTATTCGTCAGCGCAGTCGGCGCATAAGCGGCTCTTTGTTCACTTCACTCTATTCTTTATAATTCACTCTCTCCTGAATACTTGAAGTGCAAATTTCAATATCTCTGCAACTCCCATGATCGTCAACTTCGATCTGAGAGTTCTCTAACGCTCTCTACGCCTCTTTATCATTATGGCTTTATGTCGAACTCCTTTAGGTTACAAACGACACGTCTCTGGAATGCGCTGCCGGTTCCTCTTAGAGGTATCTCCAACAAATTCAATTTCAAGAAGACAATTCTTGCTTACGTACTGGACAATTTGCCAGAACCATGATCCATTAATCATCGTCAGATTGATATTATGTTTTTGTATATATAAGTATGTCTATGTATACTACCGTACGTATTATACCGTTATTATATATATAATATTTGTGTATGCATATTTACTGTATGTAGTAATTTTAATTAAGAATATCTAAATAATTTGCTTTCTTACTTTGTGTACCGATTTCCAGTATATGTTTTCTTCCATAACGCCGTCTGGTAGAGAATGCTAGCATTTAAGTCCGCCTTTGTACCCTAT
The DNA here is from genome assembly GCA_947507595.1 of Pyralis farinalis. Lineage (NCBI taxonomy): Eukaryota > Metazoa > Arthropoda > Insecta > Lepidoptera > Pyralidae > Pyralis > Pyralis farinalis. The sequence continues at coordinate 7,560,580 of OX382275.1, forward strand.
ATATGTGGTAAATAAAGTTTAAATAGATAAACAAATGGTGGTACCAGGAGCCCCACAAACGGCTAACCTACATAAAAAGAGCTATAAATGTTACAGATGCGAGTAAAGTGTAAAGACTGAGTTATGTGGTGTTCAATTCTGTTTGCCTATCACGCAAGGGGCTCACATAAAGATGTTGATAGATATGTAAAGGGATAGATAATTTAATATCATTATTTATTTGTAACATTGTACTTTAGAATAATTTGCTACTTAGTTGTTATGATAAAAACTTAGACCGAAAGATTGTACATTAGTGAAAAATTGTACATTAAATTTCCCCGTATACGGAACCGTGCTACCTGATATTACCTCAAAGTTTGTGCCTTAAGGTGTACAATTTCATACAACAAATTCTGTAAATTTCTTGTAAACCACCAATTCATTGATAATAAAATTATAATAAAAACATTCGAATATTGCTAAATAAATTCATTCATCGGTTTTCTACACATACTTATATAATATTAATTAAAATTAAGAAAAATTTCTTGAATCGTATGAAAGCATAATACTGTCTAACTATGGAAGTAGTTGTAATTTTTAATTGTCTAATTGGTAATAACTTCATATAATTTGGTAAATGCTTAAAGCATTTACCAAATGCTTAAATATTCCATTGTATTTTCTTATTGAAGTTACGTAAGCTGGACCAGCTTATCAACTGTGCTATCAACTAAGTCTTTCATCTTCGTAATTTCGATTATTCCATTCCAATCACTCTCTGCTCAAAGAGCTCACTATTCGTTAGCTGCACAAAAGTGATTGTTTTGTTCACTTTACTATATTCTAAATAATTCTCTTTTTCTACTTCCTATTATATCTAAAGTCCAAATTTCAGCTTCTGCGACTCTCGTGTCGTGAACATCTGAGATATCTCTAACCTCTTTTCTATTCTGTCTTTATGTCGAACTTCTTTGCATTACAAAGCTACATAATCATCAAAGCAGCCCGTCTGGGTAAGTACCTACGTCCACCGCACAGAAAACCGTAGCCAAATAACAACTACCTAGAGGGTTGTTGTGTTCCTGCGTGTGAGTGAGGTCACCAGTAAGCTTCCAAGGAGTTGCTGTGTAAGCAGCAGAGGCGGCATCGTGGGAGTGATAGTTAATATATCGCAAGTATAATAGGCTACGGAACCCGATTTACATCAGGTGGGCCGTATGCTTATATTCCTTTCGACGTAGTATAAAAAAAACAATGCGCTTTCTGCAAGAATATAATCCATGTCCACTTACCAGGCATTTTCAGAAGTTCTAATTGTCAACATAAACATACATACTGTACTGACATTGGCGAGAACACCATGATCGCCATAAAGAAGAATAATAATTATACATACTATATAATATGTATACACTAATATAACTAGTCAAACATATACTCATACTTACCTTGGATATGTGTCATCGTTGCTTAGATATGGGATTATTTTATGGGGTAACTCCGTCGAGGTGTCAAGAATATTTATCTGTCAAAAAAAGTGTATTCGTGCCATATATAATGTAGATCCAATGAACAGTTGTAAGCCTTTGTTCATAAAATCGAATATTTTACCTCTTTCGTGTCTTTATATCTATGAAATGTGTATTTTTGTTCAAAAATATCAATATTTGTTCATTAGACATGGTGATTGTATATCTTCCAGAAGTAGACATAAGGATACATTACTTGTACCTAAGCAGAGGCTTGCATTATATTCTACCAATGTACGAGTACGAGTACATTGCATGGCTATAAATTTTTTTAACCATTTACCGGACAATTTCAAAAGCTTAAGAACTACATTATTTAAAAAAACATTACATAAATGGCTTTTAAATAAATGTTATTATACTGTGTGTGAATATCTGAATGAGAAATTTATCAATGATTAATTTTAATTATACTTCCTTAATTCTAGAATCATGTAACTATTTAAATTGATTACCAAAACATTTGCACGCCCTCACGAGGGTAGAATAAGTTGGATTTGTAATATTGTAACGACTTTTGTACCTTATTTTTGCAAATAAATTATCTTATCTTATCATATTCATACCCATAAATGAGCTCATTGTTATTTAATTCCCTTTTGTTTTGCCTTATTTCGTGCTATGATTATGTATATTATATATATACCTGACATATTATGGAACCTACTTCAAATAGGTATAGCAACTGAGAGTTACTTCTTGAAGAGAAATATTAGTCCGACGATTTCGATATGAATGAACATATTACGGGGCAATAAATATACCTTTATTACATTCTCACATGAAAGAATTCGTGCAAAGACAGAAATGTAAATACCAATCAGTTGGCAACACAGAAAATGCAGCTGCGCGACATTTTAATAGCCTGTATATTTGGCGGTCGACAGAATGTTATATTTTCCGCAAAACTGTTCTCCGTTGCACTTGCATTGTTACTGATGATTTAATAGGCTTTGTGTTGTTAATTCGGTTTTGTGGTTGTATGTTCTTGCCAAGTTTGTTATTACATTTTGTTTGGACAGTTAATCAACCACTATGTTGCTGAAAATGAAAGCTTGGATGTTATGTTGAAAATCAGCGCCAATGTGTTGACACGGCAGTATGCTGAGATGGGACCTATTTGGGCTGCCACACACCACTTTTGTTGTATATATTGTGTATTGTTTATATGTGTATAGTGTTTGTGTTACGTCGAAATAAACGTTTTCTTTCTTTCTTTCTTTCTTATGTTGTCACGATATTGAATTATGAGCAAGTTTTGATGAAGTATGAAGACGTATGAAGCGTCAGTAATACTTATTACACTACATAATATGTTAGTATAAAATATAATAACAGATTTGGCAAGAACATATTACCATACGTTCTTTTACCAAGTGTTTTATTATATTTTGTTTGGATAGTTAATCAACCACTATGTTGATGTATGACGAGCTCGGTGGCTCAGTCGTGAATGACGCACTTTGAGTGACACACACCGACGCTTATGAGTTCGATTCCCACACAAGACAAACATTTGTGTGCATGAACACGTCTGTTTGTAATGGTCTGGATTTTTGAGAGGTAGGGCGCATCAATGCAGCCCGTCTGGGGATATATCTCCACCTCACAGAAAACCGCATCCAAATAACAACTCTATAGAGAGACAAGATTGAACAAGGAGCAAGTTTTGATCTACATACATGTAAATATAAAAGTTACGAACAAAGTTGGCAAGAACATACAACCTTATGTTCTTACCAAGTCTGTTATTATATTTTGTTTGAATAGTAAATCAACCACTGTGATGCTGAAAATTAAGGCTTGGATGGTATGTTGTCACAAGATTGAACAATGAGCAAATTTTGATCTACATGCTATAGTATAAAATGTAATAACAGATTTGGTAAGAACATAGAACCATATGTTCTTACTAAGTCTGTTATTTCGTTTTGTTTAGATAGTTAATCAACCACTATAATACTGAAAACTAGGTCTTGGATTGTTTTTTTTTATATTTTTATTCTACGAGGGATAGCAAACATGCATACGGCCCGCCTGATGGAAAGCGGTTACTGTACCGGCCTATGAACGTTAGCAACAATAAAGAATGTCGCTAGCGCGTTGTCACCCCCGCTGTGAACACAGCAACTCCTCATCTTCTAGTGACCTCGCTCATTCGCAGGAACACAACAACCCTCCAGGGAGTTGTTACTTGACTGCTTTCTTCTGTGAGGTGGAGATACTTCACCAGTCGGGTTAACGTCGTCCCCTACCTCTCTTCGCCAGAGCCTCGTCTGTGGTTAAGGGTGCGCCATGTGCAGGTGAGGTTGGCTCTGGCTCTAAAGGTGCCATTGAACAATTTATATATACCCCTTACTATAATGAATGATCCATGACTATGTCGTTCAGCTATAAATTTGAGTATCTAAAACGTTCTCATATATGGTCATGGGAATAAGTTTGTTCTTTTCAAAACGTATTTTCAATATTATGACATTAAATTATTTTCCTCTGTTTTTTAATTAACAGATTTGGCGTGAAGTTATATAACTGATATGATATGGCATGAAATCTGATATGAAAATGATAGATAGATAAAGTGTTTTCAGCCGCATTGAATTAGTATTTTTTCTAGACATCATTTGATATTTATTTAGTATCCATAACCCCATTAGTACCAGATCTTTTATAATGTGATCTAAAGGATACTTTTCTTTTGTTCTAGGTAACAAACTTACGTGTGACTGCCGTCTGTCGTGGCTACAGAAACTCAGAAATGACACGAGAAGCAAACGTTTGAAGATTGCTTTAACCCGCCTAAATTGTATCATGGACGTAATGCTTAAAGCTAATTTAGGTAACATCAAAATTGAAAAAACCGAGTCACCACAGAAATTTAACCCAAATATTCAAAAAAAGGAATACGAAGATATAGATGACGATTTTGATGATGATAAAAGTTACGATGACACTATGCAAGATCAAGACACAAGTAATGATGGATCTAAAATAGAATACCGCAGAAAGCTTCTGGAAATACCCACAGAAATGTTGCCTTGCCCAAACAGACTTAGTTACGAAGCCTCTTATTCCCCTCCTACGCAGGACGAAGTCAAATACTACAAGTCTTCAAGTCAAAAGAGCTTTGTATCATATTGTTTAGTACTGACGATTCTTGTGAAGACTTTGTAGCGCAATAAAAGATAAGAGTACTGTAAATACATAATTTAATGGATACATCATACATTCGTGGATAAGGTAATTATGGGATTAGTACTTGTGAGTGAAATTGTTCATGTTTTAATATAATTTCAGAGTATTTTGGGGCATTAAGAATAGTAGCTGCATATGTGTTTCACTTTAATGAAATGGTTATGGAATGGGTAACAAACGTAAATGAAGCTCGCTACCTGCTCTTGTGGATATTAGTGAAAATTATATGACCGTAAGATACAAGTTCTGGAAAGTTAGAAATTTAATTTGGCTCTGTGTGAAGTTTGCCTGGTTTGAATTTTAATATTGTTGATACGAGAATTTCGTTACTATGTCAGACAAAGCAAGTAAACTATAGTTTGAAGTGTATTATTGATTTTGAAATATTATATCTGTAAGGTATAGGTACTAATTTGACACTCAAAACAAAAATGTAACAAATTAATTCTTTACGTATTATCTATACTATATGTAAAACATTGTACTTGTCAATTTCTTTCTAAAAGTAAGCAACTATATCTCAAAAAGTGACTTCAAAACTCAAAGAGAAAATTCCGTGAATGGTATTTGCATTTTTAAATGCCTTGTTTTTTCATACAGTTGATTTTTTATAAAGGCTGTTATTGGTACGATTATATTTCAATATTCTCCGGTTCAACAATGGGTTGGTTTGTGGATCATTAAAACACATTCAGGCTGAATCCGCAACTTCACGCTGGATTACCAGTATGGGAACGGTTACGTGTCGTCAATATTATAGTTGAGTTACAGTCATTTTAATAAAATAAACGTTGTAAATTCATTTATTGTACTTTCGATATCAGCCTGAATATTTAACTTGTAAATTCATGCAAATTTGTGTCACGTATAAATCAATTTTATCATTTATACGGGAAAAGGTACTTAAAATAAGTTCTCTTTGTTTTTTCGAAACCAACGGAAACCAAGGAATGCATCTCTAAATCACTCGATCTTCGAGACGCTTTCCTGAAGATGAGATAAAAGATGATATATGAGAAGAATTTTCAGATAAATTTTATTGACACGATTATATAACATTTAATAATAACCTAGGCCTTGGAAAATGCAGCGGTATGCTAAGTGTCTTGTCAATTATATGATAATCGGCATTGTATTTAACAATTTAAACTTCATATTGTTTTTATATATGTAAATGAACGTCAAATTTTGTAGGTATATTAACTATAGACCATAACAAATGCTGAAGAATGTAACAATTCGTTCATAAATATCAATAAAATAATTTAAAACAATGCCGATATGTATCAAAAGTAATACGTAATTGCCACATCGGTTACTGTAATGAGTAACACGAATGAGAAGATGTAATGCCGCGGTATGATGCACGTATATGCAGCGCCGAGTGACCAGGGACCTCTAGAGACATGGGCTCTGTTATCAACACGCTATACATATAGTTAATTTAGACATCAAATGTGTGGGTTTGTCTTAAGCACTTATATGTCAAATTAGATGCCATAGTTAGCTTAATGCATCATTAAGGTAGTGTTCGGCAACAGAAAAACACTTCTGTCTAGGTGCAGAGAGGCAGGAAGATGTCCTCGCTCGATTACCGGTTGTTTCTAGAAATTGTATACCAAAGCGGTTACATCTATTAATATTGCCGCTGCCCGCCTCGTTGTCTGCGATCGCTCGCATATCGCCTCTGTTTTTCTACTACAGCGTAAGCGAAAAGTTCAGTGTGTAAAACTACTCCTTCGCTAAATATAAAATTCGCGGTAAGCTAAATTAAATATTTAATATCAGAATTTCAGGTGAGTTATTTGTGCAGGTCCGACTATGGAGTACAGGAATAGAGACGCAGAGTACAGCCGCAGTGGAGCGGTGTGAAGGAACAGGCGCGGTAGTCTGTTTGAACACTACAATACCGCAGTTAAATATTATACTTTCTACAAAATAACTCAGTGTATTGCGTGACATGCCAGGAAGAAAAGATTGCTCTATAATTAGGTTGTAATTTTAATAATAGTTTAATTATTATATAAATTTATGCTTCATGGACCTAAACCCATTACTAATTTTAAAATGTAAATAATATTTACGATGTTAGAAATTATTCCATCATTGTAAATTCTCATATTTTGTACTTCATTACTTTTAAATCTATACAAATAATATTGTAAGTAATCCGGTTCATTAATTTTCAATTAATTATGAAAGTCAGTTTCGTATAGTCAGTTTATATTTTAGATTCCTATGTAGGGTTGATTTATTTAAAAAGAATTGCATTTGAAGTTTAATTTTTAGCGCGGGTTCACGCAATATTATGGCGCGATGTTATTTTAGACATCCTGAATATCTCTGTATTATTTAACTGTTAATTTCTTAAGATATATCATAAAGTCATACATAATTAAATTTAAATCATTATTGATTAAAAATGGTCATAGATTTAAAAATCTGACATAAACATTAGCAGAAATAGTTACTTCTGTTAATGTTTTTGTTGAATAATTTACTAATTATCATTTTGCTTCGTAATATATATAAATAAATATATTACCATGGCAACAGATAATATGCATATTCGCAATATTAATATCGGCATGTGTGAAGAAAAAAAAAATATTAAAACACTATACATCCTGACATTTGCATTTCTTCGACCTATTTTATAAGTTTGATTGCCTACTTAGACATGGACTTTGGTTTCAATATACAGGTTGTTATAAGTACGGATCGTGAAATGAACACATTGAAAATCATATTCTATTCTTCTACTGCGATTCCAAATAAAAAGCACAATTTGACTGCCTAGTGTATCGTTTATCTACTACATATAATTTTTTACTTTTATTAAATCAGAAAATATCGTTAATTTTAAAACCAATATATAGTTACAATTTCCGAAACTTTAATCTATATAAATAAAAATGTTTGTCCTCTATAGACTCGAAACCGTCTGGATCGATTTTGATGAAATTTTCAGGGAATCTTCAGATAATCCTCTGAAGTTTGATAGCGATCGGATCACTCGTGCGAAGCCTGGTCGGGTAGCTAGTAAATAATAAGAATTTCTGTTTAAAAAGAAATGCGCTAGAAATTTCAAATTAATCTTATCTTAAGTTACAAAACAAACACAATACTGTAGTAAATTTAATATTGGCAAATACCGCTAAGATAGATGAAGTGCAAGTCAGATTGGTTCCATAGAACCCTAGTACGATAATCTGACTGATAACCAGAAATTCCAAATAGTGATACCATCTGACATCAAGTCAGTCCGTTAAAGGCAAACATATGTGTCTATACTCTTTCGCGAATATTGCATTCAGATAGCCATTCTTCAGTTATTTCTTATTGACAGAACACGTGAAGGAGATAAAATTAAGTGCGGTTCTAGTCTCTATGAAGCGTTGGAAGAGAGATGTCGATGAAAACGTTGGCATTTTGGCAGGTAATCGTAAGAGAGTTCAGTAATGCCTGGATGTTCACTCCATTCATGAGAAGCTGAATTTTACATTACATTTGCAAAACTTATTGTCATTGATAGCACATTGTCATGCTACTACTTGTCATTGCCATTACATATCTTCACTTAGTTGCTTACGCAATGGATTTGAGGTGAGTTATACCAGACCATTTGCACCATGACGAGGTGGAACATTAAAAGCTGCTTAAAAATACGCCATTAGAGCCACATTTACATTAGCCAGAAAGACAATGGAAAACATGCGACCACCGAAAGATTCTTTCCCTATTGAAAAATGGGGGTCTACAAAATTATCTACAAGCTATGTTTGTCAAACTGAAAGGCTACTAGCCGATTTTTTTTTTATTTATCTTATGCCAATTTTTGGCATAAGATAAATAAAATAAAATAAAAAAAATAAATTAAAAAAAATCGGCTGAAGTCTGTTTATTATCTATTGTCGAATTTAGTTAGAAAGGTTAATAACTAAAGAATTTTCGAAACCGGTTTAAAATCTCTGAGACATGTTTTTTTATCAATATCTGAAAGCGGAACTGTTTTGTTATTTATTACTGATGCGAGAACTTTTACGACGATTTATTGGTATATATTGATGTACTGGCAATTAAAGTACAATGCACGTATATTTGATCTGTAATTCACTAAGTTATATGTTTTTAATATTATATTTTAATAATTGAAATATGAGGTATATAGTAACCAAAATTGCAAATAATTATTTTGGGGTATTAAAACAGACCATCTAGGGAAGTCCCTCCACCTCGCATAATACCACAGTCAAACAACAAAAACAACAAACAACTCCCTGGAGAATAATTGTGTTCTGGCGAGTAAGCAAGGATAGTAAGCTTCTTATGAGTTGCGATAATAGTAATAGAGGTGGAATCTTGCGATATTTAATGTATTGGAAGCGTTCATAAGCTACGGTAACTACTTTGCATTTAGCATTTGCATGGTAGGCCGTATGTTTGTATGCCTGCCAACCTTGTATAAAAAAATGATAAAATACAATATCTCGAAAATAATAAAACTCATGACTTTTTAAAATGAAAATGTTACGAAAATATTAATGTAATATTATCCATATTTATTTGATAGTCAGTGCGCGTAACACCCTGTATATTTTTTTATTTCTACGAAAATGAATCTTCCCTAACAAAAGAGACATTGTTTTCTCGAGAAAAGGCTAATAAAGTTTTTAAATTTTTGTTTTCATTGTTATTTGTAATTATTATCTGATTTATTTTCCCTGACAGTTGCGGCGTCGTACTACAAGATAATGTTTAACAAGATTTTTTTTTGTTTAGTTGCTAATGAGGAACATAGTATAATATAACACAACATAACATAGCTCTGTGGTGCTGCGTTTGTAAAGAATTGGTAGTGAGCATTCAAGGAGTATATAGCTCGCGTTTTATACTCGCGTATAACATTAACGCAACATTTGCCATATAAGTAGTATCACTAGTGTGGTAATACAACAGGAGAATCACTCCCGCCTTTTCGTACACGCTGCCAAATGTTTGCATTAAAACAGCATCACATGCCCATTGTCAGACCTGTAGTAAACCAAAAAGTATCACTCGGACGTTACTATATCCCTAACGTTTGCAAAATAAAGACTATTCAAGAAAAGCGAGACAAAGAGCGAGATAATTAGAGAAGAAATATAGGTCACACAATAAAAGTAGCTGCCTATTAAACTTGTAATCTGTGAAGAAGAAATGTAAAACTCATTTATACTGGTTTTAAAGCATACTTTTTTAATGTAAATAAAAGTCTTAGAAGCCTAGGCAAACCTTAGGCTTCCGCAATTTAAGTAGTTATACAATAATACTCGTAGAAATAAAACTCTTTTAAAATTGGTTTTAAAGCATATTTTGTTAATGTATACAAAAGTTTTAGAAGCCTATGCAAACATTAGGCTTCCGAAATGTAAGCAGCTGTACTACAATAGAAAAAAAATCAATAGAAAGAAACGCTGAAAGATATAATAACTCTAACCGTCTAAAGAGGCGGTAAATAGGAAATAGCAAACAAGATTGTGTTTAAAATTCGAAGACCAAAGGCTGAATGCTTCCATGAATTCTTTGTAATTATAATACTGTTTATGTTACGTCCTATATAATTTTCTTTTTTTTATAATTTTCGTCACATTTGCAAGTAATTTAATTTATGTAGAGATGTATAAATTTTAAGGATAACATATGTAAATTATGAATTTTATGAACAGAATTGATGGCTAAGTAGTAGACTTAGAATTCGTTAATAACAAGTTTAAATTTATTTCCTGAATCTATCGATCGCTAACAAAATTTATTTGAATTTTGAGTATAATTTTCAATTATCATGAAAACGTAAATAAACTCACCAAACTTTATGAAGTTTGGTCAGTTTATTTACGTTTTAACGACAGTTGAGAATTATTGGCGGGAATGCCTTTGATTGAATGTATAATGTTTCGTTTTAAAACGTTTATAATAAATTATATACACACTATTCTAAGCATATAATACATTTTGTAAAATATAGGATAAGCAAAGTTTGCAAATAAAAATGAATGAACGTTTTTTGACATTAATCTCCTTTTTCTGGAATTTTAATTAGCTATATTACGCACTTTGTAAAGTGCATATTCAGAGGTATTTTGTTATCAAGTGTGATTAAAAACAAATATAAAATTTGTTGTATGACATCCTTTTCGACAAAGAGAATATAATACTCGATCTATTTAATGGGTAATGAATACTGCTCTTAATCAATTGCCTGTAAGTCTAATTCAAATATAAGCGGTATTCGCTGACATATGGCATGTATTCGTATAATATTGCGTAGTATTTATAACTACGCACAACAGCTGCGAATATCGCTTATTTGAATAGGACTAAAAAAGAATACATATGTATAATGCATATGGTACAGCTTTTACGGTGAAACAAACAAGGTTTACGATTTAGCAAATTATGATCAAAAAATGTAGTTATCTAATAAATACCGCAGTAAAACCATTTACGTATGATCGTTGATATATTTTTTTTATTTAGTAATAATGCACATGCAACGACTAAAAGCTAAAACCCACAGGGATTCGCCGGATCGCGCGATCGCTTTTTGTGGAACAGGTTACATAAAAACATGAATGTTACAATAAATGCCGTCTCGAATCGCTCCCGCTTTCCCGCCTTTGTGGATTTTAGCTTTTTGATGACAAATTTTTATACAAAGTTACATAATGAAATTACTGAAATCTTTATAGTATTATGTGATGCCTACAGTATATTATACGTCTAATTAAATTTACATTTCGTTTACGTTTGATTTCCAAGACTGCTTAGGTAGGTTTCTGAATGTTAATGTGTTAGTTTAATTTATACATAAAACAGCAAATTTGCATATCAAAGATTATATCAATTTCAACAGTTTATTATTTATACGACACGTAAGTTTTCCTTATGCTAATGTATTGTAAATAAGTAATTTTACAGCTATCATATTGGGAGTGTGAAAACATTAAATTGATACTTTTTCAATTATTGTCGCTGTTTCAATTCCTATTTTATTAAGTTATTTTACGACACCGGGAGGTACGCAACCATACCCACCCTGTATAAAGTGGTTAGTGTAGCTTATGAATGATTTTAATACAGGAAGCTTAACTCGCACATTGCCTCTTTTGATGCTAATACAGCAATTTCTTAGGTACTCACTCGTAGAAGTACATCAACCTTTCAGGGAGTTGTTATTTGGCTGCGATTTTCTGTGAGGTGGATATACTTTCCCCTCGCCGGATGCTTTGATGCGCCATAAACTCTCATAAATTAAAATAATAGAGGAATAATTCAAAAAGTTATTCAAATGGATCATAATGGACATATTATAAAATATATTATTTTAAATAAATGAACCTTTAAATAAACGAAAACTATGTCTAAAGATTATTTAGCTAAAATGTCGCGTAAAAAAATACATGACACGAGTATCATTTATATGTAAAAAAAGTACAAATTGTAAAACTATTATTTTACTCATGGTATTAAATTTATTTGAAAGTTTGTAGCACTTGACTAACTTTTATGAAATTTATTTTGTTTATTATTAATCAATCAATTGCAATAACCTACATACTAACCTTTTACTCTATAATATAACCTTCACGGCTTGTAGTTTGTTTACTTACAAACGACGTCACACGTTTCGATATCCATACGCCATTTATGCTGCATTTTTAAATAAATAATCTTTAAACATAGATCATATAGAGTTTTTGATTTAAAAAAAAAATATATTGTTACTGTTTTATATGGTGCTAAATAACTTTTATGATTAATTTTTAAATATTGTCAGATCACCTATTATAGAGTTTAAGTGACTACATTTTATACCTAGTTCAGTCATGATTTCTGCTACAAAATATGCATTTATTTCTTTGTAAAGTAATGCAATATTAATAAAACGTCTATGTTATATTCATGGAAGTCTAAGCAAAAAAAATGTCTCTATTCGAAATGACTACTTTTGGCTTTGATACAGGCCTTTAATCTGTCTGGCCACGACTCTACGGATTTATGTACTGTTTGCATGAGAAATTTAGCCACTGCTTGCTCCAGAGTATTCTTAAGAGACACAATCTCGGCGTGTTATTTCGAGCAGGCCGTATCCTCTAAAACTGACAGAAATTTGTAGTCTAAGGGGTTTAGATCGCAGCTAGACTTCGGCCAGTCTTCAGCTCTTATAAAGCCCGGAACGGTAGTTTCGAGCCAGGCTTGGGTAGTTCGTGCCTGGAGACCAGGTGAGGAATCCTGCTGCGGTACATTTTTAAAAAATGTATATTGCTACGAGGTTGCACAACACGACCCAAGACATTCTTTTGATACACTTTGGCTGAAGTCAAGTGCAAGTATTAACATTAACGAGATGCCATTTCTGAAATGTCCACACTGTATTTATATGTTTTGAACTTCGCAATCATTGTTTGTTTACTCTAATAAATAAATAATAAATAAATATAAATAAATTAATATTTGCGGACAAATTACACAGCGCCATTTAGCCCCAAAGTAAGCGAAGCTTGTGTTATGGGTACTAGACAACTGATAAACATACGTATTTTTTTTTTTGTAATTACATACTGATTATAATAATAATAATAATAATAAACTTCTTTATTTTCTTCTCACACAGTTTGACACAAAAGATAAGAAATATATAGATAAAAAATACAAAGGTGAATGATGTAAACTATGCGACCTTACAATTGTGTAAAACATTTTTGTGTGAGAAGCTGGTGCCTGAAGTAGGCTTTGATAAGCCTGTATTACAGGACGCCAGGTTCTCACCTCTCAATTTGGGTGAATATTGTGTTTTTAACCAATTTGTCGTACAATTTTGTCTAATCAAAATTGGAGTAAGAGTTATTAAACTAAAAAAATACAATTACTAACACAAAAACATGTTTCACTAATATTAGGGTTATACATATAAAATACCCAGACCAAGACAAACAGACTTGTTCATGCACACAAATGTTTGTACTGTGTGGGAATCGAACCCACGAGCGTTGGTATCAAAGTAGCGTAACAACGCGTTTCACCACTGCGCCACCGAGCTCGTCAAATAATACAAGAATTGATTGTTGAAGTATCATTATATAATAAGATATCAGGTGGGCCGTATGCTTATTTGCCTCTCGAAGTAGTACAGTAAAAATTCAAGCAGATCGAAGCATAATAGTGTTCATAAGATGGGAATACTTAAATATTTCCCTTCAATTTCCGTTCCACGATTTGTTTTAGAAATAAAGATATTCATTGAATAGGACCTCAGTTGGCACAGCTGCCTCCTCTGTACTAAACAAACCTGGATCGTGAATGGGTTTTGGGACCACATAGTAGAAACAGATAAATTAATTTAAATATTATATCGGAATAATTTTGCTCTTCAGACTTTATATATTTTAGGTTTTCCACGGTTGACAGGAAGAGTGCTCAAAAATAAATTAAATTCCGGTGGTATAATGATTACTTCAGTACCAAGGCTTGTGGATTCGATTCATGCATAAATCAAAGAAGAACATATATATATGTTTTTTATATACACAATGTTGGGAGCCATACAAACATACAACCCACCTGATCTAAGTACCACTCACGCGATACCACCTCTGCCTGCAAACACAACTCCTTGGGAGCTTACTGGTGACCTCACTCACACGCAGGGACACAACAACCCTCTAGTGAGTTGTTTTCAGGTTCGGTTTCCTGTGAGGTGGAGGTACTTCTACAAACGGGTTGCTTTCATGCGCCCTACCAAATAAAGAAACTCTTTTTATTTTCACGCCAAGTCATGCAGAGAGAATCAGTCGTCACAAGACTTACATAACTCACTCTTTATCATTCATTTATCAATATGGATATACAAGTAAAACATGTTTTGTCTTGAAAATAATTTGTATCCCTTCAAAATGCAAATAACGACTTCATGAACAACAAAAACAATTTTAATATTAGTTTGCATTTAATATCTTTGTTGCGGTGTTTATGAAAAAATAAGATAAATTTTCAAACATTAATGAAACTTAAGCGTTTTGCCACAGTGGAGAGGAATACACAGTAGGATAACTTTAAATTATTCACGAAATCGTCGCACCCACACAGACAGCGAGCTCTACTATATTTCACTCAACGTATTATACCGACCGCTGAAATATCGACTGCATGCTACACCAACATTAACTCATCCCACTGCAGGGATACGGGTCTCCCTTCTACCGAAGGGGCTTAGAGCATACTCCAGCACGCTGATCTCAAGTATCATTTCTGCTGCCAACGCAACTACTCCTTAGGAGTTTACCGGTGACCTCACTCATACGCAGGAATACAACAATCCTCTAGGGAGTTGTTATGTGGCTGCGGTTTTCTGTCAGGTGTAGGTACTTTCTCAGTCGCGCTGCTTTGATACGCCCTGCCTCTCTTAAAACACCCAGACAAAGACAACCAGACATGTTCGTGCACACAATGTTTGTCTTGTGTGGGAATCAAACCCAAGGGCGTTGGTGTCAAAGTCGCGTCATTCGCGATCGCGCCACCGAGCTCGTCAAACTACTCTCAACTTTTCGAGCTACCGGAAGCTTTCTTTCCTTATCCTCCTCTGCCGACTTAACTCGCTACTCCTGCATTTTTTTCTAATTCCAAAATCGGATATGAATTTTCTGCCATCTCCACTGCACTGCACTGAGCAAAAGCAACAGAAGTGTTTTTTTTTTCATCAAAATCCATAATATACTAGAATTTGTTCATAATGCTGTATTTTTTCAAAACACAATAAGCTCTAAATTCCAGAAGGCCCCCCATATAAATTAAACTGAACAATAAGCTCTGCTCCACAGCATATCTAGTTACGAGAATAAGACAATTGACGAATGTGGTTGCTGCACGCTTCGTCTATTTCAGCTACTTTTACAGCATCATGTCGTATAGTATATTGTTATGGGGAAAAGCAACTGATATTGAAACAATTTTTATATTACAAAAGACAGCCATCCGCTCTTTTTATAACACGGGCTCCAGGGAATCATTTAGAGAAATGTTCAAAGAAATAAATATACTCACGGTTACCGCTTAGTATATTTATGGAAATATAATGTAGGCCCCTAAAAATATACAGTCGTTTTTAAAATTTAATGAAACTCTTATAATCAGATTAGACTGCATTTTTTCTTGTAAATTGTATACGATTCTATAATAAATTGCCTGAAGTTGTTCTGTCGTTTCCTGATATTATTTTTACAGGGGTTAACAAAAATACTCTTTGCAAGAATTGTTTTTTTTTTTTTTTATTTATTTATTTCTCTTAATGGAATAATACATAGGCAGTTACACTTTATGAAATTCGCCAAATTGCTAAGCAATTTGTTGGCGAAGAAAATCACCGCTCAGTATGTTTAGTGTGCAAGTACATCATATTATACACTAGCAACTAATGTAACGCGGACACCTGCTCGCCCTGGGCTATGCAGACGTCCACACTATTACAACTTCAAAGGCTACAATGCATTTAGAAATGTATTTTTTAGGTACTGCTTAATCGATCGATGCGTCGTTAAGGTGTCCGGGGCAATTGTTAATTTATTAAAAATTCTAGGTGTTACATAACTTCTTGTTCTTTGACTATAGTTAGCTATTGGCTCGACGTAGTTTTGTGTTTTTGATTTTCTTACATTATAGTGAAAATTCCTTATTTGTTTATTACTTTTTTTCCTAAATTGTTCCAAAGCTATCAAGTAATTTACCTTTGCTTCTACAGGCATGATTTTACATATTTTAAACATTTCTTCATAATTATTATTTTTCTTACATTGTTTTTTAATATTTTTACTAACTAGCTGTTTTAAAAATCTCAACTGAATTTTTTTGACGTTGTTTAAGTACGTCTTAAAGGTAAGCCCATAACATGAAAGTCCATAACCAATCAGCGAATCAACTAAAGCAAAGTATACCAGATAAAGTGTTTTTTGATTCAGTGATCTTTTTAAATGATAAAATCTACCCAACACGGATCTCAGTCGCGAGCACAAATCTACGATGTGTTTCTTCCAATTCATATATATGATTGATGAAAATATCTGAAAATGAATCAGCAGATGTATTAATATATTTTAAACTAGCTGTGCCCGCGACTTCGTCCGCGCGGAATTTAACAAAAAGTTATTGTTCAGATATATATTTATTTATTTGATTTGAATATAAGTACCTAAATAAGCAGAGTAAAAATCGATCAGCAAAATAATAGATAATAGATATGTATTATGTACTTCGCCCGCGCGGAATAGTTATTTTTTATTATTTATTTATATTAATAAAAATAAATAAATCTAAAATAAAAGTAGCCCAAGTTACTCCTTATTACATCAGTTATCTGTCAGTGAAAGTCCCGTAAAAATCGGTCTAGCCGTTTCAGAGATTAGCCGGAACAAACAGACAGACAGACAAAAATTGTAAAAATATACATTTTGGTATATGTACCGTGTATACATCCATATGCATTTAGTAAAAAGCGGTTATTTTAATATTACAAACAGACACTCCAATTTTATTTATCTGTATAGATTTCACCACTTCGCATCATTATTTCTAAAGACCTACCGGCGAGTTTCTTTAAGCATTTCTTCTTCGCCAATTCGCTTTTCGAAATGTTGGTAGATTGAAAAGAAAAATTAAAACTAAAATTAATAAGAGAAAATAAGATTTTATTAAAAAAATGTAAGACTTGTAAAGAAATAACCACATGTAAAGTTTTATTTGAATTTATTTCAGTATTTTACAAAATGGACTTGCACACTTGCCGCGCCGATGCATTCTGCTCAAAACTCGCCGTTTTGAATTGTTCATAGCGCCGTCTTTGAACCGGAAGTAAGAAGAATTATAACATTTTAACAATTCCACAGAGATCTTACAATATTAAATATCTACAATAAAAATATTAATACTTTTAGATATTCCGTATTAATTTTTAAATACAATAATAAACCAATCTTACAATATTCTATGTGTACAAATCTCATTTTTTAACACTTGTCTAAAAGCCCGCCAAGGCCCAATGGCTAATAAAGAATTGGTATCTTTATCTTTCATCTTATCGTTATGTGTTTACTGCAGTAGCGTTTTCAACCATCTTAAATGTTGACAACGATTGCTCAATCAGTTGAAAACGCCAGGCAAGCATTTAGCATCTACTTGAGAAGTTGTACACATGTGTTAATCAAAGATTAACTGCTACCCGTTTACTAGAGCTACCCGTGTATAGTCGTCCTTATAGATGTTGAAAGTTAATGAATTGCGATATTCGAGACAGGCAAGTTGACACGAATGGTCAATATCGATCACGTTCTGTGTTATGTGCTGCTCCATGTTCACGATCTTGAAGACGACGGTCTGAATGACCTAACATGAGCTACAATTCGAACGTCAAAAATTACATAATTAACTACAGTAGTTGACATACTGCCTGTTATTTGACCTGCTTTGTGTGCTTCCGGCACCAATTAGCTGTAGCATGTTATTTTAACGATTAACATCTACAGCGCCTGAGGATGCCTCGTGGAGAGGCGAAACACGTTTCGCAGAAACGACCATGGCAGCCATGGCAGCAATGATGGCGGGTGCATGTGGTTCCTGTTCCAGAAGGCGGGTAATCGCGAGAACGACCGCAGCAACCGTGGCAGAGACGACCGGAGCAGCTATAGCAGTGACAAAATGTTGCATCTATTAACGGTAGTAGGTAGATGCCGGCCGGCGCAAAGCAGGTTAATAGCATGTAAATTTGACTTTCTCAAAATAACTCCTGAATCTATTAACTGCATGTAACTCTCTTCTGTGGATTTCGAGCTGGTAACATCACAGTTGTATGAAAACTTGTCTCCATTCCTTTTGTGGCTTAAGTGTACATCTATGTATAGTTCAAAAGAGCCAGTTTTCTTACACAAAGTATCTTAAAATATCGACATTGAATATTTTATGTACGCCATTACAGGTAAATTATGGCACTTAAAAGGCATTCACTTTAAAACAAGCAACTGAAGTATTAGAAACTTGATGTTGCGGGTATTAACTATATTTTGTAGCTGGTAATTTTGTAGTAAATTGATTTCATTTATGTAACGAGCATGATCGTATAAATTGTTTTGTTTGTTGTTAAATGCTAATTTTAACCATGATGTATTTATTGAACAAATTTGAATCCAGTTTTCACATGTAGCTTAGTACAACATTTTTAAGAATATAAAAATACATAAAGTAAAAATTAACTTTTATATAAATAAAATATATAAAAATAATCTATTAAGTTTATATCATAAATAATATATCCGAAACGTTCTGTTGCGGACTAAAGAAACCCTGAGAATTGCGTTTTAAAGCAATTAGGTTTTAACTGGATAAAATGCTGCCTTAGAAATACGTAGACAATTTTTTTACCAAAGAATATGAGTCTATAGACTGTAAATATATTAGACATGTTACTTCTCAAACTTACTTCAGAAAATTTTGGGAATAAGCCCATTTATTAAGAAATTTTAAAATACGCCTGCCATTATTTTAGTGAAAGAATGATTAATGAATACTAAATTATGTATTAAGTTAATTGATTATATTATATTTTATTAGGATTATATTATATTAGTGGTGAAACGCGTTGTTACGCTACTTTGACACCAACGCTCGTGGGTTCGATTCCCACACAGTACAAATATTTGTGTGCATGAACATGTCTGTTTGTCTTGGTCTGGGTATTTTCTATGTATAATAAGTATCTATTTACAAAAAAAAATGTATTTACGTATGTTTATCAGTTGTCTAGTACCCATAACACAAGCTTCGCTTACTTTGGGGCTAGATGGCGCTGTGTAATTTGTCCGACAATATTTATTTATTTATTTACCGTAGCCTATGGACATTTGAAACACCAGGGGTGTCACTCATGCGTTGTCGACCCTCTAAAACCTCTTCACGCATTTCTTGAAGAACTCCATGCTGTAGTCCCTTGGAAAAACCTCGGCTGGGTGCTCATTCCACAGCTTGAGAGTTCTCGGAAGAAAACTTCTTTAGAACAGTACAGTACGCAACCATTGCGATTCCAGCGTGTGAGGGTGAACTCCCCGCTGTCGGCGAGCGGTGTGGTTATAAAAAGTAGCTGTCGGCATCATTTCGAACGACTCATCAGAACATAACCCGTTGTACAATCGGTAGAACACACAAAGGGAGGCAAAATCTCTCCTTAAACTTAAGGGTTCAATACCGTGTGTAAGCTTTGGATTGTCGACAATTCTCACAGCTCGCCTCTGAATCGAATCACACGGTCCAAGCTGGTATCAAGTTTATTTGTTATTCGAGTGCGATCATAATAACTTCGAATTGAATTTGGCGAAGGTACAGATTTTTACCAAGAGCAACGGCCGTCATACCTTCACAATCCAGAGGCGAAAGACGACGAGACGTGTTGCTTTCACGACGCGAATTTAATGGTATGCAATTTGATCTAACCTGCTTTGTGTGCTTCCGGGCCGTATGAACTAATTGGTGGCGGAAGCACACAAAGCAGGATAGACCAAATTGCATGTAAATTTGACTTTCGCAAAATAACGCCTGAATCTATTAACAATTTAGTGGCACACGCAAAGATTCAAACCGGGTACTAGTTGGTCTTTATCCACTGGGTCTCGCACAGTCATGTAAGAATAACTGTGCTAAGGAAGTCTAGCATGTTGATTCATAAGTTATTTGTTATTCGAGTGCGGTCATAATAACATTATTCGAGGCATATTGCCAATCTTTCGGTATGAGCACCTGTGGATTAATAAAATAAAGGTCTCCCCCGACAGATGTGGTCTGCAATCTTGCATACTGTGTTCTTGCGTTGATGCGATATTTGTTTACAGTACACAGTACACACTGCTGTATTTATAATGTAGCATAGAGCATATTTAATAATGCACGTACTGTAACAAAAGATTATATAGCAAACAAGTTACGCAGAAATTAAGAAATATATCGATCCAAAATAGCACATTACTTTTGCCGTACCTGAGATGGTTGCTTGCCGTCTTCCTAGCATTATCTATATGTTTCTAGAGGTCTGCTATCTAAGTAAATTGGCAATGATACTAATTTTGACATGGAGCGACAGCTGTCCACCTCCACAACCTATAGGGAAAACCAGATATTTTTTATGTTAGGTTTTTTGGTTAGGTCATACGTCTCAATGAAATATAATTTTTAAAAATAATAAAATTAATCCGAAAATACATATCAATGGGCCAATAAGCGTTTTCTTTATCCACTAGGCCATCTGCTGCTCTCACGCGATGAGATGCTGCTGCGGTGTTTGTATTTACTGATGATTAGGTTTGACGAGCTCGGTGGCTCTGTCGTGAATGACGCGACTTTGACTCTAACGCTCGTGGGTTCGATTCCCACACAAGGCAAACATTTGTGCATGAACATGTCTGTTTGTCTTGATCTGGATGATTTAAGAGAGGTGGGGCGTATCAAATCAGCCCGTCTGGGGAAGTACCTCCACCCCACAGAAAACCGCGGCCACATAACAATTCCCTAGAGGGTTGTTGTGTTCCTGCGTGTGAGCGTCACCAGTAAGCTCCCAAGGAGTTGCTGTGGAAGCAGCAGAGGAGGCATCGCGCGAGTGATACTTAATATATCGCAAGCTTTAATAAGCTACGGTACCCGCTTTACTAAGTATAAAAAAGTATAAAAAAATGTGATAATTACTAATATGTATATACATATTTGTAATTATCGTATGCTTGGCGGTAAAATAAATAAGAAAATACATATCAATGGGCCAACAGGCCGGTTCCTTATCCACTAGGCCATCGCTGCTCTCACGCGATGCGATGCTGATGCGGTGTTTAAATCTACTGATGATTACGCTCTCAGACGCAAATGTATCATTTTGTTGTAATGCAGAACGTCGTAGCGGTAACAATATTCTGAAATGTTCTGTCATGAGTATGATAGCCCGCTCGCTATGTAATGTGAGCCAGCAGAACCAGTATTCTGAAACATTATGTTACATGTATGATGTTCACCCGTGAAGTTCAACACAATGGCAGCCAGCAACAATATTTATTTATTATATTACAAGTATGCAGTCCCTCAGCCCTCTCTCCGAAATTGAAACCTACAAATTGATAAGTCCGAGTGTTTGGGTATAGCTGATCGGGACATAAAACAGTCGGTGACGAAACGTTTCCTTGGTCGTCTGACAAAAGGACTAATATGTCTATTTAGGTGGCAAGGTACCTTCAACGGTTAGGTTATGCCCTGTGCCCTGTTAATATACATCTTTGGCATACTAAGATGGACACAGACTGAAATAGACTCCCTGGACGTAAAGGTCCGAAAACTGCTAATATCATCGCATGCATCACCAACGTTAGTTGGTGATGAGATTATACATCCAACGGAAGCGTGGTGGTCGTGGCTTTTTAACGTCAAGACACAGTCGTCAGATGTGTAATCTCAAGGACTATTTCCTTCATTATGAAAGTGGGATGCATCGTGACGTTGTAGCAGTCGATAAGGGCTTTAGACCATTATCCTTGGCAATGGAGAACTGGCGTAAACCAGTGGTGTTTACTACCCAGAGTCGCAAGGACATATGGAAGAGCAAGCAGCTACACGGGCGGTTCTACCGGGCTCTTAATGGATCTGATGTAGACCCAATCGTGTCGGTGGCCTGGCTGCGTTTCGGTGACCTTTTTGGGGAAACCGAGGGTTTTGTCTGTATAATTATGGTTGAAGTTATCAAGACGAATAACTACCGGAAGTATATCCTGACGGCACGGTCAACATTTGTCGAGCATGCCACCGTCCCGGCGAGTCACTCAGACATATAGTTTCCGATTGTTCTCATCATGCTAACGGTGAGTACTTGCACAGACTAAATCTAGTAGCGAGGATTGTACACCAGAAACTTGCACTTAAATATGGCCCTGTAAGTTCTAAGGTACCATACTATAAGTATGCACCAGCGCCAGTTCATGAAAGCGGCAATGTTACACTCTACTGGGACCGGTCTATCATCACAGATAGGAATATTCTCGCCAATAGGCCTGATATCGTGCTAATAGATCGGGGAGGAGCCGTGCAATTCTCGTTGATGTCACCATACCCCATGATGAGAACCTCGTGAAAGCCGAGAAAGAGAAATTAACTAAGTACTTGGACTTAGCTCACGAGGTTACCGCCATGTGGCGTGTGGACTCAACGATTATTGTTCCGATCGTCATGTCAGTGAACGGACTTATAGCGAAGAGTCTCGACCGCTACCTTGAGAGGCTCTCGCTCGACAGTTGGATCAAGAATTAGATTCAGAAGGCGGTTCTTTTGGACACGGCCCGCATTGTGAGAAATTTCCTCACTCTAGAGCCCTGACTACCGGTAGCTTGGATCTTTGCTTATATATTATATTTTTTAAATGTTTTTTTATAACCATTTGTGTGTAATGCAACCATGTTTAAAAAATGTAAATAATGAGATGTAATATAAATAAAATAAATATAATAGTAAATAAAATAAATATCTATATAATAAAATAAAATAAATATTATGTTACGAATGTGATGGCTAATTGTCATTATGGGTCATTACAAACAATTTTATACCCTTCTTCAAAATGGGTGCTGTAAAAGTACTCGGCGGTAAGTAAAGGCAACGGATTTTGGAAAGAGATAATCTATTGATTTCGCCTTTATAGCTTGCCTTCTCTTCCACTCAGTAACTATGGACGTTTTGATGTTGGTTCGCTATGGTAGCACTGTGCGCACACTCAAAGATATATCTATGTAGAGTTTAAAAACCCTTATCTGAAACTGTTTTCATGCTTCATGCTTTCATGCTTCTCAAGGTCAATCAAGCAAAAAACATTTATAAATATTTCATGAACGTTCTAAAGAAAGGCAAATGCTACTGAAATTTCAGGAACTTTAAATAATTAATGGAATAAGTCGGTACTGAAATATCATCTACTTTATTAAAATTCGATATTTCAAAAAAGGAGAGACCAAAAATGCATTTCAGGTTAGATATGGACATATATATAAGTGTACCGTGTAGTGTGTGTAACGTATATATAAATATGGATGGATATATCTTTAAAATAATATATATAAATACGTGTCAGTGAAATAGTAATATGAAACCTAAGCATAATTTAACTCTAACTTAAGTCCTACTTAAATCGTACATGAGCATAGCCTACACTGGACCTATATTGAGTATAAATAAGGCATAATCTAGATCTGCGGTAGACATGAGTCGAATCTCAGCTTTACCTGAATAAGACCTAATCCGGACCTAAGCCATATATATATATTTTTTTTAATAATTATTGTGGGACCAATTACACAGCGCCACCTTGCCCCAAAGTAAGCGAAGCTTGTGTTATGGGTACTAGACAACTGATAAACATACATAAATACATTTTTTTTTGTAAATACATACTTATTATACATTGAAAATACCCAGCCCCATACAAACAGACATGTTCATGCACACAAATGTTTGTACAGTGTGGGAATCGAACCTACGAGCGTTAGTGTCCAAGTAGCGTAACAGCGCGTTTCACCACTGTGCCACCGAGCTCGTCAAAATTTAGGCAAGTCGGCGTTAATATCAATATCGGTAATATATTATAGTGTTTCTATATTCTAACGTCGGAAAGAATACAAGCAAGCAATACAAGCATACGACGTAAAGCTGTTACCGTAGCATATGAACACTTCCAACACATTCAGTATCACCTCAGCTGCTAACACTGCTACTCTTTAGAAGCTTACTGGTAACCTCTCCGAGAAACGCAACAACCCTCCACGGAGTTGTTATTGGAATGCAGTTTTCTGTGAGGTGGAAGTACTTTCCCAAATAAGCTGCTTTGATGTGCTCTGTCTTTTAAAAATGTATGAGAATAAATTCTCTGACGAGAGTGAATCGTGCGATTGTAAAAGGAATTTATCATATTGAACAACCTGAAGACTTAAGTTTGTACAATTGATTGAAGATTTACAGATAGGCAGTATTTTTTCTTCTTTATGGCTTTATCGCGTTTTTTAATAGACTAGAATTGACGGAATCCGCTACCTTAGTCTACGGATTTGGTGAAGAAATTGATCTTTAACATGGTGCGGCTGCCGTCAGACCTGCACAGCTGATAGGAAAAAAACAGATTTTTCTTAGGTTAGATCATACGTATTTTGAAATAAAATTTCTTGAACGTGTGGGTTTACTCACCGCCGTGCGTGTGATAAATATGTACGTTAATCCGAGAACACGAATTTAGTAGTACATGCCCCTGATTCGAACCGCGAACCTAGTGGCCAATAAGCCGTTTCCTTATCCACTGGGCTATCCCTGATCTAAATTGATGCGTTTGAGACATGTTCATGCACGTAAATATTTATACCGCGTGGCAATCGAACCTATAAGCGTTGATGTCGAACCGGCGACACTAACTCGTCGAAATTTTAATTTTATTTAAAATTATAGATAATGTAAACTTCACAAATCCTAATGGACTAGGAAACGGTCGACCCTAGAAAGAAGGTACCGCAGATAAAAAGTACAAGTGACTTGTTCATCCAATAAAAAATACAATGTAATATGAAGGTATTTTTACGAATACATAACGGGATCAAATCCGTACCGCGCATAAATGTCCAATTCCGTAGAATTGATAATATTTTGTTCGGTAACAAGTTACAGCGGGACGACTTTAATCCCTGACGTTGTTTGCAAATTGGGCAAAGTCAAAAAATAAATATACACAGAGGGTTCACTTTTGAAGTTATACTTCTTTTGGCGCGTTAGAGAAAAATGATGAGAGGATTTTTTTACGACATCGTGGTGTTTTATTACGTACTCTTTGCAAAATGTAGTGACCAATGACAAGGGTAATTTTTTTTTATACAATATTTTGAGACATACAGGTATACCGTCTACCTGATGTAAACCGGTTACCGTAGCCTATAAACGCTAGCAATACATTAAGTATATACTCGCACTCTCTGCTGCTAACACAGTAACTGCTTAGGAGCTTACAGGAGACCTCAATCAACGCAGCCCCATGCTGTAATCCCTTGAGAAAACAGCATGGGGCTGCGTTGGTTCTTCAAGAGAGGCGTGAAGAGGTTTTTGCATTGTCGGCAACGTATGAGTGACACTCCTTTTGTTGCAAATGTCCAGGCTACGATAACTGCTTACCATCAGGAAAGCCGTACGCTTGATTGCCAACTTAGTAGTATAAAAAAAAGGAAATGTAGGGCGGGTAGTGGTTGGTCTGGGTATGTTTAACAGAAGCAGCGCATCAAAGCAGCCTTACTGGGGAACCTTCAGCCAATAATATTTGCAGCCAAGTAACAACTTATTTGGAGGGTTGTTGTGTACCTGTGAGTGAGCGACGGTACCGGTAAGCTCTTAAGAATTTACTGTATTAGTAGCAGGGGTGTCAACACACGAGAAATACTTCCTGTATTGTAAGCGTTTGTAGGCTACGGTAAACTCATCCGGTGGGGCCTATGTCTGTCGAGCTTATATAAAAAAAATACTAACTGAACTATGTGTTATTTGTGTGATGTGTACACAATACAACGTAGAAGTAAGGGGCATCAAAGTAGCCCATCTGGTAAAGTTCCTCCACATCATTGAAAATCGCTGTCAAACAACAACTCCCAGGAGGGTTGCTGTAATCCTGCATATGAGTGATTACACCATAAAGCTCCTAAGGAGTTGGTATAGTAACAGCAGAGATAGATAGATAGAATACGCTTTATTTGCATAGTTTATTTGGAAATACATTCAAAAGGATTTTGACAATTTTAGAAATGAACTATGCAACAAGGCGGCCTTATTGCTAAAAGCAATCTTTTCAAGGTAACCTTAAGGTAACGAAACAGATGACAGATAAAAGGTAGGGCTTGTCCGGAAGGAAATGAAAACGAATTAAAAAAAAGAATTTAAACTTATTGATATTATATTTACAGGTATACGAATACAAACATAATTACACACATACTGAACAGAGGTAGTTTGCGCAAGTGATATTCAATGTGATGCAAGTGTTCATAGACTACGGTAAGCGCTTTACATCAGTTTACATATGAAAAATAAAACAGCGAATCAAACCCATATAAATAATGTCTTATTATATATAGTATTCAATGTAATCAATAGAGACCGAAAGAGATGGTATATAAGTTTACACACAAATGTATGTAATAATATTGAAAAATATCACAATACTATTTCGTAACAATATCATCGACCTATATCTATGAATGGTATACTATATTTATTACAGAAAAAGCCAAATAAATAGTTTACCCCTCTAGAAACTATGCTGCTACAAAATGGGGTAAAGTGATCTCTCAAAAACATCACATACGTCATTTTAAAAGAGGTACTACGCCAACTTTAATTCACACTTACGGGGATATGGATCTCCCTTCAACTGAAGAGGTTTAGTGCATTCTCCACCACGCTGTTCAACTGCCGATTGGCAGAGGCCAGTGTTTTGAAGACGTCCGAAGGCCATTGACATTGCATAACGACTGTCATCTATCGACAATGGCCGGGACCGACAGCTTAACGTGCGCTCCAAAGCTCCTAGGTAAACCCATCCATAGATAGGCTGCGGTTAACATTGCTTAACCTGTGTGTTTGGTTAGAATGACACGCGCAACGACGTAATTGAGCACTCAATTAAGAGAAGTAAAGCGCATTACAGCATGACTGGCGAGGTATCTCTATATCACAGAAGATTGCAGCTCTGAAGAATTGCTGTGTTAATTGAGAGTGAGTAAGCTACAAAAGAGTTGGTGTTTTAGCTGCGAAGGTATAAGCGCAAGACCAATAGTCCTTATTTCACATGGTATCTGTTGATTATAGGTAGATAAGCGAGATAAGCTAGTAACAGCTCAATAGCTAAACTGACCCGACATTATACCGAAGATATCCCGGACATCAGTGTGTACGAGATTTGTATGGCTCTCAAACAGCTTAAAAATGGGAAAGCACAGGTGAGGACGGAATCACGGCGGAGCTTCTGAAAGCGGGCGGAAAGCCGATACCTGTAGTCCTTCAGAAGCTATTCAATTCCGCCATACACCGAGAAGCAGAAAAGCCTGGTCATGTTGTTCTTCAAAAAGGGTGATAAGACCCTTTTGAAGAACTATAGGCCGATATCGCTTCTGAGCCGCGTTTATGTACTGTTTCCGATAGTCATCACAAACCGTCTCGCAGCCTCCCGGACAAGCCGGATTCAAGCCGGAAAAAGGCTTTAGCACCGTGGATCACATACATACCCCCCGCCAGATTATAAAGAAAAATTGAGGAGTATAATCTACTCTAATGTTTGGCGTATGTGGACTACGAAAAGGCCATTGATTCCATTCAAACATGGGCGGTGCTACAGTCTTTTCAGCGATGCCGAATTGACTATCGGTACATCGAAGCGTTGAAGTGCTTGTACAGTAAGGCTAGTATGTGTATGCGAGTAAAAAACCAGAGTACGAAACCGATTCAAGTGCAAAAAGGTGTAAGACAGAGCGATGTCGCAGTATTGGAAGATGTCATCAAGCTGTTGGACTGGAAAGGAGACAGTATAAACATCAATGATGAATACATCACTCACCTTCGATTTGCCGATTATATAGTTCTTATGGGGAAATCGCCGGAGGAACTTAGCGCTATGCTCAATGACCTCAATAGTGTTTTCAACCAGGTAGGTCTCAAGATGAACATGGACAATACTACGATCATGTCGATTGTCCATGTTACACTCGAAGTTGTTGACGAATATGTTTACCTAGTATAGGTTAGTCAGTTAGGTAAGTCCTACTTCGACCGAGAGGTCAACAGACGGATCCAACTCGGGTGGGCAGGGTTCGGGAAACTTCGACACATCTTCTCGTCTAAAATATCTTAACGCCTAAAGAGTAATGTCTTCAACAGTGTGTTTTGGCAGTGATGACATACGGAACTGAAACGTGGCCCCTCAATGCGGGACGTATGGGGAAGCTCAAGGTCGCTCACCGTGCAATGGAAAGCAATTCAGCAGAGGATGAATACAGACTGAAATGATGATGATGAAGCGTGATAACAATCATCACACACAAGTCACAGTATGATAAGCGTCGTTGGTTCTGAAAATTTAGTCTATAAGGGTATTGTATCTTCTTCCGAGCATTATCCCGTATTCTCCTATCCTAATTCATTATGATAGGCGGAGCCCCCTACCTAAGCCTAAAGATTTGGCGAAGATTCTGATTTTGTCATGAAGCGACTGCTATCAGACCTCCACAATCCAGAGGGAAAACCAGACCTTTCATAGGTTAGGTCCCACATCTATCAAAATATAATTTCTTGAACGTGAGAGTTTTGTCACGACGCTTTCCGTCACCGCCGAGCAAGTACAATTTACTAATATGTACATAAATCCGAAAATATGAATTTATTTATACTCATTAGCTCAGTACCTTATCCACTTGACTATCAGTGCTCTCATTTAAGTATAAATATTAAAATTAGCATTCACCAAACAGTAGTTCAACGTTTCATATTAATCATACGTCACATTAAGTCGTCAACATTAGCCTTTTTTTATACCACTAAGGTGGCAATCAAGCATACGGCCTGGCTGATGGTAAACAATCACTGTAGCCTATGGACATTTGCAACACTAGGGCTGTCACACATGCGTTGCCGACCCTCTAAAAACCTTTTCACGTATTTCTTGATGAATTCCATGCTCCCTTGGAAGTCCTTGTAGTCCCTTGGAAAAACCTCGGCTGGAACTCATTCCACAGCTTGAGAGCTCTCGGAAGAAAACTTCTCTGCCGCACAGTACGAGACCGTTACGGTTCCAGCGTGTGAGGATGAACTCCCCGCCGTCGGCGAACGGTGCGGTTATAAAAAGTAGCTGTCGACATCATTTCGAACAAATCTTCAGAACATAACCCGTTGTACAATCGGTAGAACACACCAAGGCAAAATCTCTCCTTAAACTTAAGGGTTCAATACCGTGTGCAAGCTTAGGATTGTCGACAATTCTCACAGCTCGTCTCTGCACCGTATCACATGGTCCAAGCTGGTATTCAGGTGCTCTCGCCCAAAGGTGACTGTAGTATTCCAAGTGCGGTCTGACTTGAGACTTATATAACATAAGTCTTTGCCCCGCACTGAAGTACTGCTTTGCTCTGTTGAGCACACCAAGTTTTTTGGACCCCGCTTGACCTTCTCCTCCAGGTGATTTCGATATTGCACATCACTGGAGATCTCGACGCCAAGCATCCTAATACTTTTGGTGACAGTAAGACGTGTGTTCTGGAATTTAGGAACCACAGCTAATGGAGTTTTCTTAGCGGTGAACGCGCAAACTTGAGTCTTCTTGGGGTTGAATTCGACTAAGTTGAGTCAGCCTAAGTCAGATACTTTAGTCAAAGTACCATTTATTTCAGACACAAGTTTATCGCGGCTTTCCTCTACAAGAGAATGAGGGATGTTTGCACGCCCTGTATAATAAATGTCCCCGGTGCTGTCATCTGTATAACAATGAATGCCATCAATTGACAACATATCATTGATATGCTGCAGAAACAGCATCGGAGACAGTACAGAACCCTGAGGGACGCCAGCATTGATATCCATACTTTCGGAGAATCCACCGTCAACCACGGCTTTTATGCATCTGTTGTATAAAAAGCTGGCAACCCATTTGCACAAACCCTCGGGCAGCCCGTATCATGGTAACTTCGATAGAAGGCCCTGGTGCCAGACCCGATCGAATGCCTTCACCATATCTTAGCTGACAGCCAATGCATCACCTTGACTATAGCGGGTTCCTATGTTACGGTAATCATTTTCCATCAAGTAGTCTATATTATTTTATATAATATTTTTTAATTACAACATCGGCAGGCACGCAAGTAAATAGCCTACCCGATGTAAAGTGAATAACGTAGCTATGAATCAAATATGAAATTTCAATACCTGAACTACACGCTGTGTAGCTCTGGAATGCTCTGCCATTGACAATTCGAAATGTAGAAAATATTTTCCAGTTTTAAAGATTGAGCCATCTTTCTTTTATCCTGTTTTAATTCGGTACTGTTGTTAATCTGGTTCTATATAACTGTGTTTAAGTGAAGTAATATATATGTGTATGAATGTATATGTGTATGGATGTTGTTTCTGATTATTTCTAAGTAATCTTTTTTTATGTTTTCTGGTTTTATTGCGCCACATATTTGCCTGTTTTTTTATTATTTTCCTATACCCTAAGGTTGTCTGTAAGAGATTGCTATGCGATAAGCTCGCCTTTTGTACTTTAATTTTAGGTTAATTCGTGTATTTTATTGTTTTATATGGTGCAATAAAGAATATTGTATTGAACATGCTGTTAACACACCAGCTCATTAGGAGCTTACTGGTAATCGTTATACCAGTTACTGGTTACTCGCAGCACAGTTATTATTGTTATTTGGCTACGATTATCTGTGAGGTATTCCCTAATTATGCTGTTTTGATACTTTACCGCTCTATAAAAAACGCCCAGGCAAAGACAAACAGCCATGTTCATGAACACAAATGTTTATCCCGTCTATAAATCGAACCCACGAGTTTTGGTATTAAAGTAGCATTGTAAACCAGTTCGCTAACTCTCTTGTTTGCCTTCCGACATTGTATAAGAATTACTAAGCCACGTCCGTGAATTCCCACGGAACACCTATTCAGCGAATTGTGTTATTTTTATTTGTCTGTTATTCTATGGCCTGACTCCGTTCGCTTATTGGTCAGTGTGTTATAACGATGATATATTTCATGAAGGAACTTTTCAAATAACTCGTTGCTACGTAACCCCAGTAATTGATGGAAATCGTAAGGACCAACAATTTTCAAATATCGTCGAATCAATATGACCACAATTTATTGGAAGAAAAAATATTGAGATTAAAATAATACTAGCTGCAATCTGCGACTTCATCACGTGTATCCCGGTACCCGTGGAAATAACTTGTTCTTACTTTCTTTATTTTCCTCCTCTTCTAAGTATCATATAGAGATGTTGAATAGCCTTTCTCAAAATTTAAGCTAAAAATGCAAAAAATATTATTCAAATCTTTGTTGTTCCAGAGATTAGTGGACTCATACATACGAGTACTAATACGAGTATTAGTTTTATTTTACTAATTTTTAATACCAAAAGAATTTTAATTACTCGAGTGCAGTTGCCTTACCCACACAAACCCACACAAAAAACTTCATCAAAACCGACTTAGCCGTTTAGAAGGAGTTCAGTGACATAAACACACACAGAAGAAGCCACTTTTAATTTGTTACTTAAACAACATTGCTGTTTTGAGGGATACTTCGTTTAGAGAGGCCAAAGTAATGCTCCTTATGTTGCAAGCTTCTATAGACCGCTGTAATTGCTTACCATTGGGTAGAAATTATGCTTGTTTACCATTTAGGTGAAGTAAAAAGCCTTTCGGTGAAAAGTAACTCAACAGCTTCATTTTTATACAATGCCGGGTAGCATACACCTGATGTAAAGCGCGCCTTACCAGCAACTCCTTAGAAGCTACAACGTCATTCAATCCCAGGAAAACAACAACCTTCCTACTTTAATGTGCTCTGCCTCTAAAAGATGTGTGCTTATTCGCCCACCGACATGGTATAAAGAGGAACGTCGAGATTTTTATAAATTCCACCGAGATATGGGGAAACACAGACACGAAATCACGGGCAATACGCTAGTCTCCCAATATAAGTGTTAATCCCTAAAGTGGTAATTGCGAACTAACACAATAGCGCAAATTGCCTAGATCAGTGGTTTTCAAAGTTGTCTGCGCTACGACTCATCTAATACAAGTTCCCAAACTCGGGACCCACCTATAGGAAATTTGACCGTTACCAATATACCTAAATAAAGGACTTTTCAAATAACAAACAAAGTTTAAGTTTTTTTAAGCGCCGCGCCGCCCGCGTTTACTATCTGTCCGGGCGGCTGACAGTCGCCCGCTGCCCAGCAGCGGTTGGATCGGTAGGGTGGTGTGCCGTTCTGCAGACAGGGCCCACTTAATGTTCGCTCGCGACCCACCACTGGGTCGCGACCCATAGTTTGAGAAACCCTGGCCTAGATATTAATTTTACGAGTCCACTTCCCCTTCTAAGCCGCTGTTAATTAGGAATCAAGAGAATTGAAATTTACGACTCTGGATACGGCTTGTGATCCACTATTTTAAAGCTACATTTCTATTTTTACTTGACTGAGTTTAATAGAAATTCGTTTAATATTATTTAACTAAATTATTACTATACCTGTAACTAATATCAATAAGTTTAAATTAGTATCAGTTTTATTTAATTATTCATTTCCTTCCGGACTAGCCCTACCTTTTTTAGGGTTCCGTACCCAAAGGGTAAAACGGAACCCTATTACTGAGGCTCCGCTGTCCGTCCGTCCGTCCGTCCGTCCGTCCGTCCGTCCGTCCGTCCGTCCGTCCGTCTGTCACCAGGCTGTATCTCATGAACGGTGATAGTTAGACAGTTGAAATTTTCACAGATGATGTATTTCTGTTGCCGCTATAACAACAAATACTAAAAAATAGAATAAAATAAATATTTAAGGGGGCTCCCATACAACAAACGTGATTTTTTTGCCGTTTTTATAGATAATGGTACGGAACCCTTCGTGCGCGAGTCCGACTCGCACTTGGCCGATTTTCTTGTAATCTGTTTCGTTACCTTAAGGTTGCCTTGAAAAGATTGCTTTTAGCAATAAGGCCGCCTTGTTGCATAGTACATTTTTTATAATTGTAAGAATATTTTGAATGTATTTCCTTAAATTCTGTGTTATGCAAATAAAGTGTATTCTATCTATCTATTTATTATTATGAAATATATACAATGCAAAAGTGAAAGGATGTAGTAGCCGAGGAAGACCGAAACCAACCTACCATGACCAAATTGGTCGTGTAGGCGATTCGTTGACTTAAGTATCAGTATTTTTCCTTTTTACATTTAAATAACTAGTGAATTAGACAAAGACTCCAAGAAATACTATTTACAAAGTAAATACTAAGCTTCCTTAAATCACTGAAAGCTAAGAAAGTCTTCTTCTTCTTCGCGTTATTCCGTTTCCTAATCCATTAGGATTGGCGGGGTCCGCTACCTAAGCTTAAGGATTTAGCGAAGACACTAATTTTTACATGGAGCGACTGATGTCAGACCTCTACAACCCAGAGGGAAAACCAGATCTTTCTTAGGTTAGGTCCGTAC
Source organism: Pyralis farinalis (assembly GCA_947507595.1). Classification (NCBI taxonomy): domain Eukaryota; kingdom Metazoa; phylum Arthropoda; class Insecta; order Lepidoptera; family Pyralidae; genus Pyralis; species Pyralis farinalis. The sequence continues at coordinate 7,594,608 of OX382275.1, forward strand.
GTCTTTTGAAATTTAACTTCTTGGACGTGTGGGTTCCCTCACGATGTTTTCCTTCACCACCGAGTAAGTGATTAATATATACATAAATTCGCAAATTTTGTGGTACATTCCCCCGCTTGGATTCGAACCGGAGACCTGTTGCTCAATAGGCCGCTCCTTACCCACTGGGCTATCAGTGCTTCAAAAAAGCTAAGAAAACCCTATCATATTATATTTGCGATATATTTATGCATTAGTAAGAGTAAAATAAAGGAAATAACTTTTGAAATATTTGTGATATAAATTAAAATAAAAACCAAAATTTATGAAGTAAATATTAAATATATAAATATCAATGTATGCATGTATGCTCCCAATGCACTCCAAAACGGCTGAACCAATTTTTATAAAATTTTCAGGTAATCTTCAAATTAGCCCCATTGGTGATCCTATGCAGTTTGGCAGTGATCGGGCTACTCATGCAAAGTCAGGGCGGGTCACAAGTTACATATGAAATCAAAGTTAGATTATGTATGTTTACAACTCGGATTGCAAACAAGTATGATGTAATCCTACTAATATTATAAATGTGAAAGTTTGTATGTATGGCTGGATGTTTGTTGCTCTTTCACGCTTAAACGGCTGAACGGATTTGAATGAAATTTGGCACGTATATAGATTATGATCTGGATTAACACATAGGCTACGTTACTTGACTCCACGCGGGCGGAGCCGCGGGCAGCAGCTAGTAAGTAATAAGATTGACCTTAGTGACATATTGCGGAGTTTCTTCCCTAAGAGACGTGTTCTATTGATTAAGACTTCGCTATGCTACGTTTATTTCCCTAGAATATCGTTCACTACCCAGTGAGAAGAACTCCGTGTGAATAATAATAATAATAAATATTGTTGGACAAATTACACAGCGCCATCTAGCCCCAAAGTAAGCGAAGCTTGTGTTATGGGTACTAGACAACTGATAAACATACGTAAATACTTTTTTTTTGTAAATACATACTTATTATACGTAGAAAATACCCAGACCAAGACAAACAGACATGCTCATGCACACAAATGTTTGTACTGTGTGGGAATCGAACCCACGAGCGTTGGTGTCAAAGTAGCGTAACAGCATGTTCCACCACTGCGCCACCAAGTTCGTCAATAATCGAATAAATTTGCCTATTCCTCAAAATATATTTTTAAAATAGTATTGCTTTAGATACTGAAGTGCCCTATTTGTTTTTCTTTTCCCCCTTATTAGAGTCACAAAATACTGTTTATGCACTATTTCTTAAAGACAAGGGCTGTGCACGACATGCAACGAATATTGTCACTCAGAATCATTTAAGGGGAAGCTCTTACATTTTGTTTGCATTATTAATTTATTATAATAAATCAATAATATAGTAAATTAATATATATTTCTTTTATTTTGTACATTCTGAAAGTGTCAGTGTTAATATAAAGAAAAGGTATACTCCGTTGGTTCGGACATGTAAAAAGAAAGCAGGAAGAAAAAATAACGAAACAGATATTGCGAAATTGGAAGGATGATGATGATTGATGGTAGGAGCTGAGAAACTCCAAAACTCCCCTACCATAACTAAATTGGTCGTATTTTGTCAGCAGGTGATATTAGGAGCCCTAGAAATCGGCGAGCGTGCATGAAAAGAGCTATGAATAATAAAGAAGCGAACGAGGTGTGTAAAAATCGCATCTTATGCGCTTGGTTCTCTCTACTTACCCCGCAAGGGACCTGGTGTTAATTTATTTAAGCTATGTTTGATTTGATTTACTGAACAACATGCCACAACATTCAATACTTGTAGTTGCACTCTCCAATATTAAATAAATATATAAATACATGTTACTGTCCATGTACATGTCCTAACTTAATTACGGGGAGTTGCGAAAAACCGGCGATTTCTCTGTTATAGTTCTATATGAGTGTTAAACTTCTATGGGGTGCACCAAAAGACAAATTTCAAATTTAGTTGTGATGTGTGTGTGTAGTCAGTGCTGCATACGAGCGCTCATGAGTGCGATAATGAGTCACTAAGAAGGGAGCGGGGAAGGGTATATGAGTGATTAATTACGTGTGTGTACGTGCGTGGAGCATTTTAGTGAAAAAATTTCAAATTTTTCGCCCTTTGAAATGCAAAGTATTTTCAAATTGCGAACGCGGCAAAACGTAACCGCGCTTACTTTGAATTTGTAATTGAATTGTTATTGAATTTCAGGTATGTAACCCATTTTATTTAGAAGTTAGGGACACGTAACGTATGCATGAGCAGACGACCTAGCGTAAGTATTGGGAATCAATTTTTTTTAATACAATATCGGGAGGCATGCAAGCATATGACTTGGCAAGATAGTAACATATGAAAAAAATGTTTATGGCCGCTTGGTAGGTAAATTCACCTTAACAAGGCGGCATAAACGTTTGGCTAACGGTAGATAATGATGTTAAGATTTTTGTGTGGCATGGCATGTTTTATGTAGCTTATGAGCGCTGGTAATGCATTGAGTATCACCGCTATGCCCGCGACTTCGTCTGCGCGTAATAGCAATTTTTTTATCATTCATTTATATTAATAAAAATATATCAAATTTCTAAGATAAAAGTAGCCTAAGTTACTCCTTATTTCATTAGCTATCTGCCAGTGAAAGTCCCGTCAAAATCGATCTAGCCGTTTCAGAGATTAGCCGGAACAAACAGACAAAAATTGTAAAAATATTCATTTTGGTATATGTACGTACCATATGTACATTCATATGCATTTAGTAAAAAGAGGTTATTTTAATATTACAAACAGACACTCCAATTTTATAGTAGAGCGGCGCAGATGTCAAATAGTCTAGCTTTTTTACACAACGTCGGAGAGCATACAAGCATACTGCCTACTTCATGTGAAGTGGTTACCGCAGACTATGAACGCTCGTCATACGTGTAGTATCACTCGCATGATGCCACCTCTGCTGCTAGTACTGCCACTCCTTAGGAGCTTATTGGTGACCTCCTCACACGCAGGAACACAACCCTCCGAGGAGTTGTTATTTGGCAGCGGTTTTCTGTGAGGTGGAGGTACTTCAATACTACCTCTCTTAAAAACACCCAAACGGCAAACGGACATGTTAATGCACACAAATGTTTGTCCTGTATGAGAATCGAACTCACGAGCGTTGTTATCAAAGAACAATGCTCACTGCTAACCACTGCGCCGCCGAGGTTATCTTACTCGTGAACTTGACGTGTCGCTGTAGGAAATCACGGCAATTGCTTATCACCACGCGAGACATACGCTTGTTTGTTATAGCGGTTTGTAATATTTTCGGCATCATGTAACATAAAAACAATCCAATTTACGCTAACAGTAAATGGAAAGTGTCACACTAATGAAGCCAAGTAAGTTAGTTTAACAAAAGCAGCTACCCTTCAGCCAATAAGGAATCGGCAATGAATTCAGTAGCACAGCTGCCGAGATTATCTTACTCGTGAACTTGAGGTGTCGCTGTAGAAAATCACGGCAATTGCTTATCATCACGCGAGACATACGCTTGTTTGTTATAGCGGTTTGTAATATTTTAGGCATCATGTAATATAACAATTTTGTAAAACTAATGCAGGGGAGCGTGCCCCCTTACATCGTCTAATGTCGTCATACAATTTCGAATTCGGAGATATAGATATATTATCACTCTCACAAGCAATGTTCAAAAAACACATAAACCATAAGCTATCTAATATTACTTAGTTAAACTGTGTTAACGCCAATTTTTTTTTTCTTGTTTTTCAATATTTTATGTTTATATTGCTGCGTCTATTATAATTTGTCCTATTGATTTTAAATCACTTTTGTGGATAACGGTGCTGGTTGTACGATCACTTTATATGTTTCTTTGCATAACTTAGTAATTTAAGCCTTATTGTACAATTGTTTGTTTTCCTCAATAAATAAAATAAAATAAATAAAATAAAGATAATCCAATTTACGCGAACAGTAAATGCAGAGTGTCTCACTAATGAAGTCAAGTAAGTTAGCTTAACAAAAGCAGCTACCCTTCAGCCAATAAGGAATCGGCAATGAATTCAGTTGCACAGCAGCAATTTGCGGCTTGTGCTGTCGCAGCGCCGCCAAATTTACTTGCCTCGTGGCAACGGCGAAGCAAATCCGGTTAGAAATCAAGGCATCTCGGTTTTAAGTCTAAATATATAGATATTTGCTCAATGTGCACTCGTCCGTGTATTACTTGATACGTGAATAGAACTCTGTGAATATCCATAATTTTAACCGCGAATGGGATTTAGATTTCGTTGTAAAATCCTATGTATGTATGTATGTATACAATACAATACAATACAAAACTCTTTATTGCACCAATAAAATATACAAATATACATAGTCTATATAGGAAAGTACAATAGGCGGCCTTATCGCTAATGCAATTTCTTCCAGGCAACAACAACAGGTATATCTTCACGCCAAGTCCCTTGCGGGGTAGGCAGAGAGAACCGAGCGCCATAAGACGCGGTCCTTGCATACTTCACTTGCTTCTGTGACATTCATAGCTCTATTCATGCACGCTCGCCGGTTCCTGGGGCTTCTGACATCACCTTCTGATAAAACACGACCAATTTGGTCATGGTAGGTTAGTCTCGGCCTTCCTCGGCTCCTACATCCTTCCACTTTTGCATTGTATATCTGTTTCGTCATTCTTTCGTCCCGCATTCTTTCTACATGTCCGAACCAACGGAGCATGCCCTTTCTTATCTTAACACCGACACTCTCTTTTAGACCAACTCTTTCTCTCACGTCTTCGTTACGAACGCGGTCAGCAAGCGTTATGTCACAAATTTTGCGCAATGCTCGCATCTCGACCGCATTTATTCTACTTTCATGCTCTCTCTGCCATACCCAGCTCTCACTTCCATAAGTTAGCGTTGGTATTAGCACCGCGTTGTGTACAGCGAGCTGTGCCTTCTGGCTTAGATTTCGGCAGCCTAGAAGTTTACCCAACGCTCCATTCACCCTATTCCCGGCACTCACTCGTCTCTCCACATCAGCGGTGTACCTTCCATTGCTGCTAAAAGCACTTCCAAGATATACACTCTCATTCACTTGCTCCAACACTACATCATCAACCATAATCCTAGTGTTCGTTCTGGTTGTCTCTCTTTCAAATACCATTATCTTGGTTTTCTTCGCATTCAATTGTAAGCCTTTCTTCATACAATCATCTTTCATTGTTGTAACTAGTGTTTGCAGTTCGGATGGTGATTCTGCTATTAATGCCGCATCGTCTGCATAAAGCAGGCAGTTGACCACTGAGTCACCCATTCGCATTCCCACATTCATATTTCTTATTCTCTGAAGACAACTGTCCAGATACAGGATGAACAGCCGAGCCGACAGCACGCATCCCTGTCTGACACCAATGTTGACATCAAACCAGACAAGCTGCCGTCCACCCGCACACATGCTGTACAATCCTCATAGGTGGATTGCACAGCACGGAGTAGGTCACCGTCAACCCCATATCCGGGCAAAATGTTCCAGAGATTCTTTCGCACGACTCTATCAAATGCTTTCTCAAAGTCCACAAAACCGCAGAAAACCTTCTGGTCCAAAGCCAGATGCTTCTCTACGATGTTGCGGAGTGAAAAAACTTGATCCGTACATCCTCTGCCGCTTCGAAATCCACCCTGTGCTTCCCAAAGCATTCCATCGGATTTCACCCTCATTCTCCTTTCAATGATTTTTCCATACACTTTAGCTGCTAAGCTGATCAAACTGATGGCCCTATAGTTGGCGCAGTCCATACGTGAGCCCTTGCCTTTATACAAGGGCACGATGACCGCGCGTCTCCAATCGCTCGGAACCCTTCCGGTTCTCCAGCATAATTTGCTCAAAAACCAGAAGGCGTCCCTAACGCAGGTACCACCTAGCTTGATCATCTCAGCTGTTACCATATCGATTCCCGCTGACTTTCCATCTTTCAAACTTCGTATCGACCATTCAATCTCATCCATAGTAATGTCTTCATGGTACGCTGGCACTGCCGAGTCAATCACAGACTCATTCACAATGCCAGCGTCATGGACATAATCATACATTTCTCTAAAATATTCACTCCACCGTTCTAACACTTCCTGAGTGTTAGCAAGAATGCCTTGTTGAATGTGTTAGCAAAATCCTACTAATATAATAAATGCGAAAGTTTGTATGTATGGATGGATGTTTGTTGCTCTTTCACGCTTAAACGGCTGAACGGATTCGAATGAAATTTGGCACGTAGATAGATTGTGATCTGGATTAACGCATAGGCTACGTTATTTGACTCCACGCGGGGGGAGCCGCGGGCCGCAGCTAGTTCGAATATTTGTTTGTAAAGCTTTCTTCTTTAAGCAAATTGGCATTTTCATTGATCTCAAATATTGTTTGTATTATATTACCAGTGAAACTAGATTATCAACAGAACTATACATAACTTCCTTGCGTTCGTTTGGTTTCCTGTTATTCAAATTATTTTTGTTTTATTTGCCCGCCTTCTGCTATCCACATGCTGTGCAGTCCTCATACTCATCCTGGCGACATGTCCCAGAGATCAATGTAAATAATATTTGTATGCAATTTGATCTAACCTGCTTTGTGTGCTTCCGTCACCAATACACAAATCAGGTTAGATCAAATTGCATGTAAATTTGACATTCGCAAAACAACGCCTGAATCTATTAATAATATTTGTATGTGAGTATGGCAGACAGAGCATGAAAGTAGAATAAATGGGGTCAAGATGCGAGCATTGCGCAAAATTTGTGGCATAACGCTTGTTGAACACGTTCTTAATGATGACGTAAGAAAGAGATTTGGTCTGAAAGAGAGTGTCGATGTAAAGATAAGAAAAGACATGCTCCATTGGTTCGAACATGTAGAAAGAATGCAGGATGAAAGAATAAGGGCGTGAAGCCGAGGAAGGCCAAGCCTAATTTACTATGACCGTATTGGTCGGTTTTATTAGAAGGTGATGTCAGGAGGCCTAGGAAGCGGCGAGCGTGTTTGAAAAGATATATGAATGTTAAAGAAGCGAGTGAGGTGTGTAAGGACCGCGTCTTTTGGCGCTCGGTTCTCTCTGCTATATATGCATACACACAAACAAACTTTATTCTTTAACCCTTCGAAACCCGGGTGGTCGTATACAACCGCGACATGTATGGGAAAACATATATAACGGGTTCTGACTGCTCAATTGGAAATATTTTTGCAAATAAAGCTGTAGGACATATCAGGAGTCCTGACAATCGGTGAACGTGGATGAAAAGTTCAAGGTGATTGAATATTAAAGACGTCTTATGGTGCTCGTTTCTCTCTGCTGACCCCAAAACGGACCTGCCTATATATAGATAGAGAGAAGTAAAGAAATTCAAATGTATCTTAATGCAACGAATAATTTGCATAAATAGTGACAGATATACATGCATATACAAGCATGACGAAAATAACCTATGGACAGTCGATGACATTGACGAGATATTATATAGTAACTTGATTCATCACTACTGGTTCAGGTGCGAAGTAGAACCCGCATCTCTTATTGGCTAGTTCGCGGAACAACATCACGGCACTTACCGGCTTATTGGTTAAAATGCTCTCCCATTGGTCAGTAGGTTCAAATCGCTGAGATATTTAGGCGATAGAACACAACGTTTTTGTAATGGCGGGATGCCTTCATGCGCAGTCAAGGTTTACGCCTACAGTCCTGGTGTAAAATAGTTACTTAGCATATGAACGCTTGCAATTTATTATGCATTGCTCGCACGATGCCACTTCTGCTGGTAACACAACAACTCCTTAGGAGCTTTACTGATGTACCTCACTCACTCCTATGAACACTCCGAGCTGCTATTTGACTGTTGTTTTCAGTGTAATGAATGTACTACTCTAAGGTAGCGGCTGCTCCAATGCGTCTAACCTCTCTTATACATGGAACGCTGAAAGTTTTGTATAAAAAAGTGTTCTATAGGTAAATATTTTTTATTAAATCTTTTCAAAGTACTCTTTACCAGTCTCTATACAACGTTTCATGCGTCTGAACCAGTTTTCGAAACATTTTTTCCAGTCCGCCGCAGACACTTTATTTACAGCCTGCTCGAACGCTGACAGCGTATCTTCCGGCAATGAAAATTGTATCCCTTTGAGCTGATTTTTTATTTTCGGCAATAAAAAGAAGTCACAGGGGCAAGGAGGGTGACCCAGGAGTTTTTGAAAAAGGAGTTTTAGCCAAAGACAGCCAAAGTGTATCAAGAGACTGTCTTGTATAGTGTTGTGAAACCTCTGAGCAATACACTTTTCTATAATGTATCGTGGACTTTCCAGCAGGATTTTGCGCCGGTCACAAGGCACGAACTACCCAAGCCTGGCTCGAAACCAACGTTCCGGACTTTATAACAGCTGAAGGCTAGCCCTCGTCTAGCGATCTGTACCCCTTACACTACAAATTACGGCCAGTTTTAGAGGATATGGCCTACTCGAAACGACATGCCGACATTGTGTCTCTTAAGAAATCTCTAGAGCAAGCAGTGGCAAAATTTTACATAAAAACATTGTGTAAATCCATAGATTGGTGGTCAGAGATTAAAGGCTAGTATCAAAGTCAAAGATGGCCATTTTGAAAGAAATCAGTTTTTGTTTTAATTTTTTACTGAAACTTCTTCTACATATAAGTTTTATTAGGATTACGTTACTTCATAAAAAATAAATGAATATTCATTTGTTATATAGAACTTATGTCCGAACTAGGTACAATATTATATTTGCTGTTTGTTATTCTGAATAAAATAAAATTATATAAAAAAATAGAACGCTTCCCCTTAACACGGACATATTCAAAGCACAAAGAATGGCACGCCAGTTAGTCGCGGCCGATTATCTTCGAAGGGGGCGCCAGATGGCAGGAACATTAGTACTCACATCGCCCTACCTTTACTGTAATGTTCATATTAATAGTTCGCACTTGGGTATTATGAGTTGAGATATTTGGCATTTTGTTCAAGATGTTTTTTTATTTTTTTTATACAATTACTTACCTGATGTAAGTAATTACTTGATGTAAAGCGGTTACCGTAACCTTTGAAGGCTTGCTACATATTAAGTATAACTCGTGCGATGCCACCTCTGGTGCTAATATGGCTACTCCTCAGGGGCTTACTCGTGATCTCACTTACTCGCAGGAGCACAACGACTCACCAGGGAGTTGTAATGTTGGCTGCAGTTTTCTGTGAGGTGGAAGATACTACCTCATAAAGTTGCATTTGCCTTACCTCTTGTAAAGAATGGGGTTTAAAGAAAGGTGGACTGTATGTAATAAATAGGTAAAGACCAGGTAAAGACCAGATATCAGAGTATTTTCTATTTATTAAGGACATAGGAGTTATAATAATAATGCTTACCAAAAGACGAACGATGACACAATCAAAAATAAGACTGCACAAAACAAGAGAAAGAGCATAATACCAGAGTGTAAAAACAGAGTTTACAAAAGTATAAAAGGTTTATAAAAGCTATCCTCAACACCTCTCTTAAAAACACCCAGACCAATAAAACAGACATGTTCATGCACAAAAATGTTTGCTCTGTGCGGAAATCGAACTCACAAGCATTGGCGTTACTAACTACCGTGTCATTGAGCTCGAGCTCGATCTGTTTTTGTCAAACCGAGCACGTTGTAAAAAAAAGAAATTTAGATGAAATCCGTGCAAAAACTGAAATTTGAACAAATGGGTCAGGTTCGATGAAAATGCTGACAACATTTAACGGTTAACAGTGTCATCGATAAAAGTTCAGATGTGAACGAATACCAATGTACATAGTACTATCTAAGAGAAAAGCTACAAAAAATTTTGCCAAGTGCTGATCGAATTTCTACATAAAGTCTCTACTATCGTAGAATATACTATTTGTAACATACTATTTATTTTAAAAATTGTTTTGTAAATTAACATTGATTAAAACACGTTGCTTAGGGTTGGGCGACCCCCTTTATTTTTTAACTATATTCTATTTTTATTATTTGTTGTTATAGCGGCAATAGTACATTACTCTGTAAACATTTCAGGTAACTAGAAAGAAAGAATACGTTTATTTTGCAGCATAACATCAACAACATTTTTAGCAATACATATCTTCTGTGGTTAAAAAGACAGCCCTGTGACATACAGACAGACATTCAGCAGAGTCGTAGCCTTTCGTAGCAGAGCTGTAGTCATACCCTTTGGTTACAAACTCAAAGAAAATTTGGTTATTAGCTGATTATCATGTTCGTAAAATTGTCACCTGTTCCGATATTAACTCTTTTATTGGTGGCACCGTTAACCCCTGACTACTTTTGAACATGAATCGTTATTCACAGTTTTATACATTTGATAGCCTGATTCTGGAGGAACATTATAGTCTTCTACATTACAACACCCTTAGAAACCGAGGTAAAAGTAAGAAACTAAAAAGCGGTTAAGGGAGCGCTGAATATGTGAGGAAGAAGTCGCGGGATGCAGGGGGGTTTTGTGTAAACGCCAATATATATGTACAACACTATTTATTACTTTTATTTATCCATATAGCAATATCTTTCAGGGTAGGCGTATATATATGTACAATACTATTTATTACTCCTATTTATCTATCTAGCAATATCTTTCAGGGTAGGCAGAGAGAACTGAGCGTCATAAGATGCGATCCTTATGCACCTTACTTGTTTCTTTAATATTCATATCATTTTTCATATTTACCCGCCGCTTCCTAGGACTCCTGTCTTCCTTCTGATGAAACACGAACAATTTGGTGGTGGTAGGAGAGTCTTGGCACTGCCTGGCTCGTACATCCTCCCACTTTCGAATCGTATATCTGTTTTGTCTTTCTTTCATTACTCCTAATAAAAAGAAAAATGTATATTAATATGTAACGTATTAAAAATAAAGTCTTTGACCTACTTCAATATACCTACTTGCATTCTCAGAGCATCGCCGGCTCAATAATAAATTACAGAAAACCACGCCAAGTGTTTGGAGGATTGCTGTTTACCTGCGAGTATGTGGGATTACCAGTAAGATCTTAAGGAGTAACTGTCTTAACAGGAGAGGTGGCATCGCGCGAGTGATATTTAAGGTATTGCAAGCGTTCGTAAGCTGCAGTGACCACTTTACATTAGTGCCGAAAATACAACTTTGTGAAATACTCGAATGTACCTAGTTTGGGCATAAATACTGTTATAGAAGCTTTTCTTTCATTATTATGAATTCGGAACGCGTTTATTACGTTAAAAACTTCTTTCGATTTCCCGCCGTTTTACATATTTTTTCGTGATTATTATCAAATTACAATATGGAATGGGGTTTAAATACAATAGGATTGCAAAGTGGGTAAGGAGCCGTCGGTCATATTCAAGACCCTTCAAAAGCTTTATATCAGCCGTTTATTCGTATATCGTACTATCTACAGATATACCAACACTTCCTCTGTTGAAGACCATACAAGAACAGGGCGACCGCGTGCTATTAGAACTACAAAGGCTGCTACTTCCGTCGAAGTCAGAATTCGCCGAAATCCCATTAGGAAACAAAAAAAATTATCGCGAGAAATGACGATTCCCGCTAGTACTCCGCCGCGTATAATAAAACTAGACTTGAAGGTCGGCGCTTATCGTCGATATACAGGACATGCCCTAAATCAATCCCTACAGTTGAACAGAGTGGATCGATCAAAACGGCTTCTGTCCCGACACGCAGGTGAAAGGCACAGAAATATCCTATTTACTGATGAAAAAAATTTCACGATTGAAGAGCACTACAATAAGCAAAATGACAAAATGTATGCACACAGTTCTAAAGAAGTCGCCCAAGTGGTCGGAAAGGTAGAAAGGTCCTGCGTCTGTAATAGTTTGGTTTGGTGTCTTATCTAGGATTCGCAAAGCTTCATTTTTGTGAAAAAGGAGTAAAGACTTCAGCCAAAGTGTATCAAGAGATTGGATCCTGTTCTGAAACCTCTCAGTAATAATAAAATAAAATACTGAGAGGTTTTTTTTTCACTTTTCACTTTTAAAAAATGTCCCGTTGACTTTCCAGCAGGATTCTGCACCTGGCCACAAGGCACGAACTATCCAAGCCTGGCTCGAAACCAACGTTCCAGACTTTATAAGAACTGAAGACTGGCCCTCATCTAGCTAAGATTTGCACCCCTTATACTACAAATTATGGTCAGTTTTAGAGAACATGGCCTGCTCGAAACATCACCCCGACTCCCGTGTGTCTCTTAGTTAATCTCTGGAGCAAGTAATGGCAAAATTTCCCATGGAAACAGTTCGTAAATCCATAGATTCGTGGCCAGACATATTAACGTCCTGTATCAAAGCCAAAGCCAAAGGTGGCCATTTCGAATAGAATATTTTTTTTTTATTTTGCTGAGACTACCATAAATATGTACATATAAGTTTAATGAAAAGTTACGTTACTTCATAAAACAATAAATACATATTCATTTGTAAGAGAACTTATGGCCGGACTAGGTATATATAGTGAACTAAATCCAGATTTGGTCGCTTGGGAGGGTTAATCTGTTATTAATCAACTGGAATTGAGGAGCTCGCCTAATACTGATAGAACTTCACTTACAACGTAACAGGTAAGTTTGTTATATCATTAGTAAATAGCTGTTCAATTCTCGCTATTAGGGTTCCGTACCCAAAGGGTGAAACGGAAACCTATTACTGAGGCTCCGCTGTCCGTCCGTCCGTCTGTCACCAGGCTGTATCTCATGAACCGTGACAGTTATATAGTTGAAATTTTCACAGATGATGTATTTCTGTTGCCGCTATAACAACAAATACTAAAATAGAATATAATGAATATTTAAGGGGGCTCCCATACAACAAACGTGATTTTTTTGCTCGTTTTTGCTCGATATTGATAACGGCAACAGGTAAGACGCTTGAAATATTTACAGAATATTTAGTTATATATTCACTTTAAGAATAAATAATTAAATTAAAATAAAACAAATAATTAAGGGGGGCTCTCATACAATAAACGTGATTTTTTTTGCCGTTTTTTTAGATAATGGTACGGAACCCTTCGTATGCGAGTCCGACTCGCACTTGGCCGATTTTTAATATTTACACGTAGATATTTAGAGATGTTTTTCTTTTTGTTGTTTTATGCTACGTCGGGAGGCATACAAGCGTGCGGCCCACCTGATGTAAAGTGGGTACCGTAGCCTATTAACGCTTACGATATATTAATTATCACTATCCTTGGGAGCTTACTGGTGACCTCACTTAGACGCAGGAACACAACAACCCTCTAGGGAGTTGTTACTTGGCTGCAGTTTTCTGTGAGGTGGTGGTACTTCCCCAGACAGGCTGCTTTGATGCGCCCTCTTGAAACATCCAGACTAAGACAAACAGACATGTTCATGCACACAAATGTCTTGTGTGGGAATCGAACCCACGAGCGTTGGTGTCAAAGTCGCGTCATTCACGACTGAGCCACCGAACTCGTCACAACACCAAGATCTGTATGAACGGGTACTCTTTGTCGAGAGTATTTAATAAAACAAGTTATTGAATATCTCGTTAATAAACATAAAATATTAATCACTTAGATACTTCAATCAATGTATTGATATATCTAAATAACGAGTTTGTAAGTACATATATCACTGCTTTAAAAAAAAACGATAGCCTCTGGTTTGTTAATTGATGGTGATCTGTTTTGTGTTTGTTTAAAGTACATTTGATGTAAATATATCTATTGTCTATTAATAAAAATGTTAAAAGCGAATTTTCACAATAAAATATCTGTTTAACTTTATGTATGAATGTATATCTTCACGACATGTCCCTTGCGGGGTAGGCAGAGTGCATCAAGCGCCATAAAACGCTGTCCTAACACTCCTCTCTCACTTCTTTAACATTCATCATCATTCATCATCGTTCATCATCATCATTCTCATCACCTTCTAATAAAACACGAATAATTTAAACAAATACTGTCAGGAGCCCTAGAAACCGGCGAGCGTGCATGAGAAGAGCAATGAATGTTAAAGAAGCGAGTGAGATATGTAAGGATCGAGTCACGTGGCGCTCGGTTCTCTCTGCCTACCCCGCAAGGGATTTGGCGTGAAGTTATAGATAGATAGAATTTAAACACGACTAACTTGATAATGGAAGGCGAGTCTTGGACTTCCTCGGCTCCTACATCCTTCCACCTTTGAATTGTGTATCTGCTTCGCCATCATTTCGTCCTGCATTCTTTCTACATTTTCGTACCAACGGAGCATACCTTTCCATATGTTAACACCGATACTCTCTTTCAGATCAACTCTCTCTCTTACACCATCGTTTCGAACGCGGTCAGCATGCGTTTATTATGTCATTAATGAACTTCATTAAAGTCTAATTAAATTTGATAACTAAGCGAAGTAAATAACTACACGTTTTATCTACTCTTCACTTTTACAGGTAAGGCGCATCAAGGCAACCCGTCTGGGGAAGTACCTCTACCTCACAGAAGACCGCAGCAAAATAACAACTACTTTCAGGGTTGTTGTGTTCCTGCGCGTGAGTGAGATCACTAGCAAGCTACTAAGGAGCTGCTGTGTTAGCAGCAGGTGGCATCGTGCGAGATACGTAACGATACGTATTACAAGCGTTAAAATGCTTAGGTAACCGCTTTACATCAGGTATACTGTATGCCTTTCGGCGTAGTATAAAAAAGTATTTAGCGTCAATAGTTCACGACTCGCCTTTAGTAATAAAATAATCTGCTTACTAGGGCTTAGCGCGCGCTCAGAGTACTCCCAATACAGTGTCGCAGACCGTTTCGTCCACTTTGGTAACAAAATTTACCTAACCAGTTACAAGACAAGATTTTTCTTTCGCTGTTTGGTAACTAGTTGTGAGAGAAGAATTATTTATCCACTTTCGTAGATCAAATTATTTCCATTTTTGTAATCCGAGATATTAGTTTTTAGAAAAAGAAAATAACATCGAAATAATAAAGTGTTTTTTACGTAACTTTTAAGTAGGTACTATTATCGGAAGTCCGTATGACGACGAGCGAAGCGAGGAGGAGTGTTAGGTAGAACTGCGACCCTACAGCGCGCGAGCCGAGCGAGCGAAGCGAGCGTGCCGCGGCAGCGGCCGGCGAAGCGTCAGAACCGAACATTGTCTGTTCACGTTCTGAACATCCACGTTCATAACCATCAAAAAGTTACAAAAGTAGAAAAATAATTCTTCTCTCACAACTAGTTATCAAACAGCGAAAGAAAAATCTTCTCTTGTAACTGGTTACGAAGGTTAGTTATCAAAGTGGACGAAGCCGTCGCAGACTAGTCAATATTTTAATCTTTTACCTAGAAAAGTTCAGTAGTGGTCCTATTCCAAACTTGCATAAGCTGGGATAACCGAAAAAAGGCCGTCAAGCGCGGGCCCGACTCGTGCACCGAGGGTTCCTTAAAAAATATTTTCGCAAATATTTTTTGTGATGTAATTACAAATTTCCACTTTTCGGATTTATTCCTTTACTTGTGCTACATGACATTACCTCTTACCAAATTTCATGCCTCTAGGTCAATGAGAAGTACCCTATATGCTTTGATTCCATTGCAAGTGTCATAATATACGCATAAACGTGGTCTAAACAGCCGTATCTTTTGATTGCCTTGACTTAGAAGTTTAATTTTTTCATCGCTCGAAGTGATTGCAGATCTGAGTATTTGATAATAATTTCAGCTTCATAGCTCCACCCGTCCCTGAGAAAAAGTGTGGCCCGGAACCCTAAAAATCATCTGTTCTCAGTAGATCAATTGATTGTACTACATTCATTAGTTCAATCAAATTTCATAATTGAAGTATCTACTGATACACAAAATTAACAATAGTTGCAAGATTTTATGTAAAACTTGTTTTAGGATTCCTCTGTTCATTGCAGTCATAAATTTATTACTGCAGCGAACGTGATTCTCTAGGGGATTGTATGAAACAGAGATATGGCTTAACAATGTTGTGTTCTATACCTTCGATAATATTTTTTCATACAAAGAGAGGTGCACTTGAATGTTTTGATGTATTAAGTGATTGTCTACCATAGTCTTTATCATTAAATGACGAATGATTCACTGTTAGTTTTATAAGGAAACGTAGACTCTTTTCGTGAAGCTCCTGTGTCCTATTTCTAACAAATAAGGAAGATCGTATATTACTGGTTGCACAATGACACCATACGTGAAAGAAAAATCCCTTTCCTTTTAATCCAAGTAATTTGAATAGAATTCTATGTTGAGAGTTGTTTCAAAAACATAGTTGCTTTCCGTTAATATTGAATAGTTATAAGCTACGAGTATCTATATATACATGCACATCTTTTTGGTATACAATGTCGAAAGGCATATAAGCATACGGCCCATCTGATATAAAGTGGATCTCGTAACCAATGAACGTTTGCAATACAGGAAGTAAAGCTTACGTGTTGTCCCTTCCGCTGGTAACATAGCAATATACATGTGAGTAACTAACCTCACTTACCCGCAGAAACACAAGGACCCTCAAGGGAGTTATTATTAGGCTGCTATTTTCTATAAAATGGAGATAATTCTTCAGTCGGGCTACTGTACTGCGCCCTACGTCTTTTACATCCTTTATACATCCAGACCAAAACAAAGAGACATGTTTATATGTTCATGCACACAATGGTTTATCCTATATTGGAATCGGACCCATAGCTCTTTGTGTTAAAGTAGCCATTGTGCCAACCAAAGTGCATTTTTACTTTAAAATAAGTAGAAGTTTGTTATTTTTTTTTTGTTTTAAGTAATGTCAGAAGTAATATTTTTCATATTTTGTTGTTAAATACTAAAAATAACTCATTTAAATAAAAAATAAAGAACGTTGATAAATAAATTCAAGCTTTGTTCTCATTTATAATTGGATTACAGATGTATCGCGCGACCTCTTACGTCATTATTTAATGCGCGATCGCTGCAGGGTTAAAACATGGACGGTGGAGATGCACACTATTCGACACACTACAATATCAAGTCGTACCGACGCCACCTTAAAAAAATCCGCTCTCCTTCAAGCATTACATCGGACTATCGACACGAGAATCACTATAAAACTAATATTGACCTCAAAATTTGGACGAGAGGAGCTCCGATCACGATAGAGCGTCACTTCGAACCGACAACTCGCGAACAACTGTGTTTCGCCAATATTTTTACTGATATACCAACATTACTGATTATTATTTAGATTCAACAGTGATATCGTACATTATTGTACATTATTAATCGTTTTAGATTCAACACCGCCGTGGGCTAACTGTGCGATGACCTATACATAATTCTTGCTTTTTAGTTAGGGCCTCTTCTCGCTGCGGTCTATTATGTTCTGTTGTTTCAACGTAAATACGTAGTCCAAGTAATAAGCGCTTTTGTTTCCCCGATCACGTTTGTTCTAGCGAAAACTTCTCCGATCTCGGCATTTCCTCGGATTCTCCAGCCCCGAACTTTGTACTATACAATAGTCTTTATTTCGTTTTAATTAATTTTCCATTTAGTTCCTTACCCATTTTACAGTTTTATTATATCAAAAGGTGAAAGGCATTTTTTAATTATTGCATAATTGGATGGTATTTCTAGCGAGCACAATACAACGTCGTATTTCAATAGCGGTAAGCAATAACTTGTACCTAATTGTAGGTTGGCGTGTGAGATTACGTGTACCTACCACCGTTTTATATAGCGAATAATGCTCACCAGTTATGCAGTTGAGGTAAAAATATAAAGCAAGTACGCATATATTTCATCTTCTTCATTTAGTAGCTTATTTATCACTGCTTCCGTTTTGGATTTCGTCAAACGCATACTTGAAAAATTCATTATAAATCCTAATTAATTATATTTATATCTTCATTCTTTCTATTTTTAATTCTATGTAATCAGGCGAAAGTTGTTATTGTTATTACATATTGCATACTGTCATTACATATGCAAGAGATATATATACATAGCGAAATCGAAATCTAATCGAGAAGGCACAGCTCGCTGTTCGCAACGCGGGGCTAATCCTGATGCTAATTTCTGAAAGTGTAAACTGTGTTTTTGATGTAAAACATCTATTGGCGCGCCTTGGCAGTAAAATCGAACCGCATGCCGTGACGGAAGTTGGCATGACGCTCTCTCATGCCGTCATGCGTCAAAGGAGAGTGATTAACTTAGAGGCTGTTGAACCCCTGATGTACATCTACGATATAGTATGTAAAATTCTTAAATGATTTATTACAAATGAGTACATAACTGAAGCGTTTTTTTGTACCTTAGAAAACATTATCAAACAAAAAAGGTAATTATAAGCATTTTTATTACTCAAATCCAAATCAGTCGCCCTTATCACTTCCGTTCAGAATTTCAAGTGTTCATTATTAAAAACTTACATCTAAAGTATTGAAATACTAATATGAAAACCTGACTAAGTAATTGGACGGAGATCGTCACCGGAAGGGAGACGCGGGCGTGAGGCGCCACAGCCTGAAAAAGCAGAAAGCGACTGCCTGAGGATCCCCGAGAGGGGTCGAACCTCGGCTTAGCTCTCATGAGCCTCAATATAAGTGCGCCGCAGTCCGCTGCGCAAGCCCAACCCCATACCGCTTCCCATAAATCGGATCCTTCCCAAGACATTTCTAATGTCAGAGCTGGGGCCCCAAGAAAAGATACCAATTATACGGCCATGCAGCTAAGCTAAGAACTGCACGGCCGCTGTGCCCAGATGCGTAAAGTACTTAGAGCCGCACCACACGAAGGAGTGTAACTTGAACGGGTTTTATCCGAAACGACATAAGACACTAGCTGTCAAACGCGACCAACTCCATGCAATGTCACCGGTGTGTGTACTCTGCTGCCAATACAGCCACCCTACCAATTATAGGGGCTGCCCTCGTGCACCCCGCTCACCTCCTTCTCCGTCCTCAAAGTCTCAAAAGGGCAAAAATTGTTATTAAAGTGAGAGGACGGCGCCACCGGTGCCAAACTCTATCCACTTCCCTCTGCTGCCAACGGCAAACAAGCGAAGCAGCACCACCGTGCCCCAGCAGACATGGCAGTATCAGAGGGTATCTGTCTTCAAGCAATAAGCCTCTTTCTGAATTGAGGGACGCACAGTGGGGTTGCCTCATGGAAAATATAACCCCGTCTCACACTGCGTTCTACAAAGTAGCGAAAGCTCTGCGTAGTGATGTAATAATTTACACGCCGCCACTCAAACAGCCCGATGGCTCTATTGCTGTCGAGGATGGTGAGAAAACGGAATGCTTCGCTGACAGCATTGTTTCACGATGTTCTGTTAGCTCCCAACCGTGCGACACTGTACATATAAAAGCAGTAGAGGATGAGGTATTGTCAAAGAACTCACTCCCTCTGACTGCAGACCCAATCTCAGTAATCAATCAGTGCGCAATCAGGTATGGTCAGTGAAGAAACGCTTGAAGGGCACTGGGAAGATACTGAGCGAGTTTCTAACAAGTAGCCGGCATGAAGTATGTGTGAAGGCTCGTAGAACATTGGAACTTGAACGGAGCTGGACTAGTGGTAATGGTAAACTTGTTGTGGTCTGCGCAGATAACAGTCAGCGTAAAATCACATCTATGACTGAACTTTCAATTATAAAGTCAGAGATTGAACAGGCCCAAAATAATACAACTGTCTCGGCGTCCAATAAGATTCAAGCAGTGGCTAGCGTCCCGACGCGCAATCAGGCACGTCAGACACGAAGTAGAAATTCTCAGCCAAAGCAACATAGGAACTAGTATATCTTGTATATTTAATTTCGTCTTTGTGGTTCATTCCTTTCTGTCATTAGCTGCTATCAACAAAATCATTGTCATTAAATGAATGTTGAATGTAGGTAGATAACTAATACTTCATTAATGTTCATGTACAGTTCGTTGTTTGTATTTCAGGCTTGCGATTGTTTCACTTCCTAGTAAATAATATGTTGTAAGGTATGTACTATTAATACTTCAAAACTAACTTGTGGATTTTTCATGTGCGTGACTGTCGGTCAATTGACGTTTAATATATAAGTGACTTTGACAGATTACGCTGCGTTCCGATTTGTGCAACCATTGGTTTTATTACAAATGTCACGTAATTTTCACTAAGATGATTCACATCCGTCGGGCGCCCTGTGACGGCCACAATTTTTTTATTATATACAACGCCGGGAGGCATACAAGTGTATGGCCCACCTGATATAAAGCGGTTACCGTAGCTTATGAACGCTTTATAGTTCGCGCGATGACACCATCGCTGCTAACACAACAAATCCTTAGGAGCTTGCTGGTGGCCTCACTCCCACGCGGACATGGAATACAACAACCATCCATCCAGAGAGTTGTTATTAGGCTGCTGTTTTCTGTTAGATGGTGGTACTTCCCTAAACGAGCTGCTTTGATGAGCCTTAACTTTGTTAAACAAAATGTGTATAGCAGAGAGAGCATGAAAGTAGAATGCGAAATGCGAGTATTGCGCGAAATTAGTGACGAATAGCTTGCTGACTGCATTCGTAATTATGACGTATGACAGAGAGTTGATCTGAAAGAGAGTGACGTTGTTAAGACTAGAAGAGGCATGCTCTGTTGTTTGGAACATATAGAAAGAATGGAAGATGAAAGAATTATGACGCAGATGTACAATGCGTAAGTCGAAGGATATAGAAACCGAGGAAGGCCAAGACTATCACCAGCAAATTGATGACATGTGTCCCTGGAGCCCTAGTAATCAAGCCTGCACAAAAAGAGCTATGAACGTTAAACTAGTAAATAATAGCAAGCTGTGTAGGAGTATATGGAACCCTGTACGACATCTAGCGACGAGTGCTGTTACTTTTTCTGTTGATGGGAGTGCAGTGCAGACTCTGCACTGCAGAGTGGCCGGCCATACGTTTTCCCATGTATTTTTTTTCTAATTGGAACGATTTTGGACCGTTCTTCCTCACCAACGAACATTTAAATTTCAAATTAAAGGATACAAAACTACAATATGTTAGCTATTAGTGTGTCGATTTTGGAGTTTCTCACTATTGCCGTCTAAACGCTAGCTGGATGACATCAGTCTACCCCAAACGGCAATTTTGAGGGTAATGTGGCTCCGGTGGCTATCGCAGCTCTGGCAATAAGCGAGTGAGACAAAGAGTGAGGTGTGTATGGCACTTGGGTCTTTCTACCTTAATAAATTACTCGTATTACTATTTTAAAGTCCACTCCATTTCAAATTACTTTGCTGATCTTTCAATTATTTCTTCGCTTCATTTGCTCGTTAGTGCAGTACTCATTATTTATGAAGAGTTAGCTAATTAACGTACCACGCTAATTAGTTTCGTATGTTTCTAATTAACTTTAGAGCGAGACATTTAGATTGATTAAATACATTTGAAAGCAACTGTAGCTTTTTGGTGTTTGAAATATTATAAACTAAAATATATGTATACTATCTATCTATAACTTCACTTACCAAATGCCTTGTGGGGTAGGTAGAGAGAACTCAACGTCATATGATCCTTACACACCTCATTTGCTTCTTTAACATTCATTGCTCTTTTAATGCACGCTCGCCGGTTTCTAAGGCTTATGACTTCACCTTCTGATAGAACACGATCAATCTGGTTATGATAGGTAAGACTTGGCCTTCCCGGCTCCTACATCCTTCTATTTTTGCGTTGTATATCAGTTTCGCAATTATTTCCTCTGACGTTCTACATGTCCGAACCAACATAGCATGCCTCTTCTTATTTTAACACGGACGCTCTCTTTCAGACCAACTCTATCTCTAACATCATCACTGGGTCTACAAGCGTTACGCCACAAATTTTGCGCAACGCTCGCATTTCCGCGTTTATCCTACTTTCATGCTCTATCTGCCATAACCCAGCTCTCGCTTTCATAAGTAAGCGTTGGGACCATTGTTGGGGTGCATTGTGCATTGCGAGCTGTGCCTTCTGGTGCAAGTTTTTAGTGCCAAGAACGCTCCACTGTGTATTTTCGAATAGTTTATTAAAAAAAAATGTATACGTTTACGTGACCGTTTCGTGAAAACAACTAAAATTTATTTAAAAAAAAAAGCTGAAGAAAGATTTTTATTTTAGATAAATATAATCTGATGAAGCATCTTCCAGCGCACATTTTTCAGTTCCCAGAAAAGCGCTTCAATATACTTACGGATATATTCATTATTTCAGATTTTTTTAAATTTTTTTCAGTCCCTATAAACTTCTTATTGATTAGTTCGTGGACACATATTACGGCACTTACAGGCGTAATAGTTAGAATATCCTCCTGTTGGTCAGTAGACTTTGTGATATTTTTGTGAGCCCGGGGTTCCTCCATGCGCTGTCAAATACTCCCTATTAGACATCAAGTAGCTGCTTTGCTGACATTCCTCCTTTTACAGCACTGAACTAAACAAGCAAATAACAATTTCAAGTCGCAAGATATGTATACGCTCAAGTTATGTATACGTTCATTAAAAGTATTTACTTGCAGACATTGAGCCGCAATGGCTAGCTCAGAAATCTCTTAATTGGTAAGGAATGGCGTAACTAAGCTGCTTGGCTGACGAGGAATTACCTCTCAATTATATGAAACCGCAGCCAAAAACTACGCCCTAGAGCTAGAGATTATTTTGCTAGTTACTCCCACTGACTAATCCTAAAGACTTTCCGTCTTACCCTCTTATTTTTGTCAAGTTTTAGACTTCCTGTTGATTTTGCGGAAGAAGAAGTAGGCTGTTAAAGTATGGCGAAAATACAGTGTAGTAAACTAGCCTAACGTAATGCAAACATAAAATGGGTAATGTTGCCAGACAAAATTTAACTGATAAAGCTTATTGATCCCAATCCACACCACCTAATCCACAGCAGAGATTGCTAACTTAGATGGCTTTTTAAGCTGGACCTTTAAAATATTTCCAAACATTTAATTGAATTGAAATTAAAGGAAAGCAAGATCCGACCAAAACCGGTTTGGTGTGGTTAGAACTGGAACAAACTGGATACGAGGGTAGCAATTTAACTTGTGGCTTGTTTGGCTAGATAACAACTAGCGACACAATATCTGCGATGGGACACCTGATGTAATCTTACGAATTTTGGAGTGACGGTCGCGGTGACGAATTCAAATTAGAAAGGGTTTGGTGTACTTCCCCTCATTGTAGTTAAGGGGCGTTTGTAATCGCTTCACTGTATCACTTAATTGGAAGAAAGAGGTTCCAAATAGGATGGTTGTTTGCATTGATTTTCAGCATCGTTTCGTATCCTAATCTATTAGGATTGATAGGGATCTACCTAAACCTAAGGATTTGGCGAAGATACTAATTTTTAAATCTAGCGACTGCAATCAGACCTACCAATCCGAGGGAAAACCAGATCTTTCTTCTGCGAGGGCCGCTCCGCAGGAAGCTTCGTGATATGACACGATACACGCTCGATACACGTATCGTCACGAAGCTTCGTGCTATGACACCATACACGCAGATGTGACTGGCTATTATCGGTTATCGTCGCGAACATTTCGACTGCGTGTGCATTATGACGCTGGTGACGGTACATCAAAGGATTATAGCGCGCTAAATCGCGCTAAAAGCGTTGGTCAGGTTAGCTTTGTTAGCGTTGTTCATTTCGGTGGTTGTTTCCAATTAGCTTACATGTATGCTGGGTGGCTCTACTTAATTAGTAAAAAAACCGGATAAGTGAATGTCCGCCCACGCACCGTTTAGGGTTCCGCATATACGGAACCCTAAACGGTGCGTGGGCGTCGCTTTACTTGTTTGCGAAAAAATTAGATTTTCCTAAAATAATAGGATATCGTGCCTATTTTTTTTATTATCAATACCAAGTTACTGAGCATTGCATTCGTCTGGGGAAGTATCTCCACCTCACAGAAAACCGCAGCCAAATAACAACTCCCTAGAGGGTTGTATTGTCTTAGGTTTTCGCGATTGTTACACATTGAATTAAACAATTAAGGGAAGTATCGCGTGTTTTATTTATTTTGTTGAACCTGACGTTTCGAACGCTTTGCAGCGTCCGTGGTCGCAGGAAGACTAAGGTGATATTTGTCTTACATTAGTTATTCAATTATTACATCTACCGACATGGATGGATTAATTATATATGTTCCGATTCACACAAAAATCGCTAACAGCGTCCGAACATTTTTTAGTAGCTCTTTGGGTTTGTGACTTCATTATTTTTAGGACTGGATCCCAAGCAGGTGGTACTTGCCAACCATCTTCTCTATTGAAATTGGGGTGTTTTCTTATTTCAATAGCCTCGCGCAACATTCTCAGCATATAACGATTCTCCTTGGCGAGGATTTGTGGTTTATCGAACCGGATGTAATGGTTTGGCTGGTCCAGTGTATGTCAACACACACTATAGCCGCGGCCCTTCAGGCACTTGATAAAGGTCTGAATTTCACACTCGCACCTAGGAAAGTACCGTTTGAGCAAATTATCTGCGAAGTCGAGTATTGTCTGTGGAAAAATAATATGAAAAAGGAAAATTTGGAAGCGATACGTCAAGACGTCTCTGCGGTCTTACGTCAAAGCCGTCCGCCTAAACCGAATGTTCCTATGGACGAATTACTTGCTCTCAACAACTTTTGTCGGATGATACTACTTATAAAAAGGTAAACAAAGACCCCACCGCAAAAATTCTCACTAAAACTAAAGAATTGATAAAGAAACACTCCGAAAAACTGTATCTAGACGTAAACATGCTTGTACCTTCTTGCGTTAAACCACCAAAACTGTATGGATTACCTAAAATACATAAAAACAGCATTCCTTCACGAGCCATAGTTAGCCAGATTGACACACCAACCTACAAACTGGCTCGACATCTATCGAAGGTACTCTCACAACTTCGTGGACATACAAGTGCATATGTTAAGGATTCCTACCATTTCATTAGCCAAATAAAAGACCTAAAATTGACTAGTGATGAAACTATGGTCAGTTTTGATGTACAGTCACTATTCACCTGCCTACCTGTACAAAACTGCATAGAAATTGTGAAAAGGAAGCTTCGTGAAAATGACATGCCTGAGGAATATGGAGAACTTCTAGAACTTTGCTTAACATCTAGCTATTTTCTTTGGAATGACGATTTTTACACCCAAATCGATGGCGTAGCTATGGGCTCTCCCATTTCTCCTGTTGTCGCTGACATTTTCATGGAAGACCTTGAGGAGAAAGCTCTGTCGATGGCACCGGCTGTGCCGAAGATGTACAAACGGTACGTAGATGATACTTTTGTTGTCATACCCAAAGATAAAGTGTCTATATTCCTACACCACCTTAATTCCATCAACAATAAAATCAAATTCACCATGGAATTAGAGGCAAATAATTCACTAGCATTCCTTGATATATTAATTACCAGGAAACTTGACAACTCACTTACTCACACAGTGTATAGGAAACCGACCCATACAGACAAATATCTCAATGGTAACTCACACCACCATCCATGTCAGTTAGCTACCGTAGGCAAATCTTTGTTTCAGAGAGCACAAGGCATCTGCGACGTTGAGCATGTAGAGGAGGAACTCCAACATGTCAAACAAGTACTGCGGAGCAATAGTCACAAACTCCCTCGCATGCGTCACAGAAGCCGCCCGAAGCCACCTACAGTTGAACGTCAACCTGCCATCTTACCATACTTAAAGGGAGTCACAGACAAAATTGGCAACATCTTACGGCGAGCTTCAATTAAAACTTACTTCAAGTCCCATAAGAAGATCTGTCAATTTCTAAGACCTATCAAGTCTAATATCCCCTTATAAGATGCAGGAGTATACAAATTAGACTGCGAATGTGGTTTATCATACATAGGGCAAACAAAGAGAAGCGTAGGTACTCGTGTGAACACATTGCTGACATGAAGAATAGGCGCGATAAAAACTCTGCAGTATGTGAACATACACTGGGCCAGCTAAACCATTACATCCGGTTCGATAAACCACAAATCCTCGCCAAGGAGAATCGCTACATGCCGAGAATGTTGCGCGAGGCTATTGAAATAAGTAAACACCCCAATTTCGATAGAGAAGACAGTTGGCAAGTACCACCTGCTTGGGATCCAGTCCTAAAAATAATCAAGTCACAAATCCCTAGAGGGTTGTTGTGTTCCTGCGTGTGAGTAAGGTCACCAGTAAACTCCCAAGGAGTTGCTATGTAAGCAGCAGTGGAGACGTCGCGCGAGTGATAATTAATATATCGCAAGCGTTAATAGGCTACGGTACCCGCTTTACATCAGGTGGGCCATATGCTTGTATGCCTCCCGACGTATTATAAGAAAAAATATATATTATATTTATTCGGGGTTTCCCTGAGCGATAGAATTAGAAATGAGGATATCGATAGAACCGACAACCGCTGGGGAAGGAAGGTTCTCGGATAGCGTCCCCGTACTGGTACACGCAGTGTGGGACAACCCCCCACTAGATGGAGTTACGACCTCGACTCGACGAGTGGCGCTCTAAAGGAGGTCTATGTTCAGCAGTAGACGAATACAGTTTGAGATAATGATAATGATTACTTTCCTATAAGGTTTCTATAAAAAAAAAACACCGTGCATGACTTCTTCCAATCAAATAACTTCAATGTAAAACACACATTAAAACATTTGCCACAACTCGACCGCTACATGGAAACATTACTATTGTAAGATGCGTCGTGACATTTTGCAACCAACTTAATTGAAGTGAAGAATTTGTTTGCATGTGACCACGGATCACGTGATTTCTTTGTGAGCGATTAGTTTACCGGAAAACATATTACGACCCGCAATGCCATTTTACCGTGGACATGCAAGCAGGGGAACAACCGGACTTTATGCGGCATTTTCTTTCAGCTATAAATCTGAAGCGAATAAGTTGTATCCCTGAGTCATGCAGCCGCTCTCTTTACCTACCCCGCGAGGGATCTGGTGTAGATATATATATATCTGTATCTCTACACCAGGTGCCAAGTAGAGATAGTTAATAGAGTCAGGCGTTATTTTGCGAAAGTCAAATTTACATGCAATTTGATCTAACCTGCTTTGTGTGCTTCCGCCACCAATTAGTTCATGCGGCCTAGCGCCGGCCGGTACCCACCCACTACTGACTCTGCCATGGCTGCTCCGGTGGTCTCTGCCTCGGCTGCAGTGGTCGTCCGCCATCTGGAACAGAATCCGCTGCGACGCTATGTCCGCTGTGTCGCTGCGACACGTGTTTCGCCTCTCCGAAGGCGAAACACGTGTCGCAGCGACCAGTCAGGCCAGTCGGTGGTGGTGGGGGCATGCGGTCGTCCACCATCTGGAACAGAATCCGCTGCGACGCTGTGTCACAGCGACGACTAGGCCAGTCGGTGGTGGTGGGGGCATGCGGATTCTGTTCCAGATGGCGGACGATCATGGCAGCGTCGGCATGTTGCATTTACTAACAGTAGTGGGTGGGTGCCGGCCGGCGCTAGGCCGCATGAACTAATTGGTGGCGAAGCACACAAAGCAGGTTAGATTAAATTGTATGTCAAGTAGAGAGCTCGATGGCGCGATAAAAACTCTGCAGTATGTGAACATACACTGGACCAGCTAAACCATTACATCCGGTTCGATAAACCACAAATCCTCGCCAAGGAGAATCGCTACATGCCGAGAATGTTGCGCGAGGCTATTGAAATAAGTAAACATCCCAGGATATTTTAACATGATGTTGATCCGTGAACTATCCAATCAGAGCTGCCCATTCTACTTCTTTTTGCGTTTGACAATTCGATTCTTTAGGGAGGGAGACTCTTAGAAGCTAAGAAAAAAGGAAGAAAGTAGAAAAGGTGGTACATAAGGGATACCTGGATATGCGCGGACGAAGTCGCGTGGTCCAGCTGGTTCTTCATAAGAATCTTAACGCGTGTCAAATTGCATTTCTAGAGATAATATATAGATATAGATGTATTTATATAGATATAGATATGGATGTAGATATAGATATAGACAGGAATAAATCACCGTTTCGAAATCAAATTCGTCATTTGTGGAATATCTATGGAAATTTATATTTTTTGTTATGTTTAGAGCAGTGATAGAGTAGTGGATAAAAACCGGCATTGTTTTAAATTATCACTTTCTCGGCGGTAAAGGAAAACATCGTGAGGAAACCCGCACATCCAAAATTGTATTTCGAATGACGTGACCTAAGAATGATCTGGTTTTCCCTCTGGGTCGCGTAGGTCGAACGGCGGTCGCTCCATGTAAAAATCAGTATCTTCGCGCAAACCCTTAGGCTTAGGTAGCGTACCCCGCAAATCCTAATGGATTAGGAAAACTAGATAACTAAAAAAAAGAAGAAGAAAAGATAAAGTTTTCTATGAATGTTAAAGAAGCGAGTGACTTGTGTAAGAACCGCATCATGTTGTGCTCGGATCTCTCTGCCTACGCCGCAAGGGACCTGGTGTGGAGATAACACATTTTTTTTGCAGCCCAACGGAGGAAATATCTCCATCTTAGCCAAGTAAGTTTGTTGTGTTTCTGCGAGTAAACAAATATATGTATAAGAATTCTTTGATGAAAGCCATCTAGACCCTCCGATTGACTTCGGCCACTTGCTAACTTGTCTTTTATATATATTATGTCTATTTCCAAAGTTGTCTATTTCCTAATTAGTCAACGCCTACAGCGTCCTTCTTCTATATTGTGTTTCTTAAATTCCTAATTAGTTCATTTTACACCTTTTTTTATCAACGACGGCAGGCTAAATTGTTCTTTATAGGAAGCAATAAGAGTTACAATCGCTCTTCGAGTATAAAGCGAGACCTACTCTCAGCTGTACTACAACGATTTGCCGTTATCACAGAATAAGAGAGGTAGGACGCATCAAAGGGACGCATTAAAACTGGGGAAGTACCTCCCCCTCACAGAAAACATTGAAGTGATGTTTTGTTCCTGCGAGTGAGGTCACCAGTAAGCTCCTAAATAGTTGCTGTCAGCATAGGTAGCATCGCGCGAATAACACTTAATGTGTTACAAGCATTCATAGGTAATCGCTTTACATCAGGTGAGTCGTATGCTTGTATGTCTCCCAACGTTGTATAAAAAAAACGAGTGTGCTTTAGACCACACGACTGAAGTAAAACTTCTTTAGCTCCATAGTGTGATACAGACAATAGGCCTGCACTGTGTCTTAGATACGAAACTTAACTCGCTATGAGAGAAAGAAAATGTGTGCTCGCACCTCTCTCTCTTGCCCCTACAGTAATATACGAAACGTAACTCTCTCTCTTTCTATCTTCACTAACTTATATCTCCCTCTCAACTTCCGTTCGCCTCTCCCGATCACACTTTTCGTAACGCTCTCGTCACGCATTCACCAGCTTACTCCCCAAATCAAGCGTGCGTCAAGACGTTTTACTTCAAAACTCTTTCGTTATAACTTAAAATTCCGAATCTACGATCAAAATTATTAATGTACTTTCTTGCTTCAGTATAGCTGTATAACATATATAGTCTTCTTCTTCCCAGCGTTATTCCGTTTCCTAATCCATTAGGATTGGCGGGGTCCGCTATCTAAGTCTAAGGATTTGTCGAAAATACTGATTTTACATGGAGCGACTGTCTTCAGACCTCCACAACCCTGAGTGAAAACCATACCTTTCTTAGATCAGGCCACACGTCTATCGAAATATAATTTGTTGAACGTGCGGGTTTCCCCACGATGTTTTTCTTCACCGCCGAGCGAGTGATCCATAAATCCCAAAAACACGAATTTAGTAGTACACACCAGGACTCAAACCTGGGATCTATTAAGCAAGTTTTTTTTTATACAACGTCGCGAGGCATACAAGCATATGGCCTACCTGATGTAAAGTAGTTACCGTAGCCTATTAATGTTTGTATTATAAGTATCACTCGCACGATGCCTTCTCTGCTGCTTACACAGCAACTCCTTAGGAGCTTACTGGTGACCTCACTCACACACAGGAACACAACAACCCTCTAGGGAGGTGCTATTTGGCTGCGGTTTTCTGTGAGGTGGAGGTACTTCCCCAGACGGGCTGCTTTGTTGCGCCCTACCTCACTTAAAACATCCAGAGCAAGACAAACAGACATGTTCATGCACACAAATGTTTGTTTTGTGTGGGAATCGAACCCACGAGCGTTGGTGTCAAAGTCGCGTCATTCCCAACTGAGCCATCGAGCTCGTCAAAACCTCTATATAACTAATATAGTATCTATTTCAACTATACAAGATACCTTACAATAGCGTTACTTACATGCCAACTTTTCTCGTTCGATAAACATACATATTTAAATAATATCCATGCCTAATGGCAAATTGTAACGCTTGTTACCCGCCTACCAAATTATGGCTATGTAAACTTCGTTGTTGCCATCTCATCTAGAAACCTAGGTATCGATTTGATACTCTCTGAATAAATTATAGGGTTCGTCTATTTACATTGGCCATCCGACGTGTATACATATTATCTATTCACTTACAGGGGCATTGTGTGGACGGCTAGAACAACAACAAGCGGTTTGAGGTCAAATGCTAAATGCCATCACTCGGACTATGATGTTAGAAGTTAGCTCAGAGAGGGCATAAAAGGTGTGTGCGTAATTATGTAGTCACTGCGGAAGCATTAGGCAGTTTTCTTTCCTGGATTCAGGTATTATTTTGCGAAAGCTAAATTTACAGGCAATTTGATGTAAACTACTTTATGTGCTTACGTTCATCCGAATTAGCGAACTTTTTTTTTATACAACGTCAGGAGAAATAGAAGCATACGGTCCACCAGATGTAGCCGTTACCGTAACCTGTAAACGCTTGCATGAAGTATTACTCGCGCGATGCCACCTCTGCTGCTAACACAGCAACTCCTTAGGAGCTCACTGGAGACCTCACACGCAGGAACACAACAACCCTCTAGGATGTTGTTATTTTACTACAGTATTCTGTGAGGTTGAGGTACTTGCTCAGACGGGCTGCTTTAATGCCCCCTACCTCCCTTAAAGCTTCCTATCTACGTTCCTAGTAGTTGCCGTCGCTGCAAAGGCTTTGGAACGTGAATTGCATGCACTCGCTAGCGTTGCCGATCTGGTCGTGCTTGTTAAACGTGTTTCGGATCTTTTTTTGCAGAGACGATCGGTTGCAGCCAGGGCAGCAACGATGAGTGCATACGGTTACTGATAGTACTAATAGTACTGAGTGGATTTTCGCCGTTGTTAATTACTTGATGAACCAGATAATTATACCTAGTCTTGCCATAAATACTGAAACAAAAAAAAAAAACGACGAGCTCGGTGGCGCAGTGGTCGAACACGCTGTTACGCTACTTTGACACCAACGCTCGTGGGTTCAATTCCCACACAGTACAAACATTTGTGTGCATGAACATGTCTGTTTGTCTTGGTCTGGGTATTTTCTATGTATAATAAGTATGTATTTACTAAAAAAAAAATGTATTTACGTATGTTTATCAGTTGTCTAGTACCCATAACACAAGCTTCAGCTTACTTTGGGGCTAGATGGCGCTGTGTAATTTGTCCGACATTTTTTTTTTAAAGAAAAAAAAAATTCTATTGCAAATAACATTAATTACTTTTACAGTGTGTTAGTTTAATACATAAATATAAAATAATTTAAAATATAAAAAGCTTATTCGAAATGGTCTCCATTGGCCGCCATACAGTCCTTTAAACGTTGAGGCCAGTTATCAATAGAAGCACGCACTCTTTCCATGGGAAAATTCTTCACTGCCAATCGTACGGATTGTTTTAGGGACTCCAAATTATCATGGCGTTTAGAGCAAGCCGTACTCTCTAAAACTGACCATAAATCATAATCCAGCGGATTAAGATCGGGACTAGACGATGGCCAGTCTTCAACTCTGATGAAGTCCGAAACGTTCGTTTCCAACCAAGACTGCGTAGACCGAGCTTTATGACCCGGCGCCGAGTCTTGCTGGAAGGACCATTCTTGGTTCATCAAGTAATCGGTGGTCGGAGCACACAAAGTAGTTTAGATCAAAATCCTAAAATTGCGGTTTCGTCCGAAGGAAAAATTGATCACTGTTTTCTTTTTGATTTCTTAGTCTTAGTCTTCTTTTTGATTGATTAGGTTTTGTTTAATTATACAATCGCTGGCTGTTGTCGATAGACGACTTAAGCTAAGTCAGTGACCGTCGGGCGGCTTGAAAACACTGACCTCCGCCAATCCGCATTTGAGCAGCGTGGTGGAGTATGCTCTAAACCACTTCGGTTGAAGGGAGACGCGTACACCTGCAGTGGGATGAGTAAGGGCTGATGTGGTGATGGTGATACAATCGTTGGCCATATATAATAATCGATTAATCTTTACTATAATGGTTACAAACTAAGCGGTTCCTGAATGGTTTTCGTCGGTGATTCCTCAATTTGTAGAACAATGCCCCTGTTGAGTTTTTTTTAATACTGTACAATATTTTTCCTGATGTCTCTAAACGAAAGCCTTTAAACAGTGTATCGGCATACATATATTGATCTTAAATATGGACCTCTTACAGAAGTTAGTTGCACAATCTGCAATGGGCAGATCCATGATTGAAATTTCTCTTTGTAATATTCTCAGAAAATAGTATATACTTAGTAGAACTAGAGTTACCGTTGTGATTCTGAGGATCAGTAAACGGAAGTGGTAGTGAGCAGGCCACATAATTCTAAGAACCCATGGCCATCACGGCAAAAGGGTTCTCGAATGATGACAACGAACTGGAAAACGCAGGAAAGGACAGCCCGCAGCCCAATGAATCAATGATTTGTTTGTATAGAAAAGAAGATAATAACTCAAGAACAGGTCGCTGTATACCTGCGAGTGAGGTTATCAGTAAACTCCTGAAGAGTCGCTGTATTTGTTTTATTGTAAGCCCATCCCAAGCCATCTGTAAGAATAGTAGCCTTACGGATAAAGGAAGGGAGAAAGTTAGATCATTAGGAAAGCTAAGGATTACATGGAGAGGCACCATAATGATTTAGCTAGGAGATAGATGATAACAGTTGATGACAATTCCTCTTTATAGCGTTATCTCGTTTCTTAATCTATTAGGATTAGCGGGGTCCGATACCTAACCTAAAATATTTGGTAAAATTACTGACTTTAACATGGGACAACTGCCGTCAGCCATCTACAGCCCAGAGGGAAAACCACGCCTTTCTTCGATGTGCGAGTTTGCTCACGATTTTTTCCTTCGCCGCCTAGCAAGTGATAATTACAAATATACTCGTATATAAGTCCGAAAATACGAACATCCCCACAAAATTCGAGCTAGGAATCAATCGGTTGATAGACTAGTTCGTTGTCCACTAAGCTATCACTGTACTAGGCTAACTGATGACGCCTATTAGTAGAGAAAGTGTTGTATATCTACATTACATTGTTAGATCAATATAATACCATATCCAAACTTCACATTGTGTTTTCCGTTATCAATGCCATTTGAACAGCAGTGTCCAAATCCTGAATTATTAATAAGAACGTTAGGTTGTATTCAACTGAGACCTTTGCTAACAAGAGTTTAGTTTGAATTGATATACATTTTCAGGATATTAAAATTTTTATTTTAATATCTATCGTTACAACTTATGTTATTAATATTTAGGAAGGTAAAATATATAATAATATTTCTAATAACAAATCTTTAGGCAGGTTGGGCATGGGGTAAAAGTTACTCGTGTAACGGAAAAATGTGTATATACATACATAAAAAAAGTTCCCTTGTTGTTATTAAATTTTATAAAATTATAAAATTGTTGTGTTTATAAATTTGTTTGTAATATATAGGTGGCATCGTGTGAGACTAATCGGTAGCCGCCTTACATCAATTGGACCGTAAGTTTGTATGTCTCCCAAGGTTGTATAAAAAAATGTGAGTTAGAACTCAAATTTTATATGACGGTTTGTGTTTACATAGCATCATTTATTTAATTTTAACTTCATATAAATTTTCGATTTGAGAGTTTTCATATAATGTTATGCTAAGAAGTGAAGCTTTGGTAATATATGTTACACGTACAAATCCCATTAAATCATTCAATTAGGCTGAGTGGTTCATGAGATTAAGCTGAATAGAATGTCAATGAGACTTTATTCTGTTTTGTTTAACATCATTGTGTAAATTATAAATAATATAGCAGACGGAAGTCGCAGCTTATAGTAGCAGAAAAGAGATCGTATACGTTTTTATCGATAATGGTACGAAACCCTTCGTGTGCGAGTCCGACTCGCACTTCGCCAATTTTTTATA
This sequence comes from Pyralis farinalis, assembly GCA_947507595.1. Classification (NCBI taxonomy): domain Eukaryota; kingdom Metazoa; phylum Arthropoda; class Insecta; order Lepidoptera; family Pyralidae; genus Pyralis; species Pyralis farinalis. The sequence goes on from OX382275.1 coordinate 7,628,948, forward strand.
TTCTTATTTGTAAATATTAGTTTTAATAAATGTGTTATTTACCTTTTGGTAGACCTTCTTTTTAAATCAGTAGTCTTACAATAAATATATGTAAATAATACAAAATATGTAAAAAATATTTATTTATTTTATTATAAATAGTTTCAAAGTCAAAGTCAAAATCTTTTTATTCCGTAAAAATGGCTACATTTGTTTGGAATCGTCACAATTTTTTTCCCTACCGTGCAGTTTATGACTAGGTGAGCACTGATAAAAATACTGCCAAAAAACTCAGGCATCCCTCTTTTGGTATCCAAACAAGTTTTCTTCTTCCTAGCGATATTCCTAGATCTAAAGATTCGGCGAAGATACTGATTTTGACATGGAGCGACTACCGTCAAACGTCCACAATCCAGAGGGAAAACCAGAGCTTTCTTTCGAAATACAATGTTTTGCACGTGCGGGTTTCCTCACGACGTCTTCCGTCATCGCCGAGCAAGTGATAATAACAAATATGTACAGAAAACACGAATTTAGTGGTACATGCCAGCATTGGAAATGGGTACCTATTGCTCAATAGGCCAGTTCCTTATCCACTGGGTTACCACTGCTCTCATATAAATAAATATATGTAAATAATACATACAATACAGATTGTATATGTTGTTTTGTTTATTCAAAATGGCATCATTTTTCAATGACGATTCATGAATTCTAAAAACCTATGACAAAAACATTTGTCTACTTTTTCTGTACTCTTTACAGAACCTTTATTAACAAAAATGTCACATATTTTTCGATTTAAAAAATTATGCGAGACTGTGTAGAATTTTATTTGTTTGTTAGAAATAGAATTTTATTTTACCTGTATTTTTTATATAAACCTTTGTAAACAGTAATTATTTCAGAGCTTTGACATCAAAGCAGAAATAGAGTGAGGGAGAAATGATATCTGTAACGAACAGACGGACGGCCAAAGTGGTTCCATAAAGGAACCTTAAAAAACTTGATAACAATTAAAAATACATAAAATGTAGAATTTTGGTTCTAAGCACAACATCATTGAGTGAGGCAGAGGGACAAGGGTGGCGGTATTGCAACCGTTCAAAGGTTCTATTATACCTTACACCTTGATCAAGTATTCATAGAAATAACTGCATGTGGAGTTTTTGTAATACTGGTGGGAGTGGTGGACAATACTCGTTAGGCATAGATGTGTTGCAACCATTCATAAGTAACGGTTACCAATTTTCTAGTAATAGATACTTTAAATTGACAAAACTTTCACGGTGTGAGATTTTCGAGTGAAACTTTTATCACATACCTGAGGTTTTTCTTTTAAAAAATGTGCAACATTCGATTTTCGAATTTCAATTGTTTCTTTTATTCAGCTTAGATGGGAAAGATGGATACTTCGAAAATCCGAGTATTTTTTTAATACGAGTTCCGCCGTGGATCTAACGCGGTAGAAACAGCTCGCAATATCAATGCTGCGTTTGGAGAGGAGACTGCTAAGGAACGCACCGTACGTTTTTAGTTTAAACGCATTCGTAATGGAAACTTCGACTTGAAGAACGAACCACGTGGAAGGGCGGTCTTCACACAGGTGAATAACGCTGAACTGAAGGAGATAGTGGAAGTCAATCCGAGTCAAACTACCCAGGATGGTAGTTTGACTGGGATTTAGCGGCATTGACTAATTTGCATCTAATCAATAAGATAAAAAAGTATGAAAAATGGGTGTCTGATGATTTGACTGATCTGCAGAAAGAAACTTGTGTTGCTTTGTTGAATCGGTATAGAAATAAGAACAATATTCCTTATATTGTATCGAATTGTGACATGTGACGAAAAGTGGATTCTTTATGATTACCGTAAGCGAGAAATGCAATGGCTATCCCCAGATCAAACGCCGTAACAGTGCTCTAAAGCAAAGCTTACCAATAAAAAGGTAACTGTTTGGTGGTCTCTTCATGGCGTTATTCATTATAGCTTTCTTAGGTCAAGCAATAATAGCAGATGGTTACTGTGCCGAACTTCGAACAATGATGACGAAACTGGCAGTGAAACAGCCCCGACTCGTGAATCAATCTTCACCATTATTGCTCCATGATAACGCAAGACCTCACGAGAAACCATTGTAACTCTACAGCGATTTGCGATTTTGAAGGGTTGACAAAGACGTCATGAGTCTTAATCCAGACAGATATACGTGAGGGATATTATTAGAGGAAATGGCATTTGGAAGTTCACACAATGGAGCCAGTGCGTAAATCTGTAAATCGTCTGCATAAAGATGGCAGGAGGGGCGATGTTCGGATGTGATGGATTAATGAATAAAGGAAATACCAACTCGGTGGCGCAGTGGCGATACGCGCTTTACGTTCCATTAATACCAAGCTCGTGGGTTCGATTACCACACAGGGCAAACATTTGTGTGCGTGAACATGTATGTTTGTTGTGGTCTGGATGTTTTAAGAGAGGTAGGACCTCCACCTCACAGAAAGCTGCAGCTAAATAACAACTCCCTAGAGTTGTAGTGTTGTGTTCGTGCGTGTGAGTGAGGTCACCAGTAAGCTCCTGGAGTTGCCGTGTAGCAGAAGAGGTGACATCGCGCGAGTGATAATGTATTGCAAGCGTTTACAGGTTACGGTAACCGCTTTAAATCAGGTGAGCCGTATTTTTGCATGCCTCCCAACGTTGTATAAAAAAAAAGTAAAAATAAAAGAGGAAACAACACGCCACCCTGAGGCACACCAGCAGTTGAAGAGCACCAGGAATAGAACGAATCCTCAATGCGTACTCGCTGCTGACGTCCATACAGGTAAGAACGAAACCACTCAATTTCCGAAGGAGATATATTGATCGAAGGTAAACGTACCAAGAGAATGTCATAATCAATGGTAGTAAACGCGTTACTTGAGTCTAGTAACGCTAAAACCGTAAGTTGAGCGTTATGCATATTAAAACGGATATCCTCGGTAATTTCGAAGAGAGCGGTAGTCGAGCTATGATCCGGGCGGAAACCCGAGATGGAAGGGATTGAGAATCTTGTGCTTATCGAGCAAACAACTTAACTCCTGCTGAACCAAGCGTTCAAGGACCTGAGATAGAAAAGAAAGAATAGAGACGGTAATCTGAGCAAGACAAAGGATTAGGTTTCTTGGGTAAGGGGACAATGTGAGAATTTTTCTCAGCAGTAAGAAAAAATATGGATGATATTCAATTATTTAGGATCAGTGAAATAACAGGAAGGATGATATCAAGAATCGTTAGGATTATAAGACAACTAACGCTGTCATACCCCACGGCATTTGACGGTATTATTCGCACGTTCTTCTCAACATCACAGTCAGTAAATTGAGTCAAGAAGAATGACGGAGAATCTGGAGTTGGAAGTGATGAAATACAATTAAGTGTCGCCGTTTTAGTGCTGCTATCAAAAGCGGCAATAGACGAAAAATGGATATTTTGATCATCTACATTGACATTATTAGAATTATTACGATGCTTTTTTTCAACTCTTACAATATTTGCGATATTGCAATCGTTCATGGGCTACCATAACCAATTTATATCAGTTGCATCGTATGCTGATATGCCTCCGTACGTTGTACAAAAAGCTTATAAATTGTGAAAACTATAACTAATCACAAAAATAGTTCAGTAAGTAGGTATATTAATTGAAAAACTCGCTGTAATTACATATATTGAGTTAATCGCCCCTCCGTATCTCTACATCGTATTTAAAAGCAGCAGCACTTTAAAAGCAGGCACATACCCATTCAACCAACTCTACTTTGCAGGCAAAATATCTTGCAACAAAATAAAAAGTACCAGTTTTTTTCGTGTTTTTTATCATAAATTGAGAAGCTATTACGTTAGATATAGTGGTTGCAGTGCATAATACATACCTCCTATAGTTTCACATTATAAAAATACCATTGTGGAAAAATAATATGAATAATATTGGTTAAATTAAAGCAGAGAATAATAACTCCAGTTTTTCGTAACAAAATAATTTATATCGTTTTGACCTCAAAAAGAAGAGGTTATTACAAAGCGAGTATTTTTTATATTGCGTTTCCCGCATAATAAAGTCATTTAGCAGTGTGAATACTCATTTCGCATAAAGGTAATTTCAATTTACATTTGATGAGAATTTGATAATTACATAAAACGTTTTTAAATAAAATCTTCTTTTCTTCTTTGAGTTACGTGATTCTTTATTAACTGCTTTTCATTTTTTTTGTTACTGGGGATTTTAATTATAAATTTAATTTAGACTTAATTGTCATCAAGTCTACATGAAATTTACAATTATAATCCTTAAAAAATTAAAAAAAAAACATTTAAAGGAATGATTTATTTGTTAACGTTTTATAATAAGGTGGCATATAATGTTATATAACATTTTTATAAATTACACCTTGTATTTACCTGAAGGGTAGCCCTTCATATAAATACAAGGTGTAATTTATTATATTAAATAATAATTATCTTTCATCCCATACAGTCGATCAGGGTAACTTAAGCCTTCAATATAAAATTGGCCCAAAATTTCAAATGCATATTATAGATTTTTTTTGCTATGATTTTATGTATTTCAAACTAGATTTGTAAACATCGATTCTAATATATCTTCGTAAATGCTCAGATTCTGCCAAATAATTGACATCTATCATTGTTGAGACGTCAGTTGCTTTTTTCTGTGGTGTGAATAGAGCGGTTTGTTACGAAAGCGCCAAAAAGTTGCCTGCTGTGTTGTCATTTGAATACTTAAGGAGGCAAGTGTTATTTTAAAGTGTCTCATATGTGTCTATCTATTATTTCTTTCAAAAATTACGAGAGTTAGTTAGCTAATTCCCATGATATTGCCATAAATATTGAACAGGTAAATTATTACCGGTGAATAAGGGTAACTTGAGCCCGGGCCAAAGTTCAAAATTCTCAAAATATATGGAGGAGATATATTCGATAAGTGTGAAGAAAGGGCAGAGGAAGGAGACATAACTCATGAAGAAGAATGTGGTTTGGATATAGCACAGGAGGTTTTTTTTCTATAGAGACATACGAAGTACGTGACGGTAGACTGGAACTTCAGATGATTAGTGATAATGTGATAAAGGCCGTGGCTCAGTTTTGCATAATGAATGATACAAATATCATACGAATGCTTAATGACACTAATATTCAAAGAAAGAAAGGTATTTTATCATATAAGACGACTTCCTGGCCATGGAATGGAATGGAAATTTTTCAAAGTTTAACCCCATGATGTAGATGTAGATGTAGGATTAAATAAAATTTTAATTATTTTGATACTTTTTTCATTGTCTTAGCTATATGGTAAGTCAGTAAATAAGTTAAAAACGCATTGTTCACCAAAAAAATAAGATTGAATAAAAACTGTGTTGATTTTCCTATGGCAATAATTTATTTACCCATTTTAGTACTAATAAATGAAAACGAATGTATACATAATTATTGTCTATGGCCCTCAGCTGTAGTTTTTATGGTAAATATGCAGGCCAATGTTAGCAAAATGCTTTAAATAAAATAAAATAAGCAAAAACAACCTAAAATTGGGACCTGGGCCAATCCAAGCCCAACTCACAATCTAACATTGGCCCAGTGGTTAAATGGATTTTTTGAAACTATTTTCCTAGAGATTATTGGTAAATGAGTAAATTTTTTGGAAGTAGGCTACATAAAGCCACCATAACAAGCGTATCTTTTTGAGTAACGTATTATTTTAAACATTGGTCTAACTTTTCATGTGCAAACTGGGCCAAAGTTAGCCAGATTGACTGTACATAATGTTTAGTAAAATAAATCAATAAGATTAAATAAATAAATTGTGTTTGCCATGATATTGGCAATGATATACTTGGCGTGCAAGGACTTACACATATAAATGCACACTGACAGATTTTCAGTTTATCAGTAAAGAACAGTGCGCTAGTTTTGTCATGCAACTGGTGCATTTATGCAAGATAACTAGTCAATATGGAATCGATGAAGCCATACCGAGTAGAATGTACTGCATTGGGATACACCCGCGTTAAAGGCGCCCCATTACCATAATCCCTCCATTGCGATACCATAAAACACCATGCAATAAATCAAGATAGATATTTTTATTGTCGCGCTAAAAAATTTTACTTGTATGAATAAAACATTTAATTTTGTACCCGACGTTTATCCTCACCATTAAAATTTACTCGCTAGGATTGTGGGAGACCATTTTAAAATGCGTGATACTTAGGAATTATTAGTATTTAAACTTAAATGGATAAACATAAAACGTAACGATTGTAAATAAAATCATTGCGATGCAGGCTCTAACTGTGCAGATTGAAAGTATAAACGTATTTAAAATATTTGATTAATTATCTTTCATCCTTTATGCCCTTAATAATTGGTGTGAGGGATGAGAGAGGGAAGGAGGGTAAAAAAGTTCGACGCCTTTTCAAGTCGATTCTTTCAACTTTTCTGACCTCTACTTCAACAAAATCGATGTCACCTTTTTACACCAAAAGTTTTTTAATTTGTCGTAGTGACAAATTAAAACAAATTTTATGTAAAGCTTCACTGAAACTTTATAAATATATTATAAATAAATATCATGGAGGAATAATCAAAATTAAGTCATGATCAAAGCAAGGACAGTCGATTACTGATTTTTAAATGTTTAACCATATAAAACAAATATTCTTATATGCTGTAGTAGTATCAATTTACAGGCAAATTATGGAGATTTTTTTATGATATCTTATTGTGTTTGATATTCTATTTATTGTGTTTATTAAGCACTGATGACACCAAATATGTTGCCAAAGCGGGTAGAAATAATTAATAATTTTTAGAATCACATCATTTTCCAAAATTTGTCGATTTTCTAAAAAAAAATCATGTCACGCGAAGAAGCTTCATAAAATATTTCAAGTTTCGAAACCCTCTCTTTTGGACTAGATGTGCGTTGATACAGCATTGCAGTTGCACAGAATTTTCAGAATCACGTCACGAATACAGATGAAGTCGTTCTCATTACGGCTTGTTACAATTGAATTCTGAACGCATGAGAGCACTGGAGGTACTTTCATGCCCTTAGAACCAAGACTAGGTAAGCAATTGAAAGGACTCCCCGCAGAGGTTTTCCTAAGAGTCTAGAGCGGGAAGTTCTTCAAAAAGGATAGAACAGGTTACCAGAGTCAGTAAGCCGCGATTGTTGCCTCCACAATTGTAAGTATTCATAAGTTTCGTTAACTGATTATAAGGCCGGCAGTAATTTTATTTTTAAGTATATTTATTTTGATAAATACATTATCACGCCTGTCTACCATTGAGGTAGGCAGAGACTATGGAACGTCAGGTGCATCGATCCAAACATAACTTTTTGCCTCTACCACGCTCATCAACCTTTTCTTGCATGCTCTTCGGTTTCGGGTGCTTTTGATTTTCAGCACATCAGCTATTTGATTCAAATGCGAGGATCTAGGGCGGCCTCTGCCGATATCTCTACTCACTCTTGCTCCATATACTTCTTTCGTAACTCTTTTGGCATCCGTTCTTTGCAAATGTCCGAACCATCTCAACATACCTTTTTCAATTATTTTGATAATATTTTAATATTATTATTTTGATTATATTTTAATAACATTTAATTAAAATTTAAAGTTTAGACATGACATCATACTTATACCTGACCTACCTACCTACTTTATCCAAGTCTACTAATAATTTCATATTTGTAACTAACTGGAGCTTAAAATGACAGATATTTCACATTCAGACATAATATTGTTCAGTCAAATGCAAATAATAATTTGTTCTGCATATCGTCTGAATAAATTACCCACTTAGCTTGGGATCTAAGTGGGGATTAGGGCAGTTACACTCTGAGCGTACAGATCTCATTACTTTTACTAATATAACTATTATTTTAGTTTTAAAGTCACTTTAAGTATCTCCGAAATTTAAGTTGTTGAGCTAAACAAAGTTTCAGTTAAGTTTTTAAGCTATATAGGTTTAAGAGTATAGCATTCAGTGAATACGTTGTTTTGAAAATTTCTCATGGATTTTAAATGGAGCTTATAATGAATTTTGATAAAATTTGGTACAGAGATAGTCTGAGGATCTGAGAGAGAGATAGGAGAGGGACCTACAAAATGACTTGGTCTTCTTATTATCGCGAGGGACGCAAAAGTGACTTTAGAAGATATTATATATAAAAAATGTACGTTTCAGTATCTTCTTCTTCCTAGCGTTATCGCGTTTCCAAATTCATTAGGATTGGCGGGCTCCGCTACCTAAGCCTAAGGATTTTGGCGAATATACTGATTTATACATGGAACGACTGCCGTTAGTTCCCTACAACTCAGAGGCAAAATCAGACCTTTCTTTTTCTTTTTCTTTTTGTATAGAAATACTTGCACCCCAGCCATGGGCAAGGCTCTTTTTATGGCTAAGTTATGATTATATACAAAAAATAAAATATAAATACACACATTCATACATCATACACTTTTATTCCTCAGTTTATTCTTTCATCATCTTTTATTGTCTAAAATTTTAATTTTGCCCATTTTTTCAACACCGGTGAAACTATCCTATCTGTTTCCAAACTTCCCTCCCCATACTGGACCTTTCTTGTTTAGGGCGCAGATCATTCTTCACTACCCAGCAAGTGATAACAATATGTATATAAATCCGAAGGCACGAATATAACGGTATATGCCCAAAGGTAGTTCGCATCGAAACAGCTCGTTTAGGAAAATACCTCCACCTCACAGATAACCGCAGCCAAATAATAACTTCCTAGAGGGTTGTTGTGTTCCTGCATTGTACCAGTAAGCTCCTAAAGAGTTGCTGTGTTAGCAGCAGAGGAGGCATTGCGTGAGTGATACTTAATTATATACGTTCATAGGCTACGGTAACCACGTTACATCAGGTGGGCCGTATACTTATATGCCTTCCGACTGTAAAAAAAAAATGCTACCACAGTGCAAAACTATGGGCTATGTCGGTAACCTTAGTTCTACCGCAGATATCCTCATTTCTGATCTTATCACGCAGAGAAACCCCAAGCATAGCTCTTTCCATAGCAACTTGAGCTTCCCCATACGGCCCGCAGTGAAGGGCCACATCTCAAATCCGTATGTCATCACTTGCAACACACACTGTTCGAAGTCCTTACTCTTCAGGCGTTGAGGTATTTTGAACGAAAAGATGTGTCGAAGTTTCCCGAAGTTGGATCCGTCTGTTGACCTCTCGGTCGAAGTTGGACTTATCTAACTGAATAACTTGCCCTAGGTAGACATATTCGTCAACTGCTATTTAAATACCTACCTAATGCAATTCTATCTGTCTATATAGACGGGCTCGGTGGCGCAGTGGTGAAACGCGCTGTTACGCTACTTTGACATCAACGCTCGTGGGTTCGATTCCTACACAGTACAAACATTTGTGTGCATGAACATGTCTGTTTGTATTGGTCTGGGTATTTTTTATGTATAATAAGTATGTATTTACAAAAAAAAAATGTATTTACGTATGTTTATCAATTGTCTAGTACCCATAACACAAGCTTCGCTTACTTTGGGGCTAGGTGGCGCTGTGTAATTTGTCCGGCAATATTTATTTATTTATTTATATATATGTTTACACCAAATCTCTTGCGGAGTAGGCAGAGAGGACCGAACGCCATATGACTCGGTCACACACCTCACTCGCTTCTTTAACATTCATAGTTCTTCTCAGGCACGCTCGCCGGTTTCTAGTGCTCCTCATATCACCTGATAAAACATGATCATTTTGGTCATGGTAAGTAGGTAAATCTTAGCCTTGGCTTGGGCTAGAGCTTTAGTAGCAGATCCCGCCAATCCTAATGGATTAGGAAACGGGATATCGCTGAGATAAAAAAGCCACGTATTGGCCTGCCTTGGCTATTTCATCCGTCTATTTGTATAGCAGTTGTATAGCAGTTTCGTGATTATTTCGTCCTCTATTCTTTGTACATGTTCTACGTGTTTCTTAAATTGCATTTTAAGAGAAACATATAACTACAACTTAGTTATAAATATAAAAGAATCCAACATAGCTTTATCAAAAAGTTCAATAGAAAAAAACTTCATTTTGTAGTTGAAAAAAATGTTCATCAGTACATCGATATACGCCACGGAAATTATCCAACTGCAAGTGTAAGTTAGCAATCGTGAAAAAATATTTACAAACTATAGATTTCGGACTTTTACCTTTTCTGTTGCGCTGTGAAACTGCGAAAATAATCATGATTAAAGAGGTAACACATAGATTTTAATTTTCTTGCGAGTATCGAATTATGCGGCATAAATGTTATTTTTATACAGCTTCAAAGGTCAGATAATAAGTAAATATTATTAATTATAACTTCGCATGGAGTTATTTTGTGAGAAATAGGTCTTAAGAGGCGGATTCACGACATAGTGATTGTACTAATTGCGGCACGGAACCCCAATTGTTACAGTATCCCCCCGCCTCTTCTCGAAAATTGCTCAATTGTTTTAAAAAAGTGCAAACGGCTCTTTCCGGCACGCAACAAAATAACAGACCCGAAATTTAAAATCTGACAATGGAAAATGGTGCAGAGTTTTTAATATTTAAATTATAAATTATTTCTTTTCAAAAGTTTAAACAAAGAACAAGGTCCGAGTACGGCGTAGTGGCGCGAATGAAAGGAAAATTAGTACAGTATTGTAATTTTTCTTTTTATACAACTTCGAGAGGCAAGCAAGCACTCGCCTCTCCCTCCTCTTGTGTAAAGTGGAAATCACTTAACGTGTTGCCACCTATGTTGCTTAGCACCTCTTCAGAAGCTTTCTAGTGACCTGATTCATTTGGAGGTACACAACAGCCTTCTAGGAAATTGTTATTTGGCTGCTTTTCTTTTAGCGGTGGAGCTACTTCTTTAATACGCTCCATATTATTAGAGTTCTATGTATAATTTTAAACTTTCACGGTTGTTTACATCATTAATTTCGGCGACGTCGCCAACGTGCAACGCCGCCGAAATATCGGGTTAATATGACAAATCGCGGTAAATCCCTTACCTACATTAATAGTATTACAGTTTTATTATGACAGTCTAATTATACCAAGTATATATCTGTCTCAAGAGGTAGGGATTGAACAAGTGTCATTATACAATTGAAGGATCAACGCGTTACCAACTTACCGGAAAAAAATACTCTCTTCATCGACAACACTAATTCAATTTAATGGCCGACTGAGCACAGTTAACAAGGAGCTATTCGTTTATGTGTTCGATCTCGTACGCTTAGAACGTATTTCGTAAGCCATTTCAATGCCGTTTCGTGTTTTTTTTTTGGTTATTTGTATGTATATCTTCACGCCAAGTCCCTTGCGGAGTAGGCAGAGAGAACCCAGCGCCATAAGACGCGGTCCTTGCATACTTCACTCCCTTCTGTGACATTCATAGCTCTTTTCATACACGCTCGCCGGTTCCTGGGGCTTCTGACATCACCTTCTGATAAAACACGACCAATTTGGTTATTTGTCTAGATATTAATGAGGGCGCATCGAAGCAGCCTGAGCGGACGTCAATCTCACACAATCACTCCTTCTTCTTGCGTTATCCCGTTTCCAAATCCATGCGATGATACTGATTTTTGCATGACTTGCCGGCCTTGTGACTAACAACAGGTGCCGGTTCAAATCCTGGCATGTGCCACTAAATTCGTGTTTTCGAATATATGTACATTATTTGTAATTTGTAATCTAGTGACTCAGCGGAGAAAGAAAACATCGTGAGAAAATACGCACGTCCGAGAAATTATATTTCGAAGATGTGTGCCGTTATCTAAGAATGATCTGGTTTTCGCCTCTCATACTTAGACAGGCTTGTTCAGAATAACGAAACCGTGAATAATTTGTAGAGAGAATAGTATGGTACTGCCACCAGGATAAATAACTACACTAATATTATAAAGAGAAAAGATTTGATTGTTTGTTTGTATTGAATAGGCTCCGAAACTACTGGACCGATTTGAAAAATTGATTTACCATTAGAAGCCGACATTATCCCTGACGAACATAGGCTACTTTTTACCGCGGGAATATGCTTCATTCCTACGGGAAAACGGGTAATAGGACAACGGGTAGTGTGAATTATCCTTCCGTACTTTTTCACATAACGTCTAAACGTCTAAACAGATTGGGTTGAAATTTTATATAGGTATTTTCATGGTTTCCTGAATTATTTTAAAAATACAATTGGACCCGGTAGATAGTTAGGTATATATGATATATGATCCGAATTCTACGCAAACGAAGTTGCAGGTGGATGCTAGTAATTAATAATTAACGTTTGTGAATATGGCCGCGTTGTGCTTCCATTCATATTCTATTGCAGATATTGCGGGCACGAATATATTTATCCCGGTACCTGTCCGGGTCTGCTCTAATTTTTTTCTATACCACTAAGGTGGCAAACAAGCATACAAACATAAGGACATATACATAAGCATATGAATATTTGCAACACCAGAGGTGTTAGTATTGCGTTGCCGACCCTGTAAGAACCTCTTCACGCCTTTCTTGAAGAACCCCATACAGTAGTCCCTTGGGAAAACCCCGGCAGGGAGCTCATTCCACGACTTAATAGATCTCGGAAGAGAACTCCTCTGGAACCGCACAGTGCGTGACTATTGCGGTTCCAATGTATGAGGATGAACCTCCCAATCGCCGGCGAACTGTGCGATTGTAAAATGAGGCTGTTGGCATAATGTTTAACTAGATAAAGAAAACTAGAATTATATTTCTAACCTGAACATTTTTTTTAAATCATCATAAATCCCACACAAACGTAATTAGTTATGCAGCCATAGGAACGTACGGAGCCCTCGATAAGCGAGTCCGCTTCGCATTTAAACACGCTTGTTTTTTAGGGTTCCGTACCCAAAGGATAAAACGGAACCCTATTACTGATTTCCACAGATGATGTATTTCTCTTGCCGCTATAACAACAAATACTAAAAAATAGAATAAAATAAATATTTAAGGGAGCTCCCATACAACAAACGTGAACATTTTGCTCATTTTTGCTTGATATTGATAACGACAGGTAGACGCTTGAAATATTCACAGAATATTTAGTTATATATTCACTTTAAGAATAAATAATTAAATTAAAATAAAACAAATATTCAAGAGGGGCTTCCATACAACAAACGTGTTTTTTTTTTTGCTTTTTTTTATAGATAATGGTACGGAACCCTTCGTGCGCGAGTCCGACTGAAATTTAATAAAATAACATTTCGAAAATCGTGTAACCTAACGAATGTTTGCTTTTCCCTCTAGGTTGTAACGGACTGTCGGCAGTAGATCCATATCAAAATAAGTGTCTTCGCCAAATCCTCAGACTCAGGTAGCGGATACCGGAACAACGGGATAACGCTAGAAAGAAGTGAGGCTATCAGTTAGATCCGTAGCTCCACTGGTATGGCAAGGCACAAAAGAATCTTCTTGTACTGAAAGTGTTGATAGCTACTGTAAGCGCTAGTCAAGGGAGACGCAGGGCGTCAGATGGCGCATTGTGCAGGGCGGACTGTGGGAAACACAAACATATGGTGTATAGGTAAACAGATGTATAGAGCTTTCACAGAAAGGCGTTATTACATGCGTTTGCATGACATGTAGGGTTGCATGTGGCTGGCGAAGCGGTGGGCGAAGCTGCAGGGGACGCCACGAGCGAAGCGGTGGGCGAAGATGACGCCACAGGGGACGCAACCGCGATCACTGTGAGTGTCCGAATCAGCAGTGTAATCAGCAGAGATTGCAACGCGCGAGTAATATTTAATGTACTTCAAGCGTTCATAGGAGGATATGGTAACTGCGTTACATCAGGTGGGCGGCATGCTTGCTTGCCTCCCGACAATGTATAAAAGCCGGTGTTCGGCTGTGTCGTAGATACGGCCGTAAGTTTTACGTGAATACGTCATCATAACGTGTAAATGTAAGTAAATTATAAAAAAATAAAAATAAAAGAAAATTATGTGATACGGCAAAATAATCTCAAATTGGCGGTGCTACCTCAACCGTGCGCAATGCGTCACAGTCCTCCCTCGACGTAGTGTAATAAAATGTTGTATGTAAACGATGAATATATAGCTATAACACTAGGAACCCACAATTTTGTTATCAGTTATTTTCCGAATTGCCACCCACTATGAAATCAAATTTAAAGATGAATTCACGTTAAACAAGCCCTAAAAATTTAGGTGGATTCATCTTGTTATAAAAAAAAAACACTCTATTAAAATTTGGCGATCAAAATAAACAACTCAACACAACCAGAAGTATTTGCGTGCCTCTAGGTGTATTTCAAACATAAAGGATTGCAAGTCATGATAGCTTATTGGCTGGTATCGAGAGATATTTATGGAGAATTGCGGAAATTTTTCTTCTAGCCTATTCGGGTTTGACGTGAAAATACTTTTCTTTTCCTTTCATGAATTTTAGAACACCCCGCGAATCTCCCTACGGCGTGGTTGTATGGGAGAGATCGCTTTAGGTATTAGACTGCCTGTTGTACTTTTATAATAATACTAGCTTTTACCCGCGGCTTCGCTCGCATTGATACTAAATAAATATATTTATATATATAGAAGTAAAATAGGTTTTTTTTTAAATATATATATATATATATATATATATATATATATATATATATATATATATATACATATATATATATATATATATATATATATGTCGGGACGTGGATGTAATTGTCGTCAGGTGGCTCGTTGTTCATGGCGAATAAAGCGAAATACCTGCGTAATTAATCTTCTCAATATTTAATCAACCAATTACAAAAATAATCGTAACAAAAGTTATATTCAGATCGCAGATTACAACGGATTCAAAATGCGGTGGACGCGACATGTGCGATTGGCTCCATTGCTCGATTCGTAATGCGCTTCCAATGACGGTATCTCATCTTGACGTTTTTGACAACTGACAACAATCGACATTTCGAGCAAACCATAACAAACACAACCGGTGTTGCCAATCCAACGATGTCGATTCCACCCAAGCGCCGACTTGATATTTTGATCCGTTATTATTAAAACTAGCATCACGGGGATTGATTTCTTCCGGGCTTCTCAATATGGTGTTGCTACCTCTGCGATATATATTAAAATATATATATATATATATATATATATATATATATATATATATATATATATATATATATATTAATAAAAAAGTATCCTATTTTACTTCTGATACCTCCAAGAATATGTGTACAAAGTTTCATGATGATCGGTTTAGTGGTTTTCGCGTGAAAGCGTAACAAACAAACGGACATTCACATTTATAATATTAGTAGGATGTAAGTTACATGTTTACAAGATGCTGTATATAACATGTCTGTTTGTCTTGTTCTGGATGTTTTAAGAGAGATAGGGCACATCAGTGCGGCCCGTCTGGGTAGGTACCTTCACCTCACAAAAAACCGTAGCCAAATAACAACTCCCTAGAGGGTTGTTGTGTTCCTGCGTGTGAGTGAGGTCACCAGTAAGCTCCCGAGGAGTTGGTGTGTAAGCAGCAGAGGAGGCATCACGCGAGCGATATTTAATATATCGCAAGCGTTAATAGGCTACGACACCCTCTTTACATCAGGTGGGCCGTATGCTTGTATGCCTACCGAAGTAGTATATAAAAGAAAAAAGTTTTTACTCACGTGGAGTTTAGCTTTTCAAGCTTTACACAAGAGCTATAAATATTTTTCGGATAAAAAGCATCTTAAATTTTAATTTAGAAATTACTCTATTTGTGTGCCAAACTTCATTCAAATCCCTTCAGTTTTTTTATGCATGACAACAACTTTCATACATCCTCACAATCTTTTCCATTATAATATGGACAGGATTATTGATGCAGAGTATTCTATTATTTTCTTGTCAGTAGTAAACCAACATATGGCCTGCTTGATGGTAAGCAGTTATTATAAATGAACGTTATCATATATCATATTTGACGAGCTCAGTGGCTCCGTCGTGAATGACGGGACTTTGACGCCAAAGCTCGTGGGTTGGATTCCCACACAAGGCAAACATTTGCGTGCATGAACATGTCTGTTTGTCTTGGTCTGGATTTTTAAGAGAGATAGCGCGCATCAAAGCAGCCCGTCTGGGGAAGTACCTCCCTCCACCTCACAGAAAACCGCAGCCAAATAACAACTCCCTGGAGGGTTATTGTGTTCCTGCGTGTGAGTGAGGTCACCAGTAAGCTCCCAAGGAGTTGCTGTATAAGCAGCAGAGGAGGCATCGCGCGAGTGGCGAGCGCTGATGGCTGTAATTATCTTACATAACTACAAAAAGAAATATTGCATATTTGTAATTACACTTGCTCGGCGGTAAAAGAAACAATCCTTAGGAAACCCATGAATCCATGGAACATTCCCAAGAATTGTGCTTCCAAAGACGTGTGACCTAACCTCAGAAAGGTCTGGTTTTCCCTCTGAGTTGAGAAAGTCCGACTGCAAAGCCTTAGGCTTAGGTACTGGACTTCAGCAGTCCTAATGGATTAGACAACAGGACAACGCTAAGAAGAAGAAGAATACAATTTACAATTTAGTTTTGACGTTTATGACCACAGTAATTAGGTCAACAATTGTTTACTTTTGAAATCAATCGATCATGTGTAAAATATCCCGAAATATTCTTATTATCATTTTTATAACTCTGAAAATTTAATTTTTGAATTGGCAGTTGCATAATTTCATAACTAATTATACGTCCAAGGACTGTACTGAACCCTTGATAGGTAAGGCAAATTCGTACTTGACCATAATATCACGTTTGAAAAAAAAAAATTAATATTGTCAGATATTGTCAGACAAATTACACAGCGCCACCTAGCCCCAAAGTAAGCGAAGCTTGTGTTATGGGTACTAGACAACTGATAAACATACGTAAATACATTTTTTTTTGTAAATACATACTTATTATATATAGAATATACCCAGACCAAGACAAACAGACATGTTCATGCACACAAATGTTTGTACTGTGTGGGAATCGAACCCACGAGCGTTGGCGTCAAAGTAGCGTAACAGTGCGTTTCGCCACTGCGCCACCGAGCTCGCCGAAAAAGAATGGAAAGTATGGGATATTTATAAACCATACTGTGCAGAAAAATATTTATATCTTTTACTTTATTACATCGGTATTTAAATAAAATTTTATAAATACAACCCCGTCTGTAACTTTGTGTGTATGGAAATAAAAATCCCTCGTGCGGGAAAACAAGCTTTCCGCATGCTTCACGGTAAATTACTCGCTTTTCGTGTATGTACCGAAAATAAATTTATCAATTTCACATTGAGTTTATAAATTACAAAATGGATTGATCAATTTAAATTTCAATATCTACGGCAAATGTTGGCTCAAACTGCAAACAATTGTTTAAATACAGAGGGAAAAACGCCAAAGTTGAAGTGTTGCACATATTTACATTTGTATCATCGAAGTCTCTCGAAAAGGGGCTTTCATTGTAACGTAGATCGGAAACTGCATACCTACTAGATGTATGCAGTTTTCGGTAAAATTATAACCAAACGAGAGTCAAGAGAGAATTTAGTAATTATTTTCACATTTCATGGTCGTCATGTGAGATGGTATAAATAAAATATAAAAATATATAAAATCAAAGCAGCCTGTCTGGGGACGTACCTCACAGAAAACCGCAGCTAATAACAATTCCTATGAGGGTTGGCATGTTGATGCGTGTGAGTGAGGCCACCAATAAGCTACGAAGGAGTTTCTGTGTCCAGCAGCTATATAAAAAAAACCGGCCAAGTGCGAGTCGGACATCTATAAAAACGGCAACAAAACCACGTTTGTTGTATGGGCGCCCCTTAAATATTTATTTATTCTGTTTTTTACTATTTGCTGTTATAGCGACAACAAAAATACATCATCTGTGAAAATTACAACTGGCTAACTATCACGGTTCATGAGATACAGCATGGTGACAGACGGACGGATGGACAGCGGAGTCTCAGTAATAGGGTCCGTCTTACCCTTTGGGTACGGAACCCTAAAAAGATAGCGCCTACTAATAGTAAGTATAGACCTAGATATCAGCACTCCATGCCTAAACTTAAAACTAGTTGTAATGCCATGATACTTAAAATTAGCGATTCACTCCGACGGTTTCCTTCCTGTGAAGGTAGATCTCCAGAATCAATATGTATTGCCCGTTCCGGTCGGATGCGATGCCCGCTCGCTGTAAACTCGGCGTTACGGCGAGCTTTGAAAAAGGTTGGGACATTTTTCTCGGCGTACGTGCGTGAAAGCAGCCCCGACGACGCGCTGCCTGATTTCGCGTAGGTTTATGGCTGTTACACCGTACCGTAATGTATACAGTTGCGTATATAAATATATAATATTTGAGATTTCTTGAAGTACAGATATTGCTACAGATTTTTGTAATAATATGAATATTGATTACTAAAAAAATGTTTCAATTTAGATTTAAATGTATTCTTTGAACTTGGACTACCTTCATTGGAGGGGGAATATTTTTCCAGCACTTTGTCACATGGTAGCGGAAACAGTCAGTGAAAAATGATATTCTAGATATTGAAAGTCAAACCATTGAACTCAATATATAAACCATTCAAGGCGAAACAGCTGGACATAAGCAGATGATGCCTGAGGTAACTCGCTGCTGAACTACTTGCTCCTCCAACCGCCGCTACAGGTACTGCCTAGTTTGGAGCACTGGGCGTGACGTCATCTTTTTGTCAGCCATGCCAAGATTTTTTTATACCACTAAGGTGGACAACAAGCATACGTCCTGCCTGATGGTAAGCAGTCTTCGTAGCCAATGGATATTTGCAACACCAGGGCTGTCACTCATATGTTGCTGACCCTGTAAAAACCTCTTCACGCCTCTCTTGATGAACCCCATCCTGCAGACTCTAGGTAAAACCTCAGCTGGGAGTTCTTTCTACCAGTTGAGAGTTCTCGAAAGAAAACTTCTCTGGAACCGCACAGCATGCAACCCCTGAGGTTCCAGTGTGTGAGGACAACTCCCCGCCGTCGGCGAGCGGTGCGGTTGTAAAAAGAAGCTGTTGGCATCAAATCGAACTATTCTTCAGAACACATTCCTTTGTTGGTACAATCCGTAGACCTAAAACTGTGTTATTGACATCAAGTACTAATAAACCACTTCACCTGCGCTGCAGCTGTAATGATCCACTATCACTATGCAACCTTCACCCATCATTTACAATTTTCATATGACATATACTTATGGCAGTTCTGCTGTGGCTAACTCAAACCAGATTCGGCAAGAAATCTCCGTGAATCTCTTACTTATTTATTTTATTCATCTATCTACCTATAACTTCACGCCAAACCCCTTGTGGTGCAGGCAGAGAAAACCGAGCGCCACACGACTCGATCCTTACATATCTCGCTCGCTTCTTTAGTATTCATACCTCTTTTCTCATGCACGCTCACCTGTTTCTAAGGCTTCTGACATCATATACTAATAAAACTCGACCAATTTGGTCAT
This sequence comes from Pyralis farinalis, assembly GCA_947507595.1. Lineage (NCBI taxonomy): Eukaryota > Metazoa > Arthropoda > Insecta > Lepidoptera > Pyralidae > Pyralis > Pyralis farinalis. The sequence continues at coordinate 7,648,523 of OX382275.1, forward strand.
GGTAGGTAATTCTTGGACTTCCTCGGCTCTTACATCCTTCTACTATTTTCTTTATGTAAATGTATGTTTTTTTTTAAATAAATACCTTTCATTTTCCTTGAGTCCTTACAACAGGGCACCTGTCCTGTGCAAATGAGAATAGTGATATATTATCAGCTGGACAGATACACCGCTGTTGGCCACATGTTCTCCTCTAGCATGTCCACATAATGAGTAGCTGTAGCGCGTCCTACTGTAGGCAGTAATTCACTAAGTCCACTGACACTTATCCACCTGCACATATCCGTATAAATGGATTGTTGTACATTGGCGACAAAGTAAATTCGTCGCGGAAAAAAGTATGTATCAATTTGCTACTGTTCTATTTTTATATTTTTATGAAGTAAATTTGTCACATATCAATTTGGATTATTGTAAATTCGTCACAATGTTTTTTTTTCGTACAGGTATTACTACCGGCACTGGCAAATATGATATGAAATGATCACTTGTGACGAATTTACAATAATTCTTACCTACCTGTGACGAATTTACGCATATTTTTTGATGTGAGTGGCGAATTTACTTTCAATGTATGGAGTGTGCAAAAATGTGACGAATTTACTTTGTGACGAATGTACAACAATCCGTATAAATCCGCCCTCATTTCATATTCGGATTTTCATTATTTGACATAAAAATATTATTAATATTCCTTTGACATAAATATACCCCAACTATTGAGATGACATAAATCTCTTCTATTTCCATGTACACACATAGCGACACATTAAGCTAAACTGTTTTACAGTTCTTATAGCATGCAATAAGAGTAAAAATGGTATTGCAAGTGTGTAAGTTGACATGTCTGTTTAATCTACCTTTTCTTCCTTACGGTGCAGCAGCATCTACGAAAAATACCTTGTTACCATCTACGAGTTGCTCTTCTCTCTTAAAATTAAACACATGCTTTCCGTATGAATATGTAGGTATACAAACCTTATATTACGGTGTAAATGGTGAATTTTTAAGGAGTATTTCACACTTGATACGAGCCGGCACCCGTGCGTGCGTGACGCGCGCGTTCTGATAAGACGAATTGAGATGATATCACTGGCTTCATGATATATGGGAATAATATCGCATGAAGGCTTTAGAGTAACCTATATAATCGTACGTCGTTTTATCAACATGAATTTCTGCAAGAGTTACTATCGATAAGATCAATAACAGCCATCTTAAGGTCTAAAAAGTTGAACAAGTGTATGATCGTTTTCAAGGTAGTTCGTGTGTGAATCTCACAGGCGTAGGATACGCACGCTGTACGCTACGTTGAAGATCAACGAAGCGTGGGAAAGAGAAGTTATGATTTCATGACTAATATTCGTAAGGGAAAGAGACAGGTAGCAAAGTAACTTATACAACGTCTGGAGGTATATAAGCATATAGTCCACACGATGTAGAGCGGATATCGTAGCATATGCACGCTTGCAATACAATAAGTGCGGGTCGCACGATCTCACCTCTGCTGCCGACACAGCAAATTCTTAGCAGTTTACTCACAACCTCAATCGCTCACAGTTACTTGCCTGCGGTTTTCTATAAAGTGGAAGTACTACCTCAGATTTTTGCTTGGATGCACCATACCTCTCTTAAAACACCCAGAACAAGACAAAAAAGACATGTTCATGCGCACAAATGTTTGTTTTGTGTGGGAATCGAATCTACGAGGTGGTCAAAGTACCGTTATTACTCACTCGGCCAACAAGTTCGTTAAAATTTGATCCAAATCGTAACAGCCGTTTCCGGAATACACGAAATATGGTTGTATCAACCCTTACCCACTGCAGGCATACGGGTCTCCATTCAACCGAAGGGGTTTAGAGCATACTTGACCACGCTGCTCAAATGCGGATTTTTTTTTTATATTAGTTCAGCATAGTGGCCCTTGTGCTGTGGTTTGCCTGATGGTAAGAGAAAGAGGAGCCCAAATCGCAACTGCAACTGACAACATACTACATCCCGTATCCTGTCAGTTGACGCTGCCATGCTGACCCGCAAAATGCTTCTTCACGCTTCGTTTGAAGGATCCCATATTGTAGGAAGGAGGGAACACATGTGCAGGCAAGGCGTTCCATTGCGAATTGGCGTAGCCCAGTGATTTTAAGCGACTTAGTTTAACGACTGTCATCTATAGACAACAGCCGGGACTTAACGTGCCCTCCGAAGCACGGGTAAACTCGAGATAGGTAAACCCATTCATGGACAGGCTACGGTGGATGTTGCTTAACCTGCGTATACGGTTAGAATGACACGCGCAACGACGGCATCGAGCTCTCGAACTATTTGTATTTGTAAAATATACAAGAATTGCTCATTTAAAATAATAAGATAGATAAGATAAAAAAATAACGTAATGACGTATGTTAATGACGTAACAGAAATGAAGTCAAATGTATTTTGAGATAAGTTGTTTTGAATGCGAGCTCGAGTGCAGCTGCAGTGTAATTCCGAAGTTAAATGGGCGACGTAAGCTTGCGTTTCGCGAGTCGTAAATTTCGATATTTTGTTATTAAAATGTCCAAACTTTAGAATTATGGGGTTTAAAATTGATTTCGAACCTGGCCGTTTTTTTTGGTAACATGAAAATGCTTTCTCATCTTGGTGTTTATCAATTTACTAGCATCCGCCCGCAACTTCGTTTGCGTAGAATTCGAATCATATATCCCGTAGGAGCGAAGCATTTTCCTGCGGTAAAAAGTAGCCTATGTTCATCAGGGATAATGTCGGCTTCTAGTGGTGAAACAATTTTTCAAATCGGTCCAGTAGTTTCGGAGCCTATTCAATACAAACAAACATTCAAATCTTTCCTCTTTATAATATTAGTGTAGATAATATAAATTTAGCCTTGATAAAGCATTAAAGTACAGGTGAAGATAATATTGCCTTCAATTTTTGGAGTGATTCTCATGTTTAAAGTTTATCTCGTAGTAGTCAAAGTCAAAATCTTTTTATTCCGTAAAAATGGCTACATTTGTTTGGAATCGTCACAATTTTTTTCCCTACCGTGCAGTTCATGACTAGGTGAGCACTAATAAAAATACTGCCAAAAAACTCAGGCATCGCACTTTTGGTATCCAAACAAATTTACATAATTTATTAATTACATTATAATTGGATCGACTCAATCCCAGGCATTTTTATCATTACGAGTAATATAGTTAGATACTTTATAATATGCCCTGCTACACAATTTGGCTTTGATAGTAGTTTTAAATTTGTTTATTGACAATTCTCTTATATTGCTGGGAAGTTTGTTATAGAACCGTATACATTGCCCCATAAAAGAATTACTTATTTTGTGGAGACGGCTTGGATGTAACATAAGATTATGCTTATATCTAGTATTTATGTTATGAGTATCACTCTTTTTACAAAATGAGTCTATGTTTTTATGGACATACAAAAGATTTTCATAGATATATTGCGATGCGACTGTTAGAATATTTATTTCTTTGAATTTTTCTCTAAGGCTCTCCTGGGGACCAAGTTTGTAGATAGCTCTTATGGCTCTCTTTTGCAATAAAAAGATGGTGTTAATGTCCGCGGAGTTACCCCAAAGAAGAATTCCGTATGACATAATACTATGAAAGTAGCTGAAATAAACTATTCTAGCCGTGTCAACATCAGTGAGCCGTGTAATAGTTTTCACTGCATAGGCTGCAGAACTTAGTTTTCCTGATAATTTTTCAATTTGTGGGCCCCATTGTACTCCTACAATGGGGCCCACAAATTGAATATAGTAGGAGAGTTATATCATTCGGTGATTAATTTTATTCGCTAAAGAAAGCCATTGAAGAGGTATTTTTTTGTTTATACAACGTCGGATGGCATAGAAGCATACGGCCCAACTGATGTGAAGCAGTTACTGTATAGCCTGTGAATGCTTGCAATTCATTAAGGCTCGCGCGATGCCACCTTAGCTGCTGACACAGCAACATTATTTTGTTTTTTTTTTACAACGTCGGGAATCATACACGCATACGGTCCACCTGATGTAAAGCGGTTACCGAAGCCTATTAACGCTTGCGATATATTAAGTATCACTCGCGCGATGCCTCGTCTGCTGCTTACACAGCAACTCCTTGGGAGCTTACTGGTGACCTCACTCACGCACAGGAACACAACAACCCTCTAGGGAGTTGTTATTTGGCTGCGGTTTCACAGAAAACTTGTGGAGGTACTTCCCCAGCTGGGTTACTTTGATGAACCCTATCTCTCTTAAAACATCCAGAGCAAGACAAACAGACATGTTTATGCACACAAATGTTTGTCTTATGTGGAAATCGAACTTACGAGCGTGGTGTCAAAGTCGCGTTTCTTGTGTTACATCCAAGCCGTCTCCACAAGTCATTCACGACTGCGCCACCGAGCTCGTCAAGGAACTCTCTCAACTACAAAGGACTACTGGTGACCTCATTCACACGCAGGAACACAACAACCCTCTAGGGAGATATAATTTGGCTGCGGTTGAGGTTATTATTAAGATATTATTCGATTTTTTGATTCATGATTCTCATGCTTAAAGTCTATTTCAAAGCAGAAGATTGATTTTGTTGGCTTGATTAATTTTATTGGCTAACTAAAGCCCTAGAATGAGGTCTTTTTTCGATTATTTAGTATGTATGTATAATGTATCTATACGTAGAAATAGGTATAGTCATAAATGCGCCATTACCTACTTGTATTTTAATGATTGTTTCTCTTCCTTTGATACGGTTGTCTGGAAGAGATCGCTTTAGCGATAAGACCTCCTATTGTATTCTTACAATAACATGTTACTTAAATGTTTTGTCAGCTTTATTTATATTATTTATATTTATATTTATATTATTAAATAAGTTGCTTAAATTTAAAGAAAGGTGTGACATTGTGAGCCTCTCTGTTGAGCGAGTTGTAGAGATTTCATGCATTGAATTGGAACGATTCATTGTTATGAACCTGTATAAACCTCCTAGCACGCCCTTTGAAACATTTTCAAATATCATGGAGGATGCCTTAAATAAATTATCTAATAGCCATAAAACTGTTATAATTTGTGGAGACTTTAATATAAATATCTTGGAGAAAAATACTGTTACCTACAACTTTTTAAATTTATTTAAATCAAACAATTTGCATCATATTTTTACAGAGCCAACAAGAGTAACTGCTACAAGTGCTACATGTATTGATAATATATTTAGTAATGTAAAACCTTCGTATCAATCTATAATTAATAAAGTTCAGTCAGACCATTCAGGTCAGTTGGTTTCATTTCCAAATTCTTCAAAAATACAAAGAAAGCAAATAAATTATATACCATTTAGTAAAAGCCGCTTAGAAAGATTTAAGTCTAATATAGCAGAAAAAATTGTATTGTTGCCCTATCACGGTACTCCGGACCACTTGTACTGTTCATTATTTAGCTTAATCACTAGTGAATTTAATGCAATCTTTACTCCAAAACAACTGTCTGTAAGTGACCGTATGACATTCAGTGATTGGGCAACTCCTGGTATTTATAAAAGTCGGAATAAATTGTATGAACTGTATGAAGAAAGGACCTGTAATCACAATCCGACTTTTCAAGAACTTGTAAAAAATTATGCTAAAATATTTAAACGAGCCTGTTCCAATGCTAAATCTATATATTTAAGAAATAAAATCACTGGTTCAACAAATATTATTAAATCTGTTTGGAATATGATAAATAATGAGACGGGTAGAGCGAAAGTACGTAGTCGCGACTTTCAGTTAACGATAAATGATATAGATATCAAAAATGATGTAGAAATTGCAACTGAATTTGAAAAATATTTTTCTAACATTCCTCTTATTACTACGAGAAATCTTAGGTCTTCTTCTATAGCTGCTGAACTGGTTCTCAAACAGAGCGTGGTAGAATGCGACACAATATTTGAATTTTCAGCTGTAAGCCCAAAAGATGTTTTGAACGCTTTTAAATCAATAAATATGAAAAACACTAAAGATCTGTGGGGTCTATCTGTCAAAACCATATCTTCTATTATTATTTCAATCGCTCCACATTTAGCTACAATTTTCAATTGTTGTGTGGCATCTGGTGTATTTCCTGACTTGATGAAACATAGTAAAATCATTCCATTATTTAAATCTGGTGATAGTTCGGACCCTTCGAATTTTCGACCTGTTTCCATACTGCCCATTCTCAGTAAAATTTTTGAAAAACTAATGCTTAGCCAGTTGCTCAGACATTTCAATACACATAATTTGCTTCATAGGAGACAGTTCGGATTTACGAGAGGTTGTTCAGCTATAGACGCAGGGATTCATTTGCTTAAAAGTATATTCGCGGCATGGGAAGGTTCGCAAGATGCCTTGGGAATTTTCTGTGATCTGTCTAAAGCGTTTGACTGCGTGCACCATGACACTCTTGTCAGAAAATTACACCACTACGGTATCAGGAACAAGGCTCTCGAACTTCTGTCTTCTTATCTGGGCAATAGGATACAGAAGGTCGATGTTAATGGTAAGAGATCTTCGGGGTCCCCTGTAGTTATGGGAGTCCCACAGGGGTCAATTCTAGGTCCATTCTTATTTTTAGTATATATAAATGACTTACCTTATTATGTAAAGGATAAACATGAGATTGTATTGTTTGCGGATGATACCTCTTTGACATTCAAAATTAATAGACAGTTAGATAATTATGACGAAGTTAACGATGCTCTCTCTAAAGTTATGCATTGGTTTAATGTTAATAATCTGCTTTTAAATGATAAAAAGACAAAAGTAATTAAGTTCTCAACACCTAATGTAAGACAGGTGACTACCAATGTCAATGTTAATGGAACTAATTTAGCCCCTGTGGAGACAACTGTGTTCTTGGGTATAACAATTGACTCCAAACTACAATGGGGCCCACAAATTGAAAAATTATCAGGAAAACTAAGTTCTGCAGCCTATGCAGTGAAAACTATTAGACGGCTCACTGATGTTGATACGGCTAGAATAGTTTATTTCAGCTACTTTCATAGTATTATGTCATATGGAATTCTTCTTTGGGGTAACTCCGCGGACATTAACACCATCTTTTTATTGCAAAAGAGAGCCATAAGAGCTATCTACAAACTTGGTCCCCGGGAGAGCCTTAAAGAAAAATTCAAAGAAATAAATATTTTAACAGTCGCATCGCAATATATATATGAAAATCTTTTGTATGTCCATAAAAACATAGACTCATTTTGTAAAAAGAGTGATACTCATAATATAAATACTAGATATAAGCATAATCTTGTGTTACATGCAAGCCGTCTCCACAAAATAAGTAATTCTTTTATGGGGCAATGTATACGGTTCTATAACAAACTCCCCAGCAATATAAGAGAATTGTCAATAAACAAATTTAAAACTACTATTAAAGCCAAATTGTGTAGCAGGGCATATTATAAAGTATTTGACTATATTAATGATAAAAATGCCTGGGATTGAGTCGATCCAATTGTAATGTAATTAATAAATTATGTAAATTTGTTTGGATACCAAAAGAGGGATGCCTGAGTTTTTTGGCAGTATTTTTATCAGTGCTCACCTAGTCATGAACTGCACGGTAGGGAAAAAAATTGTGACGATTCCAAACAAATGTAGCCATTTTTACGGAATAAAAAGATTTTGACTTTGACTTTGACTTTGACTTTTATTTATTTAAAATATAAATACATATGTATAAAACACTAAATATTCATTGTATAACCATAAATTAATAGTTCTATGACTCATTGGTTTGTGCGAAGAAAACGGTGCTCATGCATTTGCACGTGCAACAGTCACCCCACCCAAGCTGTCAAAGCTTATATAAACGATCGTCGCACAATCAAAGGGGATAACAAAACCTCTTCTGTCGTCGAGCTACCAATGCTCAGTGGGCTCAGCATCGTGACCTCCAACTTCCTTCTATCCAACAACATTTCCAACACCTGTCCAAGCGATTTTTCGAAACCGCCGAGCCCCATCCCAACCCACTTATCCAGCAGGCTGCGTCCTATAACCCGCCCCAGCCACCTTTATCCCGCTACCAAAACCGTAGGCACGTAGTGTCCTCTTAGATAAACCTAACAAAATTTCGAGAGCTTTGGACCGCTATGCAGCGGCCGAAGCCTCCTTAGGGCAAAAATCCTCCACCATGTGAGCACCCGCTCGCTCAGTTAGTCGCTTATAGGGTCCAGAGTCGGCGTCCTCAAGAGGAAGTCGACTCTTCTCTAAGCGTATGCTCTTATTAGAGTGACGCTTGCGTCACCCCGTTCCCCTGGGGTGATCGCTACAGATGAAGCCTTTATAGCCTTCCCGGCTAAAGGCAGTCCCAGGGGGTGTTTTAGTCAGTGGAAATCTGACATAACCAGTTCGTTCGCACGAAATGGTATCTTTGAAAGATTTCACCTTCTCCCTCCCTTTTTCCGGAGGGTGCCCCTCACGGAAGAATGACTAATGCACACCCGGGTGTGGGTTGGTCCTTCTTGTGTGGGTCTTCAAATTTCTTAGGCGTAAAACAAAAAAAAAAAAACACAACTGAACTCTGTGAGTATTCTGAACTTGTATTACTTGAATGTACTTGTATTATTTTACTTTATGTTATCATAGATTATACATTGTTATGTGTGTACACCTGTGCATTTAATTGTTATAACAAGAGATTGCTTTATGATGCTTCCTCTACTTGATGGGTATGCTTATGGCTACTCTGCTAGATGAGATCAGAAAATATAGTAATTGCTAAGATATTAAAATACATTTGATTATTTAAAGTACGTATGACTTTCATTTAAGTTCTTAATCTATCTATCTATCTATAACTTCACGCCAAATCCCTTGTGGGGTAGGCAGAGAGAATTTAATTTTTATATTTAATAATATAATTTATTTAATTTCTTAATATCTACCAAAAGTGGATCCGCTTCCAAATCGGCTGCCTTACAGTATTAATTTTGGTGCAATAAAGTGTATTCTATTGTATGGTCAAGAGAGTGTTATGTACATGTGGACATGTAGAAAGAATGCAGAAGGAAAGAATTACGAAGCAGATACGAATCGCGAAAGTAGAGGGACGCAGTCGACGAGCTCTATGGCTCAGTCGTGAATGACGCGACTTTAAAACCAACGCTCGTGGGTTCGATTCCCACATAAGGCAAACATGTGTTTTGTTTGTGTGCATGAACTGTCTTGATCTGGGTGTTTTAAGATTTTAAGAGAGGTACGGCGCATCAATGCAACCCGTCTGGGGAAGACGTAGAGGGTTGTTGTGTTCCTGCGTGCGATTGAGATCACCAGTTGCTTTGTTAGCAGCATAGGTGGCACCGCGCGAGTGGTACTAAGCGTTCATAGGCTCCGATAACTTATTTTACTTGTATTCCTTCCGACGTTGTATAAAAAAAAGCTATCAAAGTGCGAGTCCGAGTCGCGCAACGAGGGTTCCGTAAAAAAATATTTTCGCATATTTTTTTTGTGATATAACTAAAGGGTATTTCGGATTTTTTCCTTTACTTGTGCTATATCACATAACTTCTTACCAAATTTCACGATTCTAGGGCAACGGGAAGTACCCTATAGGTTTTGATTCCTTTCCGAGTTTCAAAATATGCACATTAAGGCGACACATCGAAAAATTAGACCAACTTTCATCGAATAGTATAGGCTAATGACTAAACTGACGGATCTAAGATTTTAATATAAATAACTTCATTTCTTTATCTTGAATTTGCTTGCTCAAATACGCGATTGTGTAAAATTGATTCGATAATAATTACTTTCGAAAACACCTCCTGAAATTCATTATTTTTGAAATTACAACGAAGTTGTTCTGTTTATACGCTTCAAAATTACTTAAATCTATTAGTAATATCTATGTTTATAATATGGTTGCTGCATATTTTGATAAGTGAAACATGAAATTTTTTAAAAATATTTTAAGTTTCTGACAATTTCTAAGCGATCACATTCGTCTTGGGTGCTACGTGTTTTCGACCTTATTGTGCGGTAATGAGGATTATAAACGCGTTGACTAACTACATCCAGCCAGTCCGGCTGCAGCCCGCTTCGAGGTGAGACCTATGTCGACTGTCTGCTCGAGCTCGCTCCATTTACATCGCGACACCGAAGTTTTCATAATTAATAGTTGTAAATATTCAATATTATAGTATTTAGCGTAAGTGTATTATTATTAGATATAAGTAGTAAATAATATTATAGGTTTATATATATTTATTATACTGTTGTAATAATGGGGAACACTAAAAAGAAAATATATAGAATAAAAATACAAAGAAAATGTTCGTAGAATGGCGGAGGCGAACAAGACAAGGTATTTTTTTTTTTTAATTATTATATTCATTAAACATATTATAATAACATTGTGTAGACATATTTCTAGTTTTTAGAACAGTTCCTAGGTATGGTTGGCCCAAGCTATTTAATTCCTCTTCAAACTTTTTTTTAATTTTGCTTACTTAATAACTCTATATAAAACTGCATTAATTAAATAAGAGTTATTTTTTGCAGGAATAAACAGTAACATTTGATAATTGGTATACATTATCCACAGGCTGACCGCGTACCTATATAGGACGTCAAACTCCTATTATGTCCATTATAATCTGACCGAACTCCGACTTAGAAGTTGTACGTCGGTGGAGGTCAGGTTACGTTGGAAATTTATACCAATAAGGTTCGCGCTCTCAGCACGTAGCAACCAGTGGAGACTCTTTATTTCTTTGTATTAAAATAAAAACTTATAAAATAGAATATTTTTGCTGTTTTGTTTTTTAGGAGAAACTTACTAAATAAACATATTCCACTAGAAGAATCACTACTCGATTTATATGCTACTTTAACGTAAGTGTCATACGGGACGACAAACTCATAGTAACCATTATAAGCTCACCGAACTCCGACTTAGACATTGTACGTAGGTGAAGGTTAGTTTACGTTGGAAATTTATCCAATCAAAAGATAGAAAACCAGTGGAGGTTTTTTTTTTTGTATTAAAATAATTACTAGTAAAATAGTATATTTTGATAGTTTTTAAAAAAACTCGGTATGTTTCATGTTAAAGAAGCGAGCGAGGTGTGTAAGTACCGAGTCATGTGGCGCTCACGAGGGATTTAGCGTGAAGATATAGATAGATAGTATACTTATACCCATGGTACTCGTGAAAACAAATAATATTTACTATGAACCAACACTGAAAACACAAAAAAATCATCTATTCTATACATTGTGGTTAGTATTGAACTATTGTACGGATTAGATTTATTTTGCAACATCAGAGATGGTCCTGGTTCTTTCTTCTTGAGAGTTTAATAAATAACAAGGAAACGTACAACAATACAAAACACAGAGTATACATAAGTAAAATACAATAAATGTCATTATACTGAAGTTAAAGTTATGAAACAGCAAGAAAATCATTTGTCACATGTTTTTTTTAAATATGAATAGATTATAAAATCTATTTGTATATATGTATATTAGGGTGTCCCTTATTTCTCAAAGTTTTTATTTTCTAACGCATATGTCTTAGTTTTGTTCATTTGCTTTTAAAACACTCGGAAATTAATTTTTAACTTATTTGGATTACGATAATCCGTGCCGAATTACATCGAAACATGTTCATACAAGTTGCGCGGCAGTGCCGCACGTACTCGCGGTATTCATTTGTTCAAATTCAAAGTCAAAATCTTTTTATTCCGTAAAAATGGCTACATTTGTTTGGAATCGTCACATTTTTTTTTCCCTACCGTGCAGTTTATGACTAGGTGAGCACTGATAAAAATACTGCCAAAAAACTCAGGCATCCCTCTTTTGGTATCCAAACAAATTTACATATTTTGTTAATTACATTATAATTGGATCGACTCACTCCCAGGCATTTTTATCATTAATATAGTCAGATACTTTATAATATGCCCTGCTACATAATTTGGCTTTAATAGTAGTTTTAAATTTGTTTATTGACAAGTCTTTTATATTGCTGGGAAGTTTGTTATAGAACCGTATACATTGCCCCATAAAATAATTACTTGTTTTGTGGAGACGGCTTGCATATAACACAAGATTATGCTTATATCTAGTATTTATGCTATGAGTATCACTCTTTTTACAAAATGAGTCTATGTTTTTATGGACATACAAAAGATTTTCATAGATATATTGCGATGCGACTGTTAAAATATTTATTTCTTTGAATTTTTCTCTAAGGCTCTCCCGGGGACCAAGTTTGTAGATAGCTCTTATGGCTCTCTTTTGCAATAAAAAGATGGTGTTAATGTCCGCGGAGTTGCCCCAAAGAAGAATTCCATATGACATAATCTATGAAAGTAGCTGAAATAAACTATTCTAGCCGTATCAATATCAGTGAGCCGTCTAATAGTTTTCACTGCATAAGCTGCAGAACTTAGTTTTCCTGATAATTTTTCAATTTGTGGGCCCCTTTGTAGTCTGGAGTCAATTGTTATACCCAAGAACACAGTTGTCTCCACAGAGGCTAAATTAGTTCCATTAACATGTACATTGGTAGCCACCTGCCTTACATTAGGTGTTGAGAACTTAATTACTTTAGTCTTTTTATCATTTAAAAGCAGATTATTAACACTAAACCAATGAATAACTTTAGAGAGAGCATCGTTAACTTCGTCATAATTACCTAACCGTCTATTAATTTTGAATGTCAGTTATTCTCGTGATTAATACGTAATGTTTTAACTTTTATAAGATGGCAGTGGAATTGAGAAGCAATAAATCAAGTATTTTCTTAGTTGGAGACGTAAATTATCAAATAATAGGCGCAAAATTACCGTCTAACCGTCAAGTTCTTCCTGTACTTTTTTATAAAATTCGCGAAGTTAAATTGACTGTTAGTGAAAGCGCATACCTAGTCATTCGAGAGTGTATTATATTTAGGGAAAAAGCTAGGATCCCTACTAGAGCTATACCTAACTGTGTAAAATAACTTGTGAATCTTCACCAGGAGGGAGTTGCAAAAAAAATCCAATTTTCTATTTCAATTTCAATCTAATTCAATCTGATAATTTTATTTCTCTTATTTATTCGAAATAAAAAAATCCTGTGTTTACTCGGCGCTATCAGCCATTATGACACTCGAACATCTATAACTTCAAGCCAAATCCCTTGCGGGGTAGGCAGAGAGAGCCGAGCGCCACGTGACTCGATCCTTACATATCTCACTCGCTTCGTTAACATTATTGCTCTTCTCATGCACGCACGCCGGTTTCTAGGGCTCCTGACATCACCTTCTGATAGAACATGACCAATTTGGTCATGGTAGGTAAGTCTTGGCCTTCCCCGGCTCCTACATCCTTCCACTTTTGCATTGTATATCTGCTTCGTCATTCTTTCACCTTGCATTCTTTCTACATGCCCGAACTATCGGAGCATGCCTCTTCTTATTTTAACACCGACGCTCTCTTTCAGACCAACTCTATTTCTAACATCATCATTACGAATACGGTCTACAAGCCTTACGCCACAAATTTTGCGCAGCGCTCGCATTTCAACCGCGTTTATTCTACTTTCATGCTCTTTCTGCCATACCCAACTCTCGCTTCCATAAGTTAGCGTTGGGACCAACACTGCATTGTGTATAGCGAGTTGTGCCTTCTGGCTCAGGATTTTACTGCCAAGAAGTTTTCCCAACGCTCCATTCACACTATTCCCAGCACTCACTCGTCTTTCCACATCTGCGGTGTACCTTCCATCCCTGCTGAAAGCGCATCCAAGATATACAAACTCATCCACTTGTTCCAACACTTCATCATCAATCGTAATCCTTACATTAGTTCTGGATTCTTCTCTTTCAAATACCATTATCTTTGTTTTCTTCGCATTCAGTAGTAAGCCTTTCTCCAAACAGTCGTCTTTCATCGCTGTGACCAGTGTTTGCAGTTTAGATGGTGTATCTGCTAACTAAACATATGTGTCCGAATCAACAAATGGCCCGCTTTAGCCTCTCGATAAACAATGTTGTATTATGTAGCTGGTGTTTCATTCTTCTTAAGGGGGATACATACCGTCCAGTGGCGCCTCAAGGAATAAAATATCGTATCTTAGCGTGGAAGATAAACATTATAAAGTCATGTGTTGCGTGTGTTACAAATACAATAACGTACTTTTACGTCATTAAACCAACAATTGAAATGTTTTGCTTTCGTTGTTATAGGCATAATTGCCAAAAAACGGCCTCTTTTAGCACTTTTGCTTATAACAACGATAGTGGAATATTTTGAGTGTTGGTTTAATGACGTAAAAATACTTTACTATCTTCGTAATAAATGCAACATAAGATTTCATAATGTTTATCTTCTATGCTATAATATGTTTTTTTATTCAATGAGGGCGCCACTGGACGAGACCTAAGTAAGAACAACATAGATACCAAGACATGTTAACTTGTAGAGATATAAACATAAAACGATGTCATTGATTTCTCTTTCAATAAACTTTTAAAAGTGAATACGTTTCTGTAGTTTTTTATTACTATTATTACTATTGTTTTCCGTCTAGCTTAAATAAATATGTTTGGTTCAGTATGTATAAAGCTAAATAATAATTAAATCAATAATTTTTATTAAATATTGATATTATAAATTTTATTTGAGTGTGACGCGACTCTGTAGCTTTTCTGTTCGTTTGCATTGACTATACGTTGACCCCAGGTTACCTATTAGGCGCTAATTTCAAATTTTACAAATCGAGCGTCGAGTGTCAATTGAGGGGCGCGGGGTGATTGGGCGGAGCCATTTTAAAGCTTCACGATCGAGGTGTCGCCTTAACGTGGCATAAACACCCGTAGATAGTTTGATTTTGATTGCGTTGACTTAGAAGTTTGATTTTTTCACTGCTCGATGGGATTGCAAAACTATTTGATATTAATTTCAGCTTGATAGCTTCACCCGCTCCTAAGAAAAAGGTTCTTGACAGACAGACAGCAAAGTGATCCTATAAGGGTTCCGTTTAAACTTTTGAGGTACGGGCCCCTCAAAAGGAACCAAAAAGTGTTTTTGTTAGTTTTCAACAGGCTGGGCCGCGCCTCAGGTCGGCGCGAGCAGTGAATAAATTGTGTGCTATTTTCCACTCCGTCGCCGGCGAATTGACGTTGACATTTAACGGCACATAAATCTCAAAATATAATTAAACAATTTGCCGGATAGACACTTTTGGAATATAATTAACATTTTGAGTAGCAAATGTTATTTATACCGTATAAAAAATTTTGAGAATAATCTATACTTTTGGAACTGTACAGAGAAGGATTGCCTTTGTTAACTATATTCGTTGTCCAATTTTGTGTAATTGCGTAAGGTATTGAAAGCCCGATAGTGTAGTAGTTAACAATGCCACATTAAGATAAATGCTAATGGGTATTGGTAGAGGTAGCGTGCACAAAGCTGCCGAACTGGGGAATTACCCACATAATTCCACCATAGACAACCCTCGCCAATTGACATCGCTCTAGAGGGTTATTGATTTCTTGTGAGTGGAGACCAGTAATCTCCTATTGAGTTCGGGAGGCATACAAGGATACGCTCCACCTGATGAAAAGCGGTTACCGTAGTACACAAACGCTGGTAATGTTACCTCTCAATTGAGGTCAAAGTGGCATCATTCGCCACTGCGCCACCGTGCTCGTCGAAAGTCGTTTATATCTTTTTGTTGTGATTAAATAAATTAACACTTTCGTTTATATCTTTTTGTTGTGATTAAACAAATTATTTAATTAGAGGTTATAGTCTCGTCGAGATCTCTAGTTGTGAGGAAACCCTTACGTTCCAGAAATCAATTTCCAAAGACTTGTGACTACTAGAGCTGATCTGATTTCCAACTGGGTTGTGGAGGTTTGACGGCAATCGTCCACCCAACCTAAAGTGGTGAAGGAAACCAGACCTTTCTTAGGTTAGATCACCTTTTGAAATATAAATTGTTATATTACCTGATGAAGAAAAAGGGATACTAAAAAGATATATAAATTTATTAGGGCTATTTTATAATATAATAAGTATAAAAAAAGGTAACTATAAGTGCGGCTAAAATGGTCTTTAAGAACTCTTCTGCACTGTCTCACCGTAATCACTGAATGTAAAACTGGTGGAATGGAGAAAGCGGCCGTCGGCTATAGTGGCCAACGACTGCAGTTGGGCACGTCAGCACCCCAGAGAGCTTGCAGGTCTGTGAGGAACTCACGGACGTCGTAGACCACGTTGCTGAAGAAAGTATCGGTGAGAACGGCCTCGCCGCCCAACACCGCAGCGGTAAGAGTTACCAGACGTCCACAGCAACGGCTGGAGTATATGGAAAATATATGTTATTATAATATCTGGAGATTCACAGTGGATAAGAGACAGAGAATTTCGATGTTTCACCACGTAGCCACACAGCAGGGGCTGGTGGTCTCAGACGTGATGTCCAATATCTTTTCTATCGTCAGATCTTCCTCCAGACTTCCTTCAGACTGACTTTGTTTTTCTGTTTTTCCTAAAATATCACGTATTCAAAATTTTTAATTACAAAATCAATTTTTTTAAATTATCATGGACTAAACAGAGTATGCAAAGAAAAGATTATATATAACAAACAAGGTTAACATTAGATATTTTTAGCACTATACTTTACTCTCAATATCTGCAGGCATAAATGCTAAGATGGGTCCTGATGGGCTACTGATAATTTCATCCATCAACACTTTGCTATAATTGCGGTGCAGTTCATTATTTATTCGGCCAGTCCTCTCCATGTTATTGCCACAGTAGTAAGAGTCCCAGAAGTATTTGCAAATGATGTCAATGAAGGGCCTTCATCTGAAAGGGTCACATCCAGAAAATAAAATAATTATGTTGCAATACAATGTTAGTACAAATTTAAAAGCTTACAATTAAAAAAGTATAGAGCAAAAAAAAAATAGAGGATTAACCAACATATTATAGATTTGTTCGTAACATGATATACTTTTAATACTATGTCAAACATGCATACGGTCCGCCTAATGTGAAGCAATCACCTTAGCCTATAAACACTTGCAACACAAGGAATGTCGATGGCGCGTTGCCACCCCCGCGGCTAACGCAACAATTCTTCAAAATCTTCCTGGTAACCTCACTTCAACAACACCGGCCTTCTGCGAGACAAATCCTACCATTGCGGGATACTTTCAAAGGCCGTAAACATATTTATACGTGTCAAAATTATAAAAGTACTTTGAATAATGAAGTACTTCACCAATCTACTGAAGATTTTTCAACCTTCATCTGATAAATGCCGGACAAGAATGCGGGCGAAGTATGGAAAATCATTACTAAAATATATTCAACTACCACGCACCCTCTTCCCCGCCCACACGTACTTATTATACGTAACAAGTAAATGTAATAAATTAAAATATACTGGTTCAATAAATATAAGTTTTTTACGAACTTGCTCCAATCGTGGCAGGTTTTTATCTTTATTAGTACGAGGATATTCATGATATCTTGGCCCCTAAAAATTAAATGTAATATATATTCTAATAGATTTTACAATTATATTCTTTCATCTTGCATTCTTTCTACATCTCCGAACCAACGGAGCATGCCTCTTCTTATTTTAACACCGACGCTCTCTTTCAGACCAACTCTGTTTCTAACATCATCATTGCGAATACGGTCTACAAGCCTTACGCCACAAATTTTGCGCAGCGTTCGCCATTCGACCGCGTTTATTCTACTTTCATGCTCTTTCTGCCATACCCAGCTCTCGCTTCCATAAGTTAGCGTTGGAACCAACACTGCATTGTGTATAGCGAGTTGTGCCTTCTGGCTCAGGTTTTTACTGCCAAGATGTTTTCCCAACGCTCCGTTCACACTATTCCCAGCACTCACTCGTCTTTCCACATCTGCGGTGTACCTTCCATCCCTGCTGAAAGCACATCCAAGATATACAAACTCATCCACTTGTTCCAACACTTCATCATCAATCGTAATCCTTACATTAGTTCGGGATTCTTCTGTTTCAAATACCATTATCTTTGTTTTCTTCGCATAACGAATCTTTGTTTTCTTCGAAACTACATACAATAGGGATAAGCTCACTTTAATACACATTTCATATCAGAAATAGTAATTATCTAATTAACAAAAACATTAAAAAAACGGCAGGTAAAATATTACTAAACGACAAAATATATCCTTTTTAGGCAGAAAATACTCCTTTTTTACGTTTTTAAGTACATTGCACTTGGGAAAAAATGATTAATGAAAATGAATATATAGTTAACGTATGTTAAAAAGTCTTAAATATCTAGAAAAATAAATACTTAATCGGGTAAAATTTCGTAGGCAATGCAAATGCGAGTCAAGGCAAAAATTACCAAGTGCAAAAAGTATAAATCGAATAGCAACTGAGTGAAAGTTGTTTATAAATTGATAAAATTGAAAATGTTTGGTGTACGAAAACTGTGAAAAAGAGATAATTAAAAGTAATAAATTTAAATTACCAAGCGACAAACTCCTAGCGGCACGAGAGTATGATCAATAGACGCAGAATTTTTAGCTGATTTCAATGATGTATATAACTCAATATCGCCAATATATCGCTTGGTAATTATTGCCTTTCAAGCGTCGAATTTTTTAACCAATAAATAAATAAATATTGTCGGACAAATTACACAGCGCCATCTAGCCCCAAAGTAAGCGAAGCTTGTGTTATGGGTACTAGACAACTGATAAACATACGTAAATACATTTTTTTTGTAAATACACACTTATTATACATAGAAAATACCCAGACCAAAACAAACAGACATGTTCATGCACACAAATGTTTGTGTGGGAATCGAATCCAAGAGCGTTGGTGTCAAAGTAGCGTAACAACGCGTTTCACCACTGCGCCATCGAGCTCGTCACCAATAAGCTGATAAGTGACGCGATGTTAATTCGTTAACTAGCTAATAAGAGCTGCTTTACCCCCCGACCCGTAGCGTTGAGTTTTTTTACTACGCAAAATCGTGTCATTGGGTCTCCATAGGTTATTTGCTTCATGGTTGTACATGAAAGGCATTGCATATCTTCTTCTTCTCAGCGTTATCCCGTTTCCTAATCCTTTAGGATTGACGGGGTCCACTACCTAAGCCTAAGGGTTTGGCGAAGATACTGAATTTTATATGAAGCGACTGATCTCTACAACCCAATGGGAGAATCAGATATCTTAAGGGTAAGGTCACACATCTGTTAAAATGTAATTTCTAGGACGTACGGGTTTCCTCACGAGGCCGAGCGAGTGATAATTATTTATACATCATTATTTATATATTTCTATTATTTTAATATAAGTTGTAAGAGTTATGTATGTCTATTACGTTTGTATGTATCGTATGATTTACATGTATGTATATGTAATGTAAGTATATATGTATTTAATGTATATATATATATGTATATATATATATATATATATATATATATATATATATATATATATATATATATATATATATATATATATATATATATATATTTAACCGCAATCGTGATTATCTACACTCCCAAAGGTCGACTGGTAGAGAATGCAACTAGCATTAAGTCCGCCTATTGTACCAAAATGTATGTGGTCAATAAAGTTTTAAATAAATAAATAAAAATAATTACAAATATGTACAGAAAACCGAAAACAAGAATTTAGTGATAAATGCCCACGCCAGGATTCGAACCGGGGACGAATTCGTCAATAGGTCGGTTCTTTATCCACCGGGCTGTAATAAGTAGGAAAAAGCGAATTTAGTGGCGCCTGCCAAGATTTAAACAATGGACCAGTTGTTCAACAGCTTTTTTATCTACTGGGCTATCATTGCTTGTTTTTTATACTACTAGATTAGCAAACAAGCATGCGGCCCGCATTAGATGGTAAGCAGTCACTGTAGCCTATTGACGCTCGCAACACCACGGGAATGTTAATCGCGCGCTGCCAATCTTGTGACCTAAGGCTGTTTCGTCGCAGTATCCACTACCCATACAACATCCGTACGACGACATATATCTCTCGAAGCTATTAGTACAACTTTGGCATAGTGCACATACAGATAACATACGGCGCTGTCACAGACTAATGGAATATTGGTATTTCTCATACTCTATGCATATATTCATTAAATGTTTCGGAAACTCCGACGGACGTTACTGTAAGCGAAATTATCTTAATCCTTGTTGTTTTTAGGGTTCCGTGCATCAAAAGGAAAAACGGACCCCTTACTGGATCATTTTATTGTTCGTCTATCTATCCGTCTATAAAGACCCTTTTTCTCAGGGACGGGTGGAGCTATTAAGCTGAAATTAATACCAAATAATCAATTCTGTAATCCCATCTCGCAGTGATAAAAACAAATTTCTAAGTAAACGCAACCAAAAGATAAGTTGTGCCTATCTTTTTTTATATACAATGTTAGATGGCATACAAGCATACGGCCCACCTGGTGTAAAGTGGTTAACGCAGTCTGTGAACATTTGCAATCTATAAAGTATAACTCGTGGGACGCGACCTTTGCTGCTAACACTGCAACTCCTTAAGTGCTTACTGGTGACCTCACTCACACGCAGGAACACAACATTCCTCCATGGAGCCGCTATTTGGCTACGGTTTTCTGTGAGATAGAGGTACTTTCTCAGACGGGCTGCTTTGATGCGCTCTACCTCCCTTAAAATCTGTGGTGCACTCTGCATTTTTTTTTATCATATGGATATGTAAATCTTGCCTATTTGGTAGGTATACAATTAATATAAATAGGTGACACAAGACAAGATTGACAGTGACCGGCGCCTGAACTAGGCATGAAACTGTGACGCTGGTCACTCTTATCACTCGACGGAGTTGTGAACGGAGATTAACTAGGATATAGCAATAATAGTGGTAAGGCTGTATAATTAACAATAGAGCAGCCCAACTAAGTACTTTCATCTCACGGATGACCGCCCCAAAATAACAATTTCCTGGAGGGTCGTTGTTGCGACTAATTATTTTCCCTAGGAAGCCACTAAGGAGTTAGTGCGTTATTATTGGGTGGTGTCATAGTGTGTTGCGGTACACGTTTCACATCAGGTGGACCGTATTCCCATTTCACATCCAACGCAGTATGTAAAAAATAGAGTATTTGATGAGATCAGTCGAGCAGTAAGTAAGGCTACTTTGACCGCAGCCAACGAACAACTCCCTGAAGGGTTGTTGTTTTCCTGGTAGGGAGTTGCTGTGTTAGCAGCAGAGGTAGCATCGCACGAATGTTACTTAGCATTCATAGGCTACTAACAGTTTCACCCCTTTCAAACACCATCGCTTTCGTCATCATTGCCTTTATTTTCGTACCTTTCCTTTTAATAGCCTCATTCATTACAGTAACCATTTGTTTGAGTTCTTCCGCCGAAAATGCAAGGAGAACCTGATCATCGGCGTGATAATATGTGTATATTTATTATAAATGAATATTTAAAATTTCAAAAATATTGAAAATATAAGAGCAATATAAACCGGCATATTAACCATCTGACCCTGCTTCGAATCCTAGTGGGGGCATGTACTTCTAAATTCATGTTTTCGGATTTACTATATCTTCACGGATACATACTATATCTTCACGTCGTCCTTTGTGGGGTAGTAGTAGTACATACCTCTTTCGATTCTTTTATATTTGTAGCTTAGCTTTTTTCATGCACCTTCACCGGTTTCTTGGACTCTAGTTTCAGTTTTTATGTACTTATTTTTGACGAGCTCGGTGGCGCAGTGGTGAAACGCGTTGTTACACTACTTTGACACCAACGCTCGTGGGTTCGATTCCCACACAGTACAAACATTTGTGTGCATGAACATGTCTGTTTGTCTTGGTCTGGGTATTTTCTTTGTATGATAAGTATGTATTTACAAAAAAAAAATGTATTTACGTATGTTTATCAGTTGTCTAGTACCCATAACACAAGCTTCGCTTATTTTGGGGCTAGATGGCGTTGTGTAATTTGTCCGACAATATTTATTTATTTATTATTATTATTTATAATTATCACTTGCTCGACGGTGAAAGAGAGCAATGCGAGGAAAACCGTACGTCTGAAAACTTATATTTCGAGAAACGTGTGACTTAACTAAAGAAAAGTCTGGTTTCCTTTCTGGTTCGTGAAAGTCTAATTGTAGTCGCTCTATGTAAAAATCTTCCCCAATTCCTTAGTAGCGGACCCCACCTATCTTAATGGGTTAGGAAACGAAATAACGTTCGGAATAAGATAATGGTTCAAAAGTAATTAAAGCTTTTATTACCTATGGCTCATCTTCCCAAATTACACAATACAATATTCTAAGAAAATGAACATCGCGTAGTCATGAAACGACCCTTCGATGAAAATCGTCGCGAGAAGAAGGATTTCGCCGTTCCCCTTGATTACCATAATAATCTGGTAAGCGAAAGACTTGCAAATGCAAGTCTTTCCGACTCCGATGTGGATGATTACTGGAAAGTTCTGAAAGAAAGTATGGCGGATAGTGCAAAAGAAGCATGTGGATGCGCAAAGAGGCATAATATATTGAAAGGCGACGCCTGATGGTATGCGGAGGTTGAATCCTCCGCAGCAAGAAAGAGGAAAGCATGGCTGGATTATGTATCATCTTTGCCCTTAAATGAAAGTATGAGAGAGAAGAAGAAAGAAATGTACTGTCTATGCAAGAATGAAACCAAGGCTTTTGGGAAAGAGAAGCGTGAAAGACAAATTATGACTGAGGAAGAGAAGCTGATAAAAATCTTCGACGCAAATACCAAACTCTTTCGGAGAGTGGTAAAGTAATCTCAAACAAACAAAATAAAACCTAAAGCGGGTATCATTCTTGCTAACACTCAGAAAGT
Organism: Pyralis farinalis; assembly: GCA_947507595.1. Lineage (NCBI taxonomy): Eukaryota > Metazoa > Arthropoda > Insecta > Lepidoptera > Pyralidae > Pyralis > Pyralis farinalis. Next base: position 7,671,432 of record OX382275.1, read on the forward strand.
GTTAAAACGGCGGAGTGAATATTTTGTATGAGTATGCCTTCGACGCTGACAATGACAGAGAGTCTGATGTTCACTCCACAATGGATGAGATTGAATGGTCGATACGAAGTTTGAAAAATGGAAAGTCTGCGGGAATTGATATGATCACAGATGCGATGATCAAACTTTAGTGGCACTTACGTCCGGGACACCTTCTGGTACACATGCAATCTATGCTGGAGAACTGGAAGGGTCCCAATGGACTGGAGACGCGCAGTCATCGTACCCTTGTAGAAAGGTAAGGGATCACGCATGGCATGCGCAAGCTATAGGGCCATCAGTTTGATCAGCTTAGCAGCAAAACTATATGGAAAGGAGAATGAGGGTGAAATCTAATGACATGCTGTGAGAGGCACAGGGAGGACTCCGAATTGGCAGGGGATGTACGGATTAAGTTTTCTCGCTCCGCAATATCGTAGAGAAGCATCTGGCCACAGACCAGAAGGTTTTATGCAGTTTTGTAGATCTTGAGAAGGCATTGTAAGAAGAAACTGTAGAGCATATTGCCGAGATATGAGATTGACGGTTCACTGCTCCGTGCTGCGCAGTCTACCTACAAGGATTGCTCAGCATGTGTGTGAATAGATGGCAATATGTTACCCTGGTTTGATGTCAAAATTCGTATAAAACAGGGTTGCATGTTGTCTGCTAGGCTGTTTATTCTGTATCTCAATAGTTGTTTACAGATAATAAGATCGACGAATGTAGGATTACGCATGGGTGACCTAGTGGTGAACTGTCTGCTGTATGCAGACGATGTTTTCCTATTAGCAGAAACACCATCTGAACTGCAAACACTAGTCACAATGATGAAAAACGAATGTATGAACAAAGGCTTACTGTTGAATGCGAAGAAAACAAAGATAATCGTATTTGAAAGTGAAGAAACTAGAATCAATGTAAGGATTACGGTAGATGATGAAGTGTTGGAACAAGTGGATGAGATTGTATATCTTGGATGCGCTTTCAGCAGGGATGGAAGTACACCGCAAACGTGGAAAGGCGAGTGAGTGTTGGGAATAGTGTGAATGAAGCGTTGAGGAAATTTTTTGGCAGTAAATATCTGAGCCAGCCTTTTGCCAGCCTTGTTAGTGAACATTGGCTCTTTTCTTGAAGGCACTCATATCGTATTTGTTCGGGAACACCGCTGAGGGTATTTATTACAAAATTTCACCGTACGTGGTAGAAAATGCCTCAAAAAGCATACTGTAGTGGATTGCCTCTCCTCAAGATAGTGAGGGTGAAATTTAAGTTTATGGCGAGAGGTACGATAGTGGAACTCAGCGCCTGGTATTAAGTTGAACAGCTCCTCCAAACACTCCCCATGATACAATTTGTCAGTACACAAAGAGAAGAAACGTCTCTTCGTGTATAAAGCGAGTCTAGCCGAGCGGAGATCACTAGGTTGCCGACGATTCGAACTGCTCTACGTTGTATGCGATCAAATGGAGTAAGAAAATATTGTGGCCCGCCGGTCCAAGGATGTGAACAGTATTCAATGTAAGGCCGGACCTAGCAATACGCGAGTGTTACTTGTTTTGAACACTTGGTTCATAGGCTACAATAACCACTTTACATCAAGTGTGACGCTATGCTTAATTGTCTTCCTTTCATTATATAAAAAATTACTAAGGTATTTACTATAAAATAATAATAATGTTTACATAAACATTATACTCGTAGCAGAATAAGTTTAGTTCAAGCTAGAACGTTGGTTCGGTTCGATAATATTTTATCAAGTAGCAATTAATTATGTTTGAGGAGAACATAAGTAGCTCATTACGCGAGGCAAGCCATGAAAACGCAAGTAGCGATCTAATTACTGGTTTATTGGCTGTGGGACTCGAGGGTTATCTTGTGAAGGAGATTTTCCGTGATTTGCTTTCTTAAGGAGTTTAGCGTTTAAATGAGATTTTAAATCACTTGGTGAGAGATATTTGGAGCGTTGGTGTGTAATCTAACTCACAAGCAATTAGATCTAACCTGCTGTGTGTGCTTCCGCCACCAATGCAGCACACAAAGCAGGTTAGTTCAAATTGCACGTAAATTTGACTTTCGCAAAATAACGCCTGAATCTATTAACTATCTAACTCACAAGTTAAGCAACGTCAACCACAGCCTGTCTTTGGATTGGGTTTTATTTCCAGTTTCGAGTTGGCTTTCGCCTTAAACTTTGATCTTGACCGACAGATTCGACCTGGCTGAGTTATGAATACGAATTGATGGGCATGTGATCACTGAAACAAACCGCAGCCAAGTAACAACTTCCTAGAGGGTTGTTGTGTTCCTGTGTCTGAGTGAGGTCACCAGTAAGCACCTAAGGAGTTGCTGCGTGATCAGCAGAGGTGACATAACGCGAGTGATAATTAATGTATTGAATGCGCACGCTACGGTAACCGCTTTACATCAGATGGGCCGCATGCTTGTAGTCTCCCGACGTTGTATAAAAAGAAAAGTAGCACTAACACAAGTAGAAAATTAACTTGTTGAACATTTCTGAGCTAATTTATTGATAAGAAAAAAAGCCGGCCAAGTGCGGACCACGCGCAATTTAGAATTCCGTAGTTGCCCATTACAATAATGAGGACTAAGAAGAGGTCGTTTTGTTGTTTCTATGGACTTTTTACGTTAACGGTTTCGGCGACTCATAACATATATCGTAATATATATAACGTATAACGCTCTTAAGGAGTTATAAAATGTGAAGTTAGAGAAAATATTATCTATTTGAGTACCACGGCGTGTAGATGCAGGCGGTTGTAATAAAGATTGGTCACCAGCGTCACGTATTAAATTGAATACTGCAGTATTGCCGTTACAGAGATGGTCTTTGTTAAACTCTCCAAATAGTACTGCCAGGCGCCACGCACCGCCCACTCCTATGTTATTCAAACATGTAGGTATGTATGTATGTATATCTTCACGCCAAGTCCCTTGCGTTTTGAACTGATGAATAAATCATCTAAATCTAGGGATACAGTTATGTGCGTAGCATATCTAACATATCTATCGTTTACATCAAAAATTTAATTACACCACTTGATAGTTAAAGTATCAAATAATTCGTTACGTTAAGTGAGGACTGTGACGCATCGCATGCGGCGATGGGTGAAGGAGGGATTAATTGGTTGCAGTTTTTTGTGTAGTAAGGTGCATCCACAGTCGATCTGCTTTGATTCACGGGTTGTATCTGAACCGAGTCATAAATCAAATACACCACCAATCCTTACTCATCCCACTAGAAGGATATGGGCTTTCTTTCAATAGCTCAAAAGCGTATTGGCGGAGGCCAGTATTCTCAAGCCGACCGAGGCTATTGACTTAGCTTAACGACTGTCATCTATCGACAACAGCCGGGACCGACGGCTTAACAAGCCGAAAGTTCGAGATAGACAAACTCATCTATATCTATATTGTTTAACTTGTGCGTTTGATGAGAGACGCGCAAGAACGCCATCAACCTCACCAATAAGTTAATTAACAATACCTATGTTCGACAGGTGCTAATGTCAGGTATTCCACCGAAGCAATCGGCAACTCCCGAGGAGCTCATCCGTTGTACGAGACAGATGACGGTGGCCACGGCGCGGGCGGTCGCCGCCCACACGCCAACAAACAGGACCAGCTCACCGCGGCCGCCAACCTCGGCCGGAAGACCGTCGTGGACGTGCTGCTGGCCTGCAAGGTGAGTCGTAAACAGGACAGTACGGTGAAGATGTTTTTTTTTTTATTTAAGACGGATAGCAAAACAAGTGCGAGTTGTTATTTGGCTGCCGTCTGGGTAGAGGTACTCTCCCAGCCGGGCTAACGTCGGGCCCAACCTCGCTTTCTCTGACATTCATAGCTCTTTTCATGCATGCTCACAGGTTCCTGGGGCTCCTGACATCACCTTCTGATAAAACACGACCAATTTGGTAAGGTTAGTCTCGGTCTTCCTCGGCTCTTACATCCTTCCACTTTTACATTATTCAAATACTTTTGTTATTCAAACATAAACATTATTATTAATTTTATTTAGAAATTGCTATCATTAAGGATGTTATAATTTTATTTTTGTATATTTTAACACGGTTCATAAACTTATATTTACTGCTATTGCTATAACTTCACGCTAAATCCCTTGCAGAGTAGGCACAGAGAACCGAGCGCCACATGACTCGATCCTTACACAGGTTAACTTAATAAACTTATATTTACTACCTGTTTTATGCTAACTTGTTTAACTAACTACGTTATGTAAGTAATTTTCAATGGAATATGTACGATTTTGAAAATTTTAACTTACAGTTAACGAAGTACATTTTATAAGTATGCAGGTATTTTTCGTTAACTTGCAAAGCTTGAATGAATGAATTTATTTATTTGCTTTGAATGTGGTTAACAAATACATGTTAGTGTCAAATTTATTACATAGTGCCTGAATAATCTACCAATATTACTATAGCATGCAAATCATGAAATTGAATTTACGTGATAAATTAATTACCGTCAACCACAAAATCACATTATGTCAGTACTAATATAATAATAAATACAATTTTATTATATCAAAATAAACATAAAAAAATCGAAGTCGGCAATAATTAAAATCATATTACTATTATATTATGTCATTCTTACAGTCAAAGAACTCTTTAATAGAATAAAAACCTTTATTAGTGAGCCATTTGAAAAATTTCACTTTGAACTGTTTCACTGTTAGGTTTTCAATGAATTAGGGGGTAATGATATGGTAATAAAAATAATGGTAGGTTGTTGAAAATTCACACACAATTATGATAACAATTTCTACTGTAATAATAGGTCCGTATATTGGGCAATAATATTTTTTCTGGGTACCGCAATGACTTTTGATTTATTTGAGCTCCTCGTCGATCAAATAAATTAGAGTGAGTTTTTACAAAAACACTACACTCAAGTATATGTATCGATGGGATAATCAGGATATTCCGTTTCATAAATAATGGAACACATGATGTTATGGGTGATTAAATTAAATATCGCACGTATGTTTTTGGGAAATAAATAATCTATTTATGTCTACAGAGTTTCCCCATAAAAGAATGCCGTATTTTATATTTTGATGCAACATATGCATCGTAAGCCAGACTAGACTTTTGATTTATTTGTGTAATTATTCTCGACAGAGCCTAAGCAAATCGATTTACTATGGTGTATATTTTCTTGATATGTTGTTTCCATGAGCATTGGTTATCGATTGTAATTCCTAAAAAAATACCTCCTTCGAATCTGACCAAAGTTCGTTTAGGGCGAATATTGCTAATATATTGTTTTTAGACTTTATGTTATAGAATAGAATATATTTCGGTTTCTGAACATTAATTTGAAGATTATTAGTGTGAGCCAGTTTACAACATTAGTCACTGTAGCGTTTACGTCATTATTATATTATAAGACAGAAATAACAATAAAAAATAAACCAGTAGCACTTACATAGTTTGTTATTATAATTTTTAACAAAAATAACTACTCTAAGAAACAACATTAACAAATACCCAAAATAAATAAAATTTCAACAAAGTCTCACAAACAGATCGCGTCGAACGTCACGCGCAAGGTTCGTACGCGTCAATGGATGACAGCCGAATGCAAACCGCGTGCCTGTTATAGTTCGTTTTTATATCTACCCTCCTATGGCTCTTGATATCCTACAATATTGTATGTCAGAAGATCCAGATTTTGATATTATTATCGAGATGTCATCTGCAAATAAGATACATTGGTGGTTTGTTATGCAACGTAAGTCATTTATATACCTGGTCTTGCCATAAATACTGAAACAAAAAAAAAATATATTATATTACAAATAACATTTATTACTTTTACAGTGTGTTAGTTTAATACATAAATATAAAACAAATTTGAAATATACAAAAGCTTATTCGAAGTGGTCTCCATTGGCCGCCATACAGAACTTTAAACGTTGAGGCCAGTTATCAATAGAAGCACGCACTCTTTCCATTGGAAAATTCTTCACTGCCAATCGTACAGATTGTTTTAGGGACTCCAAATTATCATGGCGTTTAGAGCAAGGTGTACTCTCTAAAACTGACCATAAATCATAATCCAGCGGATTAAGATAGGGACTAGACGACGGCCAGTCTTCAGCTCTGATGAAGTACGAAACGTTCGTTTCCAACCAAGACTGCATAGACCGAGCTATATGACCCGGCGCCGAGTCTTGCTAGCAGGACTATTCTTGGTTATTGAACATGGTGTTGTTAAGGGGCTTCACTACCTTCTCAAAAATGGTATCTTGACACACTTGTGCCGATGTTTTGATACCTTTTTCACAAAAGTATGGCTCAGTCACTCCTTCATAGCTAATACCCCACCAAACCATCACTGAAGTCGGATAGTGCCCACGTTGCACTTTGTCGACTAATTGGGAAGCTTCCTTAGAGCTTTGAGCAAAAATACTGTCATTTTGTTTGTTAAAATGTTGCTCAATTGTAAAAATTTTCTCATCCGTAAACAAAATTTTTCTGTGACCTCCCTTTGCGTACCGCTTCAGTAGTTGTTTCGATTTTACTATCCTATTCCTTTTTAAATTATCAGTTAAGAAATGACCAGTACGTCTCTTGTAGACTGCACGTCCTAAGTCATCTTTTAAAATACGCGACATGGTTCTAGGTGCTATCTTCATCTCCCGAGATAAAATCTTTTGCTTTCGGACAGGATTTCTTCGAAATCTTTCCCTTACTGCTTTGACCACCTTTTTCGTACGAACACTACGTGGACGGCCAGATCTTTTTCTGCCACAAACAGAGGAGGTCTCATTGTACCTATTAATAGCCCGGTACACAAATATTTTACTAATACTAAGCATATGGAGAGTTTTAAAACTTGCATTTGGCTCCATACCTACTTTGTGTAATGCAATCACAGCGATTTGGTTCTCTTTATCACCCCACTCCATTTTAATATCGCAAAATATTGTACAATGTATTGGCGCCAAAATGAGAAAACTCAATGAACAATCATATAAAAATGACAGATTCTAAATTCAAATGTAATATTTTGTTTATTTTTAATTGTAACAGTATTGATGGCCAGACTAAGTATATAATTAATAATAATGGTTTTTATATACCACCTTGGGGAACATCCAAATTATTTATTGCATGTTAATGATTGCTGCAGCTAGTCCAGTGCATTGTTGAGTGTCAAAAATGCGTATTTCTCGTGTTGACGTTTTGTTTTCAGGCACTATGGAGCTTTCGTTAAGCGGTTTATTATTTATCAATTTATTGATGTTGGTTTGACTACTTACTTAGCAGTGAGCGTTTTCCTTTCTTCTAACTGCGGTATATATACAATCATTTCACGAACGGATTAAAGGTCAGGCCCTTAACCCGCAATTTGTTTCCACAGACCCGTAATATTTTTAAAGACCTATTCAACCACACGCCATATCATGGTGTAGACGAGGAAAAATAACATTCCCTCTTTACGTGTAGAGGAGATACCCAAAATTTTTTTTTTTCAAGATTTTATTTTACCACTTTGACGGCGTGACTAATATGTGTATCAATACCAAATTATTGCTTTGTAATACTAAGAATCTCTGAGCTAAGATGCGGACAGACGGACGGACGGTGAAACTATAAGGATTCCTTGTTAACTACGCAATCCTAAAACGATGGAAATATGATTATCTAAGTAAGTTAGCAAAATATTGGTTTGACTTTATTACAATTTCTCATCTAATGGCTTGTTGTAATAAAGAAAGTTGGAAACACGATCACTAATCAAATAAGTGAACTTGTAGAAAACCAATTTGGCATATTGTTTACAATTTCTCAACTCGGGGAGTTTAAGCGACAGAAGTATCATCACTAAAGTTAGTTTGCACTTATATCGATTTGACGTGGTTAAAATATCTCATCTAACAGGTTAATTTGATGATGTGATAGTAAGTAAAATCACTGAAGTTTAAATAAATAAATATAAATATTGTCGGACAAATTACACAGCGCCACCTAGCCCCAAAGTAAGCGAAGCTTGTGTTATGGGTACTAGACAACTGATAAACATACGTAAATACTTTTTTTTTGTAAATACATACTTATTATACATAGAAAATACCCAGACCAAGACAAACAGACATGTTCATGCACACAAATGTTTGTACTGTGTGGGAATCGAACCCACGAGCGTTGGTGTCAAAGTAGCGTAACAACGCGTTTCACCACTGCGCCACCGAGCTCGTCAATTTGTTTAGTTTGCACATGTAGAATAGAAAAAATGTATAAAATATTCAAATATTCTTATCAGTCAATGTTGGGAACACAAATCTCAATTATCAACGAGTAATGCATATTCGAAGACAACTTTTGAGATTTGTGTTCCCACCAATCACAGGCTAAAATGGGGCAAAGATATTTTTTTACACTGAGTTTCTTTTAACAGGTAGAAGTTACTCTTATTACAATGTACACTAAAATTTAGTCAACGTAGCTAATTCTGTTAGCCCCTATGTTACCTTTTGACGATTAAACCCCATGATCCTATTGACGTTTGGAAGAGCGGTACTCTAGAATATAGGTAAGCTACTTATTACCGCAATGGAATCCTGACATGTAGTATAACATACTAGTACATAGTAAGAATTAAAATAAAGAAGTCTAGAAATTCAATTTACTAAAATCTAACACGTAACGAGGTCAACGTATAAAAAGTTATTTTCTTTAACAAAATAAATATACTGTTATTTTTCCGCTACAAAAGTCTCGCTTGGGAAATTCCCATGCGATACAATTATTCCCAATTCGCGTCTGTGCTATCACGATTCTAATGATGTCACTCGAGAACGGTCCTGGCTTAACGCAGTTACTTTTTAAATTTCGTCTTAGGATGGATGGAGGATTTTAATAAATTAATATTTTGTAACAAAGTTTAGATGTCTGAGCTAATATGTCTAAGTTGCACAACTGAAGTTTGAGGCGATTAAGCTTTAATGCTTTATAACACCGAGTACGAAGAAAGGGTTTATAATTTTGACGCTTACTACGTGTGGCAGAAAAGTAATGAGACTGGGAATACTGCAAGCGATCTGGCAACGTTGCGCTGTTGTTCTTGATAGAACACGTGTATCAGTACCCACCATAGGTCAGTGTGATTTTCAACTCCTTCCGTTATCTTCGTGATTTTTATGAGTGGTATTAGTGTAGTTGTGTTTTGTGTGTTTTGTTGTGCGTTACGCAAAATGGAACAGCAGAATTAGGAGCAACGTTGTGCCATTAAATTGTTGTGCTAGTGTGTTAAGCTAGGAGAATTCGCAAATGTGACGTTTGAAAAGTTAAAACAATAATAATATTAAATCTTTATTCAGTAACTTAAACTATTTACATTTGTCACGGCCGGAGTCTCCATTTAAGCAGAATTATGCTTGTGATTGGAGGCACCGTTCTTCCTTACAGTTATAGTTACATGGCGTACAACAAGTTGTTATAAAGTACGTGGAGTATGAGTGAAGTTGTGTGGACTGATTGTGTTTGAGAGTGTTATGTTTGTTTGTCTTACATGTGTGTTATATTGTTGTGCCTATAAAGTATGTGTATTTTTATTAATATGGAAACATATGCATGTATGTCAACCGTAAGATCATGTCTTGGGATCAGAAGCTTATGGAGGGAAAAATAATCAGCTTTTTTGACGAATTTTACTCTAAAGACGCTAGTTAAGAGGGATTCAATTTCATCACAGTTTTGCGAAAGCAACCATAAGGTCAAGGTTTTCTTGTATTCATAGTAGCTTAGGGTGTAAATATTGAACGTTTTGATTATAACATTATATAACCTCGATGAGTGCTAGCATACTGTCTTTGTGCGAATATTGATTTTACAGCTATTTTTGGAGCCTCTACATAGTTCCTTCTGCTGGTAAAATTTTTCTTAGAAAAAGTAATAGATTTGTGTTTTTTTAGAACAATGTGAAGCACATAAAGTTTCCTGACAGTTAAGAGATATGATTCCAAATGTAAGTTTTCTGTTGAATACCTAAAGTGTTTAAAAAACATAAGTATCAGAAGTGACGGGTGAGCTCTTTCCAAATCCAAAAAAATATTTTTTGTAGCCCCAGCTTAAATCGGAAGACAGTATACGTTGGCCGATTGCGCCAGAGAAATATAATGTCTGTACTAGGTGAGTCTTTGTAGCAATGTGACAAAATTTTTTGAATATCCACGTGAGTTAACGTACTCTGTTCATGAGAAGCTCCAATTGTTCGTTTCCAATTAATCGTTGGTCAACCATTATGCTCAAGTATTTAGTATATTGGACCTTGTTAATTGCAATACACGGACAATAATTTAAATCTTGATCGGAGCATCTATGAATTTCGACCCGGAAGTCCTCCGAAGGCTGTGCTCTTGCATCTTTTGAATAACATATATAATTTGTTTTTGACAGGTTCAGGGTTAAAAGGTGGCAGTCCAACTAGTCTGCAATCCTCGCTAGGCCTGTTTCAGCGGTCTTACGTACAATGTCACAGTTTTTATCTTTAAAAATAATTGCTATGTCATCTGCGTAGGAGATGATTTGTCCACCATTCATTTTCATGTTACAAAGACTGTTGATATAAATGAGGAATAATGTCGGGCGTAGAACACTTTCTTATGGCATACCATATGTAATAGGTTCTTCAAGACTGACGTAGCCACCTATTTTAACCTGTTGAGTACGCTTAAGTAAGTTATCTGTGAAAAGATCAAGAGCAGAGCTTCTATCACCAATACTCTCAAGTCGCTTAAGAAGAACAGGTATCGAGGCATTGTCCCACCACCTTCCCATGGCTACACCGATCTCTCGGTCATATGAGCCGAATTGTGGGAGTTGCGCACGGCACTTGCTGCTCTTCGGCTCTTTTCGTACCGTGGGCAAGGCTTGGCATCCTACAAGTTATTTATTTCTTGTCCATAATGTCTCTGTATAGCCATTCTCCCTCTTCTGGGGCAGCAACGCACACAAAGATACCTTTGCTGCTGTCCGAAGGCGATTGTGGGTACTCTAAAATAGTTCCTCATCGTGGCACTCTTCCCCCTCTCGCTCTAGTGCTCTTCTGTCTGTACCTGTCTCCTCCGCACTCCTACAGGCGAACCATGCGTGCGCGAACCCGCGGAAGGCTACAAAGTTCCCCGCTGATGATGCAAGATTCGCAAAATACACCGGCCCCGTTTCCTCTTAGCTACACTGGCTCCCACCATCATTCTTTCACGCAGATCCGCATACTTAGGACAGGACCACAACACGTGATCTCTGTCCTCCTGACTCTCTCATCCAGGTATCGAGATAGTGTCGAATGCCTTTTTGAGATCTAAGAAAACAGCAAGACATTTGTCTCCGCTGTCCATACTATCTGTTATAACAGAGGCAGGCGCCAAGGCTACATCGTCGGTGGACAAGTTCCGTCTGAATCCAAACTGCGATGGAGAAAGAATATCAATTTTATTTACATAGTTCGTAAGGCGCTGCCTAATTAATTTTTCTAAAATCTTGGATATAGACGAGAGAACAGATATTGGCCTATAATTGGATGGTCCCTTTTTATCTCCTCCCTTATAAACAAGCGTTATGAGCGCACACTTAAATGCCGCCGGGAAGACTCCCTATTCGAAACACAGATTTGCCAAGTGGGTGATTACAGGAACAACAAATACATGTGCAATTTTGAGAAAGCTAGTGGGTATTTTGTCCCAACCTGTAGCGCTATCTAATTTCATGCCTGCTAAAATAGCCTGCATCTCATGATGGTCAATGTAGAATAACGTAAAAGACGGGGATGGCAGGCTGTTTAGAGTAAAATAGACCTATGTGGAACATTCTTTATCCCAAGCTCAAGTTTTTCGCTGTCACAAATCATTTTTGGAAGGTAGAGAACATGTTGAAGATAAACACCGTTCAGGGAGGCCTTCAACTTCCAAAACCGACGAAAATATCGAACATGAGATCAAACCGTCGTTTGACATTAAGAACGTTGAGTGAAGAATTAAATTTGAACATATTTACCGCTCATCAAATTTTGACTGAACATTTGCACATGCGAAAGATCTATGCCAAAATGATGCCGAAAAAATTCAAGATTAAGCAGAAGGCCATTCGAAAAAACAAGTGTCTTGATCTTCTTGACAGAATCGCTAATGAGCAAGATTTATTTAGTCGTGTGATCACTGCAAATTCTCCTCGACTAAAGAAAGCTCGAATTAGGAAATCGAAAATCAAATCAATGATTTTTTTGACAGAAGGAGAATCGCTGTAAAAGAATTTGTTCATCCAGGACAAATTGTTAATGAAAAAATAATAATTAACCAAGTTATTTCGTTATGATATCCTTGAAAGGATCAGAAAAGGGGTCATTCGCGTGAGATCTGACATTGCAGACAAAGGATGCTCCATCATGACAACTCCCCACACTGCCTTATAATCTCTGCATAACAGAATATTTGACCTCAAAAGGCATTTCTGTGGTTCCTCAGCCCCCCGACCTCAGTCTAAGTTTGCAATCCCTTCGAGCAGTAAAAAATCAAGCTTCTAAGTCAACACAATCAAAAGATACGTCCGTTTATGCGCATATTTTGACACTCGCAAGGGAATCAAAATTTATAGGGTACTTCTTGTTGACCTAGAATCATGATATTTGGTAAAAAGCAAGGTCAATCAACACAAGTACTGGAAAAAATTCGAAATTCGTAAATTTTTAGTTACATCACAAAACAAATATTTTTTTGCGAATATATTTATTTTCGGAATCCTCTAAGAGCAAGTCGAACTCGCACTTGACGGCTTTTTTTTTCATAAATACGATGCGAGAATTACGTTTCGTATTTTTCTGAACGGAAATTCCGTCGCGTAGTTTTTGACATATTATTGAACTAAAATACGCTGAAACTCAACTAACGTCAAAATAAAAATCAGCATTGCATTTCGAGGATGTGATGTTAACTCTGGTTCAACTGATATAGTTTTGATGTAAACGATAGGAAAAAAATATATATAGAAAGAAAATAGTGTAGAAAATATATAAATACATGTATATATTGAGCATGCTATTAAGGGGAGACTTTGTCTCCCTTTGGTGTGTTTCACCAATTGTACAATGAGTTAGTTTAGTGTTATTTCCTCTGGTGGCTATAGCCTGCTTTTATATCCTCGTTTCCTTCTTGCTGTTGTAATTAGCAATGCTTGGCAACAATAGTCGCGGCTTCGATTCACACACAAGACAAAAATTTGGGTGCATGAAATGGAACTGCATGTTTGACTTGGTCTGGATGTTTTTTTTTTAACATTTGAGGTAATCTAAATAAGTTCTCATAAATTGAGTAATTTATGAAAACTTATAACTGATACTTATTTAATAACGTAGCTTACGTAATTTCTGATTTTCGAATGAATAACTAATGAAACCGAACCACGGGGGATGTAAAGTACTCGTATAAGTGAATTTTATAAGCGCATTTTGATGTTATTGGAAAAGAAATTATTCACTATGTTGGATTGTTGGAATTCTCCTTTTTATGTCAAAATAACTCTTTCAAATTTCGCACCAAACTATTTGCATGCAAAATTAGGAAATATTTCACTTTGGAACTTGGATTTCTAACCTGTATTCCAAAAATTACGGTTGCGCTTTCTCGATAAGGCATAGTGCATGACGCCATTACACTGTGCTAGTCGGCAATCATGTCACAAAGAAACTATTACGCTTGGAAAATTATAGAGGGAACATTTTAGCTCCACAATTTAAGGCTAGGAAATACTAGTTTAATTATATCGAAAGTTCTACACCTAGGAATAAGGAACGGATTATTGTAAAGGCTATCAACGTCATTGGTCAATTTAAATAATAGGTAATGACACCCTATTAGTACAAGGCTTAGAAATGAAAATCGCCAAAATGACCGTAGTAATCCAATACAATAATATAATACGTTTTCTCGTGGTTCCGACGCTGAAGTTAATAAATACTCGTAAGTACATCATATGAGAACAAATAGAGCCAAAATTAAAAATTAAAATCAAATGAGTTCTCTATACAAAACTATTCAGTGATCTAACATTTGCGATGTTATTTATGATAACAGCGATGTTGAAATTTTGTCAGGTTTTCGAGTATGGTCTCATAATAAAGTGTATTATAAATATTTATTAGTAGGATTATTCGCTTCCTTCGTTCTTCCTTCGATAATTCGACTCCTTGATTAACTGTATAACAAAAGAAAATGTCTGACTAACTGGTAGAATACTAGGCAGGCCAATCCGCCGAGTCTGAGCGTTTGAAAGATGCATCAGAGCATGTAGGTAACTAAAAAAAATGTTTTTTGGATTTTTTACAGGACAATATACATTAAAATAGCAGTAAAAAACACTTATTTAAGATACTGTGCCTTAACTTAATTAACAATAACTATTATGTTATGTTTTATTAATAGAATAAACGCGGCCGAGATTGTTTTGAGCAAAATTTGTGGCGTAATGCTTGTACACCGTATTCGCAATGATGATGTTAGAAACAGAGCCCGTCTGAAAGAGAGTGTCAGTGTTAAAATATTAAGAGGCATGTTCAGTCGGTTCGGATATGTAGAAAGAATACAGGAAGAAAGAATTATGAAACAGATATACAACGCGAAAGTAGAAGGATGTGGAAGCCGAGGAAGGCCAAGGCTTACCTACCATGATCAAATTGATCGTGTTTTATAAAATGTCAGGAGCCTAAGAAACCGGCGAGCGTGCATAAGAAGAGCAATGAATGTTAAAGAAGCGAGTGCGGTTTGTAAGGATCGAGTTATGTGGCGATCGGTACTCTCTGTCTATCTTGTAAGGGATTTGGCGTGAAGTTACGATTTAATAATAGGTAGTTGATATTTTAAAGCCATTCTGTTTGATGGGGGTATGGAGGTGCAACATACACTTCATCCACTTTTATTATATTTTTTTATTCGTTTACAATCCCCCACAATACGTAACAACAACTACCAGAGAACTAACATGTTCGTGCGTGAATAAGGATATCCTTAAGCTCCTAAGAAGTTCATAAGTAAGCAGTAGGGCTTTTGGTGACGTGCAATAATAACGCTTCTTTTGACCGAATGCATATTTACCTCGAGATGTGATATATATAAAAAAAAAATGAATTTTATTTAAAAGTGAGACAATGAGTGAAGTAATGATCGCGATTTTATTTCGATTTTGATGCATTTTTTTCTACTACGTCTGGAGGCATACAAGTATACGGTCCTCCTGAAGGAAAGAGTTTACCGTAGCCCATGAACGCTCGCAATACATTAAGTATCATTCGCGCAATACCACTCCAGCAGCATCTTAGGAGTCTTACTGGTGACCTCACTCACACGCAGGAGCACACCAACTATAGAGTTGTTATTTGGCTGCGGTTTCCTGCGAGGTGGATGTAGTTCCCCAGGCGGGCTGCTTTAATGCGCCCTACCTCTCTTACAGACACCCAGAATAAAACAAACAGACATGTTCATGCACACAAATATTTGTCTTTTGTGGGAATTGAACACACAAGCGTTGGTGCCAAAGTAGTGTAAAAGCGCGTTTCGCCACTGCGCCTGCGTGTATAAATAAATATTTTGATGTGTATTGAACACCTCAAAAACAATTAAAGTAGTCTGGTTATATTTTTAAATCTCCTTTACTCAACCATCCTTTATAGACATCAATCTATTTCCAGCAGTTAACAAAAAAAGAAAAAGCTGAGATAAATATGAGGAAATAATAATTTAAGAAATTTATTTGATGAAAATTTCTTAACGATTGCTATCATTCGAACTGATACCAATTTGTTTCAAATTATGTTTTACATTATTCTCTGTATGTTTATACAGAATGTACGAAAATACGTACATTACGACGTATGTATTTAGTATGAGTTACATAGTTCGACGAGCTCGGTGGCGCAGTGGTGAAACGCGCTGTTACGCTACTTTGACACCAACGCTCGTGGGTTCGATTCCCACACAGTACAAACATTTGTGTGCATGAACATGTCTGTTTGTATTGTACTGGGTATTTTTCTATGTATAATAAGTATGTATTTACAAACAAAAAATGTATTTACGTATGTTTATCAGTTGTCTAGCACCCATAACACAAGCTTCGCTTACTTTGGGGCTAGGTGGCGCTGTGTAATTTGTCCGACAATATTTATTATTATTTATAGTAGTTTCCGTGGGACCATATCGCCGGTGGATATAACATTCAATTATCTTAATCTGCTTAGTACAACGTAAACTTGGCCGTTTGCGAAAATACGTTAGCCAATATCTACTAAAGACTCAACCAAAGTGCACGCTTGAAATATTGTAATTGCTCATGTGTCTATCTGTTCAGGTAAATATCTTACCGATTTTTATTACCATTATTTTATTTACAGAATATGTAGCGCAATGAAACTTATTGTAAATAGTAATAAATAAATTGATCTGACTGTTACTGACTGTTTATTGACGTAAAGCGCTAAGTTCGATTGTGTAGCATATCAAGATTTGAAATATTTTTAATAATTACGGCCAAACTATTATTTTATTTGTAAAATGGTTAAAGAAACCTTGTATTGATATTAGAAGCACTTTAAAGTATATATCCCAGAATATTGCTATTACTAAATATTATTATTTGTTCCTTTTGTTAATATAACAGTCACCACCCGGATTATAATCATGAATCCAATGACACCTCAGTCAACACAATAATGGGAATAGTTTAGATATTAAAAAGGAACACACTAAGTACATATATACATAAATAGCCCGCTAAAATCATAAATCTTCCATTTGGCTTTGCTCGGGTAAAAATTCCGATGAACGATGTTCTATTTTGCTAATATTGGTACAAAGCACTGTGTAACTTATATGCTTATGATGTTTTGACAAATTGTAGTGGTCGTAGTGTACTATGTGGGCACATACATTACTTGTATATGCAGGAGAAGTTGGCGTGAGGAACGATGGCAAACTTGTAACGTTTGCAGCTGTTTCTGTTTATTATATTTGAATCTCCTTTCTCATTCGCTTGTTGACTAATAGCTTGTTTAAAAACTCATCAAGATTTTCATTTCTAAAATAAAATATATCAACTGGGTATTTAAATTTATTTCCTTGAGTTTTTTGGCACATGCCGCTTTTTCTTCCATGTTTACCCGTGATCGGTAAACATGAAGCGTTTAGCATTAGAAAAAGCGGCATGTTAATGGAAAATTGTTCAGTCGAGGTGTAAATATTCTAGGGAAGTAAATTGAATTACTAATTGTGGGTGAAGAAGCGATAGATTTATTAATTTGAGTTTTGTTTCAATTTCAACACATTCTACAGTGATTACTACTAGCACGTACGATCGGTTTTGATATCCCTCTAGAAACTTTTTGACGAGCTCGGTGGCTCAGTCTTGAATGACACGACTTTGACACCAATGCTCGTGGGTTCGATTCTCACACAAGAGAAACATTTGTGTACAATAACATGTCCGTTTGTCTTGGTCTGGATGTTTTAAGTGAGGTAGGGCGAATCAAAGCAGCCCGCCAGGGAAAGTATCTCCACCTCATAGAAAACCGCAGCCAAATAACAACTCCCTAGAGGCTTGTTGTGTTCCTGTTTGTGAGTGAGGTCACCAGTAAACTCCTAAGGAGTTGCTGTGTAAGCAGCAGCGGAGGCATCGTGCGAGTGATACTTAATATATTACAAGTATTAATAAGTTACGGTAACTGCTTTACATCAGGTAGGCCGTATGCCTCCCGACGTAGTATAAAAAAATAACTGTTTCGTAGCTTGACCTCATGACTCGAGCTTTCTATGGAACCGGTGAAAAATGCAATCAATACTAGTTCGTAGATATTAAATCACGGCATGGTCAGTTTGTAGAAAATGAGGTCCCATCGGCGGTGAGATTGATTGAGATAACATTGAACATGCATCTTTTATGCAAGGTAAAGCAATAAACCTCATTCTTGGGTTATTTATTGGGACATTTCTAGGATTACCTTGTATAACGTTTAATTTTTTAACAAGAGGTCATTAAATAGAGAGTATATGGAGAATTTTGTTGTCCTTTAGAGTTAATTGATAATCTCACTCACAAGTATACATAACAACCCACCAGATAGTTGCAACTTGATGAGGACGATTGTGCAAAGTTCCGGAGATTTCGGAAGAGAACGTGTGAATTTTGGAGATAATACGAAATATCCATTGTTGGGTGGATCTATTCACAGATTCCAGTCACCGTGTACTTAATTGCTCCGCTACTATAGAATCACAGCGTAGAGTATCCAGAATTGTCAAATATTCAGAGTTGGTAACTGCAATTGGTGCCATTCCCGACAAACTCTACTTTTAAGGCTGTGGTCTTGTCTCGATAAGTTACGTAAAACTTTAATGAGTGAACGAAAACTATGAATGAGAACGGAGCATGTTAAACAAGTATGGCAGATTGCATTTTCCATTGTTATGAGCAATTTGTTTATCGGGATTCAGCAGCTACCCTCGCATGTCTAATTTGATTGTAGTTATATGAAATCAGCCTCAACGATCTGCTGACATTATCATTATTATTTTTCATTTAGTTCTAACTGCGTGTCCAGACCGATCAATGTAGAAAAAGATATAGAGTTGATGTATGCAAGACCTGTAAGTAAACACAATAATGCTCGTGGGTTCGGTTCCCACACAGGACAAACATTTGTGTGAACATGGTCTGTTTGTCTTGGTTTGTGTGCTTTTAAAAGAGGTAGGGCGTATCAAAACAGCCCGTCTGGGGAAATACTTCCACCTGGCAAAATATAACAGCAATCAAATAACTTCGTGGAGGATTGTTGTGTTCCTACGAGTGCGTGAAATTGTCAGTAAGTTCCTCGGAGTTGCTGTGTTAGCAGCAGAGGTGACATCGCGCGAACGGTACTTATTTAGTTGAAAGCATAACCACTTTACATCAGGTAGTGTTAGCTGCAGAGATGACATCGCGAGAACGGTACTTATTTAGTTGAAAGCATAACCACTTTACATCAGGTAGTGTTAGCAGCAGAGGTGACATCGCGCGAACGGTACTTATTTAGTTGAAAGCATAACCACTTTACATCAGGTAGTGTTAGCAGCAGAGGTGACATCGCGCGAACGGTACTTATTTAGTTGAAAGCATAACCACTTTACATCAGGTAGTGTTAGCTGCAGAGATGACATCGCGAGAACGGTACTTATTTAGTTGAAAGCATAACCACTTTACATCAGGTAGTGTTAGCAGCAGAGGTGACATCGCGAGAATGGTACTTATTTAGTTGAAAGCATAACCACTTTACATCAGGTAGTGTTAGCAGCAGAGGTGACATCGCGCGAACGGTACTTATTTAGTTGAAAGCATAACCACTATATATCAGGTAGGCCGTACGCTCGTATGCCTCCCGACTTTGTATAAAAAAAGTGATATCAAGTAGTAAAAATAAAGATTATATGACTGCGTGTGCTGGAAAAATCCAGACTGTTAAATAATTATTAACTGTATAATAAGACTTTTATAAAACGTATTTCATGGTGTATGATTCAAAGGCATTGTCGGAAAATGACAACTGTTTCAAGCTACGAGTATTTATTACACATTGTATGAAATCAAATACAAGTTACAATAAAAGACTCTCAGTCTCACCAATATTATGTACCGGCGCAATATTATGTAATAAATATACGTAACTTAGTTACTGACTGATAATTTGATTAAATATGTATTCATCAATATTACGGAATGGTGATAGTAAGTAGAAACGAAACGATAACAATATTAATGTACATATATATAAAGAGCGGCTAATCTAAATATTTTTAATTAAAAATAATTTCAGTCGTAATACTAAAATATAAATATGGTGGCACTAATATATTGTCTGTTGCGAGTCAGCGATGACTAAATATGTGAAGCTGTAATTCCTTGGTATTTCCTAGAATGATCACATTTGTACCACATTAATAGTAATATACATTCATTCATTCAAAATTCATGAATAGTCCACGTTTCTTTGGAGATCGGTCGGCATTCTTCTAAGTTAGGTGAGCCTCGAAAAGTCTACCGACTAATATGAGAAAAAAGTTGATTGTAAATAATCTGCAAAGTATGCCATCATTCTGTACATATGAAAGTAGATGTAGGAAATAGGTTAGTGAATGCACGCCTTCTCTAATATTTTCCTCCATAATTATGCAGTTATGAGGTCTCCGTAACTATGCAGCTCCGGCCGCTGGTTCAAATTGTAGGTCCTTCCAGATAATAAACAAAGTTACGCTGACTAAAATTATATGGTTTCCCACTATTGCAGGGAACCCTTAAAACAGCGTTCTAACTGGGATCCTTTGCTCGTCTCTCCGCGGATCAAACTTTGAGTAATTTCAAACTATAGCTTAAGCCGCGCTTAAACGGTTGATTAACGAGGTGATTTACTAAGTTGCAGAGTTCCGCCAACTAGCGCCACTCAAATCGGGGCTTTCGTTTTAAAACAAGTTTTAATTTTCTCTTTAAGGCACTAATTGAAAATATTCTTTTGTTTTTTTTAGATGCTGAAACTTCGTTTGTAAATCAGGGTTTAAAATAAGAATCCGAACTAGTTAAGGTATCGGCTGACAGTTTGAGCGGTAAAGTTTGGGGTGTGACTAGGGTTGACACTACCTCGCATTCTTGACCATATACTATCTGAAAATAAATCAAGAAACTTACCACTATTTTATTTAAACTTATATGTATTCTAAAATAATAAAAATGGCTATGATCACCACTTAGGCAGCAAACAAGCATACGGCCTGTCTGATGGTAAACAGTCATGTAGACCGTAGCCTACAGATATTTGCAAAACCAGGGTTGTCACTCATGCATTGCTGACCCTCTAAAAACCTCTTCACGCCTTTCTTGAGGCACAAAAATAATCTTTCGTAGTAGTTTATAGTAACCCAAACCCATTTGTAGTCCCTTGGGAACCTTATTATTCACATTTCTTCTCAAAGATATTTTTCTCTAAAGATATAAAGCTGACGTTTATATCAAGAATTGTGGTCGATGGTCTTAATCGCTAAATTGAATTATGGTCTATGGTAGCTATGAAAAATAAAAGGTAACATATTCGAATTAATTAAAGTATGATCACCAGTATATTTTGGGCAATAAGCACAAAATACAAATAAAAAAAATAATGAAAAATGTTCTGAAAATTTATCTCTTTGAATTTTATATCTATTTTCCAATATAACCTACATATATTTTTTTTTTGACGAGCTCGGTGGCGCAGTGGTGAAACGCGCTGTTACGCTACTTTGACACCAACGCTCGTGGGTTCGATTCCCACACAGAACAAACATTTGTGTGCATGAACATGTCTGTTTGTATTGGTCTGGGTATTTTCTATGTATAATAAGTATGTATTTACAAAAAAAAAATGTATTTACGTATATTTATCAGTTGTCTAGCACCCATAACACAAGCTTCGCTTACTTTGGGGCTAGGTGGCGCTGTGTAATTTGTCCGAGAATATTTATTTATTTATTTATATATAAGACTTGAGTTCCACTAGCACATTTTAGTTTTATCTATGCCAATTATATAATGTTTATGAAACATAGCACGTAGCATATTTTTTCATACTACTGAATATAGCCTATCTAAGAAGCAGTTTCCGTAGCCTATGGATATTTGCAACACCAAGGTTGTCAATTGTCTATTGCCTACCCTAAAACTTTTTAGAATATATATTACTGAGATTTTCTGCAAAGTTGAATTGGATCGGTAACCATAGATGTATACCTTGAAGTATTAGAAATGACGATGAACTGGCTGTTAAATAAGACTTTTCAATTGCTTTACTTTTTCTTCACGTTTTCGTTAAGTTGGAGTAGATCCTGCGGATTCCTGCGGTTCTTCGTACAGTAAAATGTACCATCACAAATCTACAGAATTTGGACTGGAAAATATCCGTCACCTATCATAACTTAATTGCCTGAGTTGGATTGCTTTTTACAAGAGAGTAATTAAAATTTGATGAGGCAGTGAAAATGTATTTAGAAGATCATGCGAATTAGAGCTTACTATTTCGGAAATATAATATAATGCAAATTATTACATATGTGATAATTTCCATTAAAGTAGTAAGATTTTTGACGAGCTCGGTGGCGCATTCGTGATTGACGCGACTTTGACACCAACATTCGTGGGTTCGATTCCCACGCAGGACATTTGAGTGTATGAACATGTCTATTTTTCTTGGTCTGGATGTTTTTAAGAGAGGTAGGGAGATAGACAATTAATAACAATTTCCTTGCTAGATTCCAGTAAACTCCTGGAAATCGTTGCAGCGAGAGTAAGACTGTGCCAGCTATATATATTTTATTACAAGTATCTGTAGCTACTATTGCCATATCACATCAGTATGTATATTTCCATCATTATGTTTGGCTGAAATTTTGTAAACGGTTTTCTTACTACTTACCTCGACCAGACTGAATAAAAAGCTTTCGAAGTTCTCTCTGGCACTGATCTAGTAAATGAATTGAAATCCATTTTCAAAACGACTCAAGCCTTTGACTGAAAGGCATATTATCTTTCCGTTACATCATGTTACGTATTGATCGAAAAAAATGTTTATGAACCAAATTTTGAGCTCTACAGAAAAATTTCAGCTGTGTTTTCTTTAACCTTCAAGGGTTTAGAACTATATCCCATATCGGTATTCTTCTCTAACTCGTAGGTTTTTTTTATACAACGTCGGGAGTCATACAAGCATATGGCCCACCTGATGTAAAGCGGTTACCGTAGTCTATATACGCTTGCAATACATTAAGTATCACACGCGCAATGCCACCTCTGCTGCTAATACAGCAACTTCTTAGGAGCCTACTGGCGACACAACAACCCTCTGGGAGTTGTTATTAGCCTGCGGTTTTCTGTGAGGTGAAGGTACTTCCCAAAACTTTCTGCTTTGATGTGCCCTGCCTTAAAAAGGGCCAGACCAAGACAAATATACATTATTGGATGTCGCCATCCACTCGCGTACGGCTCCTGCGGGAATCAGACTCCGGCTTTGGGGTACCTTCAAGGTCTTGACTTATAGAGTGGGCGGGGTTTTTAGAGAGGTAAGGTGCATCAAAGCAACCCGTCAGGAAAAGAACCTCCACCTTATAGAAAACCGTGCCAAATAACAACTTACTGGAGGGTTGTTGTTTCTACAAGTTTCCAAGGATTTGCTGTGTTCGCAGCAGTTAAAAAAAAATCCGCGGACACCGTACTAAACTAATGGGAAATTGACGAGAAAATGATCATGTAATAATCATGTTACAAACCATGCCAATTATAGACAGTCGGAATTATTAATCAATACATTTCAATAGGTAGCTGTCATTCTGACGTCAACATGTTTATTTAAAGCAATCCAATGCACTTAAATCGTATAAATAAATTAACGGCACGTTTAAAAAATTCAGTAGCATATACGTCGTATTAAAATAAAACTTTTAACATTGAATATTCAAAAAGGCTGTCAACTAAAAATTTTAAACGTCATCACAGATTTTTTAAAGAATAGGGCATTTCTCTGTAATGTAAAAAATGTAAATGGAAAAGTTATTGAACTTTCACTTTTCTGGAAAATTTAATTATGCCACATCATTGATCTCATAAAGAAGAAGAAACGCACAAAGTCCAATTAAAGTCTTTACGGAAACATTTTTAACAATTTCATGGACTTTTTAGATGTAATTTTTAAGGAGAGAATCTTTGTGATAATGAAATCTCTAAAATTAAAAAGAAAGATTGTTTAAGTATCGTAATACATACAATATATACACAGAGTTTTTTGTACACAAATATTTGTGTACTTGAACATATCTAATTGTTGAAATATGTTGTTTGTTGGTCTAGGTGTTTTTAAGAGATTAGGGCGTACTAAAGTAGCCAGTCTAGGGAGGTACATCTACCATAACAGAAAACCGCAGCGAATACAAACCAACTCCTTGGTGGGTTGTTATTTTTCTGCGAGTGTCTGAGTTTACTAGTAAGTAACTGAAGATGTGGCATCGCGCGAGTGATACTTAATGTACGAGTATAACGACGGCGTGAGGAGTGTTCCAGCCACGTCTCTTGCAGACGAGTAGCTCTGTTCAGAGGTATAGTAGACCCTTTAGACTGCGGCAGGAGTCCGATGTAACCAGATCGTCATTCCTTTGGCGATGTGATGTGCAGTTTCCCATCGGGAAACAAAAAAGAAAGGTCTGGCTTTCCCTCCGGATCGTGGAGAATTTTCACCGAACCTTTAGACTTAGATAGCGGACCCGGCTAGTCCTAATGCATGAGGAAACGCTTAAAAAGAATAGACTAGGTCATGTATGTTAAAATCTAAATGTTATATGAACTTCTTGCCGTTGCATTGCCAAGAGTTTAAAGACTGGCATTATTCAAAAAGGGTCAAAAATATTTTATTGGGTTGGCAATGTATGATTGATCCCTCTAGGTTGCAGGCAGTCGGTCCATATCAAAATCAATATAATCGCTAAATCCTTCGCCTTAGATAGCGGACCTCACCAATGCTAATGAATTGGAAAACTGGATTACGCTAAGAAGAAGAAGGCAACGAATGTTTAATGCGCTTGATGTTACAGCGATTGGCTACCTATTTATGTAACCCTCTTTATGCGCCTCTAGAATGTTCCATATCGCAGTAGTTCTGCTTTGAAAACTAGCTTAATTATTCAGCTTCTATCCACACTGCATCGTAGGTACGACCGCTCGTAGGTGTTTGAGAGACTACATATCTCAATGCCCATTCGCATCGAGCAAGTTACCATTTGGATGCGGGCAACCTGCTTGCTCCAGCATGTGTCTCTATTCAACAGTCTACGGATAATATTTTATATGAGGATGAGGCGAGCGAGCCATGATCACAAAAGTGTAAAATCGGGTGGCGGCATCGTCTGGCGAGTTCCCTTCAGTATGGTTGAATATGGCGAAGGCTGCGTCACGCGTCAACTCGTGAACGGGTGCTGCTCGTTGGGACTGATCTGCGTGCACCTCTCAAATAATATCTACATAATAGAATTAAAGAAAAATGCTAGATCTGTAGTTTTAAGACAAAGAACTTAGGCGGATCAACAAAACGAAAAACTAACATTGTTAAGAATTATAAACATAACAAAGTATATGGGCGAGCAAAGCTTGTAGGGTTAAATTATTAAGAATAAAAAAAATATCTTACACGCGGATTGAAACTTGATATTAGACACATGTATTAGTATTGTAATACAATTGAATCTGGCCTATTCACAGAGACATGGTACTTTGAGTACAGCCTCTCGCCAGCGGAAATCTTTTTACTTATTAGACTCATCCAGTTAAATTCATTACTCTTTTCAAGTTCATTTTTGACGAGCTCGGTTGCGCAGTCGTGAATGACATCGTGGGAGTGATATTTAATATATCGCAAGCGTTAACAGACCACGGTGCTCGCTTTACATCAGGTGGGCCGTATGCTTGTATACCTCCCGACGTAGTATAAAAAAAAGTTTTATTATATTCAGTTATATATTTGAAACTATAGGTATACATGTATATAAAACAACAGAGAAACATATATATTGCATTCAACTTTACATATGTCACTTGAAGAAAAAACCTCTAGCCATTGCGAAACCTTTTATCCGCAGTTCCCGCTGAATACACGCATGGCTCCTGCGGCCCCTCACTCATACCAGACATGCTTCCCAAGCACAAGCACCCCTAGCTTTACAGCTGATCGGAGACAAGCCCGCTCAGTTAGACGATTTAAATTTATTTATTGACAGCCTAGTACATCGACTTGATAGAGCCTATAGATTCTTTAAATTTTTGCTGTGTACTAGTAATCGACTTACAATTATAATTTAGTTCAATATTAATTTCATGAGCACTCTAATTTAATACAAGTGAAATTTAATTTTTGAGACTACTATAGTATGACTTTTTTATATGATTGCTTATAATTGCTTTTTTTTTAATTATTTGTGCAATAATCGATTTAATGAATTTATGTTAAGGTAAATTACTTATAATTTTAATTCGCTGATATATTAATGTTGAATGCGATTAACTGTATTACCGCGTTAGATTTTAGCCTATTAGATTGTGTACAATAAATAAATAAATAACTGTTTACCATAGGGACTTAAACCCATTTTCCACCTTAGTAGTATAAAAATAGTAACAAGGAGTTACGGTACAATACGAGATACGGTACGACAGGCTATAGTAAGTGCTTTGCACCAAGCGGACTGTTGATCACACATCCGGTATAGTTTAAAAAAGTAATATCACCATGATTCACGGGAAATTTTGGTACACAAGATTAGCATAAATCCCAATCAAACATTTCCGAATGCGTCTATCGAACAAAATTAATTCAAAACACGCACTAACGAGGTGTGTGGAATAAACAGTGACAGAGGAACTGCGTGATTAATTAGAGGCCTTATTGTGCATACCTGGTACCACAATGGCGTAGTATACGCCGATTTGTTACCTGTCAAAATGTTTTTCCGTATCATTAAACCTTAATGAGGTTAGCGTAAAAAATGGTGCTTTTGTGCCTTCATTGACAGTATTTAATTCTATACCGTTTCGGAAGAAATAAGGCCAACCTAAAGGCTCGCTTACACTTTTAAGGTTATGAACTGACATAAAGAACGACTATTGATAATTAAGATAGGTACAGCTCGTACGCCACGCTTAACGTAAAGCTTTCGCTGGCTTGGCAAAGATATTGTCTCCCTTTTATTTACTAAAATCTCATTCACAACTGACAGAGTCCGGTGAACTTAAAAAAATGTTATTGTGAAGCTTAAACCAGTAAACTCCAAAACAAAAATGTCAGCAATGCTAACCTGATACATGTACATTGGTGAACCGCTAAAAATCATCAATCTTATAAGTTAGTCAAAAGTTAGGGGGTCATCATGTGCCAGAAACGTGCTCGTTCGCGACCAACCGAACAGCCCCCGTCGGTGCGAACTATGTACGCATTTGGTGTGTACGACGATGGGGGCTGCCACGCAGCGCCAAATCCGGCGGATCGAAGAGAGCTGATTGTTACATAGGCACGTGGAATGTGAGAGGTGAGATTGAGTGATAAGATGAAGTAGCTGATGAACGTAATGAATAAGAGACGCTTAGATGCTTTGTACTTGTATGTGACAGAAACTAAGCGCAAGGGGAGCGTCACCGACGATCTAGCCGGTGGGGTGCCAGTGCTGGTGTAGGTGTGTACTCTCCTCTCGTTTAGCCTCTGGTGTAAAAGATTACTGTATTGTAGGGCCTAGACTTCTCAGGATTCGTATAAAACTGGGCATCACGCGAATATTTCTGGTTGCAGCATACACTCGCGCAGCAACCTTAGCGAGTGATTATGTGTGGAGATTTGAATCGATGGGTTGGGACTAAACGAGACAGCTATGAAGCTATTCTTGGTCCATATGGAGATGAGAGAGTGAACGAAGCAGGTACCACCTAGATTTAGATTTATTAATAGAACGAAACCTCCTCGTGTCGAATACTTTGTCTCAGAAGAATATTTACACGTATACAAGGTGATGGAATGACCAAAAAGTGTGATTGACTTGATTTTAATAGATACACGTCTCCGAAATAACGGGTCCAAGAGCCTATAGAAGTCCCACTCTTGAAACGGACCACTACTAGGTGGTAAGTCGATTTGTGGGACTTTTCAAGAAGTGGAGACATTGGCGAGTGTGTATCCCTTTCGGAGATCATGAAAGGATAAGGAGCGAAAATTGCAAGATGAAAGTGTAAAGAGAACGTATGTACATATGGTAAGCGAAGACTCAGATGTGGACGATTGCTGGAAAGCTCTGAAATATAGTATAGTGGATAGTGCAAAAGAAGCATCTGGATGCGCAAAAAGGTATAAAACATTGAAAGAAGATGCCTGGTGGGATACGGAAATTGAATCCTCCGTAGCAAGAAAGAGGAAAGCGTGGCTGGATTATGCCATCTTTGTCATTAAATGAAATACGTCGTCGAAGTCAATACGAAGCTTGAAAAATGGAAAGTCTGCGGTAATTGATATAATCACAGCTGAGATGATCAAACTAGTTGGCACATACGTCTGGAATGCCTTCTGGTATTTAAGCAATCTATGCTGGAGAACTGGAAGGGACAGTCTGGAGACGCACAGTCACCGTGCCCATGTATAACGGCAAGGGGTCACGTATGGACTGCGCTAACTATAGGGCCATCAGATTGATCAGTTTAGCAGCAAAAGGATATGGAAAGGTAATTGAAAGAAGAATAAAGGTGAAATCCGATGGAATGCTGTAGGTGGCAAAGGGAGAGTTCCAGAACGATCAAGTTCTCTCGCTCCGCCACATCGTGGAGAAGCATCTATCCATACACCAGAACGTTTTCTGTGGTTTCATGGATCTTGAGAAAGCATTTTATTGGGTTGGGCGAAAGGAATGTAGTATATATTGCCGAGATATTGAATTGACGATACACTGCTCCATGCTGTGCAGTCCAGCTAAAACAATTGCTCGGCATGTGTGCGAATAGATGACAATATGTCACCCTGGTTTGATGTCAAAATTGGTGTCAAACAGGCTTGCATGTAGTCTTCTAGGCTGTTTATTCTGTATCTCGATAGTTGTCCACAGAGAATAAGATCAACGAATGTAGGATTATGCATGGGTGACCTAGAGGTGAACTGTCTGCTGTATGCAGACAATGCCGTGATTTTAGCAGAAACACCAACTGAACTGCAAACACTGATCACAATGATGGAAGTCGATTGTATGGAGAAAGGCTTACTATTGAATGCGAAGAAGACAAATATAATGGTATTTGAAAGAGAAGAAATCAGAACTAATGTAAGGATTACGGTTGGTGATTTATTTATTTATTGTGACGAAGTGTTGGAACAAGTGTATGAGATTACATATCTTATATGGGCGTTCAGCAGGTAGGGAAGGTATACCGCTCACGTGGAAAAACGAATGAGTATTGGGAATAGTTTGAATGGAGCCCTGGGAAAACTTCTTGGCAATAGACGCTTAAGCCAGAAGGCACAGCTCGCTATACACAGTGCTGTGCTGGTTTCAACGCTTACTTATGGAAGCAGCGGGTATGGCAGCAGCCGAGGCAGAGACTACCGGAGCAGCCATGGCAGCGTCGGCACGTTGCATCAACTAACAGTAGTGGGTGGGTGCCGTCCGGCGCTAGGCCGCATGAACTAATTGGTGGCGGAAGCGTACAAAGCAGATTAGATCAAATTGCATGTAAATTTGACTTTCGCAAAATAACGCCTGAATCTATTAAGTAGAAAGAATGCAGAAAAAAGTATTACGAAACAGATATACAAAGCGAAAGTAGAAGGATGTCGGATCAAATAGCTTATCACTTTGTAACTACATCACCGGTTAGGCAAAGTAGGTCCAAAGTTATACGCGATCTTATTTACTTTATTATTGTTTAGAGGAAAGTTGACATAGTTGTCGATTTTGTATATACATATATATTTTTTTATACCACTAAGGTGGCAATCAAGCACACGGCCTGCCTGATGTTAAACAGTCACCGCAGCCTATGGACATTTGCAACACCAGGGGCGTCACTCATGCGTTGCCGACCCTCTAAAAACCTCTTCACGCATTTCTTGAAGAAGTCCATGTGTCGCTAGTGAAAATATTGCTATTGAGGATTCAACTTCTCGTACCATCGAGCATTGTATATAAATAGTATTACATCGATCAATTCAAGCGGGTGTGGTTGCTCACGGCGTTAAAAAAGATGTTATTATACGACTCAGATGTTATATACACTTGCACCATTGAATATTTAGAAAGTTTTAAAAATGTTGTATATTACATCAATTTGACGACTATTTGACTATAGCTGGTTCGCGTGCGATGCATGCTAAATAAAGATTTGCAAGAGCTCGGGCAGTAAGAAGGGGAGAGAGAGAGATGTCGGTTCTCCTCAGCAGAATGGTTCGTATCCACACCGTTGGCGTTAGAATACATTCTGTAGTACTAAACTTACTCTACTGCTGTTGTGTTACTAATACAGATCTGACCCTTTTTTACGTGTAAACCTCAGATCAATCATAGCTGTAAATGCAGAAAGTCCGTAAGTTTTTTACATCATTAATTTACAAGCAAGTTTGTAGAAGAAAAAGAGCTTGATGGCGTCGTTGCGCGTGTCATTCTAACCGATTACGCAGGTTATGCAGCGTCGACCGCAGACTGTCTATGAATGGGTTTATATATCTCTAGTTTCTCCGTGCTACGGAGGCACGTTAAGCCATCTGTCCCGGCCGTTTTCGATAGATAATAGTCGTCAAGCTAAGTCACTGACCCTAGGGCGGTTTGAAAACACTGGTCTCCGCCAATCCGCATTTGAGCAGCCTGGTGGAGTATGCTCTAAACTACTTTTATTGAGGGAAACCCGTATCCCTGCAGTGGGATGAGTAAGGGTTGATGTGGTTGTAGAAGAATAACAATATCTCACTCGATAAGATTGAACGTCTGCAGAACCATTGCGTCAGATTTGTCTACGGGCTCCGTAAATTCGACCATATATTAGAGTATCGCCAGCGTCTTGAGTGGCCACCGATTGGAGTTCACAGGAACGTTCACTTACTCTCACAACTATATAATATCTTGTACAGTAAATATGCTCCAAATTACCTTTGTGAACGAATGCAATTTCGACATGGTGACGACCGTCTGCGTTCGAGTAGTGTTCCAATCCTTAACATACAAACTCATATTTCGAAAACTGACTCGAACTCCTTTACTTTCAAATCGGCAAAACTGTGGAATTCACTCCAATTGAATGTAAGATTGGCGCCCTCTTTTAAGTTATTCAAATCTCGTTGCCTTGGATTCGTCAGCACAGACTAGAAGCCAAAGAATAATGTTTTTATCTTGAGTTTTATCTTGAGCAATGTACTCGGTTCCACTACATTCGCCCCTAGTTTGAATCTGTTTTTGCTTAGGTTTACTTAGGTGTTTACTTATATATATATATATATATGATCTTTCTTTTACTTTTTCTTTGTTGATTTTCTTTGTGTTATGTTTATGTATCTGTTTTTATTGTTGCAATGACTCATGTTATTAGTTCATGATATTTTAGTTAAAGAAGGTACAGATAGTTTCTCTGCCTATATATGTATTACATATTCCTATCAAGCCTATAAAGGTTGGCTGGAAGAGGTCTTTTACAGAGATAAGTCCGCCTTTGCACATACTAAAGATTTGTAACTGTATATGTTATGTATATTTGTGCAATAAAGATATTACAACAACAACAAGAATGAACTTACATTGACACAAAATCCCTTGTGAGGTCATGAATCGCATCAGGAGGACCGCGCGATTTATGTTTGCCGACATTGTATAAAAAATTACTACTGATCATGATTTGCGGTTATTATTCAATCACTAAATTTTGACTAGTTCGGTGGCACAGTGGCGAAGCGCAATATTACGTTACTTTGATACCAACGCTCGTGGGTTCGATTACCACACAGGACAAATATTTGTGGGAATGAACATGTCTGTTTGTCTTGGTCTGGGTATTTTAAGAGAGGTATGGCGCATCAAAGCAGTCCTTCTGGAGAAGTACCTAGAAGGTAGTTGTGTTCCTGTGTGTGAGTGAAGTCTCCAGTAAGCTTCTAAGGAGTTGCTGTGTTAGCAGCAGAGGTGGCATCGCGCGAGTAATACTTAATGTATTGCAAGCGTTTATACGCTACGGTAACCGCTTTACATCAGGTGGGCCGTATGCCTATATGCCTCCCGACTTTGTATAAAAAAAATATCACTAAAACACGTTCCAGCTGTCATTCCTATTTCAGTAATAAACATTTGTTGGTAACTTTCAACAATAATAACTAAAATATATATTTCGGTTATAACTTGATTCAGAACACCTGAAAACTAAGTTCAAGCTAAAATAAACCCTAAATAAAACATTAGATGCTATCAATAATTCAAATCAAAACGCGAACGACAGCTGTTAACCCTTAATCTATAATAATTTGTGCGTCCATTGTTAAGGGACCCTCAGACCCCACTTATGAACTCGCCCGATTTGTCCAATATTAGCTAAATTTAATACTACTTCTCTCCGGTCCGTCATATGTGACTTGGTGATTATTAATATGGCCATGGATTTAGAGATTTTCGGTACTTATTATACAAATTTATGTATCAAACATCTATGTAATATAAAATAGTAGTATAATAACAAAAAAGTAAAAGTTTTTAAACAAGCTCAATGGTGGGGTAGTTAGCGATGCTACGTTACGATCAACGTGGATTCGATTCCAATACAGCACAAATATTTGTGTGCATGAGAATGTTTGTTTATCTTGGTCTGGATGTTTTCAAGAGAGGTAAGGTGCAACAAAGCTACTCTACTGAAGAAGTACCTCCCTCCACCTCACAGAAAACCACATTCAAATACAACCCCTTGTAGTATTCCTGCGAGTGAGTGAGGTTACATGGTAGCTTCTAACGAGTTCTTTTATTATCAGCTGGGGTGGCAAGACATTGCATCACTTTATATCAGATGGGCCGTATGCTTGCATGCCTTCCGACGTTGTATAAAAAATAAATAGGTCTGGATGTGTCGTGGACACGGTCAGAAATTTTTACGTGAAGATCGGCCTCAGCCGTCCGCGATGCATTACAGTCCTCACTCAACGTAATGAATTCTTTGATTCTTTAGCTATCAAGTGGTGTATTTAAATTTTGGATGTAAATGATGAATGTAAATGAAGATATATATCTACTAGCTACAACATTAAAATGAATTCCCCGGTTTCATTATCATCAATTTTCTGAATTGCCTGTCACTATGGAAGCATATCTAAAGACGTATTCACATCAATAAGGTAAGGACAAGATTTGCATAGTTGGCAACTATAGTCCGTTGTGCAAGCTGTCTCGAAATAAGTATACTATCTGTCTATACATTCACGTCAAGCTCCTTGTGGGGTAGGCAGACATAAACGAACGCATATGACTTGATCTTTAAACAACTCGTTCCATCCCGCAACATTCATACCTTTTAACATGCAGTCTCGCCGGTTTCTAGGCTCCTGAATCTTCTTCTCCGTCCTGTCCTAATCCCGTTTCATAATTCCATTCCATTTCCATTAGGATTAGGGGACCGCTACTTGAGGTTAAGGATTTGGCAAAGATATTGAGTTGTAGAGCGACTGCCGTCAGACCTCCACAACCCGGAGGAATATCCAGATCTTTCTTACGTAAGGTCACATGTCACTCGAAATACAATTTCTTAGACGTGCGGGTTTCCTCATGATGTTTTCCTTCACCGTCGAGCAAGTGATAAAATATGTACATAAATCTCACAGTTGCGGGCGTGGGGTGAAGAAGAGCGCGCAGTTCCAATTGGCTTGTTCGAGGATCAACGAGTCTCTTCGGCTTATTAGGTAAAACATCCTGTCGTTGGATCCCGTAGGCCCAAAGTTAAAATGCTAAAATACTAATTTCTGGTAAGGGAGATATGTCGTCAATTGCTTCATTAATTAGTAAGTGGCGTACATCTGTGTGAGCGCGTAGATTTCAAACGTCTGCTTGAAGTTATTCTACTGAAACTCTGGCGGCATTTCCAGATTATTAAGTGCTTAAGTGACTGTTAATTTTGCGTATAATATTCAATTTTGGGGTGCATCATGCTATTATCCTCACCTACACATAGTATACCCTGCTAATTAGATAACAAGGCTCTATCAAAGAGGTCTAGAACGTATCACAGCAACTTTCTCAGTTTGCTAATGGCTGCAATCGGCCATAGTAACAAAATAGTAACAAACGACTTTTTAAGTATCTCCCTGGTAGTGTTCAAAAGATACGGACCTATGACATACAGAGGAAAACTTTAAGCCTTTATTTGGATTTCTTTCACATAATGTGGTGTACCCACCCTACATAGGCATGAAACCCTAAACAAAAATAATTCTTTAAAAATATTCTTGCACAAAATACCTCAACGCCTCAAAATGAAAGTCTTCGTAATCTTGTAGGATGGCCTCTCACATGATGAACCGACGATCTTGTGAAGATCGCAGGATCGCAGCCAATGGAAGTACACTCGATCACAGATCAAACACTGTGAAAGTATGATTACTTATAATTTTAAACTTCGTTCGTGAAATAACTATATTCTGGTGCCGTCGTGTACAAGGAAATTTATGTATATAAGTATATATAAAGTTTAATAAATATTTTTGGTTTTTACCAAAACCATACCCATACCATACCATACCGCCTTTACAAAAAATATTCAACTTGGTGGGCCGCTTCATTTGATGTCAAAAATCGAAGGTCTGAAGTATCTGATGAAGAACTCTCAGCTGGTCTCAGCTGTATTAGAGATATGGTAATGCCCCTAAATAATGCTATGTTAAAAGCGATTCCGCACCCCGAGATAAAGTTAGTTGCTAAAGATTAAAAAGATAAAAAATCTTTATTTGCCATTGGGCCCTCGCGGGCACTTAGACACGTCTTACAGTTTTTAGGGTTCCTTACCCAAAGGGTAAAACGGAACCCTATTACTGAGGCTCCGCTGTCCGTCCGTCCGTACGTCTGTCACCAGGCTGTATCTCATGAACCGTGATAGTTACACAGTTGAAATTTTCACAGATGATGTATTTCTGTTGCCGCTATAACAACAAATACTAAAAAATAGAATAAAATAAATATTTAAATTTCATTACTTTTTAGAGATAAACAAGCAGCTCCATCGAGACTTGGCTAGTTTTTTACAGAATGTTTTTGGTGGGATAAATAATAAAAAATGTATTAAAATTTAAGAAGGGCATCATCACTGGGCCCCGTGGCATCGTGCCGAAGATGTCACCTCGCTGTATACCAATTCTGATGCGTTGCGTAGGAAACCCGCCAGACCTTGTGTCACCAGTAGTTTCAAACAGACGCTTAGAATTTGCTTGTATGAACGAGAATGCACTAGGATTGCTCGGACCAAAGGTCTCGACTCCAAAGGGAACTAAATGAATCTATTAAAGTATAATTGAAGCCGATTAGGTTGTTTTGATATACTCGTAGAACTCAGTATCTGTTTTTTTCGTTGTGAGGCCGGTCTATCCAATCATTTCAATAATTGTTACATACAATTCATTATTTATGTCCATTATATTCGTATATTAATAATACTATAAGCCGATTATTTGATAACAACATGTGCATACTATGTTCTATCATGTAGGCTTACAATGATATGTTAAGAATATCAGGTACAGTAATTGGATCATGCATTTTGTATACAAATTCTTTTCATACAAATAGTCAGCTAAATAATAGTAACATAGAGTATAAAGAAAAAAGTAGTGTATTTCTTTGATGTTTCGTGCAATTCGCTTGATTATCATGTATATTGCAAAATACTCTATTGGTTTATATTGCCATTCTTGCAGGATTAATATTATTTTTTTATTGATCACGTGCCACAAATACTCGTAAATTGTTATTTAAAAAAGTAAACACATTCTAAAAATGTCAATGTCAAAGCCCATATATTTATAGAACCGTGATTGGATTGGTGTATAGTGTGTTTTACACCGTACATTCATTTTAGGCTTTGAAGGCAAGAGAGCAGCATTTCTTCAAATACTATTCCGTATCATAATTAATACTGAAGCAACGTGACCTACGTACGTACGACCTACCCTGAAAAGCTGACAATAATTCATTTTCATTAACGACCTGGCTCAGATTTTAGCATGTATAAAATTTTACTAGTTCTGTACAATCTTGTCGAATTTGACATAACTCTTGTCATTTATTTTCGGTACATTAATGGTTATTTAGATACATTTTTTGTCATTGAAATTTGTTAATTTGGTTTTGTTGAAATTAATTATCAATTTGTTATCGGTATACCTTTCTATTTTTGATAAAAAAAGTAACGTTTTAATCACTTTATTAGGAAATAAAATTGTACTATTATTTGTCAAAAATCGCAAGTTGTTAACATAAAACAAAAGTAATAAATGTCACAAAATGCTTCCCTGTGGAACCCCATCATTTAGTCGAATGTACATATTAATTTTGTGTCTATCTGTTAATCTATTATCTTTCTATCAGGTTATTAAGTTACGTGTATTTCCTCCATAAGAATATATTTTTTTTAATAATACGTAAAACATAATAAACAATTTTAATTATGTTTTAATTATAAAATCTTGGGTACTACTTACTTTTTGACTTATTTTTTCTGTAATCATATTGCTTGGTATAATTATTATGTTTTCTCAAATGTTATTTTGAGTATAATGGAAAATATATACGATTTAAGTGTTGACAATGTATATTATTAGTACAGCATACCACATCTTTCTTCTCGTTTGTTTGAATCTGTTTCAAATTCTCACTTTCTTTTAATTCAGAACAAAATTTATCATTGAAATATATATGATAAAGGATCACCTTGAGTTTAAATACAGATTTTGCCTCTCTTTGTGTGTTCTTTATAATTATGTAACTGGTTACTTTCCGAGAAGTTGTTCAATATGATGCCAACAACCTTGTTTTACAATCGAGGTTCCTAACAAATTTTCTACCGAGAACTCTTTAGTTGTGGAATAAACTACCTGCTTGACATTCTTAAAAAAGCGTGAATAGGTTTTTATAGGCTATGCACATGTCACACCCCCTTGTTTGATTGATGCATTTGTTTGATATTCGATTATTTGTTAGTTCGGCAAGTCAGCATCCTGTAACAATTAGGTTCGACAGATTGACAATGGCATTGAAAGTTTTTATAGGTGTGATAGAACTTCAGTAAACTCCGTTAACACTGCAACTTCTCAGAAGCTTACCTCACTCACTCGCCTCTAGGGTGCTACAGTTTTCTGTGAAGTGAGACTTCGGAATGCTTTGATGAACCCTACCTCTCTTAAAATATAACAGCATATATCTAGTTCCGATCGATTCATTTATTTAAATAATGTTTTTTTGTAATATTACAATTGTCTACTTATTTACTGTTATATACCAAGGATGCCAAATGCATAAATATAACAAATTATCCATGTCCGTATATAATTTATAGACCTGTAAATACATTAATTTGAATATGAAAATCAGGTGGTGGGCTTTGTATACCAAATCATAGTGATATAATCAATAAATTAATATTTCGTTTATGAAATTAATTAACATATTTATGTATGCTAAATGTAAGCAAACAGAATGTTTAATTTAATTGAATATTCTAAAATTATTATCTTATAAAATGTGCAAGTTTAGAATATTGTACTCGTTCATCCAAATATCTTGAAATACTTCAAGATATTTGGATGAACAAAATTATCCTTACTTTTTTAAATGTGTGTAGTCAAAAATTGTTGGTTGCATTGATTTGAATATAATAAATAAATAAATATTGTCGGACAAATTACACAGCGCCACCTTGCCCCAAAGTAAGCGAAGCTTGTGTTATGGGTACTAGACAACTGATAAACATACGTAAATACTTTTTTTTTGTAAATACATACTTATTATACATAGAAAATACCCAGACCAATACAAACAGACATGTTCATGCACACAAATGTTTGTATTGTGTGGGAATCGAACCCACGAGCGTTGGTGTCAAAGTAGCGTAACAGCGCGTTTCACCACTGCGCCACCGAGTTCGTCGTCGTGATGATTTTGATGAGCTAGATGACAGAGTTGTTGCTACTTCGTTACTTTAATACCAGTTTGTTACTACCATGAGTTGTGGATTCGATTCCCACGCAGGGCAGACATTTGTGTTAATAAACACGACTATCTGCCCTGCGTGGTTTTGTCTTTAGGTTTGTGTTTTAAGAGAGGTAGGGTGCATCAAAGCAGCCCGTCTGGGGAAGTACCTCAAAGCAATTCAACTGAAAACTAGCTCCATCTTACAGAAAACCGCATCAAAATATCTACTCATTTTGTTGTGTTAATGTGAGTATGCGGGGTAACCAGTAAACTCCTAGGGAGTTGTAGAGTTAGCAGCAGCGGTGGCATCGCGTAAGAAATTATTCCTGTCTTGCAAGTGTTTATAAGCCACGGCAACAACTTTGTTTCTATTTGACAAGCTCGGTGGCGCAATAGTTGATAACGCTATGTTGACACCAACGCTTGTGGCTGCGATTCCCACACATGACAAACATTTGTATGCATGAACATATCTGTTTGTCTTTTACTTTTAAGAGAGTTTTTTTTAGTTTTAAGTGAGAACAGACACATTCATGCACACAAATGTTTGTCCTGTGTGGGAACCGAATCCATAAGCGTTGGTGATAAAGTAACAGCGCGTTTCACCACTGCACCATCGAGCTCGTTACTACGTTATGTACTACAATTAAACACAGCATTTAAATACGCTATATTTAGTAGCAGTTAGCAAGTTATCCCCAAAATTTCAAAGCCATGGAGACCGTACTTGGGTATTGAGCAGGTCGTTAATATGTGCCCGAGTCTAATCTCACTTTGACCTTTGATTTTATGACAGAGGAGGTAACTGCTATATTATTTCATTACACAATAATTTTGTGAATAGAAACGCCTCCTTAGATTCATTGGCTTTCTTTTACAACAACGGTTCTGTCCTTGCAATATGTTCAAAAGGCACATCAATATAAATACAAATGTAAGAAGGGTTATCACAGAATCGATGAATATCTGACTGACAAAAGATATCTGGAAATGCTTCAGCGAATGTATTAATCTTTAATTGTAACACTTTACTTCACTATATATCCATATATAATTATATCCACTCACAATTTATTGTAATAGAAATTACGATTAAAAAAAATCCTGTATTTCGCGTGAGGGCTTATTTGTGACATTTCTCTGTTTTGGTTAAATTAAATAATTTTGTAATTTAGTAAGTATGAAAATTTGAACGCGATCATACAAAATTATTTATCTTTATGGTTTCATATGCTGGTTTTCCAATTTTCATAAAAAACTGTAATTTGCAATGAAAATTTAAAATAAAAAAGCCTCAAGGAATTCTATCTTTGAGGATTTTTGTTTCAAATTTTCATCAAAGAAAGAAGTAAGATGTAAGTTTGACAAGAACGGTGCCGAAGTGGTCAGTACTTTGATACCAAAGTTTGTGAGTTTGATTAACATCTGAACTGATCGTGTGCATAAACTCGTCTATTTGTCTTGGTCTAACCCTTTTTAAGAAAGGTAAGGCGCATCAAAGAAACACGTTTGGGGAATTACGAGAACCGCAGCCACATAAAAACTCCCTAGAGGGTTGTTGTGTTCCTGCGTGTGAGTGAGGTCACCAGTCAACTCCTACGGAGTTGCTGTGTAAGCATCAGAGAAGGCATCGCGTGAGTGATACTTAATATATTACTCGCTTAATTTAAATCAGGTGGGCCGTATGCTTATATGGGCCGTATATTATATGCTTAGCGAAATACTGCAGTCTATTTACACATACTCTACAATCCACGTACGTAGATTCCACAGCTCAGAACAGAGGGTCGTCGGTTCGATATCCCGGCGATATGTCCCAGAAGTCCTTTCGCATAACATTGTCAAATGCGTTCATAAAATCCACAACACCGTGAAAGACGTGCGAGCTTGATCAGTATCTATATATATATATATATATATATATATATATATATATATATATATATATATATATATATATCTATATCTATATCTATTGTCTATCGCTAACGCCTATATGCTAAAAAATTTTTTTTAAATACTGCGTCAGTCTAGCCACGGCTGTCATAGATAGGAACAAGCAGAGCAGCTCCACCTAGGACTAATGTTGCATACCTCGGCTATACTCTGTATAGCCGATGGGATCGCGGTGGCTAGGTGGAGCTGTGAAGCTCGCTGTCGCCCGTGTCTGGACTGACGCAGTGTGGGGAGGGAAGTTAGTACAGTTAAAATCGTTTCACCGGTGTTCCAAAATGGGTATAAAACTGAAAGTTGATGAATGTATGAATGAGTTATGGAATGAAAGGGAGTATTGTGTATGAATGTGTTTTAATATTTAGTTCGCTAATGATGAAATGGCATTGAAATAGCCTTGCCCATGGCAGGGGTGCAAGAATTAAATAAATAAAAATAAAAAAAAGTCTATATGCTTTTTGAGCCGATTTCCATGAGGCGATTCAAATGCTTTATATGCCACGTCGGGAGGCATACAAGCATTTGCTCCACCTGATGTAAAGTTGTTACCGTAGACTATGAACTCTTACAATACATTAAGTATCACTCGCGCGATGTCACCTCTGGTGCTAACACAGCAAACTTAGCTTACTGGTTATCTCACTTGGTCGCAGAAACAGAACAACCCTCTAGGGAGTTGTTATTTGACTGCGGTTTTCTATGAGGAGAGGCATTTCTCCAAGCGGGTTACTTTGATGTACCCTACCTCTCTTAAAAATTCCCAGACCAAGAAATATATTGTCCGGTACGGGAATATAACCCACGAACGTCGGTATCAAAATAGTATTACTAACTTCTGCGCTACCGGGCTTATCATCATAACTTATCATCGAAGCTATGATTGCTATGAGCTTATAGGCTTTACAAGTATCTATTCAATACCAAATACATACTGTTCATATATCGTTCATCATAAAAAGAAAATATAACGTGTTTATAGTTGAAATTGCACTAAGGGTGGGTAAACATCAAGTTTGTGTTACATTAGAAGGGTTCATCCTAACCAAACAGCCAGGTGATATTCTTATTGTAATAGAATATTGTCTCTACAGAGTTTGTCTACTTGTTCTTAGACTATGATATTCGTACAAGGAGATGTAAAGCCTGGCGCTCACCAGCGGTGCAGAACGGAAGGCACACCAAAGACACTTTCGTGGCACATTTAATTTTGTCTATTACCACTAATACTAATATTTCAAGGGAGTTCAGCATCACGGGAGGTTCGGCACGGACTAGGATAAATAGGAAAATATATCCCTATGTGTGTTATTATTAATTAATAATACAAAATAATTGCGTATCACATATATCGGAGCAGCGGAACCGACAATATTTTTAAAAAGGACAGAGCCGTTAACCCTGGCCTAGTCATCGGCTCTGTCATCTAGTTAATCCATATGAGATCAGCATTTAGAAACAGCTATAAAGAATACTACTAGAATGGGATAGCGAAGTTTTATTGCCAATCGATTACATCCAATTTTTAACAAGTAAACTACTTTAAGTTCACAATTAAATTTTAAGTGGACATAGTCCATGCGCAACAAGTGTACCACACCGATGTTACATTAAAAGTGTCCCTTCAACGTTTGCCCGCGCGCAATGTCCCTCCAATGTCCCTGCATTGGGATTGGTCAGAACACGGACCAATGACATTTGTGCCCGCGCAACATTAAAGTTACTAAATGACTAAATGTAATGTTCAAAATGTCATCCATCTAAGGAATCGATAGTCAACACAAACACAAATAATCGATTAATTTAAGAAACAGTTTAATTAGACTTATTTTACAAATTCAACGTTATTATCTTAATTATAAAATTACTGGCTATTTTGTTTCATTTGAAGAACCTTAACGTCATCACGGCGATATATACGTTTAGCCGTATATGCGTGAATGCACATGCACGAATCGTGTCACTAGTACCCTTGTTTGAACCGTTAAGGGTAGCGATAGGAGAGAATTTATTTAGTATCGCAACAGCACTTGAAATAGTGACAGCAATTACCTGGGTATTGATTACATTAGAGAAATGCGCTAATATTTGATACTCAACTCTGATCGCAGCCAGTTCGACGAGCTCGGTGGCTCAGTCGTGAATGATGCGACTTTGACACCAACGCTCGTGGGTTCGATTCCCACACAAGACAAACATTTGTGTGCATGAACATGTCTGTTTGTCTTGGTCTGGATGTTTCAAGAGAGGTAGGGCACATCAAAGCAGACCGTCTGGGGAAGTACCTCCACTTCACAGAAAATCGCAGCCAAATAACAACTCCCTAGAGGGTTGTTGTGTTTCTGCGTGTGAGTGAGGTCACCAGTAACCCTCCAAGGAATTGCTGTGTAAGCAGCAGAGGAGGCATTGCGCGAGTGATACTCAATATATCGCAAGCGTTTATATACTACGGTACCCTCTTTACTACAGGTGGGCCGTAAACTTCTATGCCCCCGACGTAGAATAAAAAATAAAAGACGAAGTTGCAAAAAAAAAAATAAAAAATTTAAAGAAAATTACATTTATGTTATAATCTAAGAGAGCTACGACAACGATCGATGTTAGATATGAAGTGTCGCAAGGTCTGGGGCCCGCGGAGGTGGAGCGACATCCGTCACGTTCTGCGATGTCAGCTCCTCGTGTCCGTAGCTGTCACAATCGACATGCATTGGGGTTATTGCATGTCAGCAATACCCATTAGGCATGACAGTGTAACATCTCACCCCTCTTCTTCGTGATGTTTCTTAGCACAGTACTTTCTAATAAGTTAGACAGTAGCAGCTGCAGCAAGGATAAATAATATCACATACATAGGGATAATAGTGGGATATATGCCTCCGTAGACTTCATAGTAATAGATGACGTCAGTGATATCAGTGTGTTGCTAGCGGGGAGGTTTCCTAAATGGATGGAATTTAGTTTCATAAGAGGCAATTGAGAATGGGATGAATCTCACGAGGAGGCAGGTTCATTATCTTGATAACTTGTCCAATTACACGATCGTTGCTGTTCATTATAGTAAACTCTGCCGTCTATAGATAGCAGTTATGTGGTATAATGACCAGATAACTTCCTTGTATTGGTTTTCTCCGCTAACCATCTGGATATTGGTTGGCTTGGGAAGACTGGCGACATAGTGTTTGTCGTCTAACTGTTACAGTGCTTCTTTATTCAGACTAACTAGGCTTACACATAGCGTTAATCTTCTGTGCGATGATCGGCTGCTGGATGTAGTCGATTTGGTCTCGTGGCCGGTAGTTGATTTTTCTCTAACAGAGATAAGTTGTACTGGTCTTGGGACATTCTGACTCTATGTACATGAATTGTTGCTCATGTATTGCTATGTAGGGAGACGGCGGAATAAAGATCTCATGGTATTTGATCCGAACGATAGATAGTTTATAAAGTTATAAAAGGACTATAATGTAACTTAAACTGAACATAGAATGATGGGTGCTCTATGCACGTATAAATGACAAAAGCTTTTCTAACTTAACTAACTCTTCGGACAAATCTTCTACATTATCACCTAAGATAAGTAACAACTGTGCCAAATAAACATATTTTATTAATTCAGTTTCCCTATTGGCATCGCTACTCATTATCAAGGATAGGACTTCCCCAATTTTATACTGATTTAATATAATATTACTTAATTATGTTCGTGTGTTCGGATATCTACTCTTTGCTTACGCTTAGTTGATTATTATACTCTGAAAATAGCTTTTTCAGGTTATTCCGAAGTCATTGGATGACATTATCATACCGCAGCGCATCCGTATACTCTAGGTTACCTGAGATATCTTTTATAACTGAACCAAGACTGCTAAGAAGTCTTTTAACACGGGTTTGTTTCAAAGGTTTGTAATCGCTCAGACAGCATTTCTAATTTAGTACTTAAATGTTCGATGTGTGGCTCATACAACTAGACGGTTTCAACTTAACTTTAGACATTATTACATCTATACCGATATATTGTAAAAAATGGGAGATGATTTTTGTGGGACTTAGCTTGAAAGGGAGTATACCAGGACTATATTCTAGACTAATAAAATGTTTCTTGTTTCTTGCGCTCAAACTGCCAGGGGCAGGCACATCAGTATTATCCTGCAACAACCGTGCTGTATTAAGGCCACGTTTCATGCGCGATTTGGCTACTGGACCTCATTTTTTCTTAGTATAAATGTGTATGGGAAGGTCCGCTACAGCCGTATCTTGCGTGTAGCGCGGGGCTAGCTTTTGACGGCTTGCTTTGGGGTTTTGTACGAATACTTATTGATCAGGATTATACTCTTGTTCTGGCTCGCGGATCTTATTGTGGTTATTAATTAAATCTTTGTGGGTAATAAGAGATCTCTCATTGATCAGTTTATAGACTTCTCTGATCTTAGCGCGATGATCTTGAATTTATTGTTGCAGTAGATGTTGCGATATATCTGTATCTATGGGATCGCGGGGATCGAAATGTCCTGTTATGACTTCGAGAGGTCAACATTTAGTAAATGTGTGGAATGAGCTATAATAGAAAGAATAGAAAATAGTATAAAAAATAGAAAGAAGCTATATAGCATATGGTACTAA
This sequence comes from Pyralis farinalis, assembly GCA_947507595.1. Lineage (NCBI taxonomy): Eukaryota > Metazoa > Arthropoda > Insecta > Lepidoptera > Pyralidae > Pyralis > Pyralis farinalis. The sequence goes on from OX382275.1 coordinate 7,715,812, forward strand.
GTTTATAACTGGTTCACCATGTTGCCGCAATTTCAGTATGCGTAAATGTTCTAGGAGGGTGGAGTAAAAACGCTTTACCATACCGTTTTCATTAGGGGTGTGAGCTAATATCTTATGATGGTGTATATTATTTACTCGAATGAATTCAGAGAATAACTGATTTGTGAATTCAGTGCCTCGATCAGAGACGACTTTTGAATGTACACCACGGTGGGTACAATACATATAAGACCTTAACTATACTGATCGCCATACCGTCTCTCAGATGATATGACTGTGCATATTTTGAGAAAGCATCAAGTAGTGCGAGATATTTTTCGGTTTCCACTGTGTAAATGTTCTATTTCAAATTTTACTAGGGACGGAACTAAATGTAACTGTTGCTTTATAGGGTGGCGATAATATTTTGCTTGGCTATATTAAAGTCATTGATATATTTAGAAATGTATTCTTTCATTTTAGGGCAAACATATTTACGGGATAAAGTGAGATAACATTCACCGATGCCACGGTGGTTGGTTTTACCTTCAACGGTCATCGGGGTTAGCTAATATGGATTCCATAGTGATCACTAGGAAGGTTTTGTTGAGTGTCATAAAAACAATTATACCTACATTCAGTTTCCATATTTCATGTAATAATAAAAATAATATATTCCATATATAAGTTCCATGTACTTACAAATTCATCTAGTATCTCTTGCAGTATCGATGTCTGGATAGGCCTTGGCTGCCGATCACAGAAGGCTTAAGAGCACAAATAGCGGCTATGCGGAGCCTGCTTCAAGGATCCTATCTACTCGGCCAATAAACTACGGTCGTAGCCAAAGTTGAAAAAAAAATCATTTTAATTATAAAGTAAATTACATTTATGTTGTCTTCTTCTTCTTCTTTTTTTTTTAGCCCTTATCTACCAGTAATCTGGTGTAGGCCTCCTTCAGACTTTTCCATTTTTCTCTGTCCTGTGCAACTTGCATCCAGTTGGACCCTGCTATCTTCGTAATATCATCCTTCCATCGCATTTGTGGTCTTCCTCTAGGCCGCTTTTCTTCCCAAGGCCTCCACTCCAGGGCCATTTTACACAATGAATTGTGTTTTCGGGCTATGTGACCCGCCCACTGCCACTTCAGATTCGCTACTCGCTCTACGGCATCTGCGACTCCACTCCGCCCCCTAAGCCATGTATTTGTTTTGTGGTCCATTAGTGTAACCCCCATAAGCTTTCTCTCTAATTTCCTCTGGGCGACTTGTATCTTGTTAATGTTGTCTTGTTGATGTCTTTGGTCAGGACCCAGGTTTCCGCTCCGTAAGTGAAAACTGGCAGGATACACTGATTGAACAACCTAGCTTTCTGTTCTGCAGTTATGTTCATTTTGAAGGCAAAGTCCAGTTTTGAATAGGCGGCCCACATAAGACGGATACGTCTGTCAATTTTGTCAACTTGGTTGTCCTTGCCCATCCCTACTTTCTGACCCAGATAGACATATTTCTCTACATTTTCGATGACAGTTTGTTTGACTTTTATTTTAACATGTGTTCTGGTTTCGTTTGTCATGATCTTAGTTTTGTTGATGTTCATTTCATGTTCATTAGATGTAGAGAAGCTTCGTTCAATTTCTGAATCATGAGTTGTAAGTCGTCAGGATTGTAACTGAGAAGAACGATATCATCCGCGAATCTAAGGTTGCTCAGTCTAGCACCTGGTATCTTGAGATCAAAATCTTCCCATGAAAGTTTCTTGAAAACATCTTCTAAAACAAGAGTAAATAGTTTTGGCGAAAGAGTGTCTCCCTGTCTTACACCTCTTTTGATCTCAATCTGCTGTGTTTGCTCCGTCAAGGTTACTTTCATGGTAGCATTATTGTAAATATTTTCGATTAGCTTTGAGTATCTATGGTCTATTCGTGCATGCTGAACTGTGACTGAACAACTGCCCAGGATTCCACACTATCGAACGCCTTTTTGTAGTCAATGAAGGCCAGCCAGAGGGGTGATTGATATTCTGTGGCTTTCTCGATCACGGTTCTCAGTGTTAAGTTGTGGTCCATAGTGCTATATCCGCTTCTGAACCCGGCTTGTTCGGGAGGTTGATAAAAATCAAATTTGTTACTTAAACGAAGGGTAATAATTTTTGTAAGCAGTCTATAAAGGTGAGATAATAAACTGATAGGGCGATAGTTATTGAATAATAGGACAACGTTGGCAGATTCCCATTCTTTAGGTATTTTTCCTTCTTCTAGGCATTTGTTTAGAAGCATGTTAAGAAATTGTAATACTGTTGTTCCTCCTTCTTTGACCATTTCAATTATCACTCCGTCTTCACCCGGTGCTTTACCATTCTTTATCTTTCCTAGGGCAGCTTCTATTTCCGAGTTTGATATTTCCGGTATATCTTCCGATCCAACATTTGTAATTTGCCTAGATTGCACTTCCGTTGGTCTTGAACTTTTTGATGCATATAGTTGTTGGTAGTACTGTTCGACGGTTCTCAAAAGCAGTTTTTTATCAGTTACCAAGTTTCCATCATCGTCTAAGAGTTTTGTGATTTGATGTTCGCCAGGTGATATAGCTTTCTTAAATACTTTCGGGCCCTTGTATTTTTCTATAATAGCTTGTACGGTTTTTTCGCGGTATTCTTCGATGTCCTTTTCTACATTTTTCCTTGCTTCCTTACAAAGACGACGGAACTCCTCAGTAGACATAAGCCCCATCCTTATTAATTGCCTTCTCTTTTCTAGAAGTTTTCTAGTAGCATTTTTTAGTTTAGGCCGGCTGTTTTTGCCTTTGGGGACTATGTCTTTTGCTTCAGTATAGAGGGTGGTTTGCAAATGATGAGCTAGCTCGCTTATGTAGAAAGATTCTTTGTAGTGGTCCTCAAGCATTTTGCTGACTCTTTCCTGATATGCGTCCTTATTTGCTATTAGGCATATTGGATCTATACTTGTTTTCTTAAAGTTTATGGAAGTATACCTATGCATTCTAGCGTTAATGCTTAGATTTGCTCTGATAAGCCGGTGGTCGCTATTGGTGTTAAAGCTATTAAGAATGATAACGTCTTTTATGATACATTTATGACTGCTGAACACATAGTCGATTTCGTTCTTGTGTCTTCCACCTGGAGATAACCAAGTCCATTTTCTTTCTGCGCGCTTTTGATAAAACGAACTCATGTGGAATAGATGATTTTGTTCCAAAAAGTTTACCAATCTATTTCCTGACGCATTTATTTTTCCAAACCCGAAATTTCCCATGAATTGTTCCGACTCTTCTGTTTTTACTCCAATTTTAGCATTAAAGTCCCCAGTAATAATGGTGTATGTTGATTTTATTTTAATGTCGTTCACACATTTTTCTATGTCTTCATAAAATGTATCTATGGACTCATCAGATGCTTCACTTGTTGGAGCATATGCTTGAATGATCTTGATGGTAATTTTGTTAGTAATTTTGAGATGGACATAAGTGACTCTGTCGGAGATGGAATCCACTGAGATGACATTATCCCAGATGCCTTTGTTGATAAGCAGTCCTACACCATGTGTGTGGGCATTGTCGTCGCTTCCCCGGTAATAAAAGATGTGCCCGTTTATAAGTTTCAGACATTCTTCTGCAGGTCTTCTTACCTCAGACAAACCAACAATATCACAAGTAATTTTATCCAGTTCGTATAGTAGTTCTTGAAGTCGGTCTTCTGTTCTGAGGGTTCTTACATTGTATGATGCCACCGCGATCTTTGTTGTTGTTCCTTTCTCACTTTTGTTTGGACAGCTTGATAACTCCCAGAGATTCTTAGCACCCCTGGGTCTGCTAGAGCCCACGCTGCTGTCTTTGCTGGGTTTCGCAATCCCGCTGGGAACTTGGGGCCATTGTGTTACTTGTGCTTTCATATTTCTGAAGGGATTAGGCTCAGTTACCCACCCGCTTGCCCAAGGCGTCTTGGTGAGTGAGAAGTAGTCCTACTAACTCGGACTGTGGGTGCTACCGTTGGTCTTTTCAAGAAGACTCTTCCGCTACCAACCCAAGGAGGATACTCCTTCCCTGAGCATCTCCGGATCAACAAACCGACTTTCGTCTTGTTGATCCCCCCTGTCTCTCTTAGTTCATTGACCATGTCTCCCACTGGGGTTTCACCCAATCTTTAACATAGTTACTCAACTTAACGGAGCCCACCGCGTGAAGGTGAGAGTGGAGTTGGGGTGCAGAGGCTAGAGAAAATTTCTTGTAAATTTTCTTATATTCCGCGTAACACCCCCTTGGACCCCCAATTTATGTTGTAATCTTTAAAAATTATAATCTCTAAAAATTGCAAGTCAGTAATACCCATTAGGCATGATGGTGTAACAAACATAACGATATTGTTTAGGATTATTGATGAATTTGTTTGATTTTCTATAAAAGATGGAGTTATGAGATTTGTGAAAGTTCCGTGGTTGTTACAAGACGTACTTATAAGAAACATTTTTTACAACAATCTACGAAGGTGCCGGTAGGTAAATATCGAGTGTTAAGAAGATCGTATGAAATGGCAAAATTATATTTTACCGTGGCAACAATGTACAGTACCTATAGTAAAATACAAAGTTAAACGACCAACTTTTTTATGTATCATGCAATTTTAATTTTTAAAAGGATTGCGCACTCACTTGCATTCATTTAAATTCAGCCTTAATTTGAGGGCGTTTTGTCAAATACTGCTGCATTACTAGTGACTAGGACTTGAAATTTTTTAAAGAAGTACTATAATAAATTTGAAATTTCGTATAAATAATAATATTTATTGTGTGTATAACTGTACTCAAGAGTTCTAGTGATATAAAATAGTACCTCTAGAATCCTTGAGAGTACTAGCGTTACAAGATAGAAACTTCTAGAACTCAATAATAGTTCAAAACAAGTGTACAAGTGACACTACTCCAACATGCTTCCATGCCGTAGGACTCCGTGTTATCCAACGGCATCCTACGGGATGGGAATTACTCTAGACGGTTTTTGATATTTCAACGAATATTTTGCCGTCTTATAGTATGCCGTCCCGCAGATGTGCACCGACCTTTTCAATACGATTAAATAGCTGATGACATACCTAGCGAGTTCACTTGAGTGGGATTTTTTGTCACTGTTTAATATATAAACATTCCTTTCGATTTGAATTAATTGCAGACATGTTTATGACAATGGATTTTCGCATCAAAAGATATCTATATGCCATCTCAAAAGTGTCTCAATGATCTTACTGACTCTCCGGAATATAACATCTCACCATGGAAATGGTATTTGGTTAGGGAAGAAAATACTAAGGTATTTCGAAGAGTAGTCTTGAGGATAAAATATTGTTATGCCGTACGTCCATTGCACTGGTAAACAATTTTCTACTTTATAAAATTTACCGAAAATATTGATAACAAATTTATTGTATTTTAAAGCGGTAACTTCCTAAATCATTCTTATTTTTATCTAACATTTCTAGTTTTTAAGATGTTTTAATTTTTCACATTTGCTTAATTGTTTTATACAAGCCATAGAATTCTAGGCCCTATCAAACAGTAATCTCTTACACCAGTGACTAAGCGAGAGGATAGTAAGACACCTACACACTACTGGCATGATGGTCCCCGGATCGTCTCTGGGGTAGCCCAGACCATAGGGCCATCATTACACCGGCCAGATCATCGGTGTCGCGTCCCTTGCGCTTAGTTTCTGTCACACACAAAGCGTCCAAACGTCTCTCATTCATTACGTCTATCAGTTCGTTCACTATGAGAAATGGATTGAATAATCCATCTCTCACATTCCAGTGCCTATGTAGCACTCGGCCCTCCAGAACTGTCGCTGCGTGGTGGCTCCCACCGCCGCATGCAGCTTTATTCGCACCGTCGGGGGCGGATCGGTGCGCGTCGCCTCCGGGGTACGCCCTAATCCGCACATCGGTGCGCTCTCGGTCCAGAATTGCAATCTGATTGATTGGCAGGGGTCACGAACGAGCACGCTTCTGACACGTGACCCCCTCATTAGGTTTCAGTGACATTAATAATAGAATTTACGAGCTTTAACCACAGTTATTTTGCATGCAAAATAACTGTGGTATACCACTAAATGATTTTATCTACTGAACTACCATGCATATAAATAATTGATTAATTGATTAGTTCGCTATGAACTCGTTCCATTAAATGGCAAACCAAATGCCAGCAGTATGGGTTAATGTGATGTGATAATGTCATATCTATAGATATTCTACGATTTAAATCTATATTTATTTTTACAAATGTGTTTAAGTAGGCTGTACAAATTGTTTATGATTTGTCTCTCAATGTTAAAAACTCGCCTTAATTTCTGGATAGCGGACTATGTGTTCATTAAATGTCACTATCTATTACATTTTACGTAAATGTATTAAAATATGTTAGACACTTGCAGCGCCATTTTTAGGGTTCCGTACCCAAAGGGTGAAACGGAACTATATTACTGAGGCTCCGCTGTCCGTCCGTCCGTCCGTCACCAGGCTGTATCTCATGAACCGTGATAGATTGCCAGTTGAAATTTTCACAGATGATGTATTTCTGTTGCCGCTATAACAACAAATACTAAAAAATAGAGTAAACTAAATATTTAAGGGGGCTCCCATACAACAAACGTGATTTTTTTGCCGTTTTTATAGATAATGGTACGGAACCCTTCGTGCGCGAGTCCGACTCGCACTTGGCCGATTTTTTTACTTTTATTGAGTGGGACATAAGAACGGCTCAAATGTCATATAAGTTAGCTTAAGAGTGGCTGTGTGTACATACGAATTATTATTTTATCTTGTTCTAACCTATGGAGCAAAAAAAATGTGACAAATTTTCTTGTATACGTAAAGTTGACTAAAGTTGAATTTTTTCCAGCTTTCGTTCATTTGTAGTCATGGAATTGTAAGGTTTGTTGTATAACGTCGGTAGGCAAACAAGCATACAGCTTATTTGATGTAAAGTAGTCACCGATACCAATGAATGCTTGCAGTTACACTCGCGCATTATCGCTACTACCGCTAATACAGCAACTATGTAGAAGCTTGCTGATAACCTCGCGTACTCGTGAGAACGCAACTACCCACCAGGGAGTTTAAATTTAGCAGCAGTTTTCTGTGAGGTGGTGGTACTTCCCCAATCGGGTTGCTTATCATTCTACTATTTGCAACTGTCGAGGTAGATAAATTTTTGTTCGATTTTACAGTTTGATGCAAGTGTGCAAGATTTCTCACATAATTTTAGCACCGGAGTGAAATTATGTTAGGTATCTAAGTTCCTAATCCAGAGTAAGTGAAACTCAAATAATAAGTTCAATAATAAAAAAATGAAATAATAATATAATAAAATGCTAAAATTGTAATAAACAATTCGACTTCATTGAATATCGATTAATTAAATATCGATGCCTATTTATATCGATTTTTAATTAATAGAGGAGTTGCTTTCACTTTTTTATTTAAAATGCATTTTGTTTTTGTTTAATTGTTTCATCAAAACTTAAAGCAAACATGGGTCGCCAAAAGTCTATACTACTAAAAAAATAATCATGATCGGTTGATAAGCTACACCAAAAAATTTTGTGTTGTCTATGTGATTTCGATTATTCTTCATTTCAAAGTTTTTGGCAAATAACTTTTTTTTTGGACGTCAAGTCTTCACATAACTTATATGGAAGCTACTTAAGTCATGTCTTAATAAAACATAACAATTCAATTTCCCTAATCTAAACTAATATACATAAAACAAACATACACGACCTTGTTTGAACTCTGTGTAAAGGCTATACGATGTGTTTATCTATAGCTTAGCTATCATTATCTCGACCCGTGCCTTCCAAAGTTAAAGGCAATTAGTCATCATTCCTTTTAACGCATACCAACCATTAATGTATGCAATATCATAGACAATGGCTGTTGGTTCGCATAAGATTGATGTATGCGGCACTGGTGTCCCCTGATAATTGCTGTGACAGACATCCGAAGCGATTTCATAAATCAACTTGTCGATCGCGTCTTCCGTTGTATGTGTTGTTAATGTTCGCAGACTGGAAGGAACAGACTGACCAGCACACAAATTTTGTTACATTTTAATATACATAACACTATCTATATATAACTTCACGCTAAATCCCTTGCGGGGTAGGCAGAGAGATTCGAGCGATACATGACTCGATCCTTACAAACCTCGTTCGCTTCTTTTACATTCCATGCTCTTCTCGTGCACGCTTACCGGCTTCCAAGGCTCCTGACATCACCTCTGATCTATAAAACACGATCAATTTGGTCATAGTAGTCCTTGCCTTCCTCGGCTACTACATCCTTCTACTTTCGCGTTGAATATCTGAAATTATTTCTTCCTCCAGTCTTCCTCTATGTCCGAACCAACGGAGCATGCCTCTTCTTATTTTTACACCGACACTCTCTTACAGATCAACTCCGTTTCTAACATTATCGTTGCGAATACCATGTACGAGGGTTACGCCACAAATTTTGCATAACGCTCGTATTTCGACCTACTTTTATGCTCTCTCTGCCATACCCAGCTCTCTCTTCCATAAGTAAGCATTGGGATCAACACTGCCTTATTTATAGCGAGTTATGCCTTCTGGCTCACGCTTTATATATAACACAATGCACTTTGTTGCACCAAAAGAAAAACAAATTAGAAGCAGAAAGAACGGTACAACTAAGCACTGTGATACAAATAGAAAAAACTGGGAGGCCAAAAAAAAAATGTTTTTTTGACATATAACTATATGTCATGTTATATACATTTAGTATAATAATATTATTTTTTCATACAAGGTCAGGAGCCATACAAGCATGCGGCCAACCTGATATAAAGCGGTTACCGCAGCGTATGAACGCTAGCAATTAATTAAGTAGCATTCGAGCGATGCCACCAATGCTGCTAACATAGCGACTCGTAAGGTGCTGACTGGTGATCTCACTTGCACACAGGAACACAAGAAACCTCCAGGGAGTTGTTATTTGTCTGCGATTTTATGCAAAGAAAGGGCACTTCCCCAGATGAGCCCCGTGCTAGACGTTGTAAAAAAATATTTTTATTTTTTTAGCAAATGCATTGCGTTCAATGATAGTTTAAGTTCATGATAAAAGCCACTTAAAATAACCTTTTTTATGATTTATTGACATTTATCTCAATACCACGTGAATATGATTTAAGTTCTTTTATTCGAATCATAGTGTGTCGGTCTTATTATGATAGGACTTCTTTCGGAGAACCTTAAGATAGAGAAGTAAAGCAACATAGTAGGTGGCGAAGTTCAAAACTCGACGAAAATAGAGTACATACTTATACATTTGTATGACGGTATAGTATGAGAGCTCGATAGCATCATTGCGCGTGTCATTTTAACCGAAAACGTAGATAAAGCAACGTCGGCCGCGGCCTGTCTGTGGATGAGTTGTCCTATCTCTAGTTTCTCCATGATTCTCGGAGGGCACGTTAAAATATCGGCTGTTGTCGATAGATGACAGTCATTAAGTTAAGTCACTAGCCTTCCGGCGGCTCGAAAACTCTGGCCTCTGCCAATCCACAGTTGTGCGGCGTGGTGGAGTATGCTCTAAACCCCTTCCGTTGAAGGGAGACCCGTATCCTTGCAGTGGGATGAGTTAGGGTTGATGTAGTAGTAGTTGTATGTATATATATCTTCACGCAGGGTCCCTTACGGGGTAGTCAGAGAACTGAGCGCCATAAGACGCGGTCCTTACATATTTCACTCGCTTATTTAACATTCATAGCTCGTTTATATATGTTCGTGGCTCGTGGGCACCTGACCCTTAAGCAGTGCCACCCAAGCAACCACCACCACCCTTGCTGCTAACATAGTAACACCATACGAGTTTACTGGTAACTGCAATCACTTGTAGGAACACAATAACCTTCGGTATTTGTTACTTCACTGCAGTTTTTAGTTATATGTAGGTATTTACACAGTCCAGCTTCTAGGTAAGTCTTAGCCTTTCTCGGCTCCTTCCACTTTCGCATTGAATGTCTATTTCGTCATTATCTTCTCTTACATCCTTTCTTACTTTAACACCGATACTCTCTTTCAAATCAACTCTATTTTTTAGATCATCATTGCGAATATTACCCAAGGATGTAGAAATCTCTATAAACATAGAGATGTACCTACATTTGTCCTATGAAACAATAAAAAACGTAAAATCGTTTTTTAACTCAACAAAGATATATCGCGGGTCCCAAACAAACAGATACATGTATTTTCCATGTAACAATCATTACCAACGCTTTTAATCCTATTATACCTTATAATAAACATCGTGAAAAAAATATGTCCGCGACATTTTTCCAACTTTACGAAGGGGTGAACCGATTTTGGGCTTTAAATGTCATTAATCAAGACGACAATAGAGTCTATTGTACCGCAATACATTTATCATAAGCGGTTTAGAAAAATGACAATGGACGGTAGGAAGCAATTTATGAATTTTCACACATCGCTATGTGACAGTAGGGACTTTTTCGTTGTTTTGCTTGAAGTTCTATAGTAGACGTTACGTTCTTAGTCGGAATTTATTGCGCTCGCTCATTAGTGATGGTTTAGTTTCAGGCTAGCCTTTGGATATCGATCCACCCGTGATATTCCAATCTCTGACAACAATTCAACAATAGCTAACGACTCAGGAGGAATTTTATATATTCATATGAAATAGTCAGGAGCCCTAGGAACCGGCGAGCGTGCAGGAAAAGAGCTATGGAATATAATGAAAAGTGAGGTGTGTAAGAACCGAGTCTTCGGAGCGTTCGGTTCTCTTTGCCTACCCCTCAAGGGACCTGGCGCGCGTTAAGATATATATACATACGTATAAAATATAATTATGTTGGTTTTTTCATTAACAATAGTCACATAAGGAATGCACTTGTGTATATAATACTGTTAAAAATGGAACCAACACAAAAAATTCATCATCATCTCAGCCTGATCAGCTGCTGAACATTGGCCTCCCCTCTAGAGTGCCACTCGTCTCGATCCTGTGCTACCTGCATCCATAGACTAGTAAATCTCTTGAGGTCGTCGCTCATCTAGCGGGGGGTAGTCCCACACAGGTGTACCAGTATGGTGATGCCATTCGAGAACCTTCCTTCCCCAGCGGTTGTCGGGTCTATGAAATATGTGGCCGGCTCACTGCCAGCTTGCTTATCCTGTGGGATATGTCGGTTACCTTAGTTCTACTGCAGATATCTTCATTTCTGATTATATTATGCACAGAAACCACATGAAAGGCCACGACTCTGTTCCATATGTCATCACTGGCAACACACACTGTTGCCAGTGATGACATATGGAACACACAAGACTCTTGAGGCGTTGAGGTATTTTGAACGAGAAGATGTGTCGAAGTTTTCTGAACGCGGCCCAGCCGAGTTGGAATAGTCTATGGATCTCTCGGTCGAAGTTGGACTTACCTAACTGATATAACCTGCCCTAGGAAAATATATTCGTCAACAACTTCGAGTTTAGTGCTTCCAACCGTGACCGGCATAGGTGTAACATGGAAATTCGCCATGATCTTAGTCTTGTCCATGTGACTGGGGGTCGTCTTTTCTCGTACTCATTCTAAGGAGGTTTGCCATAGTTGCCATGTTTGGCAGGCGGGTTGGCAACCGCAGTAAGTTACATTAAAATCGGGGGACGCTGCTACCCATCTCTTGGAAAATTTCCTTAGTCGCCTTTTACAACACCCACGGATCGAGATGAGATGCCCTATTATTACGCCGAGGCAAAAAATATGTAATTATTCCATACAATTTGATAGACAAGGTTTGAAGTAAAATATTAGAAATTAAAACTCTTATATGGAATACATTTCGTGTTTGCTATTACAAAATTGGTCCGAAAGTAATACTTGTTATAATTTAAATTGCTATCATTTACTTCTACGGCAGTAGTTAATAACAACAAAATATACAATTATGTAATTGTTTCATGAAATATATATTGAAAATAATGTTACAAAATACCGGACACAAAAGCACCTCTTTGAGTTGGTTACAAAATCGCTTCACTACAATAGGCTCCGATATCACAGAGCGCTTGTTTTGAACAACGTATAGTACGGAGTTGTAGGGGGTTGCGGTCTGCTACGTTGAAGTTTGAGAACGAGTGCCGCTTACGCCGCCGGCGCTTTCCAACCGCAACGAGAAATTTTTAACTATTTTAGTGTAGGTTTCCAGGTGCTAATTGTGTGGTATCGTACATAATTCCCAGACCTTTGAAGTAAAACTGAATGAACGTTACGTTGGAGTTATTTTGAAAGTTTAAATCGAACAACGCTAATTACTCTAAATAATCGATTTAGCTGTGATGGCCCAGTGGCTAAGGAACCGCCCTATTGAGCAACAGGTCCTCGGTTCAAATTATGGCATCTATTACTACTTTCTCAATGTACATATTTGTAATAGTCACTTGCTCGGCGGTGAAGGAAAACATCGTGACGAAACCCGCACGATCAAGAAATTATATTTCCAAAGATGTCAGAAAGGTCTGGTTTCCCTATGTGGAGATCTGACGGCAGCGGCTCCATGTAAAAATCACTATATTCGGCAAATCCTTAGGCTAAAATAGTGGACTCCGCCCATCCAAATGGATTAGGAAACGGGATTACGCTAAGAAGAAGAAGAATTGATTAATTTTATCCTGGGTTTTCTGCCTCATGTAATAAAGTACGGCCGTACACCCTATGTGGATATTTGAACATTAAGAAGATACTGTTATATTGGTACCGATAAATGTGACGTTATTAAAACGAACGACTCGCAATTGATTACTGGCTATTACCTCGCGGCTCTTACTCAACTAGAGTCTAAAGCTACTGCTAATAACATTTAATTACACTATAATAACTATCACAAATTAGCTTCACACGGTCCGTGGCGTACACCAAGAATCTGATTGTAGACAACGTTCTGTCTCGAGGTTTCAATACGGAATGACTCATGTAAAAATAAACTGCTGTTTTTAGGCTACACGTATTTATGACAATAAATATAGGAAAACTGGATTCGTGCATAAATTTATGTGGTAAATAATGCTTGTTAATATGAACAGTGTTAGTATTGACGAGCTCGGTGGCGCAGTAATGAATGAGGCGACTTTGACACTAACGCTCGTGGGTTCGACTTCCACACAGGGCAAACATGATGAGCAAACACAAACAAACATTTGTGTGCATAAACATGTCTGTTTGTCTTGATCTGGATGTTTTAAGAGAGGTAGGGTGCATCAAAGCAACCTGCCTGGGAAACCTCCCTCCACCTTCACCTCGCTGAAAACCGCAGCCATATAATAACTCTCTTGAAGATTGTTGTATTTCTGAGTGTCAAGTCACCACGCCACACCACGCCATGCGGGCCTCAAGGGCTTAAGTTCCTAAGGAGTTGCTATGTTAGTTGCAGAGAAGGCAACGTGCGAGTTATACTTAATGTATTACGAGCGTTCACAGCCTACGGTAACCGCTTTACATCAGGTGGGTGTTGTCCTTATATGCCTTCCGACGTTGTATAAAAAATATAATAGCATATTATTTATAATTTTGAACAAAATTTATAGATATTTATCGATATATCTTCAAATTTAACAGTTTTACGTAACAGCTAGCACTCTAACAGTCAACTGAAAGAGTTTCGGTAATCTGACTGTTTCGAGTGACTGATTTTGTCATTACGAACACGTTGTCCATAAACCGACGATGTGACATCTACTTGCCAGAACCATCTTGGAACACATTCTGTGCCTTATGTAGTTGCACTGGAATGCAGCTGTAAACTGTTAGGAAATTATGTTCCCCTGTTGCAGCATCTGAAAGGGTTTACTGCACTGCTGATTTCGTATACGGGTGGATATAGGTTTTTAAATGCTGACATGGTCTATATTACATGGCCACAGAGAATCCAGAACATACCAAGTTTCCACAAATCGATGATTGATGAGGATTCGGTCGATGACTACCTTCACTTAACTTCAAAAAAACTTTATACATGTATGCAATTTGATCTAACCTGTTTTGTGTGCTTCCGCCACCAATTAGTTTATGCGGCCTTCAGGTGGGTGCCGGCCGGCGCTAGACCGCATGAACTAATTGGTGGCAGCAAAGACACAAAGCAGCTTAGATCAAATTGCATGTAAATTTGACATTCGCAAAATAATGTCTGAATCTATTAACTATTTATACATGTAGTTTAGTAACCGGTCGATCTAAATTTTGTTTAACTAGGTTTTACCACATTTTATTATAAAACAAGGCCACTACACCTGTGGCCCACGTAACTGCTGTAGTCCCGCCTTGAACGACAGAATGAAACAGATATTGGTATCATTATAGATCAGTACTGATATCATTCGGGAATTCAAGAGTTTGTCGCCATTTCGTCTTTCATATTTTACCGTGTTATCTGGGCAAAGATCTTTAGCGTCAATGCGACTATAATCTCGTTTGATTAGAAGATTGTGAAAAGACTTTGTTGCTCGCTATTTCATCTTCCATTTATTTAGTGTTGAACATATGAAATTCACATTATTATCAAGTTTGCAGTTGAGGGCTTGAGGGATCGCGTTGATACCTTGCGATCAGCCTGATCGAGGTTCACATTTCATCGCTCTTCACCTTTTACTAAATTACACGTGTTGTTGTAGCTCTTACGAATGCTGCCGCTTCTCGAAGTTTTGTATTGTGCATACTTCATGCGTTGTTTTCGATATTGTTTCTGTTGCTTAGCCTATAGTAAGAAGTGGATAGGTTGCGAAGATGAATATCTTCAGAAATATATGAAGTACCTTGTTGCTACAAACGAAAAGATTCATATCAATTTTCCAACACACAAGTCTACTAGAGATGTCACCGAAATCGTGTATTCTACAAGTTAGATGTTGCAATTTCTTAGAATCTGTTAACTCTGAGTAGACAAAATTATAATTTTACTTGCGCTCAGAGAGATACGTTACTTATGGAGTAACGGCACAATTCTTTTATTATGCTATACTGATGAACACTGATATGATATGTATTATGGTAAATTAATAAGATATATCCTTCAAATTACAAATGATTAAGTCTCTACCCTATATGAAAGTAAGTACATTTCCCAGTCTATCTTCTCCAATTTAATTGTTCCTAAATAAAGTTCTATTTGAACATTGTAATTTATAAATAGCAAAATTTAGATCCATGTTATCTTTGAATAACACGTCAGTATAACCACCGAAGTATCTATTTTCTGATAGTTAAACCTTTCACAAACCCTTCTGGAACACATCAGCAAAGTTCTGACCTCGATCAGGCTGACCGCAAGGTATCAACGCGATCCCTCAAGCCCTCAACTGCAAACTTGATAAAACCTTCAGAGAAACAGTTCATTTTATCGAAACAAGAACAATTAGTTTGCGTTTCGCGCTTCCAATGTTTTATTCCATGAACGATTTAGCCTTTTTTTAACACAAAACTATGCTCTAATGCTTAGAATTAAATTTAAAGTACATATTGTTTTTTTTTTAATGCAAAACAACTTTTTTTGTAGATTTTTGTCGGATGATGTTCGGAAGTGATGCAAAAATAATTGTTAACCTCATTTTTAAGGGCGTATTGAGAATAAATTAGTGCCTTGGTATACAATATTTATTTTTGGTAACCGATACTTATATAAACATAAAGGGGTTACCTAGGCAGATCGGAGTTTTAGTTTATTTCAGATTCTGTCCGGAAATGGTAAAAAGGACATGGTACGACTTTGTCTATCCATCTATCATACTCGTAGTAGCTTGTTTTGGTAACTTGTAATACTATCGATATCGAAAAACTCTTTTCATACAACGTCGTGAGGCATACACGCATAAGGTTCACCTGGTTAAATTGGTTACCGTAGCCTATGAACGCAGGTGAACATCTCTGCTGCTGACACAGCAACACCTTGGGAGCTTACTAGTGACCTTACTCACACGCAGGAACGCAACAACCCTCAAAGGAGTTGTTATTTAGCTGCGGTTTTCTCAGAAGTGGAGATACTTCCCCAGTAGGGCTGCTTTGATGCGTTCTACCTCTCTTAAAAACCACCTAGATCAAGACAAACAGCGCACAAATATTTATTGTGTGGGAATTGTACCCACGAGCATTGGTGTCAAAGTCGCGTTATTAAGCGCGGCGCCACCGACCTCGTCAAAATAACGATCGAGTTAAATTTAGAATAGATTAAATAATACTTATCAGGTATTTTCTTCTCAGTGTTATCTTGATTCCTAATCCATTAGGATTGGCGGGGTTCACTATCTAAGGATTCGACGAAGACGAAATACTGATATTTATTGGCGGAGGAAAACCTCAGACCTTTTAAGTAAGGTCACACGTCTTTTCAAATATAATTCCTCCCTATCATCCGTTAATCATCCTAACGTTAAACTCGGTCGCATTATAAGTTCTCGCTGACTGAAGATTTGGCGAAGATACTGATTTTATCATGGAGCGACCGTCATCAGACCTCCACAACTCAGCGGAAAACCAAACTTTTTTTTAGAAATATAATTTCTTGAACGTATGGGTTTCCTCTTGATGTTTTCCTCCACCGTCGAGCTAGTGATAATTACAAATATGTACATTTAGGTTCTTGTTGATAATCAAAATAAAAAAGGCACAGAAACACTAATTCTGATTAAATTTTAAAAATTACAAATAGAATAAAGAAATAGATAATACTCGTATAATGAAAACGAAATTCAATAGTAATGCTATAGCGAATAGAAACGTCCGTTCGATCCGATGGCCGCCGCAAAAAGTCAGTGCTCGTCGCTACAATCGTCCGTGCCTCACCGCCACATGCCGCCACTTTGGCGCCAGAGCCTAAGCCCCGCCGGAGGTTCCATATCCGCTAATTCGACCGTTCCTGGTAGTGGAACGCCCTCGTCCGCATGAAGTAGAGTGCAGGTTCGGAGGCAGTCGTGATGAATCATCGTAGACCTCTTCTGCTACCTTGACATTTCCTTCGAGATGAGGCAAAGAATCCCCGATGCCATCTTCTTTATCCCCACCTATTTACAAAAATTGTTAACTTTAGAATAACGCATTTCATATTTTACAAAATTATGTTACTGAGTCCTCGGGTTGTATATAATACGAAACAATACTCTAGTAGAGTCTTCGAGGTACTAGATAAACGTACAGAACCCTCAGGTTGTACATACGCTGTAATAGGATCTAACACTAGCACCGAGCAACCAAAGGGCTCCCTCAGGGTGCTAGGTATATGTTTATATACAGAGCCGTCAGGATATACATTTGATTAAACTCTTAGGTGGAATATAATAGCAGAACCCTCAGAGCGCATTGAATTATACCAAAAGCGTAGAGCCCTCAGGATACGCACGACAAACAGAGTCCTCGGGGTGTTTGTTATCAGGTTTAAACAGAACCCTCGGGATGTGCATACCATTTTTAACAAATTTTTGAGACTTAATCTTACAGGCGAAGAATGTCACACACACGTCGGGAGTCCACTCACCACGACAAGGAATTATGTATTCTGCAGCGGCTTGTGATGTCTTTCTATACGAGCCAGTGACTAGTTTCAGCTCATAGTGTAATGATACAACGTAGATTATATTTTGATGAGTTATATTGTGGAATTGATAGCGAACTTAGCTTTGTATACATGTATTTCGAGGGGTTGTATGTCCCCCCTTCGACAGCGGGGGGGGGGGGGGGTTGGACATTTCATACGTGTGATTTCGGGCATTTATAACCGCATGTCGTATGAATATCAAAAAAAAAAATGCTATGCATGGTGGCAGGAATTTGTAAATTGCATGGTGAGCATTGAAAATAAAACAATTAGTTAGGCCGTCCGGATGTCATAAAATTGGAAAGCGGCCGTCTACAAATTAAGCACAAAGCAATTTTAAAAGCTATCGATAACAAAAGACAGGCGAAGACAAAGGAAGGCGGCCTATCTATTGTATCATATTGAAACATGAACGGGGCTCTAAAAGGTTTGCACGTGCATGAAAGAACGGCGACAATGAGTCGCCGGTTCGGGCGTGGGAAGCCGCCGCTGTTACCGGGCGATAATTAAGTTGACGAATGAGAGTGCGCGTCACCCCAGCGCGGGAGACGGGGGCGCGGTGGAGCGCGGTGTGCGGGCGCACGGCTGGACGGCCATTCGGTTTTTGGGAGTGCTGGCGAGCGGACGTTCGACATCGTGGCGCGTATCATAATAATTATTGTCCATTCGATTCCGGAGTTCGCGCGGTGCGGTCGTGCGACGTCGTGGCTTTTATCATAATAATTAATTCATTCATAATAATAGAGATACTTCTTGTCGAAAATAATACGCGTACAAAGGGTCGAGTACTCGAACTCCCCACGACACGCGAAGGCGCCGAGATCAGCGTAGCAACACCGCCGAGGACAGCCCACGGTCGCCGACTCCACGCTGCACAGTACGAGACCACGAGTTCTTCGCGGGACCGCAGCTTAGCCCAATTAAGTTAACCTGCTGAAGCTAAGTTTAGCCTTAAGACTAGGATTAAATTTAAGCTGAAATTCCACGTTATGTTATACTAAAATTTCCAGTGTTGTGTCCTTTCCACAGAATACGCGTTCGCGAGTAAAGTAAAATCATACGCCTATGCCTAAATCTGTGGCATAGTGGCTAAGTTAAATTTTGTTTTGCAAGGTACATCTGGGTAGGTGAGATTGGATGACGCATTCATACAATCTCGCTGAGGCGAAGGGCTTTTTTATTTGCTGGCGTTTATGAATGGCGCACTTGTGATATTCAGGGACACCATTTATATGCGCTTTTTAATTTTAGCGGCGGCAGAGTACCTTTAGCTTATAGTATTATTCTAGCGTAGCTCGCGGGTTTGATAAGTGCATGTTATCATTACATCTGGAGACCGCTCTCCAGGTGAGCCGATTTGCGGCAAAAATCACGCACAGCCCGATTTCTGTAGACTCAACTGGATTCGCTAGCGGCTCTGAATTGTTTACTCAGACCATTTAAACTCACATGTGAAATTGCCCAGCCTATAAAATATGCCACAATTATCCTGTAAGGATAATTAATGATAGTGTACACTATACTCAAAATAAGTATAATTATTTGCGCAGCGATCAAAATATGCAAAATTCTACGAGATTGGTATAATGACAGAAGTCACTATATTAATCGCGTAAGCTGATTATAGCAAAAGTCAGAGGAAATTTTCCTGACCACCAATTAAAAGACTGCGCAGACGCTGAGGCTAGCTAAAGGTTTAACACCTAAGCATTATCCTGGTCAGTAAAGGGTTCAGGCGCTCCTGTTAAGTATTCCACAAAGAACCGTTATACACGCCATAATAGCGTGCCTACAACCGACTAACTATCAATTCCCTGAACCGCTCTTAATGTTTATAAATTCACGCTAATAATTAAAATTCTAAACAAAATGAAACAAACTAGACGATCATTTTAGGTCACTACAGGCTGCATTCCAGCAGTATCAAGGCCACGTCATTTTGGGTTGCCTTACAATAGCCTTGAGGCAAAATTTTTGTCTCGATGTAGGGACCTCGCATACCAGAGTCTAATTTGCCAGTAGACTGAATGGTATCGTTTAGCTGATATGATCGAGGCTCTTGGCGATGGTCGTTTACGCGAGTATCTTGTTGCGCTCGATTTCTGTCTTAAAATTAATTACTCGGATGCACGCTGCCGGGCCTGCTCACGCAGAGATTCTCGGTTGGAGCTCGTTGTCTCCAAAGCAACATCTCGCACCACGGACCCTATGACGGGCGTTGCACCATTACTGCTATTTAAAAATTAAGAGGTGAGTATAGCGTAGATTTTGGCTTTATAATGTGCAGGTTGAGTTAAAGTTTACTTAGAATATTAGACCAACTTTCCTGCCGATAGTTGGTTTCCACACGAATCATGTTTATGACAGTGCGACAGTATCGCTCAACCTGCCCATTACTCTGTCGCATCTCTGGAGTAATAAAATTAACACTACTTCCAAATTCTTTAATCCATTTTGTAAACAGTAAGCTCTCATACATGCGTCTTCGATCAACTACAATCAACCGAGGAGTTCCAAATAAAGATACCTCGTTCTCAAATACTCGCTTTAATTAATTTAGCGTCCTGTCTAAAAATTGGATATTTTTATATCCAAAAAGACAATACTTTGTGTAACCGCTCGAGTCAGGGAGGGGCTCTAAAACGTGGCAGTGCACAGTATCAAATGGAATTCCGGGCTTATGCCATGACTCGATAGGCTGTAAGGGCTGACGCGGAGCCTTCTTATGAGCTAAGCAAACGATACAATGCTGACGTAAGATGTTACGTCACGAAATGTGATTTCTGTCGAAAACACAAGTGTACTAAAATTCACAAAGAACCACTGACAATCATGAGTACAACTTCTGGTACTTTTCAAATTATTTTTCTGGATATCATGGGGCCTTTCGACCGTGGTGATCAGGGATTCTGTTACATTCTTACGTTACAATGCGAACTTAGTAAATAATATGTAGAAGTTTATCCATTAAAAAAAAGTACCCAAGTGGTTGCAAAGACGTTTATGGGAAACTTTATTTTATGTTACGGCATACCGATCAAAATCGCGAGCGATCGAAGAACCGAATTTATTTCCAACCTAAGGCTTGGTTCACACGGCATTGTACTGCACGTTTTTTTGCAGGATGAATCTTACCGAATTAATAGTGGTTCATACATTGAGTATTGAACCATTCACACGTCGTTTGTACTGCAAATAATCGTACACCGTTTATGCGTTTAAACGAATACTCAACGGACTTGTCAAGCAAAACGAATGAACTGTAACGTATTCGGTTTGCAGTGGCACATAGTGTAGCTCTGTCTCGTTCACACGGCACGATGTTCATACGTTTTTCATCGAATAGCAAACGAACAAGCGATATTCCCTTCAAAGTCCAGCCTCTGTTGAATCTTCCTATTCTAACTGTACAGAAATTGATTTTAATGACTTTTAATACGAAATACGAAGACATTATATTGGTCAAATAAAACATATTTTCATAATTTTTTACATTAATAAACCTTTAATTAATAATTTCCACCTGTGTATTTTTATTTGTGTACTAACCTTAAACAGATGGCTAATTTCATTTTAGTACTGATGCAATTCCGCATATTTGTATTTGTTTTTGGCAGGCTTGAATTTTCCAGTCGATTTAATAAGTTTTCAAAACTATCAATAGACATCCGAAAGTAATTAAAAAACTTCGTTTCATCGTTTCTAAGTTTATCATATAACTTCTCAAATATTTTAGTACGCACTGATTCTTCATTTATAGGATGTACCCAAAACCTTATGCTTTGTCGGCGGCGAAACCTTTGGCGTCTTCGATTATACCAATATAAAAGTACAACTAAGCGTGGATCCATCACTGACGTCTATTCACTGTGACAACTGTGTAAAGACTGCGGCTATTCGTTTTTTACACGAATGAAAATCTACCGTGTGAACACCCGGGTGATTGTACTTAAAAAAAACGAATACAAAGAAAACGTGCAGGATAACGTCGTGTGAACCAAGCCTAATGTCAGAAATGTTTGAAACTTTTGGGAATAGCGTAAATAATTGCGGCAGAATACCACCACCAAAGCATAAGAGCTTTAGAAAATACACATAACACATATTCTAGAAGCCTATTTGTGAATCCAAATTAGTAAACACCCTTCATCTTCGAGTTCTTGGTTACAATTCTGTACATTTTTGTTTAATACATCGGTACATCCCAAAACTAAATATACTCCATACGAACTAGTATTGGGACAAGCATGTAGACTTCCCAGTAGCCTATGTAGTAGTTTTTATACTATATATATATATATATATATATATATATACGAGTATATATATATATATACACATATATATATACATATATATATATAGATACATATTATAGAGTATAACTGTGATAACTATATATTAGAATTTTAATATAGATTACAGAAGTCTCAACAGGATGCTAAAAATAATTTAATAATAGGAATAGAAAGGTGCAGATGCAGCAGTACAGTGCCCGGCGGTAAATATTGCACTTTGGCTATCATTGCATTTCCGAATACAAACGAATGCTAATTTCCATGACAATTAATTATTAGATTTATCGTTTATCAGAATTTGAATTCAGAACTAAGTACTTTATTGTTGTTTTGTTTTGATTCCCGCGTGAACTATATACAGCGGTAAAACTATTCCCATTTTAAATATCATTTACTCCTTTTCAACATGTATAGTTTATTTCTTCAACCGACTTCCAAAAATGAGGTAGTTCTTATGTTTGACAATTAGGTATGCAACTAAAATGAAATTTTATCCGATGACTGACGAAACACGAAGTTTACCGAGAGAAATTTCGATATTCATTCTCATAGTTGATTGCATGATCGCAAACTTTTCCCATTCTTCAGCACCGATTGTGTTTACTTTTTCAGTTAATGTTTTTTTCTTGATGTTAAATTCATATCCAAGTTTCTAGCTGCTACACTTTCAGATGAGATCATATATTTTCAATTGATCTAGAATCCGGATAGTATGGTGGCAATCGCAACACAGTGTGTCCATGTTCGGCAAGTTCCATAGAAAACTCAGTAAACCTCTCCTTGTGCTGACATGTAATATTGTTTATTCGGAGTGTCGTCAATTTCGTATCAACTGGAATTTCGTGTCTTTCTAACCAGTTGATCATTTCCTGTTTAATGGTGTTTGAATTGGGGGCTCTTTCAACATATTTATTGTGATTCTGTGCTCTGGTTGCACCACCACACACCCTGCGTTGTCGATAACCACTGGAAGTAGATGAAGCAGAATCACTAGGTATATTTGGGATTAATTGATTAACCAGACATTTCTCGTAGTTATCGTTATTAATTTCCTTGTGACAATAGCCTGTAGTATCCATGGATTTATACGTTAAAAAGGGTACGAAGCCTTTTTCTTTTTCTACATTCATGAATAATTAACAAACCTATTAAAATCGGCTTTTTTACTCCTTTTTGCTTATCAACACTCCAAGTTTTTCCTTTAGTGTGGGATGTATGTAGGACTCATCCATATAGATTATATTTTTCCCTTCTTTATTTTCATGCAACGTCGGGAGACGTACAAGCATACGGCTCACCACACATGTAATGCAGTTACTGTAGCCTATTAATGCTGGTAATATATTAAGTATCACTCGCGCGATGCCTCCTCTGCTGCACCAGGAACACAATAACTCTTTATGGAGTTGTTATTTGGCTGCGGTGTTCTGTGAGGTGGAGGTAGTTCCTCAGACGGGCTGCTTTGATTTCCACTATCTCTCTTAAAATATCCAGACCAAGACAAAAAGGCATGTTCACGCCCACAAATGTTTGTCTTGCGTGAGTATCTAACCCAAGAGCGTTGATTTCAAAGTCGCCTCATTCATGACTGAGCCACCGAGCTCGTCAAAATTTGCGCAGTTTATCTAGGCATTCAATTCGTTTGAGACTTACATTGTGCTTTTCCATAAGAACTTTTCAATTATCATACATTTTAATGAACTTAAATTCCATCTCATTAAGTATTTTTCTCAACGTCTTTTCAGACGCATTATAATTAATAGCTACAGATAATTTAGCTTTAAATGATTTTATTGTCGGCAGCTCATTAAAACGCAAGTGAAAAACGTACTCCATTCTTCGAACAACATCATAATCAAAATCGTCGATATCCAAATGAAATTTTTTTTTGGTTCCCATTTTATGGAGAGCTGAATGTGTTTCACTGCCATCGTTTAATATATTGGACAAAGTTTTTCTTGAAATTCTAGTGGTATTTGTAGCTCTCTCATGAACCTTCTTAAAATAGTTGCTTACATTGTCATCCTCATTTTTTTTTTAAATCTGACTGTTTCAGTTACAAAATATTTATAAACATTATAGATAATTTCGCGTTACCTTCGTGTACTGTAACTTATAAGCCCAGAGATAAGTTCCTCTTCTAGATGAACTGATCACCGCTGAAACCAACTTCTCGAGTTAGCTGGATGTAGAAAGCGAAGTATTGCAATTGTATTGCGAATCCTACGTCCAGCAGTGGGCAGGCGCAGGTTGATGACGACGAAATCTCTATAGGTGTTGGTATTCATCATAATACATTCAGGTACTATTTTGCGGAAGACAAATTTACAGGTTTTGATTTTATTTTGCTTTCGTACCAGTTTATTTTAGTCGCATGAGCGACGTACCGTTAGTAGACGTATGCGCTCGCTGCTATGGCTGCTCTGTCGCTGCTCCGTTCGTTTGTATAATTACCAGTCATCTGAAACAGAAACCTCATGCACCCCCCACCGTTTGCTGTCCTGGCTTCTCTGGTCATTTATCCGACACGTGTTTTGCCTCTCCACGAGGGATCTTCAGACGCGGTAGATGTTAATAGTTAGAATAACATGCAGACGCGTCCGCAGTAACCGAAACAGAATGTACTTGTTGATATGAAAAAAACTTGAGGCGGAAGAAAACTATAGTAATGTTAAAACGTAGACGTAAATCTGAAGTAAATAATAATTATTTACCAAGTACAAACATAAATAAATTATTACTCGAAATAATGGTCGGTAAGCTATAAATTTGTACACTCAGGCAATATTAAGTAAACAACAAACAGGCAATAAATAACAAATTAATGATTTATATTTGAACACGCTGTAGGAACATAAGAAAGTGGTGTTATTATAAACGTTTCATTGGAGACACAAGGCGTTCAACGAATTTATTCGAAAAGTTATGAGCAATTTGGTTTGTTTTTTCATTACCGAAGTGATTACCATGTTGCATAGGGCAACAGTCTCAAATGACTTGTTATTTGTGTTCATGATGTAACTCGCAGTTATTAGTTATTTATGCGCTATCTTTATTTTCTGAATGTGAAGGGTTGTTGTGTTCCTGCATGTGAGTGAGGTCACCAGTAAGCTCCCAAAGAGTTTCTGAGTGAGCAGCAGAGGAGGCATCTCGCGAGTAATACTTAATATATCGCAAGCGTTAATAGGCTACGGTATTCTCTTTACATAAGGTGGGCCGTATGCTTGTATACCTCCCGACGTAGTATAAAAAACCCATGTTTTACTGTCGTACATCAATGTTGGCGTTAATGCACTCTGAATAGTAACAGCAAAGCAATCATTCTATTATTTTTCAATAATAAGTAATATGTACAATATATTGGCTATTCATACAGTAACCTACCAACTTACAACTATTGTGATATAAAACGTTTATAGTCGGTTTCGGAGCTAAACATTATGGTGAAACGAACTATAATGGACCTATGACAGATCGACTGAAACGTGTACACAATTTACACCTATCATATTATTGTTCCCTTGTTTACTTTTCGATAGTGAAGATTATGAATTTTTCTAAATGGATACAATGAACAATTCTCAATTACGTACTTTCTGAATTATTTTAAAATAAGTAATAAGGCGATTCATCTAAAAGCGGTGCAGAGTTGTGACTGTAAAGGGGGAAATGTAGGCAGTAATATAAACCTCTCTGAAAAAGGATTCCGTGGTCCGCACCCAGCGAAATGAAGTTCCACGTGAACACAAATAAATCAGTTGGCGTGTTCAGAATCACGTGCAATCTAACGCAGCTTGTTAACGCGGCGAACTCGGTAGTTTAGCTAATATTGGTTCAACGAAATAGTGTGAGCCGATAGAGAAGACACAATTTCTCATTATTTCTGTTTGAATTTTACTAAGATGTCCTATGAATTATTTAGGAAAACAATTTATTTTAAAATAAGACTTAAAATTAATGCCAAACAATTTATCGATCTATTTATAAATTCACGGCAAATCACTTGCGGGGTCGGCAGAGAAAACCGAGCGCCACTTGACTCGCTCCTAACAAACCTCACTCGCTTCTTTAACATTCATTGTTCTTCTCATGCACGCTCGCCGGTTTCTAAAGCTCCTCATATCACCTTCTGATAAAACACGATCAATTTGGTCACGGTAGGTAAGTCTTGACCTTCTTCGGGTTCTTGACCTTCTATTTTCGCATTGAATATCTGTTTCGTAATTCTTTCTTCCTGCATTCTTTCTACATGTCTGAACCAATGGAACATGTCTCTTCTTATTTTAACACCGACACTCACTTTCGGATCAGCTCTGTTTCTAACATCATCATTGCGAATACGGTCTACAAGCGTTACGCCACAAATATTGCGCAACGCTCGCACTTCGACCGCGTTTATTCTACTTTCATGGTGTCTCTGCCATACACATGCTCTCGCTTCCATAAGTAAGCGTTGGAACCAGCATTGTATTCTATATAGCAAGCTATGCCTGTGTGGCTTAAGCTTTTACTGCCAAGAAGTTTTCCCAACGCTCCATTCACACTATTCCCAGCACTCACTCGTCTTTCCACGTCACCGGTGTAGGTACCTTCCACGCCAGGAAGGTACCAAAGCGCAATCGCATCCAAGATATACATTCTTATTCACTTGTTCCAACACTTCGTCATATACCGTAATCCTTACATTGGTTATGGTTTCTTTTCTTTCAAATACTACATAAATTTCTTCGCATTCAATAGTAAGCCTTTCTCCATACAATCGTAATTCATTATTGTAATCAGTGTTTGCAGTTCAGGTGGTACTTTTGCTAATAGCACGGCATCGTCTCGTCGAAATCCTACATTAGTCGATCTTATTCTCTGTAGACTACTATCGAGATACAGAATAAACAGCCTAGCAGGCAACATGCAACCATATCCAACCAGGGTGATATGTTGCCATTTATCCGCACATATGCTGAGCAATTCTTGTAGATGGACTACACAGCACGGAGCTGTGCACCCGTCAAGTCTATATCTCGACAATATGCCCTACATTTATATTGTGGAGCGAAAACACTTGACCCGTACATTCTTTCCATTTCGGAAACCTCCCTGTGCCTCACACAGCATTTCATCGGATTTTACCCTCATTCTCGTTTCAATTTTACATATACTTTTACTGCTAAGCTGATCAAACTGATGGCCCTATAGCCAACACAGTCCATGCGTGACCCTTGCCTTTATACAAGGGCACGATGACTGCGCGTCTCCAGTCAATTGGGACCTTTCTAGTTCTCCGGCATAGATTATTTAAGTACCAGAAGGCATCCCGGATGTAAGTGCTACCTAGTTTGATCATCTCAGCTGTGATCAGATCAATTCCCGCTGACTTTCATTTTTTAGGTTTCGTATCGACCATTCTATCCAATTCATAATTATTTATTATTATTCCTTCGTCGGACGCCGTCATCGTGGAGTAATCATCAGACTCACTCTCATTGTCAGCGTCCGATGCATAGTCATACATTTCTTCAAAATAACACTTCCTGTTCTAACCATTCCGAGACTTCTTTACCTCTCTCCAAAAGAGTTTGGTATTAGCCTCGAAGTTTTTCGTTAGCCTCTCTTCATCATTCATAATTTGTCTTTCACGCTTCTCTTTCACTAAAGCCTTGGTTTCATTCTTGCATACACGGTACATTTCTTTCTTCTTCTCTCTCATTTTTCGTTTAAGGACAATGATGATACATAATCCAGCCACGCTTTCCTCTTTCTTGCTATGAAGGTTCAATCTCCGCATCCCACCAGGCATCTCCTTTTATTGTTTATGCCTATTTGTGCATCCATATGCTTCTTTTGCACTATTCACTATATCTCGTTCGTGCTATATTAGATATTTAATAAAATCAAATTAAGAACACGTCTGACATTATATCTTCCAAAATTTTTTTCGATAATTACTATTACAAAAGTGCACATTTTATAATATATTTTTATTTTAAAATAAATGGCATAATTTTTAAATGTATCGATATTACATGTATATCGAGGAAATGTTAAACTTATATGTTAATAATTTGATTGAATTCATATATAATTTTAATGTAAAATTAAACATTTTTGATCTGTTCAATCTTTAATAACTTCCAAGATCTGAGTTCAAACTATAACATCAAATTATATATGTTCAAAATTTGATCGTCCGCCAATTTCTCTGAAGTTTGCAATTAGAATAATCTAGAAATAATACATATATATATATATAGCGATCAGCCATATATTTCCCGGGAAAAAATATATACTTTTTTATTATATTACTCTGTCTGTGAACATCTGATAACGATACCTAGAATTTGTTCAGCGGTATAATGGTGTAGAAGTCTCCAATGTCAACCGTCCAAACGTCAGAGCACGCACAGCAGTTCAGTGGATGTTATATAATACAGACGTATTATAATCACAAGCCGGTATTTATTTTGTAATTGCGAATAAGATTACCAACACTTTTACTTATCTTTACATACTTTGTGACTTACTTAACTGCTTTTACCAGCACGTATGACAAGTTACCTAATACTCGCGGAATTTTAACCTCATTGTACCGGTATAAAGTTCTGATAAGTTATATTTGATTTGATATTTATTGCCATTACGAATTATATGCTTGTATATTCACAATATACAGCAATATAAGGAAAACATTCACACATCTTCAAAGAAAAGCTTTGCCTTGATACTAGTATTTTCGCTGACGCTTGAAAAAGCCTCGAGATTTCCACAAATAAAGCAAACAATTATTGGCCCAGCTCTTTTGTAAGTTTTATTAATACTCTTAGTTTTTTAATACTGCTGAGGTGGCAAATAAGCGTACAGCCTGCCTGTTGGTAAGCAGTTACCATAGCCTATTTGCAACACCGAGAGCGTCACTCTTGCGTTGCCGACCCTGTACGAACCTCTTTACAACTTTCTTGAAGAACCCCATGCTGTACACCCTTGGGAGAACCTCGGCATGGATCTCATTCCATAACTTAATAGCTCTTAGTAGAAAACTTCTCTGGAACCGCACAGTACGCGACCATTGCGGCTTCAGTATAATTATAAGGATGCTCTCTCAACCATCGGCGAGATATGCAATTGTAAAACGAGGATGTTGGCATCATATAGAACAACTCCTCAGAACACAACCCATTGTACAATCGGTAGGACACGCAAATGAAGATAAAATTTCTGCTCAAACTCAACACCAAGTGACTTCGGTACAGGACATTGCTAGAAATATCGACACCGAGAATCACAATTATCTTGGAAATTTTAAGTAACGTGTTCTGTAATTGTTTAACCACAGTAAATTGGGTTTTCTTAACGGTGAACGTGGAGACTTGTATCTTGGTAGGGTTGAATTGGCCAAATTCAATTGCCCCCAATCAGATAATTTCCTCAAAGTAAATAATCTATTTCAGACACAAGTTTAACGCAGCTTTTTTACACAAGGGATACTAGCACGGCTTGTATAATAAGTGCACCTGGTGATGTCATCCTCACAGCAATGAGTGCTGTCATTTCAGAACATGTATTAATTGATGTGCAGCAGATAGAGCGTGGGGGACAATACAGAGCCCAGTGGGACACCAGCATAATATCCATGCTATCGGAGCAACTACCATCTGCCATGGCTTTTATGCATCTGCTATTTAAGAAGCTCCACAAATCTTCAGCCAACCTGTACGATGGTAACTTACCGTGGTGAAACCGTATTGACGGTCGCTTATCAAGTCGTGATCCTCTAGGTATGTCAGTAGTCGTATGTTTATTATGCTCCTATACCTACCATAGAATGGAGATTATACCAATAGGCCAGTAATTCGATGGATCTGATCTGTCGCCCTTTTTGGGCACCGGGTCCACACATGTCCACACATTAACGCTGCATGGAAGCATGAAGACGGAACTTGCCCAATGGAGTACGAAAACCCGAAAAGGCGGGTCAATACAGAACACAACTCAGGAGTACACAGCTTCAGCACCAATGCCGGTATGCCATCTGGCCCACTCGACTTATGAATGTCGAGGGAGAGCAACGCCCGCCGGACATCTCGCTGGGTAATTGAGATTGCTGGCATTGAGCTACTGCACCTCGCGATGATAGGTGGCACAGCTCAACCATTATTCAAAGTCGAGTTAGAGGCAAACACATTAAATCAGTAAACAGTAAATCGGCGTTCTCTTAAAATCATAGGCCAAACTGCCACCCGGTTCTTGCAATGGTGGCATGGACGACCAAAAGTTTCCCTCGGTAGCTTTAGCAAGCGACCAGAAAGCACGGCTCCTAGACGGCTTGCAAGCCGCCTCCAACTCTACCGATGAAATCAAGTTTTTCTCTGGCCTCACCCTCTTACTGGATCTCGAGTCAGCATTCAGTTTCGGTTTCAAAACAGAGGCATCAGCTTTCCCATTATGTATGCGCCGTGGTCCAAGCCTCGAAAGCAGCCTGTTTGATTTAAGTTTAATTAATCCCTTATCAGCATTTTTACCTATGCAATTTTATCCTTAATATACTTCTCTTAGAATTTAAAACTCCTTTATGTAACAATATTTATTCAAGAAGATGAACTGTTATTTTTGTGTCTATATTTTTTTCATTTTATTATATTTTTTTTAGGTTTATTCCTATACATTTTTAGAATTAGTAGTCATCTTGCAGTATATTTATCCCTTCCTTTATGACTCAGATTTATTATATGGATGGATTAATAATTCTAATCGTATATTTATCCACATAATCTTACAACCCCATCATTCAAATTATTTTATTATTTTTACAATCTGCTGTTGCAGTAATTAAATCCTACGTTATTGCAATTTTATGTACACTTTAATCTAGTGAAGTAGATTAATGAAAATAAATTATAATCACCCATTCTGCCCTTACGTCCGGCAAACCGTACGCTTGTTTGTTACCTTAGAGGTATAAAAAAAAGAGATCTTTGAGGAAAAAACGGGTCAGCCGAGGTCTCCAGGTATACCGTATTGACGTTAGAGTGAAGTTCCCTGAAGTTGCAAAAATCCACATTTATTGTGGAAGAGGCAGCCATTTTCGATGTCGATATTAAAGTTTGCTGAAAATGGAGAAGCAACTTCTCCTTATAGCCGACAGAGTAAAACACAAAGGCCCCGTATCTTTCACTACTGGACAGTGCAGGTTATGCGATTTGCCTGCACGGGACGGGTGGAAGGGCCCCTTTGCCAAGTTTGCTGAAAAAGGAGAAGTCGCTGAGTCAACAGAGTAAAATACAAAAGCACGGTATCTTACACTACTGGACAGTGCAGGTTATGCGATTTGCCTGCACGGGGCGGGCAAATTTGTTTCAATTTCCCTTTCCCCTCCCTGCTGCAGCAGCCGGATTCACTCCGATCCTCTTCACCGGCACGATTACCACAACAGTAATTTAGTTCAGGTTCAGGCTCCGGGGCGGGGATTATGTAATCCCCGGGTTCGGGTCTCTCACATATACTCACACAAGGTACCCGACAATCCTCCCGGTGTTGTTATTTAGCTGCGGTCTTGCGCTATAAGGTGAATGTGCTGCCCCAGATGGAACTTAGAGCAATAGATCCTGCCATGTCCCACCACTACAGAAAGGTCTGACGTGGGGGACCACAATACGACCTGCTTCTCTTAAAACTCTTTCTAAACTATTTAAAAAAATAATAAACGAAAGACTTATTATCTAATAATTCGATTTCAAATGCCATTTCTCAGGTTATTGCTAAATTAATTCACATTGTTACTTTATATCTTGACTTGACAATAGACTGAGTTTTTTTGGCCTAGCGCGTCTAATCAAGCCTACGTATATACAACTCCACGCGTGTGATATATGCATTGTTGCTTATTAATAGCAGACGTGTGTCTGTGAACTTGTTAGTATGGTACCGAGAATAGATACATTCTGTGTACTAAGTATCGGGAATTTGTCAATAAAACAAAAAATACAAATTATTCATCTAAATTTATTTTATCGCCTTCAAAGTAGGCCCCATCGCTTGCAATACAACATCTCCACCGCTTCACCCAGTCTTCCATACATTTTTCATAGGCTATTTGCGGTATGGCCTTTAGCTCATTCAGCGAATTTTCTTTTATGGCTTCTATCGACTCAAAACGTTTTCCTCGAAGTGGTAATTTTAACTTGGGAAATAAAAAAAAGTCAGACGGAGCCATATCAGGTGAATACGGTGCTTGGTCGAGAACTTTTGTTGAATTTTTCGCTAAAAACTCTTTCACTATAATGGCTGTGTGTGATGGTGCATTATCATGGTGCAGCATCCATGAGTTGTGTTGCCACAAATCTGGACGTTTTCGGCGGATACTCTCACGCAAACGCTTCATGACGCCTAAATAATATTCTTTATTCACTGTTTCTCCCTCTGGAAGGAATTCGGAGTGAACCACACCACGGTAGTCAAAAAAAACTGTCAGCATCACCTTGATTTTGGAGCGACTTTGCCGCGGTTTTTTGGGTTTCGGCTCGTTTTCGAGACGCCATTCTGAAGACTGTTGGCTTGTTTGCATGTCGTACTCATAAACCCATGTCTCGTCGCCAGTTATTATACGTTTCATAAAGGTCGGATCCGTAGAAGCTCGGGAAACCATGTCTTCAGCGACATGCTTTCGCTGCGCTTTTTGAACAAAATTGAGCTCTTTTGGAACTAGTCGAGCGGCGACGCGTTTCATGCCTAAAATGTCAATGAGAATGTTGTGGACGGACTTAAAAGATATGTTCACCTCACTAGCCAACTCTCTCAGACTCATACGTCGATTTTCGAGCACTAGCTTCTTGATTCTGTCGATGTTTTCTCTGGTCGTAGCGGTTGAAGGTCTACCAGAACGAGGCAAGTCTACTACTACTTCTCGGCCTTCTTTAAAAGCCTTATACCATTCATAAGCCCTTGTTTTCGATATACACGATTCGCCGTAGGTATTTCGCAACATTTTTAGTGATTCACCACATGAAATATCATTTGAAACACAAAATTTAAGGCACACTCTTTGTTCAACAATATTTTCCATTGTAAAAATCGCCGAGGACTCAAAACTATGACCAACAAAAAGTGTAGTTTAAAACAAATTAAAT
Source organism: Pyralis farinalis (assembly GCA_947507595.1). Taxonomy (NCBI): domain Eukaryota; kingdom Metazoa; phylum Arthropoda; class Insecta; order Lepidoptera; family Pyralidae; genus Pyralis; species Pyralis farinalis. The sequence continues at coordinate 7,748,826 of OX382275.1, forward strand.
GACAGATCCCGCTCAAATTTTGCGCGCTAAATCAGTACAGTGCTACCAACATGCAGTAAAAAAATTAGAACGACCTCTTTTACGCGGGTCTTTTTATTGACATATTCCCGATACTTTTTACACAGAGTAGTACCTTCATTAGTGTCTCTGTAAAGAATTCTATTCTACACCTGGGACCTGCGAACCCACGCTGTTCCTTATCTTTTCAAAAGATATATGTTCGCTAGAAGTGTCTAATGCGAATATCATCAACTTCGCCGGTGATACTAACATAAATTCAGGATCTATTGTATAGCAGATTACACCAGACTACTGAAGAGACATTCTGCACAATTACAGCTTAACCTGTAATTTGACAACGCCGTAAAACCGGTTCCTTTAGCCTTCAAATAATTCGGGAATCGGAGTTATCTCATGCACTTAAAATAATACTATTCCAATACCATACTTGAGCGATCGTAAAGGCTACAGATAGCATTAGCACTGAATATATTAACATCATTGCAGACGAGAACTTCAACGCGCAACGGCCATATCTAGGAGGACATGAAAAATTATTTACATAATCTTTTGCGCGTTGTTGCAGCACTGGTCGTACTGAGAATTGTTTGTTACATTGTGTTAATCTTTCTTGTCGTATTGTATTCTGACTTGGGCAGCTGCTGCCGTAACTCATTTACCTTATTATCCTTGTGGAACTTCAAATTAGGACTTAAAATGCTTGCTGTTGTGATGCTGTAGTATTTTAAGCAAACTTCAACATGAAATCTTCTCTGGAATCGCACATCTATCTTCGAGGTTGGCGGGTACATTTATTCGATTATCCTGGCTAGTCTAGATAGATAACAGTCGTTTAGCAAAATCAACAACATTAAAACACTGGAGTCAACTAAGTTACCAACGTGGTTCTAAGGATCAGCAAGCTGAAGTGTCTGTGGTCAGGCCACATAGCTTGGAGAACCGATGGCCGATGGCAGAAAGGATCTCCAATGGCGACCACAAACTGGGAAATGCAGCCTAGGATGGCCCCTGACACGATGGACCGACGATCTTGTGAAGATCGCTGGAAGCCGTTGGATGCAAATAGCACAAGACCGATCGCTATGGAAGTCTAAGGAGGAAGCTTATGTTCATCAGTGGTTTTTTTTTATATTAGTTCAGCATAGTGGCCCCTCTTTGCCTGATGATAAGCGAAAGAGGAGCCCAAATCGCAACTGCAACTGACAACATACTACATCCCGTATCCTGTCAGTTGACGTTGCCATGCTGACCCGCAAAATGCTTCTTCACGCTTCGTTTGAAGGATTCCATATTGTAGGAAGGGGGGAACACATGTGCAGGCAAGGCATTCCACTTTTTAATGGCACAACATGTCCTTCGATTGATATGATGATGATAAACCAGGAACTGACTGACTGTACAACACTCTTTAGAACTTATTAATAATATTCGCAAACGTGATCAAATGTTACTAGAGTGAATAGGTATACTCAAGCAACCATTCATCCAAAAACTTAAATGAAATATCATCGCACATTATCAGTGGGTGTTTGGTTATGTTTGTGTCAGGAATAAATGTAAATATATGTTTGTGAAAGTGTCTGCGTGATTTGTAGTACTATTATGTAAGTAAAACATGTTGTCTACATAAAGTATTGTCATGGCTGTTCGTCCATTTTCACATATTTAATACAAGTAGCAAAAATGGCGCGTGACACTTCTTTTTTTTACACAATGTCGAGAGATATAAAAGCATACTGCCAACCTGATGTATACGGTTATCGTAGCCTATGAACGCTAGCAACACATTAGGTATCACTCGCGCGATGCCAATTCTGCTGCTAACATAACTCTTTAGGAGCTAACTGGTGATCTTACTCACTCACTTCAACTCTCCAGGGAGTTGTTATTATCTGCTAGGTGGAGGTACTTCCCCAGACGGGCTGATTTGATGCGCCGTACCTCTCATAAAAAACTCCCAGTAACGAATGACAAACAGACAGGTTCATGCACACAAATGTTAGTCCACTGTGGAAATCGAACTCACGAGTTCTGGTGTCAGAGCAGCGTTACTAACCACTGTGCCATCCAGTTCGTCAAACTTCACGTCACTTCTATTTAACTTTCTTGTGTATTTAATAGCAGTGATAGGTTAAACGGAATCTGAGATAAAAGGCAAATATTTGGGTAACTTAATATAACTGTACTAACTTAAGAAATTGCAATTGCGTTAAGTAATGTTGTATTTACAGTTTTCGTAACCTGTAATTGTATTTTAAATGAATAATGTTTTTATATAAGAGATTGTTGTCATCCGTGTGTGCACTATAATTCTAAATTATTATAATATTTGCGTGTAAAAGTTGTCAGGTTGACTATGCGGCGCTTAATATAGTTTTAAGATCACGTATACCATGCTTGAAACAAATAAATTTTGAAATTCTGAAATCTCCATCCCGCGACGATTGATGATTACCAAATTTTGTTGCGTACACGATGGCCACCGAAGCTTAAGAGATTAAGAATGTTTCTGACCAGTCGTCTACAAACATTTTCTTTAAAACAGTCTACAATTTTTACTTCAAAAGGAAATATTTACATCCGCTTGAAAGGATATGATTTGGTTTCATCCTGTAATTGCATTTTAAAATTTATATATAAATAGCACTAAGTCCCTAAAACTTACCTTAATCAAACATATCTCTAACTTTGCGAAATGTTACGGCTGAATTATTATAATGAAATAATATTAGCTTTCTGGCCCTCTGGTAATTATCAAAGCTTTATGGATAGTAATTTTACTCGAAACCCTTATCCCGAAAGGGTTGCCAAGTATTTTAGTGCTCTCTGACCATAATAAAGATATCGGATTAATTTTTGAGCAGGTCAAAATTATACGGGGTGAACGTAAAATACGAGTGAGGTACAGTCAGCACAGAAACTATTCTTACCAAGAAAATTACTTGCAAAAATGCAAAAGTAACAATTAGTATGGTCAAAATTACACAAGGTAATACTATACAACCAATGACACTGATTTGTGGCTCCTTATTGTCACTAGCATACAGATGGTAGTGTTAATTTTCAGGAACACCGTTCCTATATGAAACCTATATGTTTGTGTGTGCGTATGTCTGTCGCCTTTTTTCAAATATTCGAATTTTGACTTCAGATTCGGATTCAGCATAAAAAAGCAGCATAGAAAAGTTCAGGAACACCGTTCCTATCTCTTAAGGAACATGGTCAAATTGGCCGACAAATTAAAAAAACAAATTGAATTGTTATATAAACGATGAGCCAGGTGTTCCTCTGGCAATGCAAGCTTGCGCATTCTCAACTGGTTTTTCTTGTATTTTTCACATACACTAAATTTATTTGGCGTATTTCCACGTCTCCTGAAAATTGGGTAATAAACTAACAACTATTTTACCAATACGATTTTTGTTTTATTTACCTACTAGCTTCCCCGCGCGCTACTTTTCCCGCGATTTTTGTGGATTCATTGGATCAGCGACGTAGAGATCGGACAAACAGACATCATTAGCAAAAATGATTTGCTATGCAAGTCCTTCGCTTGCTTAGATGCATGCACATACGTACTCCTGGCACTTTTATCTTACAAATTGTTTTTTTTTTGCTTTTACGATCTCCGAAAGGAATAAAGGCACTCGATAGTACCTCCACTTTTTGAAACGCCCAACAAACTGGCTTACCATAAGGTTGTGGTTCGTTTCAAGAGTGAGATCTATCAAAATATAATTAATTACATTTTTTTGGTTATTTCGTCTCCATGTATACGAGTGAATATCCTTACGATGAAATAAAGTATTATACTTATTTGCTTCATTTATGCTCTTATCTCCATAGGGGCTAAGAATAGCTTCGTAGTTCATTTTATCCCAACCCATCCATTCAAATCTCTACACACATAATCACCCTTTCATTCCGTTCAGCTAAATCTAGAACACCCATCACAGACTCCCAAACTTGAGACATTTGGCTGCATAATAAGAGAAATGAAATAGATTTCAACCTCATCTATAAAAATAAATGAAATTGAGGTGTCTATTGTATGACGAACTCGGTGGCGCAGTGGTGAAATGCGCTGTTAAGCTACTTTGACACCAACGCTCGCGGGTTCGATTCCCACACAGGACAAACATTTGTGTGCATGAACATGCCTGTTTGTCTTGGTCTGTGTATTTCCTATAGTATGTATTTACAAAAAAAATGTATTTACGTATGTTTATTAGTTATCTGATATCCATAACACAAGTTTCGCTTACTGTGGGGCTAGATGGTGCTGTGTATTGTGTCCGATATATATATATATATTTATTTATTATTGTTTTCTTTTATTTCACGGGTTTTAATCCCGGAAGCTTGTGTTATGGGTACTAGACTACTGATAAACATACGTAAATACATTTTTTTTTTTTGTAAATACATACTTATCATACATAGAAAATACCCAGACCAAGACAAACAGACATGTTCATGCACACAAATGTTTGTACTGTGTGGGAATCGAACCCACGAGCGTTGGTGTCAAAGTAGTGTAACAGCGCGTTTCACCACTGCGCCACCGAGCTCGTCATACAATAGACACCTCAATTTCATTTATTTTTATAGATGGTCCAGAATTGTAATCGACTGATTGGCAGGAGTCGCGAACGAGCACGCTTCTGGCACATGACCCCCAAATTCGTTCTGTCAAGTTGATTTAAATAAAAATAATAATATCTCACTCACTCATTCTCAAAAGCTTACTGTTTTGACAGTAATTCATACCATTATCGTCTTTGCAACTGGGAAATGAAGATATTAAGGTGTTTTCACACGAGGCGAGGCGAGAAATGGATGAGATAGGAATGAATTGAGTTTCCACTGGATCTTTCACTCCGAAAGATGTGTACCGTGACCCCACGCGGACCAGCGTCAGCTAGAACCAGCTGACACGAAAATATATAAAATTATTATTGATGATTTCTTCGTGATGATTTTACAATTAAATTTGAACTGGTATATCTACACAATTTGCCTTTTTTAATAATGATTGTATTGTTTTTTTATAATATCCTATCGTAAAAGATGTTGAATGAAGTTGGGATTATCGAATCAAAATTTTTAATTACAATGTATTTTTCTTTTCAAAAACAATATTTTTTAATGGTAAAGTACAAGTGGTACCAATTGTGTCACAAATCACATTGAAGACATATTTTTTTTATTATTACGTCACAGCTGCCGTGAGTGGAGTGTGGTATCAAAAATAAATTCATTGAGTTATTGCCTATTTTTACATAAAATAGAACTACATCAATGCTGCGGTCATGTCTGGGATTACTCGCTCTGAAATGAAAATCTGAAACAGAAAACGTAATCATCCGCCACCGCCGCGCCGTTCCTCTGGTCGTCTCTGCGACAGGCGTTTTTACACTCCATGAGGCATCCTAGGGCGCTATTGGTGTTAGTCGTTAGAATGACAAATATATCGCATTGCCGCCGTCTGTCATATTGAGTTGGAGGAGGGGGTGGAAGCAATAAATGAAAATACATTTAATAGTTACTTAGGTCTACTTGTTCAACGAATGATACGAGTATTTTAGTAAATTGAATTATGACCTATATATAAATAGATGTTCGATGATGTGTGACAATTCTGAGAGATGGTTTTATTGCGTTGACAACTATTCATGAAATTACTTTGGAAACCGACTACTGTATAATTGATTTGATATAAACATGTTCACACTCATCGCATAGCAATTTATAGTCGATTTTTTTTATGAATTAGACAGCAATGCAATGGATAATATAATTATGACACATATTTTCCGTACTGTTTCGTTTCGCATCATGTTTCGTTCCACATAAATCTCGTATCGTGTTATTTCTTACTACATCAATCATTCTAACTTCACACACACTCCTGAGCGCTCTCGTTTCTTTGGCGTTCACCCTAATTTCATGCTTCTTGCTTTCCAGTAAGATCACTTAATTCATCTAAGTTACCTCTCTTGGTAGGGCGTAGCAAAGCAGCCCGTCTGGGGAAGTACCTCCACCTCACAGAAAACCGCAGCCAAATACAAACAACTCTCTAGAAGGTTGTTGTGTTCCTGCGTGTGAGTGAAGTCACCAGTAAGCTCCCAAGGAGTAGCTGTGTAAGCATCAGAGGAGGCATCGCGCAAGTGATACTTACAGCTGAATATGTTGGTTAAAAATTGTTTATTATAAATACCTATTGAAACAATACCCTTGAGAATATATTGCTGTGATTGATTATAATTTACAGCTATACCTCGCGTCTATCGCGGTTGTCCTGCACGGCCTGTAGAACCACTGTGGTACGCCGCGAGACAAGGCGAGATTTGTGTATCCATTTTGCGACGTAAATTAGTACAATAATACTGTTCAAAATTGTACCAACAAATATTTAAATTCTCACCTCGTACGTGCATCCCAGTTTTTCACACCAAGGATGTGCGGGACGTGATTTGTTTGCCATATAATTTCAAGTCACATACATGTTATATATATGACGATCTCGGTGACTCACACGAGCTCGGTGGCTCAGTCGTGAATGACGTGACTTTGGCACCTACGCTTGTGAGTTCGATTCCCACACAAGACAAACATTTGTGTGCATGAACATCTCTGTTTGTCTTGGTTTGGATGTTTTAAGTGAGGTAGGGCTCATCAAAGTAGCCCGTCTGGGGAAGTAACTCCACCTCACGGAAAACCGCAGCCAAATAACAACTCCCTAGAGGGTTGTTGTGTTCCTGTGTGTGAGTGAGATCACCAGTAAACTAAGGAGTTGCTGTATAAGCAGCAGAGGAGGCATCGTGCGAGTGATACTTAATATATTACAAGCAGTAATAGGCTACGGTAACTGCTTTACATCAGGTAGGCCGTATGCTTGTATGCCTCCCGACGATGTATAAAAAAAAAACAAATAAATATTAATGTTATACACATTTCTTCTCAACAGTCTGAAAGCACCTTTAGGCGGCGGATAGCGGCGCGAGACGGCGCGCTGCGGCAGAATCCACCCGCTACGAGTAATTCAGAGTAATACGTGATACTCGCGGCTCTTGGGTAATGCGTGGTATTTTATCACTTCCTAATATCACATTTGTGATATCATATACACATTACCTCCATATCTCTAAGCTATACACACGCTATTTTTCCTTCTTATACGTTAAATTAATATTCATTGTAATATACTATTGACTTTCTATAGTCGACACTGTTGAGGTCGATTCGATGTCGTTATCTAGCGTTATCCCGTTTCCTAATCTATTAGATTTCCGTTACCAAAGCCTAACGATTCGACTAAGATACTGATTTTGACATGAAACGACTGCCATAGGGAAAACAATGCCTTTTCTAGATTAGGTCACTATTCTGTAGGACCCTGTTTACTAAATACTATAAAATAATATATATATATATATATATATATATATATATATATATATATATATATATATATATACAGCCCCAAAGTATGGGTACTAGACAACTGATAAACATACGTAAATACATTTTTTTTTTGTAAATACATACTTATTAAACATTGATAACACCACACAGAAAACTGCAGCCAAATAACAACTCCCTCCCCTGTGTGTGAGTGAGGTCACCAGTAAACTAAGGAGTTGCTGTGTAAGCAGCAGAGGAGGCATCGCGCAAGTTATACTTAATATATCGCTAGGGTTAATAGGCTACGGTACCCGCTTTACATCCGGTGGGCGGTATGCTTGTATGCCTCCCGACGTAGTATATAAAAAAAAATCACTTTAAATAATCTAAATCCATGGAGCAGTTTCTAATCAATATGCATAAAAAGAAATCACAAACATACTACGAGTATTTTCAATTTAACGTTAGAAAAAATACCATGATCCTAACAAAGAAATAAATTTGAATTGTGCCATCGCGTTTTATTGCCAAGTAGCACTCGCACAATAACTTGTTAAACTAAAATAAAGGCCGGTCGTTATGAGCGCGAATGTTTTAAATTCGCCGCGATAACGCCTGCCCGCGCGGGCCAGCGGTATAAATTATCGTAGTGGGGAACTTGGAGTTTTACGGCCGGGCTTACATGCGAGATTGTGTAAAACCAGTGTTCGAAGGCTTAATTTACTTGAACTTAAAGACATTATGGCTCATAATCTACTATGTGACTATTATAGGTTAGTGGCTTCTGCATGCGGAATCGCCTGCTTGGGTATTCTGTTATTGCGTATGTTAAATATCCACAAAGCTAAAGTGGCAGGATGTAGGAACCGAGGAAGAGGAGATCTTGGAGCAATACTTATTATTACTAGCAATACTATTATACTCTGGCAATGCCTACATCACCTTCTATAACCACTTTACATCAGGTAAGCCGCGGGATTGTATTCCACCCGATGTTAAAAAAAATAAAAAAATACGCTGAGGCATATGAAGCTATGAATTTTTGCAATACAGGAAGTATCTATCAATCTATCTATAACTTCACGCCAAACCGCTTGCGGGGTAGGCAGAGAGAACCGAGCACCACGTGACTCGATCCTTACATATCTCACTCGCTTCTTTAACATTTATTGCTCATCTCATGCACGCTCGCCGGTTTCTAGGGCTCCTGACATCACCTTCTGATAGAACACGACCAATTTGGTCATGGTAGGAAGTATCTTCCGCACATTATTTTTTTTTGCTGCTAATACAGTATCTCCTCAGGGATTTACTGATAACCTCTCACCCTTGCAGGAATACAACAACCCTCCTGGAAGTTATTATTTGACTACGGTTTCCTGTGAGGTGGAGTTACTTCTCCAGACAGGCCGCTTTCGTGCACCATTAGGTACACAAATGTTTATCCTTCATGAGAATCGAACTCACGAGCCTTGTTATTAAAGTAGCCATAGCTAGCCTCATGACCACCGGGCTCGTCTGATATTCATCTAAATAATTTCGAAATTAAAAAGTAGACTATGCATAATTCTAGAACATTTTCTATTTGCATGCTATTTTTCTCTTCAGCCGTTATTACCCGTAAGAGTCACAAACATCCATACATCCTAACACACTTCCACTTTTTTTATTGACGGGGTCCGCTACCTAAGCCTAAGGATTTGACGAAGATACTGATTTTTAAATGGCGCGATTGTCGTCAGACCTATACAACCCAGAAGGTAAATGAGGCCTTCCTCAGGTTTGGTCATACGTCCTTCGAAATATATTTTTTTGAACGCGCGCTCACGATGTCTTCCTTCATCACCGAGCAAGTAATAATTAATTACAAATATATACATAAATCCGAAAATGCTAATTTAGTGGTACATGGCAGGATTCGAAAAGGGAACCAGCTTGTCTTGTATAAATTGCTTGTATGAATTATTAGAATTTAATGTGCATATACTAATACTGATTTTCATTAAATTAAAATAATAATGATATAAAGGCGGACTTATATCTATAATGAATGTTCTTCTATTATCTACTAAGCTACACTTGACACACACACACTTCACGTATACAATATTAAGATTTTTTCTCACAATTCTGTACTGTACATAGCATTGATAAGGCCAGTGATACTTTTAGTAGACACTCGACTTGGATAGTACATTATATTTGTTAGAAAAGGCGTTGCAGTTAGACTCTGCTATTGATCCAGAAGCCATATCAATATTTTTTTTCTGTCTGCCTGTTCCTTGTGATCAGATTTAAATTGCAATATAAACTTGCAGGTGATGCAGCAAGACTCTACTATTGATACAGACGCAAAATTAAACATTTTTAATCTGTCTGCCTTCGTGATCGGATTTTGATGAAATAGCTTATATCTGGAGTCAATGTTTCTGCTACTTTTAAACCTTCGTTATCGTCAAAGTTTTCTCATACGAGAGGCACATTGAAAGTTTCTTGAAATGGCCACTTATAACAAAACGAATAGAAAGCCGGTTATGAATATCGAAGTTTAATTTTTGTGAAAACGTGTTACTTTTTAACTTTTTGTAGTGATATTTCAAGTGCATGAACAACCATATTTTACAAAGATTCCGGCGAAAGCAATTTTTAATTTATAATTGTGAGGGCCTATATTTTACTGCGGTTTTGTGTGAGATGGAGGTACTTCTCCAGACGGGGTGCTTTGATGTGCGCTACCTCTCCTAAAAACAGACTAAGGCAACCAGTTCATGTTCATGCACACAAATGTTTGTCCTGTGTGGAAATCGAACCCACGAGCGTTGGAGCCAAAGCAGCGTCAATGACAACTGTACCACCCAGCTCGTCCAAACCTACATACCCTTGTTTGTGACCCTTATTCTGCTGTACTAATTTGGTGATTGATATTTTCAATTCATATTGAATCAGCAATTAATTTCAATGTGATCAGTATTCAGTGAGTGAATATCATTCTTGTATCTTATATATAAAATTCTCGTGTTACAATGTTAGTTACCATACTCCTCCGAAACGGCTTGACCGATTTTGATGAAATTTTATATGCATATTCAGTAGGTCTGAGAATCAGCTACTATCTATTTTTCATACCCCTAAGTGATAAGGGTGGTCCACACCCAATTATTTTTTTTATTTTTGAACAAAATTTTTTATTATTATTTTTTTATGATGTGGCATTAAAAAAATACATACAACCCTAAATTTTTACCCTTCTACCATCAACCGCTATTTTTATAATACTAAAATAATCCTAGGAATAATTTTATATGGCAAAACAACGTTTGCCGGATCAGCTACGAGTAGTATTGATATATCTACATCGACGAGCTCGGTGGCGCAGTCGCGAATGACGAGACTTTAACAACACAAGAAGCACCTCCACTTCTCAGATAGCCGCAGCCAAATAACAAGTTGTTGTGTGCCTGCGTGTGAGTGACGTCACCAGTAAGCTTCTAAGGAGTTACTGTGTGCGTCTGGGACGATCGCTGCCGTTATCTCAACTCACTCTTGCCCGATACACTTACTTCGTAACTCTTTTGTCATTATTTCTTTCTACATGATTATATTATATTGATAATAAATAATGATTAATGTTTTATATAAGTTATGTTAACTACGAGTACTATTAATTTACATGCAATTCGATCTAACCTGCTTTGTGTGCTTCACACAAGCTCACAACACACAAAGCAGGTTAGACCAAATTGAATGTAAATTTGACTTTCGCAAAATAACACTTGAATCTATTAACTATACTATTAATTTATTAAACTAGTGCTTGTCTCAACGGTCGAAACATTTCAGGAAAACATATGAATTTGCCCATTTTCAACTTTTACATTTTCTCTATTTTATAATTTCTTTATAACACTAAGGATCATCAATAGGCACTGAACAGGAAACATCGATTGACCAACAAAGGAGAAAAGGTACTGAATTGTTTTGTTTCTTCCTATTTATAGCTCTATAAATAGGTAGAAACAAAACAATTCACAAACACATGACTCGATCCTTACACGCTCTCTTCTTTAATATTCATAGCTATGTTCACGCAAGCGTGCCGGTTTCTAGGGCTGTTGACATCACCTACTAATAACACATGATTAATTCGGACATGATGGGTAAGTCTTCCTTGTCTCTTACTACTTTCTACTTTAGCGTTATATATCCCTTTCGTAATATTTTCTTACATTCTTTCTACATGGTTGAACCATGGAGCATGCCTCTTCTTATTTCAACACCGACTCTCTCTTTTAGACCAACTCTATTTCTAAGATCATCATTGCGAACGCGGTTTACAACCGTTACGCCTACCTCCACCACATCAACCCTTACTCATCCCACTGCAAGGATACGGGTCTCCCTTCAACCGAAGGAGTTTAGAGCATACTCCACCACGTTACTCAAATGTGAATTGGCAGAGGCCAGTGTTTTCTAGCCGCTCGAAAGCCACTGATTTAGCTTAGCGACTGTCCTCTATCGACAACAGCCGGGACCGACGGCTTAACGTGCCCTCCGAAGCACGGAGAAACTCGAGATAGATAAACCCATCCTTAGACAGGCTGCGGTCGACACTGCTTAACTTGCGTGTTCGGTTACAAAGACACGCGCAACGACGCTATCGAGCTCTCAACGCCTACCTCCACCACATCAACCCTTACTCATCCCGTATGGAGACCTCCCTTCAAACGAACGGATTTAGAGCATACTCCACCACGTTGCTCAAATGTGAATTGGCAGAGGCCAGTGTTTTCTAGCCGCTCGAAAGCCACTGACTTAGCTTAGCGACTGTCCTTTATCGACAACAGCCGGGACCGACGGCTTAACGTGCCCTCCGATGGAGAAACTCGAGATAGATTGCTTAACCTGCGTGTTCGGTTACAAAGACACGCGCAACGACGCTATCGAGCTCTCAACTGTTACGCCACAAATTAATGAAATATAATGAAAGCATTACCAATATTCCAGTGAATTCACCTGAAGTTGTAAATGAATAAATATTACGTATTACATACGTGTGTCCTTCATTGTAGTATTCACGAACTATTAATAATAATTAATTTGGTAAGGGCTCCCAGTTGACGTGAGAAGGGGTGTCTATTACTAACGGTGACAATAAATCATACTGTATTCATACACACAACCCTTAATTGTTTCATTCACGCTAATACGATAGTTATTAGAGATGCTTACGTTGAGTTCCGTACTTTTAAATTGTATGAACCTAGATATGGCCGCTGCTTTGTCTATACGTATTCCGTTGTACCGTGTTAATAAGTAGCTTGTATTCCTTTTCAGGTTACCTGATTAGCAACATTAATTACAATCAATACATTGTTTTAATAGAATGTCGGAAGGCATACAAGCATATTCATTCCGTCTCCATGTGTAAGTGTGAATATCCTTGTGATGGAAGGACGTGTTCAACACAAGGATATTTCGTTCCAGTCATTCGTCTAAAAGTAACATACCAGCATCGTTCACTCTCTTATCTCTGTATGGACTAAGCACAGCATCATAACTACTTCGCTTGGTCCAACTCATCCATTTAGATCTTCGCACATAATTATCCGTTCATTGGTATCAGCCTAATCCAGAACACCCATTACGATCTCCCAAAACTTCTCGCGCTTCTGGGGACTAGTAGAACTTCCAGGAGCATATCCTACAACCCTTTCACACCAGCGGCCAAGCGAGATGAAAGTACGACACCTACGCCAGCCTTGGCATGATCGTCCTGGTTCACCCCTGACTACATTGGTCTCTGACATACACAAAGAATTTATATTATATTATATCTATCAATTCATTCATCTTATCTTGTAATCCACTTCTCACATTTCATGTGCCTATACAATACTCAGCTCTCCTGGACCCGCCGGGTTGGGCGTTGCGTGGTGAGTGGCGACACCCATCACCGCATGCACTTAAACGCGCACAGACGAGGGCGGATCCGTATGCGTCGCCTCCAAGGGACGCCCTAATCGGCACGTCTGTGCGGTTTACGTTTCCATCTAGAATTGCAATCCACAGTGTTGGACTGGCATGGTCGCGGAGTGCACGCTTCTGATACCGAAACCTACCGAGTGAGTGATGTTACTTAGAAAGATTTGTTTTGTTAGCAGTAAGCTCCGTACAAGCGGTCTATATTGCAGGCATTTATATACTTTACATCAGGAGAGCCGTATACTTGGTATTACTCCGGAGGCATTTTATATATACAATATATAAAAAAAGCACGAAATTGTTCATGCCTAATAGACATCGCCCATGAAATTATTAATTAACAGGAAGCTTAAAAAATATTTTTTATCTACAATCAAACCGTCTTGGTATAATTATGCATGTTAGTCAACAAATGTCAAAGGTTTTTTTGTAAGTGTAATAAATATTCATTTTATGCTAAAACTGTCAACATATTGTATGTGACAAAGTGTTTGGAAGGTACATGACTGTAACATATTTTGAACAATTTGGGGTAGAACCCTGTATTTTCGTTAGCCTTAGAATGTACAGGGTGTATCGTCAACGAAGTTTATTGGCGACATTTATATTTTTATTGTTTGCATTTTACCATAAAAAGGTGACGCCATATTGATATCTTTTGAGTGGTCGTTCCCACACTTAAAATAGACCCGTAATCTTTTCTTTTCACCTTAGCCAAATGGCAATTGACGAATTCCTGTGTGATCTTAACAACTAAGTGACTTCTTTCTAGCATTATCCCGTTTTCCTAATCCATTAGGATTAGCGTGGTCCGCTACTTTAATTGAATTTTTTATTAATTTTAATTTTTGTACTGAACTTTTTTTGTTACACAAGTTTGATCTGTAATAAATATTTTCGTGTGTAAAATCAACCACTTTCGATTTTTTTTTCTGGGACGCCTGTATAACTCCTCAATAAAGCCGCCATTTTGACTTAAAAATATTATTTCTAAATATGACTAATTAAAATTGAAAATTAGCTTTTTTATACCCCAACTAATTTAAATTTCACTCAATTTTAAACCAAACTTACCTCAAAATATGTCCTGTATTTTGATCTATATATGTGTCGAAATTGGTTTAGCCAATGTGGGAAATACATACACATATAGATTGAGAAACAGAAAAGTATGATTTCGATTTTGTTGCACATATAGATATCGGTCTAATTATGGACGTCGTATCTTTTTAGAGACAAATAAATACACACTCAGGGTTACTCTGTTGGCAGTAAGTTATAATCGATATTTATTTCGACTACCTACACTTACTACGTTAGAAAGGAAATAAAATTTCTATAAATTGTGTACTATTAATTTGGATAAGAGTACACAATTTAATTTAATCTGCAAATGAGGTAGACAACTGGCCTACATCTAAATATGTAGGCCAGTCCTATAATTAATAATACATTTGCAGATTAATGGGATACGCTACATATAAATATATATATATCGATATACATAGGTGAGGTTGGCTATGACTCTAAAGTCATTATAAATAAATATAATAATAAATTAGAGGCCATTTATACACCATAAATTGATTGGTTAAGAAGGATACTCCGAAGCTGCTCACGGAACCCTACAAAACCACATTCGTGCATTCCTTACCCAATATTTCCCTTAAACACCCTATTTGCATATTGTCACATGCTATATTTCACGCAAAGTCAGGCGTAAGTGCTGTAACTAATGGTGTTGTGAAAATAACTTTTTTCCAAGAACATTGTAGAAATATGTCACATAAACTTCAAGGTAAAGTTGGTTTTTGTGTGAATATGAAATGAAAAAATATGTTGTGTTTATACACGACACGATCCTTAGAAGCCGAGGAAGAAAAAACAAATTATAGAAGGTTACCAGCAGGTTTATAAGAAGTTTCTAGGAGAGCTTGCTGAAGGGTAGAATACGGGATCAATATTTCTTTTATTGCAAGCGTTCCTAGGATATGGTAACAACATTTAATCAGGTGTGCCTTAAGCCTTTCAACGTTGTATATAACACTTAACGTAATTATGGCAACATATAACAATAAAAAATACTCTCATATTATTTCAATATTTTTTAAAGATATTTCTTATTGATTTAAAAGCTCTTATAATTTTTTTTCATAATTGATGACATATTCCTTATCTTAATGCTTTAAGTTCACACATCGGTAAGAATGACTTCTAGAAATATTAGGTTAGTCATTTACACTAATAAATCTCTTCCAGTGGAAGCCAATACATGTAGTTAACATGTACCCAAGAAGTGCCGACTTGATGTCGTAAGAAATGATATGCGACGCTGAAGATCCTGCGAAGTGAAGAAGTAAAAAAAGTAGGAAAGTGGATCTCGGACTCCAAAGAGAAAGCTTGGGGTTCTATGAGGTTCACGTACTTCCCCAATTGGGTTGCTTTTCTACCCGTATTTCTGTTAAAAACACCCAGATAAAGAAAAAAACATGCTCCCATCAAATGTTGGTCCTGTGTGGGAATTGAACCCATAGCCGTAGCCATTTCTAACCATTCCACCAATGGGGTCGTCAAAATCAATCTTGCTAGTATGATACGATACAGAAAAGATCAAGGCAGTCGTGGTAGCGGCAACAGTAGCATAATATGTATTAACAGTGGTGGAAACGCCGTTCAAGTAAGTCACACGGCTTTGAAATACAATTTCTTGGGCGTGTGAGCTCCTCACGATGTCTTCCTTCACCGCCGAGCATGTGACAATTACAAATGGTACTCCCTTGTTTCGTCGAACAACTTTTAACATAATTTCACTAGGACTAACAACGTTTGGTATAATATTCACCTAGTATAATTGTGGTTCACATAATTTTTGTTTCATATAATATTTGGTTGAAATAACAACGGTTACGCTAATATTCAATTAACATAACATTCTTGTCATATAATAGTTATTTGAACTAATTTTTGTTTGATCTAATCCTATTTCATATAACAATTATTTTAACGAATTGTCTTTTCATGTAAGGATCAGTTAAACTAAATGTTTCAAAGTTATTTTAGGATAAAATGCTTGACTACGATGGGCAGGTTAGGTTCGTTAGGTTACCTTGCGACCAAAACAAGAGCGAGCGAACTCAAGTTTAGGGCGAACGTAACAAAGACACAAAAACAACTTTGCCGCGGAGTGTAGGTTAGGTTTGTTATGTTTTATGGATTTTAATTATTTATCATTTGAAATGTTGTCTTTTTATAATATGGGAAACATTTATTTAGAAAATAAAACATCTTGCAATAATTTATGCTAAATAAACATTAGGTCAATAATACTCTTGTAAAATGAATATTAGGTCAAATAATATTATTTGAAACGAAAATTAGTTCAAATGTGTTTATATCAATTGAATATGTATATCAAATAATAATAGAGTAAACGAATATTGGGTCAAATGAATAATTATGCTACCGATTTTATATGAAGTAACATTATGCGTAATAGAATTATGTTAAAATTTTTTTGGCGAAACAAGGGAGAACCAATTACAAATACGTACAAGGCCGAACAGACAAATTTATGTGGTGGTGGCCCACACCAGGGACCAGGGACCGTTGGATAATAGGCTGAGTTATCACTGCTCAAATTCAATTCTATTCTACTACCGACCCGATATTAAACAGACTTTAGTTTTTACCAGATATGAGCCGGTGAAAAATAAAAACATATGAATAAATGCGTTCCGTGTATTTCAATTCAGTTCACTCCATCAGAGACAGTGAGTTGCAGGTTTCAGTGGTACATTTCAACAGCGGAAATAATTCGTTATAATGAACCATGTCGCCGATTTAAGCGGGGCGTATACTGAACATTTTAATTAATAAATTGGTTATTATTTCTTTTTAAAATCCTTGTCATTCGTTTATTGTCCGAGCGTCAATCTGGGTCGCGTCATAACTTTTCGCTATGGAGCTCAGGCTTCGCTACCTAACCCGACTGATTAACCCTTCGAAACCCGGGTAGTCGAATACGACCGCGAAATGTATGGGAAAACGTATATAACGGGTTCTGACTGCTCAAAGATTTGGCGAAGATATTAATTTTGACATGGAGCAGCATACACAGTATTAGTCCAGTGGATAAGGGACCGGCTTATTGACCAACAGGTACCCGGTTCGAATCTTTGCATCTACCACAAAATTATATTATTTAAGTACATATTTGTAATTATCACTTGCTCCGTATTTATGGGAAAAAATTGTGAGGAAACCAATATGTTCAACGTAACCCACGAAATGTCTGGTTTTCACCCTGGGTTATGGAGGTCTGACGGCAGTCACTCCATATCAAAATCAGTATCTTCGTCAAATCCTTAGGCTTAGGTAGCGGACTCCGCCAATCCTAATGAATTAGGAAACGGGATAACGCTAGGAAGAAGACTGATTTTGACATGGGGCGACTACTGTTAGACCTCCACACACACAGAGGCAAAACCAGCCTTTCTCAGATTAGGTCACACGTTGAGCATATTGGTTTCCTTACGATGTTTTCCTTCACCGACTAGAAAAAGATAATTACAAATATGTGTAATAATAATTGATAATCGCACAGGATTTGAACTTGGGACCGTCGGTAAATAGTCTGGTTCCGTATTCACTATTATGGTATTCATTGCTAATAATTATCATATCATTCGTTAAATTTCTATAAGTACATATATGTGTTTTACCGTAGGTACTCAAATATGATAAAATAAATATACAATGTCTAAAGTTGTTTCAAATTTAACTTCCTGTTTAAGGACCTTAATAATGGTACATAAATTGTAACGTCACGTCTGAGCTGCTCTTAACTGTACAACAAAAATTAAAAGTAGCATATTTCCAATATGAGCTATAATATTTCAAAAATATTGAAGTGATGATTCACTAGAAAATGTATAGATTGTACTTTAATTATAGTATATAATTATTTTAGGCAACAAATGAATGGTAGTACAAACATCTAAAACATGTTTTTTGTTCTACAATATCTGGTAAAATATGTTCTTCATGAAAAGTTTTCCTCGTATTAATATCTTTCGTTTGATACTCCATGCTAATTATTAAAACAAATATTTTTAATTTGTCATTGCCATAGTTCAGATTGACGTTTTACCAAAATTGAAATTCCACGTACAAAGGACAGAATTTGGTTGTAAAATATTATAATTCTGTAAAATTTTAAGTCCCTGCCATGCAACGTTAGAAAAGCAAAAATTTTTGTTTGTTTTATACAACGTCGGAAGGTATTCAAGCATACGGCCCTCCTGATGTAAAGTGGTTATTTTGTATATCTTCACGCCAAGTCCCTTGCGGGGTATTTTTTTTTTTTTTACGGGACAGGCCCACCACTCATACCCACCACTGTGTCTCCTGTGTAGCCAGAATTAACAGCGGCGACCACAAAAAAGGCAATGAACAGTGAAGTCCATTGCCGTCCCGGGGGTTAAACTACAGCTGCCTTGGAACTCACAACGAATTTAATCAGAAGAAATTTGTAGGAGTAGGAAGTTTTGGAATTGACTTCCCCTCTTGGCAAAGTGAGAGACAGCAATATGACAAATAAGGCATTTAAAACCTCAAAGAGATGGCTAGTCAAGTGAAGCTCAACTGCCGTGCACCACGGATTATCAAATATCTAACACTATTGGGACCTAAACTGTGAGTTGTTACCTAACACATCGATTCCAATAATATAGATTGCAGAACCGCCTAAACGCCTGGTAGTTCTCCCTTGTTGCCACCAAATCAGAATAGTATACTACCCCGGATGTGACACGCAAGGAATTTAACATATCGTCCCGCTCCCGTTGCCAGAGATCGCACTCCCAGAGAACATGATGTGCTGTTTGCTCGAATTCATGATTTGTCGTAGAACACTCACATAAAGGCGATGACACAAGTCTAAATGAAAAGAGCTTCGCCCTAAAGTTTCCATGCCCTGTTAAAAATTGCGCAACAGGATGATCGACTTCTAACCACTCTTTACTTAATCTGTCTCGCACTGATTGAAAGAACAGATACAAATGGCGTCCTTTAGTAGAAGTTTCCCATCTTTCTTGCCATTCCGACAGTAAAGTTTCAAATACCTCGTCAATGGGTTTGAACAATCTAAGTATTTTGTCAATATCGCGGCGTTTTAGAAAGTCAGGGTGTATGTTTTTAGAGGTGTAGTACATTGAAGCCCGGCGTTGAATTTCTAAGTCAACTGGTAATACGCCTGCCAGCACTGGTAGTGCCTCGGTGCTCACAGTTCTATACGATTTACATAAGAATATTAAAGCGAGCCGCTGACTTTGCAGCAACTTACGACGCGCAGCACCTATGGTAGCCCTATCAGCCCATGCAGGTGAACCGTACGTAATACATCCTAAATATGTGGCTGTGTAAATAATTTTTAACGTTTTAAAAGTTAAGCCCCACGTCGAGGTGGAAATTCGAGTTAACGCATAAAAGTTCTTTTTGGCTTTTTCTCCAACCTGCTTTATGTGTTCAATGTAATTAAAACCTTTGTCTAACAGTAATCCCAAGTAACAAACCGAGTTTTTATTTGCAACTGATACTCCATTGAAGTGGAATCGCGGCGGAACCTGCAAATTTCCCTTAAGCAAGAGCTGATATGTTTTGTGAGGTGCGAAATCGAGACGGTTACGATAACCCCAGTCTGAAATGAGGCCAAGGCAAGTAATGGCTAGTTTTTCTATACTTGATCTGGAATTAGCTTTTATTAATAAGAGGCCGTCATCGGCGTAGCCAGTTAACGAACACCCTTCCGGTAAGGGTAGGCTAAGAAAGTCATCAAAACCGATATTCCAAAGATACGGCCCTAACACCGAACCCTGAGGACAGCCCTGCGTAAGCACCTTCGAAGCAGCATAATGCCCAAATGTCAATTTAGTTGTACCATTAAAAAAGTACGATCGAATAAGGGAGTATATGTTGCTATGGCAACCTCTCGCCTTTAGTTTCAGTAACAACATTGGCCACCAAGCATTATCGAAGGCACCTGAAATGTCTAAGAAAATACCTACAACGTATTTACTAACCGAGAGTTCCACAATTTTACGCACTACGAGTGCCGCATCAACAGTAGACTTACCGATGGTAAAGCCGAATTGATTTTTATGAAATTGAGGGCCACCGGGCAACAGACGTGGTACAATTAAACGTTCAAGTAATTTACCCAACGATGGCAGTAGGGTAATAGGGCGATAAGACTTCGGATCGTCGGGTTGCTTATCACCGCTTTTTGGTATTATCTTTATAACACCACTACGCAAAACGCTAGGAAAGTTGCCTTCTACAATACACCGGTTTAATACCTTTAAAATAGGTTCCGCGGCTACTTTACAAGCTTCCTTGATCATTTTGTTTGAGATTTTATCATCACCAGAAGCTTTATTTGTTGGTAATGTTTTTACAACATGTAGAAATTCGTCCATTGACACCACAGTTGACATTGGATTGGCAGGGCACAGATCTACCGCGGCCCTCACCTCACGATGGTAGTCACTATCATTATCAGGGCAATCATCCGGAATTAAAGCATGCAAAAGTGCATCAGTAGTCTCCTCTATACCGAGGGTGTGGGTATTATCAAGTTTAATATTAGAAACAAAGGCCTGATCAATGCGCCTATTTGCCTTAAATTCGTGATACAGGGGAGACCACGGTCCCTCACAATTTAATCTTTCTACTATTCGTTTTAGCAAATTACCCTTAGATTTTTCGATGGCGGCGCGATAGTGAGATCTAGCAATACGCAAGTTACTCAGAGCTGTTTGGTATGGCTCTCCTTCGATTTTACGTTTTCTTAATTTAGAAATCTTACGTCGGGCACAGCGGAGACTCCTACGCAGCCTGACAAGCGTATCATTCCACCAGTCACAACGTCTCTTATTAACTATAGCTTTTCGGCCCATAATAACGTCGGCACAGTATGTGAATGTATCAGACATAATTTGAACACTTTCTGTGACTGTAAGTTCAGCACGAGTGAAATCTCCGGCGCGAGAAGCGAAAAGAGAAGCAAAGGCTGCCCAATCGACATTTTTAGTTTTATACTGAAAGCCAGTATGCTGTTGCGGGTGTAAGTTGTCTACAACCGGGGAGAAGTTACAAACGATCAGACGGTGATCACTGCAAGAAGCCTCAGGTAAAACGCGCCAGTTTTGTATTCGGACGTCTACACTAGAAAGTGTGACGTCAATAGAAGACTCGCCCATTGGGCTGCTAAATGTAGGTGGTGCTTCTGGGGTATTGTGAATAAGAAGATTCATTTCAGCAATGAACTCTTCAACAGCAGAGCGTCTGTCAGCATCGGTTGCTCTCAGCTTACCGTACCATAATGGCGATGATGCATTTACGTCAGCTCCTATAACTACTTTATGACCAGAAAGCGCATGTAAAACTCTACGCAGATGGTGTAAATGAGGACCTACTGGGTCTGAATATTGAAAATAACAACTCACTACGAACACTCTTAGATAGGGCGATGTTACTTCAGCTACCGCACAGTGCGTGGACATTAAGTTATTTATCGCTGTTATAGTTAAACCGCTTTTTGGAACATAAATACCCGCGCGTGACTTATTACTGAGCTGTAGGAATTTACTGGTTAGTTGGGCTCGTTGGTATTGCTCCTGAACTAAGACTAGATCGAGCTTATAGTCCGCAACGAGCTTATCTAACTCTGATGTTGCAATTTTATCGTTGTGAAGATTTAATTGAGCAATAACGACGTTATCCATATGTGGTATTTAAAATATTGTACTCCAACCTAGCCGCGTAAGTTGGACAAGATTCTGACCCGGTCTTGTGGTCAGACACCTTCTTTAGCCGCCTACATGGTGCGCATATCGGTTTAAAGTCTTTTTCCGATTTCTTAGTACATTCCCGCGAGTCATGAGATTCAGCACAGTGAGCACAAGTTGGTTTGGTCTCTGTGCAATATTTGCTAACATGACCGTATTGTTGACATTTTAAACAACGTACTACTTCAATGTCATCCACGAATCTACATGTGGCAAAGTCGATAAAAATTTTTTCTTTTGTTGAAATAAGGTGCTTGCGTATTTCCGGGGATAGTTCGATACCCATCCATTTTCTACCGTAGGCTACAGGACGACGACGCACTATTTTTATATCTTTCAAGTACTCAGACAATGTAATGTTCATTTCGTTTTTTATATTTTGATTATATAACGCTGACAAAAACTTTGTGTCGTCCATTTTATCGGGAATGTCTTTTATAATAATACGCGGTCGGCGTCCTTTGGGCTTTTCGAGTTTAAGCCCCGCCGATTTTATACCTTCTGCCGATTGCAGCTTCCGTAACTGAGCATCATTTGATACACGTAAAACTACACCCGATTTGGCAGTTTTTTTAACGCCTACGATTTGAAAACCATCATCGGATGGCTTGATGGCTTTCATAAGAGCCTCCTTCGTAGCTTCGGACGTTTTGAATTCCGCGGATCGTGTCTCTGTGGGATATGCCACAATGCAAGGCATTGGTTCGCGAGTTTGAATGGGTTTAATTTGCTTGGGCAATCGAAGTTTCAATTTGTCTGAGTACGATTCACCGGTTTTAGCAACGGGTGCTGCATGGTTATTTTTGGCTTCTAATTTGAGTGCTAGCAAATCGCGTTCTGTTACGGCAAGCTTCGTTTCAGTTGTTGCTGACTTTATGGCCATCATAGACACTAGAGAGGTAACCCGTTGAGTCATATCCATTATTGCCGATCTATGAGCGACACCAATGCGAGAGGTCAGTCCGTTAATAATTTCGTTAATTTTTGCCAAGCATTGTGATGATTCGCGGACGAACTCGATATTGTCAACGTTCGAGTCTACAACTTCAAGCGAGCTATTACGACTTAAATTGGCCATATTTTCAAAGCTAGACGACCGCTGTAGTCGTTTTTCTTTAGGTGACAAATTATTAGGTGATATATCGCCTAACGGTCTTTTGACATTACTGGTTGTTGCGGGCGGCGAGCGTGGGGTCAGGTTACTGCGGCGAAAAACCGGCGTATTAATTTTTGTACCACCAGGATCATCGGGGTTGTTCGGCATTTTACAATAACAACGAACTTAGTAACAAATAAAAATAGAATAAATTTAAATAAAGCTAATTATACGTATCAATACAAATTATTACCCCGATACCGGGGTAAATTTATTGACTGACAACACCAGGAGATAACAATTTGCATACGCTTTTAATATTTTAATGCTACTAATTAATCTTTACTATTGCTTTTCAATAAAATAGAAAACAAAATATCGAATAATTACTTACTTTTCAATGGGGCAAACCTGTTTTTACAAAGCCGCGACGACGAGACGGCCCGTGCGTACGTACTACCTACCAGTTTCTTGATTTATTTCACTGCGATGAAATATTACAAATTAAACCTTAATTTAAACGAAAATCGACGCGGAATTTAGATATTTATATCACAATAAACCAAATTCAACGAAATATCTCACACATTGTACAATAACAACGAAGTAAAATATTTAAATAAGCAAACAAATACACGGAGAAAATAAGCGCACCCTTGCGGGGTATGCAGAGAGAACCGAGCGCCATAAGACGCGGTCCTTGCATACTTCACTCGCTTCTGTGACATTCATAGCTCTTTTCATGCACGCTCGCCGGTTCCTGGGGCTTCTGATATCACCTTCTGATAAAACACGACCAATGACCAAAAGTCATGGTAGGATAGTCTTGGCCTTCCTCGGCTCCTACATCCTTCCACTTTTGCATTGTATATCTGTTTCGTCATTCTTTCGTCCCGCATTCTTTCTACTCTTCTGGTTATTTTGATTTATTATAAGTATCACTCGCGCGATGCCTCCTCTGCTGCTAACACAGCAACTCTGGAGCATGCTGGTGTCACACAGGAACGCAAAAACCCTTTTAGGAAGTTGTTATTTGCCTGCGGTTTTTTGAGGTGGAGGTACTTCCCCAGACGTGTTGCTTTGATGCACCCTACCTCTCTTAAAACATCCAGATCAAGACAAATAGACAAGGTCCTGCACACAAATATTTGTCTTGTGTGGGAATCGAACCCACAAACGTTGGTTTCACAGTCGCGCCATTCACGGCTGCGCCACTGAGCTCGTCAAAAAACGTTGGATATAAGTAAGACTATAAATATTCCAATTTTTCGATTTTGCTCTGGTATTTACTATCAAAGTAAAATCTAACTAGTTGTTACATCATAAAATAGCGTAATATTGAAATAAAAATTAATTAAAAACTTTACTAACCGCAAAACTTCGAGCGCCAAACAACTCCAGCATCCCTAACTTCGCTTTGATCTAACTTTATATATCGTGAACTTGTTATTATTAAAGATATTTTAAAAATTCACCCATTTTTCTCGTCATCCTGTTCTTGCTCCTACTGCTAGCATATCTAATGTAAGCAACTGAGAAAGTAATGTATCAGAAATTGAATGTATGACACGTTCTGAAGAATTTCATTTCATAGGGTCATAATTTTACCAGAGAGAGACTTTGTACAAAAGTCTGCATGGGTACCTCTGTTTCACATATTTCCACCGCCAAGCAGCTATATTTATATTGCTGTATTCCGGTTTGAAGGGTAAGATACGACAGTGAAATTACTGGGTACTGTGACTTGTCAATTGTTTGCCAATCTAGTTGTATATAAAAAACTATGATATTTGTTATGGACGTACCACAAGTTTTGCTTTTCCTTTTAATAAGTTCAGTATAAGTCGAGCCTAACTGCCGTGCACGTTCTTTTATTAAAATAGGGCGACTAATAAGCCCACCTTTGCATATTCGACCTCATTGTTATTGTAATTTGTTGTAATTAAGTCGCAAGAAAGTGGGCATATTTACGAACTTGTTATATAGGGTGACTTTGTAAGAGTAGATACGAGTAAGTAAATACTTCTTTATGGGTTTACATTACAGATAATTATATAATAATCGTCGGTTAGATTATGCTGTTATTAAAGTAATTTTCGTTATTGTGTTATTAAGTCAATTATTAAAACATAATATAACGTTTCAATTAGGTAAGTAATGACAGTCAGAAAATTGACTCACATTGTTGTATTCGAGTATTTCTTCGAGTGGAAAATTGATCTGCTGGAAACCAAGCAGTTAAAGTGGCATATACACATTGATTGTCGCTCGCGAGTAACCTCGCTGCTAATGCTGTAGACAAATTCTCATAATACCCTTGGTGATGTTCCTCCCTCGCAAAAACACAACGATTTTCCACGGCATTGTTATTTCGTAGTAGTCTGCAATAAGGTAGAGGCTAAGCCATGAACGGGCTGGTTTTTACAGAACATGGCTATGTTCTCAATCTCTCGATGAAGTTTTGCATCGGTTGCAAATCAGGTTTCTAAACATGGTGAACCATAAACATGTACATCATTAGATGGTGAGCGGTCATCGCTGCCTATTGTCGCTCGCAACACCACGGGGATGTTACTCGCGCGATGCCAATCTTGTGACCTAAGGATGTTTCGTCACGGTACCCAGTAATTACTCTGCCATATCACACCCTTCAAACCGAAACACAGCTATATAAGTATAGCTGCTTGGCGGTAGAAATATGTGAGACAGATGTACACACGCAGACGACTTTTGTGCAGTCTCCCTATGGTTATTTTCTGATGTAACTTTTCTTATTTTACCAAAACATGATCATTTTTCAACTATGGATTTTAATTACAAGTTTCTTGTAGTCACGTCATATTACTTGCAGATAATCTGGGACGGATGCTATTAAAACTATACTATTATAACTACCTACCCTGCACAAAAATTAGAAAGTTTTTTTTTCAGATATATTGAACAATATATCATATCATTTATTTAATGTAACTTAGCATTTTCAATATATCAATGGATTAGTGATAGCTTGAGAATTCGATGGCGTCGTTGCGCGTGTCATTCTAACCGAACACGCAGGTTAAACAATGTCGACCGCAGCCGGTCTATGGATGCGTTTATCGATCTCGAGTTTCTCCGTGCTCGGAGGGCACGTTAAGCAGTCGGTCCCGGCTGTTGTCTATAGATGACAGTCGTGAAGCTAAGTCAGTGGCCCTCGGACGGCTTGATAACACTGGCCTCCGCCTTTTCATCCGCACTTGAGCAGCGTAGTGGAGTAGGGTCTAAACCCCTTCGGTTGATTCCGCCATTCCTAACGCTCGTGGGTTCGATCCCCCTCAAACACGACATGTCTGTTTGTCTTAATCTGGTTGTTTTTAAGAAAGGTATTTATTGTAAGAGAGATGCTAGAGATGGTCGCATTAAAGTAACCCGACTGGGCAAATACCTCCACCTCGCAGAAAATCGCAGCCAAACAACAACTCCCTGGAGGGTTGTTATGCTCCTACGTGTGAGTGAAGTCACCAGTAAGCTCCCAAAGAGTTTCTGTGTTAGCAGCGGAGGAGACATCGTGCAAGTGTCACTTAATGTATTACAAGCGTTCATAGGTTACGGTAAACGTTTTATATCAGGTGGGCCGTATGCTTGCATGCCTTCTGACGTAAAAAACCCTTCCCTAATGAGTTTCATGTAAAATGCAGGCTACTGTAACAGCAAAAATCCGGATATTTAAATAAATGTTTCATAGCTATAATATATATAGTATATGTAACAAAATTTATATATATACATTAGCTATAGAACTGCAGAATCTATTCTTGCGTGTGCGACTCGCACTTGGCCATTTTTTATTCATTTTTAATAACTGTTGGTAATAATCCAAACAAGGTTTGCAGGGAACAGAAAATTGGAAAAGTTGCCCGGAACATTGGGTGTGTTTAATGAGAGTACGCAACAGGAGACTAACGGAATATACCCTGTTCCGATGGCAGAAGTATTAAAATATATACAACCATCACCCTAATGATGATATTCATAAATAAACTAATTTAAAAAATAAACATAAAACATAGGCAAGATTAAAGTAACGATGTGTATTGGCATTGACTTCATTCGATGGGCTTTAGTCTTTTAATTTTAATAGATCCATTCTCTTCAACTGTAGGTAGTGATTTAGGGCATGTCCTGTATATCGACGATAAGCGCCGAGTTTCAGGTCTTGTTTTATTATACGCGACAGAGTCCTAGCGGGAATCTTCATTTCTCGCGATAAGATTTTTCGTTTGCTAATTCGGATTTCGGCGAATTCTAGAATTAACAGTTTGTAGTTCTAACGGCCCGCGGTCGGCCCGATCTTTTATGGTCTTCAACAGAGAAGGTGTTGGTATATCTGTCGATAGTACGACATGCAAACGTACTATTGCAAAGCTTTTGAAGTGTCTTGAATATGACCGAAGGCTCCATATCCACTTTGCGCAAGGTATTAACTGCAATCTTATCTTCTTTAACACCCCATTACATATTGTAATTTGATAATAAACACGAAAAAGAAATATGTAAAACGGCGGGAATTTTTTTTTAACATATTAAACGCGTTCGAAATTCAAAGTAATTAAAGAGTTGAAAAGAAGAAAAGTTTATATGTAACAGTATTTATGACCAGACTAGTTATGTATGTTTGTCTTAAAATTTTATATGGTGTTGAATAATATTTATTGATAAATCATTGTTGTAGCATGCTATTCTAACGACAAATGTCTTCAGCGCATGAGGATGCCTCATGGAGAGGAGACTCGCGTCGCATAGACGACCAGGGCAGCAAGGGTGGTGAGTGCATGCGGTTTCCATTCTGTTAAATGGCGGGCAATCGCGAGGACGACCGCAGCAGCCGAGGCAGAGACTATCGGAGCAGCCATCGGAAGTGACGGCATGTTGCATCTACTAACGGTAGTGAATGGGTGCTGGCCAGCGCTAGTTCGCATGAACTAATTTACAGCGGAAGCACACAAAGCAGGTTAGATCAAATTACATGATAATTTATTATAAAGCCGTCTTGTTTTAGATTTATTTCTTTATTATTTAGGGTCTGTTTTTTTACGGGAAAGAAGTATAACTTTACAACTACACACACATTTTTATTACCATTTCAAAATGTTAACGAGTTGTTTGTCTGTATTCTGTGTAAATTCGTTATAAATTCATTCAGTATCCCATATAAATGTGAAATAATTGGCCCACTCAATGTCGTAAATGGATAAAATAGCCTAATTGTGTATTACATTGTTATGCCGAGACAAAGGCTACGCAATAAAAAATCGGTGCACTATACAAGGGGTAACTATGAAAATTGCATGGTTATTAAATTCACTTGAAAATCAAGCCGCAACAGCGGTGAACTAGGTCGCTATGTAACTTTAAGAGCATATTACATTAAAAGTTTTATTGTTACTAATTGTTCATAAAAACTGCTGTGTGCAAACAATTAGTCATTACTGCGTTTATAATTAACATAAGGTGTTAATGCAAATTTCAATTGAAAACAAAGTCACTGGTATCTGAGCTTGCCATAAATACATATATGAAAAAAATTCTTACAACATGTGCATATCCCTTTATAACCACTTGCCAGAGGATATAAAACATTTGAAAAAAAAGTCATTTAAATTTCGACCCAACAATTGGTTGTCGTCTCACTGCTTCTACAGTGTCAACGAGTATATGGAATACAAAATATCACAATAATACACAATTTTGGTAAATATCGTTAATATAGCTAATTTTTAATTAATCTTTAATTGGCGACATTTTTATATTGATTACATGACATTGACATTTGAATTGAACTTCATATTGTATTGTGATTTCATTGTATCTAACTTGATTATTATTTTTCAATTTGTGTTTGTGACTGTTGTTTGAATGAGATGTCGCAAAGTTTTAACAAATATTAAACCTAAATATTTGCACGCCTCAATGTAGGCTGAATGTACAGCACTTAAAAATTGTAACCACCTTTTTTTGTATACTGCATTCCGCAAATAAAGAATTGATTGATTGATTGCTTAAATAACTGAGATGACATTGTCTATTGACAAGTTACAGTCTATCCGTTTTAGGCCGTTAAAGTTAAAAATCTAGTCAGGTAAAAGTTACGTCAATATATACCGTTTCTATAAAAAATAGTTTAATTACTTTCGCGGTCCTTCCTATAGTACTCACATGTACACACAGCATATACAGCTATGCTCTCAATAAAAAAAAATATTTAGAATTTTGGCATTTTATTCCAATTGTAATTTTTCCCCCTAAAATGGGAAAATATAGATATGAAAGAAAAATATAGACTGCGATAAAATCTACTGATTTGCTTGCACTCACGTACAGATACGCGTAAATAGTAGCCATAGGAGATTGGTACCTTTTCATATATCGATAAGGCTCCGGCTATTAAGTAACTATTATCTAATCTGTGACTTCGGCCCACATTCCACATACATTAAAAAACAGAAGCAAAGTAATGCAAAGAGAAGCGGCGAGACGTATCTGATCTGTTTTACGGACGCGTAGTTTATTACGTGTAGGTGGCGGTCTACAAATTTATAATTCGTCAGAAGGAGCAATTCAAGCAAGAGAAATATTTAATAACTGTCGGGTATCAAATACCCGCCCCTAATAGCGCCAGGTATATCATACCCGACAGGTTTTTAAAACCTTAATAACTTTATAACAAACCATGCTCGCTATTTGCAGCTCACAGTAGCTTCTGTGGTTAACCACTCTGAGCGTATACGACTCTCTGTTTAGTGTCGCTGCGGCTATAGGAGTTTACACGTCTGTGAAGAGTACAGGTATGTAGGTAATGTAAACATCATTTATGAAAATTATACATTTATTTATTACAAAATAAATTTACAATGCCGTGTTCTGTTCAATCGCCCCGGCACCGGGTTAAATTGTTTTTATAAGAAGTAATGCTATAAAAAGGATGTAAGCCGATATATTTAAGTAATACTTACTATTTTATACTCTGTAGTATAGAGTACCAAGTTATATATATATATTATTTTTTCTAAATATATTAAGTATGTATTTACCAAAAAAAAAACTATTTACGTATGTTTATCAGTTGTCTAGTACCCATAACACAAGCTTCGCTTACTTTGGGGCTAGGTGGCGCTGTGTAATTTATCCGACAATATTTATTATTTATTTATTATTATTTTTATATATAACAACTTACATATATTTTTTAAAACTAGTGAAAATATACCTTCTTTCTTGTTCATTTCGACTAATAAACTCTGACATTTAAAGCATTTTCAATTTTCATTTGTTTATACATTCAATGTACAGTATATGTATCAGTTCATGTGTTTATTTTGTTAAATATATATGTAAAAGCAATTTTATCAATAAGTTTAAATTATTGTGGGTTAACCCTTAAGTTTGCTTTATCAAGCCCTGCGTTAAGCCATCGGTCCTAGCTGTTGTTGATAGACGACAGTTGTTAAGCTAAATCAGTGTTCTTCGGAAAGCTTGAAAACGCTGACCTCTGCAATTCCACAGTTAAGTAGCATGGCTGAGCATACTCTAAAACTAGTGTTGTTGAATGAAATGAATGGAGATCCCTGCAGTGAGATTAGTTAGTCAACATGTAACATGTCGATTGTAATTTACGTGTGAAATTGTAATTTATTTTATCCCGCATACACAGGCCACTCAGAAAGTATTGCGAGAAAAGTTTTTATGTATGAGAGACTGACCAGTTATAATCTATTTTGAAAATATGATTATTTGTGAATAAAAATAGGTACGTTCCAATTTCAAAATTTCCTTCCCCATTTTTTGTGAACTAATTTAAATTATCGTGTCTCGTTGAAAAATGGATATGCGAGGGGAACATTTTCGCACCATATTTTTTACGATTTCAAGTATCGCCTGAAACCGGATGAATCGTACGATAGACTTCAAATGGCATTCGTGGATGCTGGCCCTTCCAAGGCAATCGTTTATCGTTGCTATAATGAATTCAAGCGCAGTTGACTAACATTGGGGGATGAAGAATTAAGTGGTCGCCCTTTGACGGCTCGGCTGTTACGGAAGAAAACGTGCTAGCAGTGAAAAATTTAATCCAAGGCGAGTTACATATCAGGAGATTTAGCACATACTGCAGATTGGATCGGGAAGCCTTCACGAGATTCTACACTTGTATCTTCGCGTGAGGAGGATAGTTTCACGCTGGGTGCCGCACAACCTCACCGTTGCTCAGAAGCAGGCTCGGGTGTAATAGTGCCGTGATATGTTAAATTAATATGAAGCAAGCTCGTCTCGGCGTGTTTACGACATCATTACAGAACTCATCAGTCCTGGATTTATTGATACGGTCCAGAAACGAAGCGCCAGTCGACGGTTTGGGTGTTTGAAAACGAATCAACGCCTACCAAAGTGAAGCGTTCTAGGAGCGCGGAAAGATTTTGATCGCGGGCTTTTTCAATTTGACTAGCTACCTGGTGACAATTCCTTTTCAGAACCAAAGAAGCATTAACGCTTAATGGTATACTACCAAATGCTTGGCAGAAGTTTCTCTGTTGTGAGCAACAAGCGACCAAACACAGGTCTCCGCGGGCTACTGCTCCACCACGACAACGCGCCCGCGCACACCGCGCTCAAAACGAGGGACTTCCTGGACATCACGCTGGTCAAACTCCTGGGCCACCCTCCTTACAGCCCTAACCTAGCACCGTGTGACTTCTTTTTATTCCCGAAAATAAAAAATCAGCTCTAAGTGATTCAATTTTCGTCGCTGTCCAGCGTTCGAGCAGGCTGTAAATGATGTGTCTGCGGCGGACTGGAAAAAGTATTTCGAAAACTGGCTCAGACGCATGAAAATATATTTACTTAGAACACTTTTTTTTATTTTCGCAAAACTTTCTAAGTCACGTATATAGAAATATAGAATTAATTAAAATGTCTAATGTGACATAAAGAGAATCTTACCGCATCCAGTTCGTTCAAATCTCAAATAAATTAATGGGTTCACCTCGCGTCGTGCCACACCGCATACCGCGTGCCACCGCGTAACCCTTTGCCTTTGATTCAACATCTATCGACTGGTTGTAATATTTGTGTGGCATCGCTTTGTGTTCGCATCAAAATTGCTCACGTAAGACGCCGCCATATTACGAGTATTAAGTATTTGTAATATGCCTTGTCTAAATGAGGTAAAATAAAACAAACATTTTTGAGCGTTTTGGTCAATTCACGTTAGGGTTTTCGTATGGCAGAGAAAAAATACACTTAATTAGTCTTTTGTTTTATTTTTAAAATAAAACCAATTAAAAAATTCACCGATATATATTTTTTTTTTATTTGTTTTCTATTAATATGTCTTGTCAATGCAAATGGTTACCGAATATACGTCAGTAGGCGGTGGAGCGACTTCAAAATTTTGTTATTTTTAGAAAAATAAACAAATTTATTTCAAAGCTTTTGTTTGAATATCGGGGCTCGATCATGGCAACTATGTAGGCGGAATATTCCCTTGACCTCGTTAAGGTTTAACAACAATGCCGTCAACTTAACTCTGTTCGTTAATTTTCAATTCTCAAGATCCACTACATGAAATTGAAACACTCAATAAGGGCTTAAATTTAGACTCAAGATCAGCGCGGGCAGCACTAGAAATGTTTCAAAATTAATGTTTCTATCTTCATCACGTACAAATAATACGGATTATGTTTATTTACTTGGAGACTATACATAATATATATATATGTATATATATATATGTGTGTGTATAGGTAAGGGCTTAAATTTAGACTCAAGATCAGCGCGGGCAGCACTAGAAATGTTTCAAAATTAATGTTTCTATCTTCATCACGTACAAATAATACGGATTATGTTTATTTACTTGGAGACTATATATAATATATATATATATGTATATATATATGTGTGTGTATAGGTAAGGGCTTAAATTTAGACTCAAGATCAGCGCGGGCAGCACTAGAAATGTTTCAAAATTAATGTTTCTATCTTCATCACGTACAAATAATACGGATTATGTTTATTTACTTGGAGACTATACATAATATATATATATGTATATATATATGTAGGTAAGGGCTTAAATTTAGACTCAAGATCAGCGCGGGCAGCACTAGAAATGTTTCAAAATTAATGTTTCTATCTTCATCACGTACAAATAATACGGATTATGTTTATTTACTTGGAGACTATACATAATATATATATAGTCTCCAAGTAAATAAAGGAGTAAGTAAAAATATCTTCAGATATAGGGAATCTTCAGATTAAATCAGTTTCCCCATTTATGCCTAGCAGATGATTCTGTGACGTTTTATAGCGATCGGATCACCCTTGCGAAGTCGGGGCGGTTAGCTAGTCTAGAATAAAGCTGACAGTCGAGGTTTTCCCAAGGGTTTACAGTATTCGGTTCTTCAGCAAATTATTGGAGTATACAGGGTCGGCAACGTTAGAGTGGTAACCCTGGTATTGAAAATGTTCATAGAGTACGGTAACTGCTTATCATCAGGCTGGCGGTAGGGTTTTTTAGTGGTATAAAGAGATTAAGAGATGTAGGACGCGTCAAAGCAGTCCGTCAGTACCTCCACTTCACAGAAAATCACAGCTAAATAACAACCCCCTGGTTATTGTGTTCCTACAAGTGGCTCCTAAGGAGTTGCTGTGTGAGCAGGAGATGCGATATCGCGCGAGTAATGTATATAAAAAAATATATGTAATAAATAAAACTTTTTAGAATTTTTTTATATATATATATATTTTATATATAAACTAACATAAAAACGGAAAAAGCGGAACTACGGAAACATAAAACACAAAATGTCACTTACTTGAGAAATTATACTCTAAATAAAGTACCTAACATAAAATACTTGAATCGCTCGAAAAAGTGGGCATACGTAATTTCTGTAGTTTAAATACTACCTATGGCTAACTACTTACTTACCGTTTACAAGACATGAAGCAACAATCAAAAAATTAAAATAAGTACATTGCCAAACATGCAATCATTACCACTCATAAGTAACAAACCACTATTTAAAAACAAAACACAAACAATATTTCCCTGCATATTCAGGTATACAATGAATAAACTATTAACGCATTAATAATTGATATTTCTCACGAGCACAGTTTATAGGGATCAACAATTTTTTTTCGTATAAATATTATATATTATATTACATATTCGAACCGTCGTAATGTGTGTTGGACTCGTACTTAACCGTATTCGTTTCTACAAATTCGTGTGGAAGTCTGGTTTACAAGAGATTCTTAACTGTCTATAAACAAAATGATCTTTAGAACGATTTCACGTTGTTATGACCATGTATATCCTGAATATTAAGTTTCAGATACTACTATCCGATACGATATAGAATTTGTGACGATTTTTATACCAACATAAAGCAACATTGCTTGACGGATAAGTTGATTTTATAATTTGAGAGTGCAACTTCTTTGTATTTTATATCAACGTTTTAAGTGTAGTCTGTAAATTTTTAGTACCAGTATTCTTATTTTAACGTTACCTACTTTAAGTGATTCTTTGTCTTCTAAAATTTTTATCGTTTCAGATCGTTAATACGAGTATAAAGGGTGTTTGTTGAAAACGTTTTTATCTCTACCCATTTAGTAAATCCTCTGATGCATTTAAATAAATTCTATATCAACTGAATAAAGAGCTGAGCTGTTCAAGTATTGTAACATAATTTTAAATTGTATTGCAACACAGTGAATGAGTTTTATATTATTCCAATATAAAATGAAAATGTTGAATATAATGGAAATTGGAGGTGTAAGTGATTGGTTGTGATTAATTAACATACAACAGTTTCGAATCGTAGTCGTATTTGGGGCATGTAGGTGTGTTAGTATATTTAGATACCAATACTTATTCGGTAGGAAGGCAGTGGAGTTCTTTGTGTTACCATATATATATATATATATATATATATATATATATATATAGAGCAAACCCTCTTACATAAATCATTCCGTTTCTAACTTCGAGACAGAACACTTGTCTACGTTTCGGTCCTGTCGCGTATGTATGTAGTACGTACTACGTCTGTTGTGTAGCTTATTAGTTGTTTAATTTCTTCTACCTATTAATATAACAGCCTTATTTCACCTCATTTGGTGGTGCAAAACATCGATCAGACATATAAAAATAACACGTATAGCGAAATAGAAAAATTACAGGGGAGAGCACTTGCCTGGAGCCTCAATCGAGCAAGGAGTTTCTAACTCGAAGCGCGCAGACGCAGTTTCTACTGCATATTTCGTGATGATGATGTGTAGCTCATATGTGACAGTGATTATATTGAATTAAATATCACAGAACCTCTTGCGAGATAACCATATAAAAAAATAAAGCATTGTTTACACGTAATTAAAACACTCGTGAGATTAATGGTTTTTAGCCTCACTTTATCTTGGCTCATTATAGATTTATTTATCTGATTACTAGGACTTCTCCCTGCATTAGAAATCAGAGGAAGTGCAAAAATTTCACCAAATTATGACCACAATTTTGTACACTTTTAAATTGCGATACCAATTTAAAATTTTGACGTGTTTGGTGGCGCACTGGTTATTAACGCTACTTTGATACCAATGCTTGTAGGTTCCATTCCTACACAGGACGAACATTTGTTGTGCATGAACATGTCTGTTTGTCTTGGTATAGGTGTTTTCAGAGAGGTAGTGTGCATGAAAGCAGCTCGTCTCCAGAAGTACCACTACCACACTACAGAAAACCGCAACAAAATGACAACTCCCTGAAGGGTTGTTGTATTTCTCTCTATGTGTGAGGTCACCAGTAAGCTCCCAGGAGTTGCTGTGTTAGTAGCAGAGGTGGCATGAGGTGAACCATATACATGTACTCCTGCCGACGTTGTACAAAAAAAAATCTAGTAGAATAACCTTATGATGTATATCTTTATTATTTATAGCTCTTTTCATGCACGCTCGCCAGTTCCTGGGGCTCCTAACATCATCTTCTGATAAAACACGACCAATTTGGTCTTCGGTCTTCCTCGGCTCCTACATCCTTCCACTTTTACATTGTATATCTGTTTCATCATTCTTTCATCATGCGTTTTTAACATGTCCTGCTAACTAACTAACGGAGCGTGCCTTTTCTTCTCTTAACACCGACACTCTCTTTCAGACCAACTCTTTCTCTCACGTCATCATTACGAACAGGGTCAGCAAACGTTATGTCACTAATTTTGTGCAATGCACTTATCTCTACCGCATTTATTCTACTTTCATGCTCTCTCTCTGCCATACCCAGCTCTCACTTCCATAAGTTAGCGTTGGGATTAGTACCGCGTTGTGTACAGCGAACTGTGCCTTCTGGCTTAGATTTCGGCTGCCTAGACGTTTACCCAACGCTCCATTCACCCTATTCCCTGCACTCACTCGTCTCTCCACATCAGCGGTGTACCTTCCATTGCTGCTAAAAGCACTTCCAAGATATACAATCTCATTCCCTTGCCCATTCCAACACTACATCATCAACCGTAATCCTAGTGTTCGTTCTGGTTGTCTCTCTTTCAAATACCATTATCTTAGTTTTCTTCGCATTCAATTGTAAGCCGTTCTTCATATAAGTAAATCTAAATATATTTTGAATTAAGGTGATAAATAAAACTAGTTGAGAATGCGCAAGCTCGCATTGCCAGAGGAACACCTAGCTCGTCAATTATATAATAATTCAATTTTTTTTTTTAATTTGTCGCCTATTTTGACATTGTTCCTTAAGAGACAGGAACAGTGTTCCTGAACATTCCTATTCTACTTTTTTATGCTGATTCCGAATCTGAAGTCAAAATTCGAATATTCGAAAATAAACGCACACACAGGCAAACATAGATTGCATATAGCAACGGTGTTCCTGATTACGAGAGAAGGGTTTATTAATCATTTAAGAGTTTGAATCAGTCTTAAATGTAACATACGGTATTTTAAAAACGGAAATTATGTTTGTGTACGTTCTAATAACATTCAATGCAAAAATGCGAATGACCTTCGCAAGAAGTACAATATGTCACCACTTCCGAGGCCGCTATATTGGAACCGCTGAGAACAAGATTGTCGAAAGTATGATTGTATACCAATAGCGGTCAAATGGACCTCAAACCTGAATACTAGAATTAAAAAAAAAACTACACGTATTCAAATACCCATGCGACCAAAACGTTTTAAAAACTTTTTATAACCCCAAACGAGTATTTTAGGCAAAAATGTCGAAATTGGTCGGTAGTTAACCTGTT
Organism: Pyralis farinalis; assembly: GCA_947507595.1. Taxonomy (NCBI): domain Eukaryota; kingdom Metazoa; phylum Arthropoda; class Insecta; order Lepidoptera; family Pyralidae; genus Pyralis; species Pyralis farinalis. The sequence continues at coordinate 7,786,481 of OX382275.1, forward strand.
GAGTTCCTTTTATGTAATAGATAGAAAACATGCATGCTAGTACTACTCATCAATACAGAAGTAGATATCTCTTGGAAAAATAATCTATTGAGTTTCAATCTCGTTTTATATTTCAAGAGCCAGTGATATCAAATTGCCGGCTGGAGGTATAAAGTTCATAAGAAAACAAATCAACTGACTCGGAATATCTAAAGCGGCAGTAATTCCATTTGTAAAGAAATAGCAATCGAAGGTATTATGAAGCTGCTCTGAAGGAAAATTCGAAGAAGGATTATCTTTGCCTTAAATTTTTAATTTCGGATTGGAAATTGTTAATGTTTTTTTTTTCGTAGAATCTGTGTGTTGATCTTCAAGATGTTTTTTTTTACACACAAAAATATGACCCACATGGTGTAAAGAGATTACCTTAGACTATGTCTACAATACATACTCGTATAAGTATCACTCGCGTGATTCTACCTCTGCTGCTAACACAGCAATTCTTTAGGGGCTTACTGGTGACTTCACTCTCACCCAGGAACACAGCAAACCCTTCAAAGACTTGTTATTTGAGTGCGGGTTTATGTGAGGTACTTTGATACGTTTTACCTCTTTAAAAACACCCAATCCAAGACAAAGAGACATGTTCACGCACACAAATATTTGTTCTGCGTGGGAGCGTTGATGTCAAAGTAGCGTTAGTATGCAATGCGTCACCGAGTTCGTAAAAATGTTTGTGCTTTTTAAAATTGTGTCCGTTTATTTTTATCAAAATCCGATTAAGGGACTTAATATGGCTGTACGAACGCATAATTTGCTGAAGAATTCAACCATAACAAACAATTGAATGGTACTCACATAATACTCATGAATAAACAAAAGTTCTTTTGTACGTAACAGTATGACTACCTCGGTGGTTGTGTGGATAGCAAGGGCTTCTTTAACACCAAATCTCGGGGTTTAATTACTTGACAGAACGAACAGTTTTTTTTTAAATGGGGTTTTATTTTTGGTGGTTATTTACAATTTTTGAAAAAAAAAAATCACGACAGCACCTCCATGTCACCTCGAGAAATTTATATAAACATTCGAATTTAACTATTTTCTTTTTATACAATGTCGGGAGGAAACAAGGACATGACCCACCTAATGTTAAGTGGTTACCGTAGACTATGAACGTTCCAACTAATATCAATCTAAAATAATCTATTTTAACGAGCCCGATGATCTACTGGTTTGCAATGACTACTTTAATTGTCCTATATAATTTGTTTGGCCTACATAAGACAAATGTTTATCTTGTGTGGATATCAAACCACAGCTACAGACATAATAGGTTGGGGAAAAACTTTATTCGTATTTTTATTCTCTTTGGTTATACTATATATATATAATAGACGTGAATTTATAAAATAGAATAATAAAAATAAAAGCTTGCAAAAAGTGAAGACGTCATTGCGTTTCCCGCAATTATTATAGTATTTTTCTATCCGCCCGAAGTGAAAAATGCGACATATGCCGCGAAAAACAATTGTGACGTTTATAAACTTAACGCAAAGTCAGTAAGAGTAGCGCAAAACTGGATTAAGCGATTTCATTCCGGAAATTTTGATTGTAAATATGAATTTTCTCCGGTCGACCTGTTATGGATTAAGTCGGTGACATTTTTGAAAAACCGGTCTAATATCGGTTTATTAGTAGTTACGATATAGATAAGTATAGTAGTAGTAAAGTAGTTACGGTGAAGAGCTAGGGATTGACTACAAAATGGTTTAGAGCGATTTGGAAATCTGAATATAAAAAAGCTCGATATTTTGTGCCAAACGAGGTCACTGAAAGAAATGTAACGCATAGTGTACTCATTTGCTGCGATCTATTGAACGTAATAAAACTGAATCATTTTCAAAAAGACTGAATAGTGGATTATCTAAAATATGAGCGAAAAAGATCGTGGTTAATGGGCAGTCAAGCTGCACAGACTATAGCGAAACCCGGATTGACTTGCAATAAGGTGATACTGTGCATATAGTGGGTTCCCTTCAACATCGTACTTACATTATGAGCTTTTACCGCTGGATAAAACCTTCAATCTGGATCTCTACGACCAACAGGTGAGACCCAAGCAAGAAATAAAGAAAAAAAGGTAGCCGTTACGGGACGCCCGGCAGATGTGAAACATCTTAAGTGAATATTCATATTTTTAATAAATAAATATCAAAACCAATAAAAAAATGGAGTAAAATAATGTTAAAGAGTAGAGTTTTGTTAATAAAATCAATATATTTTTCTTTTTACATTAGTTTTAATAATATTCAATTCCAAATGTACATATTCGTTTTTAGAAAAACAAAAACGAATATTCCAAGAATTGAAACTTAGGTGGATAAGAGTTTTGCCTTAAATAAAGATTCCACATAAGACTTTTTCTTAGGAGGGTTACACTTGTTGGGTTCTTGCGAGTTAGTGATGTCGCCAGAAAGGACAGTATTACTGCGTTATCAGCCGAGATAGCGACGTACCTACGTGCGATATTTTACGTTTGATGTATATATGCTATGGTAACCGCTTCACTAGAGGAGGGCCTTATTGTTGTTGGCAACTGACGTAACGATGTTTACACTTTTATCAACAAAATTCCGTGAGAACAAAAACTTTTGGTGGCAGATACAATAACCATATACACAAATAGAGACAAAATCTCATGCTCGGTCTTGCTCACACATACGTGTTTCACGATAATGCCATCTCTCTTCACGGAGGTAATATTAACATTTCAAACCTCAAATGAACAAATAAAATAGTGTCGTACTAAAATCCCTAACCCATAAAATAGTACAGTTTCTCCCTCTATTTCTCTGCACTGACATTTTGGCCTCTAGAAATAAAACTATAAATGCGATTGAGATGCGGTTTTCACCAGAAAGTCAAACTAAATTGCATCTTTCTAATGGTATCAAAATGGAGTTAATTTGATAACCGGAAGTATGTAAAAAAGTACATTTTGTAAAAGTAGCGGTGGGATTTGCGCGAAGCGCGAACTCCAGCACTTGTAAAATGTTATATTAACAAATGATGTACTAACCTCACTTCATATAAATGACTCTTAAACATTACAAATTTACAACTCATTTAGAATTACAAATGAATTGTTGATATCAGTTTTACAAAATTTGTAGTTGTACGTTTTTCAATAGTGCCCGATTTGGATTTAAGTTATAAAAAATATCGATAATTTCCTTTTTTATGTGATAATGTTTTCTGGGATACAAAAAACGCTTCAGTTGCATTCTCTAAAACGAAGTCATTAAGCTATGCTAAAAGAGGTATGCTGCATATACACATTAACACACGCTTGTTGGCGCAGTCGTGAATGACGCGACTTTGGCACTAACGTTCGTGTGTTCGATTCCCACACAAGACAAACATTTGTGTGCATGTCTGTTTGACTTGGTCGGGATGTTTTAAAAGAGGTAAGGTGCATCAAAGCAGCCCGTCTGGGGAAGTACCTCCACCTCACAGAAAACCGCAGCCAATTCACAACTCCCTAGAGGGTTGTGTTCCTGCGTTTAAGCGAGGTCACTAGTGGGTTCTTAAGGAGTTGCTGTGTTGGCAGCAGAGAAGGCATCGCGCGAGTAATATGTAATGTATTACCACTTCACATCATGTGGGTCGTATGCTTGTATGCCTTCCGACGTTGCATAAAAAAACTAGTTGAGTATGCGCAAGCTTGCATTGCTAGAGGAACTCCTGGCTCGTCAATTATATAACAATCCTTTTTTTTTTAATTTGTCAGCCATTTTGACCATGTTCCTTAAGAGATAGCAACGGTGATCTTGAACATTTCTATTCTACTTTTTTATGCTGAATCCGAATCTGAAGTCAAAATTCAATATTCGAAAAAAGCGACAGACAAACGCACAGACAAATGCACAGACAGACAGACAGACACACATATAGAATTCATATAGGACCGGTGTTCCTGAAAATACGCTGCCCGACTAGAGAAGTACCTTCATCTCACAGAATTCCTCAGTCAGATTAATCAAAACATGAGGCGTAATTGTACTCCTGCGAATGAGTGAAGTTACCAGAAACCATCTCAAGAGTGTTATTCTCCCTTATAGCTAACGTAAATATGTGTATCTATCCGCTTGGTAAAATATAACTACTTCCTAATGAAAACCCTGCAAGACGGATAGTTTGCTCAAGTCACTGACATTGAAAGATATTCGCTCCTATTTGAACTATGGTTGCCTCTCAAAGCAATTATATACAACATAACATAATACATATTAATTAGGGGAAGTCCTGGAGAGTTGAATCATATAATTATAGCTATGCCTTAAAACTTAACACCTCATTATTGTATAGAAAGCGTTGCAAAATTGCTAGCATTTAGTATTGTCTTTACAATACTAAATGCTAGCAATTTTGCTTTATCGTATAACTAGAATTATAGTTTTTTTTAACTGATTTCTGGTTCACACTTCCGCAATGTGTAGGAGAGTTGATCACAGTATTGAAAAAAATGGAGCC